>OX451737.1:155261568-157661568 GCA_948472305.1 Vicia faba
ATATATATATTTATATATATATATATATATATATATATATATATATATATATTAAGTGTGCAAAAAATTAAAATAAATTATTTACAAAAATGAATATTTTCAAGAAAATGTTTTTAAATATAAATAAATGAAATAAATGAAAATAAGTGTATTTTTTGTATTATTTTTGAGTTTTGTTTTTAAAAAGAAAATAGTTTATTTACATATGTATATTTAATAAAATAAAATAAATATCAAATAAATATGAAAAAAATGGAAAATTATTTTTGACATTTTTTATATTTATACAAAAAATAATAAAGTCAGGATAAAAAAATAAAATGTCAAAATGATAAATATTAAACAAATGGGCCAGGGGGGTGTAAACAGAAAATAGGGGTGTTAGAAGTGAAAACACAACAGGCCCAGCCCACCAGACTTCTTCTTCTTCCTCTTGTTCACAAAACACGCGCTTCTGTGTATCAATGGCCAACTCCTGATTCTTTGATTTTTTTGACAAAACTCATAACATGAACATTGTAGAGAATTTAACAACGAATTCAACCATATAAAAAACGTGGATTAACTCTCAAAGACCAGAGAGAATTTCTCTGGCCCTAATTTTTAACCTAGTTTTTTCAGAAAGTTCATGAGTGAAATTCTCTCAGCACGATTAATGTAAATGAAAACTAAGCATATGTATGGCTTCAGGGCTATGAGTACAACATATTTCATTCACAAACCTAAGCCTAACCATTCCTAAATAGAGAGATATAAGTCCATGAAATACCTGTTTCAGTTGACTTCGAGCTGGACAATGTAGCAACCTTCAATGGTGTTTGAGCTTCTGTTGAGCTTGCCTGAGGTCCAAGGAAGCTTCTCCAATGCTTGGCTTGCTTTGAAACAACTTGAATCGTGCTGTAGAACTCAACCTGCAGAGCTTTGAAATGAAAATGGAAAAGTGTGTTAGAGGTGTTACAACTTGCAATGGGGGCTTGGGATAGTTCAGGTGAGTTGATTGGAAGGTGTTGGAACTATCTTGGGACAAAATGCACGATGGAAATTGGTTGTGGCTTGCAAGATGCAGAACTTGCTCTGTTTTTGCAGAAAAACAGTGATTCTGAGTATGAGGAGTTTTTAGTGATGAAAGGGTCGTGCTTTAGGCTTGTTTGGATGTATGGAACTTGTTTACAAAGTTCTTGTAAGCTTCTGTTAACAGATATGAGAGATTGGTTATGTTTTGCCACACTTTCTTCTACTTGAAGCAAGAGAATGGAAATGATGTTATAGCCCTGTACAAGCCCTCCTATCATGCTGCAACTTTTGTTCTTGGTTATTGGAATTAGTGGACTTGATCTTGCCTCAAAGATCTGGCCCCCATGCCTCAAGGATTTGGTTTTGACATAAAGTGAAATTAGGCAAAAATGGCATTGTTGCTTTTTCCTTTTAAGGCTTAAACTAAAGTATAATTCCCTAATGACCAAGACAATACCTTAATACAATGGATATGCATTAAATTAAGGAGTACAAATTGGTTTTGAGGCCTGTAATGTTGAACCAAGCTAGCTAGATCTGAATTGCAAGTTGTTATGAACATGTATTGGCCATGGACAAAAGTGAGTTTTTGCCAACTTCAAGCATTCGATTCTCTCTAACCACAAGGCTGTTTGAGGAGTTCTTGGACAATTTGGAAAGCTTGGAACATGTACTACAATCCCTCTTTGTAATGCAACTTGAAACTCCAAGTGGAACTATGTAAAAAATGGCCAAGAAGATGGGTCAAAATCCTGCCTAGATTAGGGCAAATTTTCTCTATGTTAAAAGTTTTAGGTACCCTTGTTCCAAAAATCATAACTTGAGATACAAGCTTTTTTTGAGAAAACTTTGTGAATCAAAGTTGTATACTTTGTGATGGACTACAACTTTCATGTTGCAAGTTTTGTTTGAATCCATTTTCATCTTTGTGAAAGTGTGGGACAAAGTTAGGAAAAAAATAAGAAAATTTCATAACTTAGAAAATTTCTAAGTTATGAAATTTTTCCATTTTAAACCCTAATTTGAATTTTTGGGTTTCTTGATGAACAAGTTTCATAATTTGACATGTCTTGATGAAAAATGACCCTTGGCACTTGATTTTGACCAAAAAGTCAAAGTTTGACTTTTCAGTATATAGTCAAATTTTGATCAGTTGACTGAAAAATTCATCTGTCAATCCTATGCATTTGAGATCTTTTGAACTTATTGAATGGGTCAAGACAATGTCATTGAGTCCTTGAGTCCATATGTGAGCTTGGTTTGCCATTGGTTAGGTCAAACAGTCAAAATTTGCCTTTGTACAGTCAAAACCCTAAAAATGACCATTTTGCCCTTTTGGTGATCTGATCAAGTTTCTTGTGGAATTGTGATCCAAACTTGATCAAATGACATATGTGAGTTCATTATGTTGATGTGGGTCAAAAATCATGAAGTTTGACATGAAGTATGAAAGTCATTTTGGGCATTGTCGGTCAAAATATCCCTGTGCAAACTCAAACCCTAATTTAGGTCAACAGTACAAGGAGGTGTCTTGAGCTGAGCAAACCCTAGCTTGATCTTGAGTTCCATGGCCTTTGTGATAAGAAATGTTGATAAAAGGAGAGGGAAAATTTTGGGGTACAACATCTTCCTTTCGCGATCTGAAGGTGGAAGATGATTGAACACCAGAGTGTCTAGAAATTTGTACTCGCATGAAGTGGCACTTGATTTGTGATATCGGGAATGGGCTTACAGATGCCATTTGGAGGTCGATAATGGAAGATTGACGGGGATGGGCTTAAAGATGCCATCCTGGATGCGACGGAGAATTGTCGAAGATGGGCTTAAAGATGCCATATAGAGAATATGGATTTCCTGAGATGTTCCTTTGACGAGAGTCCCTGTTGCTGTTGTCAGTGAGGAATCTGCTGAGGAATGTTGGTATCTGTATTGGGAGATATAGAATTTTAGGAGCTTCAATTGTCCGTTACTCTCTTGGGGAGATGCGAAACCAATAGTGTTTGATCAGGTTCTAGTCTTACAGTGTTGTGGATTGTTGTTTGGAGATAAGAGAGGAGGAACTTGGATAGTAAGGTTATGAGAAAGAACCTGGATAGTAGGGTTGCTTCGATATGAAAATCCTGGATAGTAGGGCTGTGAGAAGGAACCTGGATAGTAGAGTTACTTCGATATGAAAGGCTTGGATAATAGGGTTGTGAGAAGGAACCTGGGTAAGGTTGCTTTGTGAGGAGCTTGGGTAAAACTGCATCTAGACCGAGAAGGAACCTGGGTGGGGTTGCTTTGGGATAAGTTCGTGTAAAACTTCAGAATGAACCGGGGTAAGGTTATAAGCTTGTGTAAAACTTCAGGAGGAACCGGGGTAAGGTTACTTCGAGATAAGTTTATGTAAAACTTCAGGAGGAACCGGGGGTAAGGTTACTTTGAGATAAGTTTGTGTAAAACTTCAGGATGAACCGGGGTAAGGTTACTTCGAGATAAGTTTGTGTAAAACTTCAGGATGAACCGAGGTAAGGTTACTTCGAGATTAGTTTGTGTAAAACTTCAGGATGAATCGGGGTAAGGTTACTTTGATATGTAATGTAGATTAGTTGACCCGTTTGATTTCGGGAACTGAGTTTCCATTAGTTGTCTGTAGATGTGATATGTATAACTGTTGGATTGCTAATCGTCTTTTCTTGCAAAGATATCAAGGTTAGCTATATGTGATGCATGAAATGCAGGGTGAGATGATGTTCTCAAAATAAATGAGATTATGATGTATATGATATGTATGCGTATGTCATGATGTATGTTCATGAAATGCTGTTGTGGCACGCCCGAGTTTGGGAAAATAAATCCATGATTGCTGTTGGAGAGTTGTGAATATTCTATTGGGAAGAGATGCTGAAGAAATAACTCTGCAGAGACCAACCTTTGGGGGAAGAGATACTCTGTTGGTAGACCTGCTGATTTGGAGGAACAAATTTAGCTGGGGACGAAATTCCGTGGCTGGAAGTGGTGAACTCTATTGGAGATTGAGCTTTTGTATCTGTAGAAATAAACTCCGCTTGGGGGATAAGATTATTGACTCGCCTGCGATTATGAACCTTGGGTGGGGATAGTTATGTCTTGTTTCAGGAAAGCTGACATCAATGCCTTTGAATACTTTTACTCTGTGGGGAGTGTATATACCAATAATTATGTTCCCAAGTTGGCTCTTTCTCGGTACCTGCTGGGCATAGCAACTGTAGGGTTTGGCACTTCTTATTTTTCCCTGTTTTTGGAATTACGAGTAATTGTCTTTGTTTCTTATGTAAATATTAATGAGCAGCAATCATTTTCAAATGCATATATAAAAAATAAATCATTTGACGTTCTTGGAAAATAAAACAGAAAAAAGAAAAAAAAGAATTGAAGTTTCTTGTGAAAATGATTTGTATTGATTTTTTTGAAGTTGGCCTGTAATAGGCGTTTTTTGTACAAAGAGGCTGACGCGCTAGTAAGACAACGCCACTGAAAGATAGAAATTATACAATTTTTGTAAAAGAAAGAAAAACAGTTATGTGAAACAACCCCATTGGGTTCCAACTCTGCTATTGCCTTTATATCTTCAAGCGTCTCATCACTTTACTACTTGGCTGAAGGTTGATTAGATTGATTTGCGATGTCTGAGCTTGATAGTCAATACCGAAGTCTGGTCGCAATATGATCCAATGAGACATAGTGATACACTTTATATCCCTAACTTTTGCCTGGACCGCCCTTTTGGGTTTTCGGTCCACCGAGATACCCCTTTTTGCCCAAGCTGCCCTTTCGGATTTTCGACTTGCCGGGTGTACAGATTTTTTCATTTTCATCTCTTACTTTTTCCCGAACCCTTTTGGTTCGCCGGGAAGCCCTTATTTTTGCCTAGGCCGGTCAACCTAGCGGGTCTTTGATTAGGCGTAGTATCTTTTCACTATGTTTGCATTGACAGGGTGAGGAAGGTCGTCACCATCCATGGTGGTTAGAATCATAGCTCCTCCCGAGAAAATGTTCTTAACCACAAATAGGCCTTCGTATGTGGGGGTCCATTTGCCCTTGGGATCACCTTGCGGCAGTATGATGTGTTTGATCACTAAATCCCTGACTTGATATTCTTGACGCCTGACTTTCTTGTTAAAAGCCTTGATCATTCGCTTTTGGTACGTCTGACCATGGCAGATAGCAGTAAGTCTCTTTTCATCGATTAGATTTAACTGATCAAGTCGGGTTTGGATCCAGTCGTCTTTGTTCAAACCCACATCCTTCATAATCCTGAGAGAAGGTATCTGGACTTCGATGGGTAGGACTGCCTCCATGCCATATACCAGGGAGTAGGGTGTTTCCCTTGTCGACGTTTGTGTTGAGGTACGGTACCCATGAAGAGCAAATGGTAACATCTCATGCTAGTCCTTGTATGTCACCGTCATCTTCTGTACAATCTTCTTGATGTTCTTGTTAGCTACTTCAACAGCGCCATTCATCTTTGGCCGGTAGGGAGAAGAATTATGGTGCTGTATCTTGAATTGTTTACAGAGCTCGGTGATCATTTTGTTGTTGAGATTCGTACCATTGTCAGTAATAATTCTCTCTGGCACACCATATCGACAAATCAGATTATGTTGGATAAACCGCGCCACGATGTTCTTGGTTACTGTAGCAAAAGAGGTTGCCTCAACCCACTTCATGAAGTAATCAATGGCTACTAAGATGAAACGATGCCCATTAGACGCATTAGGTCTGACCAGTAATATCCTGCCCGTAGGATCTTAGCCATGGTATGTCCACTAGAATGGGTTCCGAAGGTGCCTTCATATAGATTTGTCATGATCCTCCCTACTTCGCTCTTGTCTACACACTGTAGTAGTTTGGAGTCATGGTTGTGTTTATAGAGGATTCCATTACTTAGGAAGAACTTTGCAGTGAACCTTCTCAAAAACTTCTTATCGTTGACAGATGCCCCTTCAGGGTACTCTTGAGCTTCAAGATACCTTTTGACTACATGAAACCAGGGTTTGTCTGCCACTTCTTCGATATCAATCTCGCAGCAGTGTGCTGGTTTATCTAACCTCTCAATGGTAATCTGGGGAGCTTCATTGTCCCACCAAACCTTGAACATATAAGACATGGTAGCTAGCGCGTCCGCCAACTGGTTCTCTTCTTGTGGGAAATGTTCAAAGGTTACCTCCTCAAAGTGTGGGAGCAATGTCAGTACATACTCTCTGTAAGGAATGAGATTCGGGTGTTTCGTGTCCCACTCGCCCTTGATCTGACTTATCACCAAAGCGGAATCCACAAATATATTCAAGAACTTGATCCTTAGGTCAATAGCAGCTCGAAGACCCATGATACATGCTTCATACTCCGACATATTGTTGGTGCAGTTGAAACATAATCGGGCGGTGAATGGAGTATGACAGCCCTCAGGAGATATGATTACAGCGCCAATACCGTTACCCAGTGCGTTTGAGGATCCATCAAAATAAATAGACCAGATCCCTTCTCTGGTCCTTCATCTGGACTAGGCTCTTCGTAGTCGGTCACGAACATGATATTCTCATCCAGAAACTCAAAATTCATGGACTGGTAATCATCCATGGCCTGATGAGCTAAATGATCAGCCAATACACTTCCCTTAGATGCTTTTTGGGTTGTATATTATATGTTGTATTCGGTTAAGATCATTTTCCACCTTGCTATCCTTCCGGAGAGAGCGGGCTTCTCGAAAATATACTTGATCAGATCCATCTTTGATATCAATAAGGTAGTGTGAGTCAGCATATACTGTCTTAGTCAGCGAGTAGCCCATGCCAAAGCGCAACAAGTTTTCTCGAGCAATGAGTATCGTGTCTCACAGTCGGTAAACTTTTTGCTAAGGTAGTAAATTACGTGCTCTTTTCGACTAGACTCGTCATGCTGCCCGAGCACACACCCCATTGAATTGTCTAGCACTGTCAAGTATAATATCAAAGGTCTTCCTTCAACTGGAGGCATCCGAATTGGCAGTTCTTGCAGGTATTCCTTAATTCTTTCGAAAGCGGTCTGGCATTCATCATTCCACTTTACCACTTGATCTTTCTTCAGAAGCTTGAAGATTGGCTCACAAGTAGCAGTCAAATGTGAAATGAACCTGGCAATATAATTCAGGCATCCCAAGAAGCCTCTAACCTCCTTCTCTGTAAGGGGCGCTGGCATTTCTTGTATAACTTTTACCTTCGCAAGGTCTACTTGAATACCCTTGTCACTGACGATAAAACCCAGAAGCTTACCAGATCTTACCCTGAAGGTACACTTGTTCGGATTCAACCTCAACTTGTATGTCTTCAACCTGTCAAACAACTTCTGGAGATGATCAAGGTGCTCTTCCTCAGTCTGAGACCTGGCTATCATGTCATCAACATAAACTTCAATCTCGTGGTGAATCATATCGTGGAACAAAGCGACCATGGCACGATGATAGGTTTCCCCAGCATTCTTCAACCCAAAAGGAATCACCTTGTAGTAGAAGGTGCCCCACTGTGTAATGAAGATTGTCTTCTCCATGTCTTCAGAAGCTATCTTGATCTGGTTGTAGCCAGAGAAACCATCCATGAAGGAGAAAATTTTATGTCGAGCGGTGTTGTTGACTAGAACATCAATGTGAAGAAGTGGGAAGTCATCCTTGGGGCTTGCCCGGTTAAGATCTCTATAATCAACACACATCTGTACCTTACCGTCCTTCTTAGGTACCGGAACAACGTTAGCAACCCACTGTGGATACGAAGTCACAGCTAAGAATCCTATGTCAAATTGTTTCATGACCTCTACCTTGATCTTCTCTGACATTTTAAGGCGCATACGACGGACCTTCTGTTTAACCAGAGGACAGTCTTCTTTAGTCGGCAGGAGATGTACCACAATGTCAGTGTCCAAACCAGGCATGTCTTCATAGGACCAAGCGAAGATCTCAACATAGTCGTGCAACATCTGTATCAACCTCTGTTTGACGCTAAGCTCCAGATTTGCACCTATTTTAACCTCCTTTTTGTCTTCCTCTGTACCCAAATTCACTATCTCAACTGGCTCTTCATGGGGTTGTATGGCCCTTTCTTCCTGCTGTAACAGCCTAGCAAGTTCTCCAGGCACCTCACAATCATTCTCACCGTCATCTTCGGCTTGGTTGATCGGATTTTTGAAGCCATAACTGGCAATAGCAGAACTCTTATCAATGGGATCCAGAGTGGATATAGATCTACATTATGATACGTGAGTGTGTGTAAGAGAATAACTGTTTTGATAAAGTGAAAAACAGAAAAGAAAAATAGAGAGCGCAAAATTTGTATGTAAGAAACGTCCAATGCTTTATTAATGATATATGAAATGACAAATAATATCCCTCACAAGCAAAGCCAAGGTGCCTCGGGAAAGGCACCAGACCGTAAAGTTTCAAATTGTTTATTACAAATCTTAAAACAAATAAGTCAATTACTGCGGAATAAAAGAAACAAGTATGAAGTCCCTAGCCGTCTAGTTACTCGGTCCACCGTTGGTAGTTGGGTAGATCCAGCTGTCAATGTCCGAGTCCTCTTCGCTGTCTTCAATGGCGTTAATTCCCCGATTGCTGATGTGTAGGGGAGGTCTTCCAGCCCGAGCGTGTCTAACAGCCCTTTGAGCCCCTGTAGTAAAGCCCAAACCAAATTTGTCAGTTTTTTGAGTGAAATCAGGGTGCTGACCCCAATTGGCACACCCACCTTCTTCAACGACGGCCCTGGCGTCCTTGAGGGAAGTTGTGATACGGTGGGAGAACTGACTTGAGGTTTTGCATTTTGTCGCAAATGTCGCGGTTTAGCAAGAGTCGCCACCGACTTTTATTTTATCCAAAAGGAAAGGTAAAAAAGCACAGGAAAGACCTTTGAGATGTTTTCTTGAGTTCGGGGGGTAGATTATGAAAAGGGAAGGTGCTAGCACCCTTTTCATCCATGGTTTTCCATGGGCTCTTAGTTACTTGCTTAGATCACTTGCTTTGCTTTTGAAATTGTTTGAAATGGTGCTTTGTGTTTGGTGTGATTTTGAAAGTATTTTGAAAAGAGGCCATTCGTTTAGGCAATCTTTGTAATGATTCTCGTTCGTAAGAATGTATACAAAGATGTTTGTCTTTTGAAAAATGTTTCAATGTTTTGAAATGTTTTTGAAATGTGTGTGTGTTTGTTTTTTGAAATTAGCAAGGATTGTTTTGAAATGGAGCAAGTAACTTAGAAGCTATCTACCTACTCAAATGTCTTTCTTGTGCATTTTTATTCCTTTGACATTGTTGATTTACCATTGATTTGGTAAACAAACCTATCTTTGGATGTTAACGGGACGGGCGTGGGTCATCGTATGACCATGATAGCAATGTTGCCAAGTATCTTAGCATTTTTGAGGGACCAAGATCATTTGTTTAGGCAACCTTTTGATAGCGTCATCGAGGGACTATGATCTTATTTTGTTTTGTTTTGCCAAGACACTTCGCATGCGTAACATGGCCATTTGTTTTAGGCAACCAAGTGGATGAAACCCTAAGGGTGCTTGTGTGCAATGTGTGTCATTTTACATGCATTTGATTTGTCTTGCATTATGTCTTTTCTATTTGTTTGTTTTTGGTCTTATCATGCAAAACCCTAATTTACTACACAAGTATATAAAGCGATAAATTGCGTAAATGTAAACTAAGCTATTACAACAATTATTATGGGAGGAGGGATACAAGTTTTTGAATGGGCATATTGCATAAAATAAAACCCTAAAATACTATTACAACCCAATTGAATATTGTGCGAAATAAGTAAATATACAAATATTTAAATATGCAATAAAATGTATTTATGCTAAAATGTTTTGTATTTGATTTTTTGTATGAGAAAATGATTTATGAAACCCTAGAAGATAAGGAAAAATAATATTGTTATTTTTGGAGGGATGAAACCCTAGTTTTCAAATTAAAAGAAAAATATGTTTCCTTTTATTATTTTGTCCATTTTTTTTGTATAAGAAAATAATACCTAATATTATGTACAAATATTAAAAATATAAAATATGTATGAAAATAAATATTTTATGTGTAAAATAATAAAATAAAAATGTATAGTATTTTTATTAAATGTATTTATAATTTATTTAAGAAAATAAAATCTATTATCCTAATAAACTATTATCTATGTAAAAAAAATAAAAAAATAAAGTAAAATTGCAAAAAATTAAGAAATTATTTTTGTGATTTTTTAATGTTCAGAAAAAAATTATTAAAATCAATAAACATAAAAATATGAGAAAATATGAAAAAATATAACAAAATAGGCCAGGGGGTGCAAATAGTGGTCAGGGGGTGTGTGAAAAACAAAAACAAAAAGGCCAAAAATGCCAAAAAGTCTAAGCCAGCTCATCTTCATCCCTGTCCTTCAGCTCTGCGCGCGCATCATGTACAAACTTGTATCTTGCTATAGCTTGCATAAAAACAAAAACCCATAACATAAAATTTGTAACCTAACTCTAAAAGATCAGGGAGAACTTTAATGGCCCTAAATCGTGACTTAAATATTTCAGCAACTTCAAGGTTCAAATTCTCTTAGCTCAGTTAATATAAATGACAAGTATGCATATGTACAACTTCACCATGACAAGGGCTACATTTTTGCTTCACAAATCGTGGCTTCAGCTGGATTTGGATATGACAATGTGGGGACTTTGGGTGAGGCCTGAGGATTGTGTGAGCTTACTTGAAGTTCCCTCAAGCTATTCCAATGCTTAGCTGACTTTGTGGATGGCTGAAAGTCTTTGTAGAAGTCAAGTTGCAAGCTTCCAAAGTAAAAATGGCAATGGCTGAAACAGGGGTTACAACAATAATGTAAAGGCTTGGATAGCTTCGATATGATGTGGATAAGATGTTTCAAGTGTCAAGATGCAAAACGCATGAGCAAAATATGACTTGGCTAGGATTTTGCAGAAGCTGGGTATTTTTGGCAAAAAAAATGAAGTTTTTGAGTTTTAGGGTGGTTTAGATGTTATACCTTCGTGTTCTAGCTTGTAACAAGTTTGTGAGCATGTATAGAATGATACAAAGTCCACCCTTTATCATCTTGTATAAGTTCTAACTTCTTTTGCACCTTTTCTTGCATTTGAAGAAAAGTGACAAGACAAATGCAACATGCTTATCCTTGCTTGCTTGTGGGCTGCAGAGAGTTGGTAAACAATGCTTGATATCTGTGGAAATTGCCTGCACCAAAGGGACAACTCCAAGGCTCAAGATTTGTAAAGTTATAAAAGCTTGCGTTTATGAAAATGGCAATGTGAGCTTTATGCCTAAAATGGAAAGATCCCTTGTACATTATTCCAAAAGCAAAGATAAAGCCCTTATCCTCTGAGTTTGCATTTAATTATGGAGTGTAGAATGAGTTTAGGACCTGTAATGCAAGGTACAAGCATCCAAGATCAGATTTGCAACTTGACACTTTGTGAAAATGGCATGAACAAAAGTGATAAAATGCCAATTTCTCTTCTTCGATTCTCCCTAACCATAAATGATCTTGGAGAGTTCTTGGACATTTTGGAAAGATTGTAATGTGCTCTACAATCCATATTTGAAATTCATTTTGAGATACCTCTTGGAACTAGGTGAAAAATGTCCATGAAGTTAGGTCAAAAACCAGCCTAAATTAGGGCAAAATTTCACTAAGTTAAAAAGTTCATGGACCCTATTCACAAATTCATAACTTGAGATCCAAGCATCTTTTGAGAAAACTTTGTGAATCAAAGTTGTAGATTTCATGGAGGACTATAACTTTCATGTTGGAAGTTTTCTTTGAATCAAATTTCATCATTGTGAAAAAGTGGTGAAAAGTTGGGAAAAAATAAGAAAATTTCCATACTTAGAAAAATTCAAAGTTATGAAAATTTTTCAAATTCAAAACCCTAATTTTCAAAGTTAGTTTTCTTGATCAAAAAGTTTCATGTTTTGACATATCTTGATGAATTATGACCCTTGGCATTTGATTTTGACCAAAAAGTCAAAGTTTGACTTTTTAGTGTACAGTTGACTTTTGATTAGTTGACTGCAAAATTCATCTGTCAATCCAATGCACTTGAGATCTTTTGAACCATGTAATTAGGTAAAGATAATGCCATTGAGTCCTTGAAATCATGTCTGAACCCAATTGGTCATTGGCTAGGTTAAAAATCAGAAATTGCCCTTTCTTAGTTAAAACCCTAATTTTGACCATTTTGCCCTTTTGATGATTTGATCAAATTTCTTGGGGAGTTGTGATACAAACTTGATCAAATGGTACATATGAATCTAAAATGTTGTTGTGGATAAAAAATTATGAAGTTTGACTGTAAATTGGCCATGGTTGACTTTTTCCCCAATACAACTGATTTTTAGGTCAATTGTCCAATTGACTGAGCAAAAATATGATTCAAGGCTTGGAACTTGGTATGAGCAATCTTAGGGGTCCAAGATGGTGTATGAAAGTCACATGAAGCATTGATGGTCCAAAAATCCTTGTGCAAACTCAAACCCTAATTTTGGTTTGTTAGTGCAAGATGAGGTGTCTTGAGCTAAGCAAACCCTAATCTTGTCTTGAGTCCAAGAAGTCTTGTGAGGAAAATCTTGATAAATGAGAGGGAAAATTTTGGGGTACAACAGCTGCCCCTGTTCAATCTTCTTGAACCTGAAGAGTTAGATTGGCGAGTTTTTCCGTTCGTGACTCAAAGGTAAAAGATGATTGGACACTAGAGTGCCCGTAAATTTGCACTCGTCAAAGTGTAGTTGAGGGAATGGGCTTAAAGATTCCATCCAAGGATGTTTGTTGAACTGTAAGTTGTAGGTCAAAAGAATGAGTATCAGAATGGTGTCCGTGTCTGGAACGTATCTGAACTGTATCTTGAATTTGACTCTGAATAAGTGACAAAATGGCAACTGTGTCTGGAGCGTATCTAAACTTGTGAGAATCTGAATAAGTAATCTGAATGAGTGGCAGAATGGCTTCCGCGTCTGGAGCGTATCTAAGTTGGGGAAAATCAGAACAAGTGACAGAATGGCAACCGTGTCTGGAGCGTATCTGAACTTGAAGATCTGAATGAGTGACAGAATGACTTCCGTGTCTGGAGTATATCTGTACTATTTCTTAAAGTTGGTGTCTGAATGAGTAACAGAATGACTTCCGTGTCTGGAGTGTATCCGTATTGTATATGGACTTTGAATTCTGGATGAGTAATAGAATGACTTCCATTTCTGGAGTGTATCTTTACTGTATCTGAAGTTAAAATCTGAATGAGTATCAGAATGGCATCCTTGTCTGGAGCGTATTTGTGCTGTATCTGAAATCTTTTTGAACTTTTGTTAAAGACAGCTGTTAATCTTATCCTGAAAAGGGTAAAATGTTAGCTGAAACACAAAGTTATGTTGCATGAAATGTATGATGCAATAAATGTGCTTTATCAATGTTTATGATATATGTAATGTATGCGCATGTAAGCCGATTAGCTGTATTGCTGAGGAAAAAATAAATCCTTGACTGCTGCCGATAAGAAGTCCTTGGCGACTGTTGGGGATTAAAAATCCTTGATGACTTTCCTGGGGATATAGGGATCCTTCATGTTTTGAAGTTGGAGTATTGACAAAAATCTGCTGCGAGCAATGCCATATACTGCTTGAGTAATCCGCTTGGGGAATCCAAGGAATTTTGATGACTTCTACCGAGGATTACACAATGGGAATCCTTGTTCTGCTGGAGAATAGAGAGAACTCTGATGACTTCTGTGGGGAATTAAGAATGAGAATCTTCATTCTGTTGGGAAGCAATAAAAACTCTATGGGGAAGAAGGCTTATTGCTGGGGAGTAGTTTCAGGAGTTTGGATTATCTACCACTCTACTGGGGAATTATCCTAGGTTGGGGAGAGACAAAAGTTAACTGCCATCTGGTTGATTTTTAGGCTTCAATACAACTTGCTCGGGAATTTAGAGAAACTAGATGGTTTCCGTTGGGGATTGGTAGTTCAAAGTTTTAGCTCCGCTGGGGATCTTAATGATGTACTGTAGGGATTGTTCATGGAATATCCTAAAGACGTTTTCCTATTCCTTCAACCTGTCAGTAATTGTTCTTTTCCACTTTTTTCATTTGTAAACAGTAATTATGTTCAAATGCATATGTTCATCAATGAATCATTGGACGTTTTTTGCAAATAAAAACATAATTGTAAAAAGAAAAAGACAAATAGTTTTCTGTTCTTTGAAAGAGATATCTTTGTATTTACTTTGAATAAGTGTTTTGTACAAAGGAGACAGGCATCCTAGTAAGAGGATGCTGTCATAAAAGTAAGAAAAATTTTATACAAAGAAAGATAGCTATGTGTAAAAATCCCATGGGGTTCCCATTCCGCTATAGCATTCGTATCTCCGAATATCTTGTCCATTTGTTGCTTCGTCCGAAGATGATTGGATTGATCAGAAGCTCTAGGTTTGTCTGTGAAGAGATTGTTCTTAAAGTGATCCGACGAGACATAGTCACACGCTTTAATTCCCTAACTTTTGCATGGACCACCCTTTCGGGTATTCGATCCACCGGGAAACCCTTTTTATCCCAAGTCGCCCTTTCAGGTTTTTAACTTACCGGGTGTACAAATTTTTTTTATTTATCCCTAATTTTTTCCCGAACCTTTTGGTTCGCCGGGATTCCCTTGTTTTGCCTAGGTGTGTCAACCTAGCGGGTCTCTTATGCGTAGTATCTTTTGACTATGTCTGCATTCGCAGGGTGTGGCAGGTCATCGCCGTCCATGGTGGTTAAGATCATTGCCCCACCAGAAAAGATGTTCTTGATTACAAATGGTCCTTCATAGGTAGGAGTCCATTTTCCCCTGGGATCACTTTTTGGCAAAATGATGCGCTTGATTACTAGATCTCCAACTTGATATACTTGACGTGTGACTTTCTTATTGAAAGCCTTGATCATGCGTTTTTGATACGTTTGACCATGGAAAACAGCAGTAAGTCTTTTTTTCGTCAATTAGGTTTAATTGATCAAGTCGGGTTTGAATCCAATCATCTTCACTTAAACCGACATCCTTCATGATTCTCAAAGAGGGGATCTGAACCTCAATAGGTAAAACAACCTCCATACCGTAGACCAAAGAATAGGATGTTGCCCCAATTGATGTGCGAGTCGTGGTACGGTACCCGTGGAGAGCAAACGGTAGCATCTCATGCCAGTCCTTGTAGGTGATTGTCATTTTCTGAATGATCTTTTTAATGTTTTTGTTCGCAGCTTCGATAACACCATTCATCTTTGGCCGATAGGGGGATGAATTGTGATGTTGAATCTTGAACTGCTCGCACAAGGCGGTGATCATAGTATTGTTAAGGTTTGTACCGTTGTCAGTGATGATCCTTTCGGGGATACCGTACCGGCAAATAAGATTCTGCTTGATGAAGTGGGCAACAACATTCTTAGTAACGGATGTGAAGGAAGCTGCTTCGACCCACTTTGTGAAATAATCAATGGCCACTAGAATGAAGCGGTGTCCATTGGAGGCTGTAGGCTTGATCTCCCCAATCATATCGATTCCCCACATAGCGAAGGGCCAAGGAGCTGTTAAGACATTTAGAGGAATCGGGGGCACGTGCACCTTGTCTGCATAGATTTGACATTTATGGCAAGTTCGGGAATATTGATAGCAGTCTGCTTCCATGGTAGACCAGTAATAGCCTTCCCTTAGAATCTTCTTTGCCATCGTATGCCCGCTAGAGTGAGTGCCAAAGGTGCCTTCATGTAACTCAACCATGATCTTTTCAGCTTCAATCTTATCCACACAACGGAGCAGAATAGAATCATGATTGCATTTGTACATGATACCATTACTTAGGAAGAACTTAGTTGAGAATCTCCTTAAGAACTTTTTGTCGTTGAATGAAGCTCCTTTAGGATATTCTTGAGCTTCGAGATACCTTTTGACTTCATGAAACCAAGGCTGGTCCACTACTTCTTCGGTATGAATCTCGTGACAGTGCGCAAGTTCGTCCATTCGTTCAATGGTGATCTGGGGAGCCTCATTATCCCAATTAAGTTTAAACATGGATGATGTGATACGGTGGGAGAACTGACTTGAGGTTTTGCGTTTGTGTTCGCAAATGTTTCGGTTTAGCAAGAGTCGCCACCGACTTTTATTTTGTCCAAAAGGAAAGGTAAAAAAAGCACAGGAAAGACCTTTGAGATGTTTTCTTGAGTTCGGGGGGTAGATTATGAAAAGGGAAGGTACTAGCACCCTTTTCATCCATGGTTTTCCATGGGCTCTTAGTTACTTGTTTAAATCACTTGCTTTTCTTTTCCAATTGTTTGAAATGGTGCTTTGTGTGGTTTTGAAAGTATTTTGAAAATAGGCCATTGTTTAGGCAATCTTTGTAATGATTCTCGTTCGTAAGAATGTATACAGAGATGTTTGTCTTTTGAAAAATGTTTCAATGTTTTGAAAGTTGTTTGGAAATGTTTTGAAATGTGTTGTGTATGTTTGAAAATAGCAAGGATTGTTTGCAAATTGATCAAGTAACTAGAAGCTATCTATCTACTCAAAAGTCTTTCTTGTACATTTTTATTCCTTTGACATTGTTGATTTACCATTACTTTGGTAAACAACCCTATCTTTGGATGTTAAACGGGACGGGCGTGGGTCATCGTATGACCATGATAGCAATGGTGCCAAGTATCTTAGCAAGTTTTAGGGACTAAGATCATTTGTTTTTAGGCAACCTTGTCTAGCGTCATCGAGGGACTATGATCTTTTTGTTTTGTTTTGTTTTGCCAAGATGCCTAGCATGCATACCATGGCCATTTAAATTAGGCAACCAAGTGGATGAAACCCTAGGGGTGCTTGTGTGCAATGTGTTGTCATTTTTCATGCATTTTTGTCTTGCATTAGGTCATGCTATTTGTTTGATTTTTTATCTTATCATACAAACCCTAATTTACTAAACATGGATATAATGCGATAAATTGCGTAAAGTAAATCTAAACTATTACAACAATATTATGGGAGGGGGATACAAGTTTTTGAATGGGGATATTTGCACAAAATAAAACCCTAATTCACTATTACAACCCAATTGAATTTTGGTACAATAAATAAATAAACAATTATTTAAATATGCAATAAAAATGTAAATATGCAAAAAAATGTTTTGTAATTGTTTTATGTATGAGAAAATAAAATTATTTAAGTCCTAAAAATAAGAAAAAATAATATTATTATTTTTGAAAGGGGAAACCCTAGTTTTTTGTTTTAAAAGAAAATATGTTTTCTATTATTATTTTATTCATTTTGTACAAGAAAAATAATAATTAATATTATTTACAAGTATTGAAATTAAATATGTGTGAAAAATAAATATTTAATGTGCATAATAAAATAAAAATATTTAAGTATTTTTATTATTTACAAGTTTAATTAAGAAAATAAAGTATATTATTACTAATAAGCTATTTTTTTATGCTAAAAAATAATAAAAAATAAAATAAAATGCAAAAAATAAAGAAAATATTTTTCAAGATTTTTTCATGTTCAGATAAAATTATTAAAGTCAATAATCATAAAAATAAAAAGAAAATATGAAAAATAACAAAATATGAATCAAGGGGGTGCAAAAGTAAACTGGGGGGTGTGAAAAGTAGCAAGCCCAAGGCGCCAGGCCCAGCCAGCTTCATCCCTGACCTCCAGCCAACATCAAATGCGGGTTCCTGAGTCAAACCTGTATCTTGCTATCCTTTGCATAAAATTAAAAACTTGTAACATGAAAAATGTAGCTCATGATCTCACGATTCCAGTGATATAAAGTTTGTGACCTAACACTCAAAGATCAAGGAGAATTTTATCACCCCTAATTTCTGACCTAAAATTTTCATGAACTTCAAGCTTCAAATTCTCACTACTCAGTTAATATAAATAAAAACTATGCATATGTACAACTTAAGAAAGTTAAGGACTACATTTTTGCTTCACAAATCGTGACCTAAAGATGCCTAAATAGAGAGATAGAAACTTGAAAAATACCTTGTTCAGTTGAGTTTGGATATGGCAATGTGGGAACTTTGAGTGAGGCCTGAAGATCGTGTGAGCTTCCTTGAAGTTCCCTCAAGCTTTTCCAATGCTCAGCTTGCCTTGTAGATGCTTGAATCTCCCTGTAGAAGTCAACCTGCAAACCTTCAAAATGAAAATGGTAAAGCTTGAAATAGGGCGCACAGTTGCAAGACAAAGGCCTAGATAGTTTAGGTAGGATGTATGTAAAGTGTTTGAAGTGTTTCAAAGAAAAACACACGAGCCAATATTGATTTGGCAAAGGTTTTGCAAAAGATGCCCTATTTGGGCAGAAAAATGTGATTTTGGTGTTTGAGAGTGTTTAGGATGTTAGGAAATCGTGTATTGGCTTGTTACAAGGTTCTGAAGTTGTTTCAAATGATGCTAAGGCTTCTCTTTATCAGATGCACAAGCTTCCTTGACTTTTGCAAGTTTGCTTGCTTTTGAAGAAAGTTGGAAGTGACAATACAAAAGCTTGTACTTGCTAGCTTATGGACTGCATAGAGTTGGTACAAGTTGCCTGATGTTTGTGGATCTTGTTTGCAACAAAAGATCAGGTCCATGGCTCAAGAAATGTAAAGTTGGAAAAAACAAGCTTTATCAAAGTAGTATTGTGAACTTTATGCCATTTTTGGATTAATTCATTGTGCAATGCTTCAAAAGTCAGAACAAGACCATTATCCAATGTGTTAGCATTCAATTATGGAGTGTAGAAGGGATTAGGACCTGTAATACCAAGTACAAGCATGCTAGGATCTGATTTGCAACTTGTAACATTGTGAAACATGGCTTGAACAAAAGTGATAAATTGCCATTTTCTCTTCTTCGATTCTCCCTAACCACAAATGATCTTGGAGAGTTCTTGGACATTTTGGAAAGCTTGTAACATGCTCTACAATCCATATTTGAAATGAATTTTGATATTCCTCTTGGAACTAGGTGAAAAATTGCCATGAAGTTAGGTAAAAAACCTGCCTAAACTAGGGTAAAATTTCACTAAGTTAAAAAGTTTATGGACCCCTATTCACAAAATCATAACTTGAGATCCAAGCATCTTTTTGGAAAACTTTGTGAATTAAAGTTGTAGATTTCATGGAGGAATACAACTTTCATGTTGGAAGTTTTCTTTGAATCCAATTGCATCATGGTGAAAAAGTTGTGGAAAGTTGGGAAAAAATAAGAAATTTTCATAACTTAGAAAAATTCTAAGTTATGAAAAATTTAAAATTAAAACCCTAATTTGCAATTTTAGGTTTCTTGGTCAACAAGTTTCAAATTTTGACATATCTTGATGAATTATGACCCTTGGCACTTGATTTTGACCAAAAAGTCAAAGTTTTACTTTTCAGTGTATAGTTGATTTTTGATTAGTTGACTGCAAAATTCATCTGTCAATCCTATGCATTTGAGATCTTTTGAACTATTTTATTAGGTCAAGATGATGCCATTGAGTCCTTGAAATCATGCTTGAACCCAATTGGTCATTGGCTAGGTTAAAAATCAGAAATTGCCCTTTCTCAGTCAAAACCCTAATTTTGACCATTTTGCCCTTTTGATGATCTGATCAACTTTCTTGAGGAGTTGTGATCCCAACTTGATCAAATGGTACATAGGAGCTTAGAATGTTTATGTGGATAAAAAATTATGAAGTTTGACTGTAAATTGGCCATGGTTGACTTTTTCCCCAAAACAATTGATTTTTAGGTCAATTGTCCAATTGATTGGGAAAAATGTGATTCAAGGCTTGAAACTTGGTATGAACAATATTAGGGGTCCAAGATGGTGTATGAAAGTCACATGAAGCATTTATGGTCCAAAAATCCTTGTTCAAACTCAAACCCTAATTTCAGGTTATCAGTGCAAGGAGATGTCTTGAGCTGAGCAAACCCTAATCTGGTCTTGAATCCAAGAAGTCTTGTGAGTGTAAATCTTGATAAAATGAGAGGGAAAATTTTGGGGTACAACAGCTGCCCATGTTCAATCTTCTTGAACCTGAAGAGTTAGATTGGCGAGTTTGTCGTTCGTGACTCGAAGGTAAAAGATGATTGGACACTAGAGTGCCCGTAAATTTGCACTCGTCAAAGTGTAGTTGATGGAATGGGCTTAAAGATGTCATTTGGATATGTGATAGAATCTTGTTGGAGATGGGCTTAAAGATGCCATCCAAGAATGTTTGCTGAGTTGTAAGTTGTAAGTCAAAATAATGAGTATCAGAATGGTGTCCGTATCTGGAACGTATTTGTACTGCATCTGGGGACTGAATCTGAATGAGCAATAGAATAACATCTGTGTCTGGAGCGTCTCCGAGCTGTATCTGTACTTGAATCTGAATGAATAACAGAATGACTTCCATATCTGGAGTGTATCTGTATTGTATCTGAATCTGAAATTTGAATAAGCGACAAAATGACATCCGCGTCTGGAGCGTCTCTGGGCTGGGAAAAAAGTCAGAATAAGTGACAGAATGGCAACCGTGTCTGGAGCGTATCTGGACTGGCATCTGAATAAGTAACAGAATGACTTCCGTGTCTGGAGTGTATCCGTACTAGAATCTGAATAAATGACAGAATGACTTCCGTGTCTGGAGTGTATCCGTACTTGAATCATGATTGTTGAAGTCTGAATGAGTGACAGAATGGCATCCGTGTCTGGAGCATATCTGAACTGTATCTTGACTTTGAATTATGAATGAGTAATAGAATGACTTCCGTGTCTGAAGTGTATCTTTACTGTATCTGAAGCTGAGATCTGAATGAGTATCAGAATGGCATCCTTGTCTGGAGCGTATCTGGATTGTATCTGAAATCTTTGAACATTGTTAACGATAGCTGTTAATCTTATCCTGAAAAGGGTAAAATGTTAGTTGAAACACAAAGTCATGTTGCATGAAAATGCATGATGCAATAAATCTGTTTTGTCAATGTTTATGATATATGGACGTAATGTATGCATGTAAGATGATTTGCTGTATTGCTGAGGAAAATGAATTCTTAATAGCTGGGGATAATAAAATCTTTGACTGCCGCCAGGAAAATAAATCCTTGACCACTGCTGGAGATTTAAAATCTTTGATTGCTGAGGATGATAAATCCTTGGCGACTGTTGGGGATTAAAATCCTTGACAACTTCTGTGGGGATATGAGGATCCTTCATGTCTTGAAGTTGGAGTATTTGACAAAAATTCTGTTGTGAGCAATGCCAAAACTGCTTGAATAATCTGCTCGGGGAATCCAGAGAACTTTGTTGATGTCTACTGGGGATTACACAATGGGAATCCTTGCTCCGCTGGGGAATAGAGAAAACTCCGATGACTTCTGTGGGGAATTAAGAATGAGAGTCTTTAATTTGTTGAGGAGCAATGAAAACTTTGGCGACTTCACTGGGGAATAAAAAAGCTCTGCGGGGAAGAAGGCTTACTGCCGGGGAGTAGGTCCAGGACTCTGGGGGAAAAAGCTTATTCCTGTTTGGAAAAAGTTCAGGAGTTTGGGTTGTCTGCCACTCTACTGGGGATTTATCATAGGTTGGGGAGGGGCAAAAAGTTAACTGTTATCTGGTTGATTCTCAGACTTTAAGACAACTTGCTGGGGAATTTAGGGAAAACTGAATGGTTCCCGCTGGGGATTGATAGTTGGAAATTTTGGCTCGACTGGGGAAGAAGGTTTCATCTCCGCTGAGGATCTGTAGTTCAAAGTTTTGGCTCCGCTGGGAATTGGGAGTTTGAAGTTTTAACTCTGATGGGGATTAAAGATTTGAAACTTAGCTCCGCTGGGGATCTAAATGATGTACTATAGGGATTGTTCATGGAATAGCCCAAAGACGTTTTCCTATCCTTTTAATCTGTCAGTAATTGTTCTTTTTCACTCCTGTTTATTTGTAAACAATAATTATGTTCAAATGCATATGTTTACTAATGAATTATTGGACGTTTTTGCAAATAAAACATAAGTGTATAAAGAAAAAGGCAAATAGTTTTTTGTACTTTGAAAGAGACATCTTTGTATTTACTTAGAATAAGTGTTTTGTACAAAGGAGACAGGCACCCTAGTAAGAGGATGGTGTCATAAAAATGAGAAAAAAATTTATACAAAGAAAGATAGCTATGTGTAAAAAATCCCATGGGGTTCCCACTCTGCTATAGCCTTCGTATCTCTGAATATCTTGTCCATTCGTTGCTTCGTCCGAAGATGATTGAATTGATCAGAAGCTCAGAGTTTGTCAGTGAAGAGATTACACTTAAAGTGATCCGACGAGACATAGTCATACGCTTTAATTCCCTAACTTTTGCCTGGATCGCCCTTTCGGGTTTTTAGTCCACCTTGAAACCCTTTTTTGCCTAAGTCGCCCTTTCGAGTTTTCAACTTGCCGGGTGTATAGATTTTTTTATTTATCCCTAATTTTTTCCTGAACCGCCCTTTCGGGTTTTCGATTCACCGGGATGCCCTTTTTTTGCCTAGGTGTGTCAACCTAGCGGGTCATTTATGCGTAGTATCTTTTGACTATGTCTGCGTTTGCAGGGTGCGGCAAGTCGTCACCGTCCAAGGTGGTTAAGATCATTGCCCCACCAGAAAAGATGTTCTTGATTACAAATGGTCCTTCATAGGTAGGAGTCCATTTGCCCCTGGGATCACTTTGTGGCAAGATGATGCGCTTGATCACAAGATCTCCAACTTGATATGTTTGGCGTCTGACTTTCTTGTTGAAAGATTTGATCATCCATTTTTGATACGTCTGACCATGGCAAACAGCAGTAAGTCTCTTCTCGTCGATTAAGTTCAACTGATCAAGTCGGGTTTGGATCCAATCGTCTTCACTCAAACCAGCATCTTTCATGATTCTCAAAGAGGGAATCTGAACCTCGATAGGTAAAATAGCCTCTATGCCATAAACCAAGGAATAGGGTGTTGCCCTAGTTGATGTGCGTGTCGTGGTACGGTACACGTGAAGAGCAAACGGTAGCATTTCATGCCAGTCCTTGTAGGTGACTGTCATCTTTTGTATGATCTTCTTGATATTTTTGTTCGCAGCTTCAACATCACCGTTCATCTTTGGCCGATAGGGAGATGATTTGTGATGTTGAATCTTGAACTGCTCGCACAAAGCGGTGATCATAGTATTGTTAAGGTTTGTACCATTGTTAGTAATGATCCTTTTGGGGATACCGTACCGACAAATAAGATTTTTTTTGATGAAGCTGGTAACAACATTCTTAGTAACGGATGTGAAGGAAGCTACTTTGACCCACTTGGTGAAGTAGTCAATGGCCACCAGAATGAAACGATGTCCATTGGATGATGTAGGCTTAATCTCTCCAATAATGTCGATTCCCCACATAGCGAAGGGCCAAGGAGCTGTTAAGACATTTAGAGGAACAGGAGGCACGTGCACCTTGTCTGCATAGATTTGACATTTGTGACAAGTGCGGGAGTGTTGATAGCAGTTAGCTTCCATGGTAGACCAGTAATAGCCTGCCCTTAGAATCTTCTTAGCCATCATATTCCTGCTAGAGTGAGTGCCGAAGGTACCTTCATGCAATTCAGCTATGATATTTTCAACTTCAGCTTCGTCCACACAACGGAGCAGAATAGAATCATGATTGCGCTTGTACAAGATGCCATTACTCAAGAAGAACTTCGCCGAGAATCTCCTTAAGAACTTTTTGTCATTGACTGAAGCTCCTTCAGGGTATTCTTGCGCCTCGAGATACCTCTTGACTTCATGAAACCATGGCTGGTCCACTACTTCTTCGGTATTAATCTCGTGACAGTGTGCAGGTTCGTCCATTCGTTCAATGGTGATTTGGGGAGCTCATTATCCCAGTTAAGTTTAAACATGGATGACATTGTAGCTAGAGCATCTGCTAGCTGATTTTCTTCTCGCGGGAAGTGCTCGAAGGTAATCTGCTCGAAATGTGGTAACAATGTCAAGACATGTTCTTTGTAAGGGATGAGGTTTGGATGCTTAGTGTCCCACTCTCCTTTGATTTGACTGATGACCAAAGCTGAGTCCCCAAACACAATCAGAGATTTGATTCCCAAGTCTATAGCAGCCTTGAGTCCAAAGATGCAAGCTTCATACTCTGCCATGTTGTTCGTACAGTTGAAGCAAAGCCTGGCGGTGAAAGGATTATGGCAACCTTCCGGGGAAATGAATACCGCGCCGATACCGTTGCCAAGTGCATTGGAGGCCCCATCAAAGTACAGGGTCCATCGGGATCCTTGTTCAGGTCTGTCATATGGTCTGAAATCTTCAATGTTATCAAATGTCATGATGTCTTCGTCAGGGAAGTCAAACTTCATGGATTGATAATCTTCGACAGCTTGATGAGCCAGATGGTCAGCTAGCACACTCCCCTTTATCGCTTTTTGGGTCGTGTACTGTATGTCGTATTCCATTAGGATCATCTGCCATTTAGCTATTCTTCCAGACAAAGCAGGCTTCTCAGAGATGTACTTGATCGGATCCATCTTAGATATCAGCAAAGTGGTATGACTCATCATATACTGCCGTAGCCGGCGAGCAGCCCATACCAAAGTGCAACAAGTTTTCTCGAGCAGTGAGTATCAGGTCTCACAGTCGGTAAACTTTTTGCTAAGGTAATAAATGGCATGCTCTTTTCGGCCAGACTCGTCATGTTGGCCCAGTACGCACCCCATTGAATTTTCTAGGACGGTCAGATACATGATTAGCGGTCTTCCTTCGACGGGTGGCATCAAGATAGGAGGTTCTAGCAAATACTCCTTGATTTTATCGAAAGCAACCTGACAGTCATCATTCCATCTAACTACCTGATCTTTCTTTAACAGATTGAAGATTGGTTCACAAGTAGATGTTAGGTGAGAAATGAACCTAGCAATATAGTTTAGGCGTCCGAAGAAACCTTTAACCTCCTTCTCAGTGCGAGGACAGACATTTCTTGTATAGCTTTAACTTTGGCAGGATCAACCTCGATGCCTTTGTTGCTTGACAATGAAACCCAAGAGTTTACCGGATCGGACTCCGAATGTACACTTGTTTGGATTCAGTCTGAGCTTGTACTCCTTCAACCTGACAAACAGCTTTTGCAAGTGATCAAGGTGTTCTTCTTCAGTTTGTGATCGGGCTATCATGTCATCTACGTAGACCTCTATCTCATGATGTATTATATCATGAAACAAAGCTACCATGGCGCGTTGATAGGTTGCCCCGACATTCTTCAGTCCGAATGGCATCACTTTGTAGTAGAACGTACCCCAATGTGTAACAAAAGTAGTTTTCTCCATGTCCTCAGGGGCCATTTTGATCTGGTTATAGCCTGAGAATCCGTCTATGAAAGTAAATAATTTGTGTTGAGTTGTGTTGTCGACCAGGATATCGATGTGCGGAAGTAGAAAGTCATCTTTAGGGCTGGCCCTGTTTAAATCTCTGTAATCCACACACATTCTCACTTTGCCTTCCTTTTTAGGCACGGGCACAATGTTAGCAACCCATTATGGATAGGAAGTAACAACAAGAAAACCAACATTAAACTGCTTCATAACTTCTGCTTTGATCTTTTCAGACATGTCAGGTCTCATGCGGCGGGCCTTTTGTTTAACTTGTGGACATTCTTCTCTTATGGGTAGACAGTGTACCACAATGTCTGTATTGAGTCCCGACATGTCTTTGTATGACCAGGCAAAGATCTCAACATACTCATGCAACAACTTAATTAGGCGCTCCTTGACACTCAGTTCTAGGTTGGCACCCACTCTGATTTCCTTTCTGTCTTCCTTAGTACCCAAGTTGATTGTGTCCAACAACTCCTCATGAGGCAAAATTGCTCTTTCTTCTTGTTGAAGTAATCTGGCCAATTCCCCTGGCAACTCATAATCTTCCTCACCTTCGTATTCGGCTTGGTAGACCAGATCTTCAGAGTCACTGAAGGTTATGGCAGTATTGTTACCCATGGGTTCCGGAGTGGAAGGGTACCTACATTTGTGAGTGTGGGTGTGTAAGGGCATAACCATCTTAAAACAAAAAAATGTAAAAGAAAGACAATGAGCACAAAAGTTTTATATATGAAAAGCATCCATGATTCATTAAAATGACATATGAAAATGAAATAAGAACCTTTACAAATGGACCTATGTGCCTCGGGTAAGACACATAGTTGAAAAAGTACGAATTGTTTTGTGAATTATTACAGTCCAACAGAAATGGAAAAGATAAATTACTGATTTATGAAAGTAATCGGAACAAAGTCTTTTGCTTCCTAGTTGCACAATCCTCCGCCAACAGTAGGAAAAATCCAGTCTTCCAGGCTGCCCTCTTCTTCACTGTCCTCTAGTGCATTAACCCCTTGGTGGCTGATCTTCACAGGAGGCCCTCCGGCACGGGTGCGGCGCACGGCTTTCTGAGTAGTTGACGTGAACTCCAAGTCGAATTTGTCTGATTTGAAAGGAAAGTTGGGAAGCTGCCCCCAGATAGTGGATCCACCTTCTTCCACTACCGCCCTTGCATCTTTGAGAGAAGACATCCGAGGTACAGGTTTTGTGATTACAGGAGTTGAGGACACCGCCTTGGTTGCCGCTACTTCAGGAGTGACTTCTTTAAAATGTTGGAAAGGAGTTTCGATGAATTCGCCATCCAATTCTACATAACAGAAAGAATTGAGGTGACTGATCATGTATTCCTCTTCGCCATGAACAATTATGATTTTCCCCTGGACAGGGTACTTGAGCATTTGATGCAGAGTAGAAGTGACAACTCCGGCATTGTGAACTTAGGGACGTCCCAACAGGCAAGAGTAGGAAGGACGGATGTCCATCACATAGAATGTTGAATTGAACGTCTGGGTACCCACCTTGATCGAGATGTCCACCTCTCCATGGACCATCCTCTTAGAACCATCAAAGGCTCTGACAATTATATTGCTGGGTTTCAGGGTTAAGCCTTCACAATCCAGTCTATCCAAGGCTTTCTTCGGCAAGACGTTTAAAGACGACCCAATATCAACCAAAACATGAGCTAGGGTGGTTCCCCTACACTCCACCGAGACATGTTGCGCGTCATTATGTTTTCTCCCTTTGGAGGTCAAGTCTGCATCGGAGAATCCTAGACCATTGTCAGTTGTTAAACTAGCCACACATTCTTGGAACTGATCAGCGAAGCTTTCTTGTGGCACGTGGGCCGTCTTCAAAAACTTGACCAAAGCTTTAGCATGTGCCTCAGAGCACAACAACAGGGCTAACATAGATATTTTGGAGGGGGTCTGCCCCAGTTGCTCAACAACATCATAATCACTTTTCTTAATGATCCTCAGAATCTCTTCCATCTCTTTCTGGGATGTTTTAGGAATGATTAGTGACTGAGCCTTCGTCAAGGCAGGCTCCTCTTTAACATTCTTTCCTTTTTTCTCAGCAACGGAAACATGGATGGGAATTGTATTGTTATTGTCAGCGGGTACAGTTGCAGGTACAATCACAGGGGTAATCTTCAGAGTGGCCACGGGTCCAAAGGCTGCTGTTAGAGGAGCAATCTCTGGAGAAAAGATTCTTCCACTACGAGTAACCTTGCTTGATCCGGCAATGTTATTGATGTCGGGAGTATCCTCTTCGAAGCTTTCTTCTTCTGCAATCTATTCAATCTGTTTGACACCATGGTAGTAGATTTCTCCACCATAGTTCCATGGTACCATTTTGTCGGATTTATGTGTGGTTGGTCCGGGCATTGTTATCTTCAACGGAGTAGTCATAGGAGCGGATGTAATCCTAACGGGTTTTTTAGGAACCCTGGAAGGATTGGCGCATATGGTTATTATTGAAACTTCTAGAACTGGAATGGGTGAGACAGGAGCTTTCTCAAACAAAATTTCCTTGTTATCGATCAATTGTTGGATTCTTTTCTTCAATAGAGGACAGTCAAATGGGGAGGATAGGCAAGCATGGCAATCTTGGTCACAACCTGGGAACACCCCAGCTTTCAACAAATTCATCTTGATGGTTAGGAGAGGAGTCAACAGTTCATCCACAGTAGAAACAAATAGATCTTCTTCCACAGCACTGGCATTGTGTCCATGCCTAGGCATTGGAGCGGAGATAACATTCAACTTTTTAGGAGCTTCAAATTCAACTTCCTTTGCGTCAATCAGATCTTGAATCTTGTTCTTCAGGGCCCAACAGTTGTTGGTGTCATGCCCTGGACTTTCTGAATGGTAAGCACACCTGGCATTTAGATGGTAGTGTGGAGATGAAGTATTAGGATTTTTAGGGGCCTCTTTTAGCATGGCCAGGTTCAACTTCAAGAGATGGGGCATGACTTGAGCAGGAGTCATGTTTATCTTGGTGAATTGCCTTACAGGCCTTTCCACCCTTTGCTGATTTTTCCTCGGCTGATCATTTCTCGGCTGGTTGTTTCTCGGCTGGTCTGAAGCAGACTTTTGAATCATGACGGCCCCCACAGTTGGTCGTCGTTCGGTTCTTCCCTGATTTCTCTGTGCATAGACAGCAGACACTTCTTTCTTTCCCGTGAAGGGATTTTTTGCAACAGTAGAGGTAGACGCATCTTTCTGAATTTTCCCGCTTCTAATACCGGCTTCCACCCTTTCGCTAGTTAGAATCAACTCAGTGAAACCTACAGAGGAGCTTCCAATCAGGTGATTAAAAAAAGGACCTGACAGAGTCCCCAAGAACATGTCCACTAGCTCTCTTTCAGATAAAGGTGGTTGCACCCTTCCGGCTAAATCCCTCCATTTTTTGGCGTAGTCTTTGAAGCCCTCATTGGCAGCCATAACCATACTCTGTAGCTGAGTACGGGTTGTTGCCAAGTTGGCGTTGTATTGATACTGTTTATAGAATGCAGCTACCAAATCTTCCCAATTATGCACATCAGACCTCTCCAACTGGTAGAACCAATCAAACTGTGTTCCCGAAAGAATGTCCTGGAAAAAGTGGACCACAGGTCCTTGTTAGAAGAATGTGGTTGAATTTTCCTGACATAAGATCGCAGATGCATCTTTGGGCAAGACACCCCATCGTACTTAGAAAACAGTGGCACTTTGAATTTAGGAGGGATTACAATTCTAGAAACCAACCCTAACTCCTCAAAATCCAGCCCCGGAACTCTCTGTATCTCCATGGCAGCTAGACGCTCTTCCAGGTTCTTGTATTTGTCATCAGCCGGAGGGTATTGTTGTTCTGAGTTGTCCTCTTCTTCCTCTTCTTCAGCTTCAAATTTAGATGGCACTGCAGTCTCTTTACCTTTTCTCTCTCCTTCCTTAGAGGTTGATGGAAATTCCAAAGTCCGTCTGGCTTGTCCTTCAAACCTTCTGCCCATAAGAACCACCCCAACTCGCTTCTTCTTCTTCTTCTTCTTCCTCTTCTTCTTCTTCTTCTCTTTTTCCTTTTCTAGTAGAGTCTTGAGCTCCTCCTGCCCCTTAGCCAAGGTCAGAAGTAGTTGTTGAAATTGCAAATTCTGAGCTTGCAAATCTTTGACCGTTTGTTCAATATCCATCTTGCTGAAATAAACAGCAGAGAGATTAGGAAACTTGGTGTGAAGACCTGTTTATGCATATGATGAATGATATGTATTCATGTAATGCTTTCAAGGATTCAGAAATTCAAATTTGTTTTAAACAAAAAAGAAACACACGTCATATTAATAAGATAGAATTTGTTAGTACACCAATGCCCCTTGGGCAAAATAATACAAAATTCTAAGGTAAAAAGACGTTACGCATCCTCTTTGGTGCAATGTAGGTGTTGAGAGTCTGCTCTTCATGGAGTTGACAAGTGAGTTCCAAAACCTTCTTCTCGCTTGCGTAGAATTGGGCTTCAAAAGTATCGCGCTCTCCCTTGAGCTATACGCAACTACTTTGTAAGTCTTCAAATGATGTTGGCATGTCAGGATGTAGCAGGGTGTATAGAACCTCTCCTTCCATAACAGGCTCTATAATCACTGAGAGAACAGAGGGGTAAGGCATCATAAGACTTTGGGCGCGGGTTCGTACCCACTTGAGGTAAGGCTCAAGAGGGATGGAATTCTTGTGTCCCAAAGTCTTACTGTCTACCTTGTTTGGCATCCTCCAAGCTTGGATGAACCTTTGTCGGAGTCCTTGATTGTCGTTGTTGAAGTCGAAAACCAAGTCTAGTATCAGCATGTCATATGGGCCATCCCTTCGGGCATAACCAAACTGTCTCAGAGCCAAGCAAGGGTTGTAGGTGATGCCTCCCCTAATGCCAAGTAGAGGGACATTAGGGAATTCTCCACAACGGTCGATGATGATAACATTTTCTCTGGATCGAGAACACCAATGGACATCTGAATGTGTAAGAGTCATCAATCGTTGTGACCACCTCAAAACTTTCTCATTCTTCAAGACTGATTGGGGAAGATGAGAAATAAACCATCTTGCCAGTAGAGGAGTGCAACACATGAGAACACCTCTTTTCCTCATTGTTCGAGTGTGAAAAGAGTGTAAGATATCTCCAAGCAATGTAGGCACCGGATTGTGAGTCATAAAGATTTTGACAGCACTCACATCTATGAGTTAATCAGGGTTAGGGAACAAGACCATCCCATAGATGAGAAGAGCTACAATCTCCTCAAAAGCTTGTAGGTCCAAAGAATTCCAGCAGCTTTGGGCTTTCTCAAACATAAACTTTGACAAGAAGCCTTTGACACCACTTCTAGTTTCCCAATGTGTTGTGACATCAGAGGAGTGCAAGTGTAAGGCTTGAGCAATTTCCTCTGGCTTTGGATCTCTTTCCGTACCGTTGAAGGGTAGTTGATTGAGAATAGGAATCCTCAGGAGTTGAGAAAATTCCTCCAAAGTAGGCACAAGTTGGTAGTCAGGAAATGTGAAGCAATGATGCAAAGGGTCAAAAAACTGGAAGAGAACTTTCATCATGTCTTCTTCTGTGTTGGAAGTGACTAAGTTGAGAAAACGACCATGCCTCTCGGTGAATGGAGAATTCTTAGGAATCCTTGAAGCTAGCTCCTTTATTTGTGGAGGAATTCTTACAAGATTGACTTGGATGGTTTTCCTGCGAAGTGAATCCATAACCTACAAAATAGGAACAAAGATGAAAATCCAAAATCCTTGAAATGGTTAATGGATGCATATGATGCTTCATGATGTCCATGATGTTATGCACAAGTATATATATACAAACAAATCACACAAGTTCCTAGTTTAGGCTTGCATGGGGTTTCATAGGTAAGTACCCTCTTGAAGTTTAGTTGGCTCAACCTGTCCTAGAAATAGTAACCGGGTTCTAAGGAGCTCAATATCACTGGATTGTTTCCTTGTTCATTGTTTCAATTCAGCCTCTTTACTGGCGACCGAAATATTCCAAGGAACCAACCCTCAATGAGTGTAGTATCGAGTATCTACCAACTTCGGACTGCACCAAAGCCGGTCATCTCACTACATCCTAAAAGGCCAAGTTGGTCAAGTAAATGTTCTAAAAGTCCATTAGTGCTTCATGACATCACTCAGCGGCCCCGTATTCTCTTTGATTGACTCAAAGGCTACCGGTACCCACAAATATGTCACACTAACATAGCTATTGCTTAGACCATGTCGGTATACCCCGCACAGTTTCCATAACGTATTGCTATTTACCTATGAATGTTTCCCAAATCCGGGTAGAGGATTCAAACCCAAACAATAGAACCATAGTGTAAAGCATACAAGTCAAGCAAGATAAGCATGTAAAGGTGATCTAAAACCCTAAGGTAACCCCACTTTTCTCTATTCCCCAGCAGAGTCGTCAGTTTGGAGATACGGTGGGAGAACTGACTTGAGGTTTTGCGTTTGTGTTTGCAAATGTTTCGGTTTAGCAAGAGTCGCCACCGACTTTTATTTTGTCTAAAAGAAATGGTAAAAAAAGCACAAGAAAGACCTTTGAGATGTTTTCTTAAGTTCGGGGGGTAGATTATGAAAAGGGAAGGTACTAGCACCCTTTTCATCCATGGTTTTCCATGGGCTCTTAGTTACTTGTTTAGATCACTTGCTTTGCTTTTCCAATTGTTTGAAATGGTGCTTTGTGTGGTTTTGAAAGTATTTTGAAAAGAGGCCATTGTTTAGGAAATCTTTGTAATGATTCTCGTTCGTAAGAATGTATACATAGATGTTTGTCTTTTGAAAAATGTTTCAATGTTTTGAAAGTTGTTTGGAAATGTTTTGAAATGTGTTGTGTATGTTTGAAAATAGCAAGGATTGTTTGCAAATTGATCAAGTAACTAGAAGCTATCTATCTACTCAAAAGTCTTTCTTGTACATTTTTATTCCTTTGACATTGTTGATTTACCATTGCTTTGGTAAACAACCCTATCTTTGGATGTTAAACGGGACGGGCGTGGGTCATCGTATGACCATGATAGCAATGCAGACAAGTATCTTAGCAAGTTTTAGGGACTAAGATCATTTGTTTTTAGGCAACCTTGTCTAGCGTCATCGAGGGACTATGATCTTTTTGTTTTGTTTTGTTTTGCCAAGATACCTAGCATGCATACCATGGCCATTTAAATTAGGCAACCAAGTGGGTGAAACCCTAGGGGTGCTTGTGTGCAATGTGTTGTCATTTTTCATGCATTTTTGTCTTGCATTATTAGGTCATGCTATTTGTTTGATTTTTTGTCTTATCATACAAACCTTAATTTACTAAACATGGATATAATGCGATAAATTACATAAAGTAAATCTAAACTATTACAATAATATTATGGGAGGGGGGATACAAGTTTTTGAATGGGGATATTTGCACAAAATAAAACCCTAATTCACTATTACAACCCAATTGAATTTTGGTACAATAAATAAATAAACAATTATTTAAATATGCAATAAAAATGTAAGTATGCAAAAAATGTTTTGTAATTGTTTTATGTATGAGAAAATCAAATTATTTAAGTCCTAAAAATAAGAAAAAATAATATTATTATTTTTGAAAGGGGAAACCCTAGTTTTTTGTTTTAAAAGAAAATATGTTTTCTATTATTATTTTATTCATTTTGTACAAGAAAAATAATAATTAATATTATTTACAAGTATTGAAAATTAAATATGTGTGAAAAATAAATATTTAATGTGCATAATAAAATAAAAATATTTAAGTATTTTTATTATTTACAAGTTTAATTAAGAAAATAAAGTATATTATTACTAATAAGCTATTTTTTTTGCTAAAAAATAATAAAAAATAAAATAAAATGCAAAAAATAAAGAAAATATTTTTCAAGATTTTTTCATGTTCAGATAAAATTATTAAAGTCAATAATCATAAAAATAAAAAGAAAATATGAAAAATAACAAAATATGAATCAGGGGGGTGCAAAAGTAAACTGGGGGGTGTGAAAAGTTGCATGCCCAAGGCGCCAGGCCCAGCCAGCTTCATCCCTGACCTCCAGCCAACATCAAACGCACGTTCCTGAGTCAAACATATATCTTGCTATTCTTTGCATAAAATCAAAAACTTGTAACATGAAAAATGTAGCTCATGATCTCACGATTCTAGTGATATAAAGTTTGTGACCTAACACTCAAAGATAAAGGAGAATTTTATCACCCCTAATTTCTGACCTAAAATTTTCATGAACTTCAAGCTTCAAATTCTCACTACTCAGTTATAAATAAAAACTATGCATATGTACAGCTTAAGCAAGTTAAGGACTACATTTTTGCTTCACAAATCGTGACCTAAAGATGCCTAAATAGAGAGATAGAAACTTGAAAAATACCTTGTTCAGTTGAGTTTGGATATGGCAATGTGGGAACTTTGAGTGAGGCCTGAAGATCGTGTGAGCTTCCTTGAAGTTCCCTCAAGCTTTTCCAATGCTCAGCTTGCCTTGTAGATGCTTGAATCTCCCTGTAGAAGTCAACCTGCAAACCTTCAAAATGAAAATGGTGTAGCTTGAAACAGGGCGCACAGTTGCAAGACAAAGGCCTGGATAGTTTAGGTAGGATGTATGTAAAGTGTTTGAAGTGTTTCAAAGCAAAACGCACGAGCCAATATTGATTTGGCAAAGGTTCTACAGAAGATGCCCTGTTTGGGTAAAAAAAATGTGATTTTGGTGTTTGAGAGTGTTTGGGATGTTAGGCAATCATGTATTGGCTTGTTACAAGGTTCTAAAGTTGTGTCAAATGATTCTAAGGCTTCTCTTTATCAGATGCACAAGCTTCCTTGACTTTTGCAAGTTTGCTTGCTTTTGAAGAAAGTTGGAAGTGACAATACAAAAGCTTGTACTTGCTAGCTTATGGACTGCATAGAGTTGGTACAAGTTGCCTGATGTTTGTGGATCTTGTTTGCAACAAAAGATCAGGTCCATGGCTCAAGAAATGTAAAGTTGGAAAAAGCAAGCTTTATCAAAGTAGTATTGTGAACTTTATGCCATTTTTGGATTAATTCATTGTGCAATGCTTCAAAAGTCAGAACAAGACCATTATCTAATGTGTTAGCATTCAATTATGGAGTGTAGAAGGGATTAGGACCTGTAATACCAAGTACAAGCATGCTAGGATCTGATTTGCAACTTGTAACATTGTGAAACATGGCTTGAACAAAAGTGATAAATTTCAATTTTCTCTTCTTCGATTCTACCTAACCACAAATGATCTTGGAGAGTTCTTGGACATTTTGGAAAGCTTGTAACGTGATCTACAATCCATCTTTGAAATGCATTTTGAGATTCCTCTTGGAACTAGGTGAAAAATTTCCATGAAGTTAGGTCAAAAACCTGCCTAAACTAGGGCAAAATTTCACTAAAATAAAAAGTTTATGGACCCCTATTCACAAAATCATAACTTGAGATCCAAGAATCTTTTGGGAAAACTTTGTGAATCAAAGTTGTATATTTCATGGAGTATTACAACTTTCATGTTGGAAGTTTTCTTTGAATCCAATTGCATCATGGTGAAAAAGTTATGGAAAGTTGGGAAAAAATAAGAAATTTTCATAACTTAGAAAAATTCTAAGTTATGAAAAATTTCAAATTAAAACCCTAATTTGCAATTTTAGGTTTCTTGGTTAACAAGTTTCACATTTTGACATATCTTGATGAATTATGACCCTTGGCACTTGATTTTGACCAAAAAGTCAAAGTTTGACTTTTTAGTGTACAATTAATTTTTGATCAGTTGACTGCAAAATTCATCTGTCAATCCTATGCATTTGAGATCTTTTGAACTATTTGATTAGGTCAAGATGATTCCATTGAGTCCTTGAACTCATGCTTGAACCCAATTGGTCATTGGCTAGGTTAAAAATCAGAAATTGCCCTTTCTTAGTCAAAACCCTAATTTTGACCATTTTTCCCTTTTGATGATCTGATCAAATTTCTTGAGGAGTTGTGATCCCAACTTGATCAAATGGTACATAGGAGCTTAGAATGTTGATGTGGATCAAAAATTATGAAGTTTGACTGTAAATTGGCCATGGTTGACTTTTTCCCCAATACAGCTGATTTTTAGGTCAACTGTCCAATTGACTGGGCAAAAATGTGATTCAAGGCTTGAAACTTGGTATGAAAAATCTTAGGGGTCCAAGATGGTGTATGAAAGTCACATGAAGCATTAATGGTCCAAAAATCCTTGTTCAAACTCAAACCCTAATTTTAGGTTATCAGTGCAAGGAGATGTCTTGAGTTGAGCAAACCCTAATCTGGTCTTGAATCTAAGAAGTCTTGTGAGTGTAAATCTTGATAAAATGAGAGGGAAAATTTTGGGGTACAACAGATGACATTGTAGCTAAAGCATCTGCTAGCTGATTCTCTTCTCGCGGGAAGTGCTCGAAGGTAATCTGCTCGAAATGTGGTAACAATGTCAAAACATGTTCTTTGTAAGGGATGAGGTTGGGGTGTTTAGTGTCCCATTATCCTTTGATCTGACTGATGACCAAAGCTAAATCTCCAAACACAATTAAAGATTTGATTCCCAAGTCTATGGCAGCCTTGAGTCCAAAGATGCATGCTTCATATTCTGCCATGTTGTTCGTACAGTTGAAGCAAAGTCTGGCGGTAAAAGGAGTATGGTATCCTTCTGGTGATATGAGTACCGCACCGATACCGTTACCGAGTGCATTGGATTCCCCATCAAAGTACAGGGTCCATCGGGATCCTTGTTCAGGTCTGTCATATGGTCTGAAATCTTCAACATTGTCCAATGTCATGATGTCTTCGTCAAGGAAGTCAAACTTCATGGATTGATAATCTTCTACAGCTTGATGAGCCAGATGATCAGCTAGCACACTGCCCTTTATAGCTTTTTGGGTCGTGTACTGTATGTCATACTCTGTTAGGATCATCTGCCATCTAGCTATCCTTCTAGACAAAGCAGGCTTTTCGAAGATGTATTTTATCGGATCCATCTTAGATATCAACAAAGTGGTATGAGTCAACATATACTGTCTTAGCCGGTGAGCAACCCATACCAGAGCGCAGCAAGTTTTCTCGAGCAGTGAATATCTGGTTTCACAATCGGTAAACTTTTTGCTCAGGTAATAAATGGCATGCTCTTTTCGGCCAGACTCGTCATGCTGTCCCAATATGCACCCCATTGAATTCTCCAAGACGGTCAGATACATGATTAGCGGTCTTCCTTCGACTGGCGGCATCAAGATATGAGGCTCTAGCAAATACCCCTTGATTTTATCGAAAGCAACCTGACAGTCATCATTCCATCTAACTACCTGATCTTTCTTCAACAACTTGAAGATTGGCTCACAAGTAGATGTTAGGTGAGAAATGAACCTAACAATGTAGTTTAGGCGTCCCAAAAAACCTCTGACTTCCTTCTCAGTGCGAGGTGCAGGCATTTCTTGTATAGCTTTTACTTTGGCAGGATCAACCTCGATGCCTTTGTTGCTGACAATGAAACCCAAGAGTTTAACAGACCGAACTCCGAATGTGCACTTGTTCGGGTTCAACCTTAGCTTATACTCTTTTAACCTGACAAACAGCTTTTGCAAGTGATCAACGTGTTCTTCTTCAGTTTGTGATCGGGCTATCATGTCATCTACGTAGACCTATATCTCATGATGTATCATATCATGAAACAAAGCTACCATGGCGCGTTGACAGGTTGCCCCGACATTCTTCAGTCTGAATGGCATCACTTTGTAGCAGAACGTACCCCATTGTGTGACAAAAGTAGTTTTTTCCATGTCCCAAGGTGCCATTTTGATCTGGTTATAGCCTGAGAATCCGTCCATGAAAGAAAATACTTTGTGTTGAGTTGTATTGTCAACCAGGATGTCGATGTGCGGAAGTGGAAAATCATATTTAGGGCTGGCCCTGTTTAAATCTCTATAATCCATGCACATTCTCACTTTGCCGTCCTTTTTAGGCACGGGCACAATGTTAGCAACCCATTGTGGATAGGAAGTAATAGCCAGAAATCCAGCATTGAACTGTTTCATAACTTCTACTTTGATCTTCTCTAACATGTCAGGTCTCATGCGGCGGACCTTCTGTTTAACTAGTGGACAGTCTTCTCTTATGGGTATACAGTGTACCACAATGTCTGTATCGAGTCCCGACATGTCTTCGTATGACCGGGCAAAGATCTCAACATAATCATGCAACAGTTGAATTAGGCGCTGCTTGACACTTGGCTCTAGGTTGGCACCTACTCTGATTTCCTTCTTGTCCTCCTTAGTGCCCAAGTTGATTGTATCCAACAACTCCTCATGAGGCAGAATAACTCTTTCCTCTTGTTGTAGAAGTCTGGCCAATTCCCCTGGCACCTCACAAACTTCATCACCTTCGTATTCGGCTTGGTAGATCAGATCTTCAGAGTCACTGAAGGCTATAGCAGTATCGTTACCCATGGATTCCGGAATGGAAGGGTACTTGCATTTGTGAGTGTGGGTGTGTGTAAGGGTATAACCATCTTAAAACAACAAAATGTAAAAGAAAGATAATGAGCACAAAAAGGTTTATATATGAAAAAGCGTCCATGATTCATTAAATGACATATGAAAATGAAATAAGAACCCTTACAAATGGACCTATGTGCCTCGGGTAAGACACAAGTTTGAAAAAGTACGAATTGTTTGTGAATTATTACAGATCCAACAGAAATGGAAAAGATAAATTACTGAGTTATGACAGTAATCGAAATAAAGTCTTTTGCTTCCCAGTTGCACAGTCCTCCGCTGACAGTAGGAAATATCCAGTCTTCCAGGCTGCCCTCTTCTTCATTGTCCTCTAGTGCATTAACCCCTTGGTGGCTGATCTTCACAGGTGGCCCTCCGGCACGGGCGCGACGCACGACCTTCTGAGCAGTTGAGGTAAATCCCAAGCTGAATTAGTCTGATTTGTAGGGGATGTCTAGAAGCTGACCCAAGATGGTGCTTCCTCCTTCTTCCACTACTGCCTTTGCATCCTTTAGAGAAGAAATTCGAGGGGGAGGTCTTGTGATCACAAGAGTTAAGGATACCGCTTTGGTCGCTGCTATTTCCTGAGACACTTCTTCAAAATGTTGGAAAGGGGTTTCAATGAATTCGCCATCCAATTCTACATATCAGAATGAATTCAGATGACTAATCATGTTTTCCTCTTCACCACGAACATTTATGATCTTCCCTTGGACAGGGTACTTCAGCATCTGATGCAAAGTGGAAGTGACAACTCCGACATTGTGAATCCAGGGGCGTCCCAATAGGCAAGAGTAAGAAGGACGGATGTCCATCACATAGAATGTTGAGTTGAACGTCTGGGTACATACCTTGATCAGGATGTCTACCTCCCCATGGACCATCCTTTTAGAGCCGTCAAATGCTCTCACAATGATGTTGCTGGGTTTTAAAGTCAGGCCCTCACAATCTAATCTATCCAGGGCTTTCTTTGGCAAGACGTTCAGAGATGATCCCGTATCAACCATGACATGTATAATATGCCATGTTTATGATGTCATGATGTCATGATTATGTTGATAAATCACAGGTAAAACAAGCACAAACAAATCACACCAAGTCCTTAGGTTTAAGGCTTGCTTGAGTTTAAGGTAGTACCCTCTTGAAGTTGGATTGGTTCAGCCTGTCCTATAAATAGTAACTGGGTTCTAAGGGGTCTCAATATCAATGACCATCCTTTATCAAGCATTGTCTCAGCTCAAGCAATCTTTTCTTGCGGTCGAAATATCCCGAAAGTCTGATCTCAATGAGTGTAGCATCGAGTATCAAACAATCCTCAGCTCTACACTGAGGCCGACTATCTCACTACTTTCTAATGGCCAAGTTTGTTCAACTAAGGTTCTAAGGTCCGTTAGTGCTTTATGACACCACGCGGCGGCCCCGTATTCTCCTCGTTTCCCCATGAAGCATACTGGTATCAGCCAAAGTGCCACACCAACACAACCATCACTTAAAGCATATCGGTCTACGCTGTACAGTCTCCATAATCTATTGTTGTTTACCTAATAAGTGCCCCCAGATCCGGGTGTAGGATCTATAGTAACCCAAGCAAAACCCTTTTAAGAATAAAGCAAACAAACAAGAAAGAAATTTTAAAAATGACCTAGATCCTAAGGTAAACCCCACTTTATTTCCTTCCCCAGCAGAGTCTTCAGTTCTATGATCGGTGGAAGAACCGACTGTTATACTAGTTTGCGTTTTTGTTTGCAAAATGTTGCGATAAGCAAGAGTCGCCACCGACTTTTATTTCATCCAACAAAGGAAAAGGAAAAAGAACAGAAAAAACCTTTTTCGAGATGTTTCTGAGTACGGGGGGTAGAATATAGAAAGGCAAGGTGTTAGCACCCTTTCCATCCGTGGTTTTCCACGGGCTCTTAGGTACTTGCTCATTTTGAAATTGCTTGTGTGTGCTTTGCTTTGAAAAGTTTTGTTTTATTTCGTTTTAACGCTTGTTTCTGTCCTCAAGAGTGTGACGAAGTTGTTTTTGAAAACTATTTTGAAAGTTTTTGTGTAAAAGAGTTTTTATCGTTTTGAGCAAGTACTTAAGATTTTCTACCTACTCGAAAAAAGCTCTGTTCGTTTTCCTTTTAGACAGTGCTATCCCATTATTAAGGAATAGTTAGCACCGTCGTTGGAGTTTGAGGGACTATCGAAAGGGAAGAAATGGTCATTGAAGGTAACATGTAAGGATACCTTAGCAGTTTGAAGGGACTGTCATCATATATTCGTATGCAACATTGAGGGACAAGATCATTTCTCGTAGGCAACTCGAGGGACGTTAAGGGACTATGATCTTTATGATGACTTTTAGATTTAGGGTCTTTCGCTAAGATATCCCTACGTTCGAGGGACACGACCATTATTTTCGAGGCAACCAAGTGAGGCAAACCCTAGGAGTGAGCATGTGCGAGTGTAATTTTCAGTTAATTTATCTTTGCACATTTAGGGTTTTCTACCGTATTAATTTTCAGTTTGTCTTTCCATACAATCCTATTAACATACATCTAAGTAGTTTATAGTTTGCGGAATTAAAAGCAAGAAAGTTTAAAGTCCTAGCTATCACAAGGCTTTTGCAGATACATAAAAGAAATGCGGAATTTAAACCCTAATTACTATTACAACCTCGAAACAGTTACAATAATAATAAAAGAAAATTAAAAAATACACGCGGTGAATTAAATGCGAGAATAATTTAGGAAACCTAAAAAATCTAATTGAAAAAAAAGATTTAGGTTAGTTTTTTTTGAGAAAAATAATTAGGTTATGTACAAATTAAAACCCTAATTTTTAATTAATTTAAATTATAAAAAAGGAATTAAATTTGCCCTAAATTAAATTAAACTAATTAATTAAGGAAACAAAATATTTTTATGAAAAAAAAATGATTTTTTATGTTTTTTTTATGATTTTTTTATTAAATAAAAAATAATGATTTTTTGGTGTTATTTTAATAAAGGAAAATAATTAGTAAAACAATAAAAAAAAATAAAATAGAAAAGAAAAGAATGGGCTTGTGTTGTGCCAGCCTGAGAGTGCACCATAGTCCTTCTTTGTTTGAGGCGTTGGACCTGAATTATTGATACATCCAATGGCCAGATGGTGGTAGCGCATGGTAAGCGTTTTGGATGATGATGCATTGAATCTGTAGAAACAAAGTAAGAAAATAAATTTTACTGGGATGGTTAGTTGTATATATAATAACATAAATAAAATATAAAGGAAATAAAGTGGTGTTTCACAAACGCGCGCGTGATTCAGATCACCCAATGGGATTCTGCCACCTAATTGTCTTCTTCCCCATAACTGTTGTTTTTGGCCACACTTTTACCTATAGTCGTTTATGTCACTAAAAGTTATAGTGACGGATTTTGTTCGTAGCCATAAACCTGTAAAATTCAAAAATGCAGCACAAGAAGAATAAATTCAAACCAAAGACATGGATCAATTGCAAATCATCTTCTAAGCATGATAGTACCCCTGATTTTGTCCAATTTTGCCTCTATATGGAATTCCTAATTTGGAACCTCAAAACCCTAACAATGGCATCGTGCCATTCCTGCACTTAAACTTCAATCAAACCAATAAAAAATATTGCAAATATGATAACAATCATGGATATATGATCAAAACATGTTTATGATGGATAAATTATTGAAAACGAATCTTGAAAAAAGATGCAAACTGTGGCACTATGAGGCTTGATTTATGAAGGTTTTAAGGCTTGAGGATGATTAAAATGGCTTCATAAAATGTCCAGGAACGGATTGTTGGCCTTGGAATTGCTTGAATCAGTCTATGGAGGAATATGTAATCAGCACCTTTTTTGACAAAAATTTGAAGTTGACTCCTTTGTTTTCACAACCAAGAACCCTTTTTATGCTTTGGAAATGTTGTGTATATATCATAGAATGATTTAGGTCAACAAAAACTGATCATATCTTTGCAAATTATGGAGATTTGATTCCATTCTTTGCCTTGTATGATCTGTTTCCAAAATAGACCAAATTAAGATATTTTCCAATCAATTAGCTCTTGCACGAATTTTTTAATTTGCTAGCTGTTCATGGACTCATAATATGCTCATAAAATCAAATCTTTTATTTTATTTGATTATTCTACTATTTAAATTGATTTATTTTGATTTAAATGGATAAAAAATCAAAATAAATAATAAAAATAATAAAATAATAGGTGGATAAGCTCAAGGGTCGTGAGCCATCTTAGGAACAAGTTTAAAACAATAAAACATGGGCCCATTTGGAAGAAAAGTCATTTTGATCAATGTTGACTTCATGCACATTTCTAAAAATTGGTCAATTTTGACAATACATATCTCCCTCAACTTTAACCCTAAGAGGGTGTTCTTGGACTCTTTAGAAATCTTAGTATGTCTTCTAAACATACCTTTTAGTTTCACCTCAATTGGGTCTTCCATGTTCATGTAAGAATCTTTGACCCAAAAAGTGTTTTTGTTGACTTTTCAAAAGGACCTATAATGTAGAAATTCATATCTTTTGATAAGTGCATATTTTGAACTTGTGGGCTGAAGATGAATTGTAGGGAATTGCATCATCTTCAGAATTATCCTTGGATGGAAAGTTTCTGATAAAGTATGAAGAAGTATGCTTGGTCAAGTTTGGTTGACTTTTCCTAAGAAACTCTAATTTAACAACTTTTGGGTTTTGATGAATTTGGGGAATTCCTTGAGGAATCATGACCAACCCTTGATCAAATGATGGATATCACTTCAAAATGTTGATGTTGACCAAAAATCTTGAAGTTTGACTGTATGTGGGCCACAGTTGACTTTTGACCTAGTATAGTTGATTTTTAGGCATCTGGGCAATTGACTGAGCAAACTTCTTGTGCAAGGCATAAAACTTGACATGGATGATCTTGAGAACATATTAGGACCATGGAGGGCATCTGGGACCTTTGGAGTTCCCCCACCCTGATGAAAATGGAAACCCTAATTTGAGGTACATTGCCTTAAGAGGGAGTTTGTCTGATCAACTCTTGGGCATCCTTGAGCAAGTTGAGGATCTCTAGGAGTATGTATTGAGTAAAATGAGAGGGAAAATTTTGGGATACAACAATTACATACATCAAATAGTCCCTTAAAGCTGGAGGTATTTGAGTACATTCTCCTATAGTTTTGAAAAGAGTTTGGGATACTTATTATACTAAGGTTTATGACATGAGGGTGGATACTTTATACAAATGAGTCAGGCGTCTCACGTACAAAATACTCTAAGAAGAGGTAAGGAAGGATCCCCCTAATCTTTCTCCATGTACTTAAGACTCATGACGTATTTATACGTATCGTATTTATTAAGTATTTTTGTATTTATTTAAGAGAAAGGATTTTAGTCTTTTAAAAGAAAAGAAATGTAATGCAAAAGAAAGCAAAATCAAGAGAGAAGTTCTACCCTAATGTTGTCATGCAAGTAATCATCCTAAGGTTGAGTTTTCAAAGGAAAGATCTATCCTAAATATTATCATGCAAAGTGGTTTGATCCTAATGTTTTAATTCAACATTAAACGATCAAAACAAGGTTTAATCGTTTAATGAAATCACCTAATGGAACCTATCAAGAATCAACCAAAATCCAAGTAAAGCAATCAATTAATATCATGGAAAAAATTCACAAACAATTGATTAAAGCATACAATTAAAATAAATTAAAAGAAATCAAAAGGGACTTAGAATCTAATGTTTCAGAGGGGTGTGAGGCCTAAAAAAGCGCTATGTTCAGTAATGTGGCGCTAAGGCCCAAACATATAGGGTCCAAGAGAGTTTTTGTTCGGCTTGCTTCGGTTGTACCAAACAAAGTAGCAACGGGCTTGAAGAGAGGAGTGCAAGTAGTGATTCATGTCCATAGGCCCAAACACATGAGCCCCCAGTCCATAATCCAATTTCAATCTATTTCTGATTTACTTATTTATCATAGAATTAAAATAAAACTAAAATATCAATTTCAATCCTTTTGAACAAACTTATCTCCCTCTCTTGCACCGTTCGTAAACCTCTGCTCAATCTTCTTCTTTTTTCTCATTCTGCCGACGTCGTCTCTCCTTCCGCCGCATCACACCACGAGCAACCGTCTTTGTTCAACCTTCTTCTTCTTTCATTTTGTCGTTGTCTCATCGTCACAGATACGCAAACGAACACACCTCCCCTTATCTTTCTCTCTTCTCTCCATTCGAACAGCGTTTCTCTCATCTCCTCTCACCTTGCTCTCATATTCAATTCTGATTTAACAAAAAGACATCGCAAGAGTAAGTGTAGAATGATTACTATTAAGGTGAAGCTATTTCACCATTAAAGAACCAAAAGAGAAAGATGAAGAAAAACAGAAAAGAAAGAAAGGAGAAGAAATGTGCAAGAAAAGGATAATGACTTCTTATTGATTTACACGTGTGCTAGGCTTATCCATATATAACATGAGCTATCACATAACAACCAATCAAAAATAACTAACACACTAAAAATAGCTAATGTAATTAAGAGCTAATCTTAGATTACAAATAGCTAATCTTAACAGCCCCTCTCAAGCTAAGCATGGTGAATATTAATCATGCCAAGCTTGGAAATAAATTTGTTGAAAGTTTAGGTGGATAAGGCTTTGGTTAGGAAATCAGCCAGTTGATCATGAGTGGAAATTAGTAGAAGTCGTAGTAAACCTTGCTGAATTTTTTCACGGACAAGATGGCAATCGATCTCAAGATGCTTGGTACGTTCATGAAATACCGGATTGAGCGTAATATGCATTGCACTTTGGCTGTCACAGTACAGAACTAGAAGTTTGGTACAAGTGATGTGCAATTCCTTCATGAGAGCTATCAACCAAAGCAATTCACATGTAGCAAACGACAGTGCCCGGTACTCTGCTTTTGAAGAAGATCTAGAAATGGTATCTTGTTTCTTTGCATGCCATGACATAAGAGAGGTTCCAAGAAAGAAACATTAACCTGAAATTGACTTCCTTGAATCAATACACCCTGCCCAATCAGAATCTGAGAGGCCAAAGAGTTGTAATTCAGCATTCCTTCGAAACATAATTCCTCTTCCAGGGCTATTCTTTAAGTAGCGAATGACTCTGCAAGCAGCATGGTAATGTGCCATTGTTGGATTGTGAAGAAACTGACCGAGTTGTTGAGTGGCATATGTAATATCTGGATGTGTTGTATTAAGGTACAGCAAGCGACCTATCAAACGTCTGTAAGCACCAATATCTTCAAAGGCTTTTCCATTATCAGCATGTAATTTAACAGATGGATCAAGGGGTGTAGGAGCTGGTTTAGATCCAAGCATACCAGATTCCTGCAAAAGATCAAGACAGTATTTTCGTTGCGACAAAGAAATTCCTGCCTTTGAATGGGCAACCTCGAGGCCCAGAAAATACTTCAATACTCCTAGGTCCTTGATGCTGAAAGTGTTATCTAAGATGAGCTTGATGCGATCAAATTCAAGCATAGAAGTGCCAGCTAAGATTATGTCGTCAACATACACTAAGATAGTTGTAAAATGTTTATCAGATTTTAAGGTAAAGAGAGAGTAATCAGAAGTAGATTGAGTGTACCCTTGGTGCAGTAAGAGAGCAGTCAACTTTTCATACCATTTGTGACTCGCTTGCTTCAGGCCATATAAACTTTTCTGAAGTTTACACACTTGATTAGGTTTATGGCATGGAACACCTTCAGGTATGGTCATGTACACATCTTCTTTCAAGTCTCAATGTAGAAAAGCGTTGTTGACATCCATTTGATGTAAGAACCAATTATTGATAGCTGTAGTTGCTAGAAGGGTTCTGACAGTTGTAAGCTTTGCTACTGGTGAGAATGTGTCAAAGAAATCAAGCCCTTCTATTTGATTATAGCCCTTGGCCACAAGTCTAGCTTTATACCTCTCTATTGTTCCATCTGCTCTATGTTTTACCTTGAACACCCATCTGTTTCCAATTGGTTTGACATGTGGTGGCAAATCAACTATATTCCAAGTCCTATTCTTGTCTAATGCATCTAATTCAGATTTCATAGCTTTGATCCAATGCTCAGACATACATGCTTCTTTATAAGACTTTGGTTCATGAGTGAGAGTGATATTGGAAACAAAAACACGATGAGATGCAGACAGAAAATGCAATGAATCATAATTTGAAATAGGATAAATAACTTTTGATGTACTTGATGATGACATGGCTGCATATGCATCAGATGAATTGCACACATAATTTGAGAGATAATGAGGTGTCTGTTTGGTTCTAACAGGTCTGGACTGAATGTTGCAATTTTCAGGGTCTGATGCATTAGGGACTGGTTGAATACCATGGTTCTCATCAGTATTTTCTACAATATTAGGGTCAATGGTGGGATGATATAATGTGTCATTGGTTATGGTATAGTGATGGTCATGGTTTTCATCAGCAGACTCAATATTTTGAAATGGAACTTGTATGGTAGGGTCAATATTTTGTGATGGCATTTGTGTGGTGATATCATGTTGAGATGAATCAGTGGATTCCTTGTGCACATGATAATCCCAATTAATAGAATTGGCATTTGAATAAGGAAATATATGTTCATGGTGTATGACATTTCTAGAGACAAGAATGGTATGACTGTTAATATCATAAAGTATCACACCCTTCATTCCATTCTTGTATCCAAGGAAAACACATTTTCTAGCTCTTGACTCAAGTTTGGTTCTATGGACATTTAATGTAGATGCAAAGACTAAAGAGCCAAAAACTTTAAGACAATGCATATCAGGATGTTCATTATATAATATGAAATGAGGAGAAAAATTATTTAAAACTGGAGTAGGAAGTTTATTGATAATAAAAGTGGCATGTAAGATAACATATGACCAGAAATTTTTGGGGAGTTTTGACTGGAAAATAAGAGCTCTTCCAACATTTAACAAATGTTGATGTTTCCTCTCCACTCTACCATTTTGTTGTGGAGATTCAACACAACTGGTTTGATGGATAATCCCTTTGGAAGCATAAAATTCAGGAATATGAAACTCAGCACCATTATCAGTTCTGATTATTTTGACAGACATCTTATGTTGATTTTCTATGAGACTCACAAAAATTATGACATGTTGTCTAGCTTCAGACTTAGTTTTCATTAGGGTTATCCAGGTGAATCTGCTACAATCATCTACAGCAGTTAAAAAATAGGAATGATCATGCAAAGATTGAACAGCAAGAGGTCCCCAAATATCAAAATGAATTAGATCATAAGGATGAGCAGCTCTATTATTACTATATGACAATTTTCTTTGTCTAGCAAAATTACAAACATCACAAACATCTTGATGGTTAACTGTGATAAAGGGAAATTTGGAATGTAGGTACAAGAGTCTATTGTGTGATAAGTGTCCTAATCTAAAATGCCATAGGGCCTTTTCAGGTAAAGTAACTGTGGTTGCTAAGGCAAATGTGAAAGCAGGTGAATGTGTAGGATGTGAAGCATTATCCCTTAGTGTTAAGTAGTACAAGCCATCCTTTTGCTCAGCAGAACCAGTCATCTTCAAGGTGACTTTGTCTTGTATAATACATTGTGAATTGAGAAATCTGACAGTGTAATTAGATGATTCACAAAGTTTGGAAACTGATAAAAGGTTTAGAGAAAATTCAGGGACCAAAAGAACATCATGTACAATAAAATCAGAGGAAAAATGAATGGTACCTGCATGATTTGCAACAAGACACTAACCATTTGGCAATCTAACATTGATAGGAATAATTTTCTTATATGAATGAAACCATTTTATAGAACAACAAATATGATCAGAAGCTCCTGAATCAATGATCCAAGAACCAAGACTACTACTATGCATGCAATGTGATATGTTACCTGTTGATAAATGACAAACAGCAACTTGATTGGAAGAAGCATGTCCTGAGGATTGGCCAATGCTGGATTTCTGAATTAGCTCCATTAAGGTATTGAATTGGGCTTGAGTTATAGGTGAAGTGTCACTTTTGATGTCAGCATCATGAGAAAGGGATCCATCATCATTGCCTTCTGAAGTAACATTATTAGTTGAATTCTGAAACTGCCTCTGCATATGGGGTGGTACACCATGCTTCTTGAAGCAGTTATCAACAGTGTGATTGGTTTTGCCACAAAAGGTACATACACGAGCTCCATGTTTAAAAGAATTGTTTCTTGCACCAAATTTCTTAGAATCAGCAGCATTGATCAAGGACTGGGACTCATCATTGGAAACAGAAGAAGCAGGGAGCTGAAATTGGCGCTCATGTTGAATAACCATAGAGAATATCTTGTTCATGTTTGGCAAAGGATCCATTAACAAGATTTGAGACTTGACTACAACAAATTGTTCATTCAAACCAGTCAAGAACCTGATAACTTGCATCAATTGGTGATTAGATCTTGCACTATGCATAGCCTCACAACAACATTTAATGCGACAGGTGCAAGTAGGTAAAGGCAAATACAAATCTAGCTCTTCCCAAAGAATTTTAAGTTCAGAAAAGAAATCAGTTACAGATTTGGATTCTTGCTTGAGGTTGTAGATTTCTTGCTGCAACTCCGAGATGCGAATGAGATCACCCTAAGAAAATCTTTCTTTTAAATCTTTCCATACATCAATCACATTTTCCATAAAGACGATGGACTGAGAAATTGAATCTGAAATCGAGTTCATAATCCAAGAATGGACCAACATGTTGCAGCGATTCCATGCACGCATAGATGGATCAAAAGAATCAACGGGAGCGGGAAGAGAACCGTCAATGAACTCAATCTTCATTTTACCACTGAGTGCCCTCTTCATACTACGAGCCCATGAATGATAATTGGAACTAGTGAGCTTCAGAAGAACAGTAACGGAACTGGGGCCATCACTTGGATGAACGAAGTAAGGTGAAGTTTGATCCAAAGTTGGATCAAGAGATGAAGAGGAAGATGAGGTTCGAGGAGCCATGGATACAGGGGAAAGAAAACCGGTGAAAAGAGAGCTTCAATGGAAGGAAAGCGGAAGGAGGATCGAATTGGCGAATGATACCATATTAAGGTGAAGCTATTTCACCATTAAAGAACCAAAAGAGAAAGATGAAGAAAAACAGAAAAGAAAGAAAGGAGAAGAAATGTGCAAGAAAAGGATAATGACTTCTTATTGATTTACACGTGTGCTAGGCTTATCCATATATAGCATGAGCTATCACATAACAACCAATCAAAAATAACTAACACACTAAAAATAGCTAATGTAATTAAGAGCTAATCTTAGATTACAAATAGCTAATCTTAACAATTACCGACCGGAGAAGCAACTGATGCCTCTTCAGAGATGGCGAAATCGATGAGAAACTCAATATAACCCTCCTGAAACTCAGGTATGCATACTCGGTTTTGAGGTCTGTTTTTCCTTCCTCTTCACATCTCTTCTTCTTCTATTGTCTGCGTTTTTGGTGTTGTTTGTTGCGTTGTAATGTTGAAGAAAGAGTGATGTGTGTGTGCAATGGTGTTGTTGTTAAAGCAGAGAAGAAGGTTGATGAAGATGACGGATTCAGAGAGAAGACTGAGAGAAGATGGAGTTTCAAGGATTTTTTTAGAATATGGTGAATCTGATGGAGATTAATGGAGATGAAGTATTTTATAGTTTGTTGGATGTGAAGAATGTTAGTTAGAGCTGCAAAGATCTTGGCCTTTGGATTTAAAGTTCTGTTATGAATGGATGAATGACATCGATTCAGATGGAAAGTTTGTTATGAAATTTGGTAATTCTGTTTTGTATTTTTTTTCTTGATTTTATCTATTTTGAACTGATGCAACTCGTTTGGTTTTGTTATGTTTGCATTTTCTGATTTAATTTGTGGACTGAGACTGGGCTATGGTTTTATTGTTGCAGCATGTTATATGATGATTTAATTTTCTTAATGCAGTACTTGTACAAGTTGATGGCAAAGGCTTCAAAGGCTTGGTAATCTTGCATTGATTGAATAATGGAGTCTTGGTCATATATTCATCATGAAGTTTGTATATGGAAGCAATCTTGAAAGAGAACATTGGCATGGCATGGATTTTGGATCAAGAGCAAGTTTTAGCATAGGTTTAGATTTTGATTCTTGGCTATATAGAACATAGGAATTCTTATGCTTAGAATCACCCTTGTAACATTTGTTTCTCTTTCAAAAATTGATGGCAGAGCTTGATACCTTGTAATGAACATGAATGAATCTTGCAATATTTAAATGAAACTTGTTCTTTTGAATGATATAAATGAATCTTCAATGAAATTTGAACAAACAAAGTGTATCTTCTTGATTCCGAAATTCAAAACTCCATGAATTATGATGGATATGAGCTTTGAAAATTTGCATTTTGTAACTTGTAACTTGAATTCACAAATGACTATCTTTCCATTTTGCTTGATATCATAAAGAAAAAAAATGCTTAAGAACTTTGAACAATGCCACTTGATTAACTTGGAAATGCACCCAATAAACTTCCATGCTATGCTTGATGAGGACATAAGCCAACAAGACATAAGTGATGTAATTCAAAGCTTAGGAGGTCCTAAAACAAGGGCACGCACTAGAAAGATCAATAAGGCTTTAGTGCAATTCATGATCGATTCAATGAAGGGCGAGGACCTAGTTGAAGGAAAGGAGCCAAAGCTTGTGTTTATCATCCAAGAAAATTATAATGGCGTGACAATGGGGCATGCTATCCATTTTTAATAGTTTTATTTTAATCGTTATGTAATAAAGGTGTAAGGGACAAATTTTGGACCAAAAATACTAAGTTTGAATTTTTGGTATGTTTAATCTATTTTAAAGCTTCCAAAGCTTTAAATGGTGTTTGTTTGATTAATATTCTGCCATAATAAGGTGATGAAGCAAGAGGAGTGCAAAAGTTATCATGAGTATTCAAAAGGCGAGAGAAAGTGACTTTGGTTATAAAAGGAAGGCATAAAATAGTGTTGTTAGTCATTAAGAGCAATGAAGAGCTATTATTCAACATTACAAATGAGAAAATCAATTGGTAACCATTCAATAATTACTTGAGTCGCCCTCCATTAATTGTAGCATCCCAACACTCATTTTCATTCATTTTGCAATCATTTTGTAATAGTTTTGTAATAATTCAGCCTAGACATTGATGTTAGAGTTATTGGCTGAATTCTATGATTTTACTTTGATATTCCAATGTAATTTCACGTGACCTACACCCATATAAGGGAGTTACCGTTCAAGAATAAATATTAGATGAGAATTTGGCTGAATTCTATTGGTTTTGGATTGGACCAAATATCGATCTTATCAAGAAATCAAGTTTCTTGTGGCGATCTACACTTGGCTTATCATTCTTTCTAGTCAATAGAAAGGGTGTGGCACCCCCATCTCTATTTTTTCCATCAGCTTCTTTTTATTTAACGTGTTTTGCGCCAGTTCTGCCCGAAAATCATTTTCGTCAAAAATAGTCCTTTTTGATACTAAATATTCATTCCTCACAATCACAAGCATACTAAAAAATTTGAAATTATACATTTTGTTTTTGTGTGAATCAAAGAAATGAATAAAATCACAATTTAGAAGCCATCAAGTGGTATCAAAGCAAGGGTCAAATAGGATCATTGAACATTGTAAATCTAAATCATATTTCTTCTTAGTTTCTATTTTGAAGTGTTAAGATAAATTAAAAAAAGAATTCGAAAAAATATTAAAAAAATATTCTAGTTGTGAAGCTTGTGATTATTCAAGAATTGTTTGTTGTCACACTCTAGTTTTTGTGAGTTATTTTCTATCTTTGTTTTCTTATTTTCCTTTCAATTCCATGCTTTGTGTGTTTTTTTACCATTTGAAATTTGTTTTCTTGTGTGATTGAATTTAGTTTTTTTTAAAGAACTGAAAAGAGTAATAGAGTGAAAAAAGACAAGAGTGTTCATTATAAAAGAAAGCCAAATGTGAGTGTAAACACGTGCAGACAAATTTTTTCTTTATTAATTTTTGTGATAATCATATCAGGTGAGGAGGAGGAAGGAAGCCCACGACAAGTAGAAGCCAATAGGTTGTTATCAGAGGCTCTTACAACAACAATGCAAAGAATGTTGAGAGAAGAATTATAGGGGATACATGAGCAGGTTGATCAAGTAGAAATTTTAGTAGCTAGTGGTGATGAGGAGGAAAAAAGGAGGAGAAGGCATGAGGAGAGGCCCAGGGAGGATAAATTGAGTGGCATAAAAATTAAAGTGCCATTCTTTAAAAGAAAAAAATGATCTGAAAGCTAACATAGAATGAGAAACAAAAATTGAACAAATTTTTGCTTGTCACATTTATACTAATGCTCAAAAAGTGCAGGTTGCGGTTATTGAATTCACAGATTATGCCTTGGTGTGGTGGGATCAACTTGTCAAAGAAATAAGAAGATATAATCAACCAACCATTGAAACTTGGGAAGAGATGAAAAGAATCACGCGGAAGAGCCCCATTTGTGCCATCCTATTACAATAGGGATTTGCACAACAAATTACAAAGACTCACTCAAGGATCCAAAAGTGTTGATGAATACTAAAAGGAGATGGAGGTTGGAAAGATAAGGGCCAATATGGCGGAAGATAATGAAGCAGTCATGGATAGATTTCTTCATTTCCTAAATCATGGCATAATTGACATAGTGGAGTTGCAACATTATATGAAGATAGAAGACTTAGTGCACCAAGCTATCAAAGTAGAACAACAACTCAAAACAAAGATCCAAGTAAGGAAAAGTTCCACCATGTCCAATTCTTCAAGTTAGAAATACAAGCTAAAGAAGAAGGGTGCTTCATCTTCATCATCTAAGGAGCCCACGGTTGAAACCAAAGGTAAAAATATTACACCTTCTAAAAGTGTTTCAACTAACAAAAAATCTACATGTTTCAAGTGTCAAGGCCAGGGGCATATTGAATCTCAATACCCAACTAAGAGAACTATGCTTATGGAGGAAAATGAAGTAGTTGTTGAAGAGGAAGATGATGAGAATGTTGAAGAGTATGATGAGGAAGAAGAAGAAGAAATACCTAGTGGAGAGTTACTCATGGTGAGGATGATGTTTGGGAACTTAGCCAAAGAGTAAGACACCACTCAAAGAGAAAACATTTTCCACACAAGACGTCTAGTTCAAGGAAAGGTATGTTCTTTAATTATTGATGGTGGGAGTTGTACTAATGTTGCTAGTACTCGGTTAATTTCAAAGCTTAATTTAGAGACAAAACTTCACCCTAAGCCATATAAGCTTCAATGGTTTAATGAAAATGTTGAAATGGTTGTTAATAGACAAGTTGAGGTTTGTCTTAGAATTGGGAAGTATGAGGATACAATGTTGTATGATATAGTATCTATGGAGGATAGTCATTTTTCATTAGGGAGGCCTTGACAATTTGATAAAAAGACTAGTCATGAAGGGTATTCCAACAAATACTCTTTTATGAATCATGGACAAAAGATTGTCCTTGTACCATTGAGTCATAGTGAGGTGAGAGAAGATCAAAAGAAAATGAGAGAAAAAATGAGCAATAAAGAAAAGAAAAGAATGAAAAAGGAAAAGAGAATAATGAAAAAGAAAATAAAAAAAAGTGACAAAAAAAAGAATGATGAAAAGAAAGAGAGTTTGATTGCAAAAAAATGAGAGGTTAAAATGAAATTGTTTCAAAACAACCCCTATATTTTCTATTTTGCAAAGAGGTGGGGTTGCTAGCTAACACTCCTAACACACAAAATTTTCCTAGTTGTGTTAAAACTCTTTTGCAGGAATTTGAAAACGTGTTTCCGAAGGATGTGCCAAGTGGTTTACCACCTTTAAGAGGAATTGAGCATCACATTAATCTCAATCCTGGAGCATCTTTGCCTAATAGGCCAGCTTACCGAAGCAATCCACAACAAACTCAAGAAATACAAAGACAAGTTGCTGAATTGGTAAGTAAAGGGATGGGTAAGAGAAAGTCTAAGTTAATGCGCTGTTCCATTAATTTTAGTTCCAAAAAAAGATGGTAGTTGGAGAATGTACACCAATTGTAGGGTTGTTAATAACATTACCATTAAGTATAGGCATCACATTCCTATGTTAGATGACTTGCTTGATGGATTTTTTGGTGCATGCTTATTTTCTAAAATTGATTTGAAAAGTGGGTACCATCAAATTAGGATAAGGGAGGGAGACGAATGGAAAACATCTTTCAAAACAAAATACGGTTTATATGAGTGGATGGTTATGCAATTTGGACTAAATAATGCACCTGACACTTTCATGAGATTAATGAACCATGTTTTGAGGGAATTTTTGGGTAAATTTGTTGTTGTATATTTTGATGATATCTTAATATATAGCAAAAATTTAGAGGAATATTGCATTCACTTAAGGTCTGTTTTGCAAGTGCTAAGACATGAAAATTTATATGAAAATTTAGAAAAATGTATCTTTTGCATTGATCATGTGATTTTCGTAGGTTTCATTGTAAGCTCTAAAGGGTCCATGTTGATGAAAGCAATGTGAAAATGATTCAAGAATGGCTAACACCCAAGAATGTAAGTGATGTAAGAAGCTTTCATGACTTATCTAGTTTTGATAGGAGGTTTGTAAAGGATTTTAGTACCTTGACTGCACCTCTTAATGAAATTGTTAAAAAAGAAGTTGGTTTTAAATGGAGTGAAAAAAAAGAGCAAGCCTTTGCTACTCTTAATAAAGAGAAACCAACTCAAGAACAAATTCTCGCATTGCCAAAATTTTCTAAATCTTTTGAAATTGAGTGTGATGCATCTAATGTTGGAATTGGGGCTGTTTTGATGCAAGAAGGTCATCCAATTGCTTATTTTAGTGAGAAATTAAAAGGGGCTGCCCTAAATTACTCAACTTATGATAAGGAATTGTATGCCTTAGTTAGGGCATTGCAAACTTGTCAACATTACCTACTGCCACAAGAATTTGTCATTCATAGTGACCATGAATCTTTAAAAAATTTAAAAGGGCAAGGAAAGTTGAATACGAGACATGCAAAATGAGTTGAATTTCTTGAACAATTTCTATATGTAATGAAGCGCAAGAAAGGTAAGGCTAATGTGGTTGCATATGCACTTTCAAGGAGGTATGTTTTACTTTCTACTCTTGAAACAAAAGTTTTTGGTCTTGAGCATATTAAAGAGTTGTATGAAAGTGGTCTTGATTTTTCTTCAAAATATTTAGCTTGTGAGCATGCTACCCTCGATGGATTTTTTAGGCACAATGGCTACTTATCTAAAGAAAAGAGACTATGTGTGCCCAAAAGTTCCATTAGAGAATTACTAGTGAAGGAGGCACATGAGGGAGGGTTAATGGGGCATTTTGGAGTGTCTAAAACTCTATAATTCTTGCAAGAACATTTTTATTGGCCTCATATGAAAATTGATGTGCAAGAATTTTGTGAAAAATGCATTATTTGTAAATAGTCCAAATCAAAAGTTATACCTCACAGTCTTTATACTCCTTTGCCTATTCCTAAATTTCCTTGGATTGACATTTCCATGGACTTTGTTTTGGGGCTGCCTAGAACAAAGAATGGAAAAGATTCTATTTGTGTGGTTGTGGACAAGTTTTCAAATATGGCACATTTCATTCCATGCAAAAAGGTGGATGATGCTTATCATGTTGCTGATCTTTTTTTTAAATAAGTGGTACGCCTTCATGGGTTGCCATTGAGCATTGTTTCAGATAGAGACTCAAAGTTCCTAAGCCATTTTTGGCGAAATTTGTGGGGTAAGCTGAGAACAAAATTGTTATTTTCCACTACTTGTATCCCCAAACAGATGGACAAACTGAGATAGTGAATAAAACTCTCTCTACTCTTCTTAGGGATGTTATTAATAAGAATTTAAAAAATGTGGGAAGAATGGTTGCCTCATGTAGAATTTGCTTACAATGGGGCTGTTCATAGCACTACACAACATTCACCTTTTGAGATTTGTATGGTTTTAATCCTTTACTTGACTTAAATTTGAACAAACAAAGTGTATCTTCTTGATTCTGAAATTCAAAACTCCACGAATGATGCATATGAGCTTTGAAAATTTGCATTTGTAACTTGTAACTTGAATTCACAAATGACCATCTTTCCATTTTGCTTGATATCATAAAGAAAACAAATGCTTAAGAACTTTGAACAATGCCACTTGATTAACTTAGAAATGCACCCAATAAACTTCCATGCTATGCTTGATGAGGACATAAGAAAACAAGACATAAGTGATGTAATTCAAAGCTTAGGAGGTCCTATGACAAGGGCACGCACTAGAAATGTCAATAAGGCTTTAGTGCAATTCATGATGATTCAATGAAGGGAGAGGACCTAGTTGAAGCAAAGGAGCCAAAACTTATGTTTATTATCCAAGAAAATTAGAATGGCGTGACAATGGGGCATGCTATCCATTTTTAATAGTTTTATTTTAATCGTTATGTAATAAAGTGTAAGTGACCAATTTTGGACCAAAAACACTAAGTTTGATTTTCTGGTGTGTTTAATCCATTTTAACATAAGCTTTAAATGGTGTTTGTTTGATTAATGTTTTGCGATAATAAGGTAATGAAGCAAGAGGAGTGCAAAAGTGATCATGAGTATTCAAAAGGAGAGAGAAAGTGACTTTGGTTATAAAAGGAAGGCATAAAGTGCTGCTGCCAGTCATTAAGAGAAATGAAGAGCTATTATTAAACATTATAAATGAGGAAATAAATTGGTAACCATTCCATAATTACTTGATCCACTCCTCCATTAATTGTAGCGTCCCAACACTCATTTTCATTCATTTTGCAATCATTTTATAATAGTTTTGTAATAATTTTGCCTTGATGTTAGAGTTATTGGCTGAATTCTATGAGTTTACTTTGATATTCCTATGTAATTTCACGTGACCTACACTCATATAAGGGTGGCACCATTCATGAATAATGATTAGATGAATTTGATTGAAAAACAATATCACTTTGAGTGAATTTTATGAGCATTGCTCTATTGGTTCTAGAAACTAAGTTTCTTGTGGTGATCTACACTTGGCTTATCATTCTCTCTAGTCAATAGAAAGGGTGTGGTACCCAATCTATATCTTTTCCATCAACTTCTTTTCATTTAACGTGTTTTGCGCCAGTTCTGCCCAAAAATCTTTCGTCAAAAATAGTCATTTTTCATACTAAATATTCATTTCTCACAGTCACAAGCACACAAAAAAATTCAAAATTTTGTTTTTTTTTTGGATCAAAGAAATGGCTAAAATCATAATTTAGAAGCCATCAATGCTTGGTTAATGAAACCCTGATTTCATGTTTCAATATAAAATCCATAATAACACCTTGATGCAAAATCTTCTCCTTGATCACAATTGTGACTCAAATCAAAATAACGCCTTGAATTGATAACCAATAAATTCTAAAAAGAAATCTTAATGCATCCTTTTCTTTAACAAAGCCCTTTCCCAATTGATGAACTCAACACAAGAATAAATGCCTTGAAATAAAGATGAACCTTGAAGTATGTAGAGAAAAATGCTCCATATGGCCTTGACATGAAACCATAATCTCTTTGAAATGATGAATAATAACAAGCTCACATGATAAGAAAACCCTAATGGATAGAATGATGAATGGATGATTCTTCAATAGATGCACCATGTATTGACCAAATGATGAACACAAAGAAGTCCTTATATCCTCATTCAAACTTGTGAATCTTTATGAAGAAAACATCTGATTATGTCTTGAAGGAAAACCTTATCTTAGTGGAGAGAAAACACCTTGAGATAACCAATGGTTAAACCCTAATCTAATGATCCTCAGTTGAAGCACAATAGATGAAAACCCTAATCTTCGACCTTGGGTGGGGAAATAAACTCTAATCCTTAGCCTTGATGAATTTGGATAGAGAATAGCCCTTGTAGATTGATAAAGAAGAAATTCATGATAACCATACTTCAAAACTATAATTCACACTTTAATGCTTAAAGAAGATTCAGATGAATTAGGCTTATTTGATGTAGAAATCTACAAACCAATGTAAAATCCTAGCTTGCATGACCACTGATCCTTTTGAACCAAGGTGCCTTATTCAATGAATACATGATATACAAATGACTTAATGAAGTAATGCAAATGAAATGGGTAACATAAGCCAGATAAAAGTAAAGTCAGGAGAGAAAATTTTGGGGTACAAAAATTACCCCTATTTAATCATCTTGAACCTGAATGTATAGCAACGACTTTCAGACATTTGAGGTAGAAGAAGATTAAATACCAAAAGAACCAGAAAATTTGTGCTCCGAAGAACAGATGGATGATATATTGCTTTTGTATATGGGCCTCCACTTAATCAAGTTTTGGCATGTATAAGAATGATATTCCAAAAGGATTTCCATAAAGGAAAGAGAAATTTTGTTGCATATATGCAAAAGAAAAATGAAAGATGGAATGGATGATTGACCAAGCGTTCTTGCAAAAGGTGAATATGCACTCTGCTGGGGAATAAGACTTCTTGTGAAAAAGGCAGAGAACAAACATTATGGAGATTCATGAGTTAAAGACACTAGTAAAGATAACTGGGTGTTGTAAAACATTTGTTAGGGAATACATGATTAATATCTAAAACTCTAGGGCTGGAACCTCACGACTTGGGGGTCGAAAAACAAAAAAATCACAACTTATGGGTTGGAAACCCAGACTCGGGGGTCTGAAGAAAAACAAATCATAACTCGGGGCTTGGAAACTCATGACTCGGGGGTTAGAAAACAAATAAATAACGACTCGGGGGTTAGAAACTCACGACTAAGGGGTTGGACACTCACAACCCGGGGCTCAGAAGACAAACAATCTAAACTCGAGGGTTGGCAACTACGACTCAAGGGTCGGAAAACAAGTGTCCATAACTCAGGGGTTGGAAACTCACAACTCGGGGATAAAAAAAAAACATATCACAACTCAGGGTCGGAAAACAAATAGATCACAACTCGAGGGTTGAAAACCACGACTCTAGGGTCGGAAGACAAACAAATCACAACTCAGGGGTTGGAAACTCACGACTCGGGGGTTGGAAAATAATCAAATCACAACTTAGGGGTTGGAAACTCACAATCAGGGATCAGAAAACAAACAAATCACAACTCAGGGGTTAAAAACTCATGACTCAAGGGTCAGAAAATAAATGAATCACAACTCGGGGGTTTGAAACTACGACTCAAGGGTCGGAAAACAAACAAATCACAACTCAAGGATTGGAAACTCACGACTCAGGGGTCGAAAAACAAACAAATCACAAATTAGGGGTTGGAAACAAGATGTGGGGGTCGGGAAAAAAACAAATCACAACTCAGGGGTTTGAAACTCAAACAAATCACAACTCGGGGCTTGGAAACTACGACTCAAGGGTCGGAAAGAAGCCTTCATAACTCGGGGGGTTGGAAAACAAACGAGCACAACTCAGGGGTTGGAAACTACAACTCAGGGGTCGGAAGACAAAAACATTCACAACTCAGGGGTTGGAATCTTCAACTCAAGGGACGGAAAATAAACATTCACAACTCAGGGGTTAGAAACTACGACTCAGTGGTCAGAAAACAAACATTCACAGCTCAGGGGTTGGCAACTATGAACCAGGACTTAGAAAACAAGTGTCCATAACTCAAGGGTTGGAAACAACGGTAAGTTTGTTGGGAAAATGATCATTAAGTGTTTGTAAACGAGTACTTACAAAAGGAAAAAGAACGACATTGAAAGAAAGGTGTCAACAAAACATAGACTTAAAAGAAAGGTGCTAACTGAAGGTGGACTTTAAAGATACCAACCAAAGTTGGGTTTCAAAAAGGTTACCAACCAAATTTGGTTTTTAAAAGGTTGCCAACTGAAGTTGGGCTTCAATATGGTTACTGGGTATTTGCAAAAAGCAAAAGAACTACATTATCCCTAAGGCCTAAGAGGGGTGTAATTCCTCAAGAGTTGAAATCATCTAAACTACCACACACCAAGTAGGTTCAAACAATTGAGAAGAAAGACAGGTTATACACCAACTATCTCTACTCACTCTAACTGCAGAGAGAAAATAAAATGTAACTTTCTCGTGCAGAAGGCTGAGAAGACTTGCAAAAGACAAGAGACATCTCTTATGCAAAAGGAAATAAGGAGACTTACAAAAGGTAAGCAGAGTAAAAACAACAGAGATGTTTTCCTAGGTAACTGGTATTTGCAAAAAGCAAAAGAACTACATTACCCCTCTGGCTGAAGCGGGGCGTAATTCCTTAAGATTGGCAATCATTTGGATTTCCAAACACCAAGTAAAGCTTTCAAACAATTGAGAAGACAAACATGTCATATGTCGACTCTATACTTCCTCACTCTTGATGTAAAGAGAAAACACGGGTGACCTTCTCATGCAAAAGAAACAATAACAACTTGCAAAAGGCAAGCGACATCCCTCATACAAAAGGCAATAAGGGTACTTACTAAAGGTAAGTGAAAAGATCTTTTCAAACAGCAAGACGCTTGGTATAGGAATCAGATTACGAATTTGTGGGAAACTGACACAAGGTCAAGAACGTTTGCTGAAAGCAACAACATAAAAAAATTGGAGGAAAACCTGCAGAGGATACCACTTGGGATTTCTGAGGGATAAAGTTCTCTTCATAGAGATTCCACCAGCCTAACTGGGGATACAAAGGGTGCTTTCAAGAAAGACTTTGAATCTTGGCTTATGCTTCAATGCATGTTTGAGATTTTTTAGGGTAATGCTCCACTTCGGTGGAAATGCTAAGCGTTTTGGGTGATGCAACACAATGATGATTACTATATGCAATATGCCGAAGCAATGTTAGTTATCAGTTGGGAACTCAAAGGATAGAGTCTTGACTTCTATTGAGGAATGCTAATAACCTAGACTTAAATCTTTGATTTCTATTAAGGATAATGATCCTGACTTCCTAACATTCTCTTTGAACTCACAAGTTGTTTAACTTGCGCCTAAACTTAACTTGACCAACTCTTGAAGAGGAGGAAATGCCCCTACATATTACCTTGCCCAACCTATAGGGCCTTTGAAGAAATTTGTCTCGAGAGGACTTCCTGAGATATTTGCCATCATAGATAGTCTACCCCAGTATTATGAACTTTGGAACACTGCCCCTAACTAAACAATATTGGAGATAGTTTCAACGACACTTGGGTGACTGCCACTGATTACTCGAAACTTTGAGAGATTATTCGAATCTTGAGGTAATTTCCCCAGGTAGACCAAACTCTTACTCAACAGAGTATTAAACTGCTTTTCTTCCCTTATGGTAATCAAACTTTAATATACCTTTGCCCCTACTCAACTGAGCTTTCAAAACAACTTGTCTCTCATGATGATTAAAATCTTCATCTGATGCTCATTATGGAAGCTTCATTGATGTCAAGCCTTGGTTTATATGCAAATAATGTTTATTATGAGAATGATAATTCTAATGCAAAGCTTATGTTTGTTTTAAAGTTAAAAGACTTTTTATTAAAATGATGTCGTAACATCAGTTTTTTGTATGAAAGGTGGTGTGATACCAACTCAAATATTTTAGCAAGTCTCCTAGGGCTTTTAAGGGTTCAAACATGGTCTGGTTCATGGTTTCGAAAAAAAGGATTTAAGGTGTTTTCCTTGATGTTCTCTAGTCCTACATTCAGTTAACTCGATACGGGAACTCATCTATCAAGAGGAGTTCGAGATAGTTGAGGAATCAATGGAAGTCACTCACCTTTTGTTCTTGGTGTTTGATCACACGACTTTTTTTTTGCTGATTATTTTTTTACAATCCTTTTTTTTTGCTTTTCATTCTTGTGTTTTTCTCTCTTTTTGTTTTCTTAATTTTTTCCTGGACTGATTCTTTTGAATTTTAAGTCTAGTAGGATAACCTATTTTTTTCCTAAGTCTCTTGTTTTCAAGTTTTAGACTTAGCAGAGTTTTCTTTTCATTTGATTTTTCATTCATTTTTCTTTTTGAACAAATCATTTAAACCTGAGTCTTTTTACTTCTTAGAAGTGTTGTGAATGCCTCGTTCCTTGGTCAGCTAGGGACAACCATTATGGATGTCATTTTTCTCGACCTCTTGATGTGTGAAGGATACGGTGTGGTTGATCCTCAGATGTTCACTCCTTTTGAAATTTGAACGCTCGATCATATTAACTGAAGACTGCCCGACCCCTGGTTAAGATTGAGGGTCTATCTTCTTTATATCTATGGTGTTTGGGGATTTGAAACAATGTCTTACATCATCAGCATGGTTTTATTCAAAAGCACATCATCTGAGATTCTAGGTATTGTATTTTCATCATCCTCTTTCCAGAGTTATTTTTCTTTGTTTAACGAGTTTGGTATAAAAGAGCAAAGAATCATTTAATGAGTGAATATGAATGGATTCTTTCAAGATAAACATATTCGATGCATTATTATTATGCAAAAATAAATAAAGTTTTGCATACAATTAGTACATAAAAAACAAGAAAGATTGCAAATGAGATGCAAGATGATCTAAAGATTGCCATTATAGAGGAGACTCTCTTCGTTTGGACTTATTTCTTCAGAGAATGTTCTTTGAAGTCTTGACATTCATTAGGTCAAAGGAGAATATAATTTCGGCCTTCTGGTGTGAATGTCATATCCTTTAAATCAAGTAGGTCTTGTACCTTGTCTCTGAATGCTCTATAGTCTTCGATTGAATGGCCAGGTGCCCTAGTGTGGTATTCCATACAAGACCTAATTACTAATAATAACAGTGTAATACGGTGGGAGAAATGACTTGGTTGTTTTTTTTGCGTTTGATCGTAATTGTTGTGGATAGCAAGAGTCGCCATCGACTTTTCTTTTATCCAATAAGGAAAGGGTGAAAAGAATAGGAAAGACCTTTGATATATTTTCTTGAGTTTGGGGGGTAGGTTATGAAAAGGGAAGGTGATAGCACCCTTTTCACCCGTAGTTATCTACGGGCTCTTAGTTGCTTGCTAGATCATTTTTTGAAATTGCTTTGTTTGAAATGTGTTTGTGGTGGGTTTTGAAAGTATTTTTGAAAAGTTCCTTCGTTTAGGAAAACTTTGTAATGATTGTCGTCTCTATAAGAACGCATACAAAATGTTGGACCTTTTGAAAATATTTCATGTTTTGAAAGTGTTTAGTGTGTTTGAAAAGATATTTGTTTTTTAATATGGATTATGAGCAAGCAACTAAGAACATTCTACCTACTCAAAATTCTTTTTCATTTCTCTCTTCCTTTTACATTTCTATCTCGCCATTAATTGGTAAGTAGCATTATCTTTGGATGTAATGGGACAGGCATAGGTCATCGTATAGTCATGGATAGAAATGTTGTGAGATATCTTAGCATTTTCTCTTGAGGGACTAAGATCATTTGTAAGGCAACATTTGTAGCGTCATTGAGGGACTTTGATCTTGTATTTTGTTTGTATTTGCTAAGATGTCTCACATGCGTAACATGACCATTTTCTCAAGGCAACAAGTGGAGTTAACCCTAGAGGTGCAAAGTGTGCAAGTGTTTGTATTTCATGCTTGGTTTATCTTGGATTAGGGTTTTCTAAGCATTGATTTTATCTTTCCATACAAACCCTAAATTACTAATATTTATATGGAAGCGATAAATTGCGGAAAAGTAAATATCCTACGCTATTACATCACTTAGGGATGGGGTGTACAAATTTTCAAATAGGGATTGCAAGAAATTAAACCTAATTATCTATTACAACCATATTGAACTTGAATAATGTACAAGAATTGAAATGTATATAATGTACAAGACATGAATGAAAAGAAAATGAATTTGTTTTGATTTTGTTTAAGAAAATATTTTAACCTAATTTTCTAAAATAAGATAAATAGTTAGAAGTAAGAAACATTAAACTAAGTTAATTTTAAATTTAAACCAAGAAAATAAACTAAATCTAAGTTTAATATTAAGTTAAAGAAAAGAAATTAAACAGGAAAATGTTTTTGGTCTTTTTATTTTAAGAGTAAAAATAAACTAAATAATTTAAATATTTAATATAATATTTTTGGTGTTTTTGATTAATAAAATAATAGTAATGATAATAAGAAATAAAATAAAATAAAAATATAAAATATAATCAGGGGGTTTAAGAAGTGGAAAGGAGAAATGCCCAGAAGTTCTAGCCCAAACGCGCTACTAACAGGTAAATGGGAGGAATGATGCTGGAAGCAGAAAATGAGAAAGAAATAGAAGTAATGGCCCAGGCGTGCTGCTAACAAATATACGGGGGGGGGGGGGGGGTGATGCTGGAAGCAAAAAGAGAAGGCCTAGAAGTTCTGGCACAGGCGTGCTGTTAACAAGTATATGGAGGGGGAGATGCTGGAAGCAAAGATGAGACAACCTAGAAGTTCTGGCCTAGGCGTGTTGTTAACAGATTCATGGGGAGGGATGCTAAAAGCAAAGATGAGACAGCATAGAAGTTCTGGCCTAGGCGTGTTGTAAATAGGTAAATGGGATAAAATGTTAAGAAATAAAACAAAAAGGTGCTCCTGGGGCTAGCTAATGCCTTACGCGCGCGCTCTCTATCACTGGGGTGGATATATATCCAGTATTATAAACAAAATAATAAATATGTATTGCAAAATCAGTTCTGATGATGAACTTCATCTTCTTCCTCGCGCCAGCCAGAGCATTAAAAAATTAGAAACGACAAGTTTTTGGTGCTTGTGTTGTAGTTTCTGGTTCTAGAGAGTTTTAGTGAGTTTCAAGGCTCGCCCAATCCTCTCTTTAGTTTTCAAATGAAGGTTTAATTTATAGGCAAAGGGTTTAGAAGCTTGGTGAAGTCAAAAGTACAAAATCACATGTTGTGGATTTTGACTTGTTGTTGAAGCAAGCTTAGACAAACATGGTTCCAAGGCAAGATAGGGTGGCTAGCAACTTTAAACACGCCTGTTTTGAATTTGTAGGGGATGCTTTTGTAGAAAGAACATACACAAAGCTCAAGGAGAGTGGACTTTGTGATTAAAGTCACTTTTCCATAATGGAAGTGTGAACTTTCTTCCTTAAATGGTAAGGTGTATTGGACAAAGCTTAAATCAAGTGGTTCATAGCTCAGAAGTTTGTGTAATCTTTTGATTAAGGATAGATACACACGCTAGAGGGCCTGAAAAGTGGGATTATGCAGCATTGCTTGGAATTGGATCAGATGTTCATCATGAAAATGACGCATATCTTAAGAACGAATGTCCAAATTCTGATCTTCGATCCTCCCTGCTCTAGCATGATCTGACAGAGTTCTTGGACTTTTTAGAAAGCTTGTAACATGATCTGCAATCCCTCTTTGAATTACTTTTGCAAACTCCCATTGTAACTTTATGAAAATTGGCCTAGAAGTTCTGTTTAAATTCTGACTTAAAATGCCCAGAATTTTACTAAGTGTTTTAGTTTCATGGACATGTCTTCATGGATTTACAACTTGAGATCCAAGAATTTCTAGAAGAAGTTCTGCCCTGCAATGTTTTTTCATCTCATTGAGATCTAAAACTTTCATGTTGGAAGTTTTTCTTGAATCATCTTGCATCATGATAAAATCTGGCACAAAGTTATGAAATTATCATATTTTTCTTAACACTTAGAAAAATTTCCAAGTGTTTAGAACTTTGACTTTTTCCAAAGTAATCTTGACTTTCGATTTCTTGATGAACAATCTTCATTCTTTGACATGTCTTGATGAAATGTGATTTTTGAAACTTGATTTTGATCCAAAATTCAAAGTTTGACTTTTCAGTTTACAGTTGACTTTTTCATCAATTGGCCAAATTTCAAATATCAATCAATTGATCTTGAGAAATGTTGTGAACCATGCGATTAGGTCAAAATGATGCATTTGGATTCTTGATATCATGCCTCAACCAATAAGTCATGTGCTAGGTCAAAAAAGTCAAAAATTGAACCTTCTTAGTCAAAACCCTAATTTTGACCATTTTGTCTTTTTGATGATCTGATCAAATTTCTTGAGAAGTTGTGATCCAAACTTGACCAAATGGTTCATATGAGTTTAATATGTTGATATGGATAAAATATTATGAGTTTTGATTGTAAATTGAACACAATTGACTTTTTTCCTAATATAGTTAATTTTAGGTCAACTGACCAATTGACTGAGCAAAACTATCGAAAGCCTGAAACTTGACATGAGCAGTCTTGGCAGTTCAAAATGATTTATGAAAATCATATGAAGCATTAAAGTTCCAATTGTGAGTGATCAGTGTTTAGGGAGGTGTCTTGAGCTGATCAAACCTTGTGCAATCTTGAATCAATGGAGATCTTGTGAGAGAATCTTTGAGAAATTGAGAGGGCAAATTATGGGGTACGACAAACAGCAAAATAATAAAGTAGAAAAGATGCAGAAAATAAATGCGGAAAGATAAACCATAAGCTATTACACGACTTTCAGAGAGGTACATAATAGAAAAATACGAGAAAGTAAACCCTAATTACTATTACAAACAGGGAAACAATTACAACAATAATGAGAAGAAATGCGAGAAATAAAAAATTATGTTGGCATAGTCGATCTAAAAATATGAAAAAATAGAAAAGAAAAGATTTTTTTGGTATTTTTATGAAAAAAATTATTTGTGATGAATTTATTAAAAAACCCTAAGAAAACTAATTAATTTTAATAAACTCAATTAATTTAAAAAAAACCTAAAAATCTAATTATCTTTAATTAGAAAATTAATTAGTTAATTAATTAAAAAGAGCGATTAAAACAAACCCTAATTGATTAACCTAAATTAATTTTTTTGATGTTTTAATTTAATAAATAAAAAAATTAAAAGAAAATAAAGAAAATATAAGAAAAGGAAAATGGGCTAGAATCAGCAAACAAAGGGGGGTGCTGAAAAGCATTTCGTTAGGCCCAAGAAGGAGAAGCCCAAGATGTCAATGTTGGATCTCGTACATTCATCCATAGAGGGTGCAACGTGTGCTTGTGGATATGGGATCGTTGGACCAGATCTATACATATCTGATAGTGAGGTGTGGCAGGGTGCATGGCTGATGTCAAGGACACGCTACACTAGATCTACAAGAATGAGAAAAACAAATATGAAAAATGCAAGAGGTAGGGATCGAACCCATGCCCTTGCACATGAACACTCTATCGTGTGTTACCTTTCCGCTGGGACATCATCTGTTTGATGTTAGTTATACAACATTAAAATAATACATAATAAAACACGCCAGAGTCAAACCACCACCTCCGATGGTCAACTTCGTCTTCTCCAGCAAAGATGTTTTGTAAACCGGCAAAATCAAGGCCAAGCGAGAGATAAGGGTATCCCTGTCCACTAATTGAGGTATTACAAATCTGATGGTGGTGTTAGTTTTGATTGAAACGGCCTGTATCATTGAATACAAGGATTCACAAGCTTCCTGCCCTAGCTATGGTGAAACTCAAATCCAATACCGGTGTGACTTGGGTGGCTTGTTCTAGGCACAATTTGGCTTGGCAAAAGGCTTGGATGAGCTCTTGGAAGTCTCAGGAGAATGATTTGATCTTTGGTTTTGAGTGAGAACGGTTGCAAATAGGGTTTTGAGTTTTGCCTAGTTCTTGATTTTTTTCGTGAGCTTTAGGGTTTCTCTTTGGAGGTAGCATGCATGTTCTTTTTTATCTAATATTGTTGAATACATATAGAGGAATGTATTAGGTCAACAATTGCGGGAAATATCTTTGTGCATTATGGTGAAAAGATTTTCTTTTAATATTGCATGAAAAGTTTATATTTTAAGCCAATCATATCCTTATGCTCCCATACGATGTTGCTAGCTTGGATATCTGATTTGGGCTCTTGATTTGGTCCAAAATAAGACTTACATGCCTAAATCCATTTACCTTGTATTTATTTAATTTATTTTGAATTTATTTGAATAAAAATCATGGTAAGGTATGAATGGACTTAGAGGTCCTCTAAGGTGTCATGAACATGTTTAGACCTTATAAAATAGGTCCATTAGTTCAAAAATTTAAGTTTGCTCAATTTGGACTTCATGCATTTTCTCAAAATTGTTACACTTGCACCAATCATAACTCTCAATTTTTGTCATATGAAAGTGGTCTTATACTTTTTGTAAATCTCAAGGTGTCCTCCACAATCCTTATTTTGATCATTTTTTCATTTGATGACTTTATCTTGATGTAAGTTGCCTTGACAAAAAGTGTCTTTTTGTTGACTTTTGAAATGACCTATAATGTTTTGGCCCATATCTCTCAAACGAAGCATTTTTTGGACTTGAGTTTAGAGAGACAAAGTTGTAGAGAATTGAATTTACTTCAAAATGAGCATTTGGTTGAGGCAAATCTGATGAAGCATGTGAAAGTTATGCCTGGTCAAAGTACAATTGACTTCTCCTTAAGAAAACCCTAATTTGGTAACTTTTGACTTTTGATGATTTGAGAGTTTTTTTGATGAAACATGGTCAAACCTTTATCAAATGATGAATATCAACTCAAAACCTTAATGTTTACCAAAAATCTTGAATTTTGACTGTATGTTGACCACAGTTGACTTTTTGCCCAATATAATTGACTTTCAGTCATCTGAGCCATTGACTGAGCAAATTTGTGATGCAGGCATGAAACTTGGTATGAGCATTCTTGGAGACATATAAGAGACCATGAAATCCACTTGAGACCTTAGAAACCTAAAACCCTAGTTATAGCTCAATTGCTTAAAAGGAGAATTTGTGTGATCAATTCTTGAGCAACCCTGAGCAATGGAAACTCTAGGAGAATATTCTTGAATAGTGGGAGGGAAAATTTTGGGGTGCAATAGATATGTTTGGATTCCCCCAAAGAAATATTGACTAATTGTGGGAACAACTGACTATAAGGCATAAGGATCTGGTCATGCACTCTTTTTGACCTCCTTTGCCTATAGCTACCCTGTTGCTGATGGTTTTATCGATAGTTTTGATGTTGTCGCGCCTATTCTTGCCGTAGAGCATATTGAGTTTATAGAGCATATGGGACCGACTTTTATTGAACTTATTAAACTGGTGGTTGGTTGATAGTTACAACACAGATTTGTGGAGCATGCTGATTAGAAGTAGTTGCTGCCACCTAATAGTAAGGAACCTGAACTTGAAGATAAGCAGGAGCTTCCTCTCTGTCCTCATAAACTGCACTTGTTTCTTCTTCCTCCATCTTTGTGAATTCGGAAGTAGTAGCGACATCCTAGATCTTACCAATATTGAAATCGTTCTCAATTTGTTCTCCTATGGCAACCAAATCTAAAAATTTAGAGAAAGCACTTCTAATTATTCTATCTAGATATGGACCCTGCAAAGTATCTATGAACATGTCCACAAGTTGTCGTTCCAAAAGGGGAGGTTGAACTTTGGATACTAGTTATCTTTATCTTTGTGCATACTCTTTGAAACACTCGTAAGTCTTCTAAGTCAAACTTTAAAGTTGGATTGTAGGAGCCATGTCACTATTATACTTGTAATGCTTGAGAAAGGCCTATGCTAGTTCACTCCAAGTTCGAACTCAAGTTGCGTATACCATCCAAGACATGCTCCATTGAGGCTATTTTGAAAGAAGTGCATTAGCGTCTTGTCATTTTCCGCACAGGGAGCCATTTTGTTGCAATATGACTTTATGTGAACCATTAGGCAAGTGGTACCCTTGTACTTCTCAAATTTAGGGACTTTGAATTTAACAGGGATCTTGATGCCAGGCATTAGGCTCATATCAGCAACATTCAAACCAAGGGAGCTCTAACCTTCTATATCCTTCATCCTCCTTCAGGAGGTGGACCTTTAACCCATGGATATATAAGCTATTCGAAGCATTACAAGGAAGACACACTTTGATTTCCATGTTGTTTGAATTGACGGTTCTAAAAGAAGAAGATGTTGAATTTGAAAACTTTGATCTTATGGTTTGAAGGATATACAACCTCCAAACATGGTGTGATCGAAGGACAGTTAGGGACGAATCAGCCAAATATAAGTCACCTTAGAGCTTTTGGCATGTACTTGAACAGGTGTTGGATGATTGAAGTGAAATCCTAATGCTTATAAGTTCCCTTTCGATTGGTGCATACAAGCTGTATTCACCAATCAAAGATGAACTAGTGAGCAAGAAAGATATTCTTGTGGACAAAAGCAAAGGGTGGGAGTTCGAATCGAAGAACCACCTGCACAACTGTGTTTGAAAGAAAGAACAAAACGAAGCCTCAACAGGCCAAGATGAAGAGGTGATGCTTCGATTGGTCTGATTGAAGGAAAGGAGGTCGAAAGGAACAAGAGCTGAGTTCAATTGGGATGATTGGATAGTTTTCAGATTAAGCAACTAAGGCAGATAGTGACTCAATCGAAGAAGCCATGATGATGAGGTCTTGAACCATTTGAATTGGAACTCAGGGCCATAGAAGAACAAAGCTTGGGAGCATTTGAAAGAGTCAAGATGTGAAAAGTTGAAACGAACACCTAATGGGATGAAACCTATCCAGGTTCACTCAAAGCCCAATAATGGTAAAAAAATTCATAAAAAATGGCAACTTCTTAAATCTTTCGGTTTTTCTTTAAAAGCCATGTGTTGTACCCAAAAATTTGCCCTCCCATTTTACTCAACATATGTTCATGGAGAGCCTCAACTGGCTCAAGGATATCCAAGAGTTGACCAGACAAACCCTCTCCTAAGGCAAGGAACCTCCAACTAGGGTTTCCCTTTTCATCAAGATGGGTGAGCTCCAAAGGCCTCAAATCTTTTCCATGGTCCTTATATGTTCTCAAGATCATCCATGCCAAGTTTCATGCCTTGCACAAGAAGTTTTCTCAGTCAACTGCTCAGATGCTTGAAAATCAACTGTATTAGGTCAAAAGTCAACTCTGACCCACATACAGTCAAACTTCAAGATTTTTGGTAAACATCAATATTTTGAAGAGATATCCATCATTTGATCAAAGGTTGATCATGATTCCTCAAGGAATGCTCCTAATTCATCAAAACTCAAAAGTTGCTAAATTAGGGTTTCTCAGGAAAAGTCAACCAAACTTTGACCAAGCATAACTTTCTCATACTTTATCAGAAATTTCTCATCCAAGGCTCATTTTGAAGAGAATACAATTTCCTACAACTCATCTTCATCCCCCAAGTTCAAAAAATTGACTCATAAAAAGATATGAATTTCTACATTATAGATCCTTTTGAAAAGTCAACAAAAACACCTTTTGGGTCAAAGCTTCTTACATGAAAATGGAAGATCCAATTGAGATGAAACCAAAAGGGTTGTTTAGGGGATATCCTAAGCTTTCTAAAAAGTCCAAGAACACCTCTGTATGGTTAAAATTGGAAGAGATATGCATTGTCAAAGTTGGCCATTTTTGGAAAATTGCCAAAAGTCAAATGTGCTCAAAAGTGCATTTTTTGTCAAATGGGCCTAGCTTTTCATGATTGCATCTTGTTGAAGACATGGTCCACGACCCAAATCAGCATCCATATATTATTTTCTTTATTTATTTATTTTATTTTGATTTTTATTATTTAAAAGTCACATTAAATCAAACAAATGACAAAAAAATATCAAAGATTGATTTTTTAATCTGATTTTTGTTAGAATCAAAACTAATTAAGCTGGCCTAATCAGATCAAAACGAATCAAGGCAAATTGAGGCAAAAATAACATGATTAGGATGGTTTTGGAAAGATATCATATAACAAACAAATCACATTCAATTTCCATGATTGTAAAAGATTCAAGTTGTTTTTGTTGCCTTAATTCATCACACTGCATATACTGAACACAAACAATGCAAAAGAACAAGGGTTGCAGTCGTGAGAACTGAAGAACAAAACTCAAATTTTGGAAAAAATGGTAGATCATTTTCTCACATAGAGGGCGATTCAAGGCCATTCAAAGATCGCAATCGCTTCCTGGACATCTCCTGAAGCTCATACGATCGTTTGCAAGCCTTCCCAAGCCCAAAATCGCTCCCGGTAAACCCACGGTTTGCACATACAACCTTGATTTTAATCTTACAATTTATGCATGATTAATCACTTTTAAGCATAGCATTGTGTTTGTATCATCATTTGGAATGTTTTGGTTCAATTAATTTTGTGTTTTGATGCATATATTAATGATTGCCATGGCTAGGGTTTAAGAAGCTGTTTTAGGGCTTCTCTGTACAGGTAAAATTAGGCCAAGAAAAGGATACCATGATGCTCGTGAGATCAAGACAAATTGATCCATGTACTCACTTTTAATTTATCATGCAATTTATGGATTTTTTTTAAGCTTGCAGGGCTATGGCTATGGAGTTCTGTTCGTAGGTAAAAGGTATTGGCCTAAGACGACGGACAGGAGAAGAAGATGATGATTTGGCACAACACCATTGGCTTGTTTGAATTACGCGCGTTTCTCAGTTTATTCACCTTCGTTTTGTATATTATCGTTTAATCTTATTATATTGACAACTGAACAATTTGGCCCAGTGGTGAAGCGTGCGTTGGATAGTGGAGAGAACCTGGTTCCATCTCAGGTCCTTGCGTTTTCTTTATTTTCTTAACGTTCATTTGCAGATTCCATGTATACACATTCCAAGCGCCTACCGTGTGGCCTCAAAATCCAGCCACTAGATCAATACCAACACAGATCCAACGCTCAAACCAAGGAAGGACCATGGTGGATTCTCCAAACGTTGCTGCACAAAATCAAGCGTGGGAATGGGCTCAGCATTCATGGGCTTGGCATAAATTCAGAACCCCCCCTAATTGCTCATCATATCAGGCCCAATTCTTTTCCCTTTTTTATTTCAATTCTTTTTTTATCATTTATTAATTATTTCTTTTTCCAAATAACACCAAAAATCATGTTTTTTTTATTTAATCAAAAAATCATAAAAGCATCAAAAATCATTTTATAAAAAATATTTTTATTAATTAATTAGTTTAATTAAATTAAGGCAATTTAATTCTTTTTTTTCTTCATAATTTAAAATAATTAGAATTAGGGTTAAATTTGCACATAACCTTTTTTTTTCTTAGAAAATAACCTAAATATTTTTTCAATTAGATTTTTAGGTTTTCCAATTATTTCTCACATTTAATTCACCGCGCGCGCTTTTAGTTTTCCTTTTTTTATTATTGTATCTGCTCCGAGTTTGTAATAGTAATTAGAGTTTTAAATTTCCGCATCTTTATTTACAGTCAAAATAATTATGTATCTGCGAAAGCCTTGTAATAACTAGGACTTTAACTTCTCGCATTTTAATTTCCGCAAACTATAAACTTCTTAGATGTATGTATAGGATTGTATGGAAAGACAAATTGAAATTAAAACAGTAGAAAACCTTAATTGTGCAAAGATAGTTAACTGAAAAAATACACTTGCACATGCTCACTCCTAGGGTTTACTCCACTCCGGTTGCCTTCGGTGAACGGTCATAAAGTATAGGGAATGTTAGTGGTTGTCCTCTAATCCCAAAAGATCTAAAAATGACCCATTCAGATGTTGCCTCGGAAAAAGATCTTTAAGGCTTTAGGATGATTACTAAAATTTCCTAACATTGCTTTTGTGATCGTACTTGTCCCTTCGAACGTCCCTTAAAACTCCAACAACGGTGCTACCTATTCCTTAATAATAGGATAGCACCGTCTACAGAAAAACGAACAGACTTTTTTTGAGTAGGTAGATTAGTTCCTAGGTGCTTGCTCAAACAAAATTTTTCACACAAACACTTTTCAAAACAACTTCGCCACACTCTTGAAGACAGATACAAGGGTTATCACGAAGTTAAAACAAAAACTTTTTCACACACACAAGCAATTTCAAAATGAGCAAGTACCTAAGAGCCCGTGGAAAAACATGGATAGAAAGGGTGCTAACACCTTCCCTTTCTATAATCTACCCCCCCCCCCCCCCCCCCCGTACTCAAAAACATCTCGAGAAAGGTTTTTTCTGTTCTTTTTCCTTTTCCTTTGTTGGATGAAATAAAAGTCGGTGGCAACTCTTGCTTACCGTGACATTTGTGAATACCAAACGCAAAACCAGTATTAACAGTCGGTTCTGCCACTGTATCACAGAACAGGCGACTCTGTTGGGGAAAAATAAGTGGGGTATACCTTAGGATTTTAGGTTACTTCTCAAAATTGCTTGTTTGTCTTTTGCTTTGCCTGCTTTATATTCAAGGGTTTTATTGGGCTTATATAGATCCTACACCCGGATCTGGGGACACCTTTTAGGTAAGTAGCAATAAATTGTGAGGGAACTTTGTGAGGTATACCGACACAGTTGAAGTAGTAGCTATGTTGATGTGGCACTTTGGTTGGTACTGGTAACCCTTGAGTCAATCAGGGAGAGTACGGGGCTGTCGCATAGTGTCGTGAAGCATCAACTAACCTTAGAACCTTTAATTGCACAACTTGTCCAGTAGGACATAGCGAGATGGCCAGCTTTGGTGTATTCCTAAGGTCGACAGATACTCGATGCTACACTCATTGAGGTTTGACTCTTGAGCTTTGTTTGGTTGCGAGTCAATTGCCTATTGAATGAAGCTCGGGGAAACATCGGTGATATTGAGATCCCTTAGAACTCGATTACTATTTATAGGACAGGTTGAACCAATCCAACTTTAAGAGGGTATGACCTTAAAACTCATGCAGGCCTAAAACCTAAAGACTTGGTGTGACTTGTTTGTTGTTTGCTGTTTGTTGTTTGCTATACATGCGATTTTCTAGCATAATCATGAAATCATAAGCATGGCATATCATAACTAACCATTTCAAGAATTTCCTAGGGCTCTATTTTGCTTTGTTTTGTAGGACATGGCATCCGCCCGTAGAAACACTATACAGATTAACCTTGTGAAAGTGCCTCTCCAACTAAAGGACCTAGAATTAAGGGTCCCTGAAAGTTCTCCATTTATTAAAAATCATGGCCAGTTTCTTAACTTGGTCACTGCAAAACCTGATGAAGAATTGTTAAAGTTGTTGTTTCAGTTCTTTGATCCTGTGCACCATTGTTTCACCTTCTCGGATTACCAGCTAGTACCTACTATGGAGGAATTTTCTCAGTTCTTAGGGGTACCTATTCTTGATCAATTACCTTTCAACGGTACATAAGAACATCCAAAGCTTGAAGAGATTGCTAGAGCCCTGTCCTTACAACGGTCTGACGTAGTGACAATTTGGGAGACTAGAGGAAGTGTCCAAGGAGTCCCGGTTAAGTTTCTATTCGAGAAGGCTTACCATTTTTGGGATACCCTGGATTTACAAGCTTTCAAAGAGGTGCTAGCACTTCTCGTCTACGGGGTGGTACTTTTCCCTAATGCGGATCAACTCATAGATGTGTATGCTATTAAGGTTTTTCTGTCTCATAATCTGGTGACTACGTTACTCGAGGATATTCTACACTCTCTGCATGCTCGCACTCTAAAGAGAAGAGGGACCCTCCTGTGTTGCACTCCTCTATTGGCTAGGTGGTTTATTTCGCACCTACCCAGGGCTGTTTTGAAGAATGAACAGGGTTTGAAATGGTCTCGTAGGCTGATGTCCCTTACACACTCAGACATTCATTAGTGTTCACGGTTCTCGGAAGATGTTACCATCATTGATCACTGTGGTGAATTCCCTAATGTCCCTCTCTTAGGCATTAGGGGATGAATCACATACAACCCTTGTTTGGCACAGTGTAAGTTTGGTTATGCGAGAAGAGATGGTCCTCATGATACGCTTATCCAAGGAATCACCTTCAACTATGAGAATGATGCTCAGGGATACCGGAAAAGGTTCATAAAAGCTTGGGGCATGGTGCATAAAATTGATAGCAAGATGCTAGGGCACAAGAATTCCATTCCTCTTGAGCCTTATCTCTTATGGGTACGAGCTCGCGCCCAAAGTCTTATGATGCCTTACCCTGTTGTCCTACCAATAATTGTGGAACTAGTTATTGAAGGAGATACTACTTCACTTGGTCATCATCCTGACATGCCAATTGATCATGAAGAGTTACAGAAGTCTTGGGTTCAACTCAAAGAGGAGCAGGACACGTTTAAAGCTCAGTTATATGCCAGTGAGAAGAAAGTCCTAGAACTCACTAGGCTACTTCATGAAGAAAGGAACATAAACGCCTACATTGCACCAAAGAGGATGCGCTCCTGGGAGACCTAGTTTCTTTTTTGCTTTAAGTTTTGCTTTGTTTTATTGTAAGCCTAAAATGAATTCCTTGTAACAATTTGAACTTACTAATGCAATTAACGTGTGTTTCTTTTGGTTAAACAAATCTGAGCCTTTAAGAATTCTTGAAATCATTGCATACACATTCCATCCATAGCATTGCATAAACATGTACCATTACAGGCTTCTCATCTTCTTCGCTGTTTATTTCAGCTGAATTGTCTTCTAAACAAAGCATCAAGGATCTTCAGGCACAAAAAGCCTAATTCCAACAGATGTTCATAAATTTGGCGAAGGGGAAGGAGGACCTTAAAGCCCTCATCCTGAAGGAGAAAAAGAAAAAGAAGAAGGTCGCTGGTATTCTGAATATGGGGAGAAGGTTCAGGGGGGCGTTAAAGCAACAAGTCGATTTGACCTCTTCATCCAAGGAAGGGGAGAACCAAGAAAGAGAGACAACGGAAAAGGACCCCAGTCCTGAAGTTTCTAACAATGATACTGACTACAATGATGAGCAGTATCCTCCCACTGAGGATAGGTACAAGCAGTTGGAAGATCTTCTGAGTGCTATGGAAATCCCGCAGAAGTTCAAGGCTCCAATTTTTGCAAAGTACAATGGGGTGTCTTGCCCAAAGCTCCATCTCCGTTCCTACGTTAGGAAGATCCAGCCCCACACCGCTGATAGAAACTTGTGGGTTCACTTCTTTCAAGACAGTCTATCAAGGACTGAGCTTGAATGGTTCTACCAATTGGAGGGAACCAATGTACGAAACTGGGAAGATCTGGCTGCTGCTTTTTATAAGCAATATCAATACAACGCCGACCTTATTCCTACTCGTACTCAACTCCAGAGTATGTCCATGGGTGCGGGTAAAGGCTTTAAGGACTATGCACAGAAGTGAAGAGACTTGGCTGGAAGAGTCTAACCCCCGTTGTCTTAGAGGGAGTTGGTCGATATGTTTCTAGGGACGCTATTAGGTCCATTTTTTAATCATTTGATCAGCAGCTCGTCAGCTGGTTTCACCGAGCTGATTTTAACTAGAGAGAGGGTAGAAGCTGGGATCCAGAACAGAAAGATACATAAAGATGCCTCTTCAAGCTCGGTAAAGAAGCCTTTCACCGGTAAAAAGGAAGCTAATGCTATCTATAGCCCAGGAGGCCAAAGTAGAGCTGAGCACCGTCAAACAGTAAGTGCTGTAATGATACCTAGGCCTACGGCTGTCCACAACGCAACAATAAACAAAGGGTGGAAAGACCATAACGGTAGTTTACCCGGATTAACATGACGTTGGCTGAAGTTCTATCCCATTTGCTGAGATCCAACTTGGTAACCTTGAAAGAGGCTCCCAAGAATCCAAACACCACATCTCCTCGGTATAATCCAAATGCTCGACGTGCCTATCATTCTAAGAGTCCTGGCCACGATACCAATGACTGTTGGGCTCTGAGAAATAAGGTACATGATCTGATTGAGGCCAAGGAGATTGAGTTTGATGCTCTGGAAAAGCCCAATGTCATAACTGCTCCCATACCTAAGCACAATCGTGGAGTTAATGTTGTTGATATCGATCTGTTTGTGACCTTAGTTGATGAAGTTTCTACCCCTCTTATGACTGTTAAGAAGAATTTGTTGTTGGCCGGTTTATTTTCGGGTTGTGGTGAAGGTTGCCACATGGGTTCATCTCTTCCCTCTGGTTGCCATTTGCTGAAGTCAGGTGTTCAGCGCCTGATGGACAACAAAGAAATTTTGTTCGAGAAAACTCTGATTCCCATTGTCCCGTTTGAAGATGTTGCTATTATAACCATTTTTGACAATCCTTCCAAGGCCTCCTCAAGAAGACCTGTTAGGATTACATCTACTCCAAGAGTCGCTCTATTAATAATCACCTTTCTCGGTCCTTTCCCGTACGCCTCGGACAAAGTTGTCCCTTGGCATTATGGTGCCGATGTGTACTATCATGGCATCAAACAAGATCTGAAGAATGAAGAGGCTGATCCTGATGTCAGTAACATCATCGGGACCAACAAGGTTACCAGAAGTGGAAGGGTTTTCTCTCGCGAGATTTCCCCAAAGACTGCCAATAGGCCTGTTGTTATTTCGTCTTCTATTCCTACTGGTACTTCAACTACTACTCATGTGCTTACTCGAATTATCACCCCTGTCGGCGAGTCATCTGGTACCCGAGGCAAAGAAGTTATAGGTGAGCCTACCCGACGGAGGCACCTAGAAAAATTGTTGTAGAAGCCTCTAAGTAGGAGATAGAGGAAATATTGAAAATAATCAAAAATAGCGACTACAATATGGTCGAGCAACTAGGGAAGACCCCCTCAAAGATATCCATGTTGTCCCTGCTATTGTGCTCTGAGGCCCATGCGAAGGCTTTGATTGCATTCCTCAAAACTGCACATGTGCCGCAAGAAACCTCCGCCGATCAATTCAAAGATTGTGTGGCCAACCTAACTGCTGACAATGGGCTGGGTTTTTTAGATGCAGACTTGACACCGAAAGGGAGGAAGCATAATGATGCTCTGCATGTCTCGATTGAATGTAGGGGCACCACTATGGCTCACGTGCTGGTAGATATTGGGTCTTTGCTGAATGTTCTGCCCAAAAAGGCGCTGGATCGGTTGGATTATGAAGGCTTGACCTTAAAGCCTAGTAACATTATAGTGAGGGCTTTTGATGGGTCGAAAAGAATGGTGCATGGGGAAGTGGACGTACCCGTCAAAGTAGGTTCATAGACTTTGGAGTCCATTTTCTATGTAATAGACATCCGACCGTTATACTCTTGTTTGTTGGGTTGTCCTTGGATCCATGAAGCTGGGGCTGTTACTTCTACACTGCACCAAATGCTGAAGTATCCAGTAAAAGGGAAGATTGTCATTGTGCATGGAGAAGAGGAGTATATGGTGAGCCACCTCAACTCCTTCAGGTACATAGAGATGGACGGGGAATTCATAGAGACTCCTTGCCAGAATTTTGAAGAGGTTCCCCAGATCTTGGCATCGACTGAAACTACTATCAGCAACAAACCTCCTCTAAGGATGGCTTCTCTCAAAGACATCAGAGCTGTGGTTGAAGAAGGTGGGTATACCAATTGGGGACAACTCCCTGCTTTTACTCACAAAACTGACAAGTTTGGTTTGGGCTTTAATTCATGAGCTCAAAGGGTTGTTCGACACGCTCGGGCTGGAGGACCTCCCCTACACATCAGCAATCGGGGAATTAATGCCATTGAAGACAGTGAGGAAGACTCTAACATTGAAACCTAGATCTACCCAACTACCAACGGTGGATTGAGTAACTGTACGGCTAGGGACTTTATACCAGTTTCTTTTATTCCGCAGTAATTGTCTTACTTGTTTTGAGATTTGTAATAAACAATTTTAAACTCTACAGCCTTGTGCCTTGCCCGAGGCACATTGGATTTGTTTGTGAGGGCTATTATTTGTCATTTCATATATCATCAATAAAACATTGGACGTTCCTTGCATACAAATTTTGCGCTCTCTGTTTTTCTTTTCTGTTTTCAATTTATCAAAATATCTATGTTCTTACACAAACTCATGTATCTTACTGCAGATCCATATCCACTCTGGATCCCATTGATAACAGCTCTGCTACTGCCAGTTATGACTTTGAAAATCCAATCAACCAAGCCGAAGATGAAGGTGAGGATGATTGTGAGGTGCCTGGAGAACTTGCTAGACTATTACAGTAGGAAGAAAGGGCTATACAACCTCATGAAGAGCCAGTTGAGACAATAAACCTAGGAACGGAGATAGACAAAAAAGAAGTCAAGATCGGCGCAAATCTGGAAGTTAAGGTCAAACAGCGATTAATACAAATGCTGCATGACTATGTGGAAATCTTCACCTGGTCATATGAAGACATGCCAAGTTTAGACACTAATATTGTGGTACATCGTCTGCCAACTAAGGAAGACTGTCCTCCGGTTAAATAGAAGGTCCGCCGTATGCGCCCTGAAATGTTAGAGAAGATCAAGGCAGAGGTCATGAAGCAGTTCGACGCAGGGTTCTTAGCAGTCACCTCGTATCCACAGTGGGTTGCTAACGTTGTTCCGGTACCTAAGAAGGACGGTAAGGTACGAATATGTGTGGATTACAGAGATCTAAATAGGGCAAGCCCCAAGGATGACTTCCCACTTCCTCACATTGACGTTCTGGTTGACAATACCGCACAACATAAAATCTTCTCCTTCATGGATGGTTTCTCTGGCTACAACCAGATCAAGATGGCTCCCGAAAACATGGAGAAGACAACCTTTGTTACACAGTGGGTCACCTTCTGTTACAAGGTGATGCCTTTCAAGTTGAAGAATGCTGGGGCAATTTATCAGCGCACCATGGCCGCTTTGTTCCATGATATGATCTACCACGAGATCAAGGTTTATGTTGACGACATGATAGCCAGGTCTCAAACCGAGGAAGAGCACCTTGATCATTTACAAATGTTGTTTGACAAGTTAACGACATACAATCTGAGGTTGAATTCGAACAAGTGCACCTTCGGGGTAAGGTCTGGTAAGCTCCTGGGTTTCATTGTCAGCGACAAAGGCATCCAAGTAGACCCTGCGAAGGTAAAGGCCATACAAGAAATGCCAGCTCCCCATATAGATAAGGAAGTTAGAGGTTTCTTGGGACGCTTGAATTATATCGCCAGGATCATTTCCATCTAACTGCTACATGTGAGCCCATCTTCAAGCTTCTGAAGAAAGATCAAGTGGTAAAGTGGAATGACGAATGCCATACAACTTTCGAAAGAATCAAGGAATACCTTCAAGAACCGCCAATTCTGATACCTCTGGTTGAAGGAAGACCTTTGATATTGTACTTAACAGTGCTAGACAATTCAATGGGGTGTGTGTTGGGACAGCATGACAAGTCTGGTCGAAAAGCGCACACAATATACTACCTTAGCAAAAAGTTTACCGACTGTGAGACACGATACTCACTGCTCGAGAAAACTTGCTGCGCTTTGGCATGGGCTGCTCGCCGACTAAGACAGTATATGCTGACCCACACTACTTTGTTGATATCTAAGATGGATCCAATCAAATACATCTTCGAGAAACCCGCTCTCTCTAGAAGAATAGCAAGATGGAAGATGATCTTAACTGAGTACGATATACAATATACAACCCAGAAAGAAATCAAGGGGAGTGTATTGAATGATCATTTGCCTCATTAGGCCGTGGACCAGTCCATGAATTTTGAGTTCCCGGATGAGAATATTATACTGGTGACTGACTATGAAAAACCTGGACCGGATGAAGGACCCGAAGAGGGATCCTGATGGACTATGGTTTTTGATGGAGCTTCGAACACACTTGGTAATGGCATCGGCACTATAATCATATCTCTTGAGGGCTGTCATACTCCTTTCACCTCCCGAATATGTTTGAACTACACTAACAACATGGCGGAGTATGAAGCTTGTATCATGGGTCTCAAGGCCGCTATTGACCTCAGGATCAACTTCTTGGACGTTTTTGGGGATTCAGCGTTGGTAATAAGTCAGATTAAAGGCGAATGGGATACAAAGAATCTGAATCTCATCCCATACAAAGAGCACGTGTTGACATTGCTCCCACACTTTGAGGAGGTAACTTTTGAACATTTCCCGCGAGAGGAGAACCAGTTAGCGGATGTTCTAGCTACCATGTCTTATACGTTCAAAGTCAGGTGGGACAATGAAGCTCCCAGAATCATCATTGAGAGGTTGGATGAACCAACACTGTTGTGAGATTGATACCGATGAGGTGGCATACAAGCCTTGGTTTCACGAAGACAAAAGGTATCTCGAGGCTCAAGAGTATCCCGAAGGGGAATCTGTTAACGACAAGAAGTTTCTAAGAAGGTTCGCTGCAAAATTCTTCCTCAGTAACGGAATCCTCTACAAGCGCAATCATGACTCTACCTTACTATGGTGTGTAGACAAGAGCGAAGCAGAGAGGATTATGACAGATTTACATGAAGGTACCTTCAGAACCCATTCCAGTGGACATACCATGGCTAAGAAGATCCTATGGGTAGGATATTGCTAGTCCACTATGGAAGCAGATTGTTATCAGCACTCCTGAACTTGTCATAAGTGCCAAATCTACGTTGATAAGGTGCATGTGCCTCCGGTTCCCTTGAACGTCTTGACAGCTCTGTGGCCCATTGCAATGTGGGGCATTGACATGATCGCAGAAATCAGGCCCACTGCTTCCAATGGACATTGCTTCATCTTAGTGGCCATTGATTACTTCATAAAATGGGTTGAGGCGACCTCTTTTGCTACTGTGACCAAGAACGTTGTGGCGCAGTTTATCTAACATAATCTAATTTGTCGGTATGGTGTGCCATAAAGAATTATTACTGACAATAGTATGAATCTCAACAACACAATAATCACTGAGCTCTGTAAACAGTTCAAGATACAGCATCATAACTCTTCTCCCTACCGGCCGAAGATGAATGGCGATGTTGAAGCGGCTAACAAGAATATCAAGAAAATTGTACAGAAGATAATGGTGACATACAAAGACTGGCATGAGATGTTACCATTTTCTCTTCATGGATACCGTACCTCAGCAAGGACGTCGACAGGGGAAACACCCTACTCTCTGGTATATGGCATGGAGGCAGTCCTACCCATCGAAGTCCAGATACCTTCTCTCAGGATTATGAAGAATGCGGGTTTGAACGAAGACGACTGGATCCAAACTCGACTTGATCGGCTAAATCTAATCGACGAGAAGAGAGTTACCGCTATCTATCATGGTCAGATGTATCAAAAGCGAATGATCAAGGCTTTTAACAAGAAAGTCAGACGTCAAGAATATCAAGTCGGGGATCTAGTGATCAAGCGCATCATACTGCCGTAAGGTGATCTCAGGGGCAAATGGACTCCCACCTACGAAGGGGCCATTCGTGGTTAAAAACATTTTCTCAGGTGGAGCTATGATTCTAACCACCATGAACGGTGACGACCTTCCTCACCCTATCAATGCAGACATAGTGAAAAGATACTACGCCTGATTAAAAGACCCACTAGGTTGATTGGCCTAGGCTAAAATAAGGGTTTCCCGGCAAACCAAAAGGGTTCAGGCAAAAATAAGGGATGAAAATGGAAAAAATCTGTACACCCGGCAAGTCGAAAACCTGAAAGGGTGGCTTGGGCAAAAAAAGGTATCCCGGTGGACTGATAACCCGAAAGGGCACTCCAGGCAAAAGTTAGGGATGTAAAGCGTATTACTGTGTCCCATTAGATCATCTTGCGACCAGACTTCAGTATCAACTATCAAGCTCGGACGACACCAATCAATCTAATCAACTTTCGGCCAAGTAGCAAAGTGATGAGACGCTCGAAGGCATAAGGGAAATTGTAGAGTTGGAACTCAATGGGATTGTTGCACATAGCTGTTTTCTTTTACACAAAATTGTATAGCTTCTATTTTTACGGCGGCGTTCTCTTACTAGAGCGTCAGCCTCCTTGTACGAAAATGCTTATTTACAGGCCAACTTTAAAAATCAATACAAAATCATTTTCACAAGAAACGTTGAGTTTTTTCTTTTTTTGTTTTATTTTGCAAGAACGTCCAATGATTTATTCTTGACATATGCATTTGAATATGATTGCTGCTCATAAATATTTACATAAGAAACAAAAGACAATTACTCGTAATTCCAGAAATAGGGGCAAAAAAACAAGAAGTGTCAAACCCGACAGTTACTCTGCCCAGCAGGTACCGGGACAGAGAAAACTTTGGAGCATAATCATCAGTACATACACTCCCCACAGAGTAAAAGTATTCAAAAGCGTTAATGCTGGCTTTCCCGAAATAGAAAGTAAAGGGTCATTCAGAAACTAGACATCTATATCCCCCAGTAGAATTTCATAATCGCGAGCGGGTCATTAAATTTTATCTCCCAAGTAGAGTTTATTTCTCTGGATACAGAAGCTCAATCCTCGACAGAGCTCATTATTTCAGCTACAAAAATTCACTTCCGAAGTTGTTCCCCGCAGAGTTATTCTCAAACAGAATCTCTCCCCGATAGAATTCATAAATAATAAAGAGTAAATCTCCAGTATAGTCATTTTCGTTCACCATCCCCAGCGGAAGTAGAAGAACCACTTTTCCTACAACGGTCAAGAATTTAATTTCCAGTACTCTCCAGCAGCAGGCAGGGATTTATTTTCCCAGACTCAGATATGTCACAATAAGCATTTCATGTTCATACATCATGACGTGTGCATACATATTGCATACAACATAATCTCATTTATTTTGAGAACATCATCACACAATGCATTTCATGCATCGCATATAATTAATCATGTACCTTTTCAGGAAAGATGGTTATCATCAACAATTCCAACAGTTCAACATTAAATCCATGAAGCTATACATGTCATATATGCAGACAACTAATGGAAAATCAGTTCCCAAAACTCAAAAACATCTCTAAAAGGTCTTTCTTGTGCTTTTTCATCTTTCCTTATTGGATAAAAGAAAAGTCGGTGGCGACTCTTGCTAAACCACAACATTTGCAAACATAAAACGCAAACACCTCAAGTCAGTTCTCCCACCGTATCACACCTACTATCCAGGTTCCTTCTCATAACCCTACTATCCAGGATTTAATCCCGAAGTAACCCTATTGTTATACCCCAAAATTTGCCCTCTCATTTTCTCAAGAAATCACCTTGGATCCTCAAGTTTACTTCCATCCAATCCCAAGCTTTGAATTACAATTTTTTCAAGAAAGTCGCCTGCAAGGGCAAAATAGTCATTTTTACATTAAAAGGTCAAACTTTGATTTTTGGATCAAAATCAAATCTCTGAAATCATATTTCATCAAGACATGTTAGAATTTGAAGTTTGTATCATCAAAAAGTTCAAAAGTCAAATTTATTATGGAAAAGCCAAATTTCTAGATACTTGGGGTTTTTTCTAAGTATTTAAGAAAAATAACACTTCAGAACTTCTAAGTCAGCCTCCAGGCAGATGCAGTCAAAAGTTGCATACATGGTTCAGCACATAGTCTTCAGTCAGAACATGGCTCTTCATCATCTATGCAAGTTCAGTCAGAGTTTGCTGGGGTAATGCAAAGAAGATAATAAAGCATAATACGAAGCCTGAAAGCTCCTTCAGAACATGCTGGAGCTAGAGGTTAAGAGGATCAAAAGATTGGATGCTACGCTGAAGCAGAACTTCTAATCCAGAGTTTTCAAAGGTAAATCAAAGAAGGTTACTGGAAAGCCTGGGGAATCCTTCAGAGTATGCTGAGGCAACAGGATACTAAGATCAGAAGTGGGGTGTTTTGTTCTAGACTACGCTGAATTGGAACTTCTAATCCATAGTTAAGCAATGATGCAAAATCTCACATTACAGGATTTCTGATTTTTGACAAATCTCATCATCATTTAATGCTCATTAATGCTCACAATCACTTTTGAGTCTTGGTCCAAAGGATCTCTCCACGTGTTGCATAGAAATACTTTTGTACAGAATTAGGTAAGGGTCCATGCGCTACTTTTTGCTTGTGGGTTCACTTTTCCTTAATCTCTGCTTGCTAATCCATCCTAAGCTAAAAAACTGTCAACTATCACACCTTTTTTTTGAACTTGCTTCAAGAGCTAGTCAGCATCTAGCGTATGATGTTGGCGCCACTTGACATTTCAAACCTACAAAACTTTGCCTATAAATAGAACACCATTGGTCACTAAGAAAGGGGCAGAGAAAAATTTGTGAAAGAGTTCAAAATTTTGAGGTAGAAAAGCCTTGAATCCCTGCCAAAATTCCCAGAGTTCCAAGAACTATAAACACAACACATAAAACCTTGTTAACTTTTGATCCTTGCATTCAAAACTCCATTTGTTCTCAAATATTTCTTGACAAAAAATCATTCACACAATTTTTTAATCCACACGTTGGAAACTATCTAAACTTCTGTGTTCATATTGCTATACATTTTCCATCCATCCACTCAAAGAAATCAGAATATCACCTCCTTGCCATCCCCAGAAGCTGAATACTTTCAACTTGTTAAGTACGTGAAGAAGCTGTTTAGAGCATCATTAGAGTTGAGATTAACTCCGATTCATAGAACTTCTTCCATCGGCAAGGTAAGTTTCCGCTGACCCTCACCACATTACTTAAGCATTACCAGACATACATGCTTAGATACGATGTAGATATCAGGTTTTTGGTGTCATACATATTCTGAAATTTCATGCATTATGTCTGTCTAAGTAGGGAATAAATCAGTTCAGAGCTTCTTGAAGAAACTAGAACTCAAAGTTAGGATTAACAAATGCATGCTTGCCTCTGATTTATAGTTCTGATATTTCTTATCTTCTGAAACGCTATGACACCTGCTATAACTGTTTTGTGCATGTCTTCTGTTTAGTGGAGAAATAACCAAATTACAGATGTTCTGACTAGCATAGAGAGAGAAACTAAGTTCTGCCAGTGGTCTCAGAACTTCTGAAGTCTGTTTTGTTGCCAATGGTATCAGAACTTCTGAAGCTTGTTTTTGTTGCCAATGGTATCAGAACTTCTGAAAACTATTGAGTTTCCAGTGGGTTCAGAGCTTTTGACCTTATACATTTTCACTAACAGGTTTCTATTTTGCAGCGTTCCAAAGTCAGAACCTCTGACTTCATTTTTATCAGCAACACGCTGATTCTTTTTCTTTTTATTTATTTATTATTTTTGCTATCACTCTCCATTCCATTAATCAGCAAACATCAAAAATATTTCCTTCACACTTTATTTTGGTTTCTTAAAACAAAAGATCAAAAATATTTCCTAAAACAAAACTTACTTCTTTTTTTAAATAAATAAGAATTTCACATTTTCTTGTACATTCTTACGCATTTCAATATGGTTGTAATAGTAATTTAGGACTTATTTTTACTTGCAACCCCCATTCATAAATTTGTACCCCCATCCCCTAAATATTGTAATAGCGTAGGACTTTACATTTCTGCAATTTATCGCTTTCAAATGTAAATGCTAGTAATTAGGGTTTGTATGGCAAGATAAAACCAACAAGTAGACCACCAAAAATCAAAGACAAATGCATGCAATCAAACACACTTGCACACATGCACCCTTAGGGTAATCTCACTTGTTGCCTTACAAAAATGGCCATGTTATGCATGTGGGATGTCTTAGCATAAACAAATCGAAAATACAAGATCATAGTCCCTCGATGACGCTATCAAAGTTGCTTTTCAAAATGATCTTATTCCCTAAAGAAAAATTGCTAAGTCATCTCACAACATTGCTATCATGGTCATACGATGACCCAACGCTCGTCCCTTCACATCCAACGATGGGGCTTCTTATCAAATCAATGGTAAGATAGCAACATCTAAAGGAGGAGGAAAAACACATTTAAGACCTTTTTGAGTAGGTAGGTTTGCTCTCAGTTACTCGCTTGCTCACAATAAAAACACTTTACACACCTCACAAACACCTCTTTGAACTATTTTCGAAACAAACACTTTGTATACATTCTTATAGACACGAGAATCATTACAAAGTTACATTTTCAAAATACTTTCAAAAAACACACACAAAGCACATTCAAACAAAAGCAAGTGATCTAGCAAGTAACTAAGATCCCATGGAAAACCATGGATGAAAAGGGTGCTAATACCTTCCCTTTTCATAATCTACCCCCCGAACTCAAAAACATCTCTAAAAGGTCTTTCATGTGCTTTTTCACCTTTCCTTATTGGATAAAAGAAAAGTCGGTGGCGACTCTTGCTAAACCGCAACATTTGCAAACACAAAACGCAAACACCTTAAGTTAGTTCTCCCACCGTATCACAGAACTGGCGACTCTACTGGGAAATCTGTATAAAAGTGGGGTTACCTTAGGGCTAGATCACATTTATTTGCTTACATTGTTTGATTTGTTTGCTTTACATTATGGTTCTTTGTTTGGGTTTGAATCCTCCACCCGGATTTGGGATACATTATAGGTAAATAGCAATATGTTGTAGAAACTGTGCGAGGTATACCGACATGGTCTAAGAAATAACTATGTTAGTATGACATATTTGTGGGTACCGATAGCCTTTGAGTTAATCAAAGAGAATACGGGGTCGTTGAGTGATGTCATGAAGCACTAATGAACTGCTAGAACCCTTTACTTGACCAACTTGGCCTTTAGGATGTAGTGAGATGACCGGCTTTGGTGCAGTCCGAAGTTGGTAGATACTGGATACTACACTCATTGAGGTTTGGTTTCTTGGGATATTTCAGTCTCCATTAAAGAGGCTTGAGCTGAAAAAATGACCAAGGAAACAATCCAGTGATATTGAGCTCCTTAGAACCCGGTTACTAGTACTAGGACAGGTTTAAGCCAACTAAACTTTAAGAGGGTACTTACCTATAAAACCCCATGCAAGCCTAAACTAAGAAATTGTTTGTCTTGCTTGTGTATGCATACTTGTACATAACATCATGGACATCATGAACATCATATACATTTACTAACCATTTCAAGGATTTTGGAGATTCATCTTTGTTCTTGTTTTGTAGGATATGGATTCGCTTCGCAGGAAAACTATTCAAGTCAACCTTGTAAGAATTCCTCCACAACTTAAGGAGCTAGCTTCAAGGATCCTTGAGAACTCTCCATTCACTAAGAGGCATGGTCGTCTACTCAACTTGGTCACCTCCAATACAAATGAGGATATGTTGAAGGTGCTCTTTCAGCTCTTTGATCCTTTGCACCATTGCTTCACATTTCCCGACTATCAGCTTGTGCCTACTTTGGAAGAATTCTCCCAACTCTTGAGGATTCCCATTCTCAATCGACTACCTTTAAACGGTACGGAAAGAGACCCAAAGCCAGAAGAGATTGCTCAAGCTCTGCACTTGCACTTATCTGATGTCACAACTTATTGGGAAACTAGAAGTGGTGTCAAAGGCTTCTTAGCAAAGTTCCTGTTTGAGAAAGCCCAAAGCTGTTGGAATTCCATAGACTTGCAAGCCTTTGAGGAAATTGTGGCTCTTCTTATCTTTGGGATGGTCTTATTTCCCAATCCTGATCAACTCATAGATGCGAGCATCGTCAAAATCTTCATGTCACGCAATCCGGTGCCTACATTGCTAGGGGATATCCTACACTCTTTTCACACTCGCACAATGAGGAAAATAGGTGTCCTTATGTGTCGCACTCCTCTCCTGGCAAGATGGTTTATTTCTCATCTTCCCCAATCAGTCTTAAAGAATGAACAAGGTTCAAGGTGGTCACAAAGATTAATGACGCTCAAACATTCAGATATTCATTGGTGCTCCCGATCCAAAGAGAATGTTATCATTGTTGACCGTTGTGGGGAATTCCCCATTGTCCCTCTACTTGGCATTAGAGGAGGCATCACCTACAACCCATGCTTAGCTTTAGACTATTTGGTTACGCTCGAAGGGATGGCCCGCACGAGATGCTGATTCAAGGTTTGGTATTCGACTACGACAACAACGATCAAGGTCTTCGCCAGAGATTCATCCGATCTTGGAGGATGCTAAACAAGATGGCTAGAAAGACTTTGGGGCACAAGAATTCCATCCCTCTTGAGCCTTACCTCAAATGGGTACGAACCTGTGCTCAAAGTCTTATGATTCCTTATCCTTCCATTCTTCCGGTAATTATTGAGCCTATTAAGGAGGGAGAAGTTCCATACACTATCCTACATCCTGACATGCCCACATCTCTTGAAGATCTAAAAAGGGATTGGATACAGCTCAAAGGAGAGGGAGATACTTTTGAAGCCCAATTCTACGCAAGCGAGAAAAAGGTTTTGGAACTCACTAGGCTACTTCACGAGGAGCAAGCTCTCAATGCCTACATAGCACCAAAAAGGATGCGCACTACCTTTTTATCTTATAGTTTTGTATTATTTTGCCCAAGGGGCATTGATGTACTCAAACTTTATCTTATTAATATAACGTGTGTTTCTTTTTGTCTAAAACGAACTTGAATCTTTGAAATCCTTGAAAACATTGCATATGCACATATCATTCATCATGACATAAGCAGGTCTTTTGCAATGAGTTTCCTCATCTCTCTACTGTTTATTTCAGTAAGATGGATCTTGAACAGACAGTCAAAGACCTCCAAGCACAGAACACGCAATTTCAACAGTTACTCATGACCCTAGCCAAGGGGCAGGAGGAATTAAAGACTCTGTTGGTTGAGGAAAGAAAAAATAAAACAAAGAAGGTCACTGGGGTTTTAAACATGGGGAGAAGGTTTCAAGGGCAGACTAGAAGAACCTTGAATTTTGCAACAACGTCCGGTGAAGGAGAGGGGAAAGGAAAGGAAACAACGGTTCTGTCAGAATTTGAAGAGGAGGAAGAAGAGGAAGACTACTCTGAGGAATAGTATCCTCTAGCTGATGATAAGTACAGACATCTTGAAGAGCGTTTGAGTGCTATGGAAATACAAAAGGTGCCAGATCTAGACTTTGAAGAATTGGGACTAGTGTCGGGGATTGTGATCCTCCGAAATTCAAAGTGCCTTTATTTGCAAAATATGATGGAGTGTCATGTCCTAAGATGCACCTCCGATCATATGTGAGAAAGATCCAGCCACACTCTGTTGATAAAGACTTGTGGGTGCATTTTTTCCAAGATAGCCTATCTGGAACACAACTCGACTGGTTTTACCAATTGGGAAGATCCTTCCGTAGCTTTCTATAAGCAATATCAATATAACACTGATTTGGCGCCTACCCGTACTCAACTTCAGAGTATGGCTATGGCTTCCAATGAGGGTTTCAAGGATTAGGCGTAGAAGTGGAGAGATTTAGTTGGGAGAGTGCAACCCCCTCTGTCTGAAAGGGAATTGGTGGACATGTTCTTAGGCACTCTATCGGGCCCTTTCTTTAACCATTTGATTGGGAGCTCATCTGCAGGATTTACTGAGTTAATACTGACCGGAGAAAGGGTGGAAGCTGGCATAGAAAGTGGAAAGATTCAAAAGGATTCATCTGCCTCTACAGCTGTGAGGAAACATTTCATTAGGAAGAAGGAGGTATCTGCTGTTTATCCATAAAGGAACCAAGGGAGAGCCGAACACCGGCTAGTGGTAGGGGCTGTCGTGATCCCAAAGCCTACATTTGATCAACCAAGAAGTAATCAACCGAGGGTGGAGAGGCCAGTCCAGAAATTTACCAGAATCAATATGACTCTAGCCCAGGTTTTACCGCATCTTCTGAAATCCAATTTGGAAACTTTAAAAGAAGCCCCAAAGAACCCCAACACAGCGTCCCCTCATTATCACCCAAATGCCCGTTGCACATATCATTCCGAAAGTCCGGGTCATGACAGTAACAATTGTTGGGCCTTGAAAAACAAAATTCAAGACCTTATAGAGGCAAAAGAGATTGAGTTTGATGCGCCCAAGAAACCAAATGTCATTTCTGCTCTTATGCCTAGGCATGGTCACAACACCAATGCAATTGAAGAAGATCTGTTTGTTACCACAGTTGATGAACTCTTGACTTCACTCCCAATCATTAAGATAAACTTGTTGAAAGTCAATGTATTCCTGGGTTGTAATGAAGACTTCCATCTCTGCTTATCCTCACCAACTGTTTTCCCTTTGTTGAAAACATGCATTCAATGCTTGATAGCCAACAAAGAGATTTTGTTTGAAAGTACTCATGTTTCACCTGTTCCTGTTAAAGACGTTTCAATCATCACCATCTCCGCCAATTCTTCCAGGGTCTCCAAAAGACCCGTTAGAATTACATCTGTTCCAAAAGCTACTCCTCTTATAATCATAATGCCTGGGCCAGTCCCATTTGAATCAGACAAAACTATGCCATGGAATTACGGTGGGGACATCTACTACCATGGCATCAAACAAGATGGGCTAGCTTCCGAAGAAATAAATTTCGAAGAAGAAGACTCTAACATTAGCAATATTGTCGGAACCAGTAAGATTACCCAAAGCGGTAGAATCTTCTCTCCAGAAATTGCCCCCCCAAAGGTAGTTTTTGGACCCGTGGCTGCTCCAAAGGTTATTTTCGTATCGATAATCATCCCTGCAAGTGCTCCTATTAACAAAGACGATACAACCCCCGTTGTCATTCCTACCAACACTACTGCTGCTGAAACTCGAGGAAAAAGTATTCAAGTAGAGCCTGTCCGGACGAAGGCTCAACAACTGACTATCCCCGAAACCTCCAAGAAAGAAATGGAGGAGATCCTAAGAATAATAAAGAGGAGCGACTACGACGTAGTTGAACAGCTGAGGCAAACTCCCTCCAAAATTTCCATGCTGGCATTGTTACTATGTTCCGAGGCACATGCGAAAGCCCTGGTGAAGTTCCTAAAGACAACCCATGTGCCTCAAGAGACGTGTGATGACCAATTTCAAGATTGTGTGGCCAGTTTGACGGTGGATAATGGCCTAGGCTTCTCGGATGCTGATCTGACACCAAGGGGAAGAAAGCACAATGAGGCATTGCATGTCTCTGTGGAATATAGAGTCACAACTCTGGCCCATGTCTTGGTGGACACCGGCTCATCTTTGAATGTTTTACCGAAGAAAGCTCTCGACAGACTAGACTGCGAAGGACTGACGTTGAAACCCAGTAACATAGTCGTAAGGGCATTTGATGGCTCAAAGAGGATGGTGCACGGGGAGGTGGATATCCCCGTAAAGGTTGGGACTCAGACTTTCAATTCAACCTTTTATGTAATGGACATCCGTCCCTCTTACTCCTGCCTGCTAGGACAGCCATGGATCCATAATGCTGGCGTTGTCACCTCTACACTGCATCAGATGCTGAAATATCTGGTCCAAGGAAAGATTATCACTGTCCACGGAGAGGAAGAATATATGATTAGCCACCTCAATTCGTTCAAGTATGGGGAATTGGACGGCGAGTTCATTGAAACTCCTTTTCAACACTTCGAAGAGGTCCCCCAGGAGGTAGTAGTGACTAAAGCTATGTCCCAGATTCCCAAGATTACAAGACCTCCACTCCGGATGTCCTCTCTAAAGGACGCCAAGGCAGTAGTAGAGGAAGGTGGATGCACCATCTGGGGCAACTTCCGGATATTCCGTATAAATCTGACAAGTTTGGTTTAGGGTTCACTTCAAGTGCTCAGAAGGCTTTATGTCGTGCCCGTGCTGGAGGGCCACCCTTGAAGATTAGCAATCGAGAGGTCAATGCGGTGGAAGATGGTGAAGAGGATTTCAGCTTGAAGGATTGGATATTTCCAACTGTCAACGGAGGACTTCGCAATTGGGAGGCCAGAGACTTTGTCCCGATAACTTTCATCCCTAAGTAATTTATCTTTACATTTCTGTTGGACTTGTAATATTCACAAACAATTCGCACATTCAAAACCTTGTGTCTTACCCGAGGCACAATGGTCCATTTGTAAGGGTTATTATTTCATCTTCATATGACATGCAATGAATCATGGACGTTTTTCGCATACAAACTTTTTGTGCTCATTGTTTTTCCTTTACATTTTTATTTTTAAGGATGGCTATACCCTTACACACACCCACACACACAAATGCAGGTACCCCTCCGTTATGGATCCCATGGGTAACGATACTGCTATGGCCTTTTATTACTCCGAGGATCTAATCTACCAAGCCGAAGACGAAGGTGAGGAAGATTGTGAAGTACCAGGGGGACTGGCTAGACTACTATAACAAGAGGAAAGAACCATTCAGCCTCACGAGGAACCTGTGGATACAATCAACTTGGGTACCAAGGAGGATAAAAAAGAAGTCAAGGTGGGTGCCAATCTAGAGCCCAGTGTCAAGGAGCGTTTGATTCAACTATTGCATGATTATGTTGAGATCTTTGCTTGGTCATATGAAGACATGTCGGGACTTGATACAGACATCGTGGTGCATCATCTACCTACAAGAGAAGACTGTCCGCCAGTAAAACAAAAAGTTCGCCGCATGAGACCTGATATGTCAGAGAAGATCAAAGCGGAGGTCATGAAACAATTCAATGCCGGATTCTTGGCTGTCACTTCCTATCCTTAATGGGTTGCCAACATTGTTCCCGTACCTAAAAAAGACGGCAAAGTACAAATGTGTGTGGACTATAGAGATTTGAATAGGGCAAGCCCTAAAGATGATTTTCCACTTCCCCACATTGATATCCTGGTTGACAATACAGCTCAACACAAAGTTTTTTCCTTCATGGACGGATTCTCAGGTTACAACCAAATCAAAATGGCACCTGAGGACATGGAGAAAATAACATTTGTCACACAGTGGGGCACATTCTGCTACAAGGTGATGCCATTCAGACTAAAGAATGCTGGGGCAACCTATCAACGTGTCATGGTAGCTTTATTTCACGACATGATACATCATGAAATAGAGGTCTACATAGATGATATGATAGCCCGATCACAAACAGAAGAAGAGCACTTGGATCACTTGCAAAAGATGTTTGAGAGACTAAAGAAATACAAGCTAAGGTTGAATCCAAACAAGTGCACATTTGGGGTACGGTCCGGTAAACTCTTAGGTTTTGTCGTCAGTAACAAGGGTATTGAAGTCGATCCTACCAAAGTCAAAGCAATACAAGAAATGCCTGCTCCTCGTACTGAGAAAAAAGTCAGAGGATTCTTGGGACGCCTGAACTATATTTCCAGATTCATTTCTCACCTAACGGCTACTTGTGAGCCAATCTTCAAACTATTGAAGAAAGATCAAGTAGTCAGATGGAATGATGAGTGCCAGGTTGATTTTGACAAAATCAAAGAGTACTTACAAGAGCCTCATGTTTTGATGCCACCGGTCGAGGGAAGACCACTAATCATATATCTAATTGTTTTAGAAAACTCAATGGGGTGTGTATTGGGGCAGCATGACGTGTCTGGCCGAAAAGAGCACGCTATTTACTACTTGAGCAAAAAGTTTAACGACTGTGAAACCAGATATTCACTGCTCGAGAAAACTTGTTGCGATCTGGCATGGGTTGCTCTCTTGTTAAGATAGTATATGCTGACTCATACTACCTTGTTGTGATATCTAAGATGGATCCGATAAAATACATCTTCGAGAAGCCTGATCTATCTGGGAGAATAGCTAGATGGCAGATGATCCTGACGGAATATGACATACAGTATACTACCCAAAAAGCTATAAAGGGCAGTGTGCTAGCTGATCATCTTGCTCATCAAGCTGTAGAAGATTATCAGTCCATGAAGTTTGAATTTCCGGATGAAGACATCATGACATTAGACAACTGTGAAGAAATCAGGCCATATGACGGACCTGAACAAGGATCCCGATGGACCCTCTTCTTGATGGGGCATCCAATGCACTTGGTAATGGTATCGGCGTTGTACTCATATCTCCGGAAGGGTGTCATACTCCTTTTACTGTCAGACTTTGCTTCAATTGTACAAACAACATGGCGGAATACGAAGCGTGCATCCTTGGTCTCAGAGCTGCCATAGACTTGGGAATCAAATCCTTAAACGTATTTGGAGACTCAGCTTTGGTCATCAGTCAGATCAAAGGGGAATGGGACACTAAGCACCTAAACCTTATCCCTTACAAAGAACATGTTTTGACATTGCTACCGTGAGAAGAAAATCAGCTAGCAGACGCTCTAGCCACAATGTCATCTATGTTTAAACTTAATTGGGATAACAAGGCTCCTCAGATCACCATCGAACGAATGGATGAACCAGCGCATTGTCACGAGATTAATACTGAAAAGGTAGTGGACCAGCCTTGGTTTCATGAGGTCAAGAGGTATCTCGAGGCTCAAGAATATCCAGAAGGAGCTTTAATAAATGATAAAAAGTTCTTAAGGAGATTCTCTGCTAAGTTCTTCCTTAGTAATGGTATCTTGTACCAACACAATCATGACTCCATTTTGCTTCGGTGCGTGGATAAGGTTGAAGCTGAAAAGATCATGGCTGAATTACATGACGGTACTTTTGGCACCCACTCCAGTGGGCATACGATGGCGAAGAAAATCCTGCGGGCATGCTATTATTGGTCTACCATGGAAGTAGATTGCTATTAACACTCTCGGACTTGTCATAAGTGTCAAATTTATGTTGACAAGGTGCACGTACCTCAGGTTCCTCTTAATGTCTTGACGGCTCCTTGGTCCTTTGCTATGTGCAGAATTGATATGATTGGAGAGATCAAACCTACAACCTCTAATGGACACTGTTTCATCTTAGTGGCCATTGACTATTTTACAAAGTGGGTCAAAGCAGCTTCCTTCGCTTTCGTTACTAAGAATGTTGTTGTCCGCTTCATCAAGCAAAATCTCATTTGCCTGTATGGTATCTCAGAAAGGACCATCACTGACAATGGTACAAATCTCAACAACACTATAATCACCGCATTGTGCGAGCAATTCAACATTCAGCATCACAATTCTTCTCCCTATCGGCCAAAGATGAATGGTGCTATCGAAGCTGCAAATAAAAACATTAAGAAGATCATATAGAAAATGACAGTCACATAAAAAGACTGGCATGAGATGTTACCATTCTCTCTCCATGGGTATCGTACCACGGCTTGCACGTCACCGGGGCAACACCCTATTCTTTGGTTTACGGCATGGAAGTTGTCTTGCCAATTGAGGTCCAAATCCCCTCTCCGAGGATTTTGAAGGATGCAGGTTTGAATGAAGACGATTGGATCCAAACCCGACTTGATCAACTGAACATTATTAATGAAAAGAGACTTACTGTTGTTTGCCATGGTCAAATGTATCAAAAACTGATGATCAAGTCTTTCAACAAGAAAGTCAGGCGCCAAGTACATCAAGTTGGGGATCTAGTGATCAAACGTATCATTTTGCCACAAAGTGACCCCAGGGGAAAATGGACTCCTACCTATGAAGGACCATTTGTAATCAAGAACATATTCTCCAGTGGAGCAATGATCTTGACCAACATGGATGGCGACGACCTGCCACACCCTGCAAACGCGAACATAGTCAAAAGATACTACGCATAAGAGACCCGCTAGGTTGACACACCTAGGAAAAACAAGGGGCATCCCGGCGAACCAAAAGGTTCGGGCAAAAGTTAGGGATAAAATAATTAAAAAATTTGTACACCCGGCAAGTTGAAAACCCGAAAGGGCGACTTGGGAAAAAAAGGGTTTCCCGATGGACTGAAAACCCGAAAGGGCGGTCCAGGCAAAAGTTAGGGAATTAAAATGTATGACTATGTCCCATCGGATCACTTGACGGACAACCTTTGACTTCCACTGACAAACTCAGAGTTTCTGATCAATTCAATCAACTTCGGACAAGGCAAATAGACAAGATATTCGGAGATATGAAGGCTATAGCAGAATGGGAACCCCATGGGATTATTACACGTAGCTATCTTTCTTTGTATCAAAATTTTCTTGTTTTACGACAACATTCTCTTACTAGAATGTTTGTTCCCTTTGTACAAAAATGCTTATTCAAAGTCAATACAAAGATATCCCTTTGAAAGTGCAAAAAACTATTTGTCTTTTTCTTACGCTTGTGTTTTGTTTGCAAAAAACATCCAATGATTCATTGATGAACATATACATTTGAACATGATTACTGTTTACAAATAAACAAAATGAGAGAGACAATTACTGATGGTTCGAATGGATAGGGAAATACCTCTAGACTATTACCCAAGAAATCCCCACAGTACATCATTTAAATCCCCATCGGAACAAAACTTCAAGTTTTTAATCCCCAGTAGAAATCGTCAAATTTCTCAGTATTCCCCAAGCAGATCTTACAAGCAGTACACGACACTGCCCTCACAACAGAATTTACTTCCCTCGACAAAAGTTCACCAGTTCTTCAACTTCAAGATATGAAAATTCAACATATCCTCAGCAGCATTCAAGAATTTGTTTTCCTTAAACGGACAACAATACAACAAATTAGCTCACATGCGCATACATTGCATCCATATATCATAATGAAGCAAATACATTGCATCATACATTTCATGCGAACATAACTTTGTGTTTCAGCTAACATTTTACCCATTTCAGGATAAGATTAACAGCTAACATTAACAATATTCAAAACTTGATACAGTTCAGATACGCTCCAGACACGGAAGCCATTCTGATACTCATTCAGATTCTCCTCCTGATACAGTTCAGACCCAGAAGCCATTCTGATACTCAATCAGATTCTACTTTTGATATAGTCCAGATACGCTCCAAGACACGAAATCCATTCTCATACTCATTCAAAGACACCTCTTGATACAGTCCAGATACGCGCCAGACCCGGAAGCCATTCTGATACTCATTCAGATTCTACTTTTGATATAGTCCAGATACGCTCCAAGACATGGAAGCCATTCTGATACTCATTCAGATTCAACCTCTTGATATAGTTCAGATACGCTCCAGACTCGGAAGCCATTCTGATACTCATTCAGATTCTACTTTTGATATAGTCCAGATACGCTCCAAGACACTGAATCCATTCTGATACTCATTTAAAGACACCTCCTGATACAGTTCGGATATGCTCTAGACATGGAAGCCATTCTGATACTCATTCAGATTCAACCTCTTAATACAGTTCGGATACGCTCCAGACCTGGAAGCCATTCTGATAGTCATTCAGATTCTACTTTTGATACAGTATACGCTCCAGACACGGAAGCCATTCTGATACTCATTCAGACTCAACTTTTGATACAATACAAATAGGCTCCGGACACAGACGCCATTCTGATGTTTAACTTACAGATTACATCTCAACAAGCATTCTTGGATGGCATCTACAAGCCCATCTCATACAAGATTCTATCACCTCTCTAAATGGCATCTTTAAGCCCATTCCTCCTATTGCCGCCGAGTGCAAATTTTTGGGCACTCTAGTGTCCAATCATCTTCCACCTTCGAGGCACGAATGGCAAATCTCGCCAATCTAGATCTTCAGGTTAAAGAAGATTGAACAGGGGCAGCTGTTGTACCCCAAAATTTGCCCTCTCATTTTCTCAAGAAATCACCCTGGATCCTCAAGTTTACTTCCATCCAATCCCAAGCTTTGAATTACAAATTTTTCAAGAAAGTCGCATGCAAGGGAAAAATAATCATTTTCACATTAAAAGGTCAAACTTTGATTTTTGGATCAAAATCAAATCTCTGAAATCATATTTCATCAAGACATGTTGGAATATCAAGTTTGTATCATCAAAAAGTTCAAAAGTCAAATTTACTATGGAAAAGCCAAATTTCTAGATACTTGGGGTTTTTTCTAAGTATTTAAGAAAAATGACACTTCAGAACTTCTGAGCCAGACTCCAGGCAGATACAGTCAGAAGTTGTAAACATGGTTCAGCACATAGTCTTCAGTCAGAACATGGCTCTTCAGCATCTACGCAAGTTCAGTCAGAGTTTGTTGGGGTAATGCAAACAAGATAATAAAGTGTAATATGAAGCCTGAAAGCTCCTTCAGAACATGCTGGAGCCAGAAGTTAAGAGGATCAGAAGATTGGATGCTACGCTGAAGCAGAACTTCTAATCCAGATTTTTCAAAGGTAAATCAAAGAAGGTTACTGGAAATCCTGGGGAATCCTCCAGAGTATGCTGAGGCAATAGGATACTAAGATCAGAAGTGGGGTGTTTTGTTCTAGACTACGCTGAATTGGAACTTCTGATCCAGAGTTAAGCAATAATGCAAAATCTCACATTTCTGATTTTTTGACAAATCTCATCATCATTTAATGCTCACAACCACTTTTGAGTCTTTGTCCAAAGGATCTCTCCACGTGTAGCGTAGAAATATTTTTGTATAGAATTAGGTAAGGGTCCATGCGCTACTTTTTGCTTGTGGGTTCACTTTTCCTTAATCCCTGCTTGCTAATCCAGCCTAAGCTAAAAAACTGTCTACTATCACACCTTTTTTTTTGAACTTGCTTCAAGAGCAAGTCAGCATCTAGCGTATGATGTTGGCGCCACTTGACATTTCAAACCCATACAACTTTGCCTATAAATAGAACACCATTGGTCACTGAGAAAGGGGCAGAGAAAAATTTGTGAAAGAAGTCAAAATTTTAAGAAAGAAAAGCCTTGAATCTCTGCCAAAATTCCCAGAGTTCCAAGAACTATAAACACAACACATAAAACCTTGTTAACTTTTGATTCCTTGCATTCAAAACTCCATTTGTTCTCAAATATTTCTTAACTAAAAATCATTCACACAGTTTTTTAGTCCACACGTTGGAAACTGTCTAAACTTCTGTGTTCATATTGCTATACATTTTCCATCCATTCACTCAAAGAAATCAGAACATCACCTCCTTGCCATCCCCAGAAGTTGAATACTTTCAACTTGCTGAGTACGTGAAGAAGCTGTTCAGAGCATCATCAAAGTTGAGATTAACTCCGGTTCACAGAACTTCTTCCAGCGGCAAGGTAAGTTTCCACTGACCCTCACCACATTACTTAAGCATTACCAGACTTACATGCTCAGATACAATGTAGATATCAGGTTTTTGTTGTCATACATATTCTGAAATTTCATGCATTCTGTCTGCCTAAGTAGGGAATAAATCAGTTCAGAGCTTCTTGAAGAAACTAGAACTCAGAGTTAGGATTAACAAATGCATGCTTGCCTCTGATTTATAGTTATGATATTTCTTATCTTCTGAAACGCTATGACACCTGCTATAACAGTTTTGTGCATGTCTTCTGTTTTATGGAGAAATAACCAAATTACAGATGTTCTAACTAGCATAGAGAGAGAAACCAAGTTCTGCCAGTGGTCTCAGAACTTCTGAAGTCTGTTTTGTTGACAGTGGTATCAGAACTTCTGAAGCTTGTTTTTGTTGCCAATGGTATCAGAACTTCTGAAAACTATTGTGTTCCCAGTGGGTTCAGAGCTTCTGACCTTATACATTTTCACTCACAGGTTTCTGTTTTATAGCATTCCAGAGTCAGAACCTTTGACTTCATTTTTATCAACAACACGCTGATTCTTTTTCTTTTTTATTTATTTATTATTTTTGCTATCACTCTCCATTCCATTAATCAGCAAACATCAAAAATATTTCCTTCACGCTTTATTTTGGTTTCTTAAAACAAAAGATCAAAAATATTTCCTTAAACAAAACTTACTTCTTTTTTTAAATAAATAAGAATTTCACATTTTCTTGTACATTCTTACGCATTTCAATATGGTTGTAATAGTAATTTAGGACTTATTTTTACTTGCAACCCCCTTTCATAAATTTGTACCCCCATCCCCTAAATATTGTAATAGCGTAGGACTTTACATTTCTTCAATTTATCGCTTTCAAATGTAAATGCTAGTAATTAGGGTTTGTATGGCATGATAAAACCAACAAGTAGACCACCAAAAATCAAAGACAAATGCATGCAATCAAACACACATGCACACATGCACCCTTAGGGTAATCTCATTTGTTTCCTTACAAAAATGGCCATGTTTTGCATGTGGGATGTCTTAGCATAAACAAATCAAAAATACAAGATCATAGTCCCTCGATGACGCTATCAAAGTTGCTTTTCAAAATGATCTTAGTCCCTAAAGAAAAAGTGCTAAGTCATCTCACAACATTGCTATCATGGTCATACGATGACCCAACGCTCGTCCCTTCACATCCAACGATGGGGCTTCTTATCAAATCAATGGTAAGATAACAACATCTAAAGGAGGAGGAAAAGCATATTTAAGACCTTTTTGAGTAGGTAGGTTCGCTCTCAGTTACTCGCTTGCTCACAATAAAAACACTTTACACACCTCACAAACACCTCTTTGAACTATTTTCGAAACAAACACTTTGTATACATTCTTATAGACACGAGAATCATTACAAAGTTACATTTTCAAAATACTTTCAAAAAACACACACAAAGCACATTCAAACAAAAGTAAATGATCTAGCAAGTAACTAAGAGCCCATGGAAAACCATGGATGAAAAGGGTGCTAATACCTTCTCTTTTCATAATCTACCCCCCGAACTCAAAAACATCTCTAAAAGGTCTTTCCTGTGCTTTTTAACCTTTCCTTATTGGATAAAAGAAAAGTCGGTGGCGACTCTTGCTAAACCATAACATTTGCAAACACAAAACGCAAACACCTCAAGTCAGTTCTCCCACCGTAGCACACCTACTATCCAGGTTCCTTCTCATAGCCCTACTATTCAGGCTTTCATCCCGAAGTAACCCTACTATCCAGGATCCTTCTCATAGCCCTACTATCCAGGCTTTCATCCCGAAGTAACCCTACTATCCAGGTTCCTTCTCATAGCCCTACTATCCAGGCTTTCATTTCGAAGTAACCTTACGACCCAGGTTCCTTCTCATAGCCCTACTATCCAGGCTCTCATTTCGGAGTAACCCTATGACCTAGGTTCCTTCTCATAGCCCTATTATCTAGGCTTTCATCCCGAAGTAACCCTACGACCCATGTTCCTTCCCATAGCCCTACTATCCAGGCTCTCATTTCGTAGTAACCCTACTATCCAGGTTCCTTCTCATAGCCCTACTATCCAGGATTTCATCCCGAAGTAACCCTACTATCCAGACTTTATCCCGAAGTAACCCTACTATCCAGGTTCCTTCTCCTAGCCCTACTATCCAAGCTTTCATCCCGAAGTAACCCTACTATCCAGGTTCCTTCTCGTAGCTACTACCCAGGCTTTATTCCGAAGTAACCTTACTATCCAGGTTCCTTCTCCTAGCCCTACTATCCAGGCTTTCATCCTGAAGTAACCCTACTATCCAGGTTCCTTCTCATAGCCCTACTATCCAAGCTTTTATCCCGAAGTAACCCTACTATCCAGGTTCCTTCTCATAGCCCTACTATCCAGACTTTCATCCCGAAGTAACCATACTATCCAGGTTCCTTCTCATAGCCCTACTATCCAGGCTTTCATCCCGAAGTAACCCTACTATCCAGGTTCCTTCTCACGGCCCTACTATCCAAACTTCCACCTCGAAGCAACCATACTATCCAGGTTCCTTCTCTCTTATCTTCAGATAACAATTTACAACACTATAATACCTGGACCCGACCAGTTACAGTCGAGTTCACCTTTCCCCAGTAAGTTATTGTACATCCTGGACCCTGACCAGATATGCAGTTCACTTCCACCTCCTCAATCAAGATTTAATTCCCCAATAGAGTAATGGACAACCGAAGCTCCTAGACTCTATTTCACAACCGAAGCTCCTAGACTCTATTTCCCAAGACATAAATCAACTTTCCTCGGTGAAGTCCACCTCAGCGGTAGGTACAAGAATTCTCGCAAAGGAATCTCTTATGCAACCAATATCTTCTCTATATGGCATCTTTAACCCCATCTCCGATGATTCTCGGTCATCTTCCAAATGGCATCTGTAAGCCCATTCTCGATATTATTGATCGATCACCGTGCACTTCATGTGAGTGCAAATTTTTGGGCACTCTAGTGTTCAATCATCTTCCACCTTCAGATCACGAAAGGCAGACCAACCAATCTACATTTTCAGGTTTAAGAAGATTGAACAGGGGCAGCTGTTGTACCCCAAAATTTTACCTCCTATTTTACTCAACATATGTTCATGGAGAGCCTCAACTGGCTCAAGGATATCCAAGAGTTGACCAGACAAACCCTCTCCTAAGGCAAGGAACCTCCAACTAGGGTTTCCCTTTTCATCAAGATGGGTGAGCTCAAAAGGCATCAAATCTTTTCCATGGTCCTTATATGTTCTCAAGATCATCCATGCCAAGTTTCATGCCTTGCACAAGAAGTTTGCTCACTCAACTGCTCAGATGCTTGAAAATCAACTGTATTAGGTCAAAAGTCAACTCTGACCCACATACAGTCAAACTTCAAGATTTTTGGTCAACATCAACATTTTAAAGTGATATCCATCATTTTATCAAAGGCTGATCATGATTCCATAGGAATGCTCCTAATTCATCAAAACTCAAAAGTTGCTAAATTAGGGTTTCTCAGGAAAAGTCAACCAAACTTTGACCAAGCCTGACTTTCTCATACTTTATCAAAAATTTCTCATCCAGGGATCATTTTGAAGAGAATCCAATTTCCTACAACTCATCTTCAACCCTCAAGTTCAAAAAATTCACTCATAAAAAGATATGAATTTCTACATTATAGGTCCTTTTGAAAAGTCAACAAAAACACCTTTTAGGTCATAGCTTCTTACATGAACATGGAAGATCCAATTGAGATGAAACCAAAAGTGTTGTTTAGGGGACATCCTAAGCTTTCTAAAAAGTACAAGAACACCTCTCTATGGTTAAAATTGGAAGAGATATGCATTGTCAAAGTTGACCATTTTTGGAAAATTGCCAAAAGTCAAATGTGCTCAAAAGTGCAGTTTTTTCAAATGGGCCTAGCGTTTCATGATTGCATCTTGTTGAAGACATGGTCCACTACCCAAATAAGCATCCATATATTATTTTCTCTATTTATTTATTTTATTTTGATTTTTATTATTTAAAAGTCACATTAAATCAAACAAATGACAAAAACTACCAAAGATTGATTTTTTGATCTGATTTTTGTTAGAATAAAATCTAATTAAGCTGGCCTAATCATATCAAATCGAATCAAGGCAAATTGAGGCAAAAATATCATGATTAGGATGGTTTTGGAAAGATATCATATAGCAAACAAATCACATTCAGTTTCCATGATTGTAAAAGATTCAAGTTGTTTTTGTTGCCCTAATTCATCACACTACATATACTGAACACAAACAATGCAAAAGAACAAGGGTTGCATTCGTGAGAACTGAAGAACAAAACTCAAATTTTGGCAAAAAAGTGGTAGATCGTTTTCTCACATAGAGGGCGATTCAAGGCCATTCAAAGCTCGTAATCGCTTCCTGGACATCTCCTGAAGCTAATACGATCATTTGCAAGCCTTCCCAAGCCCAGAATTTCTCCTGGTAAACCCACAGTTTGCACATACAAGCTTGATTTTGATCTTACAATTTACGCATGATTAATCACTTTTAAGCATAGCATTGTGTTTGTATCATCATTTGGAATGTTTGGTTCAATTAATTTTGTGTTTTGATGCATATATTGATGATTGTCATGGGGTTTAAGAAGCCGTTTTAGGGCTTCTCTGTACAGGTAAAATTAGTCCAAGAAAAGGATACCATGATGCTCGTGGGATCAAGACAAATTGATCCATGTACTCACTTTTAATTTATCATGCGATTTATGGATTTTTGAAGCTTGCAGGGCTATGGCTCAGGAGTTTTGTCCGTAGGTAAAAGGTATTGGCCTAAGACGACGGGCAGGAGAAGAAGATGATGATTTGGCAAAACACCATTGGCTTGTTTGAATTACGCGCATTTGTCAGTTTATTCACCTTTGTTTTGTATATTATCATTTAATCTTATTATATTGACAACTGAACAATATGGCCCAGTGGTGAAGCGTGCATTGGATAGTGGAGAGGACCTGGGTTCGATCCCAGGTCCCTGTGTTTTCTTTATTTTCTTAACGTTCATTTGCAGATTCCATGTATACACGTACCAAGCGCCTACCGTGTGGTCTCAAAATCCAGCCACTAGATCATTACCAACACAGATCCAACGCTCAAACCAAGGAAGGACCATGGTGCATTCTCCAAATGTGGCTGCACAGAATCAGGCGTGGGAATGGGCTCAACATATCAGGCCCAATTCTTTTCCCTTTTTTATTTCAATTCTTTTTTTTTATTATTTATTAAGTATTTCTTTTTCCAAATAACACCAAAAATCATGTTTTTTTTTATTTAATCAAAAAATTATAAAAGCATCAAAAATCATTTTATAAAAAATATTTTTATTAATAAATTAGTTTAACTAAATTAAGGCAATTTAATTCTTTTTTTTCATAATTTAAAATAATTAGAACTAGGGTTAAATTTACACATAACCTAATTTTTTCTCAGAAAATAACCTAAATATTTTTTCAATTAGATTTTTAGGTTTTCCAATTATTTCTCGCATTTAATTTGCCACGCGCGCTTTTAATTTTCCTTTTTTTATTTTTGTAACTGCTCCGAGTTTGTAATAGTAATTAGGGTTTTAAATTTCTACATCTTTATTTACAGTCAAAATAATTATGTATCTGTGAAAGCCTTGTAATAGCTAGGACTTTAACTTCTCGCATTTTAATTTCCGCAAACTATAAACTGCTTAGATGTATGTATGGGATTGTATGGAAAGACAAATTGAAATTAAAATAGTATAAAACCCTAATTAGGAAAAGATAATTAATTGAAAAAATACACTTGCACATGCTCACTCCTAGGGTTTACTCCACTCTGGTTTCCTTCGGTAAACGGTCATAAAGTATAGGGAATGTTAGTGGTTGTCATCTAATCCCAAAAGATCTGAAAATGACCCATTCGGTTGTTGCCTCGGAAAAAGATCTTTAAGGCTTTAGGATGATTACTAAAATTTCCTAACATTGCTTTTGTGATCGTACTTGTCCCTTCGAACGTCCCTTAAAACTCCAACGACGGTGCTACCTATTCCTTAATAATAGGATAGTGTTGTCTACAGGAAAACGAACAGACTTTTTTTGAGTAGGTAGATTAGTTCCTAGGTGCTTGCTCAAACAAAAAATTTCACACCAACACTTTTCAAAACAACTTTCAAAACAACTTCGTCACACTCTTGAGGATAGATATAAGGGTTATCACGAAGTTAAAACAAAAACTTTTTCACACACACAAGCAATTTTAAAATGAGCAAGTACCTAAGAGCCCGTGGAAAACCACAGATATAAAGGGTGCTAACACGTTCCCTTTCTATAATCTACCCCCCGTACTCAGAAACATCTCGAGAAAGGTTTTTTCTGTTCTTTTTCCTTTTCCTTTGTTGGATGAAATAAAAGTCGGTGGCGACTCTTGCTTACTGCGACATTTGCGAATACCAAATGCAAAACCAGTATTAACAATCGGTTCTGCCACCGTATCACACCATGGTTAATGGCTAATTCATGCCATTTTCGTTCACCAACACACCCCTATAAATAAAAGGCAAACATTGCCTATCAATAGACACAAGAAGCTGCCCCAGAAAACCATACCAAATTTCTCAAAAAATTCAACAAAGTAGTCAACATTGAAACCATCTTTGCAGGCCTCCTTAATCCAAAACAAGCATTCCACTCACTCCCTGAAGGTTCTAGGAGACGTTTCTAAGCATTAGGCAGGTCCAACACACGCAGGAGCATCACTCACACCATCCCTCCGTTGGTAACTTGTCTTGGATCTCAAACTCGTTTAACCTTTAATCTAAGTCTCTTTCGATTGCATATTCATTGTCATTTTTTATGAATGTTTTAACGTAATTCACGTGAGTTACAGTGCCCAAATGACGGGATACTATTGCTAGGACCTTCGAAACCAATTGTTTTTGAAACCCTTGGTACATACCGTTTCAGGCCAAAACAACCAAAATTCAGACTCAGGGGGTTCGAATTAAGGGGAAGGGCCTGGGATCGACACCCAAGTTAGGCATTTTGTTTTTTCTAACAATTGTATTATAGATCCTATGCTTACAGATCTAACGTGCACACGATGCACCACGTGGTCAACACCAGTAGATCCCATCAATCCAGATCCAATACCCTCAACGTGCAGTCCATCATGCACTTTCAACAACCTCCCTCATTAGATTGAAGAACAAGCTCCCCCATTGGATCGAAGGACAAGCCCCCTCATTGGATCGAAGGACAAAATCCCTCATTGGATCGAAAGGCAACTTGGGCCTCTTCTTGATCTGGGCCTGTGCTTTTTTTTTTAAAATTTACCTCCCCTTGCTACTTTTACTATCCTGGCCCATTTACTTTTTCTTTTAATTGTTTTATTTTTTATAGCATTGTATAGTCAGATAAAAAAATCACAAAAAATATTAGGTTAGTATTTTCTCAACTAAATTAATTTTGTAAATTAATTGATTAATTATTTTAACCCTTTTCTTAATTTAAAAATAAATAGACTTAGGATTTTAAATCAAATTTCTTTCCATGGTCAAAAACAAACAAAAAGATTTTTCTTCTTAGGGTTTTAGACGTATTTTCAATTCGCGCATTTACTTTTACTTTCACACTTTTTCATATTATTGTATCTGCTTACTGGGATGTAATAGACTTAACTAGGACTTTATTTTTACTACTTTTTATTTTTCCCCATTTTGAACTTGTAAATTCCCCCTCCCCGAAGCCATGTAATACTTAGGATTTTACATTTACACACTTTTAATTTCTGCAAATTAACTGCTTACATGTATGCTAACTAGGATTGTATGGAAAGAATAAAACAAAATGCTAGCAAACCTAAATGCAAAAAGATAAATAACTGAAAATAATACAATTGCACATGTGGACCTCTAGGGTACCCCACTAAGGTTGCCTTCGGAAAACAGTCGCAACTCTCAAAACGTGAGAGATTTTAGTGGCTACCCTCCGGTTTAAAGATCATAAGTCCCTCGATGACCCTCTCAATGTTGCCTCCGTAAAAATGACCTTACAACCCTAGGGTAGTTACTAAGATTTCCTGCCCAGTTGCCTTTGTGACTATAACTGTCCCTTTGAATATCCCTTAAATATCTAACGATTGGGGATACCTACTCACTAATAATAGGATAGCACTGTCTAAAGGAAAAGAGGAAAATAACAATCCTTTTGAGTAAAGTAGATAGCTGTTAGATGCTTGCTCAAACAAATATTTACACTTACGCAAAAAAACATTCAAAAACATACAAGAGTTATCATAAAGCAAATATCCTTACTATTGGCATTTCAAAAATAATTTTCAAAACACACAAAGTACAAGGTCTTTCAAATTGAGCTAAGCATCTAAGAGACCGTAGAAAACTACGGATGGAAAGGGTGCTCACACCTTCCCTTTCCATAATCTACCCCCCTTACTCAGAAAACTGAAAGGTTTTTTTCTGTTCTTTTCACCCTTTCCTTTGTTGGATAAAAGAAAATTCGGTGGTGATGCTTACCGCAACATTTGCAAACACAAATGCAAAACCAGTATAATAGTCAGTCCTGCCACCGTATCACAAAACTGGCGACTCTGCTGGGGATTAATTTATAAAGTGGGGTTACCTTAGAGATTAGTTCATTTTAATTGGTTTACATTGTGTGTTTGTATGCTTTACTTTTAAGGGTTTTTGTTTGGGTTGTTACTAAAAGCTCTTACACCCAGATCTAGACACCTTTTAGGTAAGAAGCAATAGATTGTGGAGACTGTACGGCATAGACCGATATGGTTGAAGCGATGGTTGTGTTAGTGTGACACATTTTTTGGTACCGATATCCCTTGTGTTAAATCAAGGAGAATACAGGGTTGTTGTGTGGTGTCATAAAGCACTAACGAACCTTAGAACCTTAGTTGAAAAAACTTGGCCATTAGAAAGTAGTGAGATAGCCGGCCTGGGTATAAAGCTGAGGATTGGTTGATACTAGATGCTACACTCATTGAGATTAGACTTTCTAGATATTTCGGCCGCGAGAAAAGATCGCTTGAGCTGAAACAATGCATGATAAAGAAATATCAGTGATATTAAGACTCCTTAGAACCCGGTTACTTTTCTAAGACAGGTTGAACCAACTAAAATTCATGAGGGTATTTACCTACAAACCTCATGCAAGCCTAAACCTAAGGCTACTTGTGTGACTTGTCTTCTTTCATTATCTAATAACTTGAACTTATTGCAGGGTTTTGTTTGTACTCCTTGCAGGGTTTGTTTGTGGTTATTATCCAATAACTTGGATTTCCTGCAAGACTTACTTGTCTTCATCACCTTACACTTTTTCTTGATGCATAGCATACACATCATAACATCATACCATAGCATTTCCTTAACCATTTTAAGGATCTCAAGGGTAGTGCAGGTTATAATAATCAGACGTCTAGCAAGGGGCAAGGGGATTTATTTTCCTCTAGCCAATATTGTCAAAAGACCAAAACATAGCAACTTGAGTCAGAGGCTATGACCCACTCGACATGGTGAGCTTGATTCTTGTAGAAGGACATTCAACGATACAAAGTTCTTCTGTCAAAGTTGCAGTCAAAATTCAACCACTGACATCTTCTTGTGTTTACCCTGCGAGATCCTTGAAAACATTGCATAAACATTATCATGCATATCATTACATTAAGCAGGTATTTCAAGACAGGTTTCTTATCTTTTCGCTGTTTATTTCAGCAAAAAGAATTGGCTCTTGAAAAAACAGTTAAGGATCTTCAATCACAAAACGCTCAATTCCAACAAATGTTATTGGCTCTGGCTAAGGGGCAAGAAGATATGAAAGCTCTCATCACCAAAGAGAAGAAGAAGAAGGCAAAGGAACCGGTCGGCGTCTTGAATATGGGAAGAAGGTTTAGAGGACCAGCCAAGCAAGTTCTAGATTTCACAACCCCGTCAAATGAGAGGGACAATCAAGAAGAGAAGCCAATAGAAGAAAACAACAACCCAGGGACTGATGAAGAAGAAGCTGATTACTCCGAGGAATAGTATCCTCCTGCTGATGATAAATACAAGCAGCTGGAGAATCGTCTTAATGCTATGGAAATTCAGAGGGTACCTGGTCTGGATTTTGAAGAGTTAGTGTTGGTCTCTGGAGTGGTCATTCCCCATAAACTCAAAGTTCCCACGTTTGCTAAGTATGACGGTGTCTCCTGTCCTAAGTTGCAGTTAAGGTCATATGTCAGGAAGACCCAACCTCACGCTGCTGACAAGAATTTATAGGTTCATTTCTTCCAGGAAAGTCTATCAGGAACTTAATTGGAGTGGTTCTATCAGCTAGAGGGAACCAACATTCATAACTAGGAGGATTTGGCTGCTTCTTTCTACAGGCAGTACCAATACAATGCTGACCTCGCTCCAACCCGTACACAAATTCAAATTATGTCTATGGGTTCAAACGAGGGTTTCAAAGATTATGCCCGGAAATTGAGAGATCTTGCGGGAAGAGTCCAACCTCCTTTGTCTGATAGAGAGTTGGTAGATATGTTCTTGGGTACTTTGTCTGGTCCATTTTCAACCATTTGATTGAAAGCTCTTTACCCGGGTTTACTGAGCTGATATTGAATGGGGAACGAGTAGAAGCGGGTATCAAAAGTGGTAAGATTCAGAGGGATGCATCTTCAAGTACAATGAAGAAACCCTTCACTGGAAAGAAAGAGGTTAGTTCTGCTTATGGCCAGAGAACTCAAAGCAAAACTGAACGTCGTTCAACGGTAGGAGCTTTGTTGATCTCCAACCCTGCGTCAAATCAATAACAAAACAATCAGCGTAGACAGAATGCGCCCAGAAGACAGTTCACCCAGATCAACATGTCATTATATCAGGTTTTACCACAGTTGTTAAAGTTTAATCTGGTTACTCTAAAGGAGGCTCCTAAAAACCCAAACACTACATCTCTCCGCTACAATCCAAATGCTCGATGTGCCTACCACTCTAACAGTCCGGGGCATGATACAAATATTGTTGGGTTCTGAAGAACAAAGTGCAAGATCTCATTGAGGCAAAGGAGATTGAGTTTGATCCTCCTAAGACCCCCAACGTCATAATTGCACCAATGCCCAAGCATGACCCAAGAGCCAGTGCTATTGATGTTGTTTCTGCTATAGAAGATGCTGATAGTGACTGCGACATGGACAAGTGGATCTTCCCAACTATCAACTATGGACTCAACAATTGGGAGGCCAAGGATTTTGATCCCATTACTTTTATTCAGGAGTAATTGTCTTTTTTTTGGGATATGTAATATTTGGATAATTTAAACTCTAAAAGCCTTGTGCTTTACCCGAGGCACAATGGTCTATTTGTGAGGGTTATTACTTCATCTTCATATGTCATTAATAAACCATTGAACATTTTGCATGAAAATTTTACGCTCTTTGTCTTTCTTTTCTGCTTTTACTTTATCAAAATAGCTATGCTCTCTTATACATACCCACATATCAAACTGCATATCCACATCCACTTTGGATGCCATTGATAACGGTTATGCTATTACCAATTATGAGTTTGAAAATCCGATCTACCAAGTCGAGAACGAAGGTGAGGAAGATTGCGAAGTACCAAGAGAACTTGCCAGACTGTTAAAACAGGAGGAGAGGGCAATACAGCATCATGAAGATTCGGTTGAGACAGTAAACTTGGGTATTGAGGAGGATAAGAAGGAAGTCAAGATAGGTGTTGATCTGGAGCATAGTGTCAAAAAGCGGTTAATTCAGATGTTACATGACTATGTTGAGGTCTTTCCCTGGTCATATGAAGACATATCGGGGCTTGACACTAATATTGTGGTTCATCGATTGCCAGCAAAAGAAGACTGCCCTCCCGTGAAGCAAAAGTTCGTCGTATGTAGCCAGAGATGTCAGAAAAGATCAAGGTTGAAGTCATGAAACAGTTTAACACTGGTTTCTTAGCTGCTACCTCTTATCCACAATGGGTTTCTAATGTTGTTCTGGTACTTAAGAAAGACAGTAAAGTGCGTATGTGTGTTATTTACAGAGACTTGAATAGGGCAAGCCCTAAGGATGACTTTCCACTTCCCCATATTGATGTTCTGGTTGACAACACCGCACAACATAAGGTATTCTCCTTCATGGATGGTTTCTCCGGGTACAATCAGATTAAAATGGCGCCCAAAGATATGGAGAAAACAACCTTCGTCACGCAGTGGGGCACTTTCTGCTACAAAGTTATGCAATTTGGACTAAAGAACATCGGGGAAACCTATCAGCATGCCATGGTAGCTTTGTTTCATGATATGATCCATCACGAGATAGAGGTCTACGTTGATGATATAATATCCAGGTCTCAGACTGAAGAGGAGCACCTTGATCACCTACAAAAGCTGTTTGAAAGACTGAAAATGTACAAACTGAGGCTGAACCCGAATAAGTGCACTTTTGGGGTGAGATCTGGTAAGCTCTTAGGCTTTGTTGTCAGCGGCAAAGGTATTGAAGTAGACCCTGCAAAGGTTAAATCTATACAATAAATGTCAACTCCCTGCACTAAGAAGGAGGTTGGGGGATTCTTGTGACGTCTAAACTACATTGCCATATTCATTTCCCATCTAACCGCTGCTTGTGAGCCAATCTTCAAATTATTGAAGAAAGATCAAGCAGTGAAGTGGAATGACGATTGTTAGACCGCCTTTGACAAAATCAAAGAATATCTTCAAGAGCCTCCAATTTTGATGCTGGTAGTTGAAGGAATACCTCTGATCATGTACTTAACAGTGTTAGAGAACTCAATGGGGTATGTGCTGGGGCAGCATTACAAGTCTGGTCGAAAAGAGAATGCAATATACTACCTTAGCAAAAAATTTACCGACTGTGAAATAAGATACTCACTGCTCGAGAAAACTTGTTGTGCTATGGCATGAGCTACTCGCCGACTAAGAATATATGTTGACTCACACTACTTTGTTGATATCTAAAATGGATCCTATCAAATACATCTTTGAGAAGCCCGCTCTCTTTGGAAGAATAGCAAGATGGTAAATGATCCTGACCGAATATGATATTCAGTATACAACCCAGAAAGCAATCAAGGGAAGTGTATTAGCTGATCATTTGGCTCATCAGGCCGTGGATGACTACCAATCCATGAATTTTGAGTTCCTGGATGAGAACATCATGTTAGTGACTGATTGTGAAGAACCTGGACCGGATGAAGGACCTGAAAAAGGATCCCGATGGACTATGGTTTTTGACGGAGCTTCCAACGCGCTTGGCAATGGCATCAGTGCTATGATCATATCTCCCGAAGGTTGTCATACTCCTTTCACTGCCATGCTATATTTTAACTGTACCAACAACATGGCTGAATATGAAGCATGCATTATGGGTCTCAAAGCTTCTATCGACTTGAGAATTAAATCCTTGAGTGTATTTGGAGACTCGTCCTTGGTAATAAGTTAAATTAAAGGAGAATGGGTTACAAAGCATCCTAATCTCATCCCTTACTGGGAGCATGTGCTGACATTGATTCCACACTTTGAAGAAGTTAACTTTGAGCATTTCCCATGAGAGGAAAATCAATTAGCAGATGCGCTAGCTACTATGTCATCCATGTTCAAGGTCAGGTGGGATAACGAAGCCCCTCAGATCACTATTAAGAAAATGGATGAACCAACATACTGTTATGAGGTTGATACTGAAGAAGTAGTAGACAAACCTTGGTTCCATGAATTCAAAAGATACCTCGAAGCCCAACAGTATCCTGAGGGAGCTTCAGTCAATGATAAGAAGTTCCTAAGAAGATTCTCTGCCAAGTTTTTCCTCAGTAACGAAATTCTCTATAAATGCAACCATGATTCTACTTTGCTTCGGTGTGTAGACAAGAGCGAAGCAGGGAAGATTATAGCAGACACGCACGAAGGCACCTTTGGCACCCACTCTAGTGGGCACATAATGGCTAAGAAGATTCTAAGGGCAGGGTACTACTAGTCCACTATGGAAACAGACTGTTATCAGCACTTCCAAACTTGTCACAAATGCCAAATCTATGCTGATAAAGTACATGTGCCCCTGGTTCCTCTAAACGTCTTGACTGCTCCTTGGCCATTCGTAATGTGGGGCATCGATATGATTGGAGAGATTAGACCTACAACTTCTAATGGGCACCACTTCATCCTAGTTGCCATTGATTACTTCACAAAGTGGGTCGAGGCAGTCTCTTTTGTTTCTGTTACCAAGAACATTGTGGCCCAATTCATCTGACATAACCTTATCTATTGGTACGGTATTCCAAAAATAATCATTACAGATAATGGTACCAATCTCAATAATACTATGATCACCGAACTCTGTATACAATTCAAGATTCAACACCATAACTCTTCTCCTTACCGGCCGAAGATGAATGGCGCTATAGAGGCGGCTAATGAAAACATCAAGAAGATCATACAGAAGATGATGGTGAACGTCAACAGGGGAAACTCCTTTCTCTCTGGTATACGGTATGGAAGTTATCCTACCCATCGAGGTCCAAATCCCTTCCTTAAGAATCATGAAGGATGCAGGTTTGAATGAAGACGAATGGGTTCAGACTCGACTTGACCAATTAAACCTGATTGACGAAAAAAGGCTCACGACTGTGTGTCATGGTCAGATGTTTCAAAAACGTATGATTAAAGCTTTTAACAAGAAGGTCAGACGTCAGGTATATCAGGCTGGTGACCTAGCAATCAAGCGTATTATCCTACTGCAAGGTGATCCCAAGGGCAAATGGACCCCCACATACGAAGGGCCATTTATGATCAAGAACATATTTTCTGGTGGAGCCATGATCTTAACCACTATGGACGGTAAAGACCTTCCACACCCTGTAAATGTGGACATAGTTAAAAGATACTACGCATGAGCAAAGACCCACTAGGTCGACTAGCCTAGGCAATAATAAGGGCATCTCGCTGAACCAAAAGGGTTCGGGCAAAAATTAGGGATATACATGGAAAAATCTTTACATCCGGCAAGTCGAAAACCTGAAAAGGCGGCTTGGGGAAAAAATGGTATCCCGGTGGACTGAAAATCCGAAAGGGCGGTCCAGGAAAAAGTTAGGGATTAAAAGCGTACAACTATGTCTCGTTGGATCACCTTATAAACAGACTTCAGTAATAAGTGTCAAGCTCAAATGGTACTAATCAATCCAGTCAGCTTCCGACAAGCAGCATAGAGATGAGACGCTCAAAGACATGAAGGCAATAGCAGGATGAAAACCCAACAGGATCATTTCACATAGCTGTTTTTCTTATATACTATTTTGTACAACTTTATGTCTTACGACGACATTCTCTTGTTAGGATGTTTATCTCCTTGTGCAAAAACGCCTATTATAGGCAAAACTCCTTCAATTGATACAAAGTTATTTCTTTGAAAGTGCAAAAATATTTGTTTTTATTTTTCTGTTTGTTTTGCAAACATCCAATAATTATTTTTGAACATATCCATTTGAATGTGATTACCGTTTTCAAATACACACATAAAAAACAGAAAGACAGTTACTATGGGCTTTAAGAAATAGGACAATATCAAATGGCCATCTGAAAATCCATGCAGATACTTTCTCCAGCAGGTACAGAGGCAGAGACATCCTACTATAAAGTCACTACTATATCCTTAGTTTACAGCCTAATGATGTCAAAATTTCTGATGTCCCCGAACGAGCAAGAATCTCCAATTATTTCCCCAGCATCTTAAAGCATTCCCTAGCCTGGTTCATAAGATTCTTGGGTTTCCTAGCAAGGCTTCATAAAAATCCCCAAGTGGATTAAGGAGTTCCCCTTCCCCAACAAAGTTTATTTCTCTAAACAACGAAAATCCATCTCCCAGGATTTCAACTTCAACAAAATTTGAAGACTTACATTCTTCATCCCCAGGAATAATCAGGGATTTATTTTCCCTAATTTAACAACACTGCAATAGAATAACTGATACGTTCATACATTGCATTCATACATCATTTTACAAGTGTCATAGCATATGCAACACAAATGCATATATCACCATCTCATTTATTTTGAGAACATCATTACCCAATGCATTTCATGCATCATGACACTGCATACAGCTGACCCTTTAGATTTTTCAAGAAAGTTTGCAAGCAGACGAATATCATCATTAATTTTCAATAGTTCCAGATTAATTCTTGAAACCAGACAATGCAACTATCTGTGAACGACTGATTGTAGATCAATTCTCGAAACAAGACGGGGCGACTATCTACAAGATCAAGTCTGAGATTAATTCCTGAAACAAGCCAGGGAAACTATCTCTACGAACAACAAAAAAAAGTTCCAGATTAATACCTGAAACAAGACATGACAACTATCTGTGAACAACTTATTATAGATTAATACCTGAAACAAGACAGGACAACTATCTATATGAGCAGATTGAAGATTAACTCCTGAAACAAGACGGGGAAACTATCTTTCTTTCTCTAAGGTTAGAGATTAATTCTTGAAATAATCCAGGGCAACTATCTCTATGACCAGCAAAAGGCGAGTTCCGGATTAATACCTGAAACAAGACATGACAACTATCTATGAACAACCGATTATAGATTAATTCATGAAACAAGCCAGAGAAACTATCTCAACGACCAACAAAAGCAAGTTCCAGATTAATTCCTGAAACCAGACAGGGCAACTATCTGTAAACAGCTGATTATAGATCAATTCCTGAAACAAGACGGGATGACTATCTACACGACCAGACGAAGCAATCTTACATGGGTTCCTTCTCATGATCTATAGATGCAGCTTTACATGGGCTCATCCTGAAGCAATCATACACAGGTTCCTTCTCGTGATCTCCAGATGCAGCTTTACACAGGCTCATCTTGAAGAAATCTTACACGAATTCCTTCTCGCAATTTTCAGATGCAGTCTCACACGGACTCATCCTGAAGCAGCCCTACACAGGCTCCTTCTCATATATCTATAGGAGAAGTTTAACACAGACTCATTCTGAAGCAGCCCTACACAGGCTCCTTCCAATATATTTCCATATAACAATTAATTTCATTTTCCCCAGTAAGTTACTGCAAAGCCAGGATTTCAACCAGAAAATAGCTAACTTTCATCTCTCTAGTCTAGAGATTACTCCTCTGTATAGCCATGGACAACTAAAGCTCCTAGACTCTATTCCCCAAAGAGTTTTCCTCAAGCAAAAGAACATAAACCAACATTCTCCAGTGGAGTCCTCCTCCTCAGACAACAGAAAAAGGAATCCCCACAAAGAGACCTCTTATGAAGTCAACATCTACTTTGGATGGCATCTTTAAGCCCATCTCCGAAAATTCTCAGTCATCCTCTCCAAATGGAATCTGTAAGCCCATTCCTGATATCATCAACCAACGACGTTACTTCATGCAAGTGCAAATTTCTGGGCACTCTAGTGTTCAATCATTTTCCACCTCCAGATCACGAAAGGCATACAAGCCAATCTAAACCTTCAGGTTTAAGAAGATTGAACAGGGGCATCTATTGTACCCCAAAATTTCCCCTCCCATTTTATTCAAGGCATGCTCCTTGAGGTCCTCAATTTCTCAAGAAGCTTTAAATGATTTTCATGACACCCTATACGCCTCAGCATAATGGCACAGCTGAAAGAAAAAAAGAAGTGTACATAACAAGGTGTAGGTCGAAAGCTGAAAATGTGCCAAGAGCTTTTGGGTTGAAGCAGCTTCGACAGCAGTATGCAGCCTAATTTTATACCCAATGAAGCACTAGGATCGAAGGAAGGATAATTCGAAAGAAAGTGTGAGGAGGCTTTTATGAAGTCTTCGATTGGAAGAGCGTCATTGAAGTGTTCGTTTTCGAACCATGGATATATAAGCTATTCGAAGCATTACAAGGAAGGCACACTTCGATTGCCATGTTGGTTGAATTAACGTTTCGGAAAGAAGAAGATGTTGAATTCAAAAGCTTTAATCTTATGGTTTGAAGGATATACAACCTTCAAACATGGCGTGATCAAAGGACAGTTAGGGACGAATCAGCCAAATATAAGTCACCTTAGAGATTTTGGCATGTACCTGAACAGGTGTTGGATGATTGAAGTGAAATTCTGATGCTCATAGGTTACCTTTTGATTGATGCATACAAGCTGTATTCACCAATCGAAGATGAACTAGTGAGCAAGAAAGATATTCTTGTGGACAAAATCAAAGGGTGGGAGTTGCAATCGAAGAACCACCTGCACAACTGTGTTCAAAAGAAAGAACAAAACGAAGCTTCGACATGCAAAGATGAAGAGGTGATGCTTCGATTGGTCTGATTGAAGGAAAGGAGATCAAAACGAAAAGGAGATGAGTTCGATTGGGCTGATTGGATAGTTTTTAGATCAAGCAACTAAGGTCTTGAACTATTAAAATTGGAACTCAAGGCCATCGAAGAACAAAGCTTGGGAGCATTTGAAAGAGTCAATGTGAAAAGTTGAAACGAACACCTAATGGGATGAAACCTGTCCAGGTTCACTCAAAGCCCAAAAATGGTAGAAAATCATAAAAAATGGAAACTTCTTAAATCTTTCGATTTTTCTTTCAAATCCATGGTTAATGGCTGATTCATGCCATTTTCGTTCACCACCACACCCCTATAAATACAAGGCAGACATTGCCTATCAACAGACACAAGAAGGTGTCCCAGAAAACCATACCAAATTTCTCAAAAAATTTCAACAAAGTAGCCAAAATCGAAACCATCTTTGCAGGCCTCCTCAATCCAAAACAAGCATTCCACTCACTCCATGAAGGTTCCAGGAAACGTTTCCAAGCATTAGGCAGGTCCAACACACGCAGGAGCATCACTCACACCATCCCTTCGTTGGTAACTTATCTTGGATCTCAAACTCGTTTAACCTTTAATCTAAGTCTCTTTCGATTGCATATTCATTGTCATTTTTTATGAATGTTTTAATGTAATTCACGTGAGTTGTAGTGTCCAAATGAAAGGATACCGTTGTTAGGACCTTCGTAACTAATTTTTTTCAAAACCCTTGGTACAAACCATTTCAGGCCAAAACAACCCAGATTCGGACTCAGAGGGTTCGAATTAGGAAGGCGTTCGAATTAAGGGGAAGGACCAAGGTTCGACACCCAGGTCAGGCATTTTGTTTTTTCTAACAATTATATTACAGATCTTGTGCTTACAGGTCTAACGTGCACACCATGCACCACGTGGTCAACACCAGTAGATCCCATCAATCCAGATCCAATACCTCAACGTGCAGTCCATCATGCACTTTCAACAACCTCTCCCATTAGATGAAAGGACAAGCTCCCTCATTGGATCGAAGGACAAGCTCCCTCGTTGGTTCGAAAGGCAACTTTGGCCTCTTCTTGATCTGGGCTTGCGCTTTTTTTAAAATTTACCTCCCCCCTGTTACTTTAACTATCCTGGCCCATTTACTTTTGCTTTTAATTGTTTTATTTTTTATAGCATTGTAAAATCAGATAAAAAAATCACAACAAATATTAGGTTAGTATTTTCTCAACTAAATTAATTTTGTAAATTAATTGATTAATTATTTTAACCCTTTTCTTAATTTAAAAATAAATAGACTTAGGATTTTAAATCAAATTTCTTTCCATGGTCAAAAACAAACAAAAAGATTTTTCTTCTTAGGGTTTTAGACGTATTTTTAATTCGTGTGTTTACTTTTACTTTCGCACTTTTGCATATTATTGTATCTTCTTACTGGAATGTAATAGACTTAACTAGGACTTTATTTTTACTTCTTTTTATTTTTACCCATTTTGAACTTGTAAATTCCCCCTCCCCGAAGCCATGTAATAATTAGGATTTTACATTTCCACACTTTTATTTTTTGCAAATTAACTGCTTAGATGCATGCAAAAATAATACAATTGCACATGTGCACCTAAATGCAAAAAGATAAATAATTAAAAATAATACAATTGCACATGTGCACCTCTAGGATACCCCACTTCGGTTTCCTTCAGAAAACAGTCACAACTCTCGAAACGTGAGAGATTTTAGTGGCTACCCTCCGGTTTAAAGATCATAAGTCCCTTGATGACCCTCTCAACGTTGCCTCTATAAAAATGATCTTAAAACCCTAGGGTAGTTACTAAGATTTCTTGCCCAGTTGCCTTTGTGACTATAAACGTCCCTTCGAATGTCCCTCAAACATCCAACGACTAGGGCTACCTACTCACTAATAGTTGGATAACATTGTCTAAAGGAAAAGAGGAAAAGAACAATCCTTTCGAGTAAAGTAGATAGTTGTTAGATGCTTGCTCAAAAAAAAATTTACACTTACACAAAACAACTTTCAAAAACATTTTCAAAATGCTTTATCAACACTCTTGAGGACTGATACAACAGTTATCATAAAGCAAATCGCCTTACTATTAACATTTCAAAAATACTTTTCAAAACACACAAAGCATAAGTTCTTTCAAGTTGAGCTAAGCATCTAAGAGCCCGTAGAAAACTACGGATAGAAAGGGTGCTAACACCTTCCCTTTTCATAATCTACCCCCTTACTCAGAAAACTCTCGAAAGGTCTTTTCTGTTCTTTTCACCCTTTCCTTTGTTGGATAAAAGAAAAGTTGGTGGCGACTCTTGCTTACTGTAACATTTGCAAACACAAACGCAAAACCAGTATAACAGTCAGTTCTACCACCGTATCACAATAAGACATGAGGGTGAATACTTTGTACAAATGTGCCAAGCGTCTCACGTACAAAATACTCCAAGAAGAGGTAAGGAAGGCTCACGCTCATCTTTCCCCATGTACTTAAGGCTCATGGCATATTTATATGTATCACATTTATTAAGTGTTTTTGTATTTATTCAAGAAAAAGGATTTTAGTCTTTTAAAAGAAAATAAATTCAAAAGAAAGCAAAAGCAAGAGGGAAGTTCTACCCTAATATTGTCAAGCAACTAATGGTCCTAAGGTTGAGTTTTCAAAGGGAAGATGTACCATAAATGTTATCATGCAAAGTGGTTTGATCCTAAAGTTCTAATTCAACATTAAACAATCAAAAAATGTCTAATCGTTTAATGGAATCACCTAAGGGAACATATTTAAGAATCAACCAAAGAAACAAGTAAAAAAATCAATCAATATTATGGAAAAAAATCACAAACAATTGATTAAAGCATACAATTAAAATAAATTAAAAGAAATCAAAAGGGACTTAGAAACTAATGATTCAAGGGGGGTGTGAGGCCTAAATAGGCGTTATGTTCAGCAATATGGCGCTAAGGCCCAAACAGATAGGGTCCAAGAGAGTTTTTTTTCCAATTGTACCAAAAAATGTAGCAACGGGCTTGAAGAGAGGAGTGAAATTAGCAATTCTTGTCCATAGGCCCAAGCGTATGAGTCCCCAGTCCATAATCCAATTCCAATCTATTTCCTGATTTACTAATATTTTATTAAATTAAAATAAAACTAAAAAAACAATTAAAATGAAAAAGTGAAAAACAATATGTTTTATAATTGTTAGGGTTAAGAGTGATTGTTGGCATCCTTTTAAATGAACTCATCTCCCTCTCTCGGGCTGTTCGTAAACCTCCACTCAATCTTCTTCTTCTTTTTTCTTATTATGTCTTCGTCTCTCCTTCTGCCGCACCACACCACAAACAACCGTCTCCATTCAATCATCTTCTTATTTCATTCTGTCATCGTCTCACCGTCAAAAATACATAAACGAACACGCCTCACCTCGTCCTTCTCTCTTCTCTTCATTCAAACAGCGTTGCTCTCATCTCCTCTCACCTTTCTCGTGGATTTGATTCTGATTTAATATAAAGACATCGCAAGAGTGAGTGAAGAATGCTTACTGACCGGAGAAGCCCAATGTGTCATACCCTAATTTTTACCCCTAAGATCCCATCTCATTTGCATCATTTTCATTTGCATCATAAATTATTCATTGATTTGAGTTCCTAAGGCATAGGATCAAAGTACTCTTGGAATTTAGGATTTTCTTGATGGATTGAGGTTGCTACCTTACTCAAGTTACTTCAACTGGTTCTTTCATCACTCATGGTATAGAACTAGGTTTTTGAATCATAAGCATCAAAAGCATCTTCCTTGTCAATATTTATCAAGCTACAAAGTTATCTTCATCAAAGAATTATCAAGATCAAGTTGCATTTAGGCTTTTCACTTGTGTGTGCTTAAGGTTTCATCATGTTTTCAATTGAGAATTCTATGAGCTAGGGTTTTTGATTCTACTCAAACATCTCAAGCCATTTCTTCATTAATGTGCACTCAAGAGAAAGATAATTAGGGTTTCTAATCTTATCTTGCTTGGTAATGGTTCTTTAACAAAATTTTATTGAGCTATGTTTTCACATCAAGGCTACATTAAACATTATTCTTTTTATATTGCAAGTTCACCATCATCTAATGATTTCTTGCTTCATAAGTCAATATCTTTCAAGAGGTTTAGAAGATTCCTCAAGGCATTACCTTTGTGTTAAGGTCATTAATGGAAGAAGAACTTTGTCAAGTCAAGATGTTTTGTTAATTTAGATGCAAGTATGAAGCATGGCACAAAATATGAGCTTGTGGATTCATTATGATTAAAGTCTTACTATTTCTTCAATCACTTGTTTCTTGTAATGCAAGTTGACTTGGATTTGAAAATTGAATTGAAACTTGAATTCATTGTTGTGAAATGTTCTTTCAAGTGACCAATGCCATAAGTTCAAAATTTTCAAGTTTGTCAATTGACATCAAAGCTCTTAATCACATGTTTTCTCATAATGGAAAGAGTGATTCAAAGTTGTTAATTCAAGTGCATTCAAATTTCTCAAGGATTAATTCAAGAGTGTAAATAAAGAAAATCATGCAAGTGGATTACTTGGAATTCAAGTTACAAAGGCATTCATTTATACAAGGCATAATTTAAACATTATTCATCATTTCAAGTTCAAGCTTTAATGTTCAGTTCAAATTCAAATTCATTATTTCAAGTTCAAAGATTTAATGTACATTCCATTCAAAATTCAATTTCAATGTACAATTGCAAACATTATTATTCATCAAAATCAAGTCACAAAAATAATCAAATATTCAAAATTCATTCAAGTTTCAATGTTCATCATTTTTCCAAGCTTTTGACCTATCCAAATGTCCATAAATTTTGCTTCATGAAATATCCAAAACAACCTCCAAACTTGATACAAAATTGTTGTACCCCAAAATTTGCCCTCTCATGTTTTCCGTAGTCTTCCCCTACATGGTTTGACCATAAACCTTTTCCTAAAGAAAAGGAAAATTTGTGAGTGATGTTTTTAAGTTTCCTTCGATTGACATCTCCAAAGCGCCTTTCGATTGGCATCTACAAAATTCCTTTTGATTAGCATCTCCAAAATGCCTTTCGATTGTCATTTTAACAATGTCTTTCAATTGGCATCCAAAAAAAGGCGTCTTCAATTGGCATTTTAACGTCACTTTGATTGGTCCAAACTGAAGGAAATCGAAGAGAGAAGAACGAAGTTTTTAATCGGTCAATAAGGTACTTTGATTGGAAGTCTGAGCAAGGCACTTTGATTGGTATGGACAAAGGCTCTTCGATTGGCATTCCAAAAGGTCCTTCGATTGGTATGGACAAAGGCTCTTCGATTGGAATTCTAAAAGGTCCTTCAATTGGTATGGACAAAGGCTCTTCAATTGCATTCCAAAAGGTCCTTCGACTGGAACTTCGGAGTGTCCTTCGGCTGGAACTTCAGAGTTTCCCCTAATCGGAACATCAGAATGAAATGACCTTCGAATGGCATTTCAGTGTAGAGTTTGTCTCAATCTAAGATTCTCTGATGAAGGAAGTTCTGAACACATCGAATCAGAACTTAGACTCATCACAAGGCCAAGGGTTGGTCGAAGTTTCCTAATAGGGAATTTTCTTTAAAAGGACAGGAAATCGAAGCAAAGGTTGGTTCAATCGAAGGAGCCCTAATATTGAATCTGGCACAATTCGACTCAGAACCATTAAGGAGAATGAGGTTCTACTAAGGAAAGTTTTGATTGGCTCGAATTGGAGTTTAAGACTGGCAAGGAAGGAAAATTTGAAGAAATGAAATAGGCTGGCATGACTAAGCAAAAACACATATCCTAATCTGTCCAGGTTCACCCAAAGTTCAAAATGATTCTTGCCTTGTTTGCTCCTAGCCCCACAAAGAGTTGATTTGACCAGGGTGATTCTTTTTTAATCAAGCAATCGAAGTAGAGGGAGGCCCAATCGAAGGGGGTATGTAATTAAAGCTGAAGTAATTCGAATTGGGACTTTGAAGCCATCGAAGAGAGAAAATTCGAAGGGAGTTGGATCTGCAGGGGCAGGTCAGCTTTCGATTTTCATCATATTGGAGGCCCAAACAACTCATGACAGGCTGGCAGTAACGCATGAAAATAGATTGGCATGTGATTGAATCAAATATAGCAAGTATTTATGAAGAAATCAAAGCAAATCCCTTCATCATAATGGGCCAAGATTTGATACACAAATGTTAACCTAAATTCCCTTGGCTATATAAACCTCATAATCTCACATGAAAACAACAGGGACGTACATGCGCAGCAGCCACCAAAAAAGGCCAGACAGAAACTCACAGAGACTGCCCCACGAAAATCTAGAAGATAGCATTAAGTGCCAAAACCCCGTTGCAGGCACCTTCCGTCCAGGTTGACACTCTGATCGAGTTCTTGGAATTCACACAGGTGTACACTCGTTCGTGCCCCAGCCATCTCACACCCAGGGCTGTAGACCCATGTGCCTCCAGTGTATGCAAGTTGTAGTGTTCATACGTTTGAACCCCATGGATAGAGTTTTTCGAAGCTGGCTACTTTTGAAATCCATGATTCTGGCTGGGACAAATTGAAACCAACCCAAATTCGGGTTATGGGATTGATTTCGAATGGGATATTTTTCTGTGTTGTTTAGTTTCGAATTAACCACTTTGCAGGACTAAAAGCAGGCATCACAGATTTCGAATGAGCAAGCAGCTCAGGTGGTGAAAGGGAATTCGCGCAATTGGCAGGCCACCCAAGCTTATCTGAATCCCAGGCCTTGCATTTTCAATTTCTAACGAACTTCCTTGCAGGTCCAGCATCCCAGATCGAAGGATGTCACATCCGGTTTCTAATAGCTTAATTAGGGTTTTAATTTCCTCATTTTACATTTTCAGTCAATTCTTTATGTATCTAAACCAAAGCCATGTAATAGCGTAGGACCCCTATTTCTCGCTTTTATTTTTTATATACTTGTATATAATTGTTAGCAACCTAGGCGTGTATGCTTAATCAATCAATCTTAGATCACTAAAATGAAAGATAAAATATCTGAAATAGCACACTATTATACACTTGCACCCCTAGGGTATTTCCCACTTGGTTTCCTCGGAAACAATGGTCACGTCCCTCAAACATAGGTATACTCTTAGCAAAGACCCTCAGTTTAAAGTCATCATAAAGATCATAGTCCCAAAATGTCCCTCGAGTTGCATACGAGAAATGATCTTATGATGATAGTCCCTTCGAAATGCTAGGGTATCCTTACATGTTGCCTTCAATGACCATTACGTCCCTTTTGATAGTCCCTCAAACATCCAACGGCTAGGGTTACCTACTCACTAATAGTAGGATAACACGATCTAAAGGATAGGAGGAAAAGAACAATCTTTTTTCGAGTAGGTAGATAACTGTTAGGTACTTGCTCAAACAATTTTCACACCACATTTTCAAGCACTTTTCAAACAAAGTTTTCAAAACGCTTTATCACACTCTTGAGGACTGATACAAGAGTTACCATAAAGTGAATCTCCGCACTAAGGCATTTTCAAACAAAAACTTTTTCACACAAACACGAAAGCAATTTCAAAATTGAGCAACTACCTAAGAGCCCGTGGAAACCTACGGATGGAAAGGGTGCTAACACCTTCCCTTTCCATAATCTACCCCCCTTACTCAGAAAATCTCAAAAAAGGTCTTTTTCTGTTCTTTTCACCCTTTCCTTTATTGGATAAAAGAAAAGTCGGTGGCGACTCTTGCTTACCGCGACACTTGCAAACAAAAAATGCAAACCAATATAACAGTCAGCTCTCCCACCGTATCACAGAACTGGCGACTCTGCTTGGAGAAATTATAAAGTGTGGTTTACCTTAGGGTCTAGATCATTTTAAATTGCTTTCTCTGTTTGCTTTAACTGCTTTACCTTTGAGGGTTTGTTGGGATATTCTTGTAAAGATCCTATACCCAGATCAGGGGCACCTTATTAGGTAAGTAGCAATAAACCATGGAGGATGTACAACATAGACCGATATTGACGATGTGATGGCTACGTTAGCGCGATACTTTGGATTGTACTAATATTCCTTGAGTAAGTTAAGGATAACATTAGGCTTCTTCATAGTGTCACTAAGCGCTAATTGACCTTTAGAACCTTTAATTGACTCATCCTAGCCATTAGGAAGTAGTGAGATAATCGGCTTTGGTTCTGACCGAAGATTGGTTGATACTCGATACTACACTCATTGAGGCTGGACTTTCAGGATTTTTTGGCCGCAATACTTCAGTGCGGAGCTGAAACAATTTCTGAAGGGAAGGTCAGTGATATTGAGGCTCCTTAGAACCCGGTTACTATTAATAGGACAGGTTGAGAAAACTGAACATTCAAGAGGGTACTTACCTATAAACTCCATGCAAGCCTAAACCTAAGGCCGCTTGTGTGATTTGTTTGATTTCAACTTGAGCTACTTGCAGGGTTTTTGTATCTAACAACATGGTTTCCTTGTAGGATTGTTCACAGTCATTATCCAATAACTTGGATTTCTTCCAAGGTTTACTTGCTCACATCACTTTACACTTTTGCTTAACGCATAGCATACACATCATAACATCATGCCACAACATTTCCTTAACCATTTCAAGGATCTCAAGGGTTTGTAATGCAAGTAATAATAAATCATATGTCTAGCAAGGGGCAAAGGGATTTATTTTCCTCTAGCCAATGTTGTCAAAAGATCTAAACTCAACAACTTGAGTCAGGGGCTATGACCCACTTGATATGGTGAGCTTGACTCTCGTAGAAGGAGACTCAACGATACAAAGTTCTTTAATCAAAGTCGCAAAGTTCAACGCCTAACATTTTTATTGTTTACCCCATGAGATCCTTGAAAACATTTACATATCATACATGTCATTGCATAATAGGTAGTCTACAGTACAGGTCTCTCATGTTCTCGCTGTTTATTTCAGTAATGGCTCTCCAACAAGACAACAGAGGTCTTAAAACTCAAGAGGCCGAGTTCATGGAAATGTTCCTTAACCTATCCAAGGGGCAGGAAGAATTGAAAGCACTCCTCACTGGGAATCTGACAAAGAAATGACCTGATAACTATAAGGATGACCAAGTTGAACAGCTGCAGGTGGAGATGGAAGCAATGAGAATCCAAATGCATGGGCAGATGGCTCTTATCCAAAGCCTAGCCTGGGGACAAGAAGAGCTAAGGACCATTGTCAACAAGCTCCATCAAGACAGATGCAACCGTATGAAACAAATAGTCGTGGTTGGGGACCAAGTCATTGATCAACCTCCAAGAAGACAAGAGGTTAGACCTTTCCAAATTGCTACTACCTCATGGGTCCAACAACAACCTTGCCAACAATAACAGTGTAATCAGCATAAGCAGAATACATCTGAAAGACGCTTCACTGAAATCAACATGTCATTAGCTCAAGCACTGCAACACAAGTTGGAGGCCAAGCTGGTTACATTAAAGGACCCTCCTCAGAATCCCAACACAACCTCCCTAAGGTACAATCCAAATGTAAGATGTGCGTACCACTCCAACAGTCCTGGACATGACACCAATAGCTGTTGGATGTGGAGAAATAAAATTCAAGACCTGATTGATGAAGGAACGCTAGAATTTGCACCAGATGGTCAACTGGAATTCTTCTGCCATTCCTCAAAGGCACATCATCTAAAGTGGCAAGTTCAGACAAGGAGGCTTTTATTCATTAAAATTTTCAAGTTGTAATTTTCTTTGTTCGAACGTTTATTTATGTCAAACTTTGTTACTTTATCAATGCATTGCATATGTTTGTTTTGAATCAATTCATTCGTATTCACTATATTTAAACTACTTTCCTTTTGTGATATTCAACTCTTGATCAAAAGCTCTGAGCCTTTAGAGGGAGGATGATGAAAACGATACCACAACCCATACAATGTTCTTTTTAACAGACCTTGCTGACGATGTACAGGCGTTCTTTCAAATCCCAAATAGTGGAGTTATAAGGAAGATAATCCATAGTCAACCCCTTTGAGCCAAAGAAGTAGGAGTTTTTATTTTCATACAAATTAAAATTCTAAATCATAACCAGGGGCAGGGTAGTTTCTCAATCAATTCAGACGCGTATTCAGTCACAATCTTCCACTTTGTACACAATGAATAGCATCAAAGACGTCCTTCCAAATAAAAAGATGATGATGGTTCCGTATAATCGTCAAGACCGACAGTCATTATCTCTCAGAATAAAATCCCGCTAAGTCAAAACCTATGAAGGAGACTTAAGAAAAAAAGGAGGTATCCCGCTGACTGTAATTACAAAAGAAACAGTTCAGGCAAAAGAAGGGATAATAATAAAAAAAGAGGTCCTACCAATCCTCGACAAAAAAAACATTACAAAATGAATGCCTCTTCCAAATAAACTTTCAGTATCTGAACCATCATCAAAACATCAAGGACAAAATGCCAGACTCACTTGGGATCTGAACGCACAATTAACTAAGCATAGGACTGAAGAACATCACGAAGAGCGGGTTGGGTACAAATAAAATTTGAGCCTTTATCATTTGTTTCTTGAACCATGAACCAGGCCACGTTATAACCCTTAAAAGACCTAGCTGAAGCATGGGTTAGTTCGAGAGCATACCGTTACAAAAGGTATCCTGACTCTTGTATAGTTTGCTATAAATCCTGAGCTGACATCACACTTTTACAAAAAAAAATTGTTTTACTAAAAAATGAATTTTCAAAATTCAAGACAGACATAAGCTTTGCATTCTTAAAATACCATTGTTTACATATGACTATTTGTTCAACAGCAGAGAAAATTTGCACGACGGATATTGAGTGTACAAAGATCTTCTCAATGAACAGAATCACCTCGAACGGAAAGACATTCCATTGATAGGCCTTTAATATCAAGGGGCATAACTTGATGTCCAACTGATATGGGGTATTCAAGTCAAGATTCAAGGAATCTCTCAAAGATGCCAAGTAGCCATGGGCAGATCTCCATCTGAATCACTTGGGGCATTGGACATGAATTCTAGCAACGAATCCTATACGATCAAACGAGTATCTTCTGGCAGTGGGGAAACACTTACTACTATGGACAATGATAATTCTCCATACCTAGTGAACCTGGACATAGTCAGAAAAGACTACGCATGAAAAAGACCCGCTAGGTTGACTGGCCTAGGCAAAAATAAGGGCATCCCGACGAACCAAAAGGGTTCGAGCAAAAATTAGGGATAAAAACAAAAAAAATATGTACACCCGGTAATTCAAAAACCTGAAAAGGCGGCTTGAGCAAAAAAGGGTATCCCAGTGGACTGAAACTCTGAAAAGACAGTCCAGGAAAAAGTTAGGGATTAAAGCGTACGACTACGTCCCATCATCTCGTCACTTGTCTAATCAGTAGAAGGTTTATTACCTTGATCTGCATTCGCCAAGGACTCCAAGAGTGGGGATAATAGTCACACCATCTACAAAATCCCCTGTTGATATTTTCTACAACAGGTATCGAGACAGGGGCATTCTACTACAAGGTCACCGCCATATTCTCACCTTACAACCTATTGATGTTAGGTGTTCTCATACCCTTGGCAGAGCAAAATCTCCAAATTACCGCTCCAACAAAAATTCCCCAATGAAGTCACCAAGCTTCTCGGGATTCCCCAAGAGGATTACAAAGTTTCCCTTCCCCAACAGAAACATTCTGAATAAAGCAGATTATCCTCTAGAAACGGTTCAGGTACGATCCAGAGCCGGATGTCATCATGATACTTATTCCAGACTATCTTCTAGCGACAGTTCAGGTATGATCCAGAGTCAGATGTCTTCCTGATACTTATTCCAGATTATCTTCTAGCAACAGCTCAGGTACGATCTAGAGCCAGATGTCATCCTGATACTTATTCAGACCATGTTTCAAGTACAATGCAGATACGATCCAGAGATGGATGTCATTCTGACACTCATTCAACACTTATTCCAAATACAATTTAGGTATGATCTAGAGACGGATGTCATTCTGACACTTATTTGAACACATAGATGCATCCACAAAGCCTCTGAAGGTACTTTCTCTAACAGGTACAGGGGCAGAAACATCTTGATGCAAAGTCATCATTGTATCCTCAGCATACGACCCCGCGACATCTACGCTCCCCACAAAGTAGAGGAAACCAAAAGTTTTGATCTTTGCTTCCCTAAAAAGGAGTTACTTTCCCCAGCAAAGTTCCTTCAGAGAGCCGATATCTATATTCCCCTACAAAGTTGTTCTCAGGCAAAATCTCTCTCCGGCAGAATATTCGCAAACAGAAAGGAGTAAATCCCCAGCATAGTCATCTCTATTCACCATCCCTAGTGGAAATGAAGAATTCAGCTTCCCAATACCCTTCAATCGCAGTCCGGGATTTATTTTCCCCGACTAAGAAGTACCGCAATAGCATCCCATATGCATAATCATGGCATGCGCATACATATTGCATACAACACAATCTCTTTTTTTTAGAACATCATCATAATGCATTTCATACATCATGACATTGCATACGACTAACTCTTTACCTTTCAGGGAAAAGATCAAATCAATAAGCTACGTCTAACGAAGGGCTATTCCAGGATTTTCCACAGAAAGATGTCCTTGCAAAATTTTCTCTGGATCATCCAGATCGACACTAAGATCTCTGATTACTATGCCAGTTGAAGATGTTCCAAGACTTTTGTCTGGGTCAGTTCAATCGATGCTAAGATTCTCCTGATTATTATGCCAGTCAAAGTTAACCCAAGATTTTCCCCGGGTCAGACAGGTTGACACTAAGATCTCTCTGATTACTATGCCAGTGGAAGATATTCCAAGACTTTTGTTTGGGTCAGTTGAATTACTACTAAGATTCTCCTGATTATTTTTCCAGTCAAAGTTAATTCAAGGCTTTCCCCTAGTTTAGTAAAATCGATACTAAGATTTCTATCCCAGTTGAAGGCAATTCGAGACCTTTCTCTAGTCCAGTCAAATCAATACTAAGATTTCTATTCCAGTTAAGGAAGCTATGAAGCTTGGAAACTGACTAGATAATAGTCAATCAACAATTTAAGACACAGTGAAGCCTAGATTTTGACCAAATAACGGTATAAGGTGTTGCGAAGCCTGGAATCCGACTAGATAGTAGTTCACTTCTTCAAAGACACTGTGAAGCCTGGATTTCAACCAGATAAGGTGCTGCGAAGCTTGGAATCCGACCAGATAGTAGTTCTCTTCTTCAAAGACATTGTGAAGCCTGGATATCGACCAGATAACGACATAAGGTAATGCGAAGCCTAGAATCCGACCAGATAGTAGTTCACTTCTTCAAAGACACTATGAAGCCTGGATTTTGACCAGATAACGGTATAAGGTATTGCGAAGCCTGGAATCTGACCAAATAGTAGCTCACTTCTTTAAAGACACTATGAAGCCTAGACTTCGACCAGATAACAGTATAAAGCAATGTGAAGCCTAGAATCCGACCAGATAGCAGTTTACTATGTTAGTTACTATGAAGCCTGGACTCGACCGGGTAGTAGTATACCTTATATTCAAGTTGAAGCCTATACCCGACCAGATAACAGCTTAATTTCTTCAAATCACCGAAGCTTGGATACAACTAGATAACGGTACACCTCAGATTCAAGTTAAAGCCTGGACCCGACCAGATAACAACTTAATTTCTTCAAACTGCTGAAGCTTGGATACGACCAGATAATAGTTCAATATATACAATTATTGTGAAGTCAGGATCCCGACCAGATAACAGTTTAATCTCATTTCCCCAGTAAGTCGTTGTGAAGCATGGAGCACGACCAGATAGCAGTTAGCCTTATTGTCCTCAACAAGACACTATAAAGCCTGGATCCTGACCAGATAGCAGTTCACTTCCGTCTCTTAAATTAAGTGAGGACTCCCCAGTAGAGTAACAGACAACTACAGCTCCTAAAACTCTATGTTCCAAGACAGAGACCAACATTCCTCAGCGGAGTCCTCTCTAACAGCAAGAGCAGGAATTCCCACAAAGGGATATCTCATGAAGTCAACATTATTTTGGATGGCATCTTTAAGCCCATCTTTGACAACTCTCTGTCACATTCTGATGGCATCTTTAAGCCTGTCTCCGGCGATCTTCTGTCATCTTTTCCAAATGGCATCTATAAGCCCATTCCCAATACTATCTACACAGTCAAGTATCATCTCAGACGAGTGCAAATTTCTGGGCACTCTAGTGTTCAATCATCTTCCATCTTCAAATCACGAAAGGCAGACCAACCAATCTACATCCTCATGTTTATGAAGATTGAACACGGGAAACTGTTGTACCCCAAAATTTTCCCTCTCATGTTTTCCAAGGTCTTCCCCTACATGGTTGACCAAAAACCTTTGCCTAAAGAAAAGGAAAATTTGTGAGTGATTTTTTAAGTTTCCTTCAATTGACATTTCCAAAGCGCCTTTCGATTCGCATCTCCAAAATGCCTTTTGATTGGCATTTTAACAATGTCTTTCGATTGGCATCCGAACAAAGACGTCTTCGATTGGCATTTTAACGTCACTTTGATTGGTCCAAACTGAAGGAAATCGAAGAGAGCAGAATGAAGTTTTCGATCAGTCAACAAGGTACTTCGATTGGAAGTCTGAGCAAGGCACTTCGATTGGTATGGACAAAGGCTCTTTGATTGGCATTCCAAAAGGTCCTTCGATTGGTATGGACAAAGGCTCTTTGATTGACATTCCAAAAGGTCCTTCGATTGGTATGGACAAAGGCTCTTCAATTGGCATTCCAAAAGGTCCTTCGATTGGAACTTCAGAGTGTCCTTCGACTAGGACTTCAGAGTTTCCCCCAATCGGAACATCATAATGAAATGACCTTCGAATGGCATTTTAGTGCAGAGTTTGTCTCAATCTAAGATGCTCTGATGAAGGAAGTTCTTAACACTTCGAATCAGAGCTTAGACTCATCACAAGGCCAAGAGCTAGTCGAAGTTTCCTAATAGGGAATTTTCTTCAAAAGGACAGGAAATCGAAGCAATGGGTGGTTCAATCAAAGGAGCCCTAGTATTGAAGCTGGCACAATTCGACTCAGAACCATTAAGGAGAATGAAGTTCTACTAAGGAAAGTCTTGATTGGATCGAATTGGAGTTTAAGACAGGCAAGGAAGGCAGATTCGAAGGAATGAAATAGGCTGGCATGACTAAGCAAAAACACATATCCTAAACTGTCCAGGTTTACCCAAAGTTCAAAATGATTCTTGCCTTGTTTTCTCCCAGCCCCACAAAGAGCTAATTCGACCAGGGTGCTTCTTTTCGAATCAAGCAATCAAAGTATAGGGAGGCCCAATTAAAGGGGGTATGTAATCGAAGCTGGAGTAATTCGAATTGGGACTTTGAAGCCATCGAAGAGAGAAAATTCGAAGGGAGTTGGATCTGCAGGGGCAAGTCAGCTTTCGATTTTCATCATATTGGAGGCCCAAACAACTCATGACAGGCTGGCAGTAACGCGTGAAAATAGATTGGCATGTGATTGAATCAAATATAGAAAGTCTTTTTGAAGAAATCAAATCAAATCCCTTCATCATAATGGGCCAAGATTTGATACACAAATGTTGACCTAAATTCCCTTGGTTATATAAACCTCATGATCTCACACGAAAACAACAAGGATGTACATGTGCAACAACCACCAAAAAGGGCCAGACGGAAACTCACGGAGACTGCCCCACGAAAGTCCAGAAGATAGCATCAAGTTCCAAACCCCATTGCAGGCACTCGTTCGTACCCCAGCCATCTCATGCCCGGGACTACAGATCCAGGTTCCTCCAATGGTAAAAATATTTGATCCCAATTAATCTTGAATTAGACTCATGATTGCATATTCATAGCTTTTGTTATTATTTGTGAACGATTTAACAAAGTGTATGCAAGTTGAAGTGTTCATACATTTGAACCACATGGATAGAGTTTTTCAAAGCTGGCTACTTTTGAAATCCAAGATACTGGCTGGGACAAATCGAAACCAACCCAGATCCGAGTTCAGGGATTGATTTCGAATGGGACATTTTTCTGTGTTGTTTAGTTTCGAATTAACCACTTTGTAGGACTAAAAGCAGGCGTCACATATTTCAAATGAGCAAGCAGCTCAAGTGGTGAAAGGGAATTCACGCAATCGATAGGACACCCAAGCTTCTTGGAATCCCAGGCCTTGCATTTTCAATTTCTTACGAACTTCCTTGCAGATCCAACATCACATATCGAAGGATGTCACATTCAGATCGAACGCCCCAGACGTGCATTCCCTTAAGCTTCTTCGATCAGCCCTCTAGATCGAAAGGCCACCCAAGCTTCTTCGATCCAGGCCTTACTGTTTCAATTTCTAACGATTTTGCTTGTAGTTCTAGCGCCCCCAAAACCCTCGAACGAGGTCTTCGATCAGATCATTGGATCAAAGAGCAACCCATGCCTCTTCGATCCAGACCTTGCTTCCAAGAATTCCTTCTTTTAGTTTCCTGTTTTTGGCCCTTTTCGATGTGTCTTTCTTTCCGATTGGTTGTTTGTCCTTACTCCTTCTAAGCTCTAATTAACACTAAGAAGAAAACCCCCAAAAAACAGTAGGTTTAACTTTTTTCATTAAATTAATTTTGTCAATTAATTAATTAATTATTTTCATATTTTCTTAAAAAACTAAAATTTAATATACTTAGGATTTTTTTAATTCAATTTCTTTTCATAACAAAAACAAACAAAAATTCTTTTCACTTAGGATTTTAGACGCATTTTCAATTCAAGTGCGCGTTTATTTACTTTAGAATTTTTTGTTAATTATGTAACTGTGCCCGATTTGTAATAGCTTAATTAGGATTTTAATTTCCGCATTTTACATTTTCAGTCAATTCTTTATGTATCTACACCAAAGCCATGTAATAGCGTAGGACCCCTATTTCTCGCTTTTATTTTTTATATACATATAATTGTTAGCAACCTAGGCGTGTATTCTTAATCAATCAATCTTAGATCACTAAACTGCAAGATAAAATATATGAAATAGCACACTATTACACACTTGCACCCCTAGGGTATTTCACACTTGGTTGCCTCGGAAACAATGGTCACGTCCCTCGAACATAGGGATACTCCTAGAAAAGACCTCAGTTTAAAGTCATCATAAAGATCATAATCCCTAAATGTCCCTCGAGTTGCCTACGAGAAATGATCTTATGATGATAGTCCCTTCAAAATGTTTAGGGTATCCTTACATGTTGCCTTCAATGACCATTACGTCCCTTTCGATAGTCCCTCAAACATCCAACGTGTAGGGTTACCTACTCACTAATAGTAGGATAACACGGTCTAAAGGATAGGAGGAAAAGAACAATCTTTTTTTAGTAGGTAGATAACTGTTAGGTACTTGCTCAAACAATTTTCACACCACACTTTCAAGCACTTTTCAAACAAAGTTTTCAAAACGCTTTATCACACTCTTGAGGACTGATACAAGAGTTACCATAAAGTGAATCGCCACACTAAGGCATTTTCAAACAAAAACTTTTCACACAAACACGAAAGCAATTTCAAAAATGAGCAAGTACCTAAGAGCCCGTGGAAAACTACGGGTAGAAAGGGTGCTAACACCTTCCCTTTCTATAATCTACCCCCCTTACTCAGAAAATCTCAAAAAAGGTACTTTTATGTTCTTTTCACCCTTTACTTTATTGGATAAAATAAAAGTCGGTGGCGACACTCTTGCTTACCGCGACATTTGCGAACAAAAAACGCAAACCAATATAACAGTCAATTCTCCCACCGTATTATAAAAATCAATACAAATTGCCATGAATCCATATTTCTTTAAACATGTCGAAAAGCTTGGTTTCCATGTGTTTCAAATAGAATTTTCCAAAGCATTGATCCAAATGGATAAAATAAACATTCAAAGGATGTCATTAAATCTATCCAAACTGTTCCATATTTGCTTTTAATCCAATCCAAACTTGTCCATAAAAACCAAGTTGTAACCATTTCAAAACAGCTCATAAACATGTCCAAAACCAGTTCAAAATTAGATTCAAACAATACAAATCTAGTTCAGCTCAATCTTGTATCAATTGGAATAAAATAGTTCAAACCAATCCATCAAGTTTACATTGAAAACCTGCGGGCTGTAACTCAAAACTAGTTTGCAAGATAACACCAAAATAGTGCAAAACAGAAATTGGAAAGCATTCAAATTATGCTCTAGAAGTTTCTCATTTGTTCTAGCTCATTGTACCAAACTAGATACAAAGATAAAGGAAGGAAGCAATGCACATGAAAATCGAGCTACATTTTGAATTAAAATGGATTTTGTAACAAACATTAAAAATGAGATCATAAAAAACTTGTGCCAGCTAAACATTATAAACCCTCTCTTAAAGCTTCAACCTCACTTGCTGTATAAAGCTACTCCCTCTCATTACTCATTCATTCACAACATCCACAATCAGATCACAAAGAATTACAAGAACTGTTTCTCAAATTTCAATCTTCAAATTCTATTTTCTCTCCATTTTCTCTGAAAAGTATTCTCACATTCATCATCTACAAGCTATAACAAAGCTTATGTATGCATTGGTTCACTCACAACATCATAAATCCACTCAATTTAAATAAAAAATATGCATGAAGCAAGTTGAGATGATTTGAGAGATTCAAAAGGAGTTAAGCAAAATTGAGCATACTTTTGCACCGCTGAAACGTCATAGAAGCTTTTTTTATCATTCTTGATCATCTGTAACACATGAGAAGAAGCATCAGACTTACTTTGATAGGTACAATTGCAAGCACTTGGATCTTCATCATTTCATCATCGTTTTCATTCATTTTTGTTAGCTAATTGATCCTAATATTATGTTGATCTGAAGCTCTATGATAATAGGCATTGATTGATCTCATAATGGATTTAATTCCAATTTGAATTGCCTAGGGTTTTTACGTGTTTGCCTTATTATTTGCATTGAAGTGTGAATCTTTGAAAACAATATGCGTATTTAGAATCATCATGAAAAATGATGCAGATGATGTAGGTTTTGGAATTTTCTAGAGATAAAACCACAGTCGTTACCGCCTTGTGGAGATTGGCGCGGTGGTGTGTGACCCGAGAAGATGACAAAGTAGCTGGCGCGAGATTTTGAAATTTTGAATTATATTCTCTTCAAAATGCATCATTTCACTTTGTTATTTTTTAAATTTTTGTTTTATTTTAATAATAATAATCAGAAATAATTGTAAATTGTGATAGTTTGTTGTTGTTGGACTTATGTTGGTAATTTCTTAGGCCTGACTATGTTTCACACCCTCCTAAGCCCAATGCTATCAATTTTTGTTTGATTTGATTTGCCTAATTCCAAAAATAGCGCTCTGGACTAATCTGTTTGGGCATTTCTTGCACGTACCCCGTATAAGCCCAGTAACACCTATTTTTGGTTGTTCTGTCTGTTTTGTTTAAAAAATTCTAGTAGATCTCAATTTGATGTGCCTGACAGTTTTACTTGCACATACACATGGTTTTGGCGCCACACCTCCTTGATTCCATAATTTTGTTTTATTTTCTAGTTGTTTTTTATTTCTTTTATTGGTTTTAATAATTACAAAAATGATTATAAATAGAAATATGCATGATATATTAGGAGTTTTATTTTTAGCATTTTATTTTAATATTTTGCTATTACATTCTCCTATTTTTGTGGTTGATTTTTGATCAAAACCTTGCCATGTGCTTGAGGCTTGTTCTTGATGAAAAATTGTGGTAATCTTTTTTATGCTTGAGATGATTCATTGATGTTGATTTTTATGCGTTGATCTTTGTGATTAATTTTGATGATGATTTTGATTATTCCTTTTGTCGTGTTCTTGAGGATTTCATGAATTGATCTTGAGAACTTCTTTTGATGAATTGTGGCATGGTATTTATTGAGTGATCTTGATGTCCGTGCTTGATTATCTTGATGATATTTGTGCTTAATGCTTGAGATATTTTTGATTGCTTACTTTGCTTCACATGTTCCTTTAGGGCTTTCCTTAGTTCAATTTTATTGAATTAAGGTAGACTATTAGGATGTTAATCTAAGAATGACAACATTAGGTTAGCTCTTCCCTTCAAATTCAATCTTAGGTCCATCAATGCAGGATAACAATTAGGGTTGAAGTTTCCCCTGTCTTTTGCTTTCTTTAGCATTGCATCCTTTTCTTTTAAAAGACTAAAAATATTTTTCTTAATCAAATTTATAATACTTAATAAATACGTATAAATACGCCATGAGCCTTAAGCAAATGGGGAAAGATAAGCGATAACCTTCCTTACCTCTTAGAGTATTTTATATGCAAGACGCCTGGCTGGTAAGTACAAATTACTTGCCCTCATTTCATAGTCTTTAGTATTAATACGTATCTCAAATCATTTTAAAATTAAAGGAGGATTACTCAAATACCCTCTCCCTTGGAGGACCATTTGATTTATCTCCTAAGAAAACACTTCAACATATTCAAACCTTGTTGTGCTCTTTGTGCACTTTTCCATTTAAAATATTTTCTCAATTAGACATTAATTGATTCTAGTAGTAATGCAAACTACTATACTTCTACAATATGTTGTGAAGTGATTGACATTTTCCACTTGAATGTTGAGAAATTTCCTTGTTGATTAAATCTAAGCAAATACTCCATCAAGATGATGCAAATGCTCCTTCCTCAAAATTGTTGGTAGTAAGTAAGTTTTCCACTCGAATACAACAACATGTCTATTCATTTAAAATAAATCAACAAACGAACTTTTTAGGAAGAACTACAGATGTTCTGATTCCCTTTAGGATACCTAGGCACTGGGTTGCAAAATCCGGACGAACCCAATAATAAAAACCTTTTATTTTTCCTAAGTAATGCATTCATGCATTCTTAGCAAGTTTAAGCTTTAGATAACAACACCCTTTGATTAGAACAATCAGAATGGATCCCGTTGAGTACAACGGGTGTGGGGTGCTAATACTTTCCCCTTGTATAACTGACGCCCGTACCTAGATCTTTATTTTCTGGGTTTTATCAATAGTTTCCCATTCCTTTTGGAAACAATAAAGTTTCGTGGCGACTCTTACTTTTTCCCGAGTTAAGTTAATCAATAGCTTACTCTAAAAAATCCCACCATGACAATTTGGTGACTCTGCTGGGGAATCTTTTCCTAAGCGAGTCATTCCTAACTTTGTTTGTTTCTTTTATTTGGGTGTTTATCTATATGCTTTACTTGCTTTATTCATTGAATTCATTGCATTTTTTCTATTCATATGTTCTGGATATGGTGTATATGTTCTCTTTGTAGGATGGATGATACTATTATGGTGAGAAGTTGTGATACGGTGGCCAGAATCGGGACGTGTTTCCCTATTTTTTAAGGAATTTGCTGGTTTGTGTTTTGCGTTTGTGTTTGCAAAATGTCGCGGTAAGCAAGAGTCGCCACCGTCTTTTATTTTATCCAACAAGGAAAGGAAAAAAGCACAGAAAATTCCTTTTTCGAGATATTTCTGAGTACGGGGGGTAGATTATAGAAAGGGAAGGTATTAGCACTCTTTCTATCCGTAGTTATCTACGGGCTCTTAGGTACTTGCTCATCATTTTCAAAATTGTTTTCTTTATGCTTGTGGCCTTTGAAAAGTTTTTGTTTTAACTTCGATTTAACTCTTGCTTCTGTCTTCAAGAGTGTAATGAAGTGTTTTTGAAAACTTGTTTGTAAAGGAGTGTAAGTGTGAAAAAAAGGTTTGTTTTGATTGAGCAAGTATTTAAGAACTAATCTACCTACTCGAAAAAAGAATCGTTCTATGTTTGTTTCCTTTAGACAATACTATCCCACTATTAGTGAGTAGGTAGCACCGTCATTGGAGTTTGAGGGTCAATTCGAAAGGGACGTACGGTCACTAAAGCAATGTTAGGACATCTTAGTAGTAACCCTAATGTCTTAGATCAATTATCCGAGGCAACAATATCCGAGGTAACCTTTACGAGGCAACTATGATATTTAGACAAAAGGACGACCACTAAAGCATCCTATACTTAATGACCGTTTACCGAAGGCAACCAAGTGGGAGTGTACCCTAGGAGTGCGCATGTGCGAGTGATTCAGTTTTAGATTTATTATCTTTGCACATGTTTAGGGTTGTCTAACTGTTTTAAAATTACATATATTCTTGTCATGCATCCTATATCATACATCTAACAGTTAAATATTTGCGGAATTTAAAGTGCAGAAATTAAACTACGCTATTACAAGGCTTCAGGTATTTACATAGCCAAAAACAAACCCTTCAAAAATAAAGCGATAATGAAAAGTAAAAGTCCTAATTAAGCTATTACAAACTGTGAGAAATTACAATAATATGGGATAAAAAATAAAATAAAGCGCGCGATGACAAATTAGATCGAATGTGAATTAGGGTTTTGACCCTTCTATCCTAATGAAAAAAGAAAAATGTTTTTGTTATTTTTAATATTTTTTAAGAAAAAGGATTAGGTTTTAAAAATAAATGTACAAATTAATTAGTGAATTTAAATTAATTAATAAAAATAAATACATAGCCTATTTTTATGTTTTTGATTGCTTTTAAGAAAAGAAAATAATTAAATTAGAAATAAAACCTAGTTGTTCTAATTAATTTTAATTATGTAAAAAAAGAATTAAAATTGTCTAAAATTAATAACCTAATTAAATTAATTAATTTTTTTTAATAAAAATAAATATCTTAAATTTAATTTATGAAAAGTATATTTTTTGTGATTTTTTTATAAAACAAAAAGAAATTAATTTTGGGTTAGTAAATAAAATAAGTTAAATAATATATATAAAAGAATAAAGAAAAAGAATTGGGCCTGAGAATTGTGGGGGTGCAAATAGTCAGATCTGGGCCCAAAAGGATGATGTCCATGTTGACTTTGAGGATCCCATGTTGCACGTTTGACTTGGCTTTGGTGCACCTTCAAATGAAGGATATCAGATTTGGCCATCTGCCACTTGGCTGGCTAGATTGGGAGGATGTATGGTGGGTCTTGGATCCATGCACGCATGTGATCTCCTGAAATAAATCAAGAAAAATACAATTGTTGAAGGCAGGGGTCGAACCCCTGACCTCAAGCTTCCCACGCCTTAACACCAACCTGGCTACCACTGGGCCATCTGCTTCTGTTTGTACATATGATGAATAATAATAATATATAAAACAAGCGAAGTGATAGAAATTTTGCGTGAAAATTCAAACGGACGGATCAGATGGAGCCACGCCATCATCCCTGTCCTCTCTCTCTGTGGCTAACAGTTTTGATAACCTATACCTACGGACAACGTCCGTCGCTACAGCCCTGTCAATTCTCAAAATCACATACACGTGATATAAATGACCACCAAAGCCATGGTTAGATTCGTCTCATCCTTCTGAACATGGTGGCATCCTTCATCAAGGGTAATTTCACCTACAAGCAAAATCCCTAATTCGGAGCTACAAACCCTAACAATGGTGAATTCCAGTATAGGCCATAAAAATGCAATTAAACCATGCAGAAAGTTTGAAAATGTGATGGTGATCAAGAATGTATAATTATTTTATGCTATAAGTGCAAGAATAATGCTATTCGATTTCAAAAAGAGAGCTAGGTCGTGGATGACTTACAGTGCGATTTAGGGCTTGAAAACGCTTGGTTTTGATTGCTTTGGCTTGCTGAGAGTCCCAGGAAGCAAATGGAATGGTCAAGAAGTCTTGAATTGGCCTGGAACAAGGAATTCGATCTTACACTTTTCTTGATTTTTTTTTCAAATGTTGCTTTGCTTGCTGCGCCTGTTTCCAACCTAGTTTTAGGTCTACCTCGCCTCTATATGTACCAAGGAATGCATTAGGGTTGAAAGAATGCATCCAATCTTCCTCCATCAATGAGTTTTGATTTGATTTGATTCACTTTCAATATCATTCCAAAAATAGCTTTTTTCAATCTTTTTGTCCACTCTAATGCCTTGCACGAGTTTGAATACTTGCTAGCTGTAGTTGAAACCTGAAACAAGCACAAAATCTTGTGTTTTTAATATTTTTGATTTTATATGATTTGTTTTGATTTAAATTGAATTAATCAAAAATAATTAATAAAAACATGATAAGGACAAGTGGAAAGGGCTAGAGCTCGTGGACTATGTTGTCAACTCAAAACAAGTGAAAAAGATTGGGCCCATTTGGCAAAATTTGAAGTTTTAGGCATAATTGACTTTTGGCAATTTTGCAAAAAAGGTCAACTTCACCAATGCATAACTTCCTCAACTTTGACTCTTGGGAGGTGTTTTTGGACTTTTTAGAAAGCTTGAGATGTCCTTTAATAAACCCTTTTTGTCTCATCTCAATTTTCTATTCCATTCTCAAGTATGAAACTTTGACAAATAAGGTGTTTTTGTTGACTTTTCAAAATGACCTATAATGTCCAAATTCATAACTTCTTGTGGGTGCATATTTTGAACTTGGGAGCTGAAGATGGATTGTAGAGAATTGCATCCTCTTAAAAATGAGCTTTGGATGGGTCATTTATCCTAAAGTATGAGAAAGTTATGCTTGGTCAAAGTTGAGTTGACTTTTCCTACAAAACCCTAATTTAGCAACTTTTGGTTCTTGATGAATTATGAGCAATCCTTGATGAATTGTGATCAACCCTTGATAAAATGATGAAATATCCTTCAAAATGAGAATTTTGACCAAAAATCGTGAAGTTTGACTATATGTGGGCCACAGTTGACTTTTGCCCTAGCACGGTCGATTTTCAGGCCTTTGAGCAATTGACTGAGTTAACTTCCTCTGCAAGGCTTGAAACTTGACATGGATGATCTTGATAAACATATTAAGACATTGGTGAGAACTTGGGATCACTTGAACTCAAGTATCTTGATGTAACATGAAACCCTAATTTGAGGTAGATTGCCTTAGGAGAGAGCTTATCTGGCCAACCCTTGGACTACCTTGAGCAACTTGAGGATCTTTCTTGAAATGTTTTGAGAAATATGGGAGGGAAAATTTTGGGGTACAACAGCTTCCCCTGTTCAATTTTCTTAAACCTGAAGATTTAGATTGGCTTGTCTGCCTTTCGTGATCTGAAGGTTGAAGATGATTGAACACTAGAGTGCCTAGAAATTTGCACTCGCATGAAGTGGTAATTATTGTGATGTCGGGAATCGGCTTAAAGATGCCATCCGAAGGAGTTTCGATCGCATAAGAGATTCCTTAGCGAGAGCTTGTATACCTGTCATTGAGGAAGATTCCGCTAGGGAAGGCTGATCTTTGTTGAGAGAAATAGAATTTTAGGAGCTTCGGCGTCTGTTATTCTGCTTATGAGTCGTCTCTGTTTGAATTTTAGGAACTTCGGTCGTCTGTATTTTACTGAGGAATCATCTTTGCTGACATTTAGGAGATTCGGTCATCCGTTATTCAACTGAGGAATCATCTCTGCTGACATTTAGGAGTTTCGGTCATCCGTTATTCAACTGAGGAATCATTTCTGCTGACATTTAGGAACTTCAGTCATCCGTTATTCAACTGAGGAAAACATCTCTGTTGACATTTAAGAACTTCAGTCATTCGTTATTCAACTGAGGAAAATATCTTTGTTGACATTTAGGAACTTCAGTCATCCATTATTCAACTAAGGAATCATCTCTGTTGACATTTAGGAACTTCAGTCATTCGTTATTCAACTGAGGAATCATCTCTGCTGACATTTAGAAACTTCAGTCATCCGTTATTCAACTGAGGAATCATCTCCGCTGATATTTAGGAGCTTCAGTCATCCGTTATTCAACTGAGGAAAACATCTTTGTTGACATTTAGGAGCTTCATTCATCTGTTATTCAACTGAGGAAAACATCTCTGTTGACATTTAGGAACTTCAGTCATCCGTTATTCAATTGAGGAATCATCTCTGCTGACATTTAGGAGCTTCAGTCATCCGTTATTCAACTGAGGAAAACATCTCTATTGACATTTAGGAGCTTCAGTCATCCGTTATTCAACTGAGGAAAACATCTATGCTGACATTTAGGAACTTCGGTCATCCGTTATTCAACTGAGGAATCATCTCTGCTGACATTTAGGAACTTCGGTCGTCCGTTATTCAATTAAGGAATCATCTCTATTGAAGAGGAAAGTTGAATTTGAACTACTATCTGGTCGTGGTCCAGGCTTCATAGCTTGAAATTTGATTGTATCTTTCCTGAAAGGTAAAGGTTAGTTGTATGTAATGCATGACATGTATCAAGCAATGATGTCCTCAACATAAATGAGATTGTGTTGTATGATGTTTATGCATGTGTCCTGATGTATGGATATGTGATGTTTTTTATGATGCTCTTTAACTGGGGAAAATAAATCCCGGGTTATTGCTGGAGAGTGCAAGAAATTGAATTCTTCGTTTCCGCTGGGGATAATGAATGAAGATGGCTGTGAGAATAAACCTACAGGAGAGGATAACTCCGCTGGGGAATAAACCGATGAGGAAATGACTCTGTGGGGAAGACATACTCTGCTAGAAGACCTATTGATTTGGAAGAATAACCTCAGCCAGGGATGAATTACCGTTGCTGGTGATAATGAAACTCTGTTAGGAATTGAGTTTCTGTTTGTGAAAGGAATGAACTCCGCTGGGGATGATTTTCCAATTGCGAATTCACTGGGGATAACCTTTTAGGCTCTACTGGGGACAATCCTCCAGCCTCTACTGGGGATAATTCTCCAAACTCCACTGGGGATAATTTTCCAATGCTGATGATAGATAAACCCTGCTTGGGGAGAATTTTACCGACTCATTCGCGGTTGCAAACCTCAGCTGGGGAGAGTTAACACTATTATTTTTCTCTTACTCTGAGGGGAGTGAATGTACCTTAGTCATATTCTTCAACTACATGCATCCTTGTACCTGGTGGATAGAGCAACTATCAGGTCTGGACAATTCTCATTTGCCCCTGTTTCTGATATTACGAGTAATCGTCTTTTGTTTCGTATGTAAATATTTATGAACAACAATTATTGTCAAATGCATATATCAAAAATGAACATTGTACGTTCTTGTAAAACAAAACAGAAAAAGAAAAATAATTTGAAATTTATTTGTGAAAATGAATTGTATTGACTTTGAAGTTTGGCCTGTAAATAGGCGTCTTTTGTACAAGAGGCTGACGTCCTAGTAAGAGAACTTCGCCGAACAATAGAGTTTATACAATCTGTGTAAAAGAAAGAAAAACAGTTATGTGAATAATCCAACTGGGTTCCAACTCTGCTATTGCCTTATATCCTCGAGCATCTAATCTCTTTGCTACTCAGTTGAAGGTAGATCAGATTGATTAGTGTCGTCCGAGCTTGATAGTCGATACCGAAGTCTGGTTGCAAGATGATCCAATGAGACATAGTGTTACGCTTTAATCCCTAACTTTTTTCTGGACCGCCCTTTCGGGTTTTCAATCCACTGGGATACCCTTTTTTGCCCAAGCCGCCTTTTCAGGTTTTCGACTTGCCGGGTGTATAGTTTTTTTCCATTCTCATCCCTTATTTTTGCCCGAACCCTTTTGGTTCGCCGGGAAGCCCTTATTTTTGCCTAGGCCAGTCGACCTAGCGTGTCTTTGATTATGCGTAGTATTTTTTTCACTATGTCTGCATTGACAGGGTGAGGAAGGTCGTCACCATCCATGGTGGTTAGAATCATAGCTCCTCCCGAGAAAATGTTCTTAACCATAAATGGCCCTTCGTAAGTAGGGGTCTATTTGCCCCTGGGATCACCTTGTGGCAGTATGATTCGCCTGATCACCAGATCCCCAACTTGATACTCTTGTCGTCTGACTTTCTTGTTAAATGCCTTGATCATCCATTTTTGATACGTCTGACCATGACAAATAGCAGTAAGTCTCTTTTCGTCGATTAAGTTCAGCTAATCAAGCCGGGTCTGGATCTAGTCATCTTCACTCAAACCTGCATCCTTCATAATCCAAAGAGAGGGTATCTAAACTTCAATGGGAAAGACTGCCTCCATACTGTATACCAAGGAATAGGGTGTTGCCCCTGTTGACGTCCGCGCTGAGGTACAGTACCCATGAAGAGAAAACGGTAACATCTCGTGCCAGTCTTTGTATGTCACCGTCATCTTCTGCACAATCTTCTTGATGTTCTTATTAGTTGCTTCAACAACCCCATTCATCTTCGGCCGGTAAGGAGAAGAGTTGTGATGCTGTATCTTGAACTGCTTGCAGAGCTTGGTGATCATTGTATTGTTGAGATTTATACCATTGTCCGTAATGATCCTCTCCGGTACACCATATTGACAGATTAGATTGTGTCGAATAAACCGTGCCACGACGTTCTTGGTTACCGTAGCAAAAGAAGTTGCCTCAACCCACTTCGTGAAATAATCAATTGCTACCAGGATGAAATGATGCCCGTTGGATGCAGTAGGCTTGATCTTGCCGATCATGTTGATGCCCCACATTGCAAAAGGCCAAGGAGTTGTCAAGATGTTTAGAGGAACTTGAGGTACATGCACCTTATCAGCATAGATTTGGCACTTATGACAGGTCTGAGAATGCTGATAACAGTCGGCTTCCATGGTGAACCAATAATATCCTTCCCGTAGGATCTTCTTTGCCATGGTGTTTCCACTTGAATGAGTTCCGAAAGTACCTTCATGTAACTCCGCCATAATCCTTTCTGCCTCGCTCTTATCCACACATCGCAGTAAGGTCGAGTCATGATTACACTTGTAAAGAATATCATTACTGATGAAGAATTTCGCTGCGAACCTCCTCAGAAACTTCTTATCATTAACAGATGCACCCTCAGGGTATTCTTGAGCCTCAAGATACCTCTTTACCTCATGAAACCAGGGTTTATCTGTTACCTCTCCAGTCTCAATGTCACAGCAATGTGCGGGTTCGTCCAATCTTTCAATGGTAATCTGGGGGGCCTCGTTGTCCCACCTGACCTTGAACATAGAAGACATCGTAGCTAGTGCGTCCGCTAACTAATTCTCCTCTCTAGGGAAGTGTTCAAACGTTATCTCCTCGAAGTGTGGAAGCAACGTCAGTACATACTCTTTGTAAGGAATAAGGTTTGGGTGCTTCGTATCCCACTCGCCTTTGATCTGGCTGATCATGAGAGTGGAATCTCCGAATACACTTAAGAACTTAATCCTTAGGTCAATAGCTGCTCGAAGGCCCATGATGCACGCTTCATACTCCGCCATATTGTTGGTGCAGTTGAAACATAGTCGGGCGGTGAACGGAGTATGAGAGCCTTCAGGAGATATGATCACGGCGCCAATGCCATTACCCAAAGCGTTTGAAGCTCGGTCAAAGTACATAGACCATTGGGATCCCTCCTCAGGTCCTTCATCTGGTCCAGGTTCTTCATAGTCGGTTACCAACATGATGTTCTCATCCGAGAATTTGAAGTTCATAGACTGGTAAACATCCACTGCTTGATGTGCCAAATGATCTTCCAACACACTTCCCTTAATTGCCTTTTGGGTCGTGTATTGGATGTCATACTCAGTCAAGATCATCTTCCATCTTGCTATTCTTCCCGACAAGGCAGGCTTCTCGAAGATATACTTGATTGGATCCATCTTTGATATCAATAGAGTAGTGTGAGTCAGCATATACTGTCTCAGCCGGCGAGCATCCCATGCCAAAGCGCATCAAGTTTTCTCAAGCAGTGAGTATCGGGTCTCACAGTCGGTAAACTTTTTGCTAAGGTAATAAATAGCATGCTCTTTTCGGCCAGACTCGTCATGCTGCCCCAGCACGCACCCCATTGAGTTATCGAGTACTATCAAGTATAAGATCAAAGGTCTCCCTTCAACTAGAGGCATCAGAATAGGTGGCTCTTGGAGATATTCCTTGATCCTTTCGAAAACGGCCTGACACTCATCATTCCACTTCACCACTTGATCTTTCTTCAGTAGCTTGAAGATTGGGCTCACAAGTAGCAGTTAGATGTGAAATGAATCGGGAATTTCCTGTATAGCCTTCACCTTTGCAGGATCCACTTGAATACCTTTATCACTAACGATGAAACCCAGCAGCTTACCAGACCTCACTCCGAAGGTGCACTTGTTCGGATTTAGCCTCAGTCTGTACAACTTCAACCTGTCAAATAGCTTCTGAAGATGGTCAAGGTGTTCCTCCTCGGTCTGGGACCTTGCAATCATGTCGTCGACGTACACCTCAATCTCATGAAGAATCATGTCGTGGAACAAAGCGACCATGGCGCGCTGATACGTTGCCCCAGCATTCTTCAATCCGAAAGGCATGACTTTGTAGCAAAAGGTACCCCACTGCATGACGAAGGTTGTCTTCTCCATGTCTTCGGGAGCCATCTTAATCTGATTGTAACTGGAGAAACCATCCATAAAGGAGAAGACCTTATGATGTGCGGTGTTATCAACCAGAACGTCGATATGAGGCAGAGGGAAATCATCCTTGGGGCTCGCCCTGTTCAGATCCCTATAGTCCACACACATACGAATATTACCATCCTTCTTCGACACTGGGACCACGTTGGCAACCCACTACGGGTAAGAAGTAACTGCTAGAAAACCAGCATCAAATTGTTTCATAACTTCAGCCTTGATTTTCTCAGACATCTCTGGGAGCATTCGACGAACTTTCTGTTTCACTGGAGAACAGTCTTCCTTGGTGGGCAGGAGGTGAACCACAATATCAGTATCCAACCCAGGCATATCTTCATAAGACCAGGAAAAGATCTCAACATAGTCACGCAGCATCTGAATCAGCCGTTGCTTAACACTAGGCTCCAAATTTGCACCGATGTTGACCTCTTTCTTGTCTTCCTCCATACCCAAATTAATTGTTTCCACTGGCTCTTCATGCGGATGTATGGCCCTCTCTTCCTGAAGTAACAGTCTAGTAAGTTCCCCAGGCACTTCACAATCATCCTCACTTCGTCCTCGGCTTGGTTGATCGGACTTTCGAAGTCATAACTGGAAGTAGCAGAGTCGTTATCAGTGGGATCCAGAGTGGATGTAGACCTGTATATGTGAGTGTGTGTAAGACAAATAGTTGTTTGATAAAGTGAAAAAAAAGAAAAACAAGGAGCGCAAAATTTATAATGCAAGAAAACGTCCAATGCTTTTATTGATGATATATGGAAATGATAAATATTAAGCCCTCACAAACAAAGCCACGGTGTCTCGGGCAAGGCACCGGGCCGTAAGAGTTTCAAATTGTCTGTTACAAATCTAAAAGAAAAGTTCATTACTGTGTAATAAAAGAAATAGGCACGAAGTCCTTTTCCGTCCAATTGCTTAGTCTGCCGTCGGTAGTTGGGTAAATCCAGCTTTCGAAATCTGACTCTTCTTCATCATCCCCAATAGCATTCACTCTCGCGACATGTTTTGGCATAGGAGCCGTTATGACATTAGGTTTTTCCAGCGCTTCAAACTCAATTTCCTTAGCTTCAATCAGATCCTGCACTTTGTTCTTCAAAGCCCAGTAGTTATTGGTATCATGCCCCGGGCTATCAGACTGATAAGCACATCGGGCGTTCGAATTATACAGCAGTGATGTGGTGTTGGGATTCTTTGGAGCCTCCTTTGGAATCACCAAGTTGGTTTTCAACAGTTGCGGTAGAATTTAAGATAAGGTCATACTGAGCCGAGTATACTGTCTTTGGGGTCTCTCTGCTCTTTGCTGAGTGTTACGTTGTGGGGCAACAGTTGGTCTTGATATAACTACCGCATTAACTGCTTGACGGCGCTCAGGTCGATTTTGGCTCCTCGAGCTATAAACTGCACTAGACTCCTTCTTGAAAGGCTTCTTCTCTGTACTTGACGAAGCACCTTTCTGTATCTTGCCGCTCTTGATATTGGCCTCAACTCTCTCCCTAGTCATAATCAATTCAGTGAACTCAGACGATGAACTACTGATCGAATGATTAAAATATGGACCAGACAAAGTCCCAAGAAACATATCCACCAACTCCCTATCAGCCAGAGGGGTTTGTACTCTTCTTGCCAGATCTCTCCACTTCTGAGCGTAGTCCTTAAAACCTTCGCTCGCACCCATAGACATACCCTGAAGTTGGGTACGCATGGGAGCAAGGTCGGCATTATACTGGTATTGCTTGTAAAAAGCAGCGGCAAGGTCCTCCTAGTTACGGACATTAGCTCCTTCCAGTTGATAGAACCATTCAAGTTGAGTCCCTGACAGACTATCTTGAAAGAAATGAATCTAGAGGTTCTTATCAGCAGTATATGGTTGAATCTTTCTAACATACGAGCGGAGGTGTAACTTTGGGCAGAGACCCCGTCGTACTTATCAAAGACAGGCGCTTTAAACTTGTGGGGGATCACCACCCCAGATGCCAAACCCAAATCTCCAATGTCCAGACCAGGGACTTTCTGGATCTCCATTGCGCTTAACTGATCTTCAAGTTGCTTATACCTATCCTCAGTAGGATGATACTGGTCTTCATCAAAGTCAGTGTCATTGTCAAAAACCAAAGGGCTAGGAGCCCTCCTTTCCTCTTGATTCTCTCCCCCACCAGATGAGTGAGATAAATCAGCTTCTTGTCTCAACCTGTTCCCAACAAGGGCCTACCGGTTTAGGTAAATATCTAATGCATTCTCCGACCGGAGAAGTCATTTTTGGAGGAGAAACTATGCGTTTTTGGGATTTGCGTGCTCCCTGGTTAGAACCTCTAAGATGTCCTAATGGTTTGGACTTGAGTAGACTGAAAAAAGACATACAGCCTTGGCAAGAACGTCGTTCCGCGGAATATATGACTCATGCTCCTTTAGGTTCTTTAAATTTCATCGGTGGCGTAGCTACAGAGGTTAATGCAGTCAATTATGTATCTCCTAGAAGTTGGTTAGCTACTTCTCATTTTGTTTTAGGATTCTTCCTATTCGTAGGTCATTTATGGCACGCGGGACGAGCTTGTGCAGCTGCCGCAGGATTTGAAAAAGGAATTGTTAGAGATTTTGAACCTATTCTTTCCACGACTCCTCTTAATTGAGACATGAAATCCAATGCTTGACGTAAGAATCACTTTGATTTTAGTATACATATTGGGTTGAGTCGAGCAGATCATATTGAAAAAATATTTTGTTTTTCAATTCATTTATATCTAATCTTTTTTAGGGCTCGGCTATATCACCACTTAGCCGAGCCCAAAAAACCGAGCCAACCTAAATCAAGAATCAATAAAATAAAATAAAAATCCATTCGCCAAGAAAAAGGAGAGAGGGGGATTCAAACCCTCGATAGTTCTTTGTTTCAAACTATACTGGTTTTCAAGACCGGAGCTATCAACCACTCAGCCATCTCTCTAAAAGCTAATTTCTATTTTATCTTTATTCCAGTCAAGAGAACATGACCATACGAATTCATACCCTGTTATCTATCTATGAGAAAGATATCTAGTGTGAATCTATTGGTCTAGTTCTCTATCTGTATTTATTATATATACATGATCCAGCATGCTCTTTGTGAAATAAAAAAAACTACCCCTCAATCCATGCCTCAATAAGGGGTGTTATCTAAAATCAATGGATTCATGAAAAAACCCTCCATAATGATAATGTGTTTTTTTATTTCTTTTTTGAAAGGGGTCAAAAAAAAGGGGTTGGGGGATCAAATGGTATAGTTCTTTTGTTGGTCAATTAGAAGATTATAAACATGACTATTGCTTTTCAATTAGTTGTTTTTGCATTAATTGTTACTTCATCCATTTTATTAATTAGTGTACCTGTTGTATTTGCTTCTCCTGATGGTTGGTCAAGTAATAAGAATGTTGTATTTTCCGGTACATCATTATGGATTGGATTAATATTTCTAGTGGGTATTCTTAATTCTCTCATCTCTTGAAACTATTCATTCTAGATCAAAAACGAAATGACCCCTCCCCCCGAATTATTTCGGGTTGTGAGGCACATTAAAATGGAATATATAAGACCCCACACAGAAAGAAAACTAAAACATTTTTATTATTAATGGGAGGGGTCAAACTTCTTCTATTGTAAAAAGCTTATATCTTATCCTGAATATGATATATAGTAAAACGAAAATATTCATATTATTTTTTTAATATAGAATATACTAATTTGAATTCTATTCTAGAAAAAAATAAGAATAGAATATTAAGAATTCTTAATAGAAACAAATATTAATAGAAAATCGTATATTTCGAATAGAAAGATATATATATTCCATAATCTATTATCTATAAAATATATATGGATTTCGACTTTTCTTGATCACTCTTATTATTCATCACTCCTAATAGATATCAAACACCGCTCTGCACAAATCGAATTGATATGATATATTAAGTAAAAAGTATAATATAGAAAGTATAAAGTACAATAAAAAGAAAAACGCGGATATAGTTGAATGGTATAATTTCTCTTTGACAAGGAGAAGACGCGGGTTCAATTCCCGCTATCCATCGTTGCTTATGTATTGAATAGTACATTTATCTATCTATTTCAAAAATAGAAAATAGTGAATTCCAATTTTTATCAAAAATGTTGCGGAGACAGGATTTGAACCTGTGACCTCAAGGTTATGAGCCTTGCAAGCTACCAAGTTGCTCTACTCCGCCATAAGAAGAACAAATGACAATGAATGGAAAACAGAAATTAAATGTACCCCTCCACCATATCTGTACAAATAGAATAAACCATTGATACATAATGGTAAAGGGACCATCCTATGATCGTGGATCATCAAAATGAATAAAAAAATGAAGATAATTTTTTATTCTTACCAACTTGAACTTGTTGCACCGGGCAACAAACATTCGTGAACCATTTTACGAAGTACGTGTCTAGATAATCCAAAGTGTCGATAATTACCTCGTGGTCTTCCGGTCGCAAAACAATGTCGATGGAGACGTGTAGGTGCACTATTACGCGGTAGTACTTCCAACTTTCCATGAATTTCCCATTTCTCACTTAACGATTGAGCTTTGCTCATTTCTTTTTTTGGAGATCGTCGAATCAAATAATATTTTTGTTCCAATTTTTGCCTCTTCTTCTCCCTCTCAATTACACTTTTCTTTGCCATGCTGATTCATTTCCTATATCAATGATAGAAGTCGGATCCTAAAATATCGAAAATTGAAGAAGGTGGTTCCCATTCTTCATACAAAGAGATTCAATTTTTGCAGGTATAATAAAGAATCAAATTAATCAAATTTACCGGATGTAGAAGCAATTAAGAAAGCTGCATAAGTAAATATATAACCTACCGAAAAGTGGACTAATCCAACCATTCTTGCTTGGACAATGGAAAGATCCACATGTTTATCTCTCTATCGAATCAAATTCGCTAAAGGTGTGCGTTCATGAGCCCATGCTAAAGTTTCAATCAATTCCTGCCAATATCCGCGCCAAGAGATTAAGAACATAAATCCAGTAGCCCAAACAAGATGTCTGTTGTACCCCAAAATTTTCCCTCCCATATTTCTCAAGACCTTTCAAGAATAATCTCCAAGTGGCTCAAGATTGCTCAAGAGTTGGACAGTCAAGTCATCTCCTAAGGCAGTCAATCTCAAATTAGGGTTTTTTGTTGCATCAAGGTCCTTACATATAAATGACCTCAAGTTCTCCCCAATGTCCTAATATGTTCTCAAGTTCATCCATGTCAAAATTCAAGCCTTGCAGAAAAAGTTTGGTCAGTCAATTGCTCAAGAGGTCCAAAAATCGACTGTGCTAGGGCAAAAGTCAACTGTGATCTACAAATAGTCAAACCTCAAGATTTTTTGTCAACATTCTCATTTTGAAGGGTAATTCATCATTTGATCAAGGTTTGATCATGATTCATCAAGGTTTGCTCAAAATTCATCAAGATTCAAAAGTTGCTAAATTAGGGTTTTGTAGGAAAAGTCAACTCAACTTTGACCAAGCATAATGTTCTCATACTTTATAATAAATGACCCATCCAAAGCTCATTTTGAATAGGATGAAATTTCCTACAATCCATCATCACACCCCAAGATCAATAAATGCACTCACAAAAAGTTACAAATTTGGACATTATAGGTCATTTTTGAAAGTCAACAAAAAACACCTTTTTTGCCAAAGCTTATAACTTGAGAATGGAGAATCAAAATAATATTAGACCAAAAGGGTTGGTTAGAGGACATTTCAAGGTTTCTAAAAAGTCCAAAAATACCTCCAAAAGTTCAAAATTGAAGAAGTTATGCATTGTTGAATTTGGGCATTTTTCCAAAATTGCCAAAAGTCAACTATCCCCAAAACTTCAAATTTTGTCAAATGGGCCCACTGTTTTCCACTTGATTTGATCTTATCACACTACACATGTTTCCTATCTTCATCCTTGGGTCCAATTATTAATTTTTCTATTTTATTTGATTTTTATTTATTTAATTCATTTTAAATCAATTTAAATCCAAATAAAATCCAAATCTTAATCACTTGGTATCTTTTTGATCATTACAGGTCTTAAATATCATCATGTACACAATCAAATCCGAATCAAGCCATGTTGTGAACAAAATATTGGTTTTAAACATTTTTGGAAGCTTTGTTAATGGTGAATCTTATCAAATCTTGAATCATCAATACACAAGGATTCCAAGCCCAAGACTTGACCTAATACAATGCTTGATACATATACAACACAAGGCATACGAAAACAGGACCAAGAGGCTGCACAATCTGAAATACAAAACTTGAAAAAAGCTTGAAAAAGTGTGGAATCAAAATCTTGGTTAGAGGCAGATTCAAGGTCAAAACTCAACATAGACTTCTTGCCTGACATCCAGTGAAGTTATTGCAATCAAAAGCCAAGCCAATCACCTCTTGAATTGCACTGTAAGTCTTTTGAAAAACACCCCTGTACACGAAACCGTATTCTCATATTCATGCATTTTTCTGGCAAAATCTTGACACCATCGTGTGTATCGTTCCATTTAGAACATTTCCGCATCATTTGATTTTGTTTTCATGAGCCATAGCTCTATACCCGAACCTAAGGTTTTGGAGACTTGTATTTGGGCGTTTGTTTTACAGGAAAAATCAGGACCAATAATGGACATTTTCAAATCTCGCGCGTTTTTTCCCCCAGCAAATTGCTTGTTTTTCATATATAATATTCTCCACTTATTCCATTAACAATTAAATACAATGGCCCAGTTGGTGAAGGCGCTAGTGGAAAATCCATGAACCCAGGTCCTCCAATACATTTGTTTCATTTTTCTTCAGGTAATTACATGTGATTTCCAAGGCGCAGCTCACCATACACCTTCAGATTCCAAGCGCCAGATGGCCTACAGGCCAGATCTGGTGGCCCATATTGGACATCCACCATGTACTCTAGTCAACAGGCGCGCGTGAGATCCCGGAAAGTCAAAGCAGGCTAGTATAATTTGGCTTGGAGATTGCTCTTCTCACCATCAATCTGGGCCCAAACCCCCCTTGGTTTATTTCTATTTCTTTTCATTATATTTATTTATTTGTTTTATTATTAATCACTAACCAATTAATAATTTTTCCTCATAAAATCAGAAAACACAAAAAATATTATTTTTATTTATTAAAATTAAATTCATCATTTTATTTTTGTAAATAAATTAATTTAATTGATTTAGTTTTAATTAGGAAATAACATTAACAATTTTGCAATAATTAAAAATTAATGTAGAATTAGGTTTTTTACTAACTTTCAATCAATTTATTTTATTTCTTTAAATATAAAAAAAATCCAAAATATCTTTTTTTTAATTAACTAATTAAGTTATTTAATAATTAGCTTAGGTTTAATTCCATTGAATTAAAAAATAAACAAAAAATGCTTTCTTTCACAAAAAGGGTCAAAACCCTAAAAAATGCACCGATTTAATTTTCTCGCACGCGATTCATATTTCCATATTATTGTAATTGCTTCCGGAATGTAATAGTTAAATTAGGACTTTAATTTATTTATGGCTTTATTTGTTTTCCGTAATTTAAATTAAAGGGTTGTTTTTGGCGATGTAAATACCCGACGCCTTGTAATAGTTTAGATTTAATTTCCGCAATTTAATTTCCGCAAATTATTAACTGTTAGGTGTTTGATAATAGGGAATGCATGACAAAATCAAATGTATGAACTTAAAATCAACATAGCTCACCCATGACATGTACAAAGATAAACCGAAACAATACACTCGCACATGCGCACTCTTAGGGTACACCTCACTTGGTTGCCTTCGAACGTGGTCATTGAGTATAGGAAGTTTTAGAGGTCGCCCTCTTGTCCAAAGATCATAAGTTGCCTCGAAACAGTTGCCTCAGAAAAATGATCTAAGACATTAGGGTTACCGCTAAGGCGTCCTAACATTGCTTTAGTGACCACAAGTCCCTTAATCGAATTGACCCTTAAAACTCCAACGACGATGCTACCTACTCATCAATAGTGGGCTAGCATTGTCTAAAGGACATTTGCATAGTTTAATTCCTTTTTCGAGTAGGTAGATGGTTCTTAAGTACTTGCTCTCTCAAAACAAAACAAAACTTTTCGCACTTACACATTTCAAACAAAAACTCCTTTCAAACCCACAAACACAAAGAAAAGCAACTTTTGAAAACACTTTGAGCAAGTACCTAAGAGCCCGTGGATAACCACAGATAGAAAGGGTGCTAACACCTTCCCTTTCTATAATCTACCCCCCGAACCCGAGAAACATCTCGAAAAAGGAATTTTTCTGTGCTTTTTTCCTTTCCTTGTTGGATAAAATAAAAGACGGTGGTGACTCTTGCTTACCGAGACATTTTGCGAAAACAAACGCAAAACGCAAACCAGCATTCCAAAAAACAGTCAGTTCTTCCCACCGTATCACAAAACTGGCGACTCTGCTGGGGACATTATAAGTGAGGTGTACCTTAGGATTAGATCATTGTGTTTTCAATTGTATGCTTTGTATGATTTATCTTTGTGGGCTTGTATCGGAGTTTCTATAGATCCTAACCCGGATCTGGGGGATACCCTTTAGGTAAGTAGCAATAAACTGTGAGGGAACTGTACGGCGTAGACCGATACGGTTGAAGCAGTAGCTACGTTAGTGTGGCACTTTAGATTGTACCGATATCCCTTGTGTTGGAACGAGGAGAATATGGGTCATCTAAGGGGTCATTAAGCACCAACTGACCTTAGAACCTTTAAATTGACCAACTTGGCCATAGAACAGTAGCAGTATCCTACACTCAATGAGACTAAACTCTCGCGATGATTTTGGCTGCAAGAAAAGGTTGCTAAACTGGAATTATGACCGATCGAGGGTAGTCAGTGATATTGAGATCCTCTAGAACCCGGTTACTATTTTTAGGACAGGTTTAAACCAACTGAACTGAAAGAGGGTAGTACCTAAGCTGCTTACCAGCCTGAAATCTAAGGGCTCTATGTGTGACTTGTGTGCCTTTACCATGTTTGCTATTTGTGGATACTTGTGGTGTGCCTTTATCATGACATCATGACATCATAACATCGCATACATCTTGCATAAGGCTAACCTATTTCAAAGACAGGAGGGGTTCATCTTTGCTATGTTTTGTAGGTCATCATGATGCACATGCGTAGGAATACTATCCGGATCAACTTTGTCCAAGTTCCCACTTTGCTTAAAGATCTGATAGCAAAGATGCCTGATACTACTTCCTTCCTTAGGAGACATGGTTATCTTCTCAGTTTGGTCACCTCCAAATTGGACGAACAGATGATGAGTGTTTTGGTCCAATTCTATGATCCGCTGTACCATTGTTTTACTTTCCAGGACTACTAGCTGGTTCCCACCCTAGAAGAGTTCTCTGAGCTACTCGGTATCTCCGTTCTGGAGCAGACCCCGTTTACTGGCTGGGAGAAGATTCTTAGGCCCGAAGAAATTGCTGCAGCCCTTCATTTGACAAAAGAAGAGGTAATGGCTAATTGGGAAACTAGGAGTGGAGCAAAGGGCTTTCTGACTAAGTTCTTGGTTGGTAAGGCTAACTATTTCTGGGATAGCCTAGACTTCAAGGCATTCGAGGATATTCTGGCCCTTCTGATATACGGCTTGGTATTGTTTCCGAACTCTGACTCCTTTGTTGATGTGAATGCAATAAATATCTTCATCTCTCGGAATCCGGTACCCACTCTCTTGGGTGACATTCTTCATCAGCTCTATGCTCGTACCGCCCGAAAGCGGGGAACCTTGATGTGTTGTGCTCCGTTATTGGCAAGGTGGTTTATTTCGCACCTTCCCAAGTCAGTGCTGAAGAACAAAGAAGGCATGGGCTGGGCCTATAGGGTGATGTCTCTCTCTCATAATGACATCATTTGGACTCTCAAGGGTATGGACGAGGTGACTATTATTGATCGATGTGGGGAGTACCCTAATGTTCCACTGTTAGGAACCTATGGAGGAATTTCTTACAACCCATGCTTAGCGCTACGTCAGTTCAGACGTGCCAGAAGAGAAGGACCTTATGAGATGCTAATACCTAGTATCATCTTTGATTTTCAAGGGGATAGCGACGAGCAACGTCGCAGATTCATAAGGGCTTGGGATAGAGTTCACCAATCTGATCCACATGAGCTGGGCCCAAAGACTTCACTTCCGATGGAGCCATATCTCAGATGGGTCCGCATCCGTGCCCAAAAACTAGGTATGCCATATGAAACTGTCCGGCCTGTCACTCTTGAAGTTGATAATGAAGAAGGAGTTCTTCCAACCATCCTCCATCCTTATATACCCACTGACATTGGGGCACTGAAAAGGTCTTGGATGCAACTGAGGGAAGAACGGGATTCTTACCGAGAGAGGTTCAACGAGCAAGAGCAGAAGATCCAGAGGTTGACTAGGCAACTGGAGAATGAGCGGATTCTCAACGACTATGTCCGCACTAATAAGAAGAGACCATGGGAGCGTTGATTGACCTTTGATCATTTCCTTTCCAGTTTTTATTTACTTTTCAGTATTTCCATTCTTGTAACGCCTTAAGGGAAATTTGTCGAACAATTTGAATTTCAAAGTTTATCTAATAAAGTGTGTTTCATTTCTTGTTTACAAATTTGAATCTCCCGATTGTCTTTGAAATCATAATCATACGCATTTCATCTCATGCACTTCATAAACAGGTACCCATTACAGGGCTCTTATCTTCTTCGCTGTTTATTTCAGCAATCATCATGTTTGCTGAACCTTCAACTGAGCAAGCCATCAAGGCCCTCTAGGCCCAGAATGCCCAATTTCAAGAACTGTTCATGAATCTTACTAAGGGTCAACAGGACCTGAAGACCCTGATTCTGAAAGAGAAGAAGAAGAAGAAGAAGAGGACCATCTTGTTTAACACATGGCACAGGTTTGGAAACAGGCTACATAATGAAGTTGATTTGACCACCTCATCTGGAGGGAAAGATAGTCAAGAGGAAAGGAGGGCTCCTAGCCCTGTGGTCTCCGACAACGAGACGGACTTCGACGAAGAACAGTATCCTCCTGCTGAGGATAGGTACAAGCAGCTGGAAGATCGGTTGAGTGCTATGGAAGTTCAGAAAGTGCCTGGTCTGGACTTTGGTGATCTGGGTCTATCATCTGGGGTGGTGATTCCCCACAAATTCAAGGCACCAGCCTTTGCTAAGTATGACGGAGTTTCTTGTCCGAAGCTGCACCTCCGGTCATATGTGAGGAAGATTCAGCCGTACACTGCTGATAAGAACCTATGGATCCATTTCTTTCAAAACAGTCTCTCAGGGACTCGGCTTGAGTGGTTCTATCAGTTAGACAGAGCCAGTATCCGCAGTTGGAAAGATTTGGCTACTGCTTTCTACAGGCAGTATCAGTACAACTCCGACCCCGCTCCTACGCGTACCCAACTCCAGGGTATATCAATGGGAACAGGTGAGGGATTCAAAGATTATGCTCAGAAGTGGAGAGACCTCGTCGGGAGAGTACAACCACCATTGGCTGATCGGGAGCTTGTGGACATGTTTCTGGGGACCCTGTCTGGTCCATTCTTCAACCACCTGATTGGAAGCTCTTCATCTGGGTTTACGGAGCTTATTTTGACCGGTGAGAGGATTGAGGCTGGTATTAAGGCTGGTAAGATACAGAAGGGTGCCTCATCAAGCACCGAGAAGAAGCCCTTTAAGAAAGAGTCTAGTGTCGTCTACAGTTCGAAAAGACAGAATAGACCTGAACACCGCCAAGCTATCAATCCGGTTGTTATTTCAAAACCTGTAGGTGCTCCTCAGTACAACACTCAACAGAAGGACGAGAGACCTCGAAGGCATTTCACCCGCCTCAATATGACCTTATCTGAGATTTTGCCACAATTACTGAAAACCAATCTGGTGATTCTAAAGGAAGCCCCGAAGAATCCAAATACAACATCACCAAGGTATAACCCTAATGCCCGTTGTGCTTATCACTCTGATAGCCCGGGGCACAATACAGATGATTGTTGGACTTTGAAGAGTAAGATACAGGACTTAATTGATGCGAAGGAGATTGAGTTTGAGGCGCCCGAGAGGCCTAACGTTGTGACAGCTCCTATGCCTAAGCATGGAGTGAATGCTATAGAAGAAGGCTCGTTTGTGGTTTCTATGGATGATATTGTTACCCCTTTGTTGACTATGAAGAAGAGCCTTTTGCTAGCCGGTTTATTTCCGGGTTGTGACAAAGGTTGTTGTATGTGTTCTGTTCTACCTACCGGTTGCCTTCTCTTGAAGTCAGGTATCCAACGCCTGATGGACAGTAAATAGATCCTGTTCGAGAAGATTGTTGTTCCCTCAATTCCTACTGAAGAAGTTGCCATCATTACCATTTTCGACAATTCTTCCAAGGCTCCCTCGAGGAAGCCTGTTAGAATTACATCTGTTCCGAGAATCGCACCTGTGATCATCACTGTTCCGGGGACCATCCCCTACACCTCTTATAAAGTTGTCCCTTGGCACTATGGGGATGATGTTTATTTTCATGGAGTTAAGCAAGAGTTGGATGATGATACTGACGTCAGCAATATTGTGGGACCTGCTAAAGTCACCCGCAACGAAAGACTTTTCTCACCTGATATCTCTCCACCAACGGCCCGAAAACCTGTTGTTATCACACCCGCCAGTGTACCTGCTACCATTCCTGTTCAAGTTCCTATTCTTACCCCTGTCGCCGAGTCATCTGACACTCGGGGCAAGGGAATCACCACTGATGTGCCTGCCCAAACGGAGGCACCGAAGACGGTTACTGTTGAAGCTTCCAAACAAGAGATGGAAGAGATTCTAAAAATCATCAAAAAGAGCGACTACAATGTAGTCGAGCAGCTGGGGAAAACCCCATCCAAGATTCCTATGTTGTCATTGTTGTTATGCTCAGAGGCCCATGCCAAGGCTCTGATTACCTTTTTGAAGACTTCCCACGTGCCACAAGAGACATCAGCTGATCAATTTACAGATTGCGTGTCCAATTTAACTGTTGATAATGGGTTGGGTTTCTCTGACGCCGACTTGACGGCTAAAGGGAAGAATCACAATAATGCCCTGCATGTCTCCATTGAATGCAGGAGCACTACTCTTGCTCATGTATTGGTGAATACTGGTTCCTCATTGAACGTCTTGCCTGAGAAAGCTCTAGATAGGTTGGATTATGAAGGGTTGGAGCTGAAGCCAAGCAACATTGTCGTCAGGGCCTTTGATGGGTCTAAAAGAATGGTACATGGAGAGGTTGATATCCCGATCAAGGTTGGTTCTCAGGTCTTCAATTCTACATTCTATGTGATGGACATTCGCCCATCTTATTCTTGTTTGTTGGGTCATCCATGGATCCACAAAGTTGGGGCTGTAACCTCAACGCTCCACCAGAAGCTGAAGTACCCGGTCAAAGGGAAGATTGTGACAGTACAGGGAGAGGAAGAGTACATGGTTAGCCACCTCAACTCTTTCTGATATGTAGAAATGGATGGGGAGTTCATTGAGACCCCATTTCAGCATTTTGAAGAGGCTCCCCAGACACTGGCGTCAGCTGAGACTGTTATTGAAGATTCTCCTATGAAGATGGCTTCCCTCAAGGATGCCCGGGCTGTTGTGGAGATAGGTGGGTGTGCAAATTAGGGCCGACTCCCTGATTTTACACAGAAGACTAACAAGTTTGGTTTGGGTTTCACTGCAGAAGCTCAAAAGGCTGTTCGGAATGCACGAATCGGAAGACCTCCCGTGTTCATCAGCAACTCGGGAGTGAATGCCATTGAAAACGACGTGGAAGAATCTGAGTTTGACAGCTGGATCTATCATACGACCGACGTTGGACAATGCAATTGGACAGCAAAGGACTTCATCCCTATTACTTTTGTTACCCAGTAATAAAACCTTTTGTTTTGAATATGTAACAGACAATGTTTTAAACTTTATGGCCCGGTGTCTTACCCGAGGCACTGTGGCTTCATTTGTGAGGGTTTTTGTGTGTCATTTTCATATATCATTAATAAAAGCATTGAACGTTTTCTTGCATTTCAAATCTTGCGCTCCCTGTTTTATTATATATATTGCAAAACAGCTGTTTTACACACACTCACATATACAGGTCTACATCCACTCTGGATCTCACTGGTAACGACTCTGCTACTTCCAGTTATGACTTTTAAAATCCGATCAACTTAGCTGAAGACGAAGGTGAAGATGATTGTGAAGTGTCTGTTGAGTTTGTTAGACTATTGCTTCAAGAAGAGAGGGCCATACTACCTCCAAGCCATCAATTATGATACCTCCAATTGTAGGAAGACCATTGATATCATACTTAAAAGTGCTGGATAATACAAAGAGGTACGTGCTGGGGCAGCATGACGAGTCCGGCCGAAAAGAGCATGCTATTTACTGCTTTAGCAAAAAGTTTACCGACTGTGAGACCCAATACTCACTGCTCGAGAGAACTTGTTACGCGGGCATGGGCTGCTCGCCGGCCGAGACAATACATGTTGACTCATACTACTCTTCTGATACCAAAAGGTCAAAACGTCTTGACGGCACCTTGGCCTTTTGCAATGTGGGGCATTGATATGATCGGCGAGATCAGACCTACGGCATCCAACGGGCATCGTTTCATCCTGGTAGCAATTGATTACTTTACGAAGTGGGTTGAAGCAACGTCCTTTGCTACGGTAACCAAGAACGTCGTGGCACGGTTCATTCTGCATAATCTGATCGTCGATATGGTGTACCAGAGAGGATCATTACTTACAATGGTACCAATCTCAACAACAAGATGATCACTGAGCTCTGCGAGCAATTCAAGATACAGCATCACAACTCTTCTCCCTACCGACTGAAGATGAATGGGGCTGTAGAAGCAGCTAATAAGAACATTAAAAAGATTGTGCAGAAGATGACAGTGACATACAAAGATTGGCACGAGATGTTACCATTTGCTCTTCATGGGTACCGTACCTCACCACGGACGTCAACAGGGGCAACACCCTATTCCTTGGTATATGGCATGGAGGCAGTCTTGCCCATTGAAGTTCAGATACCCTCTTTTCAAATCATGAAAGATGCAGGTTTAAGTGAAGATGACTGGATTCAGACCCGGATTGGTCAATTGAACTTAATAGACAAAAAGAGACTTACTGCTATTTGTCATGGTCAAACGTATCAAAAACGGATGATCAAAGCATTTAGCAAGAAAGTCAGACGACAAGAGTATCAAGTTGGGGATCTGGTAATCAAGCGCATTATCCTACCTCAAGGTGATCCCAGGGGCAAATGGACCCCTACTTACGAAGGGCCATTTGTGGTTAAGAACATTTTCTCAGGAGGAGCTATGATTCTAACCACCATGGATGGTGATGACCTTCCTCACCCCGTCAATGCAGACATAGTAAAAAGATACTACGCATAATCAAAGACCCCCTAGGTCGACTGGCCTAGGCAAAAATAAGGGCTTCCCGGTGAACCAAAAGGGTTCGGGCAAAAATAAGGGATGAAAATGAAAAAATCTGTACACCCGGCAAGTCGAAAACCTGAAAAGGCGGCTTGGGCAAAAAGGGGTATCCCGATGGACTGAAAACCCGAAAGGGCGGTCCAGGAAAAAATTAGGGATCAAAGCGTAATACTATGTCTCATTGGATCACCTTGCATCCAGTCTTCGGTATCGACTATTAAGCTCGGACGGCACTAATCAATCAGATTCATCTTCAACCAGTAGCAAAATGATGAGATGCTCGAGGACATAAAGGCAATAGCAGAGTTGGAACCCAGTGGGATCTTTCACATAGCTGTTTTGTTTAGTCTTTCACAAATTGTGTAAATTCTATTTGTTCGACGGTGTTCTCTTACTAGGACGTCAGCCTCTTGTACAAAAACGCCTATTTACAGGCTAAATTTCAAAATCAATACAAATCATTTTCAGACAAATTTCAAACTGATTTTCCTTTATTTGTTTTGTTTTGCAAAGAACGTCCCATGTTCATTTTTGATATATGCATTTGACATTAATTGCTGCTCCTAAATGTTTACATGCGAGACAAAAGATGAACTACTGGTAATATCATAAATAGGAGCAATAGAATTGCCCAAGCCGTATAGTTGCTCCCCGTAGAGTAAGACAATAATGGTAGCTCTCCCAGCTGAGACTTGCAACTGCAAACGAATCAGCAATACTCTCCCCAAGCAGAGTTAGTATACCATCAACACTAAAAAGGGTCTTAATATTCCCCAGTGGAGTATAAGAATATTCCTCAGCAAGTATAAAAGTATCCCCGGCAGTCTTAATATTCCTCAGCGGAGTATAAGAATGTTCCCCGGCAGAGTACAAGATACCCCCAATGGAGTCAATGCTTTCCCAGCACGGTCTGAAAAAGCTTCCCCAACGGAGTTGAATCATCATCCCCAGTAGACTCTGGAAGTTTATCCCCAGCGGAGTACAAAATAAATCTCCCCAACCAAATTCAGAGGGTTATCCCCACAAGAGTCTAACAAGATTATCCCCAGCAAGTTGCAACTGAAAGATCATCCCCAGCGAAGTTCTTTCCTTTCACGAACAGGATTCAACCCTCAACAGATTTAATATCACCAGCAACGGTAAGCCATCCCCGGCGGAGTTTATCATTGAAATCCCCAGCGGAGTTTATCGTTAAAATCCTCAGCAGAACATTTCTTCCCCACAGAGTAATTCCCCTCGGAGTAATCTCCTCATCAGTTTATTCCCCAACGGAGTTATCCTCTCCTGCAAGTTTATCATCTTCGTTCATCATCCCCAACAGAAATGAAGAATCCAACTTTATTCTCCAGCAGCTCTGGGATTTATTTTCCCACCCTAAAACATCATATTTCCATACATCATAATACATGCATATACGCATCACACGATCTCATTTATGTTGAGAACATCATTGCTTGATCCATATCATGCATTGCATATGACTGACCTTTACCTTTCAGGGAAGATGCAGTTAAATTCTCAACTATGTCAAAGGAGACAAAATCAGTTAAATCGATTCCTAAAGATTTTTCTGAGGCCAATTCAGTCAATGGAGACAAAATCAGTTAAATCGATTCCTAAAGATTTTTTGAGGCCAATTCAGTCAATGGAGACAAAATCAGTTAAATCGATTCCTAAAGATTTTTCTGAGGCCAATTCAGTCAATGGAGACAAAATCAGTTAAATCGATTCCTAAAGATTTTTCTGAGGCCAATTCAGTCAATGGAGACAAAACCAGTTAAATCGATTCCTAAAGATTTTTCTGAGGCCAATTCAGTCAATGGAGACAAAATCAGTTAAATCGATTCCTAAAGATTTTTCTGAGGCTAATTCAGTCAATGGAGACAAAACCAGTTAAATCGATTCCTAAATATTTTTCTGACGCCAACCCGTCAATGGAGACAAAACCAATTAAATCGATTCCTAAAGATTTTTCTGATGCGAACGCAGTCAATGGAGACAAAACCAGTTAAATCGATTCCTAAACATTTTTCTGACGCGAACGCAGTCAATGGAGACAAGACCAGTTAAATCGATTCCTAAAGATTTTTCTGATGTGAACGCAGTCAATAGAGACAAAACCAGTTAAATCGATTCCTAAAGAATTTTCTGATGCGAACGCATTCAAAGGAGACAAAACCAGTTAAATCGATTCCTAAAGATTTTTATGATGCGAACGCAGTCAAAGGAGACAAAACCCCCTCTGGTTCCGTTAAATCGATTCCTAAAGATTTTTATGATGCCAATACAGTCAAAGAAGACAAAACCACCAATCAACAATCTCCAAATGGCATCTGTAAGCCCATTCCCGACATCACAATACTGATACTACGTCATGCGAGTGCAAATTTCTAGGCACTCTAGTGTTCAATCATCTTCCACCTTCAGATCACGAAAGGCCCGAAAGCCAATCTATATCCTCAGGTTTAAGAAAATTGAACAGGGGCAATTGTTGTACCCGAAAATTTTCCCTCCCATATTTCTCAAGACCTTTCAAGAATAATCTCCAAGTGGCTCAAGATTGCTCAAGAGTTGGATAGTCAAGTCATCTCCTAAGGCAGTCAATCTCAAATTAGGGTTTTGTGCATCAAGGTCCTTACATCCAAATGACCTCAAGTGCTCCCCAATGTCCTAATATGTTCTCAAGTTCATCCATGTCAAAATTCAAGCCTTGCAGAAAAAGTTTGGTCAGTCAATTGCTCAAGAGGTCCAAAAATCGATTGTGCTAGGGCAAAAGTCAACTGTGACCTACAAATAGTCAAACCTCGAGATTTTTTGTCAACCTTATAATTTTGAAGGATAATTAATCATTTGATCAAGGGTTGATCATGATTCATCAAGGATTGCTCAAAATTCATCAAGATTCAAAAGTTGTAAATTAGGGTTTTGTAGGAAAAGTCAACTCAACTTTGACCAAGAATAACTTTCTCATTCTTTATGAGAAATGACCCATCCAAAGCTTATTTTGAAGAGGATTCAATTTCCTACAATCCATATTCACACCCCAAGATCAAGAAATGTACTCACAAAAAGTTACAAATTTGGACATTATATGTCATTTTTGAAAGTCAACAAAAACACCTTTTTTGCCAAAGCTTATAACTTGAGCATGGAGAATCAAAATTAGATGAGACCAAAATTTTTGGTTAGAGGACATTACAAGGTTTCTAAAAAGTCCAAAAAAACCTCCAAAAGTGCAAAATTGAAGAAGTTATGCATTGTTGAAGTTAGGCATTTTTCCAAAATTGCCAAAAGTCAACTATCCCAAAAACTTCAAATTTTGTCAAATGGGCCCACTTTTTTCCACTTGATTTGATCTTATCGCACTACATACGTGTCCTATATTCATCCTTGTGTCCAATTATTAATTTTTCTATTTTATTTGATTTTTACTGATTTAATTCATTTTAAATCAATTTAAATCCAAATAAAATCCAAATCTTAATCACTTGGTATCTTTTTTATCATTACAGGTCTTAAATATCATCATGTACACAATCAAATCCTAATCAAGCCATGTTGTGAACAAAATATTGGTTTTTGACATTTTTGGAAGCTTTGTTAATGGTGAATCTTATCAAATCTTGAATCATCAATACACAAGGATTCCAAGCCCAAGACTTGACCTAATACAATGCTTGATACATATACAACACAAGGCATACGAAAATAGGACCAAGAGGCTGCACAATCTGAAATACAAAACTTGAAAAAAGCTTGAAAAAGTGTGGAATCAAAATCTTGGTTAGAGGCAGATTCAAGGTCAAAACTCAACATAGACTTCTTGCCTGACATCCACTGAAGCTATTGCAATCAAAAGCCAAGCCAATCACCTCTTGAATCGCACTGTAAGTCTTCTGAAAAACACCCCTGTACACGAAATCGTATTCTCATATTCATGCATTTTTCTGGCAAAATCTTGACACCATCGTGTTTATCGTTCCATTCAGAACATTTCTGCATCATTTGATTTTGTTTTCATGAGCCACAGCTCTATACCCGAACCTAGGGTTTTGGAGACTTGTATTTGGGCGTTTGTTTTACAGGAAAAATCAGGACCAATAATGGACATGGACGGGTTCAGGAGATGAAGACGAAGTGAACCATGGCCTTGGATTGCATTTTTACAGCCTAGAGAAGATTTTAGGAATGAGCCATGAATTTAGCTGCGGATAAAATCCGCAGGTAAATATCCAGGCTTTTCAACAAAGAAGATGATCACGTGTCCCTCCCCTGTTGGCTGTTTCAAATCTCGCGCGTTTTCTTTTTTTTATTTTCAGCATATTGCTTGTTTTTCATATATAATATTCTCCACTTATTCCATTAACAATTAAATACAATGGCTCAGTTGGTGAAGGCGCTAGTGGAAAATCCAATGGGACCTGGGTTCGAATCCCAGGTCCCCCAATACATTTTTTTCATTTTTCTTCAGGTAATTGCATGTGATTTCCAAGGCGCAGATCACCATACACCTTCAGATTCCAAGCGCCAGATCTGGTGGCCCATATTGGACATCCACCATGTACTCTAGTCAACAGGCGCGCGTGAGATCCTGGAAAGTCAAAGCAGGCTAGTATAATTGGGCTTGGAGATTGCTCTTCTCACCATCAATCTGGGCCCAAACCCCCCTTGGTTTATTTCTATTTCTTTTCATTATATTTATTTATTTGTTTTATTATTATTATTTTTTATTATTAATCACTAACCAATTAATAATTTTTCCTCATAAAATCAGAAAACACAAAAAATATTATTTTTATTTATTAAAATTAAATTCATCATTTTATTTTTGTAAATAAATTAATTTAATTGATTTAGTTTTAATTAGGAAATAACATTAACAATTTTGCAATAATTAAAAATTAATGTAGAATTAGGTTTTTTACTAACTTTCAATCAATTTATTTTATTTCTTTAAATATAAAAAAAATCCAAAATATCTTTTTTTTAATTAATTAATTAAGTTATTTAATAATTAGCTTAGGTTTAATTCCATTGAATTCAAAAATAAACAAAAAATGCTTTCTTTCACTAAAAGGGTCAAAACCCTAAAAAATGCGCCGATTTAATTTTCTCGCACGCGATTCATATTTCCATATTATTGTAATTGCTTCCGGAATGTAATAGTTAAATTAGGACTTTAATTTATTTATCGCTTTATTTATTTTCCGCAATTTAAATTAAAGGGTTGTTTTTGGCGATGTAAATACCCGACGCCTTGTAATAGTTTAGATTTAATTTTCCGCAATTTAATTTCCGCAAATTATTAACTGTTAGGTGTTTGATAATAGGGAATGCATGACAATATCAAATGTATGAACTTAAAATCAACATAGCTCACCCATGACATGTACAAAGATAAACTGAAACAATACACTCGCACATGCGCACTCTTAGGGTACACCTCACTTGGTTGCCTTCGAACGTGGTCATTGGGTATAGGAAGTTTTAGAGGTCGCCCTCTTGTCCAAAGATCATAAGTTGCCTCGAAACAGTTTCCTCGGAAAAATGATCTAAGACATTAGGGTTACCGCTAAGGCGTCCTAACATTGCTTTAGTGGCCACAAGTCCCTTAATCGAATTGACCCTTAAAACTCCAACGACGATGCTACCTACTCATAAATAGTGGGCTAGCATTGTCTAAAGGACATTTGTACATTTTAATTCCTTTTTCGAGTAGGTAGATGGTTCTTAAGTACTTGCTCTCTCAAAACAAAACAAAACTTTTCGCACTTACACATTTCAAACAAAAACTCCTTTCAAACCCACAAACACAAAGAAAAGCAATTTTTGAAAACACTTTGAGCAAGTACCTAAGAGCCCGTGGATAACCACGGATAGAAAGGATGCTAACACCTTCCCTTTCTATAATCTACCCCCCGAACCCGAGAAACATCTCGAAAAAGGAATTTTTCTGTGCTTTTTTCCTTTCCTTGTTGGATAAAATAAAAGATGGTGGCGACTCTTGCTTACCGCGACATTTTGCGAAAACAAACGCAAAACACAAACCAGCATTCCAAAAAACAGTCAGTTCTTCCCACCGTATCACAATGTCCAAATAAGAACATCCACGCCCAGACGGATAAATTATTCATACCAAAGGGGTTATATCCATTGATAAGTTATGAAGAATTTAACCATAGATAATCTCTTAACCATCCCATCAAATAGGTTGAAGATTCATTAAATTGTGAAACATTACCCTGCCATAATATAATGTGCTTCCAATGCCAATAAAAAGTAACCCATCCAATGGTATTTAACAACCAGAAAACATCCAAATAAAATGCGTCCCAAGCAGAAATATCACAAGTACCACCTCGTCCCGGACCATCGCAAGGAAAACTATAACCAAAATCCTTTTTATCCGGCATTAACTTGGAACCACGTGCATCTAAAGCATATTTTACTAAGATCAATGTAGTTGTATGTAAACCAAGAGCAATAGCATGATGAACCAAGAAGTCTCCAGGCCCTATTGTTAAGAATAGAGAATTAATATTCTCATTAATAGCATTTAACCAACCCGGCAACCATATGCTTCGCCCCGCATTAAGCGCCGGACTATTCGTTGAAAATAAAAGTACATCGAAACCATATGAAGTTTTACCATGAGCAGATTGTATCCATTGGGAAAATATAGGTTCGATCAAGATTTGTTTCTCCAGAGTGCCAAAACCAAGGATGACATCATTATGGACTTTCCCAAAGTATGGAACCCCAGAAATAGGCTAGCCCAACTTAAATGGGATATGATAGCTTCTTTATGCTCTAACATTATTGCCAATACATTATCCTTATTCTGTTCGGGATTGTAATCTCTAATGAAAAAGATAGCTCCATGAGCAAAATCCCCTGTCATAATAAATCCTGCAATGTATTGATGATGAGTATATAACGCAGCCTGAGTAGTAAAGTCTTGTGCTATAAATGCATAAGCAGGTAAAGAGTACATGTGTTGAGCTACCAAAGAAGTAATGACCCCTAATGAGGCTAGAGCAAGGCTTAATTGAAAATGAATTGAATTATTGATTGTGTCATAAAGACCCTTATGTCCACGCCCCAATTTACCCCCGGGGGAATATGCGCTTCTAAAATATCTTTTATATTGTGCCCAATACCGAAGTTAGTTCTATACATGTGACCAGCAATGAGAAAAAGAATTGCAATAGCTAAATGATGATGGGCCATATCGGTAAGCCATAAAATTTACGTTTGAGGATGGAATCCCCCAAGAAGTATTAGAATGGTAGTTCCTGCGCCTTGTGAAGTACTAAATAAATTATTACTAGAATCGGGGTTTTGAGCATAAAGATTCCACGGACCCGTCAAAAGTGGCCCTAATCCTTGATGGTGGGGCAATACACTTAAGAAATTATTCCATCAAACATATTCTCCTCTGGATCTTGGAATAGCCACATGGACTAAATGCCCTGTCCAAGCTAAGGAACTGACTCCAAATAGTCCTGACAAATGATGATTGAGGCACGATTCGACATTTTTAAACCACGAAACGCTCGGTTTCCATTTTGGTTGTAGGTGTAACCAGCCCAATAATAAGGATATGAAAGAAATAAATAATGGGAAAATAGCTCCAATATAAAGATCCTCATTAGTACGTAAACCAATTGTATACTACCACTGATAAACACCGGAATAGGCAATATTCACTAGGCCAAGAGCACCCCCTCGAGTAAAAGCTTCTACAGCCAGTTGACCAAAATGGGGATCCCAAATTGCATGAGCAATAGGTCTTACATGTAAAGGATCCTGTACCCATGCCTCAAAATTTCCTTGCCAAGCTACATGGAAGAGATTCCCGGAAGTCCACAGAAAAATTATTGCTAATTGTCTGAAATGAGAAGCAAAAATATTCTGATAAAGACGTTCCTCAATAATATCATCATGACTCTCGAAGTCATGTGCAATAGTAATACCAAACCAAATACGACGAGTGGTGGGGTCCTGAGCTAAGCCTTGGCTAAACCTTGGAAATCTTAATGCCATAATGCTTTTCAAATCCTCCTAGCCATTATCCTACTGTAATAATTCTTGCTAAGAAGAATGAGCACATTGTGGCAATTCCACCCAGAAGGTAATGTGTTACTCCTACAGCACGTCCCTTTACAATGCTCAAGGCTCTAGGTTGAGTAGCAACAGCAACTTTTAATTTATTATGAGCCTAAACGATGGATTCAATAAGTTCTTGCCAATAACCACGCCCGCTGAATAGATACATTAAACTAAAATCCCATACAAAATGGGCGCCTAAAAAAAAGACCATATGTCGATAATGAGGAACCATAAAACTAAATTACCTGGGATGCCTGTGCCCATAAGAAATCGTAAAGCCACCCATTAATGGTAATCGAACTCTGGGCAAAGTTTCCTCCTGTGATATGAGTTACTACTCCTTGATCATTTATACTTCCCCAAACATCTGACTGCATTTTCCAACTGAAATGGAATATTACTACAAAAATTGCATTGTACATCCAAAATAATCCTAGGAAGACATGATCCCAAACGGATACTTGGCATGTCCCCCCTCTTCCAGGGCCACCACAAGGGAACCGAAAACTAAGATTTGCTTTATCCGATATCAATCGTGAGCTACGAGCAAATAGAACACCTTTTAGGAGTATCAATACTGTTACATGAATAGTAAATGCATGTACCAAAAAATTTGCAGTTCCTAATGGAATAGGTAACAAAGCTACTTTACTGCCCACTGCCACTAAATCACCACCGCCCCAAGTCAAACTAGTGCTTGTTGTTGCACCAAGGGCTATTGTGCCAGGTGCTAAAGCATGGGTATTTTGTATCCATTGAGCAAAGACAGGTTGTAATTGAATAGCGGTATCTGAAAACATATCTTGAGGGCACCCTAAAGCAATCACGGTATCATTATGAATATACAACCCAAAACTGTGAAAGCCTAAAAATATACACACCCAGTTGAGATGTGATATGATTGTATCACGATGTCTAAGAACACGATCTAATAGATCATTGTATCGAGTAGTTGGATCATAGTCTCTTACCATAAAAATGGTTGCATGTGCAGCAACACCAACTATGAGAAAGCCCCCAATCCACATGTGATGTATGAACAATGACAGTTGTGTACCATAGTCAGTAGCTAGGTATGGATAAGGAGGCATAGCATACATATGGTGAGCTACAATAATGGTCAAAGAGCCTAACATAGCTAGGTTAATAGATAATTGAGCATGCCATGATGTTGTTAGGATCTCATATAGACCTTTATGACCCTGGCCTGTAAATGGGCCTTTATGGGCTTCTAAAATATCTTTTATACCATGACCAATACCCAAGTTAGTTCGATACATATGACCAGCAATGAGAAAAAGAATTGCAATAGCTAAATGATGATGTGCAATATCAGTCAGCCATAGACCACCAGTTAGTGGGTCTAATCCTCCACGAAAAGTAAGAAAGTCCACGTATTTTGACCAATTCAAGGTAAAAAATGGGCTTGCTCCCTCAGCAAAACTTGGATAAAGTTGAGCCAAAAGATCTTGATTCAAGAGAAATTCATGAGGAAGTGGGATCTCTTTGGGATCTACTCCAGCATTTAGAAATTGGTTAATTGGTAAAGATACATGTACTTGATGCCTCGCCCAAGAAAGAGACCCAAGTCCTAGTAGACCTGCCAAATGGTGATTCAACATGGATTCTACATCTTGAAACCAAGCCAATTTTGGAGCAGCTTTGTGATAATGAAACCAACCAGCAAAAAGCATTAAGGCTGCAAAGACCAACGCACCAATTGCAGTACAATAGAGTTGTAATTCACTAGTTATTCCAGATGCTCTCCAAATCTGGAAAAAAAACAGAGGTTATTTGTATTCCGCGGAAACCTCCGCCTACATCACCATTCAATATTTCTTGGCCCACTATTGGCCAAACCACCTGGGCACTGGGTCAAATGTGAGTAGGATCATTTAGCCAAGCTTCATAATTGGAAAAACGAGCACCATGGAAATACATGCCACTCAGCCAAAGAAAGATAATGGAGAGTTGGTCGAAATGAGCACTAAATACTTTTCAGGAAATTTCCTCTAAATCGTATGGCTATCGAAATCATGAGCATCAGCATGTAGGTTCCAGATCCAAGTAGTAGTATCAGGTCCCTTAGCTATTGTTCTTGAGAATGAACAGGTTTTGCCCATTGCTCGAAAGAATTTTTTATGGGATCCCTATCCACCAAAATTTTGACTTCTGGATCTACCAAAATTTTAAATTTTGGTTTCGGCGAACTAATAATCATTGAGTCCTCCTCTTTCCGGACAACACATACAAAGAGACCCGCCAACAGAAAACATAATTAATGAACTTATGAGAGATGTTTATATTTAATATCTTTCTCTTCTATCTCCCATATATCTATTCTATATTTTCTTTAGTTATTCACTAGAACAATTATGATCCGGAAGTTAATCCAGGGCAAGTGTTCGGATCTATTATGACATAGCAATGGGGTGCTCAACGGACCCTTTTATTTGACTGACGGGGGCAATAAACTATAAAAAATTCAATATATATAATGGATTCTCTCTATATTTTATTCTCTATTAAAGAATAAAATATAGAGAATAATATTAGAATTCGAATAAAAAAAGAAAATAATAAAAAGACTGTTCTTATTCAAAATGCCCTGTGATCTTCAACCAATTTTGTGCCTCAATATAATTACCAGGGGTAAGGGCTATAGCTTGTTTCCAATATTCAGCAGCTTGATCAAACCAAGATTCTAAAATTTCAAAATCTCCCTGTCGAATGGCCTGTTCTCCGCGGTCGGAATAGGTGAGTAAAATCCTTCCCTTAGAACCGTACTTGAGAGTTTCCTGACTCATACGGCTTAACAGTCAATTCTTTTGATCTTCTATTTTTTATGGAGTTAATAACAAGACAAGAGGTTAATTACATGAATTTTAAACTTGAATTTGGATTAATAATTCAATTTAACCCTTTGTTTTTAGTTTTATCTTTTTTCCTACCTTCTGAAGAATAAAGCATCGACATTCACACTAACGTTCTTATTCGAATTTTCTGAAAGGTAACTATCTCGATTTCATATATCATTTCATATATTTCATATATGATATATATATTTCTATAGAATCCTCGAGAAAGACTTTTCTTCATAAGAAAAGAGTTACTCTCTTTGGGATCTGATACTACACCGCTGCTCAAAACCTTAGGGGATCCACTTTATTACATAAGTCGATTCCTAATCTATCATCATATAAGTAAGCAGTTCTTGTTGTATCGGCCAAAAACCTTGTGAATTGATCTTTACGGTGCTTCCTCTATCAATTAGATCTTTTATCCATAGAAAAAAGTATCTAGGAATATGTATTCTATTTCTTCATATTTTTACTTCTATGAAGTTGCTTTCTTTGCTACAGCTCATAAAAAGCGTTGTTTCGAACGGATATATATGTAGAAAGCCTATTTTCTTTTTTTATCTAGTATTTCTTACTATTAGTGGAGGTTCTTTTCTTTTTTCTTTCTATAGTGGAGATAGTCGCACATAATGACAGATCACGGCCATATTGTTAAAAGCTTGAGGTAAGAAAGGGTTTCGTTTGAGTGCCCGAAAATAGTATTCTAAAGCTTTTGTATGTTCTCCGTTACTTGTGTGGATAAGGACTATGTTATAAAGTATACAACTTCGATCATAGGGATCAATTTCCAGTCGCATAGCCTCATAATAATTATGTAAAGCTTTCGCATAATTTCCTTCAGATTAAGCCGACATCCGTTACGGTCGTCATTCGGTTCAAAAAATCTCCGTTCCAGAACCGTACGTGATATTTTCATCTCATATGGATCCTCCTTTATGTGGATAATGATAAACCCATGGAATCCAATCAAAAAAGATTGTAATATTCTCATTATCAACTCAGCGGGACTAGTGTTTTTACACGAAATCTCTAGCTAACCTTTTTGTAAAGGATCTTTTATTAACATTTAGTAAGTTATTACTGGATAACATAGTAACTTCAACAATTTATTTGTGCTCAACACCGCTTCATTTCCCATAATTAGTCACTTCAATAATCTTTATGGTTATATGGGTATCTAAAATACGAACGAGATGGATGTTTATTGTCCCGACCATTCTAGTTAGTCCTGGTCCCGATAAGAAAGGAAGGATTTTTTTTACAAAGTTTTCTCCTGTTGTTGATTCCCTAGCGTAGTGCTTCTTCCCCCATGTCACCTATTGGTACTAGTGGAGTAGTGTGATACGGTGGCCAGAATCGTGACTGTTTTTGGAATGCTGGTTTGCGTTTTGCGTTTGTGTTTGCAAAATGTCGCGGTAAGCAAGAGCCGCCACCGTCTTTTATTTTATCCAACAAGGAAAGGAAAAAAGCACAAAAAATTCCTTTTTCGAGATATTTCTGAGTACGGGGGTAGATTATAGAAAGGGAAGGTATTAGCACCCTTTCTAGATAACTACGGGCTCTTAGGTACTTGCTCATCATTTTCAAAATTGTTTTCTTTGTGTTTGTGTGCTTTGAAAAGTTTTTGTTTTGACTTCGATTTAACTCTTGCTTCTGTCTTCAAGAGTGTAATGAAGTGTTTTTGAAAACTTGTTTGTGAAAGAGTGTAAGTGTGAAAAAGTTTGTTTCGATTGAGAAGTACTTAAGAACTAATCTACCTACTCGAAAAAGGAATTGTTTTATGTTTCTTTTCCTTTAGACAATGCTATCCCACTATTAGTGAGAAGGTAGCACAGTCGTTGGAGTTTGAGGTCAATTCGAAAAGGGATGTACGGTCACTAAAGCAATGTTAGGGCGTCTTAGTAGTAACCCTAATGTCTTAAGATCAATTATTCAAGGCAACGATATCCGAGGCAACCTTTCAGAGGCAACTTTGATCTTTTAGACAAGAGGACGGCCTCTAAAACAACCTATACTCAATGACCATTTTAACGTAGGCAACCAAGTGGGAGTGTACCCTAGGAGTGCGCATGTGCGTGTGATTCATTTTCAGATTATTTATCTTTGTACATGTTTAGGGTGATCTAACTGTTTAACATTAGTCATACATTCTTGTCATGCAAACCCTAATTATTCACATATCTAGCAGTTAAATATTTGCAGAAATTAAAGTGCGGAATTTAAACTAAACTATTACAAGGCTTCGGGTATTTACATAGCCAAAAACAAACCCTTTGAAATTAAAAGCTGTAAAAATAAATAAATGTCCTAATTAAATTATTACAAACCGGGAGCAGATACAATAATTGGGCAAAATAATAATAAAGCGCGCGATGAAAAATTAGATCGACGAGAAAATAGGGTTTTGACCCTTCTTAACCTAATGAAAGAGAAAAATCCTTTTTGTTGTTTTTAATATTATTTTTAAGAAAAGAAATTAAGTTTTTTAAATTAATTGTTAAATTAATTAGTTATTAAATTAATTAATGAAAATAATTAAATGACATTTTTTTGGTTTTTGGTTATTTTAGGAAAAAGATAAAATGTAATTAAGTTAGTACAAATCCTATTTATTTTAATTATTTACAAAAGGAAATTAAAATTGTCTAATTAATCAAACCTAATTAAATTAATTAAATTATTGCTAAAAACAATATTCTAATTTTAATTGGACATAAAAATATTTTTGGTGATTTTTGATTAAAAAAAGAATTAATTTATTGGTTAGTAAATAAATAAATAATTTAAATAAAATAAATAAAAAAGAGATGAAGAGAGAAAATGGGCCTGAGAATGGGGGTGTGAATAGCTGAAATCTGGGCCCAAAAGAGATGACCCATGCTGACTTTTTGGATCCAATACCACGCGCTTGACTTGGCTCATGGTGCACCTTCAGTGGTGGCCATCAGATTTGGCCATCTGGCATGATTGATTGTGAGGGTACATGGTGGATCTCTTGGCTTGCGCATGTACTGAATAACCTGAAAGAAAATAAGAAAATAGCAAATGCTGGAGGCAGGGATCGAACCCCTGACCTCCAGCCTCTAAAGCCTTATGCGCTCACGTGGCCACCACTACGCCACTTTGTTTTCACTGTTATCATATTACAAAGCAATAATAATATATGAAACAAATAAAATAATGGGAAATTCCGCGCGAAATTCAAATGAACAAATGATGGATGGCCACGTATGTGTCTTCTTCCCTGCACCGTGGCTAAAAGCTTGAGACCTTATACCTACGGACAACGTCCGTTGCTACAGGCCTGTACGTTCCCAGAATCTTCCATGGGCCATGTAAATAACATCTAACACCATGGTTAGACTCGCATCGTCCTCCTGATCACAATGGTACCACTTACGAAGGCTGATTTTTCCTGTAAATGAAATCCCTAATTCAGAGCTTCGTGACCTAGCTATGGTGAAATCGTGTATAGGCCATAAAAATGAAATTGAATGATGTAGAAAGTTTGCATATGTTCCATAGATCAAGAATGTATAATTAATTCAATCTAACAATGCTTAAAACATGAGATTCGAATTCAAGAACAGGGCGAAGTTGTGAATGACTTACAGTGTGTTTTGGGACTGGAATGGACTGGTTCTTGATTGCTTTAGCTTCTAGAGAGTCCCAGGAAGCGATTGGGATAGGTAACGAGCCTTGAGGATGCCTCTAAGTGCCAATTCGATCTCACACTTTTTCTTGATTTTTTCAGATTTTGTTCTTCCTCTCACGCCTGTCTCTAGCCTCCTTTTAGTTCTGGCCTCGTTCTATATGTATGAGTGAATGCATTAGGGTTGATAATTGCATCCGAATCTTTCTCTTTCAATGATTTTTGATTTGATTTGATTCACCCTTTAAAACCTTCCAAACTTGGCTTATTTCTAATCTTTTTGTGCACACATGCCTTGATACGAGTTTGATTGATGCTAGTTGTGTAATAAGACCTGAAATAATCACAAAATCTTTGGTTTTCAATATTTTTGATTTTATATGATTTGTTTTGATTTAAATTGAATTAATTCAAATAAAAACCAAAATAAATAATAAAAATAAAATATGGATAAGATTTTGTTAATGGTGAATCTTATCAAATCTTGAATCATCAATACACAAGGATTCCAAGCCCAAGACTTGACCTAATACAATGCTTGATACATATACAACACAAGGCATACGAAAATAGGACCAAGAGGCTGCACAATCTGAAATACAAAACTTGAAAAAAGCTTGAAAAAGTGTGGAATCAAAATCTTGGTTAGAGGCAGATTCAAGGTCAAAACTCAACATAGACTTCTTGCCTGACATCCACTGAAGCTATTGCAATCAAAAGCCAAGCCAATTACCTCTTGAATCGCATTGTAAGTCTTTTGAAAAACACCCCTGTACACGAAATCGTATTCTCATATTCATGCATTTTTCTGGCGAAATCTTGACACCATCGTGTTTATCGTTCCATTTAGAACATTTTCGCATCATTTGATTTTGTTTTCATGAGCCATAGCTCTATACCCGAACCTAAGGTTTTGGAGACTTGTATTTGGGCGTTTATTTTATAGGAAAAATCAGGACCAATAATGGACATTTTCAAATCTCGCACGTTTTCTTTTTCTTTTTTTCAGCATATTGCTTGTTTTTCATATATAATATTCTCCACTTATTCCATTAACAATTAAATACAATGGCTCAGTTGGTGAAGGCGCTAGTGGAAAATCCAATGGGACCTGGGTTCAAATCCCAGGTCCTCCAATACATTTGTTTCATTTTTCTTCAGGTAATTACATGTGATTTCCAAGCGCCAGATGGCCTACAGGCCAGATCTGGTTGCCCATATTGGACATCCACCATGTACTCTAGTCAACAGGCGCGCGTGAGATCTTGGAAAGTCAAAGAAGGCTAGTATAATTGGGCTTGGAGATTGCTCTTCTCACCATCAATCTGGGCCCAAACCCCCCTTGGTTTATTTCTATTTCTTTTCATTATATTTATTTATTTGTTTTATTATTATTATTTTTTATTATTAATCACTAACCAATTAATAATTTTTCCTCATAAAATCAGAATACACAAAAAATATTTTTTTATTTATTAAAATTAAATTCATCATTTTCTTTTTGTAAATAAATTAATTTAATTGATTTAGTTTTAATTAGGAAATAACATTAACAATTTTGCAATAATTAAAAATTAATGTAGAATTAGGTTTTTTACTAACTTTCAATCAATTTATTTTATTTCTTTAAATATAAAAAAATCCAAAATATCTTTTTTTTAATTAACTAATTAAGTTATTTAATAATTAGCTTAGGTTTAATTCCATTGAATTCAAAAATAAACAAAAAATGCTTTCTTTCACTAAAAGGGTCAAAACCCTAAAAAATGCGCCGATTTAATTTTCTCGCACGCGATTCATATTTCCATATTATTGTAATTGCTTCCGGAATGTAATAGTTAAATTAGGACTTTAATTTATTTATCGCTTTATTTGTTTTCCGCAATTTAAATTAAAGGGTTGTTTTTGGCGATGTAAATACCTGACGCCTTGTAATAGTTTAGATTTAATTTCCGCAATTTAATTTCCGCAAATTATTAACTGTTAGGTGTTTAATAATAGGGAATGCATGACAATATCAAATGTATGAACTTAAAATCAACATAGCTCACCCATGACATGTACAAAGATAAACCGAAACAATACACTTGCACATGCACACTCTTAGGGTACACCTCACTTGGTTGCCTTCGAACATGGTCATTGAGTATAGGAAGTTTTAGAGGTCGCCCTCTTATCCAAAGATCATAAGTTGCCTCGAAATAGTTGCCTCGGAAAAATGATCTAAGACATTAGGGTTACCGCTAAGGCATCCTAACATTGCTTTAGTGACCACAAGTCCCTTAATCGAATTGACCCTTAAAACTCCAACGACGATGCTACCTACTCATCAATAGTGGGCTAGCATTGTCTAAAGGACATTTGCACAGTTTAATTCCTTTTTCGAGTAGGTAGATGGTTCTTAAGTACTTGCTCTCTCAAAACAAAACAAAACTTTTCGCACTTACACATTTCAAACAAAAACTCCTTTCAAACCCACAAACACAAAGAAAAGCAATTTTTGAAAACACTTTGAGCAAGTACCTAAGAGCCCGTGGATAACCACGGATAGAAAGGGTGCTAACACCTTCCCTTTCTATAATCTACCCCCCGAACCCGAGAAACATCTCGAAAAAGGAATTTTTCTGTGCTTTTTTCCTTTCCTTGTTGGATAAAATAAAAGATGGTGGCGACTCTTTCTTACCGCGACATTTTGAGAAAACAAACGCAAAACGCAAACCAGCATTCCAAAAAACAGTCAGTTCTTCCCACCGTATCACAGAACTGGCGACTCTGCTGGGGACATTATAAGTGAGCTTGTGGGCTTGTATGATTTATCTTTGTGGGCTTGTATCGGAGTTTCTATAGATCCTAACCCGGATCTGGGGGATACCCTTTAGGTAAGTAGCAATAAAATATGAGGGAACTGTACGGCATAGACCGATACGGTTGAAGCAGTAGCTACGTTGGTGTGGCACTTTAGATTGTACCGATATCCCTTGTGTTGGAACGAGGAGAACATGGGTCATCTGAGGGGTCATTAAGCACCAACTGACCTTAGAACCTTTAAATTGACCAACTTGGCCATAGAACAATAGCAGTATGCTACACTCATTGAGACTAAACTCTCGTGATGATTTCGGCCGCAAGAAAAGGTTGCTAAACTGGAATTATGACCGATCGAGGGTAGTCAGTGATATTGAGATCCTCTAGAACCCGGTTACTATTTTTAGGACAGGTTTAAACCAAATGAACTGAAAGAGGGTAGTACCTAAGCTCCTTGCCAGCCTGAAATCTAAGGGCTCTCTGTGTGACTTGTGTGCCTTTACCATGTTTGTTATTTGTGGATACTTGTGGTGTGCCTTTATCATGACATCATAACATTGCATACATCTTGCATAAGGCTAACCTATTTCAAAGATAGAAGGGGTTCATCTTTGCTCTATTTTGTAGGTTATCATGATGCCCGTGCGTAGGAATACTATCTGGATCAACTTTGTCCAAGTTCCCACTTTGCTTAAAGATCTGTTAGCAAAGATGCCTGATATCCTTCCTTAGGAGACATGGTTATCTTCTCAGTTTGGTCACCTCCAAATTGGACGAACAGATGATGAGTGTTTTGGTCCAATTATATGATCCGTTGTACCATTGTTTTACTTTCCAGGACTACCAGCTAGTTCCCACCCTAGAAGAGTTCTCTGAGCTACTCGGTATCTCCGTTCTGGAGCAGACCCCGCTTACTGGCTGGGAGAAGATTCTTAGGCCCGAAGAAATTGCTACAGCCCTTCATTTGACAAAAGAAGAGGTAATGGCTAATTGGGAAACTAGGAGTGGAGCAAAGGGCTTTCTGACTAAGTTCTTGGTTGGTAAGGCTAACTATTTCTGGGATAGCCTAGACTTCAAGGCATTCGAGGATATTCTGGCCCTTCTGATATACGGCTTGGTATTGTTTCTGAACTCTGACTCCTTTGTTGATGTGAATGCAATAAAGATCTTCATCTCTCGGAATCCGGTACCCACTCTCTTGGGTGACATTCTTCATCAGCTCTATGCTCTTACCGCCCGAAAGCGGGGAACCTTGATGTGTTGTGCTCTGTTATTGGCAAGGTGGTTTATTTCACACCTTCCCAAGTCAGTGCTGAAGAACAAAGAAGGCATGGGCTGGGCCTATAGGGTGATGTCTCTCTCTCATAATGACATCATTTGGACTCTCAAGGGTATGGACGAGGTGACTATTATTGATCGATGTGGGGAGTACCCTAATATTCCACTGTTAGGAACCCATGGAGGAATTTCTTACAACTCATGCTTAGTGTTACGTCAGTTCGGACGTGCCAGAAGAGAAGGACCTCATGAGATGCTAATGCCTAGTATCATCTTTGATTTTCAAGGGGATAGCGACGAGCAACGTCGCAGATTCATAAGGGCTTGGGATAGAGTTCACCAATCTGATCCACATGAGTTGGGCCCAAAGACTTCACTTCCGATGGAGCCATATCTCAGATGGGTCCGCATCCGTGCCCAAAAACTAGGTATGCCATATGAAGTTGTCCGGCCTGTCACTCTTGAAGTTACTAATGAAGAAGGAGTTCTTCCAACCATCCTCCAGCCTTATATACCCACTGACATTGGGGCACTAAAAAGGTCTTGGATGCAACTGAGAGAAGAACGGGATTCTTACCGAGAGAGGTTCAACGAGCAAGAGCAAAAGATCCAGAGGTTGACTAGGCAACTGGAGAACGAGCGGATTCTCAACGACTATGTCCGCACTGATAAGAAGAGACCATGGGAGCGTTGATTGACCTTTGATCATTTCCTTTCCAGTTTTTATTTACTTTTCAGTATTTCCATTCTTGTAACGCCTTAAGGCCAATTTGTCGAACAATTTGAATTTCAAAGTTTATCTAATAAAGTGTGTTTCATTTCTTGTTTACAAATTTGAATCTCCCGGTTGTCTTTGAAATCATAATCATACGCATTTCATCTCATGCACTTCATAAACAAGTACCCATTACAGGGCTCTTATCTTCTTCGCTGTTTATTTCAGCAATCATCATGTCTGCTGAACCTTCAACTGAGCAAGCCATCAAGGCCCTCCAGGCCCAGAATGCCCAATTTCAAGAATTGTTCATGAATCTTGCTAAGGGTCAACAGGACCTGAAGACCCTGATTCTGAAAGAGAAGAAGAAGAAGAAGAAGAGGACCATCCTGTTTAACACAGGGCACAGGTTTGGAAACAGGCTACATAATGAAGTTGATTTGACCACCTCATCTGGAGGGAAAGATAGTCAAGAGGAAAGGAGGGCTCCTAGCCATGTGGTCTCCGACAACGAGACGGATTTCGATGAAGAACAGTATCCTCCTACTGAGGATAGGTACAAGCAGCTGGAAGACCGGTTGAGTGCTATGGAAGTTCAGAAAGTGCCTGGTCTGGACTTTGGTGATCTGGGTCTATCATCTGGGGTGGTGATTCCCCATAAATTCAAGGCACCAGCCTTTGCTAAGTATGACGGAGTTTCTTGTCCGAAGCTGCACCTCCGGTCATATGTGAGGAAGATTCAGCCGTACACTGCTGATAAGAACCTATGGATCCATTTCTTTCAAGACACTCTCTCAGGGACTCAGCTTGAGTGGTTCTATTAGTTAGACGAAGCTAGTATCCGCAGTTGGGAAGATTTGGCTACTGCTTTCTACAGGCAGTATCAGTACAACTCCAACCTTGCTCCTACGCGTACCCAACTCCAGGGTATGTCAATGGGAACGGGTGAGGGATTCAAAGATTATGCTCAGAAGTGGAGACACCTCGTCGGGAGAGTACAACCACCATTGGCTGATCGGGAGCTTGTGGACATGTTTTTGGGGACCCTGTCTGGTCCACTCTTCAACCACCTGATTGGAAGCTCTTCATCTGGGTTTACGGAGCTTATTTTGACGGGTGAGAGGATTGAGGCTGGTATTAAGGCTGGTAAGATATAGAAGGGTGCCTCATCAAGCACCAAGAAGAAGCCCTTTAAGAAAGAGTCCAGTGTCGTCTACAGTTCGAAAAGACAGAATAGACCTGAACACCACCAAGCTATCAATGCGGTTGTTATTTCAAAACCTGTCGGTGCTCCTCAGTACAACACTCAACAGAAGGACGAGAGACCTCGAAGGCAGTTCACCCGCCTCAACATGACCTTATCTCAGATTCTGCCACAATTACTGAAAACCAATTTGGTGATTCTAAAGGAAGCCCCAAAGAATCCAAATACAACATCACCAAGGTATAACCCTAATGCCCGCTGTGCTTATCACTCTGATAGCCCGGGGCACAATACAGATGATTGTTGGACTTTGAAGAGTAAGATACAGGACTTAATTGATGTGAAGGAGATTGAGTTTGAGGCGCCCGAGAGGCCTAACATTGTGACTGCTCCTATGCCCAAGCATGGAGTGAATGCTATAGAAGAAGGCTCGTTTGTGGATTCTGTGGATGATATTGTTACCCCTTTGTTGACTGTGAAGAAGAACCTTTTGCTAGCCGGTTTATTTCCGGGCTGTGACAAAGGTTGTTGTATGTGTTCTGTTCTACCTACCGGTTGCCTTCTCTTGAAGTCAGGTATCCAACGCCTGATGGACAGTAAAGAGATCCTGTTCGAGAAGACTGTTGTTCCCTCAATTCCTACTGAAGAAGTTGCCATCATTACCATTTTTGATAATTCTTCCAAGGCTCCCTCGAGGAAGCCTGTTAAAATTACATCTGTTCCTAGAATCGCACTTGTGATCATCACTGTTCCGGGGCCCATCCCCTACACCTCTGATAAAGCTGTCCCTTGGCACTATGGGGCTGATGTTTATTTTCATGGAGTTAAGCAAGAATTGGATGCTGATACTGACGTCAGCAATATTGTGGGACCTGCTAAAGTCACCCACAGCAGAAGACTTTTCTCACCTGATATCTCTCCACCAACGGCCCGAAAACCTGTTGTTATCACACCCGCCAGTGTACCTGCTACCATTCCTGTTCAAGTTCCTATTCTTACCCATGTCGCCGAGTCATCTGACACTCGGGGCAAGGGAATCACCACTGATGTGCCTGCCCAGACGGAGGCACCGAAGACGGTTACTGTTGAAGCTTCCAAACAAGAGATGGAAGAGATTCTGAAAATCATCAAAAAGAGCGACTACAATGTAGTCGAGCAGCTGGGGAAAACCCAATCCAAGATTCCTATGTTGTCATTGTTGTTATGCTCAGAGGCCCATGCCAAGGCTCTGATTACCTTTTTGAAGACTGCCCATGTGCCACAAGAGACATCAGCTGATCAATTTACAGATTGCGTGTCCAATTTAACTGCTGATAATGGGTTGGGTTTCTATGACGCCGACTTGACGGCTAAAGGGAAGAATCACAATGATGCCCTGCATGTCTCCATTGAATGCAGGGGCACTACTCTTGCTCATGTATTGGTGGATACTGGTTCCTCATTTAACGTCTTGCCTAAGAAAGCTCTAGATCGGTTGGATTATGAAGGGTTGGAGCTGAAGCCAAGCAACATTGTCGTCAGGGCCTTTGATGGGTCTAAAAGAATGGTACATGGAGAGGTTGATATCCCGATCAAGGTTGGTTCTCAGGTCTTCAATTCTACATTCTATGTGATGGACATTCGCCCATCTTATTCTTGTTTGCTGGGTCATCCATGGATCCACAAAGTTGGGGCCGTAACCTCAACGCTCCACCATAAGCTGAAGTACCCGGTCAAAGGGAAGATTGTGATAGTACAGGGAGAGGAAGAGTACATGGTTAGCCACCTCAACTCTTTCTGATATGTAGAAATGGATGGGGAGTTCATTGAGACCCCATTTCAGCATTTTGAAGAGGTTCCCCAGACACTGGCGTCAGCTGAGACTGTTATTGAAGATTCTCCTATGAAGATGGCTTCCCTCAAGGATGCTCGGGCTGTTGTGGAGATAGGTGGGTATGTAAATTGGGGCCGACTCCCTGATTTTACACAGAAGACTAACAAGTTTGGTTTGGGTTTCACTACAGAAGCTCAAAGGGTTGTTCGGAATGCACGAATCGGAAGACCTCCCGTGTTCATCAGCAACTCGGGAGTGAATGCCATTGAAAACGACGTGGAAGAATCTGAGTTTGACAGCTGGATCTATCCTACGACTGACGGTGGACAATGCAATTGGACAACAAAGGACTTCATCCCTATTACTTTTGTTACCCAGTAATAAAACCTTTTGTTTTGAATATGTAACAGACAATGTTTTAAACTTTATGGCCCGGTGTATTACCCGGGGCACCGTGGCTTCATTTGTGAGGGCTTTTGTGTGTCATTTTCATATATCATTAATAAAAGCATTGGACGTTTTCTTGCATTTCAAATCTTGTGCTCCCTGTTTTATTATATATATATATATATTGCAAAACAGTTATTTTACACACATTCACATATACAGGTCTACATCCACTTTGGATCTCACTGGTAACGACTCTGCTACTTCCAGTTATGACTTTGAAAATCCGATCAACTTAGCCGAAGACGAAGGTGAAGATGATTGCGAAGTGTCTGTTGAATTTGTTAGACTATTGCTTCAAGAAGAGAGGGCCATACTACCTCCAATCCATCAATTATGATACTTTCAATTGCAGAAAGACCATTGATATCATACTTAAAAGTGCTGGATAATACAAAGAGGTACGTGTTGGGGCAGCATGACGAGTCCGGCCGAAAAGAGCATGATATTTACTGCTTTAGCAAAAAGATTACCGACTGTGAGACCCAATACTCACTGCTCGAGAGAACTTGCTGCGCTTTGGCATGGGTTGCTCGTCGGCCGAGACAATACATGTTGACTCATACTACTCTTCTGATACCAAAAGATCAAAACGTCTTGACGGCACCTTGGCCTTTTGCAATGTGGGGCATTGATATGATCGGCGAGATCATACCTACGGCATCCAATGGGCATCGTTTCATCCTGGTAGCAATTGATTACTTTACGAAGTGGGTTAAAGCAGCGTCCTTTGCTACGGTAACCAAGAACGTCGTGGCACGGTTCATTCGGCATAATTTGATCTGTCGATATCGTGTACCAGAGAGGATCATTACGAACAATGGTACCAATCTCAACAACAAGATGATCATTGAGCTCTGCGAGTAATTCAAGATACAGCATCACAACTCTTCTCCCTACCGACCGAAGATGAATGGGGCTGTAGAAGCGGCTAATAAGAACATTAAAAGATTATGCAGAAGATGACAGTGACATACAAAGATTGGCACGAGATGTTACCATTTGCTCTTCATGGGTACCGTACCTCACCACAGACGTTAACAGGGGCAACACCCTATTCCTTGGTATATGGCATGGAGGCTGTCTTGCCCATTGAAGTTCAGATACCATCTCTTCGAATCATGAAGGATGCAGGTTTAAGTGAAGATGACTAGATTCAGACCCGGCTTGGTCAACTGAACTTAATAGACGAAAAGAGACTTACTGCTATTTGTCATGGTCAAACGTATCAAAAACGGATGATCAAAGCATTTAGCAAGAAAGTCAGACAAAAAGAGTATCAAGTTGGGGATCTGGTAATCAAGTGTATTATCCTACCTCAAGGTGATCCCAGGGGCAAATGGACCCCTACTTACGAAGGGCCATTTGTGGTCATTTTCTCATGAGGAGCTATGATTCTAACCACCATGGATGGTGACGACCTTCATCACCCCGTCAATGCAGACATAGTAAAAAGATACTACGCATAATCAAAGACCCGCTAGGTCGACTGGCCTAGGCAAAAATAAGGGCTTCCCAGCGAACCAAAAGCGTTCGGGCAAAAATAAGGGATGAAAATGAAAAAATCTGTACACCCAGCAAGTCGAAAACCTGAAAAGACGGCTTGGGCAAAAAGGGGTATCCCGGTGGACTGAAAACCCGAAAGGGCGATCCAGGAAAAAATTAGGGATCAAAGCGTAATATTATGTCTCATTGGATCACCTTGCATCCAGTCTTCGGTATCGACTATTAAGCTCGGACGGCACTAATCAATCAGATTCATCTTCAACCAGTAGCAAAACGATGAGATGCTCGAGGACATAAAGGCAATAACAGAGTTGGAACCCAGTGGGATCATTCACATAGCTTTTTTGTTTAGTCTTTCACAAATTGTGTAAATTCTATTTGTTCGGCGGTGTTCTCTTACTAGGACGTCAACCTCTTGTACAAAAACGCCTATTTACAGGCCAAATTTCAAAATAAATACAAATCATTTTAAGACAAATTTCAAACTGATTTTCCTTTATCTGTTTTGTTTTGCAAAGAACATCCAATATTCATTTTTGGTATATGCATTTGACATTAATTGCTGCTCATAAATGTTTACATGCGAGACAAAAGATGAATTACTTGTAATATCAGAAATAGGAGCAATAGAATTGCCCAAGCCGTATAGTTGCTCTGTCCACCAGGTACGAAGGTAGATTCAGCTTAAGAATATGGCTAAGATACTTGCACTCCCCGTAGAGTAAGACAGTAATGGTAGCTCTCCCAGCTGAGACTTGCAACTGCGAACGAATCAGCAATACTCTCCCCAATCAGAGTTAATATACCATCAGCACTAAAAAGGGTCTTAATATTGCTGGGGTATAAGAATATTCCTCAACAAGTATAAAAGTATCCCCGGTAGTCTTAATATTCCTCAGTAGAGTATAAGAATGTTCCTCGACAGAGTACAAGATACCCCCAGTGGAGTCAATGCTTTCCCAGCACGGTCTGAAAAAGCTTCCCCAACGGAGTTGAATCATCATCCCCAGTAGACTCTGGAAGTTTATCCCCAGCGGAGTACAAAATAAATCTCCCCAGCCAAATTCAGAGGGTTATCCCCACAAGAGTCTAACAAGATTATCCCCAGCAAGTTGCAACTGAAAGATCATCCCCAACGAAGTTCTTTCCTTTTACGAACAGGATTCAACCCTCAACAGATTTAATATAACCAGCAATGGTAAGCCATCCTCGGCGGAGTTTATCATTGAAATCCCCAGCGGAGCTTATCAGCGGAATCCCTAGTGGAGTTTATCGTTAAAATCCTCAGCAGAACATTTCTTCCCCGCAGAGTAATTCCCCTCGGAGTAATCTCCTCATCAGTTTAATCCCCAACGGAGTTATCCTCTCCTGCAAGTTTATCATCTTTGTTCATCATCTCCAGCGGAAACGAAGAATCCAACTCTATTCTCCGGCAACTCCGGGATTTATTTTCCCCAGCTAAAACATCACATTTCCATACATCATAATACATGCATATACGCATCACACGATCTCATTTATGTCAAGAACATCATTGCTTGATCCATATCATGCATTGCATATGACTGACCTTTACCTTTCAGGGAAGATGCAGTTAAATTCTCAACTATGTCAAAGGAGACAAAATTAGTTAAATTGATTCCTAAAGATTTTTCTGAGGCCAATTCAGTCAATGGAGACAAAATCAGTTAAATTGATTCCTAAAGATTTTTCTAAGGCCAATTCAGTCAATGGAGACAAAATCAGTTAAATCGATTCCTAAAGATTTTTCTGAGGCCAATTCAGTCAATGGAGACAAAACCAGTTAAATCGATTCCTAAAGATTTTTCTGAGGCCAATTCAGTCAATGGAGACAAAATCAGTTAAATCGATTCCTAAAGATTTTTCTGAGGCCAATTCAGTCAATGGAGACAAAACCAGTTAAATCGATTCCTAAATATTTTTCTGAGGCCAACCTGTCAATGGAGACAAAACCAGTTAAATTGATTCCTAAAGATTTTTCTAATGCGAATGTAGTCAATGGAGACAAAACCAGTTAAATCGATTCCTAAAGATTTTTCTAACGTGAACGCAGTCAATGGAGACAAGACCAGTTAAATCGATTCCTAAAGATTTTTCTGATGCGAACACAGTCAATAGAGACAAAACCAGTTAAATCGATTCCTAAAGATTTTTCTGATGCGAACGTGGTCAAAGGAGACAAAACCAGTTAAATCAATTCCTAAAGATTTTTCTGATGCGAACGCAGTCAAAGGAGACAAAAACCCCTCTAGTTCAGTTAAATTGATTCCTAAAGATTTTTCTAATGCCAATCCAGTCAAAGAAGACAAAACCACCTATCAACAATCTCCAAATGGCATATGTAAGCCCATTCCCAACATCACAATGTTGATACTACGTCAAGCGAGTGCAAATTTCTGGGCACTCTAGTGTTCAATCATCTTCCATCTTCGGATCACGAAAGGCCCGAAAGCCAATCTATATCCTCAGGTTTAAGAAAATTGAATAGGGGAAACTGTTGTACCCAAAAATTTTCCCTCCCATTTTTCTCAAGACCTTTCAAGAATAATCTCCAAGTGGCTCAAGATTTCTCAAGAGTTGGACAATCAAGTCATCTCCTAAGGCAGTCAATCTCAAATTAGGGTTTTGTGTTGCATCAAGGTCCTTACATCCAAATGACCTCAAGTGATCCCCAATGTCCTAATATGTTCTCAAGTTCATCCATGTCAAAATTTAAGCCTTGCAGAAAAAGTTTGGTCAGTCAATTGCTCAAGAGGTCCAAAAATCGACTGTGTTAGGGCAAAAGTCAACTGTGACCTACAAATAGTCAAACCTTAAGATTTTTTGTCAACCTTATCATTTTGAACGATAATTCATCATTTGATCAAGGGTTGATCATGATTCATCAAGGATTGCTCAAAATTCATCAAGATTCAAAAGTTGCTAAATTAGGGTTTTGTAGGAAAAGTCAACTCAACTTTGACCAAGCATAACTTTCTCATAATTTTTGAGAAATGACCCATCGAAATCTCATTTTGAAGAGGATTCAATTTCCTACAATCCATCTTCACACCCCAAGATCAATAAATGTATTCACAAAAAGTTACAAATTTGGACATTATAGGTCTTTTTGAAAGTCAACAAAAACACCTTTTTTTCCAAAGCTTATAACTTGAGCATGGAGAATCAAAATGAGATGAGACCAAAAGGGTTGGTTATAGGACATTTCAAGGTTTCTAAAAAGTCCAAAAACACATCCAAAAGTGAAAAATTGAAGAAGTTATGCATTGTTGAAGTTGGGCATTTTTCCAAAATTGCCAAAAGTCAACTATCCCCAAAACTTCAAATTTTGTCAAATGGGCCCACTTTTTTCCACTTGATTTGATCTTATCACACTACACACATTTCCTATCTTCATCCTTGTGTCCAATTATTAATTTTTCTATTTTATTTGATTTTTATTGATTTAATTCATTTTAAATCCAAATAAAATCCAAATCTTAATCACTTGGTATATTTTTGATCATTACAGGTCTTAAATATCATCATGTACACAATCAAATCCGAATCAAGCCATGTTGTGAACAAAATATTAGTTTTTGACATTTTTGGAAGCTTTGTTAATGGTGAATCTTATCAAATCTTGAATCATCAATACACAAGGATTCCAAGCCCAAGACTTGACCTAATACAATGCTTGATACATATACAACACAAGGCATACGAAAACAGGACCAAGAGGCTGCACAATCTGAAATACAAAACTTGAAAAAAGCTTGAAAAAGTGTGGAATTAAAATCTTGGTTAGAGGCAGATTCAAGGTCAAAACTCAACATAGACTTCTTGCCTGACATCCACTGAAGCTATTGCAATCAAAAGCCAAGCCAATCACCTCTTGAATCGCACTGTAAGTCTTCTGAAAAACACCCCTGTACACGAAATCGTATTCTCATATTCATGCATTTTTTTGGCAAAATCTTGACACCATCGTGTTTATCGTTCCATTTAGAACATTTCGCATCATTTGATTTTGTTTTCATGAGCCATAACTCTATACCCGAACCTAGGGTTTTGGAGACTTGTATTTGGGCGTTTGTTTTACATGAAAAATCAGGACCAATAATGGACATAGACAGGTTCAGGAGGTGAAGACGAAGCGAACCATGGCCTTGGATTGCATTTTTACCGCCTAGAGAAGATTTTAGGAATGAGCCATGAATTTAGCTGCGGATAAAATCCGCAGGTAAATATCCAGGCTTTTCAACGAAGAAGATGATCATGTGTCCCTCCCCCGTTGGCTGTTTTAAATCTCGCGCGTTTTCTTTTTTTTATTTTCAGCATATTGCTTGTTTTTCATATATAATATTCTCCACTTATTCCATTAACAATTAAATACAATGGCTCAGTTGGCGAAGGCGCTAGTGGAAAATCCAATGGGACCTGGGTTCGAATCCCAGGTCCCCCAATACATTTGTTTGATTTTTCTTTAGGTAATTGCATGTGATTTCCAAGGCGCATCTCACCATACACCTTCAGATTCCAAGCGCCAGATGGCCTACAGGCCAGATCTGGTGGCCCATATTGGACATCCACCATGTACTCTAGTCAACAGGTGCGCGTGAGATCCTGGAAAGTCAATGCAGGCTAGTATAATTGGGCTTGGAGATTGCTCTTCTCACCATCAATCTGGGCCCAAACCCCCCTTGGTTTATTTCTATTTCTTTTCATTATATTTATTTATTTGTTTTATTATTATTATTTTTTATTATTAATCACTAACCAATTAATAATTTTTCCTCATAAAATCAGAAAACACAAAAAATATTATTTTTAGTTATTAAAATTAAATTCATCATTTTATTTTTGTAAATAAATTAATTTAATTGATTTAGTTCTAATTAGGAAATAACATTAACGATTTTGCAATAATTAAAAATTAATGTAGAATTAGGTTTTTTACTAACTTTCAATCAATTTATTTTATTTATTTAAATATAAAAAAATCCAAAATATCTTTTTTTTTAATTAATTAATTAAGTTATTTAATAATTAGCTTAGGTTTAATTCCATTGAATTCAAAAATAAACAAAAAATGCTTTCCTTCACTAAAAGGGTCAAAACCCTAAAAAATGCGCCGATTTAATTTTCTCGCACGCGATTCATATTTCCATATTATTGTAATTGCTTCCGGAATGTAATAGTTAAATTAGGACTTTAATTTATTTATCGCTTTATTTATTTTCCGCAATTTAAATTAAAGGGTTGTTTTTGGCGATGTAAATACCCGACGCCTTGTAATAGTTTAGATTTAATTTCCGCAATTTAATTTCCGTAAATTATTAACTGTTAGGTGTTTAATAATTGGGAATGCATGACAATATCAAATGTATGAACTTAAAATCAACATAGCTCGCCCATGACATGTACAAAGATAAACCGAAACAATACACTCGCACATGCGCACTCTTAGGGTACACCTCACTTGGTTGCCTTCGAACGTGGTCATTGAGTATAGGAAGTTTTAGAGGTCGCCCTCTTGTCCAAATATCATAAGTTTCCTCGGAAAAATGATCTAAGACATTAGGGTTACCGCTAAGGCGTCCTAACATTGCTTTAGTGACCACAAGTCCCTTAATCGAATTGACCCTTAAAACTCCAACGACGATGCTACCTACTCATCAATAGTGGGCTAGCATTGTCTAAAGGACATTTGTACAGTTTAATTCCTTTTTCGAGTAGGTAGATGGTTCTTAAGTACTTGCTCTCTCAAAACAAAACAAAACTTTTCGCACTTACACATTTCAAACAAAAACTCCTTTCAAACCCACAAACACAAAGAAAAGCAATTTTTGAAAACACTTTGAGCAAGTACCTAGGAGCCCGTGGATAACCACGGATAGAAAGGGTGCTAACACCTTCCCTTTCTATAATCTACCCCCCGAACCCGAGAAACATCTCGAAAAAGGAATTTTTCTGTGCTTTTTTCCTTTCCTTGTTGGATAAAATAAAAGACGGTGGCGACTCTTGCTTACCGCGACATTTTGCAAAAACAAACGCAAAATGCAAACCAGCATTCCAAAAAATAGTCAGTTCTTCCCACCGTATCACAATGTCCAAATAAGAACATCCACGCCAAGACGGATAAATTATTCATACCAAAGGTGTTATATCCATTGATAAGTTATGAAGAATTTAACCATAGATAATCTCTTAACCATCCCATCAAATAGGTTGAAGATAATGTGCTTCCAATGCCAATAAAAAGTAACCCATCCAATGGTATTTAACATCCAGAAAACATCCAAATAAAATGCGTCCCAAGCAGAAATATCACAAGTACCACCTCGTCCCGGACCATCGCAAGGAAAACTATAACCAAAATCCTTTTTATCCGGCATTAACTTGGAACCACGTGCATCTAAAGCACCTTTTACTAAGATCAATGTAGTTGTATGTAAACCAAGAGCAATAGCATGATGAACCAAGAAGTCTCCAGGCCTTATTGTTAAGAATAGAGAATTAATATTCTCATTAATAGCACTTAACCAACCCAGCAACCATATGCTTCGCCCCGCATTGAGCGTCGGACTATTCGTTGAAAATAAAAGTACATCGAAACCATATGAAGTTTTACCATGAGCAGATTGTATCCATTGGGCAAATATAGGTTCGATCAAGATTTGTTTCTCCAGGGTTCCAAAAGCAAGCATGACATCATTATGGACTTTCCCAAAGTATGGAACCCTAGAAATAGGCTAGCCCAACTAAAATGGGATATGATAGCTTCTTTATGCTCTAACATTATTGCCAATACATTAACCTTATTCTGTTCGGGATTGTAATCTCTAATGAAAAAGATAGCTCCATGAGCAAAATTCCATGTCATAATAAATCCTGCAATGTATTGGTGATGAGTATATAACGCAGCCTGAGTAGTAAAGTATTGTGCTATAAATGCATAAGCAGGTAAAGAGTACATGTGTTGAGCTACCAAAGAAGTAATTACCCCTAACGAGGCTAGAGCAAGGCCTAATTGAAAATGAATTGAATTATTGATTGTGTCATAAAGACCCTTATGTCCACGCCCCAATCTACCCCCCGGGGGAATATGTGCTTCTAAAATATCTTTTATATTGTGCCCAATACCGAAGTTAGTTCTATACATATGACCAGCAATGAGAAAAAGAATTGCAATAGCTAAATGATGATGGGCCATATCGGTAAGCCATAAAATTTACGTTTGAGGATGGAATCCCCCGAGAAGTGTTAGAATGGTAGTTCTTGCGCCTTGCGAAGTACTAAATAAATTATTACTAGAATCGGGGTTTTGAGCATAAAAATTCCACTGACCCGTCAAAAGTGGTCCTAATCCTTGAGGGTGGGGCAATACACTTAAGAAATTATTCCATCAAACATATTCTCCTCTGGATCTTGGAATAGCCACATGGACTAAATGCCCTATCCAAGCTAAGGAACTGACTCCAAATAGTCCTGACAAATGATGATTGAGGCACGATTCGACATTTTTAAACCACGAAACGCTTGGTTTCCATTTTGGTTATAGGTGTAACCAGCCCACTAATAAGGATATGAAAGAAATAAATAATGGGAAAATAGCTCCAGTATAAAGATCCTCATTAGTACGTAAACCAATTGTATACTACCACTGATAAACACCAGAATAGGCAATATTCATTAGGCCAAGAGCACCCCCTCGAGTAAAAGCTTCTACAGCCAGTTGACCAAAATGGGGATCCCAAATTGCATGAGCAATAGGTCTTACATGTAAAGGATCATGTACCCATGCCTCAAAATTTCCTTGCCAAGCTACATGGAAGAGATTCCCGGAAGTCCACAGAAAAATTATTGCTAATTGTCTGAAATGAGAAGCAAAAATATTCTGATAAAGACGTTCCTCAGTAATATCATCATGACTCTCGAAGTCATGTGCAATAGTAATACCAAACCAAATACGATGAGTAGTGGGGTCCTGAGCTAAGCCTTGGCTAAACCTTGGAAATCTTAATGCCATAATGCTTTTCAAATCCTCCTAGCCATTATCCTACTGTAATAATTCTTGCTAAGAAGAACGAGCACGTTGTGGCAATTCCACCCAGAAGGTAATGTGTTACTCCTACAGCACGTCCCTTTACAAATGCTCAAGGCTCTAGGTTGAGTAGCAAGAGCAACTTTTAATTTATTATGAGCCCAAACGATGGATTCAATAAGTTCTTGCCAATAACCACGCCCGCTGAATAGAAACATTAAACTAAAATCCCATACAAAATGGGCGCCTAAAAAAAAGACCATATGTCGATAATGAGGAACCATAAAACTAAATTACCTGGGATGCCTGTGCCCATAAGAAATCGTAAAGCCACCCATTAATGGTAATCGAACTCTGGGCAAAGTTTCCTCCTGTGATATGAGTTACTACTCCTTGATCATTTATACTTCCCCAAACATCTGACTGCATTTTCCAACTGAAATGGAATATTACTACAAAAATTGCATTGTACATCCAAAATAATCCTAGGAAGACATGATCCCAAACGGATACTTGGCATGTCCCCCCTCTTCCAGGGCCACCACAAGGGAACCGAAAACTAAGATTTGCTTTATCCGATATCAATCGTGAGCTACGAGCAAATAGAACACCTTTTAGGAGTATCAATACTGTTACATGAATAGTAAATGCATGTACCAAAAAATTTGCAGTTCCTAATGGAATAGGTAACAAAGCTACTTTACTGCCCACTGCCACTAAATCACCACCGCCCCAAGTCAAACTAGTGCTTGTTGTTGCACCAAGGGCTATTGTGCCAGGTGCTAAAGCATGGGTATTTTGTATCCATTGAGCAAAGACAGGTTGTAATTGAATAGCGGTATCTGAAAACATATCTTGAGGGCACCCTAAAGCAATCACGGTATCATTATGAATATACAACCCAAAACTGTGAAAGCCTAAAAATATACACACCCAGTTGAGATGTGATATGATTGTATCACGATGTCTAAGAACACGATCTAATAGATCATTGTATCGAGTAGTTGGATCATAGTCTCTTACCATAAAAATGGTTGCATGTGCAGCAACACCAACTATGAGAAAGCCCCCAATCCACATGTGATGTATGAACAATGACAGTTGTGTACCATAGTCAGTAGCTAGGTATGGATAAGGAGGCATAGCATACATATGGTGAGCTACAATAATGGTCAAAGAGCCTAACATAGCTAGGTTAATAGATAATTGAGCATGCCATGATGTTGTTAGGATCTCATATAGACCTTTATGACCCTGGCCTGTAAATGGGCCTTTATGGGCTTCTAAAATATCTTTTATACCATGACCAATACCCAAGTTAGTTCGATACATATGACCAGCAATGAGAAAAAGAATTGCAATAGCTAAATGATGATGTGCAATATCAGTCAGCCATAGACCACCAGTTAGTGGGTCTAATCCTCCACGAAAAGTAAGAAAGTCCACGTATTTTGACCAATTCAAGGTAAAAAATGGGCTTGCTCCCTCAGCAAAACTTGGATAAAGTTGAGCCAAAAGATCTTGATTCAAGAGAAATTCATGAGGAAGTGGGATCTCTTTGGGATCTACTCCAGCATTTAGAAATTGGTTAATTGGTAAAGATACATGTACTTGATGCCCCGCCCAAGAAAGAGACCCAAGTCCTAGTAGACCTGCCAAATGGTGATTCAACATGGATTCTACATCTTGAAACCAAGCCAATTTTGGAGCAGCTTTGTGATAATGAAACCAACCAGCAAAAAGCATTAAGGCTGCAAAGACCAACGCACCAATTGCAGTACAATAGAGTTGTAATTCACTAGTTATTCCAGATGCTCTCCAAATCTGGAAAAAAAAACAGAGGTTATTTGTATTCCGCGGAAACCTCCGCCTACATCACCATTCAATATTTCTTGGCCCACTATTGGCCAAACCACCTGGGCACTGGGTCAAATGTGAGTAGGATCATTTAGCCAAGCTTCATAATTGGAAAAACGAGCACCATGGAAATACATGCCACTCAGCCAAAGAAAGTTAATGGAAAGTTGGCCGAAATGAGCACTAAATACTTTTCAGGAAATTTCCTCTAAATCGTATGGCTATCGAAATCATGAGCATCATCATGTAGGTTCCAGATCCAAGTAGTAGTATCAGGTCCCTTAGCTATTGTTCTTGAGAAATGACCAGGTTTTGCCCATTGCTCGAAAGAAGTTTTTATGGGATCCCTATCCACCAAAATTTTGACTTCTGGATCTACCAAAATTTTGACTTTTGGTTCCGGCGAACGAATAATCATTGAGTCCTCCTCTTTCCGGACAACACATACAAAGAGACCCGCCAACAGTAAACATAATTAATGAACTTATGAGAGATTTTTATATTTAATATCTTTCTCTTCTATCTCCCATATATCTATTCTATATTTTCTTTAGTTATTCACTAGAACAATTATGATCCGGAAGTTAATCCAGGGCAAGTGTTCGGATCTATTATGACATAGCAATGGGGTGCTCAACAGACCCTTTTATTTGACTGACGGGGGAAATAAACTATAAAAAATTCAATATATATAATGGATTCTCTCTATATTTTATTCTCTATTAAAAAATAAAATATAGAGAATAATATTAGAATTCGAATAAAAAAAGAAAATAATAAAAAGACTGTTCTTATTCAAAATGCCCTGTGATCTTCAACCAATTTTGTGCCTCAATATAATTACCAGGGCTAAGGGCTATAGCTTGTTTCCAATATTCAGCAGCTTGATCAAACCAAGATTCTGAAATTTCAGAATCTCCCTGTCGAATGGCCTGTTCTCCGCGGTCGGAATAGGTGAGTAAAATCCTTCCCTTAGAACCGTACTTGAGAGTTTCCTGACTCATACGGCTCAACAGTCAATTCTTTTGATCTTCTATTTTTTCTGGAGTTAATAACAAGACAAGAGGTTAATTACATGAATTTTAAACTTGAATTTGGATTAATAATTCAATTTAACCCTTTGTTTTTAGTTTTATCTTTTTTCCTACCTTCTGAAGAATAAAGCATCGACATTCACACTAACGTTCTTATTCGAATTTTCTGAAAGGTAACTATCTCGATTTCATATATCATTTCAGATATTTCATATATGATATATATATTTCTATAGAATCCTTGAGAAAGACTTTTCTTCATAAGAAAAGAGTTACTCTCTTTGGGATCTGATACTACACCGCTGCTCAAAACCTTAGGGGATCCACTTTATTACATAAGTCGATTCCTAATCTATCATCATATAAGTAAGCATTTCTTGTTGTATCGGCCAAAAACCTTGTGAATTTATCTTTACGGTGCTTCCTCTATCAATTAGATCTTTTATCCATAGAAAAAATTATCTAGGCATATATATTCTATTTCTTCATATTTTTACTTCTATGAAGTTTCTTTCTTTGCTACAGCTCATAAAAAGCGTTGTTTCGAACGGATATATATGTAGAAAGCCTATTTTTCTTTTTTTATCTAGTATTTCTTACTATTAGTGGAGGTTCTTTTATTTTTTTCTTTCTATAGTGGAGATAGTCGCACATAATGATAGATCACGGCCATATTGTTAAAAGCTTGAGGTAAGAAAGGGTTTCGTTCGAGTGCCCGAAAATAGTATTCTAAAGCTTTTGTATGTTCTCCGTTACTTGTGTGGATAAGGATTATGTTATAAAGTATACAACTTCGATCATAGGGATCAATTTCCAGTCGCATAGCCTCATAATAATTCTGTAAAGCTTTCGCATAATTTCCTTCAGATTAAGCCGACATCCGTTACGGTCGTCATTCGGTTCAAATAATCTCCGTTCTAGAACCGTACATGAGATTTTCATCTCATACGGATCCTCCTTTATATGGATAATGATAAACATCCATGGAATCCAATCAAAAAAGATTGTAATATTCTCATTATCAACTCAGCGGAACTAGTGTTTTTACACGAAATCTCTAGCTAACCTTTCTGTAAAGGATCTTTTATTAACATTTAGTAAGTTATTACTGGATAACATAGTAACTTCAACAATTTATTTATGCTCAACACCGCTTCATTTCCCGGAATTAGTCACTTCAATAGTCTTTATGGTTATATGGGTATCTAAAATACGAACGAGATGGATGTTTATTGTCCCGACCATTCTAGTTAGTCCCGGTCCCGATAAGAAAGGAAGGATTTTTTTTACAAAGTTTTCTCCTGTTGTTGATTCCCTAGCGTAGTGCTTCTTCCCCCATGTCGCCTATTGGTACTAGTGGAGTAGTGTGATACGGTGGCCAGAACCGGGACTATTTTTGGAATGCTGGTTTGCGTTTTGCGTTTGTGTTTGCAAAATGTCGTGGTAAGCAAGAGTCGCCACCGTCTTTTATTTTATCCAAAAAGGAAAGGAAAAAAGCACAGAAAAATTCCTTTTTCGAGATATTTCTGAGTACGGAGATTATAGAAAGGGAAGGTATTAGCACCCTTTCTATCCGTAGTTATCTACGGGCTCTTAGGTACTTGCTCATCATTTTCAAAATTGTTTTCTTTGTGTTTGTGTGCTTTGAAAAGTTTTTGTTTTGACTTTGATTTAACTCTTGCTTCTGTCTTCAAGAGTGTAATGAAGTGTTTTTGAAAACTTGTTTATGAAGGAGTGTAAGTGTGAAAAAGTTTGTTTTGATTGAGAAGTACTTAAGAACTAATCTACCTACTCGAAAAAGGAATTGTTTTATGTTTCTTTTCCTTTAGACAATGATATCCCGCTATTAGTGAGTAGGTAGCACCGTCGTTGGAGTTTGAGGGTCAATTCGAAAAGGGACGTACGGTCACTAAAGCAATGTTAGGACGTCTTAGTAGTAACCCTAATGTCTTAAGATCAATTATTCGAGGCAACGATATCTGAGGCAACCTTTCCAAGGCAACTTTGATCTTTTAGACAAGAGGACGACCTCTAAAACAACCTATACTCAATGACCATTTTAACGAAGGCAACCAAGTGGGAGTGTACCCTAGGAGTGCGCATGTGCGTGTGATTCAGTTTCAGATTATTTATCTTTGTACATGTTTAGGGTGATCTAACTGTATAACATTAGTCATACATTCTTGTCATGCAAACCCTAATTATTCACATATCTAGCAGTTAAATATTTGCAGAAATTAAAGTGCGGAATTTAAACTAAACTATTACAAGGCTTCGGGTATTTACATAGCCAAAAACAAACCCTTTGAAATTAAAAGCTGTAAAAATAAATAAATGTCCTAATTAAATTATTACAAACCGGGAGCAGATACAATAATTGGGCAAAATAATAATAAAGCGTGCGATGAAAAATTAGATCGACGAGAAAATAGGGTTTTGACCCTTCTTAACCTAATGAAAGAGAAAAATCTTTTTTGTTGTTTTTAATATTATTTTTAAGAAAAGAAATTAGGTTTTTTAAATTAAATGTTAAATTAATTAGTTATTAAATTAATTAATGAAAATAATTAAATGACATTTTTTTGGTTTTTGGTTATTTTAGGAAAAAGATAAAATGTAATTAAGTTAGTATAAATCCTATTGATTTTAATTATTTACAAAAGGAAATTAAAATTGTCTAATTAATCAAACCTAATTAAATTAATTAAATTATTGCTAAAAACAATATTCTAATTTTAATTGGACATAAAAATATTTTTGGTGATTTTTGATAATAAAAAAAAAAGAATTAGTTTATTGGTTAGTAAATAAATAAACAATTTAAATAAAATAAATAAAAAAGAGATGAAGAGAGAAAATGGGCCTGAGAATGGGGGTGTGAATAGCTGAAATCTAGGCCCAAAAGAGATGACCCATGCTGACTTTTTGGATCCAATACCACGCGCTTGACTTGGCTCATGGTGCACCTTCAGTGGTGGCCATCAGATTTGGCCATCTGGCCATCTGGCATGATTGATTGTGAGGGTACATGGTGGATCTCCTGGCTTGCGTGTGTACTGAATAACCTGAAAGAAAACAAGAAAATAGCAAATGCTGGAGGCAGGGATCGAACCCCTGACCTCCAGCCTCTAAATCCTTATGCGCTCACGTGGCCACCACTACGCCACTTTGTTTTCACTGTTATCATATTACAAAATAATAATAATATATGAAACAAATAAAATAATGGGAAATTCCGCGTGAAATTCAAATGAACAAATGATGGCTGGCCACGTATGTGTCTTCTTCCCTGCACCGTGGCTAAAAGCTTGAGACCTTATACCTACGGACAACGTCCGTTGCTACAGGCATGTACGTTCCCAGAATCTTCCATGGGCCATGTAAATAACATCTAACACCATGGTTAGACTCGCATCGTCCTCCTGATCACAATGGTACCACTTACAAAGGCTGATTTTTCCTGTAAATGAAATCCCTAATTCGGAGCTTTGTGACCTAGCTATGGTGAAATTGTGTATAGGCCATAAAAATGAAATTGAATGATGTAGAAAGTTTGCATATGTTCCATAGATCAAGAATGTATAATTAATTCAATCTAACAATGCTTAAAACATGAGATTCGAATTCAAGAACAGGGCGAAGTTGTGAACGACTTACAGTGTGTTTTGGGACTGGAATGGACTGGTTCTTGATTGCTTTAGCTTCTAGAGAGTCCTAGGAAGCGATTGGGATAGGTAACGAGCCTTGAGGATGCCTCTAAGTGCCAATTCGATCTCACACTTTTTCTTGGTTTTTTCAGATTTTGTTCTTCCTCTCACGCCTGTCTCTAGCCTCCTTTTAGTTCTGGCCTCGTTCTATATGTATGAGTGAATGCATTAGGGTTGATAATTGCATCCAAATATTTCTCTTTCAATGATTTTTGATTTGATTTGATTCACCCTTTAAAACCTTCCAAACTTGGCTTATTTCTAATCTTTTTGTGCAGACATGCCTTGATACGAGTTTGATTGATGCTAGCTGTGTAATAAGACCTGAAATAATCACAAAATCTTTGGTTTTCAATATTTTTGATTTTATATGATTTGTTTTGATTTAAATTGAATTAATTCAAATAAAAACCAAAATAAATAATAAAAATAAAATATGGACAAGTGGCAAAGGCTAGCACGTGGGCTATGCTGCCAATTCAAAACAAGTGAAAAAGATTGGGCCCATTTGGCAAAATTTGAAGTTTTAGGGATAGTTGACTTTTGGCAATTTTGCAAAAAAGGTCAACTTCACCAATGCATAACTTCCTCAATTTTGACTCTTTGGAGGTGTTCTTGGACTTTTTAGAAAGCTTGAGATTTCCTATAATCAACCCTTTTGGTCTCATCTCATTTTGATATTCCATGCTCATGTATGAAGCTTTGACAAAAAAGGTGTTTTTGTTGACTTTTCAAAATGACCTATAATGTCCAAATTCATAACTTCTTGTGAGACAAATCAACTTCCTCCCGCAACCTGTTTCCAAACCGGTGACCCATATTCAGGAGGACCGTCTTCTTCTTCTTCTTCTTGTCCTTTAAGATAAGAGTCTTCAGATCTTGTTGACCCTTGGCCAAGTTCATGAACATTTCCTAGAACTGAGCATTCTGAGCTTGTAGGGCCTTGATAGCTTGTTCAGTAGATGTTTCAGAAGACATGATTGCTGAAATAAACAGCGAAGAAGATGAGAAACTTGTAAGGGTACCGGTAATGAGGTGCATGGGAATGGAATGCATATGATATGATTTCAAAGACTTTAGGGAGATTCAAATTTGTAGACCAAAATGAAACACACTTTATTAGATAAAAACTTGAAACAATGTTTAAGAAATGCCTTTAAGGCGTTACAAAAGAAATAATGAAAAGCAAATCTAGACTAGAAAACAATAAAAGACATCAGCGCTCCCATGGTCGTTTTCCTTTGGTGCTGACATAGTCGTTCAGGACCCTCTCATTCTCCAGTTGGCTTGTAAGCTTCAGGATCTTCCGTTCCTGCTCATGATACTTTTCCCTGTAAGTATCCCGCTCCTCCCTTAGCTGGATCCAAGACCTCTTCAAGGCCTCAATGTCAGTAGGCATGTATGGATGGAGGATGGTAGAAGGAGCCCCTTCTTCATCAATATGCTCCACTATCACAGGAGAAACAGCTTCGTAGGGCATCCCTAGCTTTTGAGCACGGGCTCGAACCCACCGGAGATACGGTTGCATCGGGAGAGAAGTCTTCATGCCTAGCTCATGTGGATCAGACCTATTCACCCTATCCCAGGCTCGTATAAATCTGCGGGGATATCCCTCAACATCTCCCATGAAGTCAAAGACAATGTTTGGAAGCAGCAACTCATGAAGTCTGTCCCTCCTAGCTCACCCAAATTGTCGTAAGGCCAAACAAGGATTATAGGTGATCCCTCCTTTAATTCCAAGTAATGGAACATTGGGGTATTCCCCACAGCAATCAATAACAGCTACCTCTTCCATATCTTTAGCACTCCAAATGATGTCTGTGTGAGCAAGGGACATGATCCGGTAGGCCCAACCCATGCCTTCCTCGTTCTTCAAAACAGATTTGGGGAGGTGAGAAATAAACCACCTCGCCAGCAATGGTGCACACAGCACATGAGAGTTCCCCGTTTCCGAGTAGTACGAGCATAAAGAGCATGTAGAATGTCACCTAAGAGAGTGAGCACTGGATTACAGGACATGAAGATCTTCACTGGATTCATGTCGACAAAAGAATCTGAATTTGGGAACAGAACCAGGCCGTAGATGAGAAGAGCCAGGATGTCTTCAAACGCTTGAAAGTCTAAACTGTCCCAGAACTGATGAGCCTAATCAATCAAGAACTTAGCCAATAAGCCTTTAATCCCACTCCGAGTCTCCCAGTTAGACACTACATCAACCCTTGTAAGATGGAGGGCTGAAGCAATATCCTCTGGCCTAGGAGCTATCTCCAAACCTGTAAATAGGTCTGCTCTAGAATAGAGATGTCGAGTAGATCAGAGAACTCCTCCTAAGTAGGGACCAACTGATAGTCCGGGAAGGTGAAGCAGTGGTGCAACGGGTCAAAGAACTGGAACAAGATACTCATCATTTGTTCATCCAGCTTGGAAGTGACTAGGCTAAGGAGGTGACCATGTCTTCTGACAAAGGAAGAAGTATCAGGGACCTTTGAAACCAACTCTCTAAGCTGAGCAGGAATCTGTACGAAGCTGATCCGAATAGTGTTTCTACGCATGGATGCCATTAACTGCAAAACAGAACAAATATGAATCCCATCGGTCTTTGAAATGGTTAGTTTAATGAAATATGCATGCAATGTCATGATAGAAACACACCACAGGTATCACAGATGGAAAACATGGTAAGGGAAAACAAGTCACACAGTAGCCCTTAGATTTCAGGCTGGCATGGAGTTTAGGTACTACCCTCTTTCAGTTTAGTTGGTTCAACTTGTCCTAGTAATAGTAATCGGGTTCTAGAGGATCTCAATATCACTGACCATCCTCGATCGGTCATAATTCCAATTTAGCAACCTTTTCTTGCAAACGGAATCATCGCGAGAGTATGGTCTCAATGAGTGTAGCATACTGCTACTTTTCTATGGCGACGTTGGTCAATTATAGGTTCTAAGGTCAGTTGGTGCTTAATGACCCCTTAGCAGCCCTATATTCTCCTTGTTCCTCCACAAGGGATATCGATACAAACTAAAGTGTCACACCAACATAGCTATTGCTTCAACCGTATCGGTCTACGCCATACAGTTCCCTCACAGTCTATTGCTACTTACCTAAAAGGTATCCCCAGATCCGGTTTAGGATCTATAGTAACTCTGATTCATACCAACAAAGATAAAGCAAACAGATCAAACAATTGAAAACAATATGAACTAATCCTAAGGTACACCCCACTTATTAATCCCTAGCAGAGTCGCCAGTTCTGTGATACGGTGGCCAGAACCGGGACTGTTTTTGGAATGTTGGTTTGTGTTTTGCGTTTGTGTTTGCAAAATGTCGCGGTAAGCAAGAGTCGCCACCGTCTTTTATTTTATCCAACAAGGAAAGGAAAAAAGCACAGAAAAATTCCATTTTCGAGATATTTCTGAGTACGGAGGGTAGATTATAGAAAGGGAAGGTATTAGCACCCTTTCTATCCGTAGTTATCTACGGGCTCTTAGGTACTTGCTCATCATTTTCAAAATTGTTTTCTTTGTGTTTGTGTGCTTTGAAAAGTTTTTGTTTTGACTTTGATTTAACTCTTGCTTCTGTCTTCAAGAGTGTAATGAAGTGTTTTTGAAAACTTGTTTGTGAATGAGTGTAAGTGTGAAAAAGTTTGTTTTGATTGAGCAAGTACTTAAGAACTAATCTACCTACTCGAAAAAGGAATCGTTCTATGTTTATTTCCTTTAGACAATGATATCCCACTATTAGTGAGTAGGTAGCACCGTCGTTGGAGTTTGAGGGTCAATTCGAAAAGGGACGTACGATCACTAAAGCAATGTTAGGACGTCTTAGTAGTAACCCTAATGTCTTAAGATCAATTATTCGAGGCAACGATATCTGAGGCAACCTTTCCAAGGCAACTTTGATCTTTTAGACAAGAGGACGACCTCTAAAATAACATATACTCAATGACCGTTTTAACGAAGGCAACCAAGTGGGAGTGTACACTAGGAGTGCGCATGTGCGTGTGATTCAGTTTCAGATTATTTATCTTTGTACATGTTTAGGGTGATCTAACTGTTTAACATTAGTCATACATTCTTGTCATGCAAACCCTAATTATTCACATATCTAGCAGTTAAATATTTGCAAAAATTAAAGTGCAGAATTTAAACTAAACTATTACAAGGCTTCGGGTATTTACATAGCCAAAAAAAACCCCTTTGAAATTAAAAGCGGTAAAAATAAATAAATGTCCTAATTAAATTATTATAAACCGGGAGCAGATACAATAATTGGGCAAAATAATAATAAAGCGCGCGATGAAAAATTAGATCGACGAGAAAATAGGGTTTTGACCCTTCTTAACCTAATGAAAGAGAAAAATGTTTTTTGTTGTTTTTAATATTATTTTTAAGAAAAGAAATTAGGTTTTTTAAATTAAATGTTAAATTAATTAGTTATTAAATTAATTAATGAAAATAATTAAATGACATATTTTTGGTTTTTGGTTATTTTAGGAAAAAGATAAAATGTAATTAAGTTAGTATAAATCCTATTTATTCGAATTGATTTTAATTATTTACAAAAGGAAATTAAAATTTTCTAATTAATCAAACCTAATTAAATTAATTAAATTATTGCTAAAAACAATATTCTAATTTTAATTGGACATAAAAATATTTTTGGTGATTTTTGATTAAAAAAAAGAATTAATTTATTGGTTAGTAAATAAGTAAACAATTTAAATAAAATAAATAAAAAAGAGATGAAGAGAGAAAATGGGCCTGAGAATGGGGGTGTGAATAGCTGAAATCTGGGCCCAAAAGAGATGACCCATGCTGACTTTTTGGATCCAATACCACGCGCTTGACTTGGCTCATGGTGCACCTTTAGTGGTGGCCATCAGATTTGGCCATCTGGCATGATTGATTGTGAGGGTACATGGTGGATCTCCTGGCTTGCGCGTGTACTGAATAACCTGAAAGAAAACAAGAAAATAGCAAATGCTGGAGGCAGGGATCGAACCCCTGACCTCCAGCCTCTAAAGCCTTATGCGCTCACGTGGCCACCACTACGCCACTTTGTTTTCATTGTTATCATATTACAAAACAATAATAATATATGAAACAAATAAAATAATGGGAAATTCCGCACGAAATTCAAATGAACAAATGATGGCTGGCCACGTATGTGTCTTCTTCCCTACACCGTGGCTAAAAGCTTGAGACCTTATACCTACGGACAACGTCCGTTGCTACAGGCATATACGTTCCCAAAAATCTTCCATGGGCCATGTAAATAACATCTAACACCATGGTTAAACTCGCCTCGTCCTCCTGATCACAATGGTACCACTTACAAAGGCTGATTTTTCCTGTAAATGAAATCCCTAATTCGGAGCTTTGTGACCTAGCTATGGTGAAATCGTGTATAGGCCATAAAAATGAAATTGAATGATGCAGAAAGTTTGCATATGTTCCATAGATAAAAAATGTATAATTAATTCAATCTAACAATGCTTAAAACATGAGATTCGAATTCAAGAACAGGGCGAAGTTGTGAACGACTTACAGTGTGTTTTGGGACTGGAATGGACTGGTTCTTGATTGCTTTAGCTTCTAGAGAGTCCGAGGAAGCAATTGGGATAGGTAACGAGCCTTGAGGATGCCTCTAAGTGCCAATTCGATCTCACACTTTTTCTTGGTTTTTTCAGATTTTGATCTTCCTCTCACGCCTGTCTCTAGCCTCCTTTTAGGTCTGGCCTCGTTCTATATGTATGAGTGAATGCATTAGGGTTGATAATTGCATCCAATTCTTTCTCTTTCAATGATTTTTGATTTGATTTGATTCACCCTTTAAAACCTTCCAAAGTTGGCTTATTTCCAATCTTTTTGTGCACACATGCCTTGATACGAGTTTGATTGATGCTAGCTGTGTAATAAGACCTGAAATAATCACAAAATCTTTGGTTTTCAATATTTTTGATTTTATATGATTTGTTTTGATTTAAATTGAATTAATTCAAATAAAAACCAAAATAAATAATAAAAATAAAATATGGACAAGTGGCAAAGGCTAGAGCACGTGGGCTATGCTCCCAATTCAAAACAAGTGAAAAAGATTGGGCCCATTTGGCAAAATTTGAAGTTTTAGGGATAGTTGACTATTAGCAATTTTGCAAAAAAGGTCAACTTCACCAATGCATAACTTCCTCAATTTTGACTCTTAGGAGGTGTTCTTTGACTTTTTAGAAAGCTTGAGATGTCCTATAATCAACCCTTTTGGTCTCATATCATTTTGATTTTCAATTATCATGTATGAAGCTTTGATAAAAAAGGTGTTTTTGTTGACTTTTCAAAATGACCTATAATGTCCAAATTCATAACTTCTTGTGAGCGCATATTTTGAACTTGGGAGATGAATATGGATTGTAGGTAATTTTATCTTCTTCAAAATGAGCTTTGGATGGGTCATTTCTCATAAAGTATGAGAAAGTTATGGTTGGTCAAAGTTGAGTTGACTTTTCCTACAAAACCCTAATTTAGCGACTTTTGAGTCTTGATGAATTATGAGCAATCCTTGATGAATCATGATCAAACCTTGATCAAATGATGAAATATCCTTCAAAATGGGGATGTTGATCAAAAATCTTGAAGTTTGACTGTATGTGGGCCACAATTGACTTTTGCCCTAGCACAGTCGATTTTCAGGCTTTTGAGCAATTAACTGGGCAAACTTTCTCTGCAAGGCTTGAAACTTGTCATGGATGATCTTGAGAACATATTAGGACATTGGTGAGCACTTGGGATCACTTGAATTTAAGTATCTTGATACAACATGAAACCCTAATTTGAGGTAGACTGCCTTAGGAGAGAGCTTGTATGGCCAACCCTTGGACTTCCTTGAGCAACTTTGGGATCTTTCTTGAAATGTTTTTTTGAGAAATATGGGATGGAAAATTTTGGGGTACAACAAGTAGGATTAACCTAACCCCATACATAGGTATAAATAGGTATAACCTTTCGCTTAATACTATACTAAAATTGAAGCATATTGAGGATGCATTAATCGGGAATACACGACAAAAGGGATTAATCGTTTTATTTCCAAACTTCACCTTCAGCAATCGTAAGTTTTTTTTTTCAAAATTTTTGTATTTCTCTCTGAAGAATGTATCTTTGTCCTAAGACTGAGATCGGTAAAAAAAAGAATAATAATAATCAAATCGCACCATCTCTGTAATAAGTGAATGCCTCTTTTTCTCCAGAAGTTGTCGGAATTATTCGTAATAAGATATTGGCTACAATGGTAAAGGTCTTATCAATAAAATTTCCATTTACCCGAGATCTAGTCATAGGTAGCAATCCATTCTAAAATTTCTTTTTTTTATCGTATGATAAAATGATTCCCCAAACAGAGGAATTGTACAATACAGTACGAAATAACGTAAAAATGGACTTCTTAATCAAATTACTTTATTCTACGGTAGGCCTTGAAGTAGGTTTTTTTTTCAAAAAGAAAAATTCTTTTTATTTCTATTTTTTTAGTTTCAATTGATTGTGTGCGCCTACGCAAATGGGATATAAATGCCTCACTATTTACTCGGTTTAGGGGCATAATCATTATGTAGGAGAGATGGCCGAGTGGTACAAGGCATAGCATTGGAACTGCTATGTAGGCTTTTTGTTTACCGAGGGTTCGAATCCCTCTCTTTCCGCACCCTTACTAAGTTCATCAATGTTACTGACCTCAATGTTTGAAATAATAATAGATAAGATTTTTGTTTATGTAATATAGAAAATTATGGATAAAGTAGGCAAGGAATAACAATTTTCCTATACCCACTTCTATACACGAATGGGGGAAAATACTCTGATCAAAATTCTTGTTATTTGAACTAGGTTTTAGTCTGACGAGAATAATATTCTACAACCAGCAATTCCTTAATTTTCAAACCAACCCATTGACTATCTATATTATTTGATTGACTAATCCTTTATATTTGGATGGATCAAGAGTCAAATGGGTTGGCAATTTTTTGCGGGGGGCTGATTGAAGAGAATTTTGAATCAGAGTTCTAGATTTTTGTTCATCCTTGGCTGTAATAATATCTTCAGATTTACAACGATAACTTGGTATAATTATTATACTGCCATTAACTAAAACATGTATGTGGTTAACTAATTGATGGGCTTGAGGAATAGTCACAGCCATACCCAATCGAAAAAGTATGTTATCCAAACGCATTTCAAGTAATTGAATTAAAACTTGACCGGTTGACCCTTTCGCTTTTCCAGCGATACGAACATATTTCTGCAATTGGCGTTCTGGAAAACCATAATGAAAACGCAATTTTTGTTTTTCTTCTAAACGAATACAATAGTAAGATTTTTCCCTTTTTTCACTGGAGCGCGGTTGTTCGCTTCCAACTGGAAGCTGTTTACTGGTTAGTCCTGGTAAAGCCCCCAGACGACGTATTTTTTTTAAACGGGGCCCTCTCTAACGTGACATAAACACTCCTTTTTTGTTAAATGGAAAATTTCATTAAAAAAATTAAAACTGAACTAAATGACAAAAAATATTCTAAATATAGTGTATTACAAAGAAGAATTGGAAAGATTCTATGAGGATCCGAATTTAATTCTATTGTATATCTATATAAATAAATAAAAAGGCGGTTATTTTCTTGATTTGTTCTACAGAAAAGGAACACCCTATCCCTTCTGTCAAAAATGAAGGAAAAAAATAGAGAGAAAAAAGCTGGCTATCGAAATCGAACCGATGATCGTCGCATTACAAATGCGACGCTCTAACCTCTGAGCTAAGCGGGCTCTCAGAACACAAATTATGCATTTCTCAGAATTCTTTCCTAAACTACCAGGATCCTAGTTATTAACTATTAACTATTTACTATTAGCTCTTCATAACACAATTACTATATCATAATACAATCAATCAAATAAATACTAGAATATCAAAGAAATATAGAATATTCTATATTTCTTTGATATTCTAGTATATAACATATAATCACAATCGGAATAATTTTAAGATACGGATCTCAATTATTTGAATTACCAGTTACCTAGAATACTATTTTTATCCATTTCTCTAATAATTCATAATTTCTCAAATATTTTTTTATCCATAAAAAACTTATTTGATAAACAAGAATTTGAATTCATATATCATATAGTAAGATTCTCTTTTTTTTTAGTTTAGTATAGAATCTTTCCTATTCGAAAAAATAGGAAAGATTAGATAGAACCAAATTTACAAATCACATACAGATTTCTCTATCTATTATATATCTAGCCGATTTCTCTATCTATTATATATCTAGTACTTTACTTTCTCAATAAAATATAAAAGATATAAAACGTCACCATAAGTAGAGGTAGAAATATATTGATAGTGATGGTTATCATTACATAATATTCAATAGTGATAATTATATAAGAAAACGTCACATATTTTGATAGTTCTTGATATAGTCTATAGATCCCCGATACATAGGTATAAAACACGAAATAATTAATTCTGAGATAGAGAAACATGTTTCGGTAGGTCAGAGACCGTCCAAAAGACGCTAGAAAAGTATAAAAACGATTGTATATTCCACTAAGATATACACATAGAGTTGTATAAAGAAAATATACAAAACTATAATACCTTGGTGGCGAACGGAATCCAAGTTTACTTGAGAAGATCTTATTCTCTTCCGAACGTATTTCAATACAAAATTCAAATACTTACTGTTTCCATATTGCGCTCTTATTCTATTTACAATGTCGAATAGGACCAAATAAGAAAAATACATTTATTTTCTCTATGAATTCAACCAGCTTATTAGATGGAGCTCTTCCTCGTCTCTCAAGTTTATCTAAAACTGCGAGACGTTGAACCATCTTATAGTACGATCTTATTATCTTCCGCAGTCTCACCATAAAATCCACCATGTGAATTTTTAGTAAATTCCAAAAATACATTCGGGGTTAGCCTCCAGTTTCCAATTTTTAATTAAAACCAATTTCTGAAATTCCCTTTCTCTTCTCCACAACCTGAAGGATATGGATACATCAATCAAATCGACCCCCTGACTAGGACCCGTTTGCTAGAAGATAATATATATTACCTCCCTTTGTCAGAATTATCTTTAGGTGCAATATTATTATACTGCAATTCTAATCCAAGTTAAGTCATTTCCAAATTCTCAGTTCCCAAATTCTCAGTTCCTAAATTCTCAGTTCCCAAATTCTCAGACTCCAATTCTAATCCAATTGCAACCATGCATAGTCAGGTGCAATATTATTATACTCCAATTCTAATCCAAGTCAAGTCATTTCCAAATTCTCAGACTCCAATTCAAATCCAATTGCAACCATGTATAGTCAGGTGCAATATTATTATACTCCAATTCTAATCCAATTGCAACATAGAATACAACATCTCAAATAGAATACAACATCTTAAATAGAATACAACATCGAAAATAGAATACGGTGCGATATAATGCAGTATCTACTATATAATACAGCGAGAATAGAATTCTTTCTCGACTAAATAAATATAGCTTCTATATGAACGAAAAGCAAGTCAAAGGGTTGATTCAAAATTGGTAGACGCTACGGACTTAATTGTATTGAGCTTTGGTATGGAAACATAGTAATGTTAAGTGAAAACATAACATAATATAATACAGCATCTACTATATAATACAACAACATGTACTATATAATACAGTGAGAATAGAATTCTTTCTCGACTAAATAAATATAGCTTCTAGATGAACGAAAAGCAAGTCAAACGGGGGATATGGCGAAATTCGTAGACGCTACGGACTTAATTGTATTGAGCCTTGGTATGGAAACATATTAAGTGAAAACTTTCAAATTCAAAGAAACCCTGGAATTTAAAATGGGCAATCCTGAGCCAAATCCTTCTTTCTGAAAACAAAAAAATAAAAGTTCAGAAAAAAAGGATAGGTGCAGAGACTCAATGGAAGTTGTTCTAACAAATGGAGTTGACAACATTCAATTGATTAATGAAGATTTCTAACTTCTATTTGTAAATTGTAACTATTTTTTTAGTTTTGATTCGATCATAATTAAAACGAAACATTAGAATCAAATCAATTCCAACTGGAAGAAAAAATGGTGAATATTCATTGATCAAACCAGTCACTCCACCAAAATCTGATGGATCTTTTGAATAACTGATTAATCAAACGAGAATAAAGATAGAGTCCCATTCTACATGTCAATACCGACATCAATGAAAGTTTTAGTAATTGGAAAATCCATCGACTTTAAAAATCGTTAGGGTTCAAGTCCCTCTATCCCCAAAAGCCGATTGAATTTGCTCATTTTTATGGCCCTTTCCCCTTTTTTTATTGAGTTGACATAGACTCAAGTAATTTCCCTCAAATTAGGATGGTGCATCAAGATTTTAATGGTCGGGATAGCTCAACCGGTGGAGCAAAGGACTGAAAATCCTTGTGTCACCAGTTCAAATATGGTTCCCGACGACTCATTATGTATGAGTATCTATTCCCATATTTCTTTTCAAAAATCAAATATTGGGAGGAATAGATACATATTGATTAGTGGTCTTAATAATTATACATAGTTTATCTAGGCGTATAGAGATATGCTCTTTCTAGATGAAAAAGGAATCGATGTATATTCTAGGAAGTATGAAAATGAATGATTCTAGTCTGTTTCGATTTTTTCTGCGTTGCAATAACAAATGTTCATATTTCAACAATATTTAAATGGTTCAATTAGTTGGTTGAACGACCAAAAAGTTGAATCTAGCGGAGTTCATAAGTAAGAATAGTCAAAATTTATTTGAGATACATTATCAAAAAATCTGGTCCATTTCTTTGTATTTTCTTTGATCATACTTTTTATTTTTCGTAGCCAGATATCTACTACTTGGAATAGAAATAGGAAATTGACTTCATTATAGGACTTATTAATCTTGTAAAAATTTTAAAATATCGGGTAGGAGTCCATGCCGCTACTCGGACTCGAACCGAGATGCTCTAGCACTGCTTCCTAAGAGCAGCATGTCTACAAATTCCACCATAGCGGCTGACTCGAAATCATAATAACCAATTATTTAGTCAAAGTCAATAGTCAATCGTCGAGATTGAAAAAAGTGAATTCCAATATTTATTGAGTATATTCCTTTACTGTTTACTAAACATTTATTCTCAATTGATAATAAAACTAAATTGATGATAAAAAGTAATTTAATTTTTTCTAATATATAATAGAAATGAATATAGAAATATATAATATATGCAATCATTTTCAATTTAAGTAAAAGAATTTTTGATTTCTATATTCATTTCTTTTTTTTTCCCATGCAGTGTTTGTTTTCAAATTTAACAACGACGGGGAATGGGTTTTTTGTAGTTTAGACTTTTTCAAATAAAAAAAGCACTGTTGAAACTAGAACTATCTAGTTCTGACTTCAATCCAGTAATGAAAAAGAAATTTTTTATGTAGTTGCTTATGAATCATTCAAAAAAATGAGATTATAGATATATTTAGAATATATTCTAAATATATGTTTATATATGTTTCATATTCTATAATAGTATTAGTATAAAATGACTATTAAAGAATACTCTTTGAATCGAGCTAATTCATATTATTCTCGTCTAACATTTGTATTTCTTACAATAACACAACTTTTTTTTTATTACATGGCAAAAAAGGGCGAGGTTTTGTATTTATTACAATACGATAACTTTTTGAGGTACCTGTCAAAATAGAGTGAGCTAATGAAAAGGCTTTCAATGCTGCCTTATATCCTCTTTTTTTCCAAAAATTCTTATGATTTTTTTTTGATATAGAAGTGCGTTTTTTTGGAACTGGCATACAATTAGTATAGTTTTTTCGTTGCTATAGTTTGATGTGAAAGACATTTGTTCTGTAAATGAAAACGAATTATTCTGTAATTAGTCGTATGTCTTATCTGTCTAAATTAGCTCTTTCTCTTTTTTTCCATCAAAAGGTAAAGTAAAAACATTGAATATTATAAACCTTTTCCAAATTTTTCATAGATAATAGATATATATGGATCTCTTTTTATTGTAATGTAAAATAATCAATTAGTTCAAAAAGGAACTAATGTTTCTGAATTAAAAAAAAAAGTATTATTTTATATTATATTATATTATTTTTCTAAGTTATATTGAAATAAACAAATGTTGTTTAGTTTTGGTGTACTGATTTATCCTCATCCTCGCTCTATAGATAATAGATAAAAAAAATTATTTTACAATTATTAATAGTCATTTTTCTTAATATCTATTTTTTAAATTAAAAAATAACTAACCTAACATAGGAATTAATAGTAATATTAATTAATGAATATATTACTGAAATACTGAAAATAATTATTATTATTTATTTTTTTCACTAGGAATTTTGTTATTGGCCAGTTTTGACTTTGTACTTTTCAATATTAGGACCATTGTGCAAAGATTTAGAGCAATTAAGAATATCCAATTCTATTTTCATATCCACTTTTTTATTAACCGAGCCCATTTACAAAAGATATAAAACAAACGAATAAGAAACAAAATTCATCAAGAATCTAAATATTTTTTATTCTTTCTTTTTGTATGGAATATACACATCAATCTTCATGGATCATACCTTTCATCCCTCTTCCAGTTCCTATTTTAATAGGGGTAGGACTTCTACTTTTTCCCACGGCAACAAAAAATCTTTGCCGTATGTGGGCTTTTCCTAATATTTTCTTGTTAACCATAGTTATGATTTTTTCGATCGATTTATCTATTCAGCAAATCGAGAATAGTTCTATCTATCAATATGTATGGTCTTGGACTATAAATAATGATCTTTCTTTAGAGTTTGGCTACTTGATCGATTCACTTACTTCTATTATGTCAATATTAATCACTATTGTTGGTATTCTGGTTCTAATTTATAGTGATGGTTACATGTCTCATGATCAATGGGTATTTGAGATTTTTTACTTATATGAGTTTTTTTAATACTTCAATGTTAGGATTAGTTACTAGTTCAAATTTGATACAAGTTTATATTTTTTGGGAATTGGTTGGAATGTGTTCTTATCTATTAATAGGTTTTTGGTTCACACGTCCTATTGCGGCAAATGCTTGTCAAAAAGCGTTTGTAACGAATCGTGTAGGGGACTTTGGTTTATTATTAGGAATCTTAGGTTTTTATTGGATAACCGGTAGTTTGGAATTTAGGGATTTATTTCAAATATTCAATAACTTAATTTATAAGAATGAGGTAAATATTCTTTTTGTTACTTTGTGTGCCCTCTTGTTATTTTGTGGTTCAGTTGCAAAATCTGCCCAATTCCCTCTTCATGTATGGTTACCAGATGCTATGGAAGGTCCTACTCCTATTTCTGCTCTTATACATGCTGCTACTATGGTAGCAACGCGAATTTTTCTTGTAGCTCGACTTCTTCCTCTTTTCATAGTTATACCCTCGATAATGAGTGGAATAGTTTTGCTAGGTATAATAACAGTAGTATTAGGAGCTACTTTAGCTATTGCTCAAAAAGATATTAAGAAAATTTTAGCCTATTCTACAATGTCACAATTGGGTTATATGATGTTAGCTTTAGGTATGGGCTCTTATCGAGCCGCTTTATTTCATTTGATTACTCATGCTTATTCAAAAGCATTGTTGTTTTTAGGATCTGGATCCATTATTCATTCAATGGAAGCTATTGTTGGATATTCTCCAGATAAAAGTCAAAATATGGTTCTTATGGGCGGTTTAACAAAACATGCGCCAATTATAAAAATGTCTTTTTTAATAGGTACACTTTCTCTTTGTGGTATCCCACCTTTTTCTTGTTTTTGGTCCAAGGATGAGATTCTTAATGATAGTGGGTTGTATTCACCAATTTTCACAATAATAGCTTGTTCCACCGCAGGATTAACTGCATTTTATATGTTTCGAATTTATTTACTTGATTTTGAAGGATATTTAAATGTTCATTTTCAAAATTTCAATGGAAAGAAAAATAGTTCCTTCTATTCAATATCTTTATGGGGCAAAGAAGAAGAAAAATTTAAAAAGAAAATTCATTTATTAGGTTTCTTAACAATGAATAATAATGAAAGGACTTCTTTTTTTCGGGAGAAGACGTATTCACATCGAATAAATCGAAATGTCAAAAGCATAAGACGGCTTTTTCTAGATAGTACCCCTTTTGGTACTAAAAATATTCCTTTTTTTATCCTCGTGAATCAGACAATACTATGCTCTTTTCTATGCTAGTATTAGTACTATTTACTTTCTTTGTTGTGTCCATTGGAATTTCTTTCATCCAAGAAGGAATAGATTTGGATATATTATCTAAATTGTTAATTTTGTCTATAGATCTTTTACATCAAAATTCAAAGAATTATGTGGATTGGTATGAATTTTTTATAAATGCAACTTTTTCGGTAAGTATAGCTTTTTTCAGAATATTTATAGCATCTTTTTTCTATAAACTGGTTTTTTCTTCTTTACAAAATTTGAACTTATTTAATTTATTTCAAAAAAATGTTCCCAAAAAAATTATTTCTGATAAAATAATCAATATTCTATATGATTGGTCATATAATTGTGGTTATATAGATGCTTTTTTTGAAGTATCTTTAATTGCGAGTGTAAGAAAGTTAGCTAAATTCAATTATTTTTTTGATAGATAGCTAATTGATGGAATTCCGAATGGAGTTGGTATTTCCAAAAAATTTATAGGAAAGGCTATCAAATATGTGGGAGGGGGCGAATTTCTTCGCGCTAAGACTTATGGTAGAGTTGTTTATGAAGGTCTCATTTGAAAAGCTTATGGTAAATCACGAAAGCTGTCGTAGCTGGCAACAGGAGTATATTATAAATTCTTTTCTCTTTTTTGTTTTAAGAGATTCGTGGGCGAACAACGGGAATTGAACTCGCGGATGGTGGATTCACAATCCACTGCCTTGATCCACTTGGCTACATCCGCCCTATAAGTATGGCTAAATTACACTATGTCTAAATTACATAACTTTTTATACCTTTTCATTATTCTTTTCTTCTAAGTTCTTACGAATCTTCTAAAATATTATAAAATAAGAAAATATTCATTTATTTATAAAAATAATAATAATAATAAAACTCAAAATTTACAAATTGATTTTGTTGAAATAAAGAATGCTAATTCTAAAGAATATGGAAGTTAATAAATTATTTATTAATTTCTGTATGTGTAGACTGAAAAAGAATACTAAAAGTAAGGGAGTAATATCCACAATGTTGATATTACTCCCTTACTTTCAAAAACTCGTATCCTTAAACCAAACTATTATCCATTTATAGATGGAGCCTCGATCGCAGCTAGGTCTAGAGGGAAATTATGAGCATTACGTTCATGCATAACTTCCATACCAAGGTTAGCACGGTTAATAATATCAGCCCCATGTATTAATTACACGACCTTGACTATCAACTACAAATTGGTTAAAATTGAAACCATTTAAATTGAAAGCCATAGTGCTGATACCTAACACGGTAAACCAGATACCTACTACAGGCCAGGAAGCTAGGAAGAAATGTAAAGAGCAAGAATTGTTAAAACTAGCATATTGGAAGATCAATCGGCCAAAATAACTGTGAGCAGCTACAATATTATAGGTTTCTTCCTCTTGACCGAATATGTAACCTTCATTAGCAGATTCATTTTCTGTGGTTTCCCTGATCAAACTAGAAGTTACCAAGGAACCGTGCATAGCACTAAATAGGGATCCGCCAAATACACCAGCTACACCTAACATGTGAAATGGGTGCATAAGAATATTATGCTCAGCCTGAAATACAATCATAAAGTTGAAAGTACCAGAGATTCCTAGAGGCATACCGTCTGAAAAGCTTCCTTGACCAATTGGGTAGATCAAGAAAACTGCAGTAGTAGCTGCGACGGGAGCTGAATATGCAACAGCAATCCAAGGGCGCATACCCTGACGAAAACTAAGTTCCCACTCACGACCCATGTAACAAGCTACACCGAGTAAGAAGTGTGGAACAATTAGTTCATAAGGACCACCATTGTATAACCATTTATCAACGGATGCAGCTTCCTATATCAGGTAAAAGTGCAAACCAGTAGCCGCAGAAGTAGGAATAATGGCACCATAAATAATATTTTTTCCGTAAAGTAGAGATCCAGAAACAGGCTCACGAATACCATCAATATCTACTGGAGGGGCGGCAATGAAAGCATAATAAATACAGAAGTTACAGTTAATAAGGTAGGGATCATCAAAACACCAAACCATCCAATGTAAAGACGGTTTTCAGTGTTGGTTATCCAGTTACAGAAGTGACCCATAGGTTTTCTCTATCGCGTCTCTCTAAAATTGTAGTCATGGTAAAATCTTAGGTTTATTGAAATTTAATTATCAGGGACTCCCAAAGCACATGAATTCTCTAGAACTATAGAATTAAGGGCTTGTTATAAAACAGTATAACATGACTTATATACGGGTGTCAACCAATACCACTATCCACTGTATCCTGTTATTGATCTAGATTCATACAAATTGTATTTTTTTTACCTCATTTCACCATCCATTCAAAAAAAAAGAAAAAAAGTTTTCTATATTCTCTAGATATGACTTTGCTATGATATGTAATAGTGATAGATTCATTATTTCGCTATATTAAGTACAATTTATCTATTCATTATAATGGGTTGTCCGGGACTCGAACCCGGAACTAGTCGAATGGAGTAGAAAATTCATTGTTTAATCAAATAAAACAACAAAAAATCCCTCCCCAAGCCGTGCATGCATTTTTCATTGCACACGGCTTTCCCTATGTATACATCTAAACCTGAGTTACTTCAGAGGAATCTTGAAACTCAACCCTATCATAACCAATCATTCATCATGGACTAGATCGTTACTGAAAAGAATATCCAAATACCAAATGCGATTTCTATGTAACCGCTGCAAAGTAGAGGAATCTCTTGGAAAAATAAAAGCAAGAATCTCTTCTTCCTCTATAAAGAATTCTTGCTAGAATTCTTCTGAACCTGGTCTTTTCAAAAAAGCGCGTACAATATGTTTATGTTTACAAGCCAAAGTTTTAATACAAGAAAGCCGAAGTATATACTTTATTCGATACAAACTTTTTTTTTAGGATCCATTATAATAATGAGAAAGATTTCTGCATATTCCCAAAAATCAGTCAATAATATCAAAATCAGATGAATCGGCCCAGACCGGCTTACTAATGGGCTGCCCTAATACATTACAAAATTTTGCTTTAGCCAATGATCTAATTAGAGGAATAATTGGAACTATTATATCAAGTTTTTTGATAACAATTTCTATTAGAAATGTATTTTGCAGCATTTGACTCCGTACCACTGAACGATTTAGTCGCACATTTGAAAAATAGCCTAACAGCTGAAATGAATGTTCGGATAATGAGTTTATATTGATCATTCTGGGTTGAGACCAAACATCAAAAAAACATTTCCATATATGGATAAAAAAGTGTTTCCATTTATTCATCAAAAAAGGCGCATTCTTTGAAGCCATAATGCATTTTCCTTGATATCGAACATAATGAATGTTAGGATCCTTGAAGAATGTTAAAGTATACGAAAAATCTTTAGCAAAAACTTTGACAAGATCCTCTCTTTTTGCATATAAAAAATTCGCTAAAAAAAACGCTAAAAGATTTTAATCGTAAATGAGAGGATTTATTACGTAGAAAAACAAAGATAGATTCATATTCACATACATAAAAATTATAGAGGAACAAGAAGAATCTTCGATGACTTTTTGAAAAAGTAGAAATTGATTTTTTGGTAGTAATAAAACTATTCCAATTCCAAAGAAACAACCGTAATAAATGAAAAAAAGGGGCATCTTTCACCCAGTATCGAAGGATTTGAACTAAGATTTCCAGATGGATAGGATAGGGTATTCGTATATCTGACACATAATTAAAATATGTCAATTTATCCTCCAAAAAGGTAAAAATGGAATGAATTGATCTCAAATTTTTATAAGATTTGATGATTTCTTCCTCCTCTAAGGAAGAGCTTAATTGTAGGAAAAATGGAATTTCCACGATGATGGCGAAACCCTCTGATATTATTTGAGAATAAAAATTATTATTATACCCCCAAAATGGATTTTTGTTAGAATCATTAGCTCAAATGATTAAATGATTCTGTTGATACATTCGAGTAGTTAACCGTTTTACAATTACTAAACTATATTTCTTGTCATAACCTATATTTTCCACAAAAGTGGATCTATTCAAATTATGACTATAAGCAAGTCCATAAATATACTCCCTAAAAATAAGTGGGTATAGGAAGTGTTGTTGGCGAGATCTAGCTTGTTCTAAATATACTTTATATTCCTTCATTTTAGAAATGATATTTGGTCAAAGGATTAGAGATTCATTTGATTATCAAATGATACATAGTGCGATACAGTCAAAACAAGGTATTCTATATCTATATTCGAATTGAAATAAAAAACAAATATGAATAGATACCTAGAAAATGAGTTAAAACACATTAATGGACTATCTCCCCTCGCGTGTTCCTTCTAATTTTTCTAGGACAACAAGCTAGTTAGAAATCCTTTATTTTTTGGGGACCAATCGCTCTTTTGATTTTGGAAAAAAATATCTTTATCAATATACTCTTTCTTCTACACATTTCTTGCTACCCCATAACATAATGGGGAATAGCTAATTAGGACTCATAACAAAAATTCTTAATCCATTCGTGGGAAAAACTTTTTCCACAGCAAGCATTAATCCTTTTTAACGTATAACTAGGTGTGGTAATCATTCCAATAAAAAATGAAAGCTCGTTGCTTTTTCTTTCCCTATAATTCGAGCAGCTAAGCTCTATCCCTTTATTAATTCAACCCAACGGAATTCATTTGTTCCCAGCCAACAATTCAAAGAAAAAGATTTGTCAGATCCAATATGAATGAAAAAAAATTGAATTCGCTGTTGATACGACATGCTGCTTTTTCCATTCATTCCTTTCTGGATCAGTCGTGGTCTTACAAATCCTACCGATGGTATAGATGAACCAATTAGTTCATAGAAATGTGTAAAAAATGGAGTCTCACTTAAAAGCCGAGTACTCTACCATTGAGTTAGCAACCCTAATAAAATTACAAACAAGGATCTGTATATCCAATCGCAATAAAAAAAAAGATGGAATTCTATAAATAATAGAATCAAATGTTACATATTACATTATATTACAATACAATGAAAAAAAGAAAAAATGAGAATCAAAAATGATAGACGACTTGTTTAGTACAGTACTGTAGTTATTTGTCTATTAATATAGTTTTAAATTAGTATTATTTTATTTTTTTTCATATTTCTATTTCACTGTGAAGAAAAAAAACTTCTTGTTTGTATCAAACAAAATCAAAATACAATGAATCCACCATTTGATGAAGTAAAAAACCTATGTGACATGAGTCAACCCATCCATTGATTCCCAATCAGATTATATTTGTTTGATGCACTGTTGTCAATATTAGTGTTGAAAAAAAGAATACAATCGAGAAAACAAATAAAAAAATATTTCTATTCTCATTTTTTAATAGAAAATATTTCTATTTTAATTCATTCTATTCCAAATCAAAAAAGAAGAATGAACTAGAAGAAAAAATAGATCAATCCTAAAGATCTATAGGATTCATTCTAGATACAACAAGTATTTTTGTATTGTGTATTGTATTCGGCTCAATCCTTTTAGTAAAAGATTGGGCCGAGTTTAATGGAAATTAATAGAACGAATGATTATTACTGGATTACAAAGTATCCATTGCTGGGAATTCAAATTTGATTTCCTTCCAGACTTCACAAGCAGCAGCTAATTCAGGACTCCATTTGCAAGCTTCGCGGATAATTGCATTACCCTCGCGAGCAAGATCACGTCCCTCATTTTGAGCTTGTACACATGCTTCCAGAGCTACTCGATTCGCTACGGCACCAGGTGCATTTCCCCAAGGGTATCCTAAAGTTCCTCCACCGAATTGGAGTACAGAATCATCTCCAAATATCTCGGTCAGAGCAGGCATATGCCAAACGTGAATACCCCCTGAAGCAACAGGGATAACACCTGGTAAAGAAACCCAATCCTGAGTGAAATAAATACCGCGACTTCCATCTTTTTCAATATAATCATCACGTAGTAAATCAATAAAACCTAACGTATTCTCCCTCTCTCCTTCAAGTTTACCTACTACAGTACTAGCGTGAATATGATCTCCACCAGACATATGTAAGGCTTTAGCTAATACACGAAAGTGCATACCATGTTTTTTTTTGTCTATCGATAACTGCATGCATAGCACGGTGGATATGAAGAAGTAGACCATTATCGCGGTAATAGTGAGACAGGGTAGTATTTGCAGTGAATCCACCTGTTAAGTAGTCTTGCATTATGATAGGAACGCCAATTCTCTAGCAAATACAGCTCTTTTTAGCATTTCTTCACATGTACCCGCAGTAGCATTCAAATAATGTCCTTTAATTTCACCTGTTTCGGCCTGTGATTTATAAATTGCTTTGGCACAAAATAAGAAACGGTCTCTCCAACACATAAATGGTTGGGAGTTCACATTTTCATCATCTTTGGTAAAATCAAGTCCCTCACAGAGACATTCATAAACTGCTCTACCATAATTCTTAGCGGATAAACCCAATTTTGGTTTAAAAGTACATCCCAATAGGGGACGTCCATACTTGTTCAATTTATCTCTCTCAACTTGGATTCCGTGAGGAGGACCTTGGAAAGTTTTAACATAAGCATTAGGGATTCGCAAATCTTCCAGACGTAGAGCGCGTAAAACCTTGAACCCAAATACATTACCTACAATGGAGGTAAACATGTTAGTAACAAAACCTTCTTCAAAAAGGTCTAAGGGATAAGCTACATAAGCAATAAATTGATTATCTTCTCCAGGAACAGGCTATATCTCGTAGCAGCGTCCTTTATAACGATCAAGGCTGGTAAGTATATCGGTCCACACTTATCCATGTACCAGTGAAAGATTCTGCAGCGATGCACCTCCTTCTTCAGCCGAAACTCCTGGTTGAGGAGTTACTCAGAATGCTGCCAAGATATCAGTATCTTTGGTTTAAAATGGGAACGAAACTAGAAGTGACCATGAAAATCTAAGTAGAAGTTGAGGGACCATAGAAAAACTAAAAATTAAAATTTTAAAATGAGAATAAAAAATGTATTTAAATCTATAATTAATATATTAATATATTATATAAAAGTTTATTACACAAAAATAATGGTTCAATTGATATCATTATTCGTAGGGGTAGTAAAACAGGTCTGACCCGTCGGGTCAGCTATCATTTTTAGTGGACTGAATTGAAATTTTCGGCTCTGTATTTTAAGTTGGTTCACCCCTTCTAACCCGCTTAAAATAACGAGTCAGAATGGAGTGGGTTTGTTGTTAAAAAAAAATTATTTTTTTACTTAGAATTTAAACAACTTTAACTGTTAAAATGATTTTAACTACCAAAACAACTTTCTTCTTTTAGAATTATGTTGATTAAATTGCATTATAAATTATTATACAAATAAATTGAATTATATATGTAAGATTCTTTTTATAATGTTCTAATATTGTATTGACTGAAAAGGCTTTAAATAAAAGAATAATTATATGTCATGACAACTTATTAAATTGTCAACACATTAGCTCACATATTTCCTTTAGAAACTGATCGTACCTGATCAGAGTTGGACCGTCACAGTTGGCTTTGAATTGGATTTGAAGGAGATGGAGGGGGTACCTACAAGACACTCCGATGACAAAGTGAGAGACGGAATGAGCAAGCAAGTAAGTTTATAGTTGTGAATGAATGAATACCTGACCCTCTCGAAATAGAGGGTATTTATAGCCTCCAGCGCTGGGCCAAGGTCCCTTTATTGGGCTGATCAAACAGGCCCAACAAAGGGACTGCCAGGTTCTACGTGAGTAGTGGGGACCTGCACGTGGTCCCCTACCTGGATGATGTTCTCCGCAAAATAGGGAGGGTAAAGACGCGATCTTCCTAGGACCCTGAGGACTCTGTGAAATACAGAGAGGTTGAAAGTCTGCCCTACGAGGAGGGTACTCGAGCAGGGCTTGGATTGGGATGTTCCTCGTCTGGGACGTCCCTCATCGGGGACGTTCCTCGCGGGCACCGGCAGGGCGTAGCCGCATTCGACCAGTCACCCATGATTGGGGTGTGCTCGGAGGATCTAATGCTCAGCATGATACATTGTAAAGCTTGAATTGGGCCTCACTGGTGATTGGGCCACGGGCAGGCCCAGTCCAGAACAGGATCCCCCCAAGTCATTGCTCTTGGTATGGGAGTTATGACTTGATTCAAGTTCGCCCTTTCGTAAGACTCGCTTGCGCGACACAGGGGTTTCAACCGAAGAGATGAGACATCGCCCGGTTTATAATTTGCCTCGTGCAGCAAACGAGAAGTGTTCGAGGAGCGCTTGTAGGGAGGTGGTGACGCGTCAGTTAGACACGTGGTGCGGCTCTTAGAAACCATAATGCCGCCCTAGGGAATAGGGTCATCATTGTCTACGCGAGTAGGCATCGAGGACGGGGGCGGTTCGTGGTTCCCCGGTGCGACATTTCATATTCCACGTCATCTCTATAAATAGGGCTTCATGGCCCATAGTTTGTTTTCACATCTTCACGCTTCTCATATTTTCTCTGTTTTTAATCATCGTGAGTTTTCCAAGCGTCGCTGAAACCGCCATGCCGTTTGTTGTGTGATCATCTCCACCACTGTCGCTCTTCACTCTTCTCCCAAGTAAGTGTTTTCTCCCTTTGATATCTCATGGTGTAGATAGATTTTGATGGCATTTTAGTGGTAGAGTCCCGTGTCTGGGGATTGTGCCCGAGAAATTTAAGCACCATGGGCGCCTGATTTATGGTTGTGCCAGAGATCTTCATAAGTTTAAGCATACGGTTTACGATCGTGCTCGTGATACTCATGCATTTGGCTAGTAGATTTATGAACCTGGTCGGGAGATTCACCCTTTCGTTAGTATGTAGGCTAGTTTTCCCCGTAGTATTCTTGTACCAGGCCAGCAACATTATGAACTTGGTCGCAAGATTCATCCTTCGCTTGTGATATTCATGCTATGCTCGCTTCATTCATGATTGATGCACGTCCGCCGCTGAGGTCGGTGTTTGGTCGAGGTCCACTTGTTCCCCGTTTTTCATGCGAATGGTCGTTGACTCGGTATGAGTGTTGCTTACTTCTCCCCGTCTTTGTGGCGGAAAAGTGGATTTGCTGTCGAATTCACCGGTTTCCTGTACTTTGTAGGTAAATGGCTGATATTCCTGAGTCCTCGGGGCGTAACGATATCGAGGAAACAAGCACGGCGGGGGAAACTATCAACCTGGTCAATGACCCCACTCTGGATTGGGTTGGTGCTAAACCCCGGGGAATAGCTTCGATCTATAGCCTTTCCAGTAGACAAGCTTACACTGTCGTCGAGTATGGCGGCGCTCAAGAGGGACTTCGAAGGAACTTCAAGATTATGAGGCCGACGAGGGATGTCCGTACCTGTTCGGAGTTTACACAGGATGCATTTCCCATGTACGAGATCGTATTTAGAGATCTCGGGCTTCGGTTGCCCTTCAATGACTTCCAGGTCGGAGTGTTCAACCATCTTAACCTGGCCCCCTCCCAAATTCATCCTAATGCGATTGCCTTTCTCCGGGTATTCGAACTCACTTGTCGCTTCCTGAGGATTGGGGCGACGATTCCCCTATTTTTCATGGTTTTTCACTTACAACGGCAGTCCCGAGGAGGGAAGCACAGATGGGTGTCCCTTAAGCAGTCGAAGAGACTGTTTAGGATGTATATGAATTTTGTGCGAGATTTTAAGGATAAGTGGTATATTTTGCAACCGTCTACCCAAACAGTCGTAGATTCGTTATTCGAACCGGCCGCTGTGGTGGACGAGGATGGGGAGTCGTATTTGGATACTGAGGGTAATCTCGAGATTGGGAGAGTCTCTAGGTTTCCCATTCACTGGTGTTCGGGCCATTACAACCATGGTCCTAGATACTACCACACTCTTGCTAGGGGTATGAGTGCTGAGGACGAGGAAGCTTATGGCGTCCTAAACAAGTTTGTCGACGGCTTCTTTCCTGCTCGGTAGGTTACGAGGGAAGGGGACGACGTTCTTGATGAGGATGGCTATCCGACGTTCGAGGCGCGCTCGATCAATACCAAGGCGCTCATCGAGTGCCAATCTTACGGGAAAGTCGTAGACCTCTTAGGTTTCTTGCTTTGCTCTATTGACATTCCTCTTTATTTGTTTTCTTTAATGTATGTAGCTAACCCAAGTACGCTTCCTTTGCAGGTCACACGGCGGAGCATCGCGAGAGGTTGCTGAAGCTAACTCAAGATAAGAAAATCAGCAAGAGATTGGTGAGGCCGCAACAAGCCACGCGGATATGCCCACCTCCTGACTCGGGCAGGGAAGGATCTAGTGGGTCCCCGGGTTCCCCGGACACCGAGCGCCAATCTGCTCTGATCTGCAAGAAACGGATTCGACTAGATGATGGGGTCGAAGTGACCGACGGAGGTGCGGGTGCCCGGGCCTTCGGCCTGCCACCCTGCTTTGAGGAGAAGGATTTCTTCGAGGGGTTTCCCTTGTCTGTATCCGACAACGAGGTCGACATCATCAGGCGGCTTGACAAGGAAGGTCGGAGGAAGCACCTTGCTGCCAGCATGGTTGGGGTGGTAAAAATGGTCGAGATGGAGGTTGTCCTCGCGGGGGAAGGATCGGACACCACGGATCGGGTCAGAGAGTTGGAGTCGGAGAAGGCGGCTCTTGTGGCCAAATCCCGCAAACTGAAAGCTTCCCTTGAACGGTCTGAGGAAATGTTTCACGAGTAGTCTGACATGTTGTCAGGGGAGAAGGAAAGGGCCGACAAGGCTCTCGAGGAAAGATATTGCCTCCAGCTTGATAAGGAACGGTTGGAGAGCGACAACCAACGGCTGTTAAGAGAGGTCAAGGACCTGAAGGCTGTTATGCTTCCCGCTGAGCACAAGCCAGAAGGGATGGCCGACTTGCATACGCGCTCTGATTTCATTGCTCGCATTCAACTCCTAGATTCGGACTGCGTTGGCGCTTTGGCCGATGGGTTTGAGGTTGTGGTGAGTCAGCTGTCCGTGCTAAATTTGGGTTTGAACACCGAAGGGGCTGGAGTTCTATCCCAGATCGTCGATGGTCGGGTTTTGCCTCCCCCCGATTCTCCTGACGTCGATGTCAGCACTCCATGGATTGATTGATGCTTTGTTGGTGTTTGGGTCTGCGCCCCCGTTTATTATTTTTTGGGGCCTGTGTGCCCGTATTTGTTTTTGGGGCCTGCGTGCCCGCTATTATTCTTAGTTTTTTGGCCGTCGTGCCTGGACTATAATTTCGGATATCTCTGGCCCTCATGGTCGGTATATTATCAATCCTTGTTTGTGATTGCATGTTCGACGGATGCTTTGTTTGCAATTATCTGATAGCATTTTAGGTATATGCTCGACTGTTATTTCGATAATGAATTCTTGGCGAAGTTTGTATTCTAGTGGAGATATCCGTTCAACCCATGTGACGGTTCGACGCACTTCGAAATGTGTCGAATACGCGGAGTGGAATCCGCGTTTCGGGCGTATGATCGCGATTGTGGTCCTACGCCCGTGGCGTGAACTGCCCATCGCGAGTTGGGTGTTCTGCCATGTGGAGTACTTCGACAGTGGAGCTCGATCAAGGTGTCCCTGTCGGGCATGTATGTTTGGTTCATCGAAGTGAACGACAGTATGCCCTCATTGGTTAGTAGGTCAGGTCCGTACCTCGACTCGCCTACGTGGTCGAGATTTTTCCCTTTGTCGTCTAAAGGTGGATATTCGCCGGCAAAAGTCCACAGTTGATGAGGGCTTTAGCTATAGTATTGTTTCAGCTTTGCAACATTCCAGGGTCGTGATAACGGTTCTCTGTTTAATTGCTCGAGATGATATGCTCTGGTGCCCGTAGCGCCCTAGACGCGATAAGGTCCCTCCCAGTTTGCGGCCAATTTTCCTTCGCGAGAATCTTTCTGGTTCCTTCGCAAGATTAGGCTACCGACCTAGAATTCGCGTCTGATGACCTTGTTTTCGTGGCGTATAACTACTCGTTGTTTCAGAGTGGCCTCGCGCAGGGCGGCTCCCGACTGGATTTCCTCGACCAGGTCGAGCTCATCCCTCAGGGCTTCGTCGTTCATTTCCTCGTCAAGAGGCATCTTCGTTCGCCTAGATGGCTCCATGATCTCTACTGGGATGACCGCCTCGGTGCCATAGGTCAGTCGGAATGGAGTCTCGCCTGTCTTCGAATGGGGCGTGGTGCGGTAAACCCACAGGACGCTGTGTAGTTCTTCGACCCACCCCCTTTTTGCTTCTCCCAACCTGCCCTTGAGTCCTCGTAGGATGACCCTGTTGGCGGCCTCGGCTTGCCCGTTGGTTTGGGTATGCTCGACTGAGGTAAAATGTTGTTTGGTGCCGAGTTTGGCGACGAAGCTTTGGAAGCCTTGGTCGGTGAATTGGGTACCGTTATCTGTGATCAGCGCCTGCGGGATTCCAAATCGGACGAGAATGTTTCGTTTGTAAAAGCGGAGGATGTTATGTGAGGTGATTTCCGCAAGAGCCTCGGCCTCTATCCACTTTGTAAAGTAATCCACGGCCACGATGAGGAATTTGTTTTGGTATGTTCCTTGCATGAATGGTTAGAGGATGTCCATCCCCCACCAGGCAAATGGCCACGGGGATGACAATATATTCAGCTCGTGGGGGGGGGGGGGGGGGGGGGGGGGGGGGGGGAGAGATGCATGTCGGCGTGCCTTTGCCATTTGTCGCATCTCTTGACGTGGTCTTTGGCGTCTTGTTACATTGTCGGCAAGTAGTACCCTGCTCGTAGAGCCTTCCTTGCTAGGGATTTGTCGCCCATGTGCTGGGCGTTAATACCTTCGTGTATTTCCCGTAATATCTCGGGGACTGCGGATTCGTCGATGCACTTCAAGAGTGGGATGGAAAATCCCCTGCAATATAGTTTGTGCTCGATGACCACGTAGGAGCATGCTCGTCGTTTGGTCGCAGCTGCTTCTGTTCGGTCCGGGGGGAGTTCCCCCGTCGTCAGGAAGTTGAACATCGGGGTCATCCAGCATGAGCTGTCTCCGATGGCGTTTACCTCGGGTGGAGCCGAGGTTTTTTCTATGCTCGGGCGAGATATAGATTCTTGTATGAAGGATTTGTTTCCGCCTTTCTTTCTCGTGCTTGGGAGCTTTGAAAGTATATCGGCCCTTGTTTTTGCTCGCGTGGTACGTGCGAAATTTTTGCTCGGTCGAACTTTTTCATGTGCTCCTTGACTAAGTTCAGATATTCGATGAGGCTGTTGTTTTTAGCCTGGTATCCTCCTTGGACTTGGGATGCGACAAGTTGAGAGTCGGTGAAGATTTGTACCTCACGGGCACCTAGATCCTCGGCTAGTCTTAGACCCGCTAGTAGGGCCTAGTATTCCGCTTGGTTGTTCGAGGTCGGGAAGGAGAGGGTGAGCGAATGCTAGACCACCACATCTTCCTCGTTCTCTAGGAGGATTTCGGTGCCACTTCTGGACAAGCTGGACGCTCCGTCGACGAAGATGATCCACTTGTGCTCTTTTCCTGCGGGGGTGTTGTGAGCAGTCATCTCCGCGACAAAATCGGCTAAAGCTTGTGCCTTTAGGGCTTTCTTGCTCTCGTATTGGATGTCGAACTCAGAAAGTTCCAAGGACCACTTCAGCATTTGACCCGCCATGTCTGGGTGACCCAATAGCTGTTTTATGGGCTGGTATGTTCGTACTACGATCGTGTGCGCGAGGAAATAGTGTCTGAGCCTTCTCGCTGCGTTGACGAGGGCCAGAGCTACCTTATCTATCTATTTGTATCTAACCTCGGGCCCTTGAAGCGCTTTGCTCGTGAAATAGACGGGTTTTTGCCCGTCGGGCGTCTCGCGAATGAGGGTTGCGCTGACAGCTTCGATCGAGACGGCCAGGTACAGGAACAAAGGTTCCCTGTCGACTGGTCGTGATAACACGAGCGGCTGAGATAGAATTTGTTTAAGATGGATTAGCGCCTGCTCGCATTCCTCGGTCCATTTGAAGGCCGCTTCCTTGCGAAGAAGCTTGAAGAAATGGAGGGCGTGTTGAGCGGATTTTGCAACGAAACGGGATAACGAGGTGAGCATCCCATTCAGGACTTGTATGGATTTCTTTGATGTAGGTGTGGGGAGGTCGGAGAAAGACTGGCATTTGTCGGGGTTGGCTTCGATTCCTCCTTCTGTCAAGTAAAATCCGAGGAATTTGCCCGCCTTGACCCCGAACATGCACTTCTCGGGGTTAAATCTCATTTTGCATTGCCTGGCTTGAGCAAAGACTTCCCTGAAATGAGCGGAGTGGTCGGTGTCTGCTCGGGACTTGACGATCATATCGTCCATGTATACCTCGAGCATATCCCCGATTTGGTTGCGGAAGACTTTGTTCATCATCAGTTGATACGTTACTCCTGCATTTTTCAGACCAAAGGGCATTACGTTGTAGTAATAGTTACCCAAGCTGGTCATGAAAGCGGTGCAATGCTTGTCGCTTATTGCCATTGGGATTTGGTTATAGCCTGAATAGGCGTCTATAAACTATAGTATTTTATAACCGGCCGAGTTGTAGGCCAGCATATCAATATTAGGTAAAGGAAATGCATCTTTCGGACATGCCTGGTTAAGATCGGTATAATCAACGCAAATTCGCCATTTTCCATTATTTTTCTTGACAAGTACAACATTTGACAGCCAGGTTGAATACCGGGCTTCATAAATAAAATTTACCTCTAGGAGGTCTTTTACAGCTTTTTCAGCAGCCTCCGTTTTCTCGGAGACTGCCTACGTCTACATTGCACTATTGCCCTAGCGGCTGGATCGATGGCGAGTTGGTGACAGGCGACCTCAGGATCGAGTCCGGGCATCTCCACAGCGCTCCACGCGAACAGGTCTGTATTCTCGCACAAGTAAGCTTTGATTTGCTTCCTCGCTAAGTCGGGGAGTCTGGTGCCAATCTTCACTCCTCTGCTTGGGTCTTCACCGAGGGGGACGAGTTCGAAGTCCCCGTCCAGAATTGGTCGAAGGGAGCTTGCTCGCCTCTAGGAGGCTCATCCTGGTCGAAACGGGTGTCCAGGGATATTGAGTCGACCTCTGAAGGGGCTCTCTGCTCTTCCGCTTTGACGGGCTCTTGCCTCTGAGGTTCTGGTCGTGTTGTTGCAGCTCTCTTGGCGGGCCTTGTGCTGGTGTCGACTGTGTCGCATCCTTTGGATGCTGCGTTAAAACACCTTCGGGCAGCTGCTAGGTCCCCTTGGATGGTGGTGACCCGTGTCCTCTTGGTGTAAAACTTCATTTTTAGATGAACGGTGAAGGGTACTGCGGTCAGCTCCGCCAGTGTCGGCCTTCCCAGAATGCAGTTGTAGAGGGAGGGGAAATCAATGACGAGGAAGTGTATCTTGACTTGCCTCATTGTCGTATCCTCGCCGAATGTAACCATGAGCTCGACGTATCCCCAAGGCTTGGAAGTTGAGTCGTTAAAGCCCTACAGGTCCGACCCCATGTAAGGTGAGAGGTGAGAGTCGTCGAGCTGAAGGGTTCAGAACATTTGGTTGTACATCACGTCGACGGAACTTCCTTCGTCGACGAGGATGCGATGTACGTCGAAGTTGGCCATTCTCGCTCTTATCAGCAGAGGGATGACCGAATTGGGGGGCCCGGAGGGGAGCTCCTCGAGATAGAAGGTGATTGGCTCTGATCTACCCCTCACCTTTTCAAAGGTCACCGTTTGAGGGGGAGTCGTGTCGACCAACTCGTCCAGCTTCCTCTTAGCTGAATTTATGGTCAGATCATTGAACCCTCCACCATTGATGACCATGGCGGAGGGGAAGTGTTCCCACCTGTTGTGCGTCGATAGAGGTTCTTGCATGTGATCAGGGACGTAGAAGTACTCGGGTCTTGTGACAGAGAACGCGGTTTGGATGGGAACCGACTCATCAGATGGTCGGGCATCCTCTTCTGCTTCCCTCGTCTCGCGGGCGTCACGATGAGGAGCGTTGTTTCGCCGGTACTGTGTGAGTCTCCTCTCTTTTATGAGGGTCTCGATGGCATCCTTGAGGTGGATGCAGTCTTCGGTCAGATGCCCGTGGCTCCGGTGGTACTGACAGTATTTGCTCCAGTCCACCTCGGGTTTGGCAGGAGCTGGTCGGGGATGTTTGACGCCGCCATCTTTAAAATTTGTACTCGCACACTCCGCTAAGATGCGCTCGCGGGAAGCCGTGAGCGCGGAGTGTATTCTGTGAACCGTTCCGATGGCCCCCTCTACTCCCGGGCGTTTCGGGGTTTATCGTCCTTTCTCTTTTCCCCGGTTCGTCGAGGAGGGGCGGTATCTTGTCGCGGATTGTTGTTGGATCCGTGATTTCTGGGGTCTCGGGCTCTGTTGGCCGCTTCCCTTTCCTCGTAGTCCATGTAGGCTCTGGCTTTCTCGAGGAGGGCATTGAACGTTCGGGGTGGTTCGATGCCCACGACTTTCCTGAATTCGGTGTCGGGGAGGAGCCCCCTCTCCAGCAGGTATCTCTTCATATGGTCTGTGCAAGGGACCTGGATGGCTTCCTGGTTGAAGCGGTTGATGAATTCCCCCAAGGTCTCATCGTGCTTCTGAACGATGGCCTCGAGCGCCGTTTCGATCTTCGGGTGTCGTCGCGACGCAGTGAACAAGCTGATGAACTGGTTCTTCAAGTTTCACCATGAGGTAATTGACCCTGGGGCGAGACCCTTGTACCAGTCCATAGCTGCTTTCCTCAGGATCGTAGGGAACAACCGGCATTTGATTGGTCCCCCGATGTTGTGGTAGTGCAGCATGGCCTCGAACCCGTCTATGTGGTCGACCGGGTCGGCGACGCCGTCATATTCTTTCAAGTGGGGAGGCTTTTCCATGCCCGGAGGAATGGGCGCCTCCATGATAGCTTGTGACAAGGGACCACGGGGGTCGTCCTCGTCACTCCGTTCTGGGGAGCGGGATGGGGATCTGAAGTATTGTCGGTCACGATGGCCCTGATCGTGCGGGACGTTCCTCAGTGTCTGTCCCCGGGAGGTCTTCGTTCTTGCCGCGAAGGGTCGTGGTCGCGCCTTCCCGTCTCGATGAGTGGTTCTCTCTCCAAGGGGGGTCGCCGCCCGATTGGTCGAGGTGACGGGCTTCGAGAGATGTCTCGATCCTGTCTCTGCGGGGGAGATCGGGGACGTTCCTCCGTCCGTCGAGGAGGAGGGGATTGAGGCCTCCTGTGTCTTCTAGGGGGGCTTTGGTCGTCTTCAAGTGCTCAATCTTTCCCCCTGGGCAAAGATGAGATAGTTGGTCTAGTTAATTGCCGCAAACAGTGCCCTGGTTGTGGCGTCTTCCCCAGCGGGGACAGGAACCTCGTGGAATTGGACGGCTGGATAGTTCAGAGGAACTGGGTGATCTTCAAGCCGAGGAGGGACTGATGAAGACGAGGCCGTGACTCCGTCTCGGTAGTTAGAAGGCTCGGGGATGTTGTCGCTGAGGACCGTGTTATGGCCGGTGATGTCGGCGTTGTTGGGGTCGGTATTATTGTCGGCGATGTTGTTGTTAACTTCAATGACGCAGACGTTCTTGTTGTCCTGAGTCTGGTCAGCCATGACAGTCGAGGATGATTCTAGCTTTGGTCTTTTTAAGTGAATAAGACGGGGAAGCTTTAGATTCCCACAGACGGCGCCACTAATTGTACCTTATCAGAGTTGGACCGTCACAGTTGGCTTTGAATTGGATTTGAAGGAGATGGGGGATACCTGCAAGACACTCCGATGACAAAGTGAGAGACAAAATGAGCAAGCAAGTAAGTGTATAGTTGTGAATGAATGAATACCTGACCCTCTTGAAATAGAGGGTATTTATAGCCTCCAGCGCTGGACCAAGGTCCTTTATTGGGCTAATCAAACAGGCCCAACAGGGACTGCCAGGTTCTACGTGAGTAGTGGGGACCTGCACGTGGTCCCCCTACCTAGATGATGCTCTCCGCGGAATAGGGAGGGTAAAGACGCGATCTTTCGGGACTCTGAGGACTCCGCGAAATCCGAAGAGGTTGAAAGTCTGCCCTACGAGGAGGGTACTCGAGCAGGGCTTGGATTGGGATGTTCCTCGTCTGGGACGTCCCTCGTCGGGGACGTTCCTCGCGGGCACCGGCGGGGCGTAGTCGCATTCGACCAGTCACCCATGATCGAGGTGTGCTCGGAGGATCTAATGCTCAGCATGATACGTTGTAAAGCTTGAATTGAGCCTCACTGGTGATTGGGCCACGGGCAGGCTCAGTCCAAAACAGAAATAAATATTAATTTTAATAGAAGAATTTGATTAGTATATACTGCAGAAAAATACATGTATTATTTATTAAGCAATCAATCAATAAAAAGTTTATATGATATAAACAGTGATAAAGTCTAGTGTTTATATTTTATATCCTACTATTATCATTGTCTATATCAATTGGATTCTTTTAACAGTTAATTTTATCGTGTTTGAGTCTATTTCGTTATATTTTTCTTATAATTGATTTTTATTTATTTTATTTTTGAACTCAAGACATGTTAAAATTCTCTTTGGTAATTATTAATATTTTTTTAAATTATGTAATAAATTAAATTATAAATAAATAAAAATTGATGGGTAGACCCGTCAACCTGCTAACTCATTAGTAAATGGAATAGACTTTTTAAACTCAAACGTCTTAGTTGACCCGCCCCGCTTTTGGAGAGTTTAAACGCCAGACCGCCCACTGTATAAGGAAATCTGTTTCTTTTACAATGACGTGTTTTCCAAATTTGCCTCATGAGAACGAATTGAATAATAACTCTTAAAAATAATCATATGTTTTGTTTGTTTTCGTTAAGTGGATAGTGAGATCTGTGTTTCGATGATAAGAGACATATAGACATAGCTAAATCCATGTATTAGAGTTAAGAAAAGTAAGACCAAACTTTAATAGGACAATTAAATTGTGTTTGTTAGACTCAAATGACCCCTTACAAAACTATAACATGATTATCATTATTGATTCTACCGTGAGGAAAATTGATTTTAAATAAATTGATTCTATTTTGATTGCTCCTAAACTACCTGAAACAATTTTGATTGAATCAATTTTGAATGCCCCAAACGTGAAACCAAATATACAAGAAATGGTGTTGATTACGCATCTACACATTAAATATACTGAATTTTAACCGATGTATGTATCTTAAAAATTGCGCACTGGATAAAACCAGAAATCCACTTCAAAGGACAATCGATTACGGCCAGATGAAAAACCACTATAACTGGCCCTTGTCTTTCATCACCCCTACAAACATGCTCCTATAATAACCTTAAAATAAAAAAAGACCAGGTAATGTCATGACAATGCATTTTACACTATTTATTCATCCTCATCGTCGTCATCATCATCATCGTCTTCAGAGTCGTCATCCTTTCCCTACCAAAGATAAAATTTTACAATTGTTATTTCAAAATAACATCATATCTATACATGTTATTTCCAAAAGCAGATATGCATATACTTAAATATATACACAAAGCATAAATGGAACCAATTATTTGAGAAAAATGCTCAGTGAAATTATTGATTCTTAGTAAGGAACTTAAGTTGAGAATACCCATCAAGCGCAACCACTAATCACATAGTAACTAATCGTTTCTGCGCATATATTCAGCATGACTCAAAAACTCATGGCCGTATAAAGACAGAAAAAATAAAAGGAATAATAATTACCGCATCACCAGCTTCATCATCATCCTCCTCTGCTTCATCAGGGTCCTCCTGTTCCGTTTTAAACAACCACCATTAGAGACGTAAGGATAGAGACAGTGGTAGAGAGAGTAGAGTAAAATGAATGATGTGAAACATAGAAGAAAAACTATCAGCATTATAAATCAAAAGGAAACTTACGCTGTTGAAATAATTAAGTGGATTTGGCCATAAATCATCCTTGATTAGTTCTGCAACCTACAATTTGGAGTGAATATTACACGAGGATCTAATGCGACAGAAAACAAATCAAGGCACACCAATGATTGTTGTAATAGACGGTTGGAAAATATGTGATACAAATGCAAAATCTAGACAAAATTAGAGTATACCTCATCATTAACGAGCTCATCCAAATCTTCTTTCCCATCGGTGTCACTAAACCAGGTAAAGAAACTGCATTCATCAGCACATTATAATTAGTTTCTAGATCCACTTGGCATTATCAAGAAGTATGGTTCAAAAATCAAAATAGGTGACACTAATCACATGTTCATCATGTGCTAGTTGATAAGCTTGATTACAACATTGTTTGTGTAATTAATAACAGTGCGCTAGTTGATAAGCTTGATTACAACCTCGTTTGTGTAATTAACGACAGTGAATAAGTTGACCAGAAAATGTTTGGATAGGACACAAATAAAGTTGAAGATCAGGCTAAACTCCAGAAGTTCACCCAAGTGATGCAAGAACATCAAGTAAGAACCCATTTATCACAAAATTGTTTTGGAAAAATCACTTTTAGAAGTTTTGAATTGTTTGCTATATATTTAAAAAATATATATGAGAAACTGGAGAGAAAAGATAAAAACTGCTTCAAATGATAAGCTGATTTGAGTAGCTTCTTTTTAAAATTATTCTTGATATCTGATATTTCTGGGAAAGAATAATAATTTTGATTATGGTAACCAATCACAAAATAACTTCTGCTTTTTAAAAATATCTTATAACTAATATCTAAAATATTGAATATCAAGATCACATTTCTTATAAAGAAACGGCCCCCTAAGGCTATGTTTGGATATTATGAAATGAACAGAGCAGAATGGAAAGGAGTGGAGTGGAATGGAGCGGACTAAAGATTCCATTACATTGTTTGGGTAATTTAGGACTGTAAGGGAAAATTTTCATTCCACCCAAATCGGAGGGGAAGAAATATGATGGGTATGTAATGGAACGGAATCCAGACCACTCAATTCCACTCTGCTTCATCCGATTTTAACTGATCCAAATAATGGAATACCACTCCATTCCATCTCATTACATCAATCAAAACAAAGCCTAAAGGTGATATTCAAAATTGTTTTATCATCTATTTGAACATTGCATCTGCAAAAATGGCATTCTTTGGTTTTCAATGTCTTCTGCAGAAATATTTAGCATATTTGGACACCAACCTGATATCAGAAGCAGCTCGCTTGTTTCCTTTCTTCTCTTGACTAACTCCATTTGGAATGTCCTTCACGTTTTAAGATCAATTTATAAGATATAAAAACAACAGGAAAAAAAAGTGGATTGATTAAGAGCAAAACTTAAATATATAGCCTTACCTTGCCCTCTTTCCATTTAATGGGAGTAGCAGTAACCTTTGTTGTTCCTTCTTCAAGGAAGGTAAAAGTCTTTACAAGCTTTGTATCCTCAAAATATGGATTAGGATTAAAGTTCTGCACAGGAAATATTATCGGAAGTTAGTATAAATCATTTAACCTAAGTTTAAGAAAAATATAAATTTCCAGAACCTAAATGTGATTTGCAAAACATTTCTATGAATTATGAACCCAATTGAAAGAGAAGAGGCAACTCACAAAGGTGATTGAATAGCCTGATTTGACATCTTTATGATCTTCAACCTCAAGAGAACTTAAATGCTTAAATATCTATAAAATAAAGAGCTGTTAGTATATTTAAATTACTTATCAGGTAACTGTGCCTACAAGAACAACAACAATAAAAGACATAGTTATCAAGTGAAGATCGAAATTATGAATTGGAAGTCAGATATTTAAAATCGTGAAATTAAAACTTATTATGATTCGTAAAATACAAGAACAATAAAATTATTACATTTACAAACAAGTGGCATAGAAAAATATAAACTGATACAGTACATGACATAATAAACTCAAAATATTTCAATATTGAAGTCATAAATAAAACGAAAACATGTGGTTAGCTATACAAAGATAACAAGATAAAGTAGTTGACCAGACTTAGTTCAAGCTGTGATCATTAAAATGACCCAGGATGCTTCATAATGATTAATGAACTAGGATTCAAGCTAAAATCAATGCCCAATACACTCAGGGAATCAATTAGATTTACTTCGTAGCGAATCAAGATTCAACTGCTATGCATCATAAAACGAATAGTGATAACCATTTTCAACAGACTTCATGGGATTACTTCAGAACAATATATGAAGCAACGACAAATAAATGGAATGCAAAAGAGATGATATGACTGCTTATGACACTAATTAACAGGACAACTACACAAGAACTTATTCATGTAAAGCCCGGGTCAAAAGTAAACTGAACAGCACTTGAATTGACAAGTGCTCACAGAAAGAGTTAATTTTGAAAGAATATATATTGTTAGAAAAATTGACAAACCCAAAACTGGTACAATTTTTAACTTTCAAAAAATCTTAATCAGAAACAAATTCCAAGGCATAAAACATATGAACAAAACATCTTGTAAATGAGTTTTAAATATTGTTCAAGTAATATCATCCAAACAAAACAAAAAAATACTTCATAAGGCAAACTTAATTGCATGCAACTAAAGAAACCAAACCTTCTGATCTTCCTCATTCAAAAGTTCGCCAAGAGCAGGATGGCTCAAAAACTGCAAAACCATAAAAAAAAAACAAAAAAAAAAAACAAAGTAAACAATCCATTCCCAACAACAATTTCATAATTCCACAACCCATCAAAATCAAAAGCAAAAGCCTGGGATAATAGCTTACAGCAGTCAACCAGAAATCAGGAATAGACTTGATAAGATCATTGCGCTGATCATACAGCGGCTTCCTTATCTCATTATACTTCTGCTCTATTTCCAGAACTTTATCACTAGCCTCCTCATTGATCTAAAACCATAAAACCATAACAAACAGAACTAAATTTAATAAAAATAACAAAACCCTCGATTACCTTACTTATTTCTCAAAAAAAAAAAAAATACAAATTTTATGTAAATTAGGGTTCACGCTCATTGAGGTAATTACATATAATAAACACTAAAAGAAACGCTTCAATTTCAACGACGGAATTTGAATCGACTAAATTAGATTAAATTTTGAAAGCATATATAATTTGGATACCTTTTCGAGCTCATCTTGCATTTCCTGTAACTTTTCAATGGAGAGGACAAGTTCTCCGTCGATTTCCTCGGCGTTCTCGCCCTTTTCAGAAACCTTAAGCTTCTTGCTCTTGTCGGCCACCATGGTTGTTGTTATTGGGAATGAGAGACAGAGGGTCTGTTGTGTGGAAACCCTAAGTAGAGACAGAGCTCGTTCTAGTGGAGCGTGTCTAAGTGAAGGTGTTAGGGTTTTTGGGGTTTATAACGGTGAATGAGTGTTAACATATACTAGAAAGGAAAGTGCGGGTGCACGGAGTAAACTAACTGTGGTACGATGTCTTTTTACTCTGGTTAAATTTGGCATTATATATTTTCGCAATTCACTTGAGTTAATTAATAAATTGTATTAATTAATAAATGTTATTATCATTTATTAGTGCGCTCATGTTTATTTAAAATATAAATTTGAAGATATTAAATAAAGAATGATTTAAATAATATTAATTAGACCCTATATTTTTTTTAAATAAAATATTATATTAAAAATTGAAACAAGTGGTATATTTTAGAACAAAATTCTGATTTCGGCGTGGAGTATAATAATATATTAAATAGGTGGCTCGAAGGAATGAATAATTAAGTGAATACTTGGGTCATTGCTTGTTATATGTTTTGGATGTGGAGAAACAAAGAAGTTTATGATCAAGATTTTAGCGCGCCACATAAAATTTTAAAAATGTCCCTTAAAATTGAAAAATCTTGTCGGACATAAATTGTATAAAAAATTTGGGTGTAAATTAGAAATGTATTTCTGATTGCAACTGAATATATATTTTCGGTTTGTGTTGAGATTTAAGGGCACGTTGTCTTTTTCCCTCCCTTTGTAGTAGAAACTTATTTTAAAAAAGAAAAATAAAACACACAAACTCATTCCTCTCAAACCTCACTGTTACAAAATCAAACTACTTTGCAAAAAGCTCGTCAAGAATCGTCAAACATCAATTAACTTAAGTGTTCAACAACATTCAACCAAGAAAATTCATCAATTGTAAGTTGTTTTTGAGTTTTTTAGAGTTTATGTAATTTCTACTCAAATTTGTGATTTAGCTTAGAAATTATGATTTTGTTGTGAGTTTTCAATATTAGGATTCATTAGAAATGTGTTGGAAGTCTCATTTTTATGATCAACAATCATTGTGTCACGATACCATTTGATGATGTTGTGTTATTTATGGAATCATGCGTCAGTTCGGGCACACCCATTATATTCCCTGGGATCTTGTTGTATATGCTCCTCTCCTGGTGAAATGCATGGATATGGATGTCTTGTTTGATGATTATGAGAATCATCTTGTTCCAGATGAGGCCCAGAGTATCGTTGTTCAACTGGAGCTACGTGGACGGTTATATCATATGGTTCTTCAGGGTGTCTCATCCATACCTAGTACAGGATGCTCTAAGAAACCTATCGAGGCTAGTTCATCAGGAGATTCTATAAGAGGAGCAGGCACAGGTCGATCATGCCACTGATGTGTTACATGTGTATCGTTGTATCATGGATGTTGCGTAGGCGGGTATTGATGGAGGTTTATTTCCTGATGGTTCTAATGTTAGAGGTGTTTTGGATGCCATCATGGAGGAGGTTCGGGAGACTTTGCAGTACAGGAGGCGGCGGAGGAACGTCGGGAGGGTGGCGGGCCGACTCAGTCTGCTTTACCCAGTAGTCTTTGATGGTGTATATGTATTTTTGTTATCGTTTTTTATTGTATTTGAATAATATTTTGGGTTACCCCCTATATTGACTACGGGCACCTTTGTTACTGTTTACTGATATCTATTTATATATATATCTTTGTTCTACATGTCTTTGTAGTATATTTTATTGTATACGTCTTTGTATTCAATGCGAAATACACTACGCTAAAATTGACTTTTGGCATCACCAAAAAGACAGCGCTTTAATGAGAAAACACTGTTGTAGGTCTTTTAAAATATTCGCTAAAAAAAAGCGCTGCTACAGACAGCCTTTAGAAAGCGCTGCTAAATGTCATACCTTAGAAAGCGCTTTAATGAGAAAACGCTATTGTAAGTCTTTTAAAAAATTCACTAAAAAAAGCGCTGCTACAGACAGCCTTTAGAAAGCGCTTTTAAAAAGCGCTGCTAAAGGCCTTAAATTCGCCCCACTTAAGAAAGTGCTTTCTCGTGAAAGCGCTGCTAGATCTTGTATGATAGAAAGCATTTTTAAAAAGTGTTGGCTTAGGTCAAATTATAAAATTAAAATATAAAATTTCCCCACTTAAGAAAGCGCTTTCTCGTGAAAGCGCTGCTAGATCTTGTATGATAGAAAGCGCTTTTAAAAAGTGTTGTCTTAGGTCAAATTATAAAATTAAAATATAAAACTTTCAGAACCCTATTCATTCATAATTTCTAATCGTTGTCTTCTAGAAAGTTTTTTGGCGTTTCTTCTCTGACCGATTCTTCTGAAAGTTTTTTGGCGTAGTGTCTTCTTCGACCATTTCTTCTCCGACTGTTCCTAATCGTTTCTTCTCCGACCATTTCTTCTTCGACCGATTCTTCTCCGACCGTTCCTAATCGTTTCTTCTCCGACTGTTTCTTGTCTTAGACTGCCGTAGTTCAGGTACGTCATTGTTGATGTTGTAACATTGTTCTTGTTGTTGTTGTTCTTGTTGTTATTGTTCTTGTTGTACATTGTTGTTGTTTTCTACATTGTTGTTATTATTGTTCTTGTTTTCTACATTGTTCTTGTTGTTTTGTACATTGTTCAAGTTTTTAAGTTTGTTAAGAAGTTGAATGAGTTCTGTCAAATACAAGGTATGAAAAATAATTGTTTTTAACTAGTAAACTAACAAATAATAAAAGGCTACATAACATGTATTTAACTGCTAAACAAAACTGGATAATACAATGGAAAGTCAATAAATCATATTCAACTCAAGGATTTTTTTTTGTCGTCGCAATTGTATAATAATTGTGTGATTATGTGGTAGAGTCGTTTACAAAGTCTGAGATTCTCAAGGGATTGTTTGTTGAAAAATGCTTGGTTAAGAAAGTTATTCTTAGAAGGAAAAACTACTTTGGACTAAACATAAGTAACATACTCTTTCATAGCAAATATATTCATTACTTTTGATGTATAAAAAAGTAGTTTAGTCATTACTAAGAACTAATGAGAGATATGATATTATCACTATACCATTAATAAACTGAGTGTTTTATGAATAAATTAAAAATTTGTTGTTGTTTTGAATAAGTAAATTAAAATCTTGTTGAAGAGACATTGAAAAGTGAAAAGTTGGATTGATATTGATAGTATGATTGTTTTACAGGTGCAGAGTGAAAGTCTGGTCGTTTACACGAATCTTACATTGTGTGGGTCCAGAAGTTGATTACTTCTCTACAGATAATTAGTTGTTCTTTTGCTATAGTTGCGTGAATAATTAACATTTTTGTTTAGCTTAATTAGTAAAACCATTTGAATGAACTGCTATGATGGATGAGCATTGCTTGTAATGATTGGGAACTAACTTATTGAATTTGCTATATATAAGGGTTACTTGTGATCAAAGTGTGAAATTCAGATCGTTTCCCTACAGGTAAATTTTTTATATTTTGTTTTTGCTTAGCTTAATTAGTAATACCATGGATAAGAAATGGATGTCTTCGAGTCGATTGACGAAAGATTATGAGAATGGGGTATCAGAATTCGTTAAATTTGTTGTGGCGCACGCCAAAGACCCCAGGAAAATGACATGTCCTTGCTTGAGTTGTTGTTATGGGAGTCGGGTTGACGCGGTTCAGTTGGCATCGCATTTAAAGAGGCATGGAATTGATAGAAGTCAGACATGTTGGAATTTGCATGGTGAGAAAAGTAACGAGAATGTTGAATCGGGGGATAATACGACCTATGCTTCAAACGACAATGGCACAGATACATACGATTATGATCGAGTCGAAGAGATTGCAGAAGCACTTGAAGAAGACCTTAAAGATTGTTCCAAAATGTTTGAGAGGTTGGTAAGCGATGCAGAGAAACCGTTGTATAATGGTTGTACAAAATTCACAAGATTGTCTGCGGTATTAAAGTTGTACAACTTAAAGGCGGGCAATGGATGGTCGGATAAAAGTTTCACATAATTATTAGCCCTTATGAAAGATATGCTACCAGAGGATAATCTTCTTCCCAATCGAACATATGAGGCCAAAAAGATGTTGTGCTCTATTGGCATGAGCTATGATAAGATACATGCATGTCCAAACGATTGTGTTTTGTTTCGAAATGAGTATGCATCGTTAAATGAGTATCCTAAATGCGGTGTCTCTCGATATAAGAAAAAGTTGTCTCCAGCAAAAGTCTTATGGTATTTTCCTATAATTCTGATATTTAGACGAATGTATCATAGTGAAACCGATTCAAGACACTTGACTTGGCATGCAGATGAAATAATTATTGATGGAAAGCTTCGACATCCGGTAGATTCACCACAGTGGATGAAAATTGATAATGAGTATCCTGAATTTGGAAAAGAAGTAAGAAACCTTCGCTTGGTATTGTCTACTGATGGAATGAACCCACACAGTATTTGTGATCGGTGGATCTGGAACTGACTGTTTAACGCTGGTTCGCGAAATGTCGCGGAAGCAAGAGTCGCCACCGTCTTTTATTTTCTCCAACATGGACAGGACAAAAGCACAGCAAAATTCCTTATGAGATAGTTTCTCGGTTCGGGAGGTAGATTTATAGAAAGGGAAGGTGTTAGCACCCTTTCTATCCATGGTTATCCATGGGCTCTTAGATACTTACTCATTGTGTTTTCAAAAGTGTTTGCTTTTCAATTGTGAGTGGGTTTGAAAAAGTTTCGTTTAAAGATTTCAGATCGACTCTTGTATCAGTCCTCAAGAGTGTTTGAAAAATTGTTTTGAAAGCTTTTTGAAAAGTGTCGGTGTGAAAAGAGTTTTGATTTGTTTTGAATTAGAGCAAGTATCTACGAGTCATCTACCTACCATAAGGAATTAGGCTGTGTAAATGTCCTTAAAGTAGTGCCATCCCACCATTGAGAGGTAGGTAGCACCACCGTTGGAGGTGTTCGGGTCAATTCGTTTGTAGGGACAGTGTGGTCACCAGAGCAACAGTAGGACACCTTAGAAGCTACCCTTATGCCATGGGTCATGGACATAAGGACTTACTAAAACGTCCTATACTCGACGACCACGTTTCAAGGGCAAGGCAACAGTGAGGCGTACCCTAAGAGTGGTGTGTGAATTTGTGTGTTATTTTCAGTTTAACCATTATCTTTGATCATGCATTATGGTGAGCTACAGGTTGATTTTATTTGGGCCATTCATTCTTTCATGCAAAGAGTAGCAGTTTTAAGAGTGCGGAAATTTAAATGTGGAAAGTAAAATCCTACGCTATTACAAGGCGCGGGTCTATACATCGCCAAATTAACAAAGACCCGTTTTTAATAAAATACGGAAAGTAAATAAATTTCCTAATTACTATTACAAGGCTTGAGCAATTACATAATATTTGGAAGAAAATAAATAAGAATAAATGCGCGAAAAGAATAGAAATAGAACGTGCGAGGGCGTTGGACCCTTTAAAGATTAAATTGAAATTAAAAGTTAATTAATTATTAAATTAAGAAAAGAAATTGTTTTTTTATGTTTTTTTTGTATTTAATGAAAATAAAGAAAATTAATTAAAATTAGAAGTTAAATAAAACCCTAGTTCTAAGGTGTTTTTAATTATTTATGAAAGATATTCAAGTTTAACCTAATTTACCCTAATTAATTAATTACATGTTTATTTACAAAATTAATTAATAATTAATAATAATGATAATAAGAAAAAGTTATTTATTAAGAAAAAGAATAAAAATGCTAAAAACCCTAATTTCTATGTATTTTAGTTATTTAAGAAAAGATTAAAATTGAAAACCTAATTTTACTAAATTAATGGTTTAAAGATTTATTTACAAAAATATTAATGAATTAAATATTAAATAAACATATTTTTAGTTTTGATTTTTCTGGTTTTATTATGAAAATTATTTTTGTGAATTAAATAAAACAAAAAAAAACAATTAAAATAAAAAGAAGAAAAGAAAAGGAAATTAGAAAATATGATGCAAACCATGGGGGTGTCTGGCCCTTTTGGAGGTTTTTTGGAGCAATTTGGCCCACTGCAATCCAAGCCCTTTTGACTTTCTATGCTTGCATGTGGAGTGGTTGACCCAGGTGCATGGTGATCTTCACGTTCTGGCCATCAGATTGAAGCTCCTGGACACTTGGCAGGCATAAGCATATGCGCATATGGTGGACCACTGGAGAGGAATTGCATAGGAACACGCTATAACCAAAATTATGAATAATATGGGGGGACCTGGGAATCCAACCCAGGTCCCAGTACCTGCATGACAACTCAACTGCCAACTGAACTAGCGCGTTACTTTGTATATCTAATGGAACGTAAATAATATATGTGAAAAAAGAGTATTATGCTGAACAATTAAAAAACGCGCCAATCATTCAAACCATCCAATCACGTTCAAACAACTCAGCGTCTTCTTCCTTTTTCCCTGTAAATAAAAGCAAATAGCGGGGGTTTTAAACCCCCACAAAAAAACAAATGCTAGAAAATAGCGATTAGCACATAGTTTATCATAAATTGAGCGCGAGGTCACCAATGGATTCGTCTTCATGTCACGATTTTGCCTGCACCGGTTTGAAGGTCTAATTTTACACCCTATGCAAAGCCCCAATTTTGGAACTCTGAAACCCTAAAAAACGTTCATGGTGAATTCTTATACAGGCATGGTTAGTTCAACTCAAGGGTACCATTAGCTTCAGAACGTTCATATTAGTGTAAATCAACATTTAAAACATATGAAAAATGCATGTAAATTAGAAAACGATAATGGACAATTTCAAAAAAAAGTGTGATGTCGTTCTACCACTTTTGGAGGTCTGGAGACTTGGCTTTGATTGCAAACTGTTGTACCCCAAAATTTGCCCTCCCATATTCTCCAAGAATTGCCAAGTCAAAGCTTCAAAATCTTCCCAAGGGTTGCACAGTTCAAGGGCCTCCTAACAGTCAAAAACTAGGGTTTTGGTTCTGACAAAGAAAATGAAGTTTCCAAGGGTCCAATCAAGTCCCATATGCCTACAAACATGGTCAAGCATCCTCATGTCAAGTTTCAAGACTTTCAGCACAAAATTGCACAGTCAAAAACCCTAATTGCACTACAGTCAACTGTAGGGGCAAAATGGTCATTTGACAGTCAAAAGTTCAAATTTTTGGTCAACATCCCATTTTGAAGCCACAAACATCATTTGATCAATGCTTGATCATGATTCTCAAAGCTTGGCTCAAAAATCATCAAGATGCAAAAGTTTCCATATTTGGAAAGTTGAAAAGTCAACTGTAAATTGACCAGGGCATAACTTCCACATGGATTATCAGAAAAATTCCATCCAAAGCTCATTGTGAAGATGAAGACATTTCCTACAACTCCTCTTCATAATTCAAGTCCAAGAAATGCTCTCACAAAAAGTTATCAATTTCAACATTATAGGTCATTTTCAAAAGTCAACAAAAAGGGACTTTAAGTCAAAGGCCATAACTTGAGATTGGTAAATCAAAATGACATGGTACCCAAGGCATTGGTTATAGGACTCAAAGACCTTTCCAAAATGTCCAATAACATGAGCAAAGCTTAAAAATTGAGCAAGTTATGCCTTGTGGAAGTTGGGAAATTTTTGGATATTTTGAAAAGTCAACATTGCTTCAAATGACCTAAAATTGCTAATGGGCCTCTTTTTCTTCCACAATTCATCATCCAAGGCATGTGCACGACCATGTGGCCCAAAGGGAAGTTTTTATCATTTTTTATTTATTTATTTGGATTTTTAATCATTAATAATTCATTTAATTAAAATAAATAGGTAAAAAATACTAAACCTAACTTTTTGAATCCTTTTGTGTATAAAATAATCTCAAGATTTTGTGTATAATCAGATTTGGAAAGTATCTTGGTGATTGAACATGATTTGGACTAAGTTTGCATGAAAAAAGATTTGAAAACTAATGCCATAAAAATCAAATATTGATTCATCAATTCAATGATTCTTTGATCAATTTTCTTAACCTAAATCATCCACACATAAATACAAAACGCAACCCTAGTGATCATGGACTCCAAGCTGCGCCCAAAAGCCATAACCAAGTTGACATTTTTTCAAGAAAATTCTGAAACTGAAATCACCATTGCAAGGGTTTTCAAGCCAAAACAACCATTCTATCACCTCCCTGGGACATCAAGGAAGGCTCCTGGATCAAGAACACCAATTCTAACGCCTTGAATCAGTGTACAGAAATCAAATTTTTTTCATATAAATGCATATTCGTATTCTGAGTTCTAGGCATTTTCATGGCATTTTGTTTGTGTATTCATACTAAGTGATATATTCTGAAGCTAACCACATACTTTGATTGGATTTTTATACACTATATGCAAAAACACCATTGTCGTGTTTTAGGGTTACAGGGATTTTGATTTAGGGCTTTGCGTTCAAGGAACAATTGGGACACGATAATGGCACCATCAGATTCAGAAGCTTCATGCCAATCAAATCCATATGTCGCGCCTAATTTCTAATGCCAGGATTCCTAATCGCTATTTTGAATTATGGCAGGTTTTGAGGACGGTTCAAAACCGTTGCTAATCTTTTTGTTTCAGGGAACAAAGAAGAAGAAGATGAGGTGGCCATCAGTGATTGGATTGTTTGAATCTCGCGCGAAAAAGAAGCACTAACCTTTTTTTTGTTTTATTATATTTATTAGTTATATGATATACAGATAAACGAAGCAGCTCCACTGGTTAAAGGACACGCTGGTAACCCCTGGGACCTGGGTTCGAATCCCAGGTCCCTCACCCTTTCCATATTATTTTTCCATTAATGCTTATGTGTAATTTCAACGCTAGGGTGTATCATATGACCTCAAATCCAGCTTGCCACTTGGCCAATCTCACCAATCCAAGGGACCAGATCTGGAGAGCATGGTAAACCTCAGTCAACGCACTCACACGCTAGCATGGAAAGTCAGCCAGGCCATTGGGCCTAAAATACTAAAGTCTCACCTCCTAATTTGGGGACAGAAACCCCCTAGGTTTGCAAGCTTTTTACATTTTTTTTTCATTCTTTTTGTTTATTTCAATTATTGTTTTTTTATTAATTTAATATTTCCACAAAAAAACATAAAAACATAAAAAATCAGAAAAGAGACAAAAATTAATATTTTTATTTAATGTTATTTTTTTTTGTAAATAAAACCTTTATTAATTAATTAGTTTTAATCTAGGGTTAACTTTAATATTTTTTTTCAATAAAACTTAAAAATTGATAGAATTAGGGTTTCAAATCTTTTCATTTATTTTTTCCTTTTTTTCACTAATAATTAAATATTATTTATTTTTGTAATTAAATTGTCATTAAATAATTAGATTCAATTTTAGGTTTAAATTTTAATAGGATTTTTCTTGATAAATAAAAAATGGTAGAATTAGGTTTTCAATTTCATTAAATTCCCATAAAAATACTAAAATACCAAAAACAATTTCTTTTTCGTTAATCTAATTAATGTGCTAATAATTTAATTTCATCAAAAAGGGTCCAACGCCCTCGTTTCTAATTTCAATTCAATTCGCATATTTATTTCTTTTTCTTTTAATATTTATGTACCTCTCCCAAAGCCGTGTAATCTATTTTCTCGCACTTTAATTCTTTACTTTATTTTATTTTCAAATCGGGTCCTGGATTTAATTTGGCGATGTGGACCCGCGCCTTTGTAATAGTTTAGGAACTTTATATTTCTCGCAACTTTTAAACTGTTAATAATTGCATGCAAGAATGAATGTCAAAATAAAAGCAACGCGTAGATCACCCCCGACATGAACAAGACCAAATATCTGAAAACGACACACAAATCACACACCACCCCTAGGGTACGCCTCACTGTTGCCTTGCCCCTCGAAAGGTGATCGTCGAGTAGGGGATGTTTTAGTAAGTCCTCATGATCCGAGAACCTGGCATGAGGGTAGCTTCTAAGATATCTTCCTATTGCTCTGGTGATCACCGTGTCCCGAACCTCGAATTGACCCGAACACCTCCAACGGTGGTGCTACCTACCTCTCAATGGTGGGATGGAACTACTTTAAAGGACATTTACACAGACAAATTCCTTAGGGTAGGTAGACGACTCTAGATACTTGCTCTAAATTTCAAAACAAAACAAAATACTTTTCACACCAACACATTTTCAAAAAGCTTTCGAAAGCAATTTTTCAAACACTCTTGAGGACTGATACAAGAGTCGAACTGGAATTTTCAAAGAAACTTTTTAAACCCACAGTTGAAAAGCAAACAAACCATTTTTGAAAACACAAATGAGCAAGTATCTAAGAGCCCATGGATAACCATGGATAGAAAGGGTGCTAACACCTTCCCTTTCTATAACCTACCTCCCGAACCGAGAGCAATCTCTATAAGGAATTTTTCTGTGCTTTTGTCCTTTCCATTTGGAGAAAATAAAAGACGGTGGCGACTCTTGCTTCCGCGACATTTCGCGAACCAGCATTAAACAGTCAGTTCCAGATCCACCGATCACAGAACTGGCGACTCTGTTGGGGACTCTTAAAGTGAGGTGTACCTTAGGACTAAGATCACTGTGTTTTCAATTGCTTTCTTTGCTTGCTTTAAATTGTGGTTTACTTGGGAGTTCTATAGATCCTAACCCGGATCTGGGGATACCTTCTTAGAAAGTAGCAACAAGGCTGTGAGGGAACTGTGCGGGGTATACCGACATGGTTGAAACAGTCTGCTACGTTGATGTGGCACTTTGGTGTGTACCGGTAACCCTTGAGTTCAGTCAAGGAGAGTACGGGGCCTCCGCGTGGTGTCGTGAAGCATCAACAGACCTTAGGAACCTTAATTGAACTATCTTGGCCTCTTTAGGGTAGTGAGATAACTGACTTTGGTGCAGTCCGAGGTTGGTTGATACTCGATACTACACTCAATTGAGGGTTGCTTTCCTGGAATATTTCGGTCGCCAGTTCAGTGGCTAAATCGAAACGATGAACAATGAAAGCAATCCCGTGATATTGGGACCCTTAGTACCCGGTTACTTCTAATAGGACAGGTTGAACCCACCAACTACCCAGACCCCATGTTGGCCTTAAACCCTAAGGGCTTGTCTTGTGTGCCTTGTGTGCCTTACATGTTTGTCTTTGTAAATATCTGTGGTATGTTTAATCATAGCATCATGACATCATCCAGCATCATATGCATTGACTAACCATTTCAGGGGTTCGAATCTTCATCTTTGTTCTTGTTTTGTAGGACATGGAAACTATTCGCAGAAAGACAATTCAAATCAGTCTTGTAAGGGTCCCTCCTCAGCTTAAGGAGCTTATATCCAGGATTCCTGAGAGCTCTTCATTCAGTGAGAGACATGGAAGACTCATCAGCTTGGTCAATACCAACATTGAGGAAGATATGATAAAGGTCCTGTTCCAGTTCTTTGACCCTCTGCATCACTGTTTCACCTTCTTGGACTATCAGCTGGTACCTACATTGGAGGAGTTCTCCCGGCTCCTGAAGATCCCTATCCTTGATCAACTACCCTACAACGGTACGGAAAAGGAACCCAAGCTTGAAGAGATTGCTAAAGCCTTGCACCTACAGTCATTTGACCTCAAGGGACATTGGGAAGTTAGAAGTGGTATCAAAGGGTTCTTAGCTAGGTTTCTGTTTGAAAAAGCCCATGAATGTTGGAACTCCCTTGACTTACAAGCCTTTGAAGAAGTTGTGGCCCTCCTTGTCTATGGTTTGGTGTTGTTCCCTAACCCAGATCAGCTTATAGATATTAGTGCTATCCAGATCTTTATGTCCAGGAATCCTATACCTACGTTGTTGGGGGACATCCTTCACTCATGTTACACTCGAACCATGAGAAAAAAGAGGTGTCCTTATGTGTTGCACTCCTCTCCTAGGAAGGTGGTTTATTTCGCACCTTCCACAATCAGTTTTGAAGAACGAACGGGGTTTGAGATGGTCACAACGGTTGATGACTCTTACACATGCAGATATACATTGGTGCCCTCGGTCCAGAGAGGATGTCACTATCATTGATCGTTGCGGGGAGTACCCTAATGTTCCCTTACTTGGAATCAGAGGAGGTATTACTTACAGCCCATGCCTGGCTTGGAGACAGTTTGGTTATGCTCGGAGGGATGGTCCTCATGACATGTTAATTCCTGACATAGTTTTTGATTTCGACAACGATACTCAAGGACTTCGCCAGAGATTTATCAGAGCCTGGAGGATGCCAAGTAGGATAGACAGTAAGACACTGGGGCACAGGAACTCTATCCCGTTGGAACCTTATCTCAAGTGGGTACGAGCCCGCTCCCCAGAAGTTAGTGATGCCTTATCCCCATATGCTCCCTGTGATCAAAGAGCCAGTCTTGGAAGGAGAAGTGTCCTACACTATTCAGCACCCTGATATGCCCACATCCTGGGAAGAGATGCAGAAGAGCTGGATCCAGCTTAAGGAAGAACGGAATTCTCTTGAGACCAGTCTACATGCTAGTGAAAAGAAGGTCTTGGAGCTCACCCGCCTGTTGCATGAGGAGAGGAATCTCAACACTTACATAGCTCCAAAGAGGATGCGTAGTATATTTTGGGATTGATTTGCTTTTGTATTATTCTGCCCATGAGGCTTTGATGTACTGAACAATTATTTCCTTAATGATAACGTGTGTTCCTTTTTGTCTACAACAAATTCGAACTTTCGAACCCTTGAATGCATTGCATAAACACATATCATTCATCATGTGCATAACAGGTTTTCCTCTTTTCAAGTTGCTTACAATTCTTCGCTGTTTATTTCAGCATCATGAATCCTGACTCGTCATCAACTGAGATGTCCATCAAGGCTCTTCAGGCGCAGAATGCGCAATTTCAGGAACTAATCATGGGTTTGGCTCAGGGCCAAGAGGAGCTGAAGGCTCTGCTCCCGAAGAAGGAAAAGAAGAAGAAGAGAAAAACTGTTTTGTTTAACTCGGGCCGAAGGTTTGGCAATACTCTGCAAAATGAAGAGGCTGGTTCTTCCATTGGCAAGGGTACTCCTCAAGCGGTAAAAGGTCCTAGTCCGGTAGTCTCTGACAACGAGACTGATTTCGATGAAGAGCAGTATCCTCCTGCAGAGGACAGATACAAGCAGTTGGAAGACAGGTTGAATGCTATGGAGATCCAACAAGTGCCTGGGCTGGATTTCAGAGATTTGGGTTTGTCTACTGGTGTGATCATTCCTCGTAAATTCAAAGCACCATCTTTCACTAAGTACGACGGGGCGTCTTGTCCCAAGCTACATCTCAGGTCCTATGTTCGGAAGATTCAACCGTACTCAATGGATAAGAATTTGTGGATCCACTTCTTCCAGGAGAGTCTTTCAGGGACTCATCTCGAATGGTTCTACCAGCTGGATGGGACCAAGGTTCGTAACTGGGAGGAGTTGGCTACTGCTTTCTATAAGCAGTATCAGTATAATGCCGACCTTGCCCCTACACGTACCCAACTCCAGGGTATGTCGTTAGGTTCAAGTGAAGGTTTTAAGGAGTACGCTCAGAAGTGGAGGGATCTGGATGGCAGGGTGCAGCCTCCGTTGACTGATCGGGAGTTGGTAGATATGTTCTTGGGGACCCTATCTGGGCCATTTTTCAACCATCTTATCGGTAACTCATCTGCAGGGTTTACTGATCTTATTCTGACTGGAGAGAGAATTGAGGCTGGGTTGAAGTCTGGTAAGATTCCGAAGGGTGCATCGTCTAATTCTGAGAAGAAACCCTTCAAGAAGAAGGCTAGTGCTGTATATGGCTCTAGGAGACAAGAGAAATCTGAGCGCCGCCAATCTGTCAGTGCGGTAATGATTGCTCAGCCTGCTGCCGCTCCTCGGCCAACCAATCCTCAAAGGGCTGAAAGACCCCGTAGAGAATTCACCCGTTTGAGCATGACCTTATCGCAGATCTTGCCACAGTTGCTATCTACCAATCTAGTGACTGTCAGAGAGGCCCCAAAGGTTGTAAACACTGCTTCTCCCAAATATAATCCAAATGCCCGCTGTGCTTACCATTCTGATAGCCCGGGGCATTCCACTGATGACTATTGGGCATTAAGGAGCAAGCTGCAGGACCTTATTGATGCGAAGGAGGTACAGTTTGAGGCATCTGAGAAGCCTAATGTAGTGACAGCTCCCCTGCCTGCTCATGGAGTGAATGCTATTAGGGATGAAGATGAGGTGGATGAAGCTGAGTTTGATAGCTGGATTTACCCTGCAACCGACAGTGGACTTAGCAATTGGAGTGCAAAGGACAATCTGCCTGTTTCTCTTGTTACTGAGTAATGAATTCCTATGTTTTTGGCATTTGTAATAAACAATAAATTGAACTCTATGGCCCGGTGTCTTACCCGGGGCACCGTGGCTTCATTTGTGAGGGCATATAAATTGTCATTTCATATATCATAAATGAAAATCTTGGACGTTTTCTCGCATTTCAAATCTTATGCTCCTTTTCTGTCTTTCTTTCCTTTACATATTTTTCAAAACAGCTGTATTTACACACACTCACTCATACAGGTTCCAATCCACTCTGGATCTCACTGGTAACGACTCTGCTACTGCCAATTATGACTTCGAAAATCCGATCAACTTAGCCGAAGACGAAGGTGAAGATGATTGCGAAGTGCCTGGCGAGCTTGCAAGACTGTTACTTCAGGAAGAGAGGGCAATTCAACCACACGAAGAGCCAGTGGAAATAATAAACCTGGGTACTGAGGCAGACAGGAAAGAGGTAAAGATTGGTGCCAACTTAGAGCTCAGCGTGAAGCAACAGTTGACTAAGATGCTACTTGATTATGTGGAGATATTTGCCTGGTCCTACGAAGACATGCCCGGGTTGGATACCGATATCGTGGTCCATCACTTGCCTACTAAGGAAGACTGCCCTTCGGTTAAGCAAAAGGTCCGTCGTATGCGTCCAGAGATGTCTGAGAAGATCAAAGCCGAGGTTATGAAGCAGTTTGATGTCGGGTTTCTTGCAGTGACTTATTACCCTCAGTGGGTTGCTAATGTGGTGCCGGTACCTAAGAAGGACGGTAAGGTCAGAATGTGTGTCGATTACAGGGATCTGAACAGGACCAGCCCCAAGGATGACTTCCCTTTACACCTTCTGTTACAAGGTCATGCCTTTTGGATTAAAGAATGCTGGGGCAACCTACCAACGTGCCATGGTTGCTTTATTTCACGACATGATCCATCATGAGATAGAAGTGTACGTGGACGACATGATCGCAAGGTCCCAGACTGAGGAAGAGCACCTGGATCATCTGCAGAAGTTGTTTGACCGTCTGAAATTGTACAAACTGAGGTTGAACCCGAATAAGTGCACCTTCGGGGTAAGATCTGGGAAGTTGCTAGGCTTCGTTGTAAGTGATAAGGGTATTCAAGTGGACCCCGCCAAGGTCAAAGCTATTCAAGAGATGCCAGTTCCTAAGACAGAGAAAGAGGTCAGAGGCTTTTTAGGACGCCTGAATTACATTGCTCGATTCATCTCACACCTAACTGCTACCTGTGAGCCAATCTTCAAGCTGCTGAAGAAAGATCAGGTAGTACGTTGGAACGATGAATGTCAGGCTGCTTTTGACAGAATCAAAGAGTATCTCCAAGAACCACCCATCCTTATGCCACCGGTTGAAGGGAGACCTCTGATACTATACCTGACAGTACTTGACAACTCAATGGGGTGCGTGCTGGGGCAGCATGACGAGTCTGGCCGAAAAGAGCATGCCATTTATTACCTTAGCAAAAAGTTTACCAACTGTGAGACCCGATACTCACTGCTTGAGAAAACTTGCTGCGCTTTGGTATGGGCTGCTCGCCGGCTGAGACAGTATATGCTGACTCACACTATCTTGTTGATCTCAAAGATGGATCCTATAAAGTACATATTCGAAAAGCCTGCTCTGTCTGGGAGAATAGCAAGATGGCAAATGATCTTGACGGAATACGACATTCAGTACACGACCCAGAAAGCCATCAAGGGAAGTGTATTGGCAGACCACTTGGCACATCAGGCAGTAAATGACTATCAGTCAATGAACTTCGAGTTTCCGGATGAAAGCATCATGATTGTGACTGATTGTGAAGTACCTGGACCGGATGAAGGACCTGAGGAAGGATCCCGATGGTCTATGCACTTTGACGGAGCTTCTAATGCTTTGGGTAATGGTATCGGCGCTGTAATCATATCACCTCAAGGCACTCATACTCCCCTCACCGCCCGACTATGTTTCAACTGTACCAACAACATGGCGGAGTATGAGGCGTGCGTCATGGGTCTTCAAGCTGCGATCGACTTAAGGATCAAGTTTCTGAGTATCTTCGGAGATTCCGCTCTTGTGATCAATCAAATCAAAGGAGAGTGGGATACGAAACATCCGAATCTTATTCCTTACAGAGAATGTGTGTTGACCTTGATCCCCCACTTCACGAAGATAACCTTTGAACACTTTCCAAGAGAAGAGAACCAGTTAGCGGACGCGTTAGCTACAATGTCTTCTATGTTCAAGGTCAAATGGGATAATGAGGCTCCCCGGATCATCATCTGGAAACTGGACGAACCGGCATACTATTGTGATCTCGAGACTGAATTGGTGACTGAGAAGCCTTGGTACCATGAGGTAAAGAGATATCTGGAAGCTCAGGAATACCCTGAAGGGGCGTCTGTCAACGATAAGAAGTTTCTGAGAAGGTTCGCAGCGAAGTTCTTCCTTAGCAACGGCATCCTGTACAAGCGAAACCATGATTCAACCTTACTGCGTTGTGTGGATAAGACTGAAGCAGAAAGGATCATGGAAGAGTTACATGAAGGGACCTTTGGTACACACTCCAGTGGACATACAATGGCAAAGAAGATCCTTCGGGCAGGGTATTACTGGTCCACAATGGAAGCGGACTGCTATCAACATTCCAGGACATGCCATAAGTGCCAGATTTACGCAGACAAGGTGCATGTTCCTCCAGTTCCTTTGAATGTTTTGACTGCGCCATGGCCGTTTGCAATGTGGGGCATAGACATGATCGGTGAAATTAAACCTACGGCATCTAATGGGCATCGTTTCATCCTAGTGGCGATTGATTATTTCACGAAGTGGGTTGAGGCAGCTTCCTATGCTACGGTAACCAAGACTGTGGTGGCATTGTTCATTCGGCATAACTTGATCTGTCGATACGGCGTCCCAGAGCGAATTATTACAGACAACAGTACCAATCTGAATAACAAGATGATCACTGAGCTCTGCGAGCGGTTCAAGATACAGCACCACAATTCTTCTCCTTACAGACCGAAGATGAATGGGGCTGTAGAAGCGGCGAATAAAAATATCAAGAAAGTCGTGCAGAAGATGACAGTGACTTATAAAGATTGGCACGAGATGTTTCCGTTTGCTCTACATGGGTACCGTACCTCAGCTAGGACGTCAACCGGGGCAACTCCTTTCTCTTTGGTTTATGGTATGGAGGCAGTCTTACCGATCGAAGTACAAATACCCTCTCTCCGGATAATGAAGGATGCAGATCTGAGTGAAGATGATTGGATCCAGACATGACTTGATCAGCTAAACCTTATTGATGAAAAGAGACTCAGTGCTATCTGTCATGGTCAGACGTATCAGAAACGAATGATCAGGGCATTTAACAAAAAGGTCAGACCACAAGAGTATCAAGTTGGGGATCTGGTAATCAAGCGAATCATCCTTCCTCAGAGTGATCCAAGGGGCAAATGGACCCCTACGTACGAAGGGCCATTTGTGGTTAAGCATGTGTTCTCAGGAGGAGCCATGATTCTAACCAACATGGATGGTGACGACCTTCCTCACCCCGCCAATGCAGACATAGTAAAAAGATACTACGCATGAAAAAGACCCGCTAGGCTGACATGCCTAGGCAAAAATTAGGGCTCCCGGCGAACCAAAAGGGTTCGGGCAAAATGAAGGGATGAAATGAAAAAATCTGTACACCCGGCAAGTCGAAAACCTGAAAAGGCGGCTTGGGCAAAAATGGGTATCCCGGTGGACTGAAAACCCGAAAGGGCGGTCCAGGCAAAAGTTAGGGATAAAAGCGTAATACTATGTCTCATTGGATCACTTTGCATCCAGAATCCGGTATCGGCATCAAGTTCAGACGGCATTGATCAGTCAGCTTCATCTTCAACCAAGGTCATCAAGTGATGAGACGCTCGGAGTTATAAAGGCATAGCAGAGTTGAAACCCAGTGGGATCGTTCATTTCACACAGCTGTTTTATTTTCTCTTGTACAAATTTTGTATAAACTCTTTTGTTCGGCGGCGTTCTCTTACTAGGACGTCAGCCTCTTGTACACAAAACGCCTATTTTTAGGCCATTCAAAAATCAATACAAATATATTTTTCAGTTAAAAGTGCCAATTGTTTTTCTTTTTCTGTTTTGTTTTGCGAAAAACGTCCAAGGTTCAGTTTGTGATATATGCATTGACAATAATTTGCTAACTCATAAATAGTTGCATACGAAACAAAGGATTAGTTACAGGTAACATTAGAAACAGGGACAATAAAGAGTTGTCTAAGCAATCTAATTGTTCTATCCACTAAGGTACCAAGGTAGGGTCAGCCGAAGAACATAACCAGACACCTTAATTCCCCAGAGAGTAAGTCAGCAGTCAGTGCACTCTTCCTCAAGCAAAGTTATCAAATCTTAAGGAAGTTGGGTATCCTCCAGCAGATATCAACATTCCCCAGCAGCATATATATCCTTAACAAGCATCCCCGGCAGTCTTGACCTAAAGATTATTCCCCGGCGGTATATCAAATATTCAAAGGGGTCACTTCCCCGATACAGTTCAATACTTCCCCAGGAGAGTCTAATCCAGTCTCCCCAAGAAAGTTAGAATTCATCTCTCCAAGCAGTAAGCTTATCCCCAATAGATTCTGGAAGCTTATTCTCGTAGAGCACGAACGCCTCTCCCGGCTTTATTCAAAGAGTTATTTCCTTACCAGGATATAACTGGGTTATCCTCAGCCAAAAGCCATGGAAAGATCGTCGTCGACAAAGTCTTCTTATTCCCAGCGAAGTCTATTAACACTTCCAACACAACAATGGTATCCCCAGCAAGATATTATCAACATTCCAGCAAAGTATCTCTCTCCCCACAGAGTATTGCTTCCCAGCAAGATCGCTAGAGTACTTTCCTCCCCGCAGAATATTCCATTCACCAAGTTTATTCCCCAACGGAGTTATCTCCTCCTACTTGTATTCTTGCAACTATCATCCCCAGCGGAAGCAGAATCTATTCTTCAACATCAGCCCAGGATATGACTTCCCGGCACCCGTCAAGGATTTACTTTCCTAGACGACAAACATACATTCATAAACATCGCACTTCCATACATTATAGCATGCATATACGCATCATATCTTACAAATCTCATTTATGTTGAGAACATCATTGCTTGATCCATATCATGCATTGCGTATGACTGACCTTTACCTTTCAGGAAAAGATTCAGTTAAGTTCTCGGCTATATTTCAAGACCTAGACCGGTTCAGTTAAATCGACTCAAAAGATTTCTTATCCAGTCAAAGGCCTTCTCTGGTTCAGTCAGATCGATCCCAAGATCTCCCTATTTCTTATCCAGTTGAAGACATTTCAAGACCTAGACCGGTTCAGTTAAATCGACTCCAAAGATTTCTTATCCAGTCCAAGGCCTTCTCTAGTCCAGCTAAATCAACCCCAAACAAATTTTCCTGATAAAGACTCAGTAGAAGTTATCTATGGTTCTCTCCCCGATCCTGCGGAGGTGGTAATCCTAGATTTCGCTCAACGATTGCTGTTGAAGTTGAAGTTATCCAAGATTCTCTCAATATTTGCTATTGAGGTTGTAGTCGCCTATGGTTCTCTCCCCGATCCTGCGGAGGTGGTAATCCCAGATTTCGCTCAACGATTGCTGTTGAAGTTGAAGTTATCCAAGATTCTCTCAATATTTGCTATTGAGGTTGTAGTCGCCTATGGTTCTCTCCCCGATCCTGCGGAGGTGGTAATCCCAGATTTCGCTCAACGATTGCTGTTGAGGTTGAAATTATCCAAGATTCTCTCAATGATTGCTATTGAGGTTGTAGTCGCCTATGGTTCTCTCCCCGATACTGCAGAGGTGGTAATCCCAGGCTTCGCTCAACGATTGCTATTGAAGTTGAAGTTATCCAAGATTCTCTCAATGATTGCTATTGAGGTTGTAGTCGCCTATGGTTCTCTCCCCGATACTGCGGAGGTGGTAATCCCAGGCTTCGCTCAACGATTGCTGTTGAAGTTGAAGTTATCCAAGATTCTCTCAATGATTGCTATTGAGGTTGTAGTCGCCTATGGTTCTCTTCCCGATACTGCGGAGGTGGTAATCCCAGGTTTCGCTCAATGATTGCTGTTGAAGTGAAATTATCCAAGATTCTCTCAATGATTGTTGTTGAGGTTGTAGTCGCCCATGGTTCTCTCCCCGATACTGTGGAGGTGGTAATCCCAAGATTCGCTCAACGATTGCTGTTGAAGTTGAAGTTATCCAAGATTCTCTCAATGATTGCTATTGAGGTTGTAGTCGCCTATGGTTCTCTCACCGTTCCTGTTGAGGTAGTAACCATCCCTGGTTCATTCATCACCGTTTGAAGCTCCAGATCCAGCTCCTGTAACCAGTCAGGACACCCCTACAAAGAGTTTGAAGACCAGTTCCTGTAATAGGTCAGGTAATCATTTTTCTTTTGCAGGTACGCAAGTTCTCGCTAAGGAATCTCTTATGCGATCAACATCCAGATGGCATCTATAAGCCCATCGTCCTATCCATCAATCTCCAAATGGCATCTATAAGCCCATTCCATCATCACACTGCTACTATGTGAGCGCAAATTTCTGGGCACTCTAGTGTTCAATCATCTTCCACCTTCGGATTACGAAAGGCACGTCAGCCAATCTGCATCCTCAGGTCTAAGAAGATTGAACAGGGGCAACTGTTGTACCCCAAAATTTGCCCTCCCATATTCTCCAAGAATTTCCAAGTCAAAGCTTCAAAATCTTCCCAAGGGTTGCACAGTTCAAGGGCCTCCTAACAGTCAAAAACTAGGGTTTTGGTTCTGACAAAGAAAATGAAGTTTCCAAGGGTCCAATCAAGTCCCATATGCCTACAAACATGGTCAAGCATCCTCATGTCAAGTTTCAAGACTTTCAGCACAAAATTGCACAGTCAAAAACCCTAATTGCACTACAGTCAACTGTAGGGGCAAAATGGTCATTTGACAGTCAAAAGTTCAAATTTTTGGTCAACATCCCATTTTGAAGCCACAAACATCATTTGATCAATGCTTGATCATGATTCTCAAAGCTTGGCTCAAAAATCATCAAGATGCAAAAGTTTCCATATTTGGACAGTTGAAAAGTTAACTGTAAATTGACCAGGGCATAACTTCCACATGGATTATCAGAAAAATTCCATCCAAAGCTCATTGTGAAGATGAAGACATTTCCTACAACTCCTCTTCATACTTCAAGTCCAATAAATGCTCTCACAAAAAGTTATCAATTTCAACATTATAGGTCATTTTCAAAAGTCAACAAAAAGGGACTTTAAGTCAAAGGCCATAACTTGAGATTGGTAAATCAAAATGACATGGGACCAAAGGCATTGGTTATAGGACTCAAAGACCTTTCCAAAATGTCCAAGAACATGAGCAAAGCTTAAAAATTGAGCAAGTTATGCCTTGTGGAAGTTGGGGAATTTTTGGATATTTTGAAAAGTCAACATTGCTTCAAATGACCTAAAATTGCTAATGGGCCTCTTTTTCTTCCACAATTCATCATCCAAGGCATGTGCACGACCATGTGGCCCAAAGGGAAGTTTTTATCATTTTTTATTTATTTATTTGGATTTTTAATCATTAATAATTCATTTAATTAAAATAAATAGGTAAAAAATACTAAACCTAACTTTTTGAATCCTTTTGTGTATAAAATAATCTCAAGATTTTGTGTATAATCAGATTTGGAAAGTATCTTGGTGATTGAACATGATTTGGACTAAGTTTGCATGAAAAAAGATTTGAAAACTAATGCCATAAAAATCAAATATTGATTCATCAATTCAATGATTCTTTGATCAATTTTCTTAACCTAAATCATCCACACATAAATACAAAACGCAACCCTAGTGATCATGGACTCCAAGCTGCGCCCAAAAGCCATAACCAAGTTGACATTTTTTCAAGAAAATTCTGAAACTGAAATCACCATTGCAAGGGTTTTCAAGCCAAAACAACCATTCTATCACCTCCCTGGGACATCAAGGAAGGCTCCTGGATCAAGAACACCAATTCTAACGCCTTGAATCAGTGTACAGAAATCAAATTTTTTTCATATAAATGCATATTCGTATTCTGAGTTCTAGGCATTTTCATGGCATTTTGTTTGTGTATTCATACTAAGTGATATATTCTGAAGCTAACCACATACTTTGATTGGATTTTTATACACTATATGCAAAAACACCATTGTCGTGTTTTAGGGTTACAGGGATTTTGATTTAGGGCTTTGCGTTCAAGGAACAATTGGGACACGATAATGGCACCATCAGATTTAGAAGCTTCATGCCAATCAAATCCATATGTCGCGCCTAATTTCTAATGCCAGGATTCCTAATTGCTATTTTGAATTATGGCAGGTTTTGAGGACGGTTCAAAACCGTTGCTAATCTTTTTGTTCCAGGGAACAAAGAAGAAGAAGATGAGGTGGCCATCAGTGATTGGATTGTTTGAATCTCGCGCGAAAAAGAAGCACTAACCTTTTTTTTTTGTTTTATTATATTTATTAGTTATATGATATACAGATAAACGAAGCAGCTCCACTGGTTAAAGGACACGCTGGTAACCCCTGGGACCTGGGTTCGAATCCCAGGTCCCTCACCCTTTCCATATTATTTTTCCATTAATGCTTATGTGTAATTTCAACGCTAGGGTGTATCATATGGCCTCAAATCCAGCTTGCCACTTGGCCAATCTCACCAATCCAAGGGACCAGATCTGGAGAGCATGGTAAACCTCAGTCAACGCACTCACACGCTAGCATGGAAAGTCAGCCAGGCCAAAGGCCATTGGGCCTAAAATACTAAAGTCTCACCTCCTAATTTGGGGACAGAAACCCCCTAGGTTTGCAAGCTTTTTACATTTTTTTTCATTCTTTTTGTTTATTTCAATTATTGTTTTTTTATTAATTTAATATTTCCACAAAAAAACATAAAAACATAAAAAATCAGAAAAGAGACAAAAATTAATATTTTTATTTAATGTTATTTTTTTTTTGTAAATAAAACCTTTATTAATTAATTAGTTTTAATCTAGGGTTAACTTTAATATTTTTTTTCAATAAAACTTAAAAATTGATAGAATTAGGGTTTCAAATCTTTTCATTCATTTTTTCCTTTTTTTCACTAATAATTAAATATTATTTATTTTTGTAATTAAATTGTCATTAAATAATTAGATTCAATTTTAGGTTTAAATTTTAATAGGATTTTTCTTGATAAATAAAAAATGGTAGAATTAGGTTTTCAATTTCATTAAATTCCCATAAAAATACTAAAATACCAAAAACAATTTCTTTTTCGTTAATCTAATTAATGTGCTAATAATTTAATTTCATCAAAAAGGGTCCAACGCCCTCGTTTCTAATTTCAATTCAATTCGCATATTTATTTCTTTTTCTTTTAATATTTATGTACCTCTCCCAAAGCCGTGTAATCTATTTTCTCGCACTTTAATTCTTTACTTTATTTTATTTTCAAATCGGGTCCTAGATTTAATTTGGCGATGTGGACCCGCGCCTTTGTAATAGTTTAGGAACTTTATATTTCTCGCAACTTTTAAACTGTTAATAATTGCATGCAAGAATGAATGTCAAAATAAAAGCAACGCGTAGATCACCCCCGACATGAACAAGACCAAATATCTGAAAACGACACACAAATCACACACCACCCCTAGGGTACGCCTCACTGTTGCCTTGCCCCTCGAAAGGTGATCGTCGAGTAGAGGATGTTTTAGTAAGTCCTCATGATCCGGGAACCTGGCATGAGGGTAGCTTCTAAGGTATCTTCCTATTGCTCTGGTGATCACCATGTCCCGAACCTCGAATTGACCCGAACACCTCCAACGGTGGTGCTACCTACCTCTCAATGGTGGGATGGCACTACTTTAAAGGACATTTACACAGACAAATTCCTTAGGGTAGGTAGACGACTCTAGATACTTGCTATAAATTTCAAAACAAAACAAAATACTTTTCACACCAACACATTTTCAAAAAGCTTTCGAAAGCAATTTTTCAAACACTCTTGAGGACTGATACAAGAGTCGAACTGGAATTTTCAAAGAAACTTTTTAAACCCACAGTTGAAAAGCAAACAAACCATTTTTGAAAACACAAATGAGCAAGTATCTAAGAGCCCATGGATAACCATGGATAGAAAGGGTGCTAACACCTTCCCTTTCTATAACCTACCTCCCGAACCGAGAGCAATCTCTATAAGGAATTTTTCTGTGCTTTTGTCCTTTCCATTTGGAGAAAATAAAAGACGGTGGCGACTCTTGCTTCCGCGACATTTCGCGAACCAGCGTTAAACAGTCAGTTCTAGATCCACCGATCACACAAACGCTTCCTAGGTGTCTCAGCAATGTTTTGGAACACTTTTCAAGCCTTGAAACGCCTTGTAATTAGGTTTTCAGTTTGCAATATTTTGTAAAAAAATGCAATGTTGTTCTATGGTTTTGAGCGCAGCTTTTCTGTTCATGAGCATTAGGTTTAGTCTCGTATATGTAACTGAATAGAATTAGGTTAAAAAACCAGCCCATAATCCATTGATTTAATGATTCAAATATTTGATTTTGTTACATCCTTTTTTCAAATCTTTTTCATGCCAATCATGCCAAATTTGGATGATTTTGTCCTTGTTGATTGGTACACGAGATATTGAGCTCATAATGGACATATTTGCTGCATAAAAAGATTTAAAAAACATGATTTAGTATTTTTCTCATAATTAATTTTAATTGAATGAATTAATAAGATTAAAAATTCAATTAATTAATTAAAAATAAGAAAATAACTCCCTTTTAGCTTAATGGGTCGTGCATAGCCTTTGGGTAATGATTCATGGAAGAAATTGAGGCCCATTAGCATTTTTGAAGCCTTTTGTGCAAAGTTGATGTGATCGGTGGATATGGAACTGACTGTTTAACGCTGGTTCGCGAAATGTCGCGGAAGCAAGAGTCGCCATCGTCTTTTATTTTCTCCAACATGGAAAGGACAAAAGCACAGAAAAATTCCTTATGAGATTGTTTCTCGGTTCGGGAGGTAGATTTATATAAAGGGAAGGTGTTAGCACCCTTTCTATCCATGGTTATCCATGGGCTCTTAGATACTTGCTCATTTGTGTTTTCAAAAGTGTTTACTTTTCAATTGTGAGTGAGTTCGAAAAAGTTTCGTTTAAAGTTTTAGATCGACTCTTGTATCAGTCCTCAAGAGTGTTTGAAAAATTGTTTTTGAAAGCTTTTTGAAAAGTGTCGGTGTGAAAAGAGTTTTGATTTGATTTGTTTTGAATTAGAGCAAGTATCTACGAGTCATCTACCTACCCTAAGGAATTAGGCTATGTAAATGTCCTTAAGGTAACGCCATCCCACCATTGAGAGGTAGGTAGCATCACCGTTGGAGGTGTTCGGGTCAATTCGTTTGTAGGGACAGTGTGGTCACCAGAGCAACAGTAAGACACCTTAGAAGCTACCCTTATGCCATTGATCTTTTTATTCCGAGGCAACTATTCTGAGGCAACTTGTTTGAGGCAACTAGATCAATGGAACATAAGGACTCACTAAGACGTCCTATACTCGACAACCACGTTTCGAGGGGCAAGGCAACAGTGAGGCATACCCTAAGAGTGGTGTGTGAATTGTGTGTCATTTTCAGTTATAGTTTATCTTGTCAGGCATTGGGTGAGCTACACTTTGATTTTATTTGGGCCATTCATTCTTTCATGCAATTATTAGCAGTTAAGGGGTGCGGAAATTAAAATGCGGAAAATAAAAGTCCTACGCTATTACAAGGCGGGGGTCTATACATCGCAAATTTAATAAAGACCCGATTTTGAATAAAAGTGCGGAAAGTAAATGTCCTAATTACTATTACAAAGCTTTGGGGCAATTACATAATATTTAAAATGAAAAATATAAGCAAACGCGCGAAAAGAAATTATAATCGAAGGTGCGAGGGCGTTGGACCCTTTAACGAAATTAAATTGAAATTGGAAGTGAATTAATGATTAAAGAAAGAAAAGGTTATTTTTTATGGCTTTTGGTATTTATGAAAATAAAGAGAATTAATTAAAATTTGAAATTAAATAAAACCCTAATTCTAAATTGTTTTTTAATTATTAAAGAAAATATTTAAGTTTTGACCTAATTTACTAATTATTTAGTTACAAGTTTATTTACAAAATTAGTTAATAATAATAATAGGAATTATTTATTTATTTAAGAAAAGAGGATGAAAATGTGACAAACCCTAATTTCTATATTTTTTAGTTTATTTAAGAGAAAAACATTAAAGTTGAAGACCTAAAATTAAACTAATTGGATTATTGAAATTTATTTACAAAAACTATTAATGAATCAAAAATTAAATAAACATATTTTTATTTTTGACTTTTCTGATTTTTTGGTTTTATGAAAATTAATTTTATGGAATTAAATAAAAGCAATTAATCAAATAAAAGAAAAAAAGAGAGAATTAAAATAAAGATAAAAAAAGAAATATGCAAACCATAGGAGGGGTGTCTGCCCAATTTGGAGGTTTTTGTGAGAATTCTGGCCCAACAGATGCAAGGCCCTTTTGACTTTTAGTGATTGTGTATGGAGCGTTTGACTGACGTGTATGATAAGCTGCAAGTTCTGACCTTTGGATTGGGACCCCTGGACACTTGGCAGGCAAGCACGTATGCGTGCATGGTGGACTTTAGATGAGGCGCTGCATGGAAAGGTGTTAAGAAAAATAATATTGAAGTGAGGGACCTGGGAATCGAACCCAGGTCCCAATACCTGCAGCGTACATCCCTGGCCAACTGAACTATCACGTTTATTCATATATAATATAATAAGAAGATATAATATGAAGGAAACGTCCACTATACTGAAAAGCGCGCCAATCATTCAAACGGACCAACCACCTTCAGCCACGCCAGCATCTTCTTCGTTCTACCTGAAAAGAAGCAATAGATAGCGGGGGTTTTAAACCCCCACTAATTCCAAACCTGAAAAATAGCGATTAGAGCATGGTAAAAAAGAAAAAGGGCGCGAGGTGTGGTTTCAAATCGTCAGAAGGTCCTGATTCCAATGGTATAGGTGTGGTTGGCCAATTTTTCCAGATGAACGAAACCCTCTTTCAAAGTCTCTGAAACCCTAAAATATGTTCATGGCAACTTCTCATACATGCAATAGTAATTCAATTAAATAGCACCAATAGATTCAGAATGTCCATGTTAGTGTAAATCAATGGTTAAAAATCACAGATAATGCATGTAAATGGAAACACGGTTATGAATTTTTTGTGAAAAAGTGCAACATGGTTCTACCAATTCCTTGTGCGTGGAGATTTAATTTCAATTGCAAAAGCTTCCTGGTAGTGTCAGGAATCTATTGGAATAATTTTGAGACCTTGAATCACACTGCAACTATGAAAACAGTTTCAACTTTTTTTGTGAAAAATGCAAGTTTTGTTCTTGATCTTGGGCGCAGCTTTCTTGTTCTCATGCATTAGGTTATTGTTCTGCATATGTAAGTGAGTGAATTAGGTTAACAATCCAAGCCCAAAGTCCTTGCATTCATGTTTTGGAGATTTGATTTTTCCTTATATCTTTTTCAATCTTTTTGTCATGAAAAACATGCCAATTATGGAAGATTTGCCTTTTTTGGACATGAAACGAATTGCCACCTTGCCCTAGTTGGATTTGCTGCATCAAAAAGATTTAAAAGCATTATTTTGTATCTTTCTCATATTTAATTTTAATTAAGTGAATTAATAATAATAAAAATTCAAATAATTAATAAAAAATGATGAAATAACTCCCTTGGATGTCAATGGGTCGTGCATAGCTTTTGGGTGATGATTCATGGAAGAAATTGAGGCCCATTAGCAATTTTGAGGTATTTGAAGCAAAGTTGACTTTTCAAAATTCCCCAAAATTTCCCAACTTCCACAAGGCATATCTTGCTCAATTTTTAAGCTTTGATCATGTTCTTGGACATTTTGGAAAGGTCTTGAAGTCCTCTAACCAATGTCTTTGGTCCCATGTCATTTTGATTTACCAATATCAAGTTATGGTCTTTGACTTAAAGTGCCTTTTTGTTGACTTTTGAAAATGACCTATAATGTTGAGATTGATAACTTTTTGTGAGAGCATTTCTTGGACTTGAAGTGTGAAGATGAGTTGTAGGAAATGTCATTCTCTTCAAAATTAGCTTTGGATGGAATTTTTCTGATAAACCATGTGGAAGTTATGCCTTGGTCAATTTGCAGTTGACTTTTTCAACTGTCCAAAAATAGAAACTTTTGCATCTTGAGACTTTTTGAGCCATGCTTTGAGAATCATGATCAAGAATTGATCAAATGATGTTTGTGGCTTCAAAATAAGATGTTGACCAAATTTTTTGACTTTTGACTGTCAAATGACCATTTTGCCCCTGTAGTTGACTGTTGAGCAATTAGGGTTTTTGACTGTACAATTTGTGCTGTGAGTCTTGAAACTTGGCATGTGGATGCTTGACAATGTTTATAGGCATGTGGGACTTGTTTGGGCCCTTGGAAACCTCAACTTCTTTGTCAGAACCAAAACCCTAATTTTGAATGTGTTAGGAGGCAGTTGGACTGTGCAACCTTTGAGTGATTTTTGAACCATGATCTTGGAAAATCTTGAAGAATATGGGAGGGCAAATTTTGGGGTACAACAGTTGACTTTTCAAAATTCCCAAAAGTTTCCCAACTTCTACAAGGCATATCTTGCTCAATTTTTAAGCTTTGATCACGTTCTTGGACATTTTGGAAAGGTCTTAAAGTACTCTAACCAATGCCTTTGGTCCCATGTCATTTTGATTTACCAATCTCAAGTTATGGTCTTTGACTTAAAGTGCCTTTTTGTTGACTTTTGAAAGTGACCTATAATGTTGAAATTGATAACTTTTTGTGAGAGCATTTCTTGGACTTGAAGTGTGAAGATGAGTTGTAGGAAATGTCATTATCTTCAAAATGAGCTTTGGATGGGATTTTTCTGATAAACCATGAAGAAGTTATGCCCTGGTCAATTTGCAATTGACTTTTTCAGCTGTCCAAAAATAGAAACTTTTGCATCTTGAGACTTTTTGAGCCATGCTTTGAGAATCATGATCAAGAATTGATCAAATGATGTTTGTGGCTTCAAAATAAGATGTTGACCAAAAATTTTGACTTTTGACTGTCAAATGACCATTTTGCCCCTGTAGTTGACTATGAAGCATTTAGGGTTTTTGACTGTGCAATCTGGTGCTGTGAGTCTTGAAACTTGGCATATGGATGCTTGACAATGTATATAGGCATGTGGGACTTGATTGGACCTTTGAAAACTTCAAATTCTTTGTCAGAACCAAAACCCTAATTTTGACTGTGTTAGGAGGCAATTGGACTGTGCAACCCTTGAGAGATTTTGAAGCATGATCTTGGCAAATCTTGAAGAATATGGGAGGGAAAATTTTGGGGTACAACAGTTTCCCCTGTTTAATCTTCTTAGACCTGAGGATGTAGATTGGCTAGCGTGCCTTTCGTAATCCGAAGGTGGAAGATGATTGAACACTAGAGTGCCCAGAAATTTGCACTCACATAGTAGAGTGTTAGCAGTATGATGCAGGGAATGGGCTTACAGATGCCATGTTGAGAGATGCTGGATAGGAGGATGGGCTTATAGATGCCATCTGGACACGTGACAGAACCTTGTCGGGAATGGGTTTATAGATGCCATTTGGAGATTGTTGGTATGTGGAGAGATGGGCTTATAGATGCCATCGGGAGGTTGTCGATCATGTAAGAGTTTCCTTAGCGAGAACTTGCGTACCTGAGAAAGAAAAATAATTACCTGGCCTGTTACATGAGTTGATCTTCAAACTCTTTATGTAGATGTGCCCTGGCTGGATACAGGAATCGAATCTTTTAAACCCTTCAGACGTGCCCCGGCAAGATACAGGAGTCAAGTCTGGAGAATACAGTCGTCAACAGATACACCCTGGCAAGATACAGGAATCGGATCTTCGAACTCTTCAGACGTGCCCTGGCAAGATACAGGAATCGAGTCTGGTAATGTTAGTCGTCAACAGATACACCCTGGCGAGATACAGGAATCGGATCTTCGAACTCTTCAGACGTGCCCTGGCGAGATACATGAATCGAGTCTGGTAATGTTGGTCGTCAACAGATACACCCTGGAAAGATACATGAATCAGATCTTCAAACCCTTCAGACGTGCCCTAGCAAGATACAGGAATCGAGTCTGGTACTGTTAGTCGTCAACGGATACACCCTGGCGAGATACAAGAATCGAATCCTCAAACTCTTCAGACGTGCCCTGGCAAGATACAGGAATCGAGTCTGGTAATGTTGGTCGTCAACAGATACACCCTGGCGAGATACAGGAATCGGATCTTCGAACCCTTCAGACGTGCCCTAGCGAGATACAAGAATCGAGTCTGGTAATGTTGGTTGTCAACAGATACACCCTGGCGAGATACAGGAATCGGATCTTCGAACCCTTCAGACGTGCCCTGGCAAGATACAGGAATCGAGTTTGGTAATGTTGGTCGTCAACAGATACACCCTGGCGAGATACAGGAATCAGATCTTCGAACCCTTCAGACGTGCCCTGGCAAGATACAGGAATCGAGTCTGGAAAACAGTCGTCAACAGATACACCCTGGCAAGATACAGGAATTGGATCTGGAATCACGACTATTGATAGCAATTATCTTTGTATTAACTTTTGTCCTGAAAAGACAAAATGTTAGTTGTATGCGATGTCATGATGTATGACATGCGTGATGGGATTGTATGTTTATGATGCGTATGTGCATGCTATAATGTATGAAAATGCGATGTTTATGGATGTATTTTCGTCTAGGAAAATAAATCCTTGACGGGTGCTGGGAAATTAAATCCTGGGCTGATATTGAAGAATAGAGCTTTGTTTCCGCTGGGGATGATGGTTGCAAGAATACCGGTAGGAGAAGATGACTCCGTTGGGGAATAAACTTGGCGAATAGAATACTCTGCGGGGAGATACTCTGTGGGGAGAGAGAGAGAGATACCTTGCTGAGATGTTGATGATAACTCCGCTGGGGGTACCATTGTTATGCTCTGTTAGAAGATTGGATGAACTCCACTGGGGGATAGGAAGACTTCGTCGGGGACGATCTTTCCGTGGCCATTGGCTGAGGATAACCCAGTTATATCCTGATGGGGAAATAACCTTTGAATAAAGTCGGGAGACGCGTTCGTGTTCTGCGAGTGACAAGCTTCCAGAATCTACTGGGGATAAGCTTTCTGTTAGGGAGATGGATTCCACTTTCCTGGGGAAACTTTGACTGAACTCTCCTGGGGAGATTTTTGAGATGTACCGGGGAGGTGGCTCCACCGAATGTCTAGTATACCGCTGAGGAACAATCTTAGGTCAAGACTGCCGGGGATGCTTGTTAAGAATGTTTATATACTTTGCTGAGGGATGTTGAGATCTGCTGAGGATAATCTAACTTCCTTAAGGCTGACAGCATAACTTTGCTTGGGGAGAGTATGTTGACTTGTTGGCTCACTCTCTGGGGAATTAAGATCTCTTGGTTATGTTCTTCAGCCGAACTTACCTAGGTACCTTGGTGGACAGAGCAATTAGATTGCTTAGACAACTCATTATTGCCCCTGTTTCTAATGTTACCTGTAATTAATCCTTTGTTTCGCATGCAAATATTTATGAGTTAGCAATTAGCGTCAAATGCATATATCACAAATTGAACCTTGGACGTTCTTCGCAAAACAAAACAGAAAAAGGAAAAACAATTGGCAATTTGTCTAAAAAGTGTATTTGTATTGATTTTTGAATTTGCCTGTAAATAGGCGTTTATATACAAGAGGCTGACGTCCTAGTAAGAAAACGCCGCCGAACAAAAGAGTTTATACAAATTTGTACAAAGGGAAAACAAAACAGCTATGTGAAAAGAATAATCCCACTGGGTTCCAACTCTGCTATCGCCTTTATATCTTCGAGCGTCTAATCACTTTGCTGCTCAGTTGACGATGAAGCTGATTGATCGATGCCGTCTGAACTTGATGTTGATATCGGATTCTGGATGCAAAGTGATCCAATGAGACATAGTGTTACGCTTTAATCCCTAACTTTTGCCTGGACCGCCCTTTCGGGTTTTCAGTCCACCGGGATACCCATTTTTGCCCAAGCCGCCTTTTCAGGTTTTCGACTTGCCGGGTGTACATATTTTTTTTATTTCATCCCTCATTTTGCCCGAACCCTTTTGGTTCGCCGGGAAGCCCTAATTTTTGCCTAGGTATGTCAACCTAGCGGGTCTTTTATCATGCGTAGTATCTTTTTACTATGTCTGCATTGGCGGGGTGAGGAAGGTCGTCACCATCCATGGTGGTCAGAATCATGGCTCCTCCTGAGAACACATGTTAAACCACAAATGGCCTTTCGTACGTAGGGGTCCATTTTCCCCTGGGATCACTCTGAGGAAGGATGATGCGTTTGATTACCAGATCCCCAACTTGATATTCTTGTGGTCTGACCTTTTTGTTAAATGCACTGATCATCCGTTTTTGGTACGTTTGACCATGATAAATAGAAGTGAGTCTCTTTTCGTCAATTAGGTTTAATTGATCAAGTCGAGTCTGGATCCAGTCATCTTCGCTCAGATCTGCATCCTTCATTATCCGGAGAGAGGGTATCTGCACTTCGATCGGCAAGACTGCCTCCATGCCGTAGACCAAGGAAAAAGGAGTTGCCCCGGTTGACGTTCTTGCTGAGGTACGGTACCCATGAAGAGCGAACAGTAACATCTCGTGCCAATCTTTATAGGTCACTGTCATCTTCTGCACAATCTTCTTGATATTCTTATTCGCTGCTTGTACAACCCCATTCATCTTCGGCCGGTAAGGAGAAGAGTTGTGGTGCTGTATCTTGAATTGCTCGCAGAGCTCAGTGATCATCTTGTTATTGAGATTGGTACCGTTGTCCGTAATGATCCTTTCTGGGACACCGTATCGACAGATCAAGTTATGCCGAATGAACCGTGCCACAACATTCTTGGTTACTGTAGCATAAGAAGCTGCTTCAACCCACTTTGTAAAGTAGTCAATCGCCATTAGGATGAAGCGATGCCCGTTGGATGCCGTAGGTTTAATCTCGCCGATCATATCAATGCCCCACATTGCAAAAGGCCAAGGTGCAGTCAAGATATTCAGAGGAACTGGAGGAACGTGTACCTTGTCTGCGTAAATCTGGCATTTGTGACAGGTCCTAGAATGTTGGTAACAATCAGCTTCCATTGTGGACCAGAAATATCCTGCCCGAAGGATCTTCTTTGCCATGGTATGTCCACTGGAATGTGTTCTGAAGGTACCTTCATGCAGCTCTGTCATGATCCTTTCTGCTTCAGTCTTATCCACACAACGCAGTAAGGTCGAATCATGGTTTCGCTTGTATAGAATGCCATTGCTAAGGAAGAACTTTGTAGTGAACCTTCTCAGAAACTTCTTGTCGTTGACAGATGCACCTTCAGGGTATTCCTGAGCTTCCAAGTATCTCTTCACCTCATGGTACCAGGGTTTTTCAGTCACTACCTCAGCCTCAAGATCACAACAGTATGCCGGTTCGTCCAGTTTCCAGATAATGACCCGGGGAGCCTCATTGTCCCATTTGACTTTGAACATAGAAGACATCGTAGCTAACGCGTCCGCCAACTGATTCTCCTCTCTTGGGAAATGTTCAAAAGTTATCTCTGTGAAATGGGGAATCAATGTCAACACACATTCTTTGTAAGGAATAAGATTCAGATGTTTCATATCCCACTCGCCTTTGATCTGATTGATCACGAGAGCGGAATCTCCGAAGACACTCAGAAACTTGATCCTTAAGTCGATCGCAGCTTGAAGACCCATTATGCATGCCTCATACTCCGCCATGTTGTTGGTGCAGTTGAAACATAGCCGGGCAGTAAGTGGAGTATGAGTGCCTTGAGGGGATATGATCACAATGCCGATACCGTTACCCAAAGCGTTGGAGGCTCCGTCAAAGTGCATAGACCATCGGGATCCTTCCTCGGGTCCTTCATCCGGTCCAGGTACTTCACAATCAGTTACTATCATGATACTCTCGTTTGGAAACTCGAAGTTCATTGACTGGTAGTCGTCCACTGCCTGGTGTGCCAAGTGGTCTGCCAATACACTTCCTTTGATAGCTTTCTGAGTCGTGTCCTGGATGTCGTATTCTGTCAAGATCATTTGCCATCTTGCTATTCTCCCAGACAGAGCAGGCTTTTCAAATATGTACTTTATTGGATCCATCTTTGAGATCAACAAGGTAGTGTGAGTCAACATATACTGTCTCAGCCGGCGAGCAGCCCATACCAAAGCGCAGCAAGTTTTCTCGAGAAGTGAGTATCGGGTCTCACAGTCGGTAAACTTTTTGCTAAGGTAATAAATGGCGTGCTCTTTTCGGCCAGACTCGTCATGCTGCCCTAGCACACACCCCATTGAGCTATCAAGCACTGTCAGGTATAGTATCAGAGGTCTCCCTTCAACTGGTGGCATAAGGATGAGTGGTTCTTGGAGATACTCTTTGATTCTGTCAAAAGCATCCTGACATTCATCATTCCAACGTACTACCTGATCTTTCTTCAGCAGCTTGAAGATTGGTTCATAAGTAGCAGTTAGGTGCGAGATGAATCGGGCGATGTAGTTCAGTCGTCCCAGAAAGCCTCTGACTTCCTTCTCTGTCTTTGGAACTGGCATCTCTTGTATGGCTTTAACCTTGGCAGGGTCCACTTGAATACCCTTGTCGCTCACGACGAAGCCTAGCAACTTTCCAGATCTTACCCCAAAGGTGCACTTGTTCGGGTTCAATCTCAGCTTGTACAATTTCAGACGGTCAAACAGCTTTTGCAGATGGTCAAGGTGTTCCTCCTCAGTTTGGGACCTTGCAATCATGTCGTCGACATACACTTCTATCTCATGATGGATCATGTCATGAAATAAAGCAACCATGGCACGTTGGTAGGTTGCCCCAACATTTTTCAACCCGAACGGCATGACCTTGTAGCAGAAGGTGCCCCACTGAGTAACAAAGGTAGTCTTTTCCATATCTTCAGGAGCCATCTTGATCTGATTATAACCTGAAAAACCATCCATGAAGGAGAATACCTTGTGCTGAGCAGTATTATCAACCAGAACATCAATGTGAGGTAGGGGGAAGTCATCCTTGGGGCTGGCCCTGTTCAGGTCCCTGTAGTCGACACACATTCTGACCTTACCATCTTTCTTCGGTACCGGCACCACATTGGCAACCCACTGAGGGTAAGAAGTCACTGCTAGAAACCCGACATCAAACTGTTTCATAACCTCAGCTTTGATCTTCTCGGACATCTCTAGACGCATACGGCGAACCTTTTGCTTAACTGGAGGGCAGTCTTCCTTGGTAGGCAAATGATGGACCACAATGTCGGTATCCAACCCAGGCATGTCTTCGTAGGACCAGGCAAAGATCTCCACATAATCATGCAACATCTGAGTCAACCGTTGTTTCACGCTGAGCTCCAGATTGGCACCAATCTTAACTTCCTTTCGGTCTGTCTTAGTACCCAGATTTATCGTTTCCACTGGCTCTTCATGTGGCTGAATGGCCCTCTCTTCCTGGAGTAACAATCTTGCAAACTCACCAGGCACTTAGCAATCATCTTCACCTTCGTCTTCGGCTAAGTTGATCGGATTTTCGAAGTCATAACTGGCAGTAGCAGAGTCGTTACCAGTGAGATCCGGAGTGGATTGAAACCTGTATGGGTGAGTGTGTGTAAATATAGTTGTTTTGCAATATAAAGAAAGAAAGAAAGGGAGCACAAGATTTGAAATGCGAAAAACATCCAGTGTCTTTATTCATGATATATGGAAATGACAGTTATAAGCCCTCACAAATGAAGCCAACGGTGCCCCGGGTAAGACACCGGGCCATAAAGTTTCAGTTTATTGTTTATTACAAATTAGAAAAACAAAGGAATTCATTACTGCATAACAAAAGTAACAGGCATATGATCTTTTGCGGTCCAATTGGTCAGTCCACCGTCGGTCGTCGGGTAGATCCAGCTATCGAACTCTAATTCTTCCACTTCGTCTCCATCCCCAATAGCATTCACTCCTGGATTGGTGATGAGCACAGGAGGTCTTCCGATCCTAGCTTTGTGCACAGCCCTCTGAGCCTCTGCAGTAAAACCCAGTCCGAACTTGTCAATTTTAGGAGTGAAATCAGGGAGCCTGCCCCAGTTAGCACATTCACCTTTCTCAATTACAGCCCGGGCATCCTTCAAAGAAGCCATCTTCAAAGGAAAGTCTTCTTCAACCACTGTTTCTGCTGACGCCAATGTAGGAGGTACCTCTTCAAAATGTTGAAAGGGGGTTTCAATAAATTCCCTGTCCATCTCAATATACCGGAAGGAATTCAGATGACTAACCATGTATTCTTCCTCCCCCTGCACAGTAACAATCTTCCCTCTGACAGGGTACTTGAGCTTTTGGTGTAGAGTGGAGGTCACTGCCCCAGCTTTGTGAATCCAAGGTCGACCCAGCAAACAGGAATAAGATGGACGAATATCCATCACATAGAATGTTGAATCGAAGACTTGAGAACCCACACGAATAGGAATATCCACTTCACCATGAACCATCCTCTTCGACCCGTCAAAGGCTCGGACAATGATGTTGCTAGGCTTCAATTCCAGGCCCTCACAATCCAACCGGTCTAAGGCCTTCTTGGGCAACACATTCAGGGAAGAACCGGTGTCCACCAACACATGAGCAAGAGTAGTGCCCCTGCATTCAATGGAGACATGCAGGGCACCATTGTGGTTTTTTCCTTTGGCGGTGAGATCAGCATCCGAGAAACCCAAACCATTGTCAGCTGTCAAATTGGCCACACAGTCAGTGAATTGATCTGCAGAGGTCTCTTGTGGCACATGGGCCGTCTTCAGAAATGAAATCAGGGCCTTGGCATGGGCCTCTGAGCACAGCAACAATGAGAGCATAGAGATCTTGGAGGGGGTATGCCCCAGCTGTTCAACGACATTGAAGTCACTCTTCTTGATTATCTTAAGAATTTCCTCCATCTCTTGCTGGGAGGCTTCAACATTCACAGACTTTGGTGCCTCCATCCGGGCAGGCTCATCATCAATCTCTTTGCCCCGAGTATTAGATGACTCGGCAGCAGGGGTAGAAGCTGGGTCAAAAGTGGAAACAGGCGCACTTGCAGGCGTAATTATGAGAGGTTTTCGAATAACTGGTGGCGCAATGTCAGGCGAGAAGAGCCTGCCACTGCGGGTAACTTTAGCTGGACCAGTGATGTTACTGATGCTTGTACCGGTGTTGAACTCCTGCTTCACTCCAAGTACATACACATCTGCCCCATAATGCCATGGGACAGCCTTGTCAGATTCATAGGGGAGGGGCCCCGGAACAGTAATAATAATGGGTGCAACAGACATGATCTTGACTGGCTTCCTCGGGGGAGCCTTGATTGGATTGTTGAAAATTGTAACGACAGATACTTCTTCAGCGGGAACACAAGGAACAGCGGTCTTCTTGAACAAAATCTCTTTGCTGTCCATCAGGCTTTGGATGCCTGACTTCAGCAACGGACAACCAGTAGGGGAAACAACACACAAAAGGCAACCCTTGCTACAACCCGAAAATAAACCGGCCAGCAGCAAGTTCCTCTTAACAGTCAATAGAGGGGGTAACCACATCATTCACAGAAACTGCATACAAGTCTTCATCAACAGCATTTACTCCATGCTGGGGCATAGGAGCAGTCACAACATTTGGCCTCTCAGGTGCCTCAAACTGTATTTCCTTCGCATGAATAAGGTCTTGAACCTTATTTCTCAGGGCCCAGCAGTCATCAGTAGAATGCCCCGGGCTATCAGAGTGATAAGCACAGCGGGCATTTGGATTATACTTAGGAGATGCAGTATTCACGACCTTCGGAGCCTCTCTGACGGTCACCAAGTTGGTTGATAGCAGCTGCGGAAAGATTTGTGACAAGGTCATACTCAGCCGGGTATATTCTCTTCTGGGTCTCTCACCCCTTGGTTGGTTAGTTTGCCGAGGAGCGGCAACAGGCTTAGCAATTACCACCACGTTGACAGTTTGGCAGCGCTCTGGTTTGTCTTGCCTCCTAGGCCCATACACAACACTGGCCTCCTTTTTAAAAGGCTTCTTCTCAGAACTTGAGGACGCACCTTTCTGAATCTTACCTGATTTCATACCAGCCTCTATCCTTTCCCCAATCAGAATGAGATCAGTGTACCCTGCAGATGAATTGCCAATAAGATGATTAAAGAACGGCCCAGATAGGGTCCCCAAGAACATATCTACCAATTCACGGTCGGTTAATGGTGGCTGCACCATGCCAGCCAGATCCCTCCACTTCTGCGCATATTCTTTAAAACCTTCTCCCGATCCTAACGACATACCCTGGAGTTGGGTACGCGTAGGAGCGAGGTCGGCATTATATTGATACTACTTGTAAAAAGCAGTAGCCAACTCCTCCTAGTTACGAACCTTGGTTCCATCCAGCTGATAGAACCATTCGAGACGAGTCCCTGAAAGACTCTCCTGGAAGAAGTGGATCCACAAGTTCTTGTCCACGGTATACGGCTGAATCTTCCGCACATAAGATCTGAGATGTAACTTAGGGAAAGACGCCCCGTCATACTTTGCGAAAGATGGTGCTTTAAACTTGTGCGGGATGATTACACCAGAAGATAAACCCAAGTCTCCGAAATCCAAACCAGGCACTTGTTAAATTTCCATGGCATTCAGCCGGTCTTCCAACTGCTTGTACCTGTCTTCAGCTGGAGGATACTGCTCCTCATTAAAATCAGTCTCGTTGTCAGAGACCACCGGACTAGGAGCCCTTCCCCCGTGGGGACTGCTTTTTCCAACAGAAGAACCAGCTTGATTATCCTCATTCTGTAGTGTGTTACCGAACCTCCGGCCAGTGTTGAATAGAACAGTTCTCTTCTTCTTCTTCTTCTTAACCAGCAGAGCCTTCAGCTCCTCTTGACCTTGGGCCAAACTCATAATCAGCTCTTGGAATTGGGCGTTCTGAGCCTGAAGGGCCTTGATAGACTGCTCGGTAGATGATTCAGGGTTCATGATGCTGAAATAAACAGCGAAGAACATTAAGCAACCTAAAAAGAAGAGTACCTGCGATGCACATGATGCATGATATGTGTTTATGCAATGCATTCAAGGGTTCAAAAGTTCAAATTTGTTGTAGACAAAAAGGAACACACGTTATCATTAAGAAATAATTGTTCAGTACATCAAGGCCTCATGGGCAAAACATTACAAAACTGAATCAATCCCAAAAGACACTGCGCATCCTCTTCGGAGCAATGTAAGTGTTGAGAGTCTTTTCCTCGTGCAGTAGGCGGGTTAGCTCCAAGACCTTCTTCTCACTAGCATGTAGACTGGACTCAAGAGAATTCCGTTCTTCCTTAAGCTGGATCCAACTCTTCTGCATTTCTTCCCAGGATGTAGGCATGTCAGGATGTTGAATGGTGTAGGACACCTCTCCTTCCAAAACTGGCTCTTTGATCACAGGGAGAACATGAGGATATGGCATTACTAACTTCTGGGAGTGGGCTCGTACCCACTTGAGATAAGGTTCCAACGGGATGGAATTCCTATGCCCCAGTGTCTTGTTGTCTATCTTGTTGGGCATCCTCCAAGCTCTGATAAATCTCCGGCGAAGTCCTTGTGCATCATTGTCGAAGCCAAAAACTATGTCAGGAATTAACATGTCATGAGGACCGTCCCTCCGAGCATAACCAAACTGTCTCAAAGCCAGACACGGGTTGTAAGTAATACCTCCTTTGACTCCAAGTAAAGGAACATTAGGGTACTCCCCGCAACGATTAATGATAGTGACATCCTCTCTGGACCGAGAGCACCAATGGATATCTGCATGTGTAAGAGTCATCAATCGTTGTGACCATCTCAAACCCCGCTCGTTCTTCAAAACTGATTGTGGAAGGTGCGAAATAAACCACCTTCCCAAGAGAGGAGTACAACACATAAGAACACCTCTTTTTCTCATGGTTCGAGTGTAACATGAGTGAAGGATGTCCCCAAGCAATGTAGGTATAGGATTCCTGGACATGAAGATCTGGACAGCACTGATATCTATAAGCTGATCGGGATTCGGGAACAAAACCAATCCATAGACAAGGAGAGCCACAACTTCTTCAAAAGCTTGTAGGTCAAGGGAGTTCCAACATTCTTGGGCCTTCTCAAACAGAAACCTGGCTAAGAACCCTTTGATACCACTTCTAACTTCCCAATGTCCCTTGAGGTCAGATGGTTGTAGGCGTAGTGCTTTAGCAATCTCTTCAAGTTTGGGTTCCTTTTCCGTACCGTTGTAGGGTAGTTGACTAAGGATATGGATCTTCAAAAGCCGGGAGAACTCTTCCAATGTAGGCACCAGTTGATAATCCAGGAAAGTGAAACAGTGGTGCAGAGGGTCAAAGAACTGGAACAGGACCTTTATCATATCTTCCTCAATGTTGGTGTTGACCAAACTGATGAGTCTTCCATGTCTTTCACTGAATGAAGAGTTCTTGGGAATCCTGGATATAAGCTCCTTAAGCTGAGGAGGGATCCTTACAAGGCTGATCTGAATTGTCTTTCTGCGAACAGTTTCCATGTCCTACAAAACAAGAACAAAGATGAAGATTCGAACCCCTGAAATGGTTAGCCAATGCATATGATGCTGTATGATGTCATGATGCTATGATTAAACACACCACAAATATTCACAAGGGCAAACATGATAAGGCACACAAGTCACACAAGACAAGCCCTTAGAGTTTAGGCCAGCATGGGGTCTGGGTATTACCCTCTTGAAGTTGGTGGGCTCAACCTGTCCTATCAGAAGTAACCGGGTTCTAAGGGTCCCAATATCACTGGATTGCTTTCATTGTTCATCGTTTCGATTTAGCCACTGAACTGGCGACCGAATTATTCAAAGAAAACAACCCTCAATTGAGTGTAGTATCGAGTATCAACCAACCTCGGACTGCACTAAAGAGGCCAAGATGGTTCAATTAAGGTTCCTAAGGTCAGTTGATGCTTCACGACACCACGCGGAGGCCCCGTACTCTCCTTGACTGAACTCAAGGGTTACCGATACACACCAAAGTGCCACATCAACGTAGCAGACTGCTTCAACCATGTCGGTATACCCCGCACAGTTCCCTCACAGCCTTGTTGCTACTTTCTAAGAAGGTATCCCCAGATCCGGGTTAGGATCTATAGAACTCCCGAGACAGTCCCACAATAGTAAAGAAAACAAGCACAACAATTGAAAACACAAGTGATCTTAGTCCTAAGGTACACCTCACTTTAAAATAATTCCCCAGCAGAGTCGCCAGTTCTGTGATCGGTGGATCTGGAACTGACTATTTAACGCTGGTTCGCGAAATGTCGCGGTAAGCAAGAGTCGCCACCGTCTTTTATTTTCTCCAACATGGACAGGACAAAAGCACAACAAAATTCCTTATGAGATAGTTTCTCGATTCGGGAGGTAGATTTATAGAAAGGGAAGGTGTTAGCACCCTTTCTATCCATGGTTATCCATGGGATCTTAGATACTTGCTCATTGTAAAAGTGTTTGCTTTTCAATTATGAGTGGGTTTGAAAAAGTTTCGTTTAAAGATTTCAGATCGACTCTTGTATCAGTCCTCAAGAGTGTTTGAAAAATTGTTTTGAAAGCTTTTTGAAAAGTGTCGGTGTGAAAAGAGTTTTGATTTGTTTTGAATTAGAGCAAGTATCTACGAGTCATCTACCTACCCTAAGGAATTAGGCTGTGTAAATGTCCTTAAAGTAGTGCCATCCCACCATTGAGAGGTAGGTAGCACCACCGTTGGAGGTGTTCGGGTCAATTCGTTTGTAGGGACAGTGTGGTCACCAGAGCAACAGTAGGACACCTTAGAAGCTACCCTTATGCCATGGGTCATGGACATAAGGACTTACTAAAACGTCCTATACTCGACGACCACGTTTCGAGGGCAAGGCAACAGTGAGGCGTACCCTAAGAGTGGTGTGTGAATTTGTGTGTTATTTTCAGTTTAACCATTATCTTTGATCATGCATTATGGTGAGCTACGGGTTGATTTTATTTGGGCCATTCATTCTTTCATGCAAAGTTTAGCAGTTTTAAGAGTGCGGAAATTTAAATGCGGAAAGTAAAATCCTACGCTATTACAAGGCGCGGGTCTATACATCGCCAAATTAACAAAGACCCGTTTTTAATAAAATGCGGAAAGTAAATAAATTTCCTAATTACTATTACAAGGCTTGAGCAATTACATAATATTTGGAAGAAAATAAATAAGAATAAATGCGCGAAAAGAATAGAAATAGAACGTGCGAGGGCGTTGGACCCTTTAAAGATTAAATTGAAATTAAAAGTTAATTAATTATTAAATTAAGAAAAGAAATTGTTTTTTTATGTTTTTTTTTGTATTTAATGAAAATAAAGAAAATTAATTAAAATTAGAAGTTAAATAAAACCCTAGTTCTAAGGTGTTTTTAATTATTTATGAAAGATATTCAAGTTTAACCTAATTTACCCTAATTAATTAATTACATGTTTATTTACAAAATTAATTAATAATTAATAATAATGATAATAAGAAAAAGTTATTTATTAAGAAAAAGAATAAAAATGCTAAAAACCCTAATTTCTATGTATTTTAGTTATTTAAGAAAAGATTAAAATTGAAAACCTAATTTTACTAAATTAATGGTTTAAAGATTTATTTACAAAAATATTAATGAATTAAATATTAAATAAACATATTTTTAGTTTTGATTTTTCTGGTTTTATTATGAAAATTATTTTTGTGAATTAAATAAAACAAAAAAAAAACAATTAAAATAAAAAGAAGAAAAGAAAAGGAAATTAGAAAATATGATGCAAACCATGGGGGTGTCTGGCCCTTTTGGAGGTTTTTTGGAGCAATTTGGCCCACTGCAATCCAAGCCCTTTTGACTTTATATGCTTGCATGTGGAGTGGTTGACCCAGGTGCATGGTGATCTTCACGTTCTGGCCATCAGATTGAAGCTCCTGGACACTTGGCAGGCACAAGCATATGCGCATATGGTGGACCACTAGAGAGGAATTGCATAGGAACACGCTATAAACAAAATTATGAATAATATGGGGGGACCTGGGAATCGAACCCAGGTCCCAGTACCTGTATGACAACTCAACTGCCAACTGAACTAACGCGTTACTTTGTATATCTAATGGAACGTAAATAATATATGTGAAAAAAGAGTATTATGCTGAACAATTAAAAAACGCGCCAATCATTCAAACCATCCAATCACGTTCAAACAACCCAGCATCTTCTTCCTTTTTCCCTGTAAATAAAAGCAAATAGCGGGGGTTTTAAACCCCCACAAAAACAAATGCTAGAAAATAGCGATTAGCACATAGTTTATCATAAATTGAGCGCGAGGTCACCAATGGATTCGTCTTCATGTCACGATTTTGCCTGCACCGGTTTGAAGGTCTAATTTTACACCCTATGCAAAGCCCCAATTTTGGAACTCTGAAACCCTAAAAAACGTTCATGGTGAATTCTTATACAGGCATGGTTAGTTCAATTCAAGGGTACCATTAGCTTCAGAACGTTCATATTAGTGTAAATCAACATTTAAAACATATGAAAAATGCATGTAAATTAGAAAACGATAATGGACAATTTCAAAAAAAAGTGTGATGTCGTTCTACCACTTCTGGAGGTCTGGAGACTTGGCTTTGATTGCAAACGCTTCCTAGGTGTCTCAGCAATGTTTTCGAACACTTTTCAAGCCTTGAAACGCCTTGTAATTAGGTTTTCAGTATGCAATATTTTGTAAAAAAATGCAATGTTGTTCTATGGTTTTGAGCGCAGCTTTTCTGTTCATGAGCATTAGGTTTAGTCTTGTATATGTAACTGAATAGAATTAGGTTAAAAAACTAGCCCATAATCCATTGATTTAATGATTCAAATATTTGATTTTGTTACATCATTTTTTCAAATCTTTTTCATGCCAATCATGCCAAATTTGGATGATTTTGTCCTTGTTGATTGGTACACGAGATATTGAGCTCATAATGGACATATTTGCTGCATAAAAAGATTTAAAAAACATGATTTAGTATTTTTCTCATAATTAATTTTAATTGAATGAATTAATAAGATTAAAAATTCAATTAATTAATTAAAAATAAGAAAATAACTCCCTTTTAGCTTAATGGGTCGTGCATAGCCTTTGGGTAATGATTCATGGAAGAAATTGAGGCCCATTAGCATTTTTGAAGCCTTTTGTGCAAAGTTGACTTTTCAAAATTCCCAAAAATTTCCCAACTTCTACAAGGCATATCTTGCTCAATTTTTAAGCTTTGATCATGTTATTTGACATTTTGGAAAGGTATTGAAGTCCTCTAACAAATGCCTTTTGTCCCATGTCATTTTGATTTACCAATCTCAAGTTATGGTCTTTGACTTAAAGTGCCTTTTTGTTGACTTTTGAAAATGACCTATAATGTTGAAATTGATAACTTTTTGTGAGAGCATTTCTTGGACTTGAAGTGTGAAGATGAGTTGTAGGAAATGTCATTCTCTTCAAAATGAGCTTTGGATGGGATTTTTCTGATAAACCATGAAGAAGTTATGCCCTGGTCAATTTGTAGTTGACTTTTTCAATTGTCAAAAAATAGAAACTTTTGCATCTTGAGACTTTTTGAGCCATGCTTTGAGAATCATGATCAAGAATTGATCAAATGATGTTTGTGGCTTCAAAATAAGATGTTAACCAAATTTTTTGACTTTTGACTGTCAAATGACCATTTTGCCCCTGTAGTTGACTGTGAAGCATTTAGGGTTTTTGATTGTGCAATCTGGTGCTGTGAGTCTTGAAACTTGGCATATGGATGCTTGACAATGTATATAGGCATGTGGGACTTGATTGGACCTTTGAAAACTTCAAATTTTTTGTCAGAACCAAAACCCTAATTTTGACTGTGTTAGGAGGCAATTGGACTGTGCAACCCTTGAGAGATTTTGAAGCATGATCTTGGCAAATCTTGAAGAATATGGGAGGGCAAATTTTGGGGTACAACAGTATTCAAAGTATCTCGCATAGCACATGGCATGTGATTATTATGATTTATAACTTACCTCTGTGGCTATGTATGAAGCGTAAGTACATGATGTTATCTATGTTAATTTTTGGGCCTAAACAACCAGGGAATGACATAGATGTATACTTGACACCCTTAATCGAATATTTTAAGTTTTTGTGGGAGAACGGTGTGGAGGTTTATGATGGGTATAAGAAAGAAAGTTTCAACTTAAGGGTGATGTTGTTTGGAACAATTAATGATTTTCCAGCATACAAAATCTATCAGGGTACAACATTAAAGGCCAAAAAGCGTGTCCTATTTGTGAATATGAAACTGGTACGACGCAAATGGACCTTTGTCAGAAGAATGTCTTTCTCGGTCATCGTAGATTCTTAAATTCTAATCATCACTATCGTGGGTGGAGAAAAGCATTCAATGGAAAGGCAGAACAACGTAAAGCTCTACCTATATTGACAGGTGATCAAATTTTTGAAAAGATGAAAGATGTGAGTAGTCAGTTTGGCAAGCCTTTTGCACATACACTTGTCAAGAGTGGGTGGAAGAAGAGGTCTTTTTTTTTTAATTGTCATATTGGAAGTCGTTGTATGTAAGACATTTTCTCGATATTATGCATATTAAAAAAAAATGTATTTGACGGTGTTATTGGTACGTTACTCAATATACAAGGAAAGTCTAAGGATGGCCTTAAAGTAAGGGGGGACATGGTAAACATGGGAATGAGAACTGAATTGGGACCCGTGAAGAAAGGAAGACGAACATATCTACCACCTGCTGTTTATACTCTATCTAGAAAGGAGAAAAAAATATTGTGTAAGTTTCTGAGTGAAGTTAAAGTTCCAGAAGGCTACTCATCAGATATTAGAAGACCCGTGTCTATGAAAGACCTCAAGTTAAAGAGTTTAAAGACACATGATTTCCATGTTATAATGGAACATTTTCTACTAATAGGTATACGTTCTATTATGCCAGAAAAAGTAAGAAGCGCAATAACTAAATTGTGTTTTTTCTTCAAGTCAATTTGCAGTAAGGTGATAGATCCTGCGATCTTACCAACATTTCAAAAAGAAATAGTTATTAATTTGTGTGATCTTGAAATGTACTTTCCTCCCTCGTTTTTTGACATAATGGTCCATTTAGTTGTTCATCTTGTGAAAGAGACACAATTGTGTGGACCAGCTTATATGAGATGGATGTACCCTGTTGAATGTTATATGAAAATATTAAAAGGGTATGTGAAAAAACGAAGTCGACCAGAGGGTTGCATTGTCGAACGATACATTGTTGAAGAAGCGATTGAGTTTTGTACTGAATATCTGTCAAATGTTCAATCAATTGGACTCCCAAAATCTCATATTGTTGAAAAAAAGAAGGTAAAAATTTAATTGGAAATAAAGTTATGACAGTATCAAGGGTCGAACGGGATCAAGTGCATTTGTATGTTCTGTACAATGAGATTGAGGTTGAGCTGTATGTTGATATGCATAAGGGTGTTCTATGAGGTTTAAATCCGAATATAAATGAGAATCGGATAGCACGAGAGCACAATCGAAGTTTCATACCATGGTTTAAGGAACATATTTATTCAAAGTATCGTTCAGATCCCACTTCAATAACTGAAAGGTTGAGATGTTTAGCATATGGTCCAAGTTTGGTTGTGTTTTCTTATAGCGCATACGCCATTAATGGATACACATTTTATACATAAGAACAAGATGATAAAAGTATTATGCAAAATAGTGGTGTCACCTTGATAGCTAAAGCAATTCACATATCAAGTGTGAAGGACTTAAACCCTAAATTTGCAAATCTGTCATATTTTGGGGTTATCGAGCGCATTTGGGTGTTTGATTATGAGAAGTTTCAGATTCCTATATTTGGTTGCAAGTGGGTTGAAAATAATAATGGCATACGAATGGATAAGTCAGGATTTTTGCAAGTGGATCTTAATAGGGTGGGGTACAAATATGAGCCTTTTATTCTAGCCTCTCAAGCTAAACAAGTGTTCTATGTCACTGATCCGACAAGTACGAAATGGTCTATAGTGCTTTTATCTAACAAAGTAATTGATGAAAACATTGAAGATCAAGGTGATATTGATGTTGAGATTGAATTGTTTACTAGAAATGATGAAGATGAGAATATTATAGTGAATGAATCATATATTGGAAATGATCATAATGACGGTATTTGGATCAATCCAACCATCCGCGTTGTTAAGAGACGAGTAGAACATATTCCTACCAAGAAAAGAAAGAGACGTTAGTGAAAAAGGTAAGGGTGTTTACCATTTAATTTTTTTATATTTTCTTAGTGGATTTTTATATTTGTCATTTCATTTTTATTTTTTTCTTCATTGTTAGATCAATACAAGTATTCTGCTCTCAAAGAGAAGCTCGAGTATCATGGTCTAGATCAAGCAACATTACATGGATCAAAGTGGAGATACATTAATTTTCACAATTTTGCTTATAATAGTGATGCTACTTGATAAAACAAGACAACTATATATTCTTATTTATTTTTCCTATGTAGTGTGCTCAACAGTGTAACAGTATAGATTGCGGATACTTTGTTTTGAGGTTTATGAAAGAAATCCTTCTTTTGAATCGAATAGAGATTTCAATCACGGTATGGATTTATAACTTAGAATTTATTTTAATATTTATTGGATATTTCATATAATTTATTACTTTTAACTAAATCATGCATATTATGTTTTATTATGTAGTACTTTGATGAATGCAAGTGTGCTCATTACACGAAAAATCAATTGGAAGAAATCAAGGAGGAATTGTGTGAATACTTTATTCAGAAAAGAATCATATAAGGTATTGGGAGTTGAAAAGTGTTATGAAAAATTTTAATTGTGTTGGACCCAAGTTAGTTTAATTGACCGTGTTGGCACATATCATATATAAGCGGATTCAAATAGAAGGTTTTATTTTACTTGAGTACTATCACCTTTATACGAAATTCTTGGATTTTGTTTTGCCTCTTATAAGAGAAGGTTTTCTTGTAATAGTCATAAATTTGTCCTTATTATAGTGCATCCTCCTCCTACTTAGTAGCAAACATGTGAATTGAATTATAATGGTGTTTATATTTTGGTATATAATGGTATTATAATGGTATATAATGCCTTTTTTTGTATGTAACGACTTCTTTGTTGAAATAAAGGGTCATTGAAATGTAAGGCTTGAAGTACAGGTTTATGGGATTAGTCCCAAAAATATGCCTTCTAAAAAAAAAGAATACGCAGCGTTTTTACATAAAAAATGCTTAAATTTACGTGAAGCAATGAAAAGCTTTTTAAGAAAAAATGCTGCTAAACGCCTACTTTAGAAAGCGCTTTTCCTAGAAAAGTGTTGCCTAAAGATGCCTTAAAAAATACATTAGACAACGCTTTTGGAAGCTGTGATCGGTGGAAATAGAACTGACTGTTTTAGAAGCTGGTTCGTGAAATGTCGCGGTAAGCAAGAGTCGCCATCGTCTTTTATGTTCTCCAACATGGAAAGGACAAAAGCACAGCAAAATTCCTTCTTTGAGAATGTTTCTCGGTTCAGGAGGTAGATTTATAGAAAGGGAAGGTGTTAGCACCCTTTCTATCCGTGGTTATCCACGGGCTCTTAGGTACTTGCTCACTCTATGTTTTCAAAAATTGTTTGCTTTTCAAGTGTGTGTGGGTTTTGAAAAAGTTTCGTTTGAAAAAATTTCTAGGTAACTCTTGTATCAGTCCTCAAGAGTGTATGAAAAATTTGTTTGAAAACTTTTTGAAAGTGCAAATGCGAAAAGATTGTTTTGTTTGTTTGAGAGAGCAAGTACCCAGGAGAATCTACCTACTCTAAGGAATTAGGCTGTGTAAGAGTCCTTTAGATAGTGCTATCCCACCATTGAGAGGTAGGTAGCACCGTCGTTGGAGGTATTCGGGTCAATTCGATTATAAGGGACAGGTGTGGTCACCGAAGCAATAGTAGGACACCTTAGCGGTAACCCTAATGTCTTAGATCCTTTTTTATCCGAGACAACCGTTTCGAGGCAACTGGATCTTAGACAGGAGGGCGACCTCTAAAACACCCTATACTTGACGACCACGTTCGAGGCAACCAGTTAGGCGTACCCTAGGAGTGGCATGTGCATGTGTGTTGTTTTTCAATTAAATTGTCTTTGCATGTTATTTGTGAGCTACAGATTGATTTTTATTTTTCATACAAGTCTTTCATGCATTTTTTTAACAGTTAAGAGTGCGGAAAATAAAGTGCGGAAAAAGGTAAATCTAGCTATTACAAGGCGCGAGTATATACAACCCCAAAAACAAAAACCCGTTTGGAAATAAAGTGCGAGAAAAGTAAATAAAGCGGTAAAGTTCTAATTAACTATTACATTTCTGAGCAGATACATAAATATAAAATATTGAATTAAAATAAACTGCGCGCGAAAGAATTGAATCGGGACGTCCTTAGGGTTTTGACCCTTTTTGAGAAAAAGAATTGAATTTGTCTTTTTTTGCAATTAATTAAATATTAAACCTAATAACTAATTAATTAATTAATTAAAAGAAGAAAAAAAATGTTTTTTTTTGTGTTTTTATATTTTTTAATGAAATAAAATAAAAAAAGAAATTAAAAGTGTCAAAAACCCTAAGTCTAATTCATTTTTATTTATTGTAAAAGAAAATTAAAATTAAACCTAATCAAACTAACTTAATTTAAGTTAATGTTTATTTACTAAATAATTAAGCTAAAGTGACATTAATAATAATAAATAAAATATTTACATTCTTTTTAGTTTTATAAATTTATTATGAAAATGTTAATTAATTTAATTTGCTGGTTAGTATTTAATTAAAAAAACAATAAAAATAAATGAAGCAATTGAATGAAAGAGAAAAAAAATGCAAACCCAAGGGGGTTTGGGCCCTGAATGGAGGTGCTGAAGTAATTTTGTGGCCCAATTCCTCAAGCCTGCGTTGACTTCTGACTTCTCCAGGGCACGTGTTGACTGGGTACATGGTGGTCATCCACTCTAGGCCATTGGATCTGGGTTTGAGGCCACTTGGCGCACATCTGCATGAGGCATATGGTGGAATGCCTTGAGTAACCTGCATATGATCTTGTATAGAAAAAATGGAAATAATATTTGGGGGACCTGGGAATCGAACCCAGGTCCCAATGGTCATCAGACAACTCACTAACCACCAGGCTATCACGCTGCATCTGATATAATAATAACAATTAATTATAATATGTGAAAACTAATGCCTATGCTGGAAAACAAAACGCGCGCATAATATTTGAACCGTCCAATCACGCATGAACACGTATTGTCTTCTTCGTTGAAATTGCAAGAAACAGAGTTAGATAGCGGGGGTTTTTAACCCCAATAACCTGCGAGCATGAAAAATAGCGACTAGCTCCTTGCTGCTCATAAATATTTCGCGAGTATAGTGTTTGATTCGTCTGGCCTTGACGAATCCAACCATGGGCTTTAGAGTCTCTAATTTTTCCTATATCACAAACCCCCAATTTAAGAGCTTGAAAACCCTAAAATTCATCCATGGTGGTTTGTGATTCAGGGCTCTATACTTCAATTATTTTGTACCAAAAGCTTCGTACAGTCCCTATGAATGCAAAACAATCCACAAAACACGTTAATGATGCATGAATCAAAGTATGCAATTATGAAAAAAAATTCAAACCGTGACGTTGTTGTCTATGGATTCTTTGAGTGTTGGCGTGTGGTTTTGATCTCAAAAGGTTCCTGGGGGCTTATGCAATGTATTAGAATCAATTAAAAGTTTGGAATTGGCCTGTGTTGTATCCCAAAATTTGCCCTCCCATATTCTCCAAAATTTGTCAAAGATCAATCTCCAAATGGTTCAAAAGCTCTCAAGGGTTGCACAGTCCAATTGCCTCCTAACACAGTCAAAATTAGGGTTTTGGTTCTTGCAAAGAAATTGAGGTTTTCAAGGGTCCAATCAAGTCCCATATGCCCATATACATTGGCAAGCATCCATATGTCAAGTTTCAAGACTCACAACATCAAGTTGCACAGTCAAAAAGCCCTAAATGCTTAACAGTCAACTGCAGGGGCAAAATGGTCATTTGACAGTCAAAAGTCAAAAAATTTGGTCAACATCTTATTTTGAAGCCACAATCACCATTTGATCAATTCTTGATCATAATTCCACAAGCATGGCTCAAAAAGTCTCAAGATGCAAAAGTTTCTATTTTTGGACAGCTGAAAAGTCAACTGCAAATTGACCAAGGCATAAATTTTTCATGGTTCATCAGAAAAATCCCATCCAATGCTCATTTTGAAGGGGATGACATTTCCTACAACTCATCTTCACACTCCAAGTCCAAGAAATGCTCTCACAAAAAGTTATCAATTTCAACATTATAGGTCATTTTCAAAAGTCAACAAAAAGGCACTTTAAGTCAAAGACCATAACTTGAGATTGGTAAATCAAAATGACATGGGACCAAAGGAACTGGTTAAAGGATTTCAAGACCTTTCCAAAAAGTCCAAGAACATGTTCATAGCTTCAAAATTGAGCAAGATATGCATTGGAGAAGTTGGGAAATTTTTGGGAACTTTCAAAAGTCAACTTTGCCTAAAACACTTCATTTTTGCTAATGGGCCTCAAATTCTTTCTTGAATCATTACCCAAGGCCTATGCACGACCCATTGAGATTAATTTGATTTATTTTCTTATTTTTAATTAATTAATTGAATTTATATTAACATTAATTCATTTAATTGGTTTTAATTATAAGAAAATTCAAAAGATGTGCTTTTTAGATCTTTTTGTGCAGCAAATATGACTAGGGCAAGCTGGCAACTCGTATGCACCTCAAAGGCATCAAAAAATCCATGATTGGCAAGGTTTCATGAAAGAAAAGATTGATAAAAGATATGATTAGCAATCAAATATTCAAGTCATAATGCCATGGACTTTTGGGCTTATTTTTGACCTAAATTCATTCACATACATATGCTGAGTAAAACCCTAAAGCTGGACACACGTGAAAGCTGCTGAAACCACATAGCCAATTTGCAAAAATTCAAGAAACCTTGGAAAACTGAAATCAATATTGCAGCATAATTCAAAGCTTCTCTTTGATTCAAATGTATTGCCTGAGTTTCCAGGAAGCATTTGCCATCAAAAACCAATCCTAACACGCGAAGAATCAAAGAACACGAGTCATTCGGTTTGTCTTGTTTTTCAAAATTGCATAACACGATTCATGCGTTTTTAATCTATTTTCTTGTTTGATTTATGCTAATAGGGACCTTCTGAAGCTGTTGGTATAATCCAATTGAGTTATAACTGCCTGAATCAAAATCCACCATGAACGACATCTAGGATTTCTGAAGCTTGCAATTAGGGCTTTAGGCATCAGGAAAAATTGGACCATGTCATGACCATGGTTGAATTCGTCAAGGCCAGACGAATTCAACCAGACTATCGCGCCCTTTTTATGTGACCCATAGCTCTAGTTGCTATTTTTGGGACTTTTGCTTTGTGGGGGTTTAAAACCCCCGCTATCTTGTTTATGTTTACAGGTAAAAACGAAGAAGACAATAGGTGGCAGCCTGTGGTTGGAAGATTCAAATTCAGAGTGCGTTATTTTGATTTCACGTCATAATATTTGTTTTCTTATATAATATTCATCACCCAGTATATTAACAAAAGCACGCGTTTGGCTTGGTGGTAGATGACTTGTCCAATGATCACTGGGACCTGGGTTCGATTCCCAGGTCCCCCCACATAATTGATAATTTTGATTCTAACGTATTCTAGTGCAGCGCCTCATCCAACGTCCTACCATGAGTCTCACGCGTTAGCCTACCAAGTGGCCTTGATCCATAATCTGAAGGCCAGGAGGTGATGAACACTCTATGCCTTGGTCAATGAACATGCACACGATCAGGAAAGTCAACTGGGCTCTATGCTTCTTGGGCCTGAAATCCAGCAATGCACCTCCACTTTGGGCCAGACACCCCTTGGTTTGCATGTTTTAAGTTTTATTTTATTTTCTTTTCTAATTCTTTTAATTGTTTTAATTATTTTTATTAATTCATTATAAATTAATTCTTCACAATAAAAATCAGAAAATCAAAATTGTAAATATATATTTAATTATTTATTAAACTTCATCATTAACCTATTTTTGTAAATAAATACTAATAATTAACTTAGTTAATTTAGGTTTTAATTTTAACCCTTTTTCTTAATAAATAAAAATCATATAGAATTAGGTTTTGACACTTTTTAATCATGTTCTTAATTATTATTATTATATTTATTAATTACTATTATTTTTGTACATAAATATGTAAATTAATTAATTAGTTTAAATTAGGTCAACTTTGACGTTTTAGTAATAATTAAAATAATTTAGAACTAGGGTTTCACTAACTTTAATTTTAATTCTTTTTTTCTTCTTCTTTATTTCCATAATAAATACAAAAAACATAAAAAACACTTTCTTTTCTTTAATTAAATAATTAATTAGGTTTTGATTTAATTTAATTTCAAGCAAAGGGTCCAACACCCTCGGACGTCCTGACTTTAATTTTTTTCGCGCATTATTTTCTTATTGATTATTATGTAATTGTTCAAGGATGTAATAGTAATTAGGTTTATTGCTTTTTTTTTACATTCCGCATCTTTATCAAAAACGGGTCTTTGTATTTTGGCGATGTATAGACCCGCGCCTTGTAATAGCGTAGCTTTTATCTTTCTGTATTTAATTTTCCGCACTCCTAACTGCTAAATTGCATGAAATAATGTATGGTAATTAAAAACAACGCGTAGCTCACAATGCCCTGATCAAAGATAAATATTAACATGAAAACAACACACAATACACACACCACTTCTAGGGTACGCCTCACTCGTTGCCTTCGAAACGTGGTCGTCAAGTATAGGACGTTTTAACGGTCGCTCTTATGTCCAAGATCCAGTTGCCTCGAAACAGTTGCCTCGGATTAAAAAGGATCTAGGACATTAGGGTTACTCCTAAGGTGTCCTAACTGTTGCTTCGGTGACCACATTGTCCCTAGTAATCGAATTGACCCGAACACCTCCAACGGTGGTGCTACCTACCTCTCAATGGTGGGATGGCACTACCTTAAGGACTTTTACACAGCCTAATTCCTTAGGGTAGGTAGATGAATCATGGATACTTGCTCTCTTCAAAAACAAATCAAAAACCTTTTCACACTGACACTTTCAAAAGCTTTCAAAATAAATTTTTCAAAACTCTTGAGGACAGATACAAGAGTCATTCAGAAATATTTCAATGAAACTTTTTTCAAACCCACTCACATTTTGAAAAGCAAACATCATTTTTGAAAACATAAGAGCAAGTACCTAAGAGCCCGTGGATAACCACGGATAGAAAGGGTGCTAACACCTTCCCTTTCTATAAATCTACCTCCCGAACCGAGAGACATCTCGAATAAGGAATTTTGCTGTGCTTTTGTCCTTTCCATGTTGGAGAACATAAAAGACGGTGGCGACTCTTGCTTACCGCGACATTTCGCGAAACCAGCTTACAAAAACAGTCAGTTCTATTTCCACCGATCACAGAACTGGCGACTCTGCTGGGGATATACTTAAAGTGAGGTGTACCTTAGGATAGCTCATACTTATGTTTTCAATTGAATGTTTTGTTTGCTTTATTATTATGGGCTTTGTCTTGGAGTTTCATAGATCCTAACCCGGATCTGGGGATACCCTTTTAGGTAGCATAAGCTGTGAGGGACCTGTCCGGCGTAGACCGACACGGGTGAAGCAGTGGCTACGTTGGTGTGACACCTTGGTCTGTACCGATATCCCTTGTGTCACAACGAGGAGAATATGGGTCTTCTGAGGAGTCATTAAGCACCAAACGACCTTAGAACCCTAATTTGACCCAACTTGGCCATAGAACAGTAGCAGTATGCTACACCCATTGAGGCTAAACTCTCGCGATGGTTCTGGCCGCAAGAAAAGATTGCGATGCTAGAGTTATGACCGATTGAGGGTAGTCAGTGATATTGGGATCCTCTAGAACCCTGTTACTTTTGATAGGACAGGTCTTAACCAACAAACTGAAAGAGGGTAGTACCTGAACTTCATGCTGGCCTAAACTTTAAGGGCTGTCTTGTGTGACTTGCGTGCCTTATCATGTTTGCCTTTGTGAATACTTGTGGTGTGCTTTATCATGACATCATACCATTATAGACATTGCATGCATCCTACATAAGAACTGACCCATTTCAAAGACAAGAGGGTTTCATCTTTGCTCTATTTTGTAGGACATCATGATGCCTATGCGAAGGAACACTATCCGGTTCAACTTTGTTCACCCATCTGAGTTACTTGAAGAGTTGGTTAGCAGAATTCCAAACACTACCTCCTTCATCCAGAGGCATGGTTCTCTTCTCGGGTTAGTCACTGCAAAGTGGGACCAACAACTGATGAGTGTCCTGACCCAGTTTTATGATCCCTTGTACAATTGCTTCACCTTTCAAGACTTCCAGCTAGTCCCTACCCTGGAAGAATTCTCTGATTTGCTTGGTATCCCTATCTTGGATCAGACTCCCTTCACTGGTTGGGAAAAGACTCTTAGGCTTGAGGAGATTGCTGCAGCCCTTCCCTTGACTCACAAAGAGGTAATGGACAACTGGGTGACTAGAAGCAGAGTTAAGGGTTTCTTGGCCAAGTTTCTGATTGGAAAAGCTAACAGTTTCTGGAATGACTTAGACTTCAGGGCGTATGAAGACATTCTGGCTCTCTTAATCTATGGTCTAGTTTTGTTTCCTAATCTTGATAACTTCATTAACGTCACTTCCATAAGGATCTTCATGTCTCGGAACCCTGTGCCCACTCTCTTGGGTGATATCCTGCAACAACTCTATGCTCGTACTGCCCGAAGACGAGGAACTCTGTGGTGTTGTATTCCTTTGTTAGTGAGGTGGTTTATTTCGCACCTCCCTAAGTTTGTGTTGAAGAACAAAGAAGGAAGAGGTTGAGCTCATAGGTTAATGTCTCTCGCTGATAATGACATCATTTGGACTCTCAAAGGGTTGGATGAGGTAGCTGTTATTGATCTTTGCAGAGAATATCCTAATGTTCCTCTGATTGGCACCCAAGGAGGAATCTCTTATAATCCATGTCTAGCTCTCCGTCAGTTTGGAAGAGCCAGAAGAGCAGGGCCTCATGAGATGTTGGTGCCTCACATCAGTTTTGAGTTTCAGGTAGATAGTGACGAGCTGCGTCGTAGGTTCATCAAGGCTTGGGACAAAATTCACAAAGCTGACCCACATGAGTTGGGACCGAAGACTTCTCTACCTATGGAATCCTACTATAGATGGGTCCGCATCCGTGCTCAGAAGTTAGGTATGCCATATGAAGCTGTCAGACCCATCATTCTTGAATATCCTGATAGAGATGGGGCTCCTCCAACTGTTCTCCCTCCTCAGATACCTACTGATGTTGATACACTGAAGAGGTCTTGGGCGCAACTACAAGAAGAACGAGATTCTTATCGGGAAAAGTTCAACGAGAAGGAATTGAAGATCCAGAAGCTGACAAAGCAGTTGGAGAACGAGCGGGCCTTGAATGACTACATCCGTACTGAGAAGAAGAGACCCTGGGATCACTAATGAGCTTTGGATGTTCTTTTACAGTTTTTATTTCCCTTTTCAGTAGTTCCATTTTATGTAACGCCTAAGGGCAATCTGTTGAACAATCTAAATTTCAAAGTTTAAATCTAATAAAGTGCGTTTCCTTTTTGTTTACAAAGTTGAATCCCGATTGTCTTTGAAAACATAAATCATACGCATTCCATTCATCATATGCATCACATGTATTTTTCTTTTCAGGTTGCTTAATGTTCTTCGCTGTTTATTTCAGCAGCCATCATGAATCCTGAATCATCTACTGAGCAATCCATCAAGGCCCTCCAGGCTCAGAATGCCCAGTTCCAAGAATTGATCATGAGTTTAGCCCAAGGTCAAGAGGAATTGAAGGCTCTGCTGGTCAAGAAGAAGAAGAAGAGAACTGTATTATTCAGCACTGGCCGAAGGTTTGGCAACACACTGCAAAATGAGGCTGACCAAGCTGGTTCTTCTGTAGGGAAAGGCAGTACCCAAGCGGGAAGGGTTCCTAGTCCCGTGGTCTCTGACAACGAGACAGATTTCAATGAAGAGCAGTACCCTCCCGCTGAAGACAAGTACAAGCAGTTAGAGGATCGCCTGAATGCCATGGAAATTCAACAAGTGCCTGGATTGGATTTTGGAGACCTGGGTCTATCTTCTGGTGCGGTGATCCCACATAAGTTCAAAGCACCATCTTTCGCAAAGTATGACGGGGCGTCCTGCCCTAAGCTGCATCTCAGATCTTATGTGCGGAAGATCCAGCCGTATACTGTGGACAAGAACTTATGGATCCATTTCTTCCAGGAGAGTCTTTCAGGGACTCATCTCGAATGGTTTTATCAGCTGGATGGAACCAAGGTTCGTTACTGGGAGGACTTGGCTACTGCTTTTTATAAGCAGTATCAGTATAATGCCGACCTCGCTCCTACACGTACCCAACTCCAGGGTATGTCGCTAGGATCGGGAGAAGGTTTTAAAGAGTACGCGCAGAAGTGGAGGGACCTGGCTGGCAGGGTGCAGCCGCCGTTAACCGACCGTGAACTCGTGGACATGTTCTTAGGGACCCTATCCGGGCCGTTCTTCAACCATCTCATTGGTAATTCGTCTGCAGGGTTTACAGACCTCATTCTGACTGGTGAGAGGATAGAAGCTGGGATGAAATCAGGGAAGATACAGAAGGGTGCATCCTCAAGTTCTGAAAAGAAGCCTTTTAAAAAGGAAGCCAGTGCTCTGTACGGTCCCAGGAGGCAAAACAAACCGGAATGCCGCCAAGCGGTCAACACGGTGGTAATTGCAAAGCCTGCTGCCGCTCCTCGGCAACCTAACCAACCAAGGGGTGAGAGACCCAGAAGAGAATATACTCGGCTTAGTATGACCTTGTCGCAGGTCTTGCCATAACTGCTATCGACCAACTTGGTAACCGTCAGAGAAGCTCTGAAGGTGGTAAACACAACCTCTCTGAAGTACAATCCCAACGCCCGCTGTGCTTATCACTCTGATAGCCCGGGGCATTCTACTGATGATTGCTGGGCCCTGAGGAATAAGGTCCAGGACCTTATCGATGCCAAGGAAATACAGTTTGAGGCGCCCGAAAGGCCCAACGCTGTGACTGCTCCTACGCCCCAGCATGGAGTAAATGCTATTGAGGAAGACCTATATGTAGTCTCGGTGGATGAGATTGTTACCCCTTTATTGACCGTCAAGAGGAACCTGTTGCTAGCCGGTTTATTTCCGGGCTGTAGCAAGGGTTGCCTTCTATGTGCTGTTTCACCTACTGGTTGTCCGTTGCTGAAGTCAGGTGTCCAAAACCTGATGGATAACAAAGAGATCTTGTTCAAGAAGACCGCTGTTCCTATTGTTCCTACTGAAGAAGTATCTGTTGTCACCATTTTCAACAATTCTACCAAGGCTCCCCCGAGGAAGCCAGTCAAAATCATGTCTGTTGCACCTATCATCATTACTGTTCCGGGGCCCCTCCCCTATAAATCTGACAAGGCTGTCCCATGGCACTATGGGGAAGATGTGTATGTGCTTGGAGTGAAGCAGGAGTTCAACACTAGTACCGGCATCAGTAACATCACCGATCCCGCTAAAGTTACTCACAGTGACAGGCTCTTCTCGCCTGACATTGCACCACCAGTTATCCGAAGACCTCTTATCATCACGCCTACAAATGCGCCTGTTTCCCCTCCTGATCAAGTTTCTACCTCTGCTGCCGAGTCATCTGACACTCGGGGCAAAGGGATTGCTGATATGCCTGCCCAGATGGAGGCACCGAAGACTGTTAATGTTGAAGCTTCACAACAAGAGATGGAAGAAATCCTTAAGATCATCAAGAAAAGCGATTTCAACGTCGTTGAGCAGCTGGGGCATACCCCCTCTAAAATCTCTATGATATCACTGTTGTTGTGCTCAGAGGCCCATGCCAAGGCCCTGATTTCATTCCTGAAGACGACTCACGTGCCACAAGAAACGTCTGCCGATCAATTTACTGATTGTGTGGCCAACTTGACCGTTGACAATGGGTTGAGTTTCTCTGATGCTGATCTGACCGCCAAGGGAAAGAACCACAACGATGCCCTGCATGTCTCCATTGAATGCAGGGGCACTACTCTTGCCCACGTGTTGGTAGACACCGGTTCTTCACTGAACGTATTGCCCAAGAAGGCCTTAGACAGGTTAGATTGTGAGGGTTTGGAGTTGAAGCCTAGTAACATCGTTGTCCGAGCCTTTGACGGGTCGAAGAGGATGGTACATGGTGAAGTAGATATTCCGATCCGGGTTGGTTCCCAAGTCTTTGATTCAACGTTCTATGTGATGGATATTCGTCCATCCTATTCTTGTTTGCTGGGTCGTCCTTAGATCCACAAGGCTGGGGCTGTGACCTCCACTCTACACCAGAAGCTTAAATACCCTGTCAGAGGGAAGATTGTTACAGTGCAGGGGGAGGAAGAATACATGGTTAGTCATCTGAACTCGTTCCGGTATATAGAGATGGACGGGGAGTTCATTGAGACCCCCTTTCAACATTTTGAAGAAGTGCCTCCAACATTGGCGTCAGCAAAGACAATGATTGAGGACGACTCTCCTTTGAAGATGGCTTCCTTGAAGGACGCTCGGGCTGTGATTGAGAAAGGTGAGTATGCAAACTGGGGCAGGCTCCCTGATTTTACTCCAAAGACTGAAAAGTTTGGGCTGGGTTTCACTGCAGAGGCTCAGAGGGCTGTACGCAAAGCAAGGATCGGAAGACCTCCCGTGTTCATCACCAACCCGAGAGTGAATGCTATTGAAGGCAATGCGGAGGAATCTGAGTTTGACAGCTGGATCTACCCGACGGCCGACGGTGGACTGAACAATTGGACTGCAAAAGACTACATACCTGTTACTTTTGTTACTCAGTAATGAATTCCTTTGTTTTTAAATTTGTAATGAACAATAATGTGAAACTTTATGGCACGGTGTCTTACCCGGGGCATCGTGGCTTCATTTGTGAGGGCTTATTACTTGTCATTTCCATATATCATGAATAAAAACATTGGACGTTTTTCGCATTTCAAATCTTGTGCTCCCTTTCTTTCTTTCTTTATATATTGCAAAACAGCTATATTTACACACACTCACTTATACAGGTTTCAATCCACTCTGGATCTCACTGGTAACGACTCTGCTACTGCCAGTTATGACTTCGAAAATTCGATCAACTTAGCCGAAGACGAAGGTGAAGATGATTGCGAAGTGCCTGGTGAACTTGCAAGACTACTACTCCAGGAAGAGAGGGCTATTCAGCCACATGAAGAGCCAGTGGAAACGGTAAATCTAGGTACTGAGCCAGACAGGAAGGAAGTCAAGATTGGTGCTAATCTAGAGCTCAGTGTGAAACAACGGTTGATCCAGATGTTGCATGATTATGTAGAGATCTTCGCCTGGTCTTATGAAGACATGCCTGGGTTGGATACCGACATTGTGGTCCATCACTTGCCTACCAAGGAAGATTGCCCGCCAGTTAAACAAAAGGTCCACCGTATGCGTCCAGAGATGTCCGAGAAAATCAAAGCTGAGGTTATGAAGCAATTTGACGCCGGTTTTCTAGCAGTGACTTCTTACCCTCAGTGGGTGGCCAACGTGGTTCCAGTGCCGAAGAAGGATGGTAAGGTCCGAATGTGTGTTGATTACAGGGATCTGAATAGGGCGAGCCCCAAGGATGACTTCCCTCTGCCTCACATCGACGTTCTGTTTGACAATACTGCTCAGCACAAAGTGTTCTCCTTCATGGATGGTTTTTCAGGTTATAATCAAATCAAGATGGCTCCTGAAGACATGGAGAAGACTATCTTTGTTACTCAGTGGGGCACCTTCTGCTACAAGGTCATGCCATTCGGTTTGAAAAATGCTGGGGCAACCTACCAACGTGCCATGGTTGCTTTATTTCATGACATGATCCACCATGAGATTGAGGTATACGTCGATGATATGATTGCAAGGTCCCAAACTGAGGAGGAACACCTTGACCATCTACAGAAGTTGTTTGACCGTCTGAAGTTGTACAGGCTAAGGTTGAATCCGAACAAGTGCACCTTCGGAGTAAGATCTGGGAAGTTGCTAGGCTTTGTCGTGAGTGACAAAGGTATTCAAGTAGACCCTGCCAAGGTTAAAGCCATACAAGAGATGCCAGTTCCCAAGACAGAGAAAGAAGTCAGAGGCTTTCTAGGACATCTGAATTACATTGCCCGATTCATCTCGCATCTAACTGCTACCTGTGAACCAATCTTCAAGCTGCTGAAGAAAGATCAGGTAGTACGTTGGAACGATGAATGTCAGGCCGCTTTCGACAGAATCAAAGAGTATCTCCAAGAACCACCCATCCTTATGCCACCGGTCGAAGGGAGACCTCTAATCCTATACCTGACAGTACTTGACAGCTCAATGGGGTGTGTGCTGGGGCAGCATGACGAGTCTGGCCGAAAAGAGCATGCCATTTATTACCTTAGAAAAAAGTTTACCGACTGTGAGACCCGATACTCACTGCTCGAGAAAACTTGCTATGCTTTGGTATGGGCTGCTCGCCGACTGAGACAGTACATGCTGACTCACACTACTCTGTTGATTTCAAAAATGGATCCAATAAAGTACATACTCGAAAAGCCTGCTCTGTCTGGAAGAATAGTAAGATGGCAGATGATCTTGACAGAATATGACATCCAGTACACGACTCAGAAAGCTATCAAGGGGAGTGTATTGGCAGACCATTTGGCACACCAGGCAGTGGATGACTACCAGTCAATGAACTTTGAATTTCCCAACCAGAACATCATGGTAGTAACTGATTGTGAAGTACCTGGACCGGATGAAGGACCTGAGGAAGGATCCCGATGGTCTATGCATTTTGATGGAGCTTCCAACGCTTTGGGTAACGGTATTGGCGCTGTGATCATATCCCCAAAAGGCACGCATACTCCGCTCACTGCCCGGCTATGTTTCAACTGCACCAACAACATGGCGGAGTATGAGGCATGCATCATGGGTCTTCAAGCTGCAATTGACCTAAGGATCAAGTTTCTGAGTGTCTTCGGAGATTCCGCTCTCGTGATCAATCAGATCAAAGGCGAGTGGGATACGAAACACCCAAATCTTATTCCCTACAAAGAGTGTGTGTTGACGTTGATCCCTCACTTCACGGAAATAACTTTCGAACACTTCCCAAGAGAGGAGAATCAGCTGGCGGACGCACTGGCTACGATGTCTTCTATGTTCAAAGTCAAATGGGACAACAAGGCTCCCCGGATCATTATCTGGAAGTTGGACGAACCGGTATATTGTTGTGATCTTGAAGTTGAAGTGGTAACTGAAAAACCTTGGTATCATGAAGTGAAGAGGTACTTGGAAGCTCAAGAATACCCCGAAGGTGCATCCATCAATGACAAAAAGTTTCTGAGAAGGTTCACTGCAAAGTTCTTCCTCAGCAACGACATTCTCTACAAGCGAAACCATGATTCAACCTTACTGCGTTGTGTGGATAAAGCTGAAGCAGAAAAAATCATGGCAGAGCTACATGAGGGTACCTTCGGAACGCATTCCAGTGGACACACTATGGCAAAGAAAATCCTTCGGGCAGGATATTTCTGGTCCACAATGGAAGCCGACTGTTACCAACATTCTCGGACATGTCATAAGTGCCAGATCTATGCTGATAAGGTGCACGTTCCTCCAGTCCCTCTGAATGTCTTGACTGCACCTTGGCCTTTTGCAATGTGGGGCATTGATATGATCGGCGAGATTAAACCTACAGCATCCAACGGGCATTGCTTCATCCTGGTGGCGATCGATTACTTTACAAACTGGGTTGAAGTAGCTTCCTACGCTACCGTAACCAAGAACGTCGTGGCACAGTTCATTCGACACAACCTGATCTGTCGATACGGAGTCCCAGAAAGGATCATTACGGACAATGGTACCAATCTTAACAACAAGATGATCACTGAGCTCTGCGAACAATTCAAAATACAGCACCACAACTCTTCTCCCTACCGGCCAAAGATGAATGGGGCTGTAGAAGCAACTAATAAGAATATCAAAAAGATTGTGCAGAAGATGACAGTGACCTATAAAGATTGGCACGAGATGTTACCATTTGCTCTTCATGGGTACCGTACCTCAGCAAGGACGTCAACCGGGGCAATACCCTTTTCCTTGGTCTATGGCATGGAGGCAGTCTTGCCGATTGAAGTCCAGATACCCTCTCTCAGGATAATGAAGGATGCAGGCTTGAGCGAAGATGACTGGATCCAGACTCGACTTGATCAATTAAACCTAATTGACGAAAAGAGACTCACTGCTATTTGTCATGGTCAAACGTATCAAAAACGGATGATCAGGGCATTTAACAAGAAAGTCAGACCACAAGAGTATCAAGTTGGGGACCTGGTAATCAAACGCATCATTCTTCCTCAAAGTGATCCCAGGGGCAAATGGACCCCTACGTACGAAGGGCCATTTGTGGTTAAACATGTCTTCTCAGGAGGAGCCATGATTCTAACCACCATGGATGGTGACGACCTTCCTCACCCCGCCAATGCAGACATAGTAAAAAGATACTACGCATGAATAAAAGACCCGCTAGGTTGACACACCTAGGAAAAAATTAGGGCTTCCCGGCGAACCAAAAGGGTTCGGGCAAAAATAAGGGATGAAATAAAAAAAATATGTACACCCGGTAAGTCGAAAACCTGGAAAGGCGGCTTGGGCAAAAATGGGTATCCCGGTGGACTGAAAACCCGAAAGGACGGTCCAGGCAAAAGTTAGGGATTAAAGCGTAATACTATGTCTCATTGGATCACCTTGCATCCAGAATCCGGTATCAACTATCAAGTTCAGACGACATCGATCAGTCAGCTTCATCTTCAACTAAGCAGCCAAGTGATGAGACGCTCGAAGATATAAAGACGATAGCAGAGTTGGAACCCAATGGGATTATTCCTTTCACATAGCTGTTTTGTTTTCCTTTTTTACAAAATTGTATAAACTCTGTTGTTCGGCGGCGTTCTCTTACTAGGACGTCAACCTCTTGTATATAAACGCCTATTTACAGGAAAATTAAAAAATCAATACAAATTCACTTTTCAGATAAATTGCCAATTATTTTTCCTTTTTCGGTTTTGTCTTGTAAAGAACGTCCAATGTTCAATTGTGATATATGCATTTGACACTAATTGCTAACTCATAAAATATTTGAATGCGAAACAAAGGATTAATTACAGGAAACATCAAAAACAGGGGCAATAATGAGTTGTCTAAGCAATCTAATTGCTCTGTCCACCAAGGTACCAAGGTAAGTTCGGCTGAAGAATGTAACCCAGATACCTTCACTCCCCGCCGAGTAAGATAAGACTCAGCAATAACTCTCCCCCGAGCAGAGTTGGTCTCCCGTCAGCCCTGACAAGGCACAGTATCCCTAGCAAGTCAACAACACTCTCCCCAAGCAGAGTAGCCTACTGTCAGCCTCAAGGAAGTGGGTATCCCCATAAGATCTCAACATTCCCCAACGGAGCATACAAACATCCCTAACAAGCATCCCCGATAATCTTGATCTAAGATTGTTCCCCGGCGGAATACCGAACATCCAGTGGAGCCATTCCCTAGTACAGTTCAAAAGTTTCCCCAGGAAAGTTGAATCTATCTCCCCAGTAGTAAGCTTATCCCCAGTAGATTCTGGAAGCTTATCACCTGCAGAGTACGAACGCGCCCCCCGGTTTTATTCAAAGGTTATTTCCCCACCAGGATATAACTGGGTTATCCTCAGCCAATTGCGACGGAAAGATCGTCCCCGGCGAAGTCTTCCTATCCCCAGCGGAGTTCATCAAATCTTCCAACAGAGCTCAACAATGGTATCCCCAGCGAAGTTATCATCAACATCTCAGCAAAGTGCCTCTCTTCCCACAGAGTAATTCCCCGCAAAGTATTCTCTCCAGCAAAGTTTATTCCTCAACAAAGTCATCTTCTCCTACAGGTTTATTCTCGCAACCATCATCCCCAGCGGAAATGAAGAACTACTCTTCAACGCCAGCCCAGGATTTGACTTCCCGGCACCCGTCAAGGATTTATTTTCCTAGACAAAAATACATTCATAAACATCACATCTTCATATATTATAGCATCCATACGCATCATGGACATACAATCTCATTTATTTTGAGAACATCACGCATTTCATACATCATGACATCGCATACAACTAACGTTTTGTCTTTTCAGGACAAAAGTCAATACAAAGATGATTACTATCAACTGTCGCAATTCCAGATTCGATACCTGTATCTAGCCAGGGTATATTTGTGAGCGATTACCTGTGGATTCGACACCTGTAGCTAGCCAGGGCATATCTGCATTCCGGACTCGATTCCTGTATCTAGCCAGGGCACGTCTGAAGAGTTTGAAGATTCGATTCCTGTATCCGGCTAGGGCATATCTGTTGACGACTAATTCCAGACTCGATTCCTGTATCTTGCCAGGGCACATCTGAAGAGTTTGAAGATTCGATTCCTGTAACCAGCCAGGGCATATCTGTTGACGACTATTCCGGACTCGATTCCTGTATCCAGCCAGGGCACGTCTGAAGAGTTTGAAGATTCGATTCCTGTATCCAGCCAGGGCATATCTGTTGACGATTAATTCCAGACTCGATTCCTGTATCTTGCCAGGGCACGTCTGAAGAGTTTGAAGATTCGATTCCTGTATCCGGCCAGGGCATATCTGTTGACGACTAATTCCAGACTCGATTCCTGTATCTTGCCAGGGCACATTTGAAGAGTTTGAAGATTCGATTCCTGTAACCAGCCAGGGCATATCTGTTGACGACTATTTCCAGATTCGATTCCTGTATCCAGCCAGGGCACGTCTGAAGAGTTTGAAGATTCGATTCCTGTAACCAGCCAGGGCATATCTGTTGACGACTATTCCGGACTCGATTCCTATATCCAGCCAGGGCATATCTGTTGACGACTAATTCCAGACTCGATTCCTGTATCTTGACAGGGCACGTCTGAAGAGTTTGAAGATTCGATTCCTGTAACCAGCCAGGGCATATCTGTTGACGACTAATTCCAGACTCGATTCCTGTATCTTGCCAGGGCATGTCTGAAGTGTTTGAAGATTCGATTCCTGTATCCAGCCAGGGCATATATGTTGACGACTAATTCCAGACTCGATTCCTGTATCTTGCTAGGGCACGTCTGAAGAGTTTGAAGATTCGATTCCTGTATCTGGCTAGGGCATATCTGTTGACGACTAATTCCAGACTCGATTCTTGTATCCTGCCAGGGCACGTCTGAAGAGTTTGAAGATTCGATTCCTGTATCCAGCCAGGGCATATCTATTGACGACTAATTCCAGACTCGATTCATATATCCTGCCAGGGCACGTCTGAAGAGTTTGAAGAGTCGATACCTGCATCCAGCCAGGGCATATCTACATAAAGAATTGGAGGATCAACCCCTGTCACAGGCCAGGTAGTTATCTTTCTTTTTTCTTTTTCAGGTACGCAAGTTCTCGCTAAGGAATCTCTTACGCGATCGACACCTCCAGATGGCATCTATAAGCCCATCCTCCTATCCACCACCTCTCCAAATGGCATCTGTAAGCCCATTCCCTACATCACATTGCTAATACCACACTATGTGAGTGCAAATTTCTGGGCACTCTAGTGTTCAATCATCTTCCACCTTCGGATCACGAAAGACACGCAAGCCAATCTACATCCTCAGATCTAAGAAGATTGAACAGGGGCAACTATTGTACCCCAAAATTTGCCCTCCCATATTCTCCAAAATTTGTCAAAGATCAATCTCCAAATGGTTCAAAAGCTCTCAAGGGTTGCACAGTCCAATTGCCTCCTAACACAGTCAAAATTAGGGTTTTGGTTCTTGCAAAGAAATTGAGATTTTCAAGGGTCCAATCAAGTCCCATATGCCCATATACATTGGCAAGCATCCATATGTCAAGTTTCAAGACTCACAGCATCAAGTTGCACAGTCAAAAAGCCCTAAATGCTTCACAGTCAACCGCAGGGGCAAAATGGTCATTTGACAGTCAAAAGTCAAAATTTTTGGTCAACATCTTATTTTGAAGCCACAATCACCATTTGATCAATTCTTGATCATAATTCCACAAGCATGGCTCAAAAAGTCTCAAGATGCAAAAGTTTCTATTTTTGGACAATTGAAAAGTCAACTGCAAATTGACCAAGGCATAACTTTTTCATGGTTCATCAGAAAAATCCCATCCAATGCTCATTTTGAAGGGGATGACATTTCCTACAACTCATCTTCACACTCCAAGTCCAAGAAATGCTCTCACAAAAAGTTATCAATTTCAACATTATAGGTCATTTTCAAAAGTCAACAAAAAGGCACTTTAAGTCAAAGACCATAACTTGAGATTGGTAAATCAAAATGACATGGGACCAAAGTAATTGATTAGAGGATTTCAAGACCTTTCCAAAAAGTCCAAGAACATATTCATAGCTTCAAAATTGAGCAAGATATGCATTGGAGAAGTTGGGAAATTTTTGGGAACTTTCAAAAGTCAACTTTGCCTAAAACACTTCATTTTTGCTAATGGGCCTCAAATTATTTCTTGAATCATTACCCAAGTCCTATGCACGACCCATTGAGATTAATTTGATTTATTTTCTTATTTTTAATTAATTAATTGAATTTATATTAACATTAATTCATTTAATTGGTTTTAATTATAAGAAAATTCAAAAGATGTGCTTTTTAGATCTTTTTGTGCAGCAAATATGACTAGGGCAAGCTGGCAACTCGTATGCACCTCAAAGGCATCAAAAAATCCATGATTGGCAAGGTTTCATGAAAGAAAAGATTGATAAAAGATATGATTAGCAATCAAATATTCAAGTCATAATGCCATGGACTTTTGGGCTTATTTTTTACCTAAATTCATTCACATACATATGCTGAGTAAAACCCTAAAGCTGGACACACGTGAAAGCTGCTGAAACCACATAGCCAATTTGCAAAAATTCAAGAAACCTTGGAAAACTGAAATCAATATTGCAGCATAATTTAAAGCTTCTCTTTGATTCAAACGTATTGCCTGAGTTTCCAGGAAGCATTTGCCATCAAAAACCAATCCTAACACGCGAAGAATCAAAGAACACGAGTCATTCGGTTTGTCTTGTTTTTCAAAATTGCATAACACGATTCATGCGTTTTTAATCTATTTTCTTGTTTGATTTATGCTAATAGGGACCTTCTGAAGCTGTTGGTATAATCCAATTGAGTTATAACTGCCTAAATCAAAATCCACCATGAACGACATCTAGGGTTTCTGAAGCTTGCAATTAGGGCTTTAGGCATCAGGAAAAATTGGACCATGTCATGACCATGGTTGAATTCGTTAAGGCCAGACGAATTCAACCAGACTATCGCGCCCTTTTTATGTGACCCATAACTCTAGTCGCTATTTTTGGGACTTTTGCTTTGTGGGGGTTTAAAACCCCCGCTATCTTGTTTATGTTTACAGGTAAAAACGAAGAAGACAATAGGTGGCAGCCTGTGGTTGGAAGATTCAAATTCAGCGTGCGTTATTTTGATTTCACGTCATAATATTTGTTTTCTTATATAATATTCATCACCCAGTATATTAACAAAAGCACGCGTTTGGCTTGGTGGTAGATGACTTGTCCAATGATCACTGGGACCTGGGTTCGATTCCCAGGTCCCCCCACATAATTGATAATTTTTGTTCTAACGTATTCTAGTGCAGCGCCTCATCCAACGTCCTACCATGAGTCTCACGCGTTAGCCTGCCAAGTGGCCTTGATCCATAATCTGAAGGCTAGGAGGTGATGAACACTCTATGCCGTGGTCAATGAACATGCACACGATCAGGAAAGTCAACTGGGCTCTATGCTTCTTGGGCCTGAAATCCAGCAATGCACCTCCACTTTGGGCCAGACACCCCTTGGTTTGCATGTTTTAAGTTTTATTTTATTTTCTTTTCTAATTCTTTTAATTGTTTTAATTATTTTTATTAATTCATTATAAATTAATTCTTCACAATAAAAATCAGAAAATCAAAATTGTAAATATATATTTAATTATTTATTAAACTTCATCATTAACCTATTTTTGTAAATAAATACTAATAATTAACTTAGTTAATTTAGGTTTTAATTTTAACCCTTTTTCTTAATAAATAAAAATCATATAGAATTAGGTTTTGACACTTTTTAATCACGTTCTTAATTATTATTATTATATTTATTAATTACTATTATTTTTGTACATAAATATGTAAATTAATTAATTAGTTTAAATTAGGTCAACTTTGACGTTTTAGTAATAATTAAAATAATTTAGAACTAGGGTTTCACTAACTTTAATTTTAATTATTTTCTCTCTCTTTATTTCCATAATAAATACAAAAAACATAAAAAACACTTTCTTTTCTTTAATTAAATAATTAATTAGGTTTTGATTTAATTTAATTTCAAGCAAAGGGTCCAACACCCTCGGACGTCCTGATTTTAATTCTTTTCGCGCATTATTTTCTTATTGATTATTATGTAATTGTTCAAGGATGTAATAGTAATTAGGTTTATTGCTTTTTTTTACTTTCCGCATCTTTATCAAAAACAGGTCTTTGTATTTTGGCGATGTATAGACCCGCGCCTTGTAATAGCGTAGCTTTTATCTTTCTGTATTTAATTTTCCGCACTCCTAACTACTAAATTGCATGAAAGAATGTATGGTAATTAAAAACAACGCGTAGCTCACAATGTCCTGATCAAAGATAAATATTAACATGAAAACAACACACAATACACACACCACTTCTAGGGTACGCCTCACTCGTTGCCTTCAAAACGTGGTCGTCAAGTATAGGACGTTTTAGCGGTCGCTCTTATGTCCAAGATCCAGTTGCCTCGAAACAGTTGCCTCGGATTAAAAAGGATCTAGGACATTAGGGTTACTCCTAAGGTGTCCTAACTGTTGCTTCGGTGACCACATTGTCCCTAATAATCGAATTGACCCGAACACCTCCAACGGTGGTGCTACCTACCTCTCAATGGTGGGATGGCACTACCTTAAGGACTTTTACACAGCCTAATTCCTTAGGGTAGGTAGATGACTCATGGATACTCGCTCTCTTCAAAAACAAATCAAAAACCTTTTCACACTGACACTTTCAAAAGCTTTCAAAACAAATTTTTCAAACACTCTTGAGGACAGATACAAGAGTCATTCAGAAATCTTTCAATGAAATTTTTTTCAAACCCACTCACATTATGAAAAGCAAAGATCATTTTTGAAAACATAAGAGCAAGTACCTAAGAGCCCGTGGATAACCACGGATAGAAAGGGTGCTAACACCTTCCCTTTCTATAAATCTACCTCCCGAACCGAGAGACATCTCGAATAAGGAATTTTGCTGTGCTTTTGTCCTTTTCATGTTGGAGAACATAAAAGACAGCGGCGACTCTTGCTTACCGCGACATTTCGCGAAACCAGCTTACAAAAACAGTCAGTTCTATTTCCACCGATCACAGCCTGGAAGTGAGAAAACAGATTTCAAATTTTCTTTGATTTTTTCAATATTGGTTATGGTGTTTCTGCAGCAGCTTGTACGTGAATTAGGTCTGGCCTCCTTGCATATGTATATGGCAATCAGTTTTGATTCAAATATGGGCTTGTATCCTTGTGCAATTAAGTTTGGGATTCTTGTTGACCACCATTGAAGAACATTCCATACTTGGAGCAAAACTTGGATTTTATGCTCAAAATGGCTTGGCACGAATTTGGTAGCTGGCATATGACACATAAAAGCTATTCAAACCAAAAGATTCTATTCCATTAATTTTTTTTGATTTTATTTGAATTATTATAGATTTAAAATGAATTAAATCAATAAAAATTAAATAAAATAGAAAAATAAATGTTTGATCTTGAAATGAAGCATGGGACACGTGTATGGCATGACAAGGCTGAATCAAGTGGAAGAAAGTGGGCCCTTTTGTCAAAAATTGAATTTTTAAGGATAGTTGACTTTTGCCATTTCTAAAAAATTTCCCAACTTCTCCAATGCATATCTTGCTCAATTTTGATCATATGAACATGTTCTTGGACATTTTGAAAAGGTCTTGAAGTCCTCTAACCAATGCCTTTGGTCCCATGTCATTTGGATTTACCAATCTCAAGTTATGGTCTTTGACTTAAAATGCCTTTTTGTTGACTTTTGAAAATGACCTATAATGTAGAAATTGATAACTTTTTGTGAGAGCATTTATTGGACTTGGAATGTGAAGATGAGTTGTAGGAAATGTACTCCCCTTCAAAATTAGCATTGGATGGGATTTTTCTGATGAACCATGAAAAAGTTATGCCTTGGTCAAGTTACAGTTGACTTTTTAGCTGTCCAAAAATGGAAACTTTTGCATCTTGATGATTTTTGAGCCATTCTTGTGGAATCATGATCAAGACTTGATCAAATGATGATTGTGTTCTCAAAATAAGATGTTGAAAATTTTTTTTGACTTTTGACTGCCAAATGACCATTTTACCCCTACAGCTGATTGTGAAGCAATTAGGGCTTTTGACTGTGCAACTTGATGCTGTGAGTCTTGAAACTTGACATGTAGATGCTTGACAATGTATATAGGCACATGAGACTTGATTGGAGCCATTGAAAACTTCAAATTCTTTTCAAGAACCAAAACCCTAATTTTGACTGCCTTAGGAGGCAATTGGACTGTGCAACCCTTGAGGAATCTTGAAGCATTTGAAGATTGATCTTGACAAATCTTGAAGAATATGGGAGGGAAAATTTTGGGGTACAACAGTTGCCCCTGTTCAATCTTCTTAGACCTGAGGATGTAGATTGGCTTGTGTGCCTTTCGTGATCCGAAGGTGGAAGATAATTGAACACTAAAAGTGCCCAGAAATTTGCACTCACATAGTAGAATATCAGCAGTGTGATGGCGGGAATGGGCTTATAGATGCCATTTAGAGAGATGATGGATAGGAGGATGGGCTTATAGATGCCATCTGGAAGTGTGACAGAACCTTGTCGGGAATGGGCTTATAGATGCCATTTGGAACTGTAATGGATAGTTGTGGAGATGGGCTTAAAGATGCCATCGGGGGATTGTCGATCGCGTAAGAGATTCCTTAGCGAGAACTTGCGTACTTGAGAAAGAAAGATGGTTTCCTGGCCTGTTACATGTGTTGATCTTCAAACTCCTCATGCAGATATGCCCTGGCCAGATACAGGTATCGAATCTTCAATCAATCACTCACAGATATGCCCTGGCTAGATACAGGTATCGAATCTGGAACTGGTCGTCTACAGATATGCCCTGGCTGGATACAGGTATCGAATCTCTAAACTCCTCATGTAGATATGCCCTGGCTGGATACATGTATCGAATCCATAATCAGTTACTCACAGATATACCCTGGCTAGATACAGGAATCGAATCTGGTATTGGTCGTCTACAGATATGCCCTGGCTGGATACAGGTATCGAATCTCTAAACTCTTCATGCAGATATTCCCTGGCTGGATACAGGTATCGAATCCACAATCAGTTACTCACAGATATGCCCTGGCTAGATACAAGAATCGAATATGGAATTAGTCATCTACAGATATGCCCTGGCTGAATACAAGTATCGAATCTCTAAACTCTTCATGCAGACATGCCCTGGCTGGATACATGTATCGAATCTACAATCAATTACTCACAGATATGCCCTGGCTAGATACAGGAATCGAATCTGGAATTAGTCGTCTATAGATATGCCCTGGCTAGATACAGGAATCGAATCTGGAATTGGTCGTCTACAGATATGCCCTGGCTGGATACAAGTATCGAATCTCTAAACTCTTCATGCAGACATGCCCTGGCTGGATACAGGTATCGAATCTCTAAACTCTTCATGCAGACATGCCCTGGCTGGATACAGGTATCGAATTTACAATCAATCGCTCACAGATATGCCCTGGCTAGATACAGGAATCGAATATGGGATTGCGACAGTTGATAATAATCATCTTTGGATGGACCTTTTTCCTGAAAAGGCAAAACATCAGTTGTATGTAATGTCATGATGTATGAAATGCATGATGTCATGAAATCGTGTCGTATGCACTTTATCATGTATGTAAGCAGGATGTACGAAACGTGAAATGTTTATGAATGTGTTTTCGTCTGGGAAAATAAATCCTTGACGAATGCCGGGAAGTTAAATCCTGGGCTGATGTTTGAAGAATAGAACTCTTCGTTTCCGCTGGGGATGATGATGGCAAGAATAAACCGGTAGGAGAAGATGACTCCGTTGGGGAATAAACTTATTGGAGAGATACTCTGCGGGGAATTACTCTGTGGGAAGAGATACTTCGCTGAGAATTTGATGATAACTCTGCTGGGGATTTCGTTGAGAAGTTTTGTTGGGGAATTTGATGAACTCCGCTGGGGGATGGGAAGAGCTTCGCCGAGGACGATCTTTCCGTGGTAATTAGCTAAGGATAACCCAGTTATAAGCTCTGGTGGGAAATAACCTTTGAATGAAGTCGGGGAGAGACGTATGTTCTCTGCAGGGGACAAGCTTCCAGAATCTACTGGGGATAAGCTTCCAGAATCTACTGGGGAGATGGTTCAACTCTCCTGGGGAAACTTTTGAACTGTACTGGGGAATGGATCCACTGGGGTGTCTGGTATTCCGCCGGGGATCAATCTTATATTAAGACTGCCGGGGATGCTCGTTAAGGAATAACTGTATACTCCGCTGGGGAATGTTGAGATTTTCTGGGGATACCAACTTCCTTAAGGCTGACAGTAGACTAACTCTGCTTGGGGAGAGTGTTGCTGACTTGCTGGAGATACTGTGCCTTTTCGGGATTGATGGGAGACCAACTCTGCTTGAAGAGAGTATTGCTGAATCTGTCTTACTCAACGGGGAGTGAAGGTATCCTGGTCATGTTCTTCAGCTGAACCTACCTTAGTACCTTGGTGGACAGAGCAACTAGACCACTTAGACAATTATTATTGTCCCTGTTTCTGATGTCACCTGTAATTAATCCTTTGTTTCGTATGCAACTATTTATGATTAGCAATTAGTGTCAAATGCATATATCAAAAATGAACATTGGAAGTTCTTTGCAAAACAAAACAGAAAAAGGAAAAACAATTGGCAATTTGTCTGAAAATGAACTTGTATTAATTTTGAAGTTTGCCTGTAAATAGGCGTTTTATGTACAACAGGCTGACGTCCTAGTAAGAGAACGCCGCCGAACAACATAGAGTTTATACAATTTTGTGAAAAGGAAACAAAACAACTATGTGAAAAAAAATCCCACTGGGTTCCAACTCTGCTATCGTCGTTATGTCTTCAAGCGTCTCATCACTTTGCTGCTTAGTTGAAGATGAAGCTGATTGATTGATGTCGTCTGAGCCTGATAGTTGATGCTAGATTCTGGATGCAAGGTGATCCAATGAGACATAGTATTACGCTTTAATCCCTAACTTTTGCCTGGACCGCCCTTTCGGGTTTTCAGTCCACCGAGATACCCATTTTTGCCCAAGCCGCATTTTCAGGTTTTCGACTTGCCGGGTGTACAGATTTTTTCATTTCATCCCTTATTTTTGCCCGAACCCTTTTGGTTCGCCGGGAAGCCCTTATTTTTGCCTAGGTGTGTCAACCTAGCGGGTCTTTAATTCATGCGTAGTATCTTTTTACTATGTCTGCATTGGCGGGGTGAGGAAGGTCGTCACCATCCATGGTGGTTAGAATCATAGCTCCTCCTGAGAAGATATTCTTAACCACAAATGGCCCTTCGTACGTAGGAGTCCATTTGCCCCTAGAATCACTTTGAGGAAGAATGATGCGCTTGATTACCAGATCTCCGACTTGATACTCTTGTCGTCTGACTTTCTTGTTAAATGCCATGATCATCCGTTTTTGGTACGTTTGACCATGACAAATAGCGGTGAGTCTTTTCTCGTCAATTAGGTTTAATTGATCAAGCCGAGTCTGGATCCAGTCATCTTCGCTCAAACCTGCATCCTTCATTATTCGGAGAGAGGGTATCTAGACTTCCATAGGAAAGACTGCCTCCATGCCATAGACCAAGGAAAAGGGTGTTTCCCCTGTCGACGTCCTTGCTGAGGTACGGTACCTATGGAGAGCAAACGGTAACATCTCGTGCCAATCTTTGTAGGTCACTGTCATCTTCTGCACAATCTTCTTGATATTCTTATTTGCCGCTTCGACAGCCCCATTCATCTTCGGCCGGTAGGGAGAAGAGTTGTGGTGCTGTATCTTGAATTGCTCGCAGAGCTCAGTGATTATCTTGTTGTTAAGATTGGTACCATTGTCCGTAATGATCCTCTCAGGTACACCGTATCGACAGATCAGGTTATGCCGAATGAACCGTGCCACGACGTTCTTGGTTACCGTAGCATAGGAAGCTGCTTTAACCCACTTTGTAAAGTAATCAATTGCTACTAGGATGAAGCGATGCCCGTTGGATGTTGTAGGTCTGATTTCGCCGATCATATCAATGCCCCACTGTGATCGGTGGATCTGGAACTGACTGTTTAAAGCTGGTTCGCGAAATGTCGCGGTAAGCAAGAGTCGCCACTGTCTTTTATTTTCTCCAAATGGAAAGGACAAAAGCACATAAAAATTCCTTAAAGAGATTGCTCTCGGTTCGGGAGGTAGATTTATAGAAAGGGAAGGTGTTAGCACCCTTTCTATCCATGGTTATCCATGGGCTCTTAGATACTTGCTCACTTGTGTTTTCAAAAATGGTTTGTTTGCTTTTCAACTGTGGGTTTTAAAAAGTTTCTTTGAAAATTCCCGTTCGACTCTTGTATCGGTCCTCAAGAGTGTTTGAAAAATTGCTTTCGAAAGCTTTTTGAAAATGTGTCGGTGTGAAAAGTATTTTTGAATTTGTTTTGAAATTAGAGCAAGTATCTAGAGTCGTCTACCTACCCTAAGGAATTCGTCTGTGTAAATGTCCTTTAAAGTAGTGCCATCCCACCATTGAGAGGTAGGTAGCACCACCGTTGGAGGTGTTCGGGTCAATTCGAGGTTCGGGACATGGTATCACCAGAGCAATGGGAAGACACCTTAGAAGCTACCCTCATGCTAGGTTCCCGGATCATGAGGACTTACTAAGACATCCTCTACTCGACGATCACCTTTCGAGGCAAGGCAACAGTGAGGCGTACCCTAGGGGTGGTGTGTGATTTGTGTGTCAGATTCGTTTATTTTTGTCTTGTCATGTAATTGGTGATCTACGCGTTTGTTTTTATTTTTGTCATTCATTCTTGCATGCCATTATTAACAGTTGAAAAAGTTGCGGAAGTATAAAGTTCTAAACTATTACAAAGGCGCGGGTCCACATCGCCAAATTTAATCCAGGGCCCGATTTGACAGAAAGTAAATAAAGAAATAAAGTAAAGTGCGAGAAATATAAATTACACGGCTTTGGGAGAATTACATTAATATTATAAGAAATAAAATAAAATGCGCGAATTGGACCCTTTGTTATTAAATTAAATTATTAAATTAATTAAATTAAAATGAAAAAAAGAAATTATTTTGAGATTTTTTTGGATTTATGGTTTTTTATGTGAATTAAATGAAATTAAGAAATTAACTAATTAACCCTAATTCTACAACTTTTATTTATTAAGAAAAAAACATGTTAAAATTAAACCTAAAATTAAATTAATTAATTAATGGCAATTTGATTTATAAAAATAAATAATTAATTATTAGTGAAAAGAAAAGAAAAAGGATAAAAAAAGTAATAATTAAACCTAATTCTACAAGTTTTTAATTTATTAAGGAAAACATTTGAATTAAACCTAATTTTACAAAGCTAAATTAATTAATGATATTTACTTAAAAAATATTAAAATAAAATATATTTTTAATTTTTTTTATGACTTTTCTGATTTTTTTTGTTATTTTTATATTTTTATGAAAATAATTAAATTAAAGGAATTAATTAAAAAGAAATAATTGAAATAAATAAAATAAGGAAAAGAAAGAAGATACAATACCTTGGGGGGTTTCTGTCCCCAATTGGAGGTAAAGCCCTAGCAATTCTGGCCCATTTGTCTATGGCCTCATTTGACTTTGATGCTGGCGTGCATGTGCGTTGACTAAGGCACATCATAGGCCTCAGATCTTGGCCCTTGGATGGAGATGGTGGTACGTGTGGCACGTTTGAGTGGGGAGCGTATGGTGCACCCTTGTAGTGAAACTGCACAGAAGCGTGTTTAGAAAAATAATATGGAAAGGGATGGGGACCTGGGGTTCGAACCCAGGTCCTGGAGATTACCAATATGCTTGCTTGCCACTCAGCTACCAACACGCTTTTGATTATATAATAGGAAACAAATAATATAAGATAAATCAATGGTTAGTGGAACTTTTAGCGCGAAAATTCAAATAACCCAATCACTGCCTTACACTTCATCATCTTCTTCCTCGTTTTGCTTTTTCCTGAAATATAAGAAGGGTTAGCGGGGGTTTTAAACCCCCCCAAAATGTGCAGTTTTCAATAATAGCGAATAGGCCATATGGTCACATAAATTAGGCGCGAGCATTGCATTAGAATCGTCCAAGCTTTCTGAATTCAACCATGGTATTGAGGTGTCTCAATTTTACAGTAGGTGAAAGTTCCCAATTTGAAACTTGAAGAACCCTAATAATCGTTCATGGTGATTCTTCATACAATGCATAAAAACTCAATTAAATCATCTGGTTAACTTCAGAAAGGTCCAATTAGTGTAAATCCATAAATAAAATGCAATGAGAATGCTTCAAAATCAAAACACGAATATGCATATTATATGAAAAATTCTGAGTTCTGTATACCAATTCAGGGTGCTATGCGCGTGGAAAACTATTCAGTTAGCTTCAGTAACACTTTTGCAAGCTATTGGGATTAATCTTTGCCTCTGAATCGTCCTCTAAGGCCACTTTCAGTTTTCAATTTTTTTGATAAAATTGCAAGTTTGATTCTTGAGATGGGGCGCAGCTGGGAGGTTGTGGACACTAGGGTTTTCATGTATATATGTACTGGAATGATTAGGGTTAGAAATTGGATCAAAAAATCAATGAATTGATGAAGAGAATATTTGATTTTCCATGCCATAATTTCCAATCTTTTTCATGCAAATTTGCTTCAAATCATGTCCAATTACCAAGATTCTTTCCAAATCTGATCATGCACGAAATATTGAGTGTATTCCATGCATAAAAAGATTTAAAAACCTAGGTTTAGTATTTTTCACATATTTATTTTAATTAAATGAATTATTAGCATTTAAAAATTCAAATAAATAAATAAAAATGATGAAAAACTTCCCTTTGGGCCAAATGGTCGTGCACATGCCTTGGATAATGATTCTTGGAAGAAAAAGAGGCCCATTAGCATTTTTAAGACATTTGAAGCAATGTTGACTTTTCAAAATATCCAAAAATTTCCCAACTTCCACAAGGCATATCTTGCTCAATTTTTAAGCTTTGATCATGTTCTTGGACATTTTGGAAAGGTCTTTGAGTCCTCTAACTAATGTCTTTGGTCCCATGTCATTTTGATTTACCAATCTCAAGTTATGGCCTTTGACTTAAAGTCCCTTTTTGTTGACTTTTGAAAATGACCTATAATGTTGAAATTGATAACTTTTTGTGAGAGCATTTCTTGGACTTGAAGTATGAAGATGAGTTGTAGGAAATGTCTTTCTCTTCAAAATGAGCTTTGGATGGAATTTTTCTGATAATCCATGTGAAAGTTATGCCTTGGTCAAGTTACAGTTGACTTTTTCAACTGTCCAAATATGGAAACTTTTGCATCTTGAGACTTTTTGAGCCAAGCTTTGAGAATCATGATCAAGCATTGATCAAATGATGTTTGTGGCTTCAAAATGAGATGTTGACCAAAAATTTGAACTTTTGACTGTCAAATGACCATTTTGCCCCTGCAGTTGACTGTAGTGCAATTAGGGTTTTTGACTGTGCAATTTTGTGCTGTAAGTCTTGAAACTTGGTATGAGGATGCTTGGAAATGTTTATAAGCATGTGGGACTTGATTGGACCCTTGGAAACTTCACTTTCTTTGTCAGAACCAAAACCCTAGTTTTTGACTGTTAGGAGGCCCTTGAACTGTGCAACCCTTGGGGAATTTTGAAGCTTTGACTTGGCAAATTTTGAAGAATATGGGAGGGCAAATTTTGGGGTACAACAGTTGCCCCTGTTCAATCTTCTTAGACCTGAGGATGCAGATTGGCTGACGTGCCTTTCGTAATCCGAAGGTGGAAGATGATTGAACACTAGAGTGCCCAGAAATTTGCGCTCACATAGTAGTGTGGCGATGGGAATGGGCTTATAGATGCCATTTGGAGATTGATGGATAGGATGATGGGCTTATAGATGCCATGCTGAGAGATGATGGAAGGTGGATGGGCTTATAGATGCCATCTGGGCGTCGATCGCGTAAGAGATTCCTTAGCGAGAACTTGCGTACCTGCAAAAGAAAATGACTACCTGACCTGTTACAGGAGCTGGTCTTCAGATCCTTTGTATAGATGTGTCCTGACTGGTTACAGGAGCTGTATCTGGAGCTTTGAACGGTGATGAATGAACCAGGGGTGGTTACTACCTCAGCAGGAACGGTGAGAGAACCTTAGGCGACTTCAACCTCAACAGTAATCATTGAGAGAATCCTTGGACGACTTCAACCTCAACAGTAACGCTGAGAGAATCTGGGGACGATTACTATCTCCGCAGTAACGGGGAGAGAACCATAGGCGACTTCAACCTCAACAGTAATCATTGAGAGAATCTTGGGCGATTTCTACCTCAACAGTAACGCTGAGAGAATCTTGGGCGACTTCTACTTCAACAGTAACGCTGAGAGAATGTTGGGGCGATTACTACCTCAACAGTAATCATTGAGAGAATCTTGGATGACTTCTACTTCAACAGTAACACTGAGAGAATCTTGGGGCGATTACTACCTCCACAGTAACAGGGAGAGAACCACAGGCGACTACAACCTCAACAGTAATCATTGAGAGAATCTTGGATATCTTCTACTGAGTCTTTATCAGGAAAATCTGTTAGGGGTCGATTTAGCTGGACTAGAGAAGGCCTTTGACTGGATAAGAAACAGAAAAATCTTAGGGTCGATTTAACTGAACCGATCGAGGTCTTGAATGTCTTCAACTGGATAAGAAACAGGGAGATCTTAGGGTCGATCTGACTGAACCAGAGAAGGCCTTTGACGGGATAAGAAACAGAAAAATCTTAGGGTCGATTTAACTGAACCGGTCTAGGTCTTGAAATCTTCAACTGGATAAGAAACAGGGAGATCTTAGGGTCGATCTGACTGAACCAGAGAAGGCCTTTGACTGGATAAGAAATAGTAAAATCTTAGGGTCGATTTAACTGAACCGGTCTAGGTCTTGAAATGTAGCTGAGAACTTAACTGGATCTTTCCTGAAAGGTAAAGGTCAGTCATATGCAATGCATGATATGGATCAAGCAATGATGTTCTCAACATAAATGAGATTTGTAAGATATGATGCATATATGCATGCTACAATGTATGGAGATGTGATGTTTATGAATGTATGTTTTCGTCTTAGGAAAATAAATCTTTGACGGGTGCCAGGAAGTCACTCCTGGGCTGATGTTGGAGAATAGATTTTGCCTCCGCTGGGGATGATAGTTGCAAGCATATTGGTAGGAGAAGATAACTTCGTTGGGGAATGAACTTGGCGAATGGATTACTCCGCGGGAGAAAAGTACTCTAGTGATCTTGCTGGGGAGAAATACTCTGTGGGGAGGGAGGTACTTTGTTGAGTTGTTGATAATAACTTGATGGGGATACCCTTGTTGTGTGGGAAGTGTTAATAGACTTTACTGGGGATAAGAAGACTTCGTCGAGGGCGGTCTTTCCGTGGCTTTTGGCTGAGGATAACCCAGTTATATCATGGTAAGGAAATAACTCTTTGAATAAAGCCGGGAGACGCGTTCGTGCTCTGCGAAGGATAAGCTTCCAGAATCTACTGGGGATAAGCTTACTGCTTGGGGAGATGGATCCCAATTTTCTTGGGGAACTAGATTGGACTCTCCTGGGGAAGTTTTGAACTGTATCTGGGAAGTGACTCCACTGAATGTTTGATGTACCGCCGGGGAACAATCTTTTGACCAAGACTGCCGGGGATGCTCGTTAAGAATGCATATATATTGCTGGGGAATGTTGAGATCTGCGGGAGGATACCCAACTTTCTTAAGGCTGATATCATAGCTTTGCTTGAGGAGGGTATACTGCCCTGCTGGCTCACTCTCTTGGGGAATTAAGATATACTGGTTATGTTCTTTAGCTGAACCTACCTTGGTACCTTGGAGGATAGAACAATTAGATTGCTTAGACAACTCTTTATTGCCCCTGTTTCTAATGTTACATGTAATTAATCCTTTGTTTCGTATGCAAATATTCATGAGTTAGCAAATTATTGTCAATGCGTATATCACAAATTGAACCTTGGACGTTCTTCGCAAAACAAAACAGAAAAGGAAAAAACAATTGGCAATTTTAACTGCAAAGTGTATTTGTATTGATTTTTTTTTGAATTTGCTTGTAAAATAGGCGTTTGTGTACAAGAGGCTGACGTCCTAGTAAGAGAACGCCGCCGAACAAAAGAGTTTATACAAATTTGTACGAGAGAAAGTAAAACAGCTGTGTGAAATGAATGATCCACTGGGTTTCAACTCTGCTATTGCCTTTATAACTCCGAGCGTCTCATCACTTGATGACCTTGGTTGAAGATGAAGCTGACTGATCGATGCCGTCTGAACTTGCTGTAGATACCGGATTCTGGATGCAAAGTGATCAATGAGACATAGTATTACGCTTTATCCCTAACTTTTGCCTGGACCGCCCTTTCGGGTTTTCAGTCCACCGGGATACCCATTTTTACCCAAGCCGCCTTTTCAGGTTTTCGACTTGCCGAGTGTACAAATTTTTCATTTCATCCCTTCATTTTGCCCGAACCCTTTTGGTTCGCCGGGAAGCCCTAATTTTTTCCTAGGCATGTCAGCCTAGCGGGTCTTTTTTTTTTTTACGCGTAGTATCTTTTTACTATGTCTGCATTGGCGGGGTGAGGAAGGTCGTCACCATCCATGTTGGTTAGAATCATGGCTCCTCCTGAGAACACATGTTTAACCACAAATGGCCCTTCGTACGTAGGGGTCCATTTGCCCCTTGGATCACTCTGAGGAAGGATGATTCTCTTGATTACCAGATCCCCAACTTGATATTCTTGTGGTCTGACCTTTTTGTTAAATGCCCTGATCATTCATTTCTGATACATCTGACCATGACAGATAGCAGCAAGCCTCTTTTCATCAATAAGGTTTAGCTGATCAAGTCGTGTCTGGATCCAATCATCTTCGTTCAGATTTGCATCATTCATGATCCGGAGAGAGGGTATTTGCACTTCGATCGGTAAGACTGCCTCCATACCATAGACCAAGGAGAAAGGAGTTGCCCCGGTTGAAGTCCTGGCTGAGGTACGGTACCCATGTAGAGCGAACGGTAACATCTCGTGCCAATCTTTATAAGTCACTGTCATCTTCTGCACGATTTTCTTAATGTTCTTATTTGCTGCTTCTACAGCCCCATTCATCTTCAGTCTGTAAGGAGAAGAGTTATGGTGCTGTATCTTAAACTGCTCGCAGAGCTCAGTGATCATCTTGTTATTCAGATTGGTACCGTTGTCTATAATAATTCTTTCAGGGACGCCGTATCGACAGATCAGATTATGCCGAATGAACCGTGCCACAACAGTCTTGGTTACCGTAGCGTAGGAAGCTGCTTCAACCCATTTCGTGAAATAATCAATCGCCACTAGGATGAAGCGATGCCCATTGGATGCTGTAAGTTTAATCTCACCGATCATGTCTATGCCCCACATTGTAAACGGCCAAGGTGCAGTCAGGACATTCAGAGGAACTGGAGGAACATGCACCTTGTCTGCATAAATCTGGCATTTATGGCATGTCCGAGAGTGTTGGTAGCAGTCAGCTTCCATTGTGGACCAGAAATACCCTGCCCGAAGGATTTTCTTCGCCATAGTGTGTCCACTGGAATGTGTACCAAAGGTCCCTTCATGTAGCTCTTCCATGATCCTTTCTGCTTCTGTCTTATCCACACACCGCAATAAGGTCGAATCATGGTTTCACTTATATAGGATGCCGTTGCTAAGGAAGAACTTTGCTGCGAACCTTCTCAGAAACTTTTTATCGTTGACAGATGCACCTTCAGGGTATTCCTGAGCTTCCAAATATCTCTTCACTTCGTGGTACCAAGGCTTCTCAGTCACCAATTCAGTCTCGAGATTACAACAGTATGCCGGTTCGTCCAGTTTCCAGATGATGATCCGGGGAGCCTCATTGTCCCATTTGACCTTGAACATAGAAGACATTGTAGCTAACGCGTCCGCCAGCTGATTCTTCTCTCCCGGGAAGTGTTCAAAGGTTATCTCTGTGAAGTGGGGGATCAAGGTCAACACACATTCTCTGTAAGGAATAAGATTCGGGTGTTTCGTATCCCACTCTCCTTTGATCTGATTGATCACGAGAGCGGAATCTCCGAAGACACTCAGAAACTTGATCCTTAAGTCGATCGCAGCTTGAAGACCCATGATGCACGCCTCATACTCCGCCATGTTGTTGGTACAGTTGAAACATAGCCGGGCAGTGAGTGGAGTATGAGTGCCTTTAGGGGATATGATTACAGCGCCGATACCGTTACCCAAAGCATTGGAGGCTCCGTCAAAGTGCATAGACCATCGGGATCCTTCCTCAGGTCCTTCATCCGGTCCAGGTACTTCACAATCAGTCACAATCATGATGCTCTCGTCTGGAAACTCGAAGTTCATGGACTGATAGTCGTCTACGGCCTGATGTGCCAAGTGGTCTGCCAATACACTTCCTTTGATGGCTTTCTGAGTCGTGTACTGAATGTCGTATTCCGTCAAGATCATTTGCCACCTTGCTATTCTCCCAGACAGAGCAGGCTTTTCAAATATGTACTTTATAGGATCCATCTTTGAGATCAACAAGGTAGTGTGAGTCAGCATATACTGTCTCAGCCGGCGAGCAGCCCATACCAAAGCGCAGCAAGTTTTCTCAAGCAGTGAGTATCGGGTCTCACAGTCGGTAAACTTTTTGCTAAGGTAATAAATGGCATGCTCTTTTCGGCCAGACTCGTCATGCTGCCCCAGCACACACCCCATTGAGTTGTCAAGTACTGTCAGGTATAGTATCAGAGGTCTCTCTTCAACCGGTGGCATAAGGATGGGTGGTTCTTGGAGATACTCCTTGATTCTGTCAAAAGCGGCCTGACATTCATCGTTCCAACGTACTACCTGATCTTTCTTCAGCAGCTTGAAGATTGGCTCACAGGTAGCAGTCAGGTGTGAGATGAATCGAGCAATGTAATTCAGGCGTCCTAAAAAGCCTCTGACTTCCTTCTTTGTCTTAGGAACTGGCATCTCTTGAATAGTTTTAACCTTGGCAGGGTCCACTTGAATACCCTTATCACTTACAACGAAGCCTAGCAACTTCCCCGATCTTACCCCGAAGGTGCACTTGTTCGGGTTCAACCTCAGCTTGTACAGTTTCAGACGGTCAAACAACTTCTGCAGATGACCTAGGTGCTCTTCCTCAGTCTGGGACCTTGCGATCATGTCGTCAACATACACTTCTATCTCATGATGGATCATGTCATGAAATAAAGCAACCATGGCACGTTGGTAGGTTGCCCCAACGTTCTTCAGTCCGAAAGGCATGACCTTGTAGCAGAAGGTGCCCCACTGAGTAACAAAGGTAGTTTTTTCCATGTCTTCGGGTGCCATCTTGATCTGATTGTAACCTGAAAAACCATCCATGAAAGAGAACACCTTATGCTGAGCTGTATTATCAACAAGGACATCAATGTGAGGTAGGGGAAGTCATCTTTGGGGCTGGCCCTGTTCAGATCCCTGTAGTCGACACACATTCTGACCTTTCCATCTTTCTTTGGTACCGGCACCATATTAGCAACCCACTGAGGGTAAGAAGTCACTGCAAGAAACCCGGCATCAAACTGTTTCATAACCTCGGCTTTGATCTTCTCAGACATCTCTGGACGCATACGGCGGACCTTTTGCTTAACTGGAGGGCAGTCTTCCTTAGTAGGTAAGTGATGGACCACAATATCGGTATCCAACCCGGGCATGTCTTCGTAGGACCAGGCAAAGATCTCCATATAATCATGTAGCATCTTAGTCAACCGTTGCTTCACGCTGAGCTCTAGGTTGGCACCAATCTTTACCTCCTTTCTATCTGCCTCAGTACCCAGATTTATTGTCTCCACTGGCTCTTCGTGTGGTTGAATTGCCCTCTCTTCCTGGAGTAACAGTCTTGCAAGCTCGCCAGGCACTTCGCAATCATCTTCACCTTCGTCTTCGGCTAAGTTGATCGGATTTTCGAAGTCATAACTGGCAGTAGCAGAGTCGTTACCAGTGAGATCCAGAGTGGATTGAAACCTGTATGAGTGAGTGTGTGTAAATACAGCTGTTTTTGAAATATATAAAGGAAAGAAAGACAGAAAAGGAGCATAAGATTTGAAATGCGAGAAAACGTCCAAGATCTTTATTTATGATATATGAAATGACAATTTATATGCCCTCATAAATGAAGCCAACGGTGCCCCGGGTAAGACACCGGGCCATAAAGTTTTTAATTGTTTATTACAGATAACAAAACAAAGAAGTTTATTACTTAGTAACAAGAGAAACAGGTAAGTTGTCCTTTGCACTCCAATTTCTAGGTCCATTGTCGGTTGCCGGGTAAATCCAGCTATCAAACTCAGCTTCATCCACTTCATCTCCGTCCCCAATAGCATTCACTCCATGAGCAGGCAGGGGAGCTGTCACTACATTAGGCTTCTCAGATGCCTCAAACTGTACCTCCTTGGCGTCAATAAGATCCTGTAGCTTATTCCTTAGGGCCCAACAGTCATCAGTGGAATGCCCCGGGCTATCGGAGTGATAAGCACAGCGGGCATTTGGATTGTATTTGGGGGAGGCAGTGTTCACAACCTTTGGGGCCTCTCTGACAGTCACTAGATTGGTGGACAGCAACTGTGGCAAGATCTGCGATAAAGTCATGCTCAAACGGGTAAACTCTCTCCGGGGTCTTTCAGCCCTCGGTGGATTGGTTTGCCGAGGAGCGGCAGCAGGCTTAGCAATCATTACCGCACTGACAGATTGGCGGCGCTCAGGTTTCTCTTGTCGTCTAGAGCCATATACAGCACTGGCCTCCTTCTTGAAAGGTTTCTTCTCAGAACTTGTAGATGCACCCTTCGGAATCTTACCAGACTTTAACCCAGCCTCAATTCTTTCCCCAGTCAGAATAAGATCAGTAAACCCTGCAGATGAGTTACCGATAAGATGGTTGAAAAATGGCCCAGATAGGGTCCCCAGGAACATGCCTACCAACTCCCGATCAGTCAACGGAGGCTGCACCCTGCCAGCCAGATCCCTCTACTTCTAAGCGTACTCTTTAAAACCTTTACTTGAACCTAACGACATACCCTGGAGTTGGGTACGCGTAGGGGCAAGGTCGGCATTATATTGATACTGCTTATAGAAAGCAGTAGCCAACTCCTCCCAGTTACAAACCTTGGTCCCATCCAGCTGATAGAACCATTCGAGATGAGTCCCTGAAAGACTCTCCTGGAAGAAGTGGATCCACAAATTCTTGTCCACTGAGTACGGCTGAATCTTCCGCACATAAGACCTGAGGTGTAGTTTGGGACAAGATGCCCCGTCATATTTGGTGAGAGATGGTGCTTTGAACTTATGAGGAATAATCACACCAGTAGACAAACCCAAATCTCCAAAATCCAGCCCAGGCACCTGTTGGATCTCCATAGCATTCAATCTGTCTTCCAACTGCTTATATCTGTCTTCTGCAGGAGGATACTGTTCCTCATCAAAATCAGTCTCGTTGTCGGAGACTACCGGACTAGGACCTTTTTCCCCTTGGGGAGTACCCTTGCCTATAGAAGAACCAGCCTCTTCATTCTGCAGAGTGTTGCCAAACCTTCAGCCCGAGTTAAAAAGAACAGTCCTTCTCTTCTTCTTCTTTTCCTTCTTCAGGAGCAGAGCCTTCAGCTCTTCTTGGCCCTGAGCCAAACCCATGATTAATTCCTGAAATTGCGCATTCTGCGCCTGAAGAGCCTTGATGGACATCTCAGTTGATGATGAGTCAGGATTCATGATGCTGAAATAAACAGCGAAGAACAGTAAGCAACCTGAAAAGAAGAAAACCTGCTATGCACATGATGAATGGAATGCGTATGATTTATGTTTTCAAAGACAATTGGGAATCAACTTCGTAAACAAAAAGGAACGCACTTCATTAGATTCAACTTTGAAACTTTAAATTGTTCACAGGTTGCCCTTAGGCGTTACATAAAAGGGAAATACTGAAAAGGGAAATAAAACTGTAAAAGAACATCCAGAGCTCCCTATTGATCCCATGGTCTCCTCTTCTCAGTACGGATGTAGTCATTTAGAGCTCGCTCATTCTCCAACTGCTTTGTCAGCTTCTGGATCTTCAACTCCTGCTCGTTGAACTTTTCCCGGTAAGAATCCCGCTCTTCTCGCAGTTGCGACCAAGATCTCTTTAATGTCTCATAATCAATAGGTATCTGAGGAGGAAGGACAGTGGGAGGAACACCATCTTTGTCAGGATGCTCAAGAATGATAGGTCTGACGGCTTCGTATGGCATACCTAACTTCTGAGCACGGATGCGAACCCATTTGTAGTAGGCTTCCATAGGTAAAGAAGTCTTTGGCCCCAATTCTTGTGGGTCAGCTCTATGAACTTTGTCCCAAGCCTTGATGAACCTATGACGCAGCTCGTCACTATCCACCTGAAACTCAAAACTGATGTGAGGCACCAACATTTCATGAGGCCCTGCTCTTCTGGCTCTTCCAAACTGACGGAGTGCTAGACACGGATTGTAAGAGATTCCTCCTTGGGTACCAATCAGAGGAACATTAGGGTATTCCCCGCATCGATCAATAATAGCTATCTCATCCAAACCTCTGCAAGTCCAAATGATGTCCTTATCAGTGAGAGACATTAACCTATGAGCCCAACCTCTTCCTTCTTGGTTCTTCAGTACGAACTTAGGGAGGTGCGAAATAAACCCCCTCACCAACAAAGGGATACAACACCATAGGGTTCCTCGTCTTCGGGTAGTACGAGCATGAAGTTGTTGCAAGATGTCACCCAAGAGGGTGGGTACAGGATTCTGAGACATAAAGATCCTTATGGCAGTGACATTGATGAAGTTGTCAGGATTAGGAAACAAGACTAACCCATAGATTAAGAGAGCCAAGATGTCTTCATATGCCCTAAAGTCCAGGTCATTCCAGAAACTGTTAGCTTTACCAATCAGAAACTTGGCCAAGAAACCCTTAACTCCGCTTCTGGTTACCCAGTTGTCCATTACCTCTTGATGTGTCAAGGGAAGAGCTGCAGCAACATCCTCAAGCCTGAGGGTCTTTTCCCAACCAGTAAAAGGAGTCTTATCCAAGATAGGGATACCAAGCAAATCAGAGAACTCTTCCAGGGTAGGGACCAGCTGGAAGTCTTGAAAGGTGAAGCACTGGTACAGAGGGTCATAGAACTGGGTCAGAACACTCATCAACTGTTGATCCCGCTTTGCAGTGACTAAACTGAGAAGAGAACCATGCCTCTGAATGAAGGAAGTGGTATTTGGAATTCTGCTAACCAACTCTTCAAGCAACTCAGGTGAGTGAACAAAGTTGAACCGGATAGTATTCCTTCGCACAGGCATCATGGTGTCCTACAAAACAGAGCAAAGGTGAAACCCTCTTGTCTTTGAAATGGTCAGTCCTTATGCAGGATGCATGCAATACTCATGATGTTATGATGTTATGATAAAGCACACCACAAATAGATACAAGGCAAACATGATAAGGCACACAAGTCACACAAGGCAAGCCCTTAAAGTTTAGGCCAGCATGAGGTCTAGGTATTACCCTCTTTCAGTTTGTTGGTTCATACCTGTCCTATCAGAGTAACCGGGTTCTTAGAGGATCCCAATATCATTGACTACCCTCAATCGGTCATAACTCCAGCATCGCAATCTTTTCTTGCGGCCAGAACCATCACGAGAGTTTAGCCTCAATGGGCGTAGCATACTGCTACTGTTCTAATGGCCAAGTTGTGTCATTTAAGGTTCTAAGGTTGTTGGTGCTTAATGACTCCTCAGAAGACCCATATTCTCCTCGTTGCAACACAAGGGATATCGATACAGACCAAGGTGCCACACCAACGTAGCCACTGTTTCACCCGTGTCGGTCTACGCCGGACAGGTCCCTCACAGCTTATGCTACCTAAACAGGGTATCCCCAGATCCGGGTTAGGATCTATGTAACTCCCATGCAACCCACAAATTTAAAGCAGACAAGTCAATACAATTGAAAACACAGTTATGAACTAACCCTAAGGTACACCTCACTTTAAGTTTATCCCCAGCAGAGTCGCCAGTTCTGTGATCGGTGGATCTGGAACTGACTGTTTAAAGCTGGTTCGCGAAATTTCGCGGTAAGCAAGAGTCGCCACCGTCTTTTATTTTCTCCAAATGGAAAGGACAAAAGCACATAAAAATTCCTTAAAGAGATTGCTCTCGGTTCGGGAGGTAATTTATAGAAAGGGAAGGTGTTAGCACCCTTTCTATCCATGGTTATCCATGGGCTCTTAGATACTTGCTCACTTGTGTTTTCAAAAATGGTTTGTTTGCTTTTCAACTGTGGGTTTTAAAAAGTTTCTTTGAAAATTCCAAATCGACTCTTGTATCGGTCCTCAAGAGTGTTTGAAAAATTGCTTTCGAAAGCTTTTTGAAAATGTGTCGGTGTGAAAAGTATTTTTGAATTTGTTTTGAAATTAGAGCAAGTATCTAGAGTCGTCTACCTACCCTAAGGAATTCGTCTGTGTAAATGTCCTTTAAAGTAGTGTCATCCCACCATTGAGAGGTAGGTAGCACCACCGTTGGAGGTGTTCGGGTCAATTCGAGGTTCGGGACATGGTGATCACCAGAGCAATGGGAAGACACCTTAGAAGCTACCCTCATGCCAGGTTCCTGGATCATGAGGACTTACTAAGACATCCTCTACTCAACGATCACCTTTCGAGGCAAGGCAACAGTGAGGCGTACCCTAGGGGTGGTGTGTGATTTGTGTGTCAGATTCGTTTATTTTTGTCTTGTCATGTAATTGGTGATCTACGCGTTTGTTTTTATTTTTGTCATTCATTCTTGCATGCCATTATTAACAGTTGAAAAAGTTGCGGAAGTATAAAGTTCTAAACTATTACAAAGGCGCGGGTCCACATCGCCAAATTTAATCCAGGGCCCGATTTGACAGAAAGTAAATAAAGAAATAAAGTAAAGTGCGAGAAATATAAATTACACGGCTTTGGGAGAATTACATTAATATTATAAGAAATAAAATAAAATGCGCGAATTGGAATTAAAACTGAAAGTGAGGGCGTTGGACCCTTTGTTATTAAATTAAATTATTAAATTAATTAAATTAAAATGAAAAAAAGAAATTATTTTGAGATTTTTTGGATTTATGGTTTTTTATGTGAATTAAATGAAATTAAGAAATTAACTAATTAACCCTAATTCTACAACTTTTATTTATTAAGAAAAAAACATGTTAAAATTAAACCTAAAATTAAATTAATTAATTAATGGCAATTTGATTTATAAAAATAAATAATTAATTATTAGTGAAAAGAAAAGAAAAAGGATAAAAAAAAGTAATAATTAAACCTAATTCTACAAGTTTTTAATTTATTAAGGAAAACATTTGAATTAAACCTAATTTTACAAAGCTAAATTAATTAATGATATTTACTTAAAAAATATTAAAATAAAATATATTTTTAATTTTTTTTATGACTTTTCTGATTTTTTTTGTTATTTTTATATTTTTATGAAAATAATTAAATTAAAGGAATTAATTAAAAAGAAATAATTGAAATAAATAAAATAAGGAAAAGAAAGAAGATACAATACCTTGGGGGGTTTCTGTCCCCAATTGGAGGTAAAGCCCTAGCAATTCTGGCCCATTTGTCTATGGCCTCATTTGACTTTGATGCTGGCGTGCATGTGCATTGACTAAGGCACATCATAGGCCTCAGATCTTGGCCCTTGGATGGAGATGGTGGTACGTGTGGCACGTTTGAGTGGGGAGCGTATGGTGCACCCTTGTAGTGAAACTACACAGAAGCGTGTTTAGAAAAATAATATGGAAAGGGATGGGGACCTGGGGTTCGAACCCAGGTCCTGAAGATTACCAATATGCTTGCTTGCCACTCAGCTACCAACGCGCTTTTGATTATATAATAGGAAACAAATAATATAAGATAAATCAATGGTTAGTGGAACTTTTAGCGCGAAAATTCAAATAACCCAATCACTGCCTTACACTTCATCATCTTCTTCCTCGTTTTGCTTTTTCCTGAAATATAAGAAGGGTTAGCGGGGGTTTTAAACCCCCCCAAAATGTGCAGTTTTCAATAATAGCGAATAGGCCATATGGTCACATAAATTAGGCGCGAGCATTGCATTAGAATCGTCCAAGCTTTCTGAATTCAACCATGGTATTGAGGTGTCTCAATTTTACAGTAGGTGAAAGTTCCCAATTTGAAACTTGAAGAACCCTAATAATCGTTCATGGTGATTCTTCATACAATGCATAAAAACTCAATTAAATCATCTGGTTAGCTTCAGAAAGGTCCAATTAGTGTAAATCCATAAATAAAATGCAATGAGAATGCTTCAAAATCAAAACACGAATATGCATATTATATGAAAAATTCTGAGTTCTGTATACCAATTCAGGGTGCTATGCGCGTGGAAAACTATTCAGTTAGCTTCAGTAACACTTTTGCAAGCTATTGGGATTAATCTTTGCCTCTGAATCGTCCTCTAAGGCCACTTTCAGTTTTCAATTTTTTTGATAAAATTGCAAGTTTGATTCTTGAGATGGGGCGCAGCTGGGAGGTTGTGGACACTAGGGTTTTCATGTATATATGTACTGGAATGATTAGGGTTAGAAATTGGATCAAAAAATCAATGAATTGATGAAGAGAATATTTGATTTTCCATGCCATAATTTCCAATCTTTTTCATGCAAATTTGCTTCAAATCATGTCCAATTACCAAGATTCTTTCCAAATCTGATCATGCACGAAATATTGAGTGTATTCCATGCATAAAAAGATTTAAAAACCTAGGTTTAGTATTTTCCACATATTTATTTTAATTAAATGAATTATTAGCATTTAAAAATTCAAATAAATAAATAAAAATGATGAAAAACTTCCCTTTGGTCCAAATGGTCGTGCACATGCCTTGGATAATGATTCTTGGAAGAAAAAGAGGCCCATTAGCATTTTTAAGACATTTGAAGCAATGTTGACTTTTCAAAATATCCAAATATTTCCCAACTTCCACAAGGCATATCTTGCTCAATTTTTAAGCTTTGATCATGTTCTTGGACATTTTGGAAAGGTCTTTGAGTCCTCTAACTAATTTCTTTGGTCCCATGTCATTTCGATTTACCAATCTCAAGTTATGGCCTTTGACTTAAAGTCCCTTTTTGTTGACTTTTGAAAATGACCTATAATGTTGAAATTGATAACTTTTTGTGAGAGCATTTCTTGGACTTGAAGTATGAAGAGGAGTTGTAGGAAATGTCTTTCTCTTCAAAATGAGCTTTGGATGGAATTTTTCTGATAATCCATGTGAAAGTTATGCCTTGGTCAAGTTACAGTTGACTTTTTCAACTGTCCAAATATGGAAACTTTTGCATCTTGAGACTTTTTGAGCCAAGCTTTGAGAATCATGATCAAGCATTGATCAAATGATGTTTGTGGCTTCAAAATGAGATGTTGACCAAAAATTTGAACTTTTGACTGTCAAATGACCATTTTGCCCCTGTAGTTGACTGTAGTGCAATTAGGGTTTTTGATTGTGCAATTTTGTGCTGTAAGTCTTGAAACTTGGTATGAGGATGCTTGGCAATGTTTATAAGCATGTGGGACTTGATTGGACCCTTGGAAACTTCACTTTCTTTGTCAGAACCAAAACCCTAGTTTTTGACTGTTAGGAGGCCCTTGAACTGTGCAACCCTTGGGGAATTTTGAAGCTTTGACTTGGCAAATTTTGAAGAATATGGGAGGGCAAATTTTGGGGTACAACACCCACATTGCAAAAGGCCAAGGTGTTGTCAAGACGTTCAGAGGAACTGGAGGAACGTGCACCTTATCAGCATAGATCTGGCATTTGTGACACGCCCGAGAGTGTTGGTAACAGTCGACTTCCATTGTGGACCAGAAATATCCTGCCCGAAGGATTTTCTTTGCCATAGTATGTCCACTAGAATGTGTTCCGAAGGTACCTTCATGTAGCTCTGCCATGATCCTTTCTGCTTCAGTCTTATCCACACAGCGCAGTAAGGTTGAATCGTGGTTCCGCTTGTATAGAATGCCATTGCTGAGGAAGAACTTCACCGCGAACCTTCTCAGAAACTTCTTGTCGTTAACAGATGCGCCTTCAGGGTATTATTGAGCTTCAAGGTACCTCTTCACTTCATGATACCAAGGTTTTTCAGTTACCTCTTCAGCCTCAAGATCACAGCAATGTGCAAGTTCATCTAGTTTCCAGATAATGATCCAGGGAGCCTCGTTGTCCCATTTGACTTTGAACATATAAGACATCGTAGCCAGCGCGTCCGCCAACTGATTCTCCTCTCTTGGGAAGTGTTCAAAAGTTATCTCCTCGAAATAGGGAATCAACGTCAACACATACTCTTTGTAAGGAATAAGATTTGGGTGTTTCGTATCCCACTCGCCTTTGATCTGATTGATCACGAGAGCGGAATCTCCGAAGACACTCATAAACTTGATCCTTAAGTCAATTGCAGCTTGAAGACCCATGATACATGCTTCATACTCTGCCATGTTGTTGGTGCAATTGAAACATAGCCGGGCGGTAAGTGGAGTATGAGTGCCTTTAGGGGATATGATCACGGCGCCAATACCGTTACCCAAAGCGTTTGAGGCTCCGTCAAAGTGCATAGACCATCAGGATCCTTCCTCAGGTCCTTCATCCGGTCCAGGTACTTCACAATTAGTCACTACCATGATATTCTCGTCTGGAAATACAAAGTTCATCGACTGGTAATCATCCACTGCCTGGTGTGCCAAATGGTCTGCCAATACACTTCCCTTGATTGCTTTTTGAGTCGTGTATTGGATGTCATATTCCGTCAAGATCATCTGCCATCTTGCTATTCTTCCGGACAAGGCAGGCTTTTCGAAGATGTACTTGATTGGATCCATTTTTGAAATCAACAGAGTAATGTGAGTCAACATATACTGTCTCAGCCGGCGAGCAGCCCATACCAAAGCGCAACAAGTTTTCTCGAGCAGTGAGTATCGGGTCTCACAGTCGGTAAACTTTTTGCTAAGGTAATAAATGGCGTGCTCTTTTCGGCCAGACTCGTCATGCTGCCCCAGCACACACCCCATTGAGTTGTCAAGTACTGTTAAGTATAAGATTAAAGGTCTCCCTTCAACCGGTGGCATAAGAATGGGTGGCTCTTGGAGATACTCTTTGATTCTTTCGAAAGCGGCCTGAGATTCATCGTTCCAACGTACTACTTGATCTTTCTTCAGTAGCTTGAAGATTGGTTCACATGTAGCAGTTAGGTGCGAGATGAATCGGGCAATGTAGTTCAGCCGTCCTAGAAAGCCTCTGACTTCTTTCTCTGTCTTTGGAACTGGCATCTCTTGTATGGCTTTCACCTTGGCAGGGTCCACTTGAATACCTTTGTCGCTTACGACGAAGCCTAGTAATTTTCCAGATCTTACCCCAAAGGTGCACTTGTTCGGGTTCAACCTCAGCTTGTACAACTTCAGACGGTCAAACAACTTCTATAGATGGTCAAGGTGTTCCTCCTTAGTTTGGGACCTTGCAATCATATCGTCGACATATACTTCTATCTCATGATGGATCATATCATGAAACAAAGCAACCATGACACGTTGGTAGGTTGCCCCAACATTTTTCAACCCAAAAGGCATGACCTTGTAGCAAAAGGTGCCCCACTGAGTAACAAAAGTGGTCTTCTCCATGTCTTCAGGAGCCATCTTGATCTGATTATAACCGGAGAAGTCGTCCATGAAGGAGAATACTTTATGCTGAGCAGTGTTGTCAACCAGAACGTCGATATGAGGCAGAGGGAAATCATCCTTAGGGCTGGCCCTGTTCAAGTCGCTGTAATCAACACACATTTGGACCTTACCATCCTTCTTCGGCACTGGAACCACGTTGGCAACCCATTGAGGGTAAGAAGTCACTACTAGAAACCCGACATCAAATTGTTTCATAACCTCAGCCTTGATTTTCTCGGACATCTCTGGACGCATACGGCGGACCTTCTGTTTAACTGGAGGGCAGTCTTCCTTGGTAGGAAGGTGATGAACCACAATGTCAGTATCCAAACCGGGCATGTCTTCGTAAGACCAGGCAAAGATTTCCACATAATCATGCAGCATCTGAATCAACCGTTGTTTCACACTGAGCTCTAGATTGGCACAAATCTTGACTTCCTTTTTGTCTGTCTCCGTACCCAGATTTACTGTTTCCACTGGCTCTTCATGTGGCTGAATGGCCCTCTCTTCCTAGAGTAGCAGCCTTGCAAGCTCACCAAGCACTTCGCAATCATCTTCACCTTCATCTTCGGCTAAGTTGATCGGATTTTCAAAGTCATAACTGGCAGTAGCAGAGTCGTTACCAGTGAGATCCAGAGTGGATTGGAACCTGTATAAGTGAGTGTGTGTAAATATAGCTGTTTTGCAATATATAAAGAAAGAAAAGGAGCGCAAGATTTGAAATGCGAAAAACGTCCAATGCTTTTATTAATGATATATGAAAGTGACACACAAAAGCCCTCACAAATGACGCCACGGTGCCCCGGGTAAGACACCGGGCCTTAAGGTTTCAAATTATTGTTCGTTACAAATTTAAAACAAAGAAGTTCATTACTGAGTGACAAAAGTAATAGGTGTGAAGTCTTTGGCAGTCCAGTTGCTAGGTCCACTGTCCACTGTTGGTCGTTGGGTAGATCCAGCTGTTGAATTCAGATTCCTCCACGTCGTCATCATCCCTAATAGCATTTACCCCATGATTGGGCATGGGAGATGTCACCACATTAGGCCTCTCGGGCGCCTCGAACTGAACCTCTTTAGCATCAATAAGGTCTTGAACCTTATTCCTCAGAGCCCAACAATCATCTGTGTTATGCCCCGGGCTATCAGAGTGATAAGCGCAATGGGCGTTGGGGTTGTACTTTGGAGAGGTTGTGTTTACCACCTTCGGAGCTTCTTTGACAGTTACCAGATTAGTTGACAGCAGTTGCGGTAATATCTGAGACAGGGTCATGCTGAGCCGAGTGTACTGCCTTTTGGGCCTCTCACCTCTTGGCTGGTTGTATTGCTGAGGAGCAGCAGTAGGCTTTGAAATTACCACCGCGTTGACAGCTTGGCGGTGTTCCGGTTTATTTTGTCTTCTTGGACCATACACAGCACTAGCTTCCTTCTTAAAGGGTTTCTTTTCAGTACTCGAGGAGGCACCTTTCTGTATCTTCCCCGACTTGATACCAACTTCGATCCTCTCCCCGGTTAAGATCAGATCTGTAAACCCCGCAGAAGAATTACCAACCAGGTGGTTAAAGAATGGACCAGACAGGGTCCCCGAGAACATGTCCACGAGTTCACGGTCAGTCAACGGTGGCTGCACCCTGCCAGCCAGGTCTCTCCACTTCTGCGCGTACTCCTTAAAACCTTCACCCGTTCCTAGTGACATACCCTGGAGCTGGGTACGCGTAGGAGCGAGGTCGGAATTATACTGATACTGCTTATAAAATGCAGTAGCCAAGTCCTCCCAGTTACGAATATTGGCTCCATCCAGCTGATAGAACCATTCGAGTTGAGCCCCTGAAAGGCTATCCTGGAAGAAATGGATCCAGAGATTCTTGTCTGCAGTGTAAGGTTGGATCTTCCTTACATAAGAACGGAGGTGCAGCTTAGGGCAGGAAGCCCCGTCGTACTTCGCAAAGGCAGGCTCCTTGAACTTGTGTGGGATCACCACCCCAGAAGATAAACCTAGATCTCCAAAATCCAGCCCAGGTACGCGTTGGATCTCCATGGCATTTAACCGGTCCTCCAGCTGTTTGTACCTATCCTCAGCAGGAGGGTACTGTTCATCATCGAAATCCGTCTCGTTGTCGGAGACCACGGGACTAGGAACCTCTCTCCCTTGTGGGCTGTCCTTCCCTGCAGAGGAAGTAGCCTGATCAGCTTCATTCTGCAGTGTATTCCCAAACCTCTGTCCAGTGTTAAACAACACAGTCCTCCTTTTCTTCTTCTTCTTCTCCTTCAAGAGCAGAGTCTTCAACTCCTGTTGCCCCTGGGCTAAGCTCATGACCAGTTCCTGAAACTGGGCGTTCTGGGCCTGGAGGGCCTTGATAGCTTGTTCAGTAGTTGGTTCAGGATTCATGATGATTGAGTGCTGAAATAAACAACAAAGAAGATTAAGCAACCTGTAAAAAAGGGGTACCTGTTATGCATATGATGCATGATATGTTGTTTATGCAATGCATTCAAGGGTTCGAAAGTTCAAATTCGTTGCAGACAAAAAGGAACACACGTTATATTAAGAAATAATCTGTTCAGTACATCAGGGCCTCATGGGCAAAACATTACAAAATAATTAATCCCAAAAGACACTGCGCATCCTCTTTGGAGCGATGTAGGTGTTGAGAGTCTTTTCCTCGTGCAATAGACAGGTGAGTTCCAAGACCTTCTTCTCACTGGCATGTAGACTGGTTTCAAGAGAATTTCGTTCTTCCTTGAGTTGGATCCAGCTCTTTTGCATTTCTTCCTAAGATGTTGGCATGTTAGGATGTTGAATGGTGTATGGCACCTCTCCTTCCAAAACTGGCTCTTTGATCACGGGGAGAACATGAGGATATGGCATCACCAGCTTCTGGGAGCGGGCTCGTACCCACTTGAGATAAGGCTCCAGGGGAATGGAGTTCTTGTGCCCCAGTGTCTTGCTATCTACCCTGTTGGGCATCCTCCAAGCTTTGATGAATCTCTGGCGGAGTCCTTGTGTATCGTTGTCGAAGTCAAAAACTATGTCAGGAATCAACATGTCATGAGGGCCATCCCTCCGAGCATATCCAAAATGTCTCAAAGCCAGACATGGGTTATAAGTAATGCCTCCTCTGATTCCAAGTAAAGGAACATTAGGATACTCTCCGCAACGGTCAATAATAGTGACATTTTCTCTGGACCGAGAACACCAATGTATATCAGCATGTGTAAGAGTCATCAATCGTTGTGACCATCTCAAACCCCGCTCGTTCTTCAAGACTGATTGTGGAAGGTGCGAAATAAACCACCTTGCCAGGAGAGGAGTGCAGCACATGAGAACACCTCTTTTTCTCATGGTTCGAGTGTAACATGAGTGGAGGATGTCCCCAAGCAACGTAGGTATAGGATTCCTAGACATGAAGATCTTGATAGCATTGATATCTATAAGCTGATCTAGATTCGGGAACAACACCAACCCATAAGCAAGGAGTGCCACAACTTCTTCAAAGGCTTGTAGGTCAAGGGAATTTCAACATTCTTGAGCCTTCTCAAACAGGAACTTTGCCAAGAATCCTTTGATACCACTTCTGGTTTCCCAGTGCCCCTTGATGTCGGATGGTTGTAGGCATAATGCTTTAGCAACCTCTTCAAGTTTTGGTTCCCTTTCCGTACCGTTGTAGGGTAGTTAACTAAGAATTGGAATCCCCAGAAGCTGAGAAAATTCCTCCAAAGTAGGCACCAATTGATAATCTGGGAAAGTAAAACAGTGGTGCAGGGGGTCAAAGAATTGGAAGAGGACCTTTATCATATCGTCTTCAATGTTGGTGTTGACCAAGCTGATGAGTCTACCATGCTTTTCACTGAAGGAAGAGTTCTCGGGAATCCTGGATGTAAGCTCCTTAAGCTGAGGAGGGATCCTTACAAGGTTGACCTGAATTGTCTTTCTGCGGATAGTTTCCATGTCCTACAAAATAAGAACAAAGATGAAGATTCGAACCCTTGAAGTGGTTAATAAATGCATATGATGTTGTATGATGCTATGATGTTATGATAAGGACACACTACAAGTATTCACAAAAAGAAAACATGATAAGGCACACAAGTCACACCAGACAGCCCTTAGAGTTTAGGCCAGCATGAGGTTTAGGGTACTACCCTCTTGAAGTTGGTGGGCTCAAAACCTGTCCTATCAAAAGTAACCGGGTTCTAAGGAGCTCAATATCATTGGGTTGTTTTCTATGTTCATTGTTTTGATTTAGCCACTGAACTGGCGATCAAAATATTCCAAGAAAACAACCCTCAATGAGTGTAGTATCGAGTATCTACCAACTTCGGACTGCACCAAAGTCGGTCATCTCACTACCCCTAAAGAGGCCAGGATGGTCAAGTAAGGTTCCTAAGGTCAGTTGATGCTTCACGACACCACGCGGCGGCCCCGTACTCTCCTTGACTTGACTCAAGGGTTACCGGTACTCACCAAAGTGCCACATCAACGTAGCAAACTGCTTCAACCGTGTCGGTATACCCCGCACAGTTCCCTCACAGTTTATTGCTACTTTCTAAAAGGTATCCCCCAGATCGGGGTTAGGATCTATGAAACTCCAACACAGGCCCACAATTTTAAAGCAATCAAAGCAAGCAATTGAAAACAAGAGTGGTCTAATCCTAAGGTACACCTCACTCATTAAATTCCCCAACAGAGTCGCCAGTTCTGTGATCGGTGGAAATAGAACTGACTGTTTTGGAAGCTGGTTCGCGAAATGTCGCAGTAAGCAAGAGTCGCCACCGTCTTTTATGTTCTCCAACATGGAAAGGACAAAAGCACATCAAAATTCCTTCTTTGAGAATGTTTCTCGGTTCGGGAGGTAGATTTATAGAAAGGGAAGGTGTTAGCACCCTTTCTATCTGTGGTTATCCACGGGCTCTTAGGTACTTGCTCACTCTATGTTTTCAAAAATTGTTTGCTTTTCAAGTGTGTGTGGGTTTTGAAAAAGTTTCGTTTGAAAAAATTTCTAGGTAACTCTTGTATCAGTCCTCAAGAGTGTATGAAAAATTTGTTTGAAAACTTTTTGAAAGTGCAAGTGCGAAAAGATTGTTTTGTTTGTTTGAGAGAGCAAGTACCCAGGAGAATCTACCTATTCTAAGGAATTAGGCTGTGTAAGAGTCCTTTAGATAGTGCTATCCCACCATTGAGAGGTAGGTAGCACCGTCGTTGGAGGTATTCGGGTCAATTCGATTATAAGGGACATGTGTGGCCACCGAAGCAATAGTAGGACACCTTAGCGGTAACCCTAATGTCCTAGATCCTTTTTTATCCGAGGCAACCGTTTCGAGGCAACTGGATCTTAGACAGGAGGGCGACCTCTAAAACACCCTATACTTGACGACCATGTTCGAGGCAACCAGTGAGGCGTACCCTAGGAGTGGCATGTGCATGTGTGTTATTTTTCAATTAAATTGTCTTTGCATGTTATTTGTGAGCTACATATTGATTTTTATTTTTCATACAAGTCTTTCATGCATTTTTTTAACAGTTAAGAGTGCGGAAAATAAAGTGCGGAAAAAGGTAAATCTAGCTATTACAAGGCGCGGGTATATACATCGCCAAAAACAAAAACTCGTTTGGAAATAAAGTGCGAGAAAAGTAAATAAAGCGGTAAAGTTCTAATTAACTATTACATTTCTGAGCAGATACATAAATATAAAATATTGAATTAAAATAAACTGCGCGCGAAAGAATTGAATCGGGACGTCCTTAGGGTTTTGACCCTTTTTGAGAAAAAGAATTGAATTTGTATTTTTTTTGCAATTAATTAAATATTAAACCTAATAACTAATTAATTAATTAATTAAAAGAAGAAAAAAATGTTTTTTTTTGTGTTTTTATATTTTTTAATGAAATAAAATAAAAAAAGAAATTAAAAGTGTCAAAAACCCTAAGTCTAATTCATTTTTATTTATTGTAAAAGAAAATTAAAATTAAACCTAATCAAACTAACTTAATTTAAGTTAATGTTTATTTACTAAATAATTAAGCTAAAGTGACATTAATAATAATAAATAAAATATTTACATTCTTTTTAGTTTTATAAATTTATTATGAAAATGTTAATTAATTTAATTTGCTGGTTAGTATTTAATTAAAAAAACAATAAAAATAAATGAAGCAATTGAATGAAAGAAAAATAAAAAAAAAAGAAATGCAAACCCAAGGGGGTTTGGGCCCTGAATGGAGGTGCTGAAGTAATTTTGTGGCCCAATTCCTCAAGCCTGCGTTGACTTCTGACTTCTCCAGGGCACGTGTTGACTGGGTACATGGTGGTCATCCACTTTAGGCCATTGGATCTGGGTTTGAGGCCACTTGGCGCACATCTGCATGAGGCATATGGTGGAATGCCTTGAGTAACCTGCATATGATCCTGTATAGAAAAAATGGAAATAATATTTGGGGGACCTGGGAATCGAACCCAGGTCCCAATGGTCATCAGACAACTCACTAACCACCAGGCTATCACGCTGCATCTGATATAATAATAACAATTAATTATAATATGTGAAAACCAATGCCTATGCTGGAAAACAAAACGCGCGCATAATATTTGAACCGTCCAATCACGCATGAACACGTATTGTCTTCTTCGTTGAAACTGCAAGAAACAGAGTTAGATAGCGGGGGTTTTTAACCCCCACAACCTGTGAGCATGAAAAATAGCGACTAGCTCCTTGCTGCTCATAAATATTTCGCGAGTATAGTGTTTGATTCGTCTGGCCTTGACGAATCCAACCATGGGCTTTAGAGTCTCTAATTTTTCCTATATCACAAACCCCCAATTTAAGAGCTTGAAAACCCTAAAATTCATCCATGGTGGTTTGTGATTCAGGGCTCTATACTTCAATTATTTTGTACCAAAAGCTTCGTACAGTCCCTATGAATGCAAAACAATCCACAAAACACGTTAATGATGCATGAATCAAAGTATGCAATTATGAAAAAAAATTCAAACCGTGACGCTGTTGTCTATGGATTCTTTGAGTGTTGGCGTGTGGTTTTGATCTCAAAAGGTTCCTGGGGGCTTATGCAATGTATTAGAATCAATTAAAAGTTTGGAATTGGCCTGGAAGTGAGAAAACAGATTTCAAGTTTTCTTTGATTTTTTCAATATTGGTTATGGTGTTTCTGCAGCAGCTTGTACGTGAATTAGGTCTGGCCTCCTTGCATATGTATATGGCAATCAGTTTTGATTCAAATATGGGCTTGTATCCTTGTGCAATTAAGTTTGGGATTCTTGTTGACCACCATTGAAGAACATTCCATACTTGGAGCAAAACTTGGATTTTATGCTCAAATGGCTTGACACGAATTTGGTAGCTGGCATATGACACATAAAAGCTATTCAAACCAAAAGATGCTATTCCATTAATTTTTTTTGATTTTATTTGAATTATTATAGATTTAAAATGAATTAAATCAATAAAAATTAAATAAAATAGAAAAATAAATGTTTGATCTTGAAATTAAGCATGGGACACGTGTATGGCATGACAAGGCTGAATCAAGTGGAAGAAAGTGGGCCCTTTTGTCAAAAATTGAATTTTTAAGGATAGTTGACTTTTGCCATTTCTAAAAAATTTCCCAACTTCTCCAATGCATATCTTGCTCAATTTTTATCATATGAACACGTTCTTGGACATTTTGGAAAGGTCTTGGAGTCCTCTAACCAATGACTTTGGTCCCATGTCATTTGGATTTACCAATCTCAAGTTATGGTCTTTGACTTAAAATGCCTTTTTGTTGACTTTTGAAAATGACCTATAATGTAGAAATTGATAACTTTTTGTGAGAGCATTTCTTGGACTTGGAATGTGAAGATGAGTTGTAGGAAATGTCCTCCCCTTCAAAATTAGCATTGGATGGGATTTTTATGATGAACCATGAAAAAGTTATGCCTTGGTCAAGTTACAGTTGACTTTTCAACTGTCCAAAAATGGAAACTTTTGCATCTTGATGATTTTTGAGCCATTCTTGTGGAATCATGATCAAGACTTGATCAAATGATGATTGTGTGCTCAAAATAAGATGTTGACCAAAAATTTTGACTGCCAAATGACCATTTTACCCCTACAGTTGATTGTGAAGCAATTAGGGCTTTTGACTGTGCAACTTGATGCTGTGAGTCTTGAAACTTGACATGTAGATGCTTGACAATGTATATAGGCACATGAGACTTGATTGGAGTCATTGAAAACTTCAAATTCTTTGCAAGAACCAAAACCCTAATTTTGACTGCCTTATGAGGCAATTGGACTGTGCAACCCTTGAGGAATCTTGAAGCATTTGAAGATTGATCTTGACAAATCTTGAAGAATATGGGAGGGCAAATTTTGGGGTACAACAGAAGCGCTGTCTAAAGGGGGTCAATAGAAAGTGTTTTTTCAGGAAAAAGAGTTGTTAGAGGCCTACCTTAGAAAGCGCTTTTCCAGGGAAAAGTGCTACTAAAAAATACATATGGCAGCGCTTTTTCATAAATAAAAAAAGTGATGTCTATACCTACGACAGCGCCACCATATGCAGCGCTTAAAAAGCGCTGCTAAAGGGCAAAAAAAACGCTTTCTTAGGTCTTTTTTGGCATAGTGATAAGAGCAAAAATATCCACTACCAGCATAAGTCTTTTGGGTATTGTCTGCACAGAAACCAGAAATATATTTCTGATTCACTTTGCAAATGTATTTTCAGTTGTTAGACAAGGTTTAATAGAAAAATATGTGCACCAGAAATATATTTATGATTTCAAGGGGCATTTTAGAAATTGCGTAAGATTTTTCTTTTCACTATAGGATGGAAAGTGAAATTCTCATTATTATTCATGCAATTGAAGTTTATAACATGAAGTTGCACCAACAAAATCTTGAGAATTGTAGGGAGCAACAACAAAATTTAGAGCAATGACAACGACTGCCGAAATGATGAATTTGTATAGATTTTGATGGAGCTTCTAAGGAGCATGGTAAGGTTGATGGTAGTTAAGGGGTTATTCAAAATCACAATGGAGCTTAGGTATACGGTTTTACTAGATATATCAGAGAGAGGAAGAGAGGTTTCCGTCATATAGAAATTCAAGTTGACTTCTAAGCCATAGTAAATTGTTTAAGTAATATCATGGAGGAGAATAATTTGTGTATTTTGATTCGTTAGATTCTAAATATTATGGCTAAAGAGTATAGGGCGGTGATAAAACATGTTTATCGCGAGGCAAACAAGATTGCGGATGGGTTGGGAAACTTGACTTGTATGACTAGAGGGTCAGTGTTTTTGTATGAACAACCATCGTTTGAGGATGCTAATATGTATCATGAGGATTTAGTAGAAGTTTCAACTCCACGTGTAATCTCTTTGTAGTTCTGGGCTTAGGCCCCTTCTTTTCTAATTTTTTTTTACAAAGAGTTCATTAATATTTGAATGGGGTAAGAAATACTCAATTTCTTCATCATCTTCTTCATCATCATCATCATCATCATCATCATCATCATCATCATCATCATCATCATCATCATCATCATCATCATCATCATCATCATCATCATCATCATCATCATCATCATCATCATCATCATCATCATCATCATCATCATCATCATCATCATCATCATCATCATCATCATCATCATCATCATCATCATCATCATCATCATCATCATCATCATCATCATCATCATTATTATTATTATTATTATTATTATTATTATTATTAAATATAAGGGCGTACACACAAATTAAATATTAGATTATTAGATTTTTTTTTTCAAATAAATTTTTAATAATTTTTGTTTAGGTAAATAAATTAAATCTTTAATTAGTATTTAGCATATATTTGATTAATTAATTATTTGAGTTGTGTGAATAAATGATTATTTGATGTATGTTGCATGTGATAGGTTAGTCTGGTTAAGTACGTCGAATTGTAGTATTATAATTAGTAATAATGTCTCTTATGATAGAATTATTTTATTAGTGATAATTATATAGAAATAATAGAATATAGGTAATTGGGCCTATCGGGTGAGAAGGGATGAGTTATGTGGGGTGTGTTAGTAAGCCCATTAGTGGTTACTAGAGGTGGTATTCTGTAAGAGTTTAATAGAAAGAGAAAATAGAGTTAGTAAGAGAAAAGGAGAAAAAGAGGCAAAACCTAGAGAAAAGGAAAAAAGAGAAAGAGGAGAAGATAACCCTAAGGAAGATTCGAAGAATTCATCGAGGAATCAAGGTAAGGGTGAGTTTTTATATCGTTATGGAAATTGTATAATGATGTGTAATGGATAGTAGTATGCTTAGGATGAAAACCCCAAATTTCTTAGGTTTTGAAATTGTTAGGTTTGAATGAGGAATTGTTGGTATATATGTGTGATCGGTGGAAATAGAACTGACTGTTTTTAGCTGGTTTCGCGAAATGTCGCGGTAAGCAAGAGTCACCACCGTCTTTTATGTTCTCCAACCTGGAAAGGACAAAAGCACAACAAAATTCCTTCTTTGAGAATGTTTCTCGGTTCGGGAGGTAGATTTATAGAAAGGGAAGGTGTTAGCACCCTTTCTATCCGTGGTTATCCACGGGCTCTTAGGTACTTGCTCTTATGTTTTCAAAAGATTTGTTTGCTTTTCAAGTGTGTGTGGAAAAAGTTTCGTTTGAAAAATTTCTAAGTAACTCTTGTATCTGTCCTCAAGAGTGTATGAAAAATTTGTTTGAAAACTTTTAGAAAATGTGAGTGCGAAAAGTATTTTTTGTTTGTTTTGAAAAGAGCAAGTACTTAAGAGAAATCTACCTACTCTAAGGAATTAGGCTGTGTAAGAGTCCTTTAGATTTAGATAGTGCTATCCCACCATTGAGAGGTAGGTAGCACCATCGTTGGAGTTATTCGGGTCAATTCGATTATCGAGACATGTGTGGTCACCAAAGCAATGGTAGGACACCTTAGAAGTAACCCTAATGTCCTAGATCCTTTTTTATCCGAGGCAACCGTTTCGAGACAACTGGATCTTTTGGACAGAAGAGCGACCTCTAAGACACCCTATACTTGATGACCACGTTCGAGGCAACCAATGAGGCGTACCCTAGGAGTTGCATGTGCTTTGTGCGTTGTTTTTCAGTTAAGGTTATCTTGTACATGTTATTTGTGAGCTACGGATTGATTTTTATTTGTCATACATTCTTTCATGCATATTAACAGTTAGGAGTGCGGAAAATAAATTGCGGAAAGGTAAATATAACTATTACAAGGCGCGGGTCTATACATCGCCAAAAAACAAAAACCCGTTTTGGAAAATAAAGTGCGAGAATTTAAATAAGGCGATAAAATCCTAATTAACTATTACATATCCGGAGACAGTTACATGAAAATAATGAATTAAAGTAAGTTGCGCGCGAAAGAAAGAATCGGGACGTCTTAGGGTTTTGACCCTTTTTTAAGAAAGAATTGAATTTTTGTCCCTTTTGCAATTAATTAAAATTAAAACTAATAACTAATTAATTAATTATTTATTAAAAGAAAAAAAATGTTTTTTTGTGTTTTTTAATATTTTTAATGAAAATAAAACAAAAGGAATTAAAATTAAAATAAGAAAAAATCTAGTTCTAAATTTATTTTAGTTATTGAGAAAAAGATTAAAGTTGCCTATTTAAACTAACTAATTAATTATAATTTATTTACAAAAAATAATATGAAATTAATATTAATATTAGTTTTTTCTTGATTTTTAATTTTTATTGTGAAAAATTAATCATGTTAGTCAAATGATAAGAATAATAATTAGAAAAATAGTTAAACAAAATAAAAGAGAAAAATAGAAAACAAAAGAAAAAAAAGAATGGACCAGGGGGTATTGGGCCCTGAGGGAGGTGCATCTGGAAATTGCTGGCCCATTAACCAGCCTTGTTGACTTTTGGAGATTGCCTGGAGCACGTTGACTGGAGAATATAGTGTTCATCACTTTTTGGCCCTTGGATTGATGATCATGGCCACTTGGCATGTGGAACGCTGAAGGTTCATGGTGAAACACACTGGACATCCTGCACACAAACACATAAGAAAAAATGATATGGAATTTTGGGGGACCTGGGAATCGAACCCAGGTCCCATTGATTGCCAGACACGTCCTCCTCCACTACACCAAACGCTGCATCTTGTTAATATAATATGCAATAAATATAATATAAGAAACTAACGCTTATGTTGGAATTTTACAAAACGCGCGCATATTATTTGAATGAGCCAATCAGATGCAAGCACGTTCTTCGTCTTCCTCCTTTTTTCCTGTAAAAACAAAACAATTAGCGGGGTTTAAATATGGAATGGCAGAAAATAACGAATAGGTCTCTATGCAAGATAAATTGAGCGCGAGGATAGTTTTGTGTTTGTCTCGTTCCAGCGATCTCAACCATGGGCGTTGGAGGTTCCGATTTTACCTATATGATAAACCCCCAATTCAAAAGCTTGAAAACCCTAAATCTTATCCATGGTGGTTTGTGATTCAGGGCTCCAAAACGCAATTGCCTTATACCATTAGCTTCAGAAGAGTGTTAGCAATGTAAAGCACACAAAAAATTTCATCAATGATGCATGAATAATGAATTATGATTGTGAGACAAATATGCAAACCGTATGACTGTGGTGGTCGATTCCTTGAGTTCTAGCAAGTGGTTTTGATCCCAAATCGCTCCTGAAGCTTCCAGCAATATGTCTGAATCTCTAAATCTCCTTGAAAGGGCCTCTAAGGTGGAATTCAGTTTCAAACTTTCTTTGACTTTTTTGGATTTTGGTTTGGCCGTTTGAGGGATGTTCAGGTCGTGAATGAGGCTTGGTTTGCTTGCATATGTACATGTGAATGATATTAGGTCACATTATGAGCCAATGATCCATTGCAATTAAGTTTTTGAGATTCTTCATAACCACCATTAAAGGACTTTCCAAGTTTGTTCAAATTTTGAATTTTATGCTCAAAATGGCCCTAGCACGAATTTGGTATGTGGAATATGACACATGAAAGCCATTCAAACCTCAAGATACCATTCCTTTAATTTTTTTGATTTTATTTGAATTATTATGGATTAAAATGAATTAAATCCACAAAATTAAATAAAAAAGAAAAAATAAATGTTTGGTCTTGAAATTAATCACGGGACACGTGGGTGGCATGACAAGGCTGAATCAAGTGGGCCCTTTTGTCAAAAATTGAAGTTTCAAGGATAGTTGACTTTTGCCATTTCACAAAAATTTCCCAACTTCTCCAATGCACATCTTGCTCAATTTTGATCATATGAACATGTTCTTGACCATTTTGGAAAGGCCTTGAAGTCCTCTAACCAATGCCTTTGGTCCCATGTCATTTGAATTTACCAATCTCAAGTTATGGTCTTTGACTTAAAATGCCTTTTTGTTGACTTTTGAAAATGACCTATAATGTTGAAATTGATAACTTTTTGTGAGAGCATTTCTTGGACTTGGAATGTGAAGATGAGTTGTAGGAAATGTCATCCCCTTCAAAATGAGCATTGTATGGGATTTTTCTGATGAACCATGAAAAAGTTATGCCTTGGTCAAGTTACAGTTGACTTTTCAATTGTCCAAAAATGGAAACTTTTGCATCTTGATGATTTTTGAGCCATGCTTGTGGAATCATGATCAAGAATTGATCAAATGATGATTGTGGCCTCAAAATAAGATGTTTACCAAAATTTGAGACTTTTGACTGCCAAATGACCATTTTACCCCTACAGTTGATTGTGAAGCAATTAGGGCTTTTGACTGTGCAACTTGATGATGTGAGACTTGCAACTTGGAATGTAGATGCTTGACAATGTGTATAGGCATATGTGACTTGATTGGACCCTTGAAAACCTCAACTTCCTTGAAGGAACCAAAACCCTAATTTGACTGGCTTAGGAGGGTGTTTGAACTGTGCAACCCTTGAGAGATTTTGAACCATTTGAAGATGATGCTTGTCAAAACTTTGAAGAATATGGGAGGGAAAATTTTGGGGTACAACAGTTGCCCCTGTTTAATCTTCTTATACCTGAGGATGTAGATTGGCTTGTGTGCCATTCGTGATCCGAGGGTGGAAGATGATTGAACACTAGAGTGCCCAGAAATTTGCACTCGCATAGTAGAGTATCAGAAATGTGATGGCAGGAATGGGCTTATAGATGCCATTTGGAAAGATGGTGGATAGGGGGATGGGCTTATAGATGCCATCTGGAGATGTGATAGAACTTTGTCGGGAATGGGCTTATAGATGCCATTTGGAATTGTAATGGATAATGGTGGAGATGGGCTTAAAGATGCCATCTGAAGGTGTCGATCGCGTAAGAGATTCCTTAGCGAGAACTTGCGTACCTGAGAAAGAAAGATGGTTTCCTGGCCTGGTACAGGTGTTGATCTTCACTCTCTTCATGCAGATATGCCCTGGCTGGATACAGGTGTCGAATCTACAATCAGTTGCTCACAGATGTGCCCTGGCTAGATACATGAATCGAATCCGGAACTTCAAAAGGTTGCTTACAGACGTGCCCTGGCTGGATACAGGAATCGAATCTCTAAACTCTTCATGCAGACATGCCCTGGCTAGATACAGGAATCGAATCTACTCACAGATATGCCCTGGCTGGATACAGGAATCGAATCTGGAATTTGTCGTCTACAGATATGCCCTGGATGGATACAGGAATCGAATCTCTAAACTCTTCATGCAGATATGCCCTGCCTGGATACAGGAATCGAATCTACTCACAGATATGCCCTGGCTGGATACAGAAATCGAATCTGGAATTTGTCGTCTACAGATATGCCATGGCTGGATACAGGAATCGAATCTCTAAACTCTTCATGCAGATATGCCCTGGCTGGATACAGGAATCAAATCTCTAAACTCTTCATGCAGACATGCCCTGGCTGGATACAGGTGTCGAATCTATAATCAGTTACTCACAGATATGCCCTGGCTAGATACAGGTGTCGAATCTGGAATTTGTCGACTACAAATATGCCCTGGCTGGATACAGGTATCGAATCTCTAAACTCTTCATGCAGACATGCCCTGGCTGGATACAGGTGTCGAATCTACAATCAGTTACTCACAGATATGCCCTGGCTAGATACATGAATCGAATATGGAATTAGTCATCTACAGATATGCCCTGGCTGGATACAGGTATCGAATCCTCAAACTCTTCAGATATGCCCTGGCTAGATACGAGAATCGAATATGGAATTAGTCATCTACAGATATGCCCTGGCTGGATACAGGTATCGAATCCTCAAACTCTTCAGATATGCTCTGGCTAGATACAGGAATCGAATCTGGAATTAGTCATCTACAGATATGCCCTGGCTGGATACAGGTATCGAATCTCCAAACTCTTCATATATGCCCTGGCTAGATACAGGAATCGAATCTGGAATTAGTCATCTACAGATATGCCCTGGCTGGATACAGGTATGAATCTACAATCAGTTGCTCACAGATGTGCCCTGGCTAGATACAGGTATCGAATATGGGATTGTGATAGTTGATAGTGATCATCTTTTGATTGACCTTTTTCCTGAAAAGGCAAAACATCAGTTGTATGCAATGTCATGATGTATGAAATGCATGATGTCATGATGTTCTCAAGAATAAATGAGATTGTGTGTTTATGATGCGTATATGCATGCGTCATGGTGTATGATAATATAATGTTTATGAATGTATTTTCATCTAGGAAAATAAATCCTTGACGAATGCCGGGAAGTTGAATCTTGGGCTGATGTTGGAGAGTAGCGTTCTTCGTTTCCACTGGGGATGTTTGGTTGCAAGAATAAACCGGTAGGAGAAGATGACTCCGTTGGGGAATAAACTTGTTGGAGAGATACTCTGCGGGGAATTACTCTGTGGGAAGAGAGATGTTTCACTGAGAATTTGATGATAACTCCATTGGGGATTCCGTTGATGAGCTTTGTTGGGGAATTTGATGAACTCTGCTGGGGGATAGGAAGAACTTCGCCGAGGACGATCTTTCCGTGGTAAGTAGCTGAGGATAACCCAGTTATACCCTGGTGGGGAATAACCTTTGAATAGAGCCGAGGAGAGACGTATGTACTCTGCAGGTGATAAGCTTCCAGAATCTACTGGGGATAAGCTTCCGGAATCTACTGGGGAGGATAATTCAACTCTCTTGGGGAAACTTTTGAACTGTACTGGGGAAGTGGCTCCACTGGGATGTCTGTATTCCGTCGGGGAACAATCTTATATTAAGACTGCCGGGGATGCTTGCTGAGGAATATCTGTACTCCGCTGGGGAATATTGAGATCTTCTGGGGATACCCATCTTCCTTAGGGCTGACAGTAGGCTAACTCTGCTCGGGGAGAGTGTTGCTGACTGCTGGAGATACTGTTCCCTTTCAGGGCTGATGGGAGACCAACTCTGCTCGGAGAGAATTGTTAAGTCTTGTCTTACTCTACGGGGAGTGAAGGTATCTTGGTCACATTCTTCAGCCGAACTTACCTTGGTACCTTGGTGGACAGAGCAACTAGATCGCTTAGACAACTCATTATTGCCCCTGTTTCTGATGTCACCTGTAATTAGTCCTTTGTTTCGTATGCAAATATTTATGAGTTAGCAATTAGCGTCAAATGCATATATCAAAAATGAACATTGGACGTTCTTCGCAAAACAAAATAGAAAAAGGAAAAATAATTGGCAATTTGTCTGAAAAAGTGAATTTGTATTGATTTTTGAATTTGCCTGTAAATAGGCGTTTATGTACAAGAGGCTGAAGTCCTAGTAAGAGAACGCCGCCGAACGACATAAAGTTTATACAATTTTGAAAAGGAAAACAAAACAGCTATGTGAAAAATCCCACCGGGTTTCAACTCTGCTATCGCCTTTATGTCTTCAAGCGTCTCATCACTTGGCTGCTTAGTTGAAGATGAAGCTGATTGATTGGTGCCGTGTGAACCTGATAGTTGATACCGAATTCTGGATGCAAGGTGATCCAATGAGACATAGTATTACGCTTTGGTCCCTAACTTTTGCCTGGACCGCCCTTTCGGGTTTTCAGTCCACCGGGATACCCATTTTTGCCCAAGCCGCCTTTTCAGGTTTTCGACTTGCCGGGTATACAGATTTTTTTCATTTCATCCCTTATTTTTGCCCGAACCCTTTTGGTTCGCCGGGAAGCCCTTATTTTTGCCTAGGTGTGTCAACCTAGCGGGTCTTTAATTCATGCGTAGTATCTTTTTACTATGTCTGCATTGGCGGGGTGAGGAAGGTCGTCACCATCCATGGTGGTTAGAATCATAGCTCCTCCTGAGAAGATATGTTTAACCACAAATGGCCCTTCGTACGTAGGGGTCCATTTGCCCCTGGGATCACTTTGAGGAAGAATGATGCGCTTGATTACCAGGTCTCCGACTTGATACTCTTGTCGTCTGACTTTCTTGTTAAATGCCCTGATCATCCGTTTTTGGTACGTTTGACCATGACAAATAGCAGTGAGTCTCTTTTCGTCAATTAGATTTAATTGATCAAGTCGAGTCTGGATCCAGTCATCTTCGCTTAAGCCTGCATCCTTCATTATCCGGAGAGAGGGTATTTGGACTTCAATAGGCAAGACTGCCTCTATGCCATAGACCAAGGAAAAGGGTGTTGCCCCTGTTGACGTTCTTGCTGAGGTACGGTACCCGTGAAGAGCAAACGGTAACATCTCGTTCCAATATTTGTAGGTCACTGTCATCTTCTGCGCAATCTTCTTGATATTCTTATTTGCTGCTTCTACAGCCCCATTCATCTTCGGCCGGTAGGGAGAAGAGTTGTGGTGCTGTATCTTGAATTGCTCGCAGAGCTCAGTGATCATCTTGTTGTTAAGATTGGTACCATTGTCCGTAATGATCCTCTCAGGTACACCGTATCGACAGATCAGGTTATGCCGAATGAACCGTGCCACGACGTTCTTGGTTACCGTAGCATAGGAAGCTGCTTCAACCCACTTCGTGAAGTAATCAATCGCTACCAGGATGAAGCGATGCCCATTGGATTCCATAGGTCTGATTTTGCCAATCATATCAATGCCCCACATTGCAAAAGGCCAAGGTGCTGTCAAGACGTTTAGAGGTACTGGAGGAATGTGCACCTTATCTGCATAGATCTGGCATTTGTGACATGTCCGAGAATGTTGGTAACAGTCAGCTTCCATAGTGGACCAAAAATATCCTGCCCGAAGGATTTTATTTGCCATGGTATGTCCACTGGAATGTGTTCCGAAGGTACCCTCATGCAGCTCTGCCATGATTCTTTCTGCTTCGGTCTTATCCACACAACGCAGTAAAGTTGAATCATGGTTTCGCTTGTATAGAATGCCATTGCTGAGGAAGAACTTCGCCGCGAACCTTCTCAGAAACTTTTTGTCGTTAACGGATGCACCCTCGGGGTATTCTTGAGCTTCTAAGTACCTCTTCACTTCATGATACCAAGGTTTTTCAGTTACCTCTTCAGCCTCAAGATCACAGCAATGTGCAGGTTCATCTAATTTCCATATAATGATCTTGGGAGCCTCGTTGTCCCATTTGACCTTGAACATAAAAGACATTGTAGCCAGTGCGTCCGCCAACTGATTCTCCTCTCTTGGGAAGTGTTCAAAAGTTATCTCCTCGAAGTGGGGAATCAATGTCAACACATACTCTTTGTAAGGAATAAGATTTGGGTGTTTCGTATCCCACTCGCCTTTGATCTGGTTGATCACGAGAGCAGAATCTCCGAAGACACTCAGAAACTTGATCCTTAAGTCAATTGCAGCTTGAAGACCCATGATGCATGCCTCATACTCCGCCATGTTGTTGGTGCAGTTGAAACATAGCCAGGCAGTGAGTGGAGTATGAGTGCCTTTGGGGGATATGATGACAGCGCCGACGCCATTACCCAAAGCATTTAAGGCTCCGTCAAAGTGCATAGACCATCGGGATCCTTCCTCAGGTCCTTCATCCGGCCCAGGTACTTCACAATCAGTTACTACCATGATATTCTCGTCTGGAAATTCAAAGTTCATAGATTGGTAGTCATCCACTGCCTGGTGTGCCAAATGGTCTGCCAATACACTTCCCTTGATTGCTTTCTGAGTCGTGTACTGGATGTCGTATTCTGTCAAGATCATTTGTCATCTCGCTATTCTTCCGGACAGAGCAGGCTTTTCGAATATGTACTTGATCGGATCCATTTTTGAAATCAACAAAGTAGTGTGAGTCAACATATACTGTCTCAGCCGGCGAGCAGCCCATACCAAAGCGCAACAAGTTTTCTCGAGCAGTGAGTATCGGGTCTCACAGTCGGTAAACTTTTTGCTAAGGTAATAAATGGCGTGCTCTTTTCGGCCAGACTCGTCATGCTGCCCCAGCACACACCCCATTGAGCTGTCAAGTATTGTCAAGTATAATATTAGAGGTCTCCCTTCAACCGGCGGCATAAGAATGGGTGGTTCTTGGAGATACTCTTTGATTCTGTCGAAAGCGGCCTGACATTCATCGTTCCAACATACCACTTGATCTTTCTTCAGTAGCTTGAAGATTGGTTCACAGGTAGCAATTAGATGCGAGATGAATCAGGCAATGTAGTTCAGCCGTCCTAGAAAGCCTCTGACTTCTTTCTCTGTCTTGGGAACTGGCATCTCTTGTATGGATTTAACCTTGGCAGGGTCCACTTGAATACCCTTGTCGCTCACGACGAAGCCTAACAGTTTTCCAGATCTCACCCCAAAGGTGCACTTGTTCGGGTTCAACCTCAGCTTGTACAACTTCAGACGGTCAAACAACTTCTGTAGATGGTCAAGGTGTTCCTCCTCAGTTTGGGACCTTGCATCTCATGATGGATCATGTCATGAAATAAAGCAACCATAGCACGTTGGTAGGTTGCCCCATCATTTTTCAACCCAAAAGGCATGACCTTGTAGCAAAAGGTGCCCCACTGAGTAACAAAAGTGGTCTTCTCCATGTCTTCAGGAGCCATCTTGATCTGGTTATAACCGGAGAACCCGTCCATGAAGGAGAATACCTTATGCTGAGAAGTGTTGTCAACCAGAACATCGATATGAGGCAGAGGGAAATCATCCTTAGAGCTCGCCCTGTTCAAATCCCTGTAATCAACACACATTCTGACCTTACCATCCTTCTTTGGCACTGGAACCACGTTGGCAACCCACTGAGGGCAAGAAGTCACTGCTAGAAATCCGGCATCAAATTGCTTCATAACCTCAGCTTTGATTTTCTCAGACATATCTGGACGCATACGGTGGACCTTCTGTTTTACCGGAGGGCAGTCTTCCTTGATAGGTAGGTGATGAACCACAATGTCGGTATCCAACCCAGGCATATCTTCGTAGGACCAGGCAAAGATTTCCACGTAGTCATGCAGCATCTGAATCAACCGTTGTTTCACACTGAGCTCCAGATTGGCACCAATCTTGACTTCCTTTCTGTCTGTCTCAGTACCCAGATTCACCGTTTCCACTGGCTCTTCATGTGGCTGAATGGCCCTCTCTTCCTGGAGTAGCAGTCTTGCAAGCTCACCAGGCACTTCACAATCATCTTCACCTTCGTCTTCGGCTAAGTTGATCGGATTTTCAAAGTCATAACTGGCAGTAGCAGAGTCGTTACCAGTGAGATCCAGAGTGGATTGGAACCTGTATAAGTGAGTGTGTGTAAATATAACTGTTTTGCAATATATAAAGAAAGAAAGGGAGCGCAAGATTTGAAATGCGAAAAACGTCCAATGCTTTTATTCATGATATATGAAAGTGACAAATAACAAGCCCTCACAAATGAAGCCACGGTGCCCCGGGTAAGACACCGGGCCATAAAGTTTCAAATTATTGTTTGTTACAAATTCAAAACAAAAGAGTTCATTACTGAGTGACAAAAGTAACAGGTATGGAGTCTTTGGCAGTCCAGTTGCTTGGTCCATCTTCGGTCGTTGGGTAGATCCAGCTGTCGAATTCGGATTCTTCCACTTCATCATCCATCCTGATAACATTTATTCCATGATTGGGCATGGGAGCTGTCACCACATTAGGCCTTTCTGGCGCCTCGAACTAAACCTCTGTAGCATCAATAAGGTCTTGAACCTTATTCCTCAGAGTCCAACAATCATCTGTGTTATGCCCCGGGCTGTCAGAGTGATAAGCGCAGCGGGCGTTGGGGTTGTACTTTGGAGAGGTTGTGTTTACCACCTTCGGAGCTTCCTTGACAGTTACCAGATTGGTTGACAGCAGTTGCGGCAATATCTGAGAGAGAGTCATGCTGAGCCGAGTGTACTGCCTTTTGGGCCTCTCAACTCTTGGTTGGCTGTATTGCTGAGGAGCAGCAGCAGGCTTTGAAATTACCACCGCGTTAACAGCTTGGCGGCATTCTGGTTTGTTCTGTCTCCTGGGACCATACACAGCACTAGCTTCCTTCTTGAAGGGCTTCTTTTCAGAGCTCGAGGAGGCACCTTTCTGTATCTTCCCCAATTTGATACCAGCTTCGATCCTTTCACCAGTCAGGATCAGGTCTGTAAACCCAGCAGAGGAATTACCAATCAGGTGGTTGAAGAATGGACCAGACAGGGTTCCCAAGAACATGTCCACGAGTTCACGGTCACTCAACGGTGGCTGCACCCTGCCAGCCAGGTCTCTCCACTTCTGCGCATACTCTTTAAAACCTTCACCTGTTCCCAGTGACATACCCTGGAGTTGGGTACGCGTGGGAGCGAGGTCAGAATTGTACTGATACTGCTTATAAAAAGCAGTAGCCAAGTCCTCCCAGTTATGAATGTTGGTTCCATCCAGCTGATAGAACCATTCGAGATGAGTCCCTGAAAGACTCTCCTGGAAGAAATGGACCCATAAGTTCTTGTCTGCAGTGTAAGGCTGGATCTTCCTTACATAAGAGCGGAGGTGCAATTTAGGACAGGAAGCCCCGTCGTACTTCACAAAGGCAGGTGCCTTGAACTTGTGTGGGATCACCACCCCAAAAGATAAACCTAAGTCTCCAAAATCCAACCCAGGCACATGTTGAATTTCCATAGCATTTAACCGGTCCTCCAGCTGTTTGTACCTGTCCTCAACAGGAGGGTACTGTTCATCATTGAAGTCTGTCTCGGTGTCGGAGACCACAGGACTAGGAACCTCTCTCCCTTGGTGACTGCCTTCCCCAACAGATGGAGTAGTCAGCTCAGCTTCATTCTGCAGTGTATTCCCGAGTTTGCGTCCAGTGTTGAACAACACAGTCCTCTTCTTCTTCTTCTTCTTCTTCTTCTTCAGGAGCAAAGCCTTCAACTCCTGTTGTCCTTGGGCTAAGCTCATGACCAGCTCTTGAAACTGGGCTTTCTGGGCCTGGAGGGCCTTGATAGCTTGCTCGGTAGTAGGTTCAGGGTTCATGATGACTGCTGAAATAAACAGCGAAGAAGATTAAGCAACCTGTAGAAAAAGGGTACCTGTTATGCACATTATGCATGATATGCTATTTATGCAATGCATTCAAGGGTTCGAAAGTTCAAATTCGTTGTAGACAAAAAGGAACACACGTTATATTAAGAAACAGTCTGTTCAGTACATCAGGGCCTCATGGGCAAAACATTACAAAATAATTATTCCCAAAAGACACTGCGCATCCTCTTTGGAGCTATGTAAGTGTTGAGAGTCTTTTCCTCGTGCAGTAGGCGAGTGAGCTCCAAGACCTTCTTCTCACTGGCATGTAGACTAGTTTAAAGAGAATTCCGTTCTTCCTTGAGTTGGATCCAGCTCTTTTGCATTTCTTCCCAAGACGTTGGCATGTCAGGATGTTGAATGGTGTAGGGCACCTCTCCTTCTAAGACTGGCTCTTTTATCACAGGGAGAACATGAGGATATGGCATCACCAGCTTCTGGGAGCGGGCTCGTACCCATTTGAGATAAGGCTCCAGGGGGGTGGAGTTCTTGTGTCCTAGTGTCTTGCTATCTACCCTGTTGGGCATCCTCCAAGCTCTGATAAACCTCTGGCAAAGTCCTTGTGCATCGTTGTCGAAGTCAAAAACTATGTCAGGAATCAACATGTCATGAGGGCCATCCCTCCGAGCATAACCAAACTGTCTCAAAGCCAGACACGGGTTGTAAGTAATACCTCCTCTGATTCCAAGTAAAGGAACATTAGGAAACTCCCCGCAACGATCAATGATAGTGACATTCTCTCTGGACCGAGAACACCAATGTATATCAGCATGTGTAAGAGTCATCAATCGTTGTGACCATCTCAAACCCCGCTCGTTCTTTAAAACTGATTGTGGAAGGTGCGAAATAAACCACCTTGTCAGGAGAGGAGTACAGCACATGAGAACACCTCTTTTTCTCATGGTTCGACTGTAACATGAGTGGAGGATGTCCCCTAGCAACGTAGGTATAGGATTCCTGGACATGAAGATCTTGACAGCATTGATATCTATAAGCTGATCTGGATTCGGGAACAACACCAACCCATAGACAAGGAGTGCCACAACTTCTTCAAAAGCTTGTAGGTCAAGGGAATTCCAACATTCTTGGGCCTTCTCAAACAGGAACTTTGCTAAGAATCCTTTGATACCACTTATGGTTTCCCAATTCCCCTTGATGTCAGATGGTTGTAGGCGTAATGCTTTAGCAACCTCTTCAAGTTTGGGTTCCTTTTCCGTACCGTTGTAGGGTAGTTGGCTGAGAATAGGAACCTTCAGAAGCTGAGAGAACTCTTCCAAAGTAGGCACCAGTTGATAATTTGGGAAAGTAAAACAGTGGTGCAGAGGGTCAAAGAACTGGAACAACACTTTCACCATATCCTCTTCAATGTTGGTATTGACCAAGCTGATGAGACTACCATGCCTTTCACTGAAGGAAGAGTTCTCGGGAATCCTGGATGTAAGCTCCTTAAGCTGAGGAGGGACCCTTACAAGGTTGATCTGAATTGTCTTTCTGCGGATAGTTTCCATGTCCTACAAAACAAGAACAAAGATGAAGATTCGAACCCCTTGAAGTGGTTAGTAAATGCATATGATGCTGTATGATGTTATGATGTTATGATAAGGACACACCACGAGTATTCACAAAAAGCAAACATGATAAGGCACACAAGTAACACCAGACAACCCTTAGAGTTCAGGCCAGCATGAAGTTTGGGGTACTACCCTCTTGAAGTTGGTGGGCTCAATACCTGTCCTATCAAAAGTAACCGGGTTCTAAGGATCTCAATATCATTAGGTTGTTTTCTGTGTTCATTGTTTTGATTTAGCCACTGAATTGGCGATCAAAATATTCCAAGAAAACAACCCTCCATGAGTGTAGTATCGAGTATCTACCAACTTCAGACTGCACTAAAGTCGGTCATCTCACTACCCTAAAGAGGCCAGGATGGTCAAGTAAGGTTCCTAAGGTCAGTTGATGCTTCACGACACCACGCGGCGGCCCCGTACTCTCCTTGACTTGACTCAAGGGTTACCGGTACTCACCAAAGTGCCACATCAACGTAGCAAACTGCTTCAACCGTGTCGGTATACCCCGCACAGTTCCCTCACAGTTTGTTGCTACTTTCTAAGAAGGTATCCCCAGATCCGGGTTAGGATCTATGAAACTCCAAGGCAAACCCACAATATTAAATCAAGCAAAGCAAGCAATTGAAAACATGATAATGAACTATTCCTAAGGTACACCTCACTTTTAATGTCCCCAGCAGAGTCGCCAGTTCTGTGATCGGTGGAAATAGAACTGACTGTTTTTAGCTGGTTTTGCGAAATGTCGCGGTAAGCAACAGTCGCCACCGTCTTTTATGTTCTCCAACCTAGAAAGGACAAAAGCACAGCAAAATTCCTTCTTTGAGAATGTTTCTCGGTTCGGGAGATAGATTTATAGAAAGGGAAGGTGTTAGCACCCTTTCTATCCATGGTTATCCACGGGCTCTTAGGTACTTGCTCTTATATTTTCAAAAGATTTGTTTGCTTTTCAAGTGTGTGTGGGTTTTGAAAAAGTTTCGTTTGAAAAATTTCTAAGTAACTCTTGTATCTGTCCTCAAGAGTGTATGAAAAATTTGTTTGAAAACTTTTAGAAAGTGTGAGTGCGAAAAGTATTTTTTGTTTGTTTTGAAAAGATCAAGTACTTAAGAGAAATCTACCTACTCTAAGGAATTAGGCTGTGTAAGAGTCCTTTAGATAGTGCTATCCCACCATTGAGAGGTAGGTAGCACCATCGTTGGAGTTATTCGGGTCAATTCGATTATCGAGACATGTGTGGTCACCAAAGTAATGGTAGGACACCTTAGAAGTAACCCTAATGTCCTAGATCCTTTTTTATCCGAGGCAACCGTTTCGAGGCAACTGGATCTTTTGGACAGAAGGGCGACCTCTAAGACACCCTATACTTGATGACCACGTTCGAGGCAACCAGTGAGGCGTACCCTAGGAGTGGCATGTGCATTGTGTGTTGTTTTTCAGTTAAGGTTATCTTGTACATGTTATTTGTGAGCTACAGATTAATTTTTATTTGTCATACATTCTTTCATGCATATTAACAGTTAGGAGTGCGGAAAATAAATTGCGGAAAGGTAAATATAACTATTACAAGGCGCGGGTATATACATCGCCAAAAAACAAAAACCCGTTTTGGAAAATAAAGTGCGAGAATTTAAATAAGGCGATAAAATCCTAATTAACTATTACATATCCGAAGACAGTTACATCAAAATAATGAATTAAAGTAAGTTGCGCGCGAAAGAAAGAATCGGGACGTCTTAGGGTTTTGACCCTTTTTTAAGAAAGAATTGAATTTTTGTCCCTTTTGCAATTAATTAAAATTAAAACTAATAACTAATTAATTAATTATTTATTAAAATAAAAAAAATGTTTTTTTTGTGTTTTTTTATATTTTTAATGAAAATAAAACAAAAGGAATTAAAATTAAAAGAAGAAAAAAATCTAGTTCTAAATTTATTTTAGTTATTAAGAAAAAGATTAAAGTTGCCTATTTAAACTAACTAATTAATTATAATTTATTTACAAAAAATAATATGAAATTAATAATAATATTAGTTTTTTCTTGATTTTTAATTTTTATTGTGAAAAATTAATCATGTTAGTCAAATGATAAGAATAATAATTAGAAAAATAGTTAAACAAAATAAAAGAGAAAAATAGAAAAAAAAAGAAAAAAAAAAGAATGGACCAGGGGGTATTGGGCCCTGAGGGAGGTGCATCTGGAAATTGCTGGCCCATTAACCAGCCTTGTTGACTTTTGGAGATTGCCTGGAGCACGTTGACTGGAGAATATAGTGTTCATCACTTTTTGGCCCTTGGATTGATGATCATGGCCACTTGGCATGTGGAACGCTGAAGGTTCATGATGAAACGCACTGGGCATCATGCACACAAACACATAAGAAAAAATGATATGGAATTTTGGGGGACCTGGGAATCGAACCCAGGTCCCATTGATTGCCAGACACATCCTCCCCCACTACACCAAACGCTGCATCTTGTTAATATAATATGCAATAAATATAATATAAGAAACTAACGCTTATGCTGGAATTTTACAAAACGCGTGCATATTATTTGAATGAGCCAATCAGATGCAAGCACGTACTTCGTCTTCCTCCTTTTTTCCTGTAAAAACAAAAAAATTAGCGGGGGTTTTAAACCCCCACAATATGGAATGGCAGAAAATAGCGAATAGGTCTCTATGCAAGATAAATTGAGCGCGAGGATAGTTTTGTGTTTGTCTCGTTCCAGCGATCTCAACCATGGGCGTTGGAGGTTCTGATTTTACCTATATGATAAACCCCCAATTCAAAAGCTTGAAAACCCTAAATCTTATCCATGGTGGTTTGTGATTCAGGGCTCCAAAACGCAATTGCCTTATACCATTAGCTTCAGAAGAGTGTTAGCAATGTAAAGCACACAAAAAATTTCATCAATGATGCAAGAATAATGAATTATGATTGTGAGACAAATATGCAAACCGTATGACTGTAGTGGTTGATTTCTTGAGTTCTAGCAAGTGGTTTTGATCCCAAATCGCTCCTGAAGCTTCCAGCAATATGTCTGAATCTCTAAATCTCCTTGAAAGGGCCTCTAAGGTGGAATTCAGTTTCAAACTTTCTTTGACTTTTTTGGATTTTGGTTTGGCCGTTTGAGGGATGTTCAGGTCGTGAATGAGGCTTGGTTTGCTTGCATATGTACATGTGAATGATATTAGGTCACATTATGAGCCAATGATCCATTGCAATTAAGTTTTTGAGATTCTTCATAACCACCATTAAAGGACTTTCCAAGTTTGTTCAAATTTTGAATTTTATGCTCAAAATGGCCCTAGCACGAATTTGGTATGTGGAATATGACACATGAAAGCCATTCAAACCTCAAGATACCATTCCTTTAATTTTTTTGATTTTATTTGAATTATTATGGATTAAAATGAATTAAATCCACAAAAATTAAATAAAAAAGAAAAAATAAATGTTTGGTCTTGAAATTAATCAGGGGACACGTGGGTGGCATGACAAGGCTGAATCAAGTGGAAGAAAGTGGGCCCTTTTGTCAAAAATTGAAGTTTCAAGGATAGTTGACTTTTGCCATTTCACAAAAATTTCCCAACTTCTCCAATGCACATCTTGCTCAATTTTGATCATATGAACATGTTCTTGGACATTTTGGAAAGGTCTTGAAGTCCTATAACCAATTCCTTTGGTCCCATGTCATTTGAATTTGCCAATCTCAAGTTATGGTCTTTGACTTAAAATGCCTTTTTGTTGACTTTTGAAAATGACCTATAATGTTGAAATTGATAACTTTTTGTGAGAGCATTTCTTGGACTTGGAATGTGAAGATGAGTTGTAGGAAATGTCATCCCCTTAAAAATTAGCATTGGATGGGATTTTTCTAATGAACCATGAAAAAGTTATGCCTTGGTCAAGTTACAGTTGACTTTTTAACTGTCCAAAAATGGAAACTTTTGCATCTTGATGATTTTTGAGCCATGCTTGTGGAATCATGATCAAGAATTGATTAAATGATGATTGTGGCCTCAAAATAAGATGTTGACAAAAAAATTTGACTTTTGACTGCCAAATGACCATTTTACCCCTACAGTTGATTGTGAAGCAATTAGGGCTTTTGATTGTGCAACTTGATGCTGTGAGACTTGCAACTTGGCATGTAGATGCTTGACAATGTGTATAGGCATATGTGACTTGATTGGACCCTTGAAAACCTCAACTTCCTTGAAGGAACCAAAACCCTAATTTGACTGGCTTAGGAGGGTGTTTGAATTGTGCAACCCTTGAGAGATTTTGAACCATTTGAAGATGATGCTTGTCAACAATTTGAAGAATATGGGAGGGAAAATTGTATAATGATGTGTAATGGATAGTAGTATGCTTAGGATGAAAACCCCAAATTTCTTAGGTTTTGAAATTGTTAGGTTTGAATGAGGAATTGTTGGTATATATGCACTTAAATTGGTGTTATAGAATGAATAAAAATGTTGTGTACGTATGAAATTTCAAGGATATGTATGCTGTTGATTTAAAATGTTGGGGTTTTGGGTTGAAAATGTTGATTTTCGTATATAAAACAGTAGAATTTTCACAGTCACGGTATGGAAACCGGTTTTCAGTATTGGGGAAACCGATTTCCTAAAGTTGACAGACTTTTTTTGAAAACTTCAAAAATTTATAACTTTTGAACTGTAACTTCGTTTGAGTCCCTGTTTGAAGCGTTAGGAAGCTGGCACGATATTCTTTTCAATAAAAATGGTCTTGTTGGAAGTATGTGATTTAATTACTATATGGTTGTGTAAATTGACTTATATTTGTGTTTTGTGTGATTGTGGTTGATGTTGGAATGTAATGATACTTTGTACAACATGCTATGTATTATTATGATAGTTTGGTGTGGTAATACTATGAATATGAATTGTATGTGAATGATTCATGAGAATGTGTAGATATGTGCAAATGTGTGTTAATTCAAGTGTGATGAATTATTGAAGGTATACATGGATGTTAAGATTAGAGAATGATCTTAATTGCATATGGTTGTTGTAATTACACATGCATTATTTGTTGTCAAGAGGCATGCTTGTTAGTTATAAGGGAGCTAGTAACTTGTCTCAAACCTAAAGAGGGATTTGAAAGCTAAGAGGGTGGGCTTTTGTGTGTTATTGGTCTAGAGGACGAACCTGGTTTAAAGTAAAAACTATATAAAAATAACAATGATTGGTACCATATGCATGAGTATTGTATTGGAGTTACATTGAGTCATATTATATTTATGTTGCAATATGAAATTGTGTGAATAATGTGGAATTGACATATTGGTGAAATTGAGAAATTGTGGATTGTGACTGTGTGTACTCATGAATAACATGATCTTATAGGGTGATGTTATGTTAGAAAGTATTTGAAGTGTGAGAATGTTCATCTTTATGCATGTATGTTATGCATTATGTAATTATTATTCAATTTCGATAATCATATGAATTCTCACCCTTCTGTTGAAATGATGTTTAATACGACATCACTCAGGTACTGAAGATTAGAGTTGCTTTGGCAAGAGTGAAGTTGAAGAAGCTATCTTTATTTTATTTCAGTATTTTGGGATTTAAGTCATACTCTGGTCATGTAACATTGGGAAATATTTGAATTCATGTTTTCATAGATACTTTGTATACTCTATTTTATTTTGTTATTCTGATTTAAATTATATAGTGAATTGGTGTTTATGCCTAAGTTGATTAAATAAATAAATTTTATTTTGGATACCTGAATACTATATTCATTTGAATGAAAATGATTCTACTGTTACATGCTTATATGAAAGTGTATGGAAAGCATGAATTTTAAATAAGTGTTATTGAGCATGATAAGTGTTTGTTATGTATGGAGTATGTGTGACACCCTTGTATGAGATGCGTGATTAGTATTACTCTGATTTATGACATATTATTCCACAGGGTTTTAGAGGGTGTTACATTAGAGGTATCAGATCAAAGTCAGTAAGTTGACCAAGTTGTTAATGTGTTTATTCTCGTGTATATTCGATATGTGTATGTGACACTATCAGTACTGTTTGTTCTAACGAGAATTTGTTGTTAGAAACTCTCAGAACAATGGTTGGAGGCAGGAATAATGACGCTATTGTTGAAGCTTTGGCAATACTGGCTAGAGAGATTGGGCATAATCAACATGTCAACAATAATGTTGGGAATAACAACAATGATGATGAATTACGTGCTTTGGGGAAGTTTCAGAGGAACAGCCCGCCAATTTTCGAAGGAGCACATTGTCGCATTTGGGATTTTCATTAAAGTGCGAACGGAGGATAAAGCCATAAGAGTCGTGTTGTACCCTAAAATTTTCCTCCCATTTTTAAGACAAATTATTTTAATAGGTCTTCTCATGCTCCTAGGGTCCTCAATTGCTCAAGACTAAGGGTTGACCAAACAAACTCTCCTCTTAAGTAATCAACCTACAACAAGGGTTTTGCTTTTCTTAAATGGATTTGATGACTTCTCATATGTATCAAAGAATCCTCATACCAAATTTCAAGCCTTGCAGCACAAGTTTGCTCAATCAATTGCTCATATGATTGAAAATCAACTATATTGGATAAAAAGTCAACTTTGACCAATTTACAGTCAAACTTCAAGATTTTTGGTCAACATCAATATTTTGAAGTCACATTCATCATTTGATCAAGGGTTGATCATGATTCATCAAAAGTCAAAAGTTGCTAAATCGAGGTTTTCTTTACAGTCAACTAAAATTTGACCAAGCATAACTTTCACACACTTCACCATAAATTCCTCAACCAAATCCTATCATGAAGGAAATTCAATTCTCTACAATTTTGTCTCTCTAAGCTCAAGGCCAAAAATGCTTCATTTGAGAGATATGGGCCAAAACATTACGAGTCATTTTAAAAGTCAACAAAAAGACACTTTTTGTCAAAGCACTTTATATCAAGTTAAAGACTTTAAATGAAAAAATTACCAATATGAGAGTTGTCAGAGACATCTTGAGGTTTCCAAAAAGTCCAAGATCATCTTCATATGACAAAAATTGAGTGAGTTATGATTGGTGCAAGTTGGGTAATTTTGAGAAAATACATGAAGTCTAAATTGAGAAAATTTGAATTTTTGGGCTAATGAGCCTATCTTTTAAGGTCCAAACGTGTTCCTGACCTCATAATAGACCTCTTAATCCATTCAATTATTTTCGTGGTTTTTATTTCTTTTTATTTTGGTTTTATTCAATTAAAAGAAAAATAAATCAAATAAAATACCAAATAAATGATATAAGGCATGGGATCTATTTTTGAATCAAATCATAAGTCTAAAAAGCTGGCGACAACTTGCAAAAAACGTGTAAAGATTGATTGGTACATGATTGGCCTAAAAAAGAAAGATTTCATGCAAAACTTCAATCAAATATTTGATCATGAAATATAAGAGATTTGATTCTCTTTTGTTGACCTAAATCTTCCACTATAAATACATGACACCTTTAAACATCAAGGACACAAAAATTGCCTCAAGAACAAGTCCTAAAAAAATCTCAAAATTGTCAAAACTAGGGCAAACCAAAAACCTTGTGTGCAATCAATTTCAATCCATTCCAAGTATCCCATCATGTTCTTGAAGTTCTCAAGAGTTCATCTCATCCATCCTTGAAGCTTGAAGGGCGCCATATTATCACATCTCAACATCACCGGTTGGGTAATCTTCTTGAAATTCAAACTCATAATTTATGCATTGTTGATTAATTTTATCCATATATACCTGTTTATAATGATGTTTAGACTTGTTTAGAATCATCATTTGCAAGCTTTAACGCGGGAATAAGGATCTGCCATTGCTAGGTCAGTTTGAGATATTTTCTTCGAATCTCGCAATACAAGTGTTTTCAGGCCAAACTAACACCACAATTGGATTCAGGAGGTCCAAATTAGGGGGATACAACCCCCCTTGATCTTTAAATCTTGCTATTTTTACAAGTTGGATGTTTTATTGATCAGAGAAGACGACTGGAGCTAGGGCTCCGACGCTTCTCTGATATATGTTTTATTATATATTTATATTCTATAACAAAAACGTAGCGCATCACAATTGGTTAGAGACTGAGGCATGTAACGTGAGGGGTATGGGTTCGATCCCTACGTCTTGCAATTACTTTTGTTGATTTTCCAAACTAGCATGCATGTTAATATTATGATGATTAATGCCTGTTAAACCCCAAAATTTTCCCTCCCATTTTACTCCAGACATGCTCATTGAGGTTCCCAATTGCTCAAGGATGACCAAAAATTGACCAGACAAATTCTCCTCCTAAATAATGAACCTCTAGCTAAGGTTTCACTTTTCACAAATAATTATTGGTTGCAAAGACATAAAGTGATTTCCATGGTCCCCAATATGTCTCCAAGAATGTCCATGACAAATTTCATGCCTTAAACTACAAGTTTGCTCAGTCAATTGCTCAAATGTTTGAAAATCAACTATACTAGGTCAAAAGTCAATTGTGGCCTATATACAGTCAAACTTCAAGGTTTTTGGTCAACATCAACATTTTGAAGTGATATGCATCATTTGATCAAGGTTTGATCATGATTCCTCAAGAAATGCTCCTAATCTATCAAAAGTCAAGAATTGCTAAATTAGGATTTCTATAGGAAAAGTCAACTGAACTTTGACCAAGCATAATTTCACATACTTCATCTATTTTCCCCCAACCAAAGCTCATTTTGAAGAGAATCTAATTACCTACAACTTCTCTTTTTCCCTCAAGTCCAAGAAATGCACTATTTGAAAGATACAAGCTCATATATTACAGGGTATTTTCAGAAAGTCAACAAAAGACACTTTTTGTCAAGACCATTTACATCAAGATAAAGTCTTCAAATGCAAAATTGATCAAAATAGGTGTTGTACCCCAAAATTTTCCCTCTCATTTATCAAATATTTCTTCATAAAGACTTCTCTTGGTTCAAGACTGCACTAGGGTTGATCAGCTCAAGACATCTCCTCAAGCACTGATGACCAAAATTAGGGTTTGAGATTGCACAAGGATATTTGAACTTTCAATGCTCCATATGACTTTAATGGGTCATTATGGACCCCCAAGATTACTCATGTCAAATTTCAACTCTTGGATCACACTTTTGCCCAGTCAATTGAGCAGTTGACCTAAAATTAGTGGTATTGGGGAAAAAGTCAACTATGGGCAATTTACAGTCAAACCTCGTGGTTTTTGATCCACATCAACATTATAAACTCATATGTATCATTTGATCAATTTTGGACCATAATCCCTCAAGAAATCTGATCAAATCATCAAAAGGGCAAAATGGTCAAAATTAAGGTTTTGACTGAGAAAGGGTAATTTTTGATTTTTGACCTAGAAAATGGTAAATTGGTTTGAAGCATGATTTCAAGAGTTCAATTGTATCATTTTGACCTAATGTCATGACCTGAAATATTTCTCAAGATCAATTGGATTGATAGTGAATTTTCAGTCAACTGATCAAAAAGTCAACTGTACACTGAAAAGTCAAACTTTGACTTTTTGGTCAAAGATCACAATTCATCAAAACATGTCAAAATATGAAACTTATTCATCAAAAAATCAAAAATTCAAGATTTCATTTTGAAAAGTCAAAGTTTTCTAACTTAGAAATTTTTCTAAGTGTTTAAACTTCATGTTTTTTCATAACTTTAGGCCAATTTTTCACCATGATGCAAGAGGATTCAGAAGAAACTTCCAACATGAAAGTTGTATATCTCTATGATATCTACAACATTTCTTTACAAAACTTCTCCTAAAAATTCTTGGATCTCAAGTTATTAATAGCTAAAGTCATGGTCTTGAAATTGGACACTTAGTGAAAATTTTCCCTAGTTTTGGGTCATGATTTTGATCTAACTTCATGGAACTTTTTCACATAGTTCCAAGGGGAATTTTAAAAAGTGATTCAAAGAGGGTTTGTAGAGCACATTACAAGCTTTCCAAAATGCCACGGAACTCCTTGAGATCATTCTTGAGTAGGGAGAATCGAAGAGATGAAGTTAGGGTTTTCACACTTGAAATACAAGTCATTTTGTGATGAACAAGATTCAAATTTCAAACCTATGCTGCATAATCTCTACTTTACAGGTCTCAAACTTGTTAGGCACTCCATAATTAATTGCTTGCATAGCTGTTAGAGGTCTCAATTCAAGCATTCAATGCAAGGCCATGCTTTATATCCATTTTGGGAAGAAAGTGCACAATGCCATTTTGATAAAGTAGCTTTTTGCACAAAACTTGTTCTTGAACCTTGCAATTGTTTTCTTCTGAACATACAGGTCCTATAACTCAAGAGAAGTTTGTCTAAACACTTACAATCACTCAACCCATGCTTGTACTTCTTCTTGGAACCATACTTCCCACTTTTCTTCAAAATCAAGTAACATAGCAATCAGTCTATAATTGGTACTTCTGACCCTCTCAAGCACTCAAGTCTTTTGCTTATACATACACAAGTAATTTGCCACAAATGACACTCATGCTTGAGCCCTGAAAACACCAAGAACTCAGATTTGCATCTCATACCTCCATTTTCACATAACCTGACCAAAAGTTTGAAACTCATAACTCCCTCGTGCGTTTTCAAGCCTCTTTGTTCCCAAAGCTTCTAAACATCATTTAGAAGTCATCCCTCATCCTGTTACAGTTCTATAACACCTCCATCACCATCCTCTATTTCCAAAAATAGAGGTCTGCATCTTGACTTCTCCAAGCCAGTTCAAGCGATTACAACTCAAAGTAACCATTACATTAGCTTCCTGGGACCTCAGTGGAGCTATTCTGATCACCACAACACCTTGGGGAGTGCTCATTTGCAGAACACGACTTCCAGTTTTGAGGTAAGTTATCTCAACTTTGAACTCTTCATACAAGCATCATTAATGTTTAATTTATGAATGAAAAATGTAGACATCATTGTTCTAAAGCTAACCATATCTTTAGATTTCATTTATATTGCTTGAGTAGTTAGAATTTTGAATCTGAACATCCTGAAAAAATTAGGTCAGAATTTGGTACCATTCAAAAATCATGTTCATTCTTGAGAATTAGTTTAAGTTGTTTACATATCTGGAATCGTGGTAAAATTTTACACAAGTTTCATGTTTACTTTGTTGCAAATGGTTGAGAAATGAACAAGTTACAGGTGGTCTGGCTGAAGATTGAAGATGAAGTGTAATCAGGATGCGTTTTATGTTATATATTTATGGTTTTGCATAAGTTAACGGATGTATCACCACCCCAGTGGTTAAAGAGTGCACCTGTCACTATGAGGTTCTGGGTTCAAGCCCCAGCGTGACCTTTTGTGATTTTTTACACTTTTTTTTTGACTTTTTTGCAGCACTGGGCTTCACTCATTTGGGCCTATTCTTTTTTGCTTATTCTGACTTCCCTGGACTATTCACACCCCTGACCCATTTTATTTTCTTTTTCTCATTTTTCATTTATTTATTTTCTTTAATATTTTATCTAATAAAAAAAATCAGAAAAAATATAAAAAAAAATTAGATTTATATTTTGATATAGTTTTTTTTTTACAATAAAAGTTATTTTTATTTAATCATACTTTATTTATTTTACTAATTGGTTTGTAAATTTAATTAAAAACTAGGATTTTAGTTATTTTCTTTTACACAATTAAAATATATTATTTTAAAACTAAAAAAGACCAAAAATATTTTTATAATACTATAAATTATTTTTAAGACAAAAATACCAAAAATATTCTTCTTACAAACTTAATTTCTTTTTTAATCAATTAATATTTAGATTAGGGTTTTATTTAAATTCTTTTCCTAGTAAATTTAGGTTTACTTTTACTAATTTAATGAATTATTTTCTTTTAGTTAATTAGGTTAAAACAAAACCCTTTTTCCTAAAAAAAATCCAAACAAAAATCCATTTTCTTTCCATTTTATATTCTTGTATATTTATTCATTTTTGTACATTATTTATCCAAATTCAATATGGTTGTAATAGATTATTTAGATTTAAATTCTTGCAATCCCTATTTGTAATTTGTACACCCCCCACAAGTATTGTAATAGCGTAGTAATTTTAAATTCCGCAATTTATCGTTTTATATACAAATGCTAGTAATTAGGGTTTTGAATGGAAAAACTAAAACCAATCAATTAGAAAACCCTAATCAAAGATAAAACCAAGAATGAAAAACATTACACTTGCACACAAGCACCCTTAGGGTAAAATCCACTTGGTTGCCTTACAAAATGGCCATGTTATGCATGTGAGGTATCTTAGAAAAAACAAGCAAAATACAAGACCATAGTCCCTCGATAACGCTATAAAAAATTGCCTTTCAAAATTGATCTTAGTCCCTAAAGAGAATGCTAAGATACCTCGCAACATCGCTAATCATGGCTATATGATGACCCATGCACGTCCCGTTTACATCAAAAGTTAGGGTTGCTTACCAAATCAATGGTAAGATAACAATGTCAAAGGAAAGAGAAAATAAACAAGAAAGACTTTTGAGTAGGTAGAATGTTCCTAGTTACTTGCTCAATTTCAAAACCAAAACATCCTTGTTATTTTCAAAACAAACGCCAACACTTTCAAAAACATCTTTCAAACTTGAAAACATTTTCAAAAGATCAACACTTTGTATACATTCTTACGAACGAGAATCATTACAAAGTTTGCCTAAGCGATGACACCTTTTCAAAATACTTTCAAAAACCACACAAAGCATAATTTCAAACAAAAAGCAAGTGATCTAGCAAGTAACTAAGATCCCATGGAAAATCATGGATGAAAAGGGTGCTAATACCTTCCCTTTTCATAATCTACCCCCCAAACTCAAGAAACAATCTCAAAGGTCTTTCCTGTTCTTTTTCACCTTTCCTTTTGGATAAAAGAAAAGTCGATGGCGACTCTTGCTAACCGCAACATTTGCGATAAAACGCAAAAACATCCCAAGTCAGTTCTCCCACCGTATCACGGAACTGGCGACTCCGTTGGAGACAATTCTAAAAGTAGGGTTACCTTAGGGCTAGATCACATTTACTTACTTTCTTTGTTTGACTTGTATGCTTTACATTTTGGTTCTTTGTTTGGGTTTGAATCCTCTACCCGGATTTGGGATACCTTATAGGTAAGTAGCAATATGTTATGGAAACTGTACGGGGTATACCAACACAGTCTAAGAAATAGCTATGTTAGTGCGACATATTTGTGAGTACCGGTAGCCCCTGAGTAGTCAAGGAGAATACGAGGCCGCTGAGTGATGTCATGAAGCACTAATGAACTTTTAGAACCTTTACTTGACCAACTTGGCCTTTAGGACGTAGTGAGATGACCGGCTTTGGTGCAGTCTGAAGTTGGTAGATACTCGATACTACACTTATTGAGGTTTAGTTATTTGTGATATTTCGGTCGCCATTAAAGAGGCTTGCGCTGAAACAATTCCCAAGGAAACAAACCAGTGATATTTAGCTCCTTAGAACCCAGTTACTATTACTAGGACAGGTTTGAGCCTACTAAACTTTAAGAGGGCACTCACCTATGAGACTCCATGCAAGCCTAAACCTACGGACTTGTTTGCTTTTTGTGTGTATATACTTGTACATAACATCATAAACATCATAACATCATACTCATACTCACTAACCATTTCAAGGATTTTTTGGGATTTATCTTTATTCTGTTTTGTAGGACATAGATTTTATTCGCAGGAAAACCATTCAAGTCAATCTCGTAAGGATCCCTCCTCAACTCAAAGAGATAGCATCAAGGATTCCTGAAAATTCCCCATTTACCGAAAGACATGGTCGCCTGCTAAACTTGGTTACCTCCAACACTGTGAAGACATGGTGAAGGTGCTCTTTCAGTTCTTTGATCCCTTACACCATTATTTCACATTTCCCGATTATCAACTTGTGCCAACTTTGGAAGAATTCTCCCAATTCTTGAGGATTCCCTTTCTCAATCAACTACCTTTCAACGGTACGGAAAAAGATCCAAAGCCAGAAGAGATTGCTCAAGCTCTACACTTGCAACCATCTGATATCATAACTAATTGGGAAACAAGGAGTGGTGTCAAAGGTTTCCTAGCAAAGTTCTTGTTTGAGAAAGCTCAAAACCGTTGGAACTCTTTGAATTTGCAAGTCTTTGAGGAAATTGTGGCTCTCCTCATCTATGGGATGGTTTTGTTTCCAAATTCAGACTAACTCATAGATGTGAACACCATCAAGATCTTCATGTCTTGTAACCCGGTGCCTACTTTGCTAAGGGACATCCTACATTCCTTTCGCACTCGTACTATGAGGAAGAGGGGTATCCTCATGTGTTGCACTCCTCTCTTGGCAAGATGGTTTATTTCGCATCTTCCCCAATCTGTGTTGAAGAATAAGCAAGGTTCAAGGTGGTCACATAGGTTGATGACACTCAGACATTCAGATATTCGTTGATGTTCCCGCTCTTTGGAGAATGTTACTATGGCCATGTGATTTTGAGTGGAGAAATTACGACTGATCTGTCGAAGATTGAAGTTGTGTCTCAGTGGGAAGCTTTGAAATCTGTCTCTGAGATTAGAAGTTTTCTTGGGCTAGCAGGCTATTATCGGAAATTCATTGAAGGATTTGCCAAGTTAGCTTTGTCGTTGATGCAATTGACTAGGAAAGTTCAGGCTTTTGTTTGGAATGCAAAATTTGAGGAAAGTTTTCAAAAACTTAAGAGAAGATTGACGATAACTCCTGTTTTGATTTTACCTAACCCGACATAACTGTTTATTATGTATTGTGATGCTTCAATGATGGGATTTAGAGGTTGTAATGACCAGTTTAAAAATGTAGATTCTCCACCGTTAATTTTTATCCTAGAGAAGGGAATAATGGATAACCCTAATTTGATCAGAGATTCTAAGTTGTTGACTCGTTTTAGACGAAGGGAAGGTGTTAGGCACCCTTCATCTACCTTACTCACAAGGATACTAGGGTTTAGGTTTATGATTTAGGAATAGGGTTTCAATTTTAATTAGGGGAACTCGCCACAGTTTTGTAAGTCATATGTCTATGTATCCTCTTATGAGCAATCAGAGTCCTAATTCGTAGTTCGCAGTTGTTTGGTTAGTATTTTTTATGGATTATGGAAATATCTTGAATATTACTTGAACCAAGTCTGGGTTTGTAAATTGTGGACTTTGTAGACGAAGTTTACAGTCGATAAAAAATTTCTCTATAATCCTTTTTGAAAATATATATAAGTTTAAATTTATTAAGTTAGTAGAAAATTGTTACTAATTTGAATGGTTAGATGTTTTCGAATATATTATACAATATGAGAAAAAAATATTTTTAATGCATGAGAAAAAAGAATTTAATGCAATTAAAGTATTTAAATGAGTTAGTATTTAAAAAGAATTTAAATTAAAAAATAAACAATTTTAGAATTTTATTAAAATAAAAATATGTCCCATAATTATTAATATGCAAAAAATGTAATAAATAAATAAACAAATGAATACATAAATAGAATTATAAAATAAATTGATTTTAATTAAAAAATGCAAGGGTGTGTGTGATACAGTGGCAGAACCGAAATTGTTTTAGGAAAATGATGGTTTGCATTTTGCGTTTGTGTTCGCAAAATGTCGCGGTAAGCAAGAGTCGCCACCGACTTTTATTTTATCCAACTGGAAAGGAAAAAAGCACAGAAAAATTCCCTTTTCGAGATTTTGAGTACGGGGGGTAGATTATAGAAAGGGAAGGTGTTAGCACTCTTTCTATCCATGGTTTTCCATGGGCTCTTAGGTACTTGCTCATCTTTTAAAAATTGCTTGTGTGTGTTTGTTTTGAAAAAATTTGTTTTACTTCGTTTGTCTTCAAGAGTGTTACGAAGTGTTTTTGAAAACTTTAGTTTGACAAAGTGTAAGTGTGAAAAGTTTGATTTTGAGCAAGTACCTACTAGCATCTACCTACTCGAAAAAAGAATTGTTTCTATTCTTGTTTCCTTTAGACAACGCTATCCCACTGTGATCGGTGGATCTGGAACTGACTGTTTAAAGCTGGTTCGCGAAATGTCGCGGAAGCAAGAGTCGCCACCGTCTTTTATTTTCTCCAAATGGAAAGGACAAAAGCACAGAAAAATTCCTTAAAGAGATTGCTCTCGGTTCGGGAGGTAGATTATAGAAAGGGAAGGTGTTAGCACCCTTTCTATCCATGGTTATCCATGGGCTCTTAGATACTTGCTCATTTGTGTTTTCAAAATGGTTTGTTTGCTTTTCAATGTGGGTTTTTAAAAAAATTCTTTGAAAATTCCAGTTCGACTCTTGTATCAGAGTGTTTGAAAAATTACTTTGAAAGCTTTTGAAAATGTGTTGGTGTGAAAAGTATTTTTGAATTTGTTTTGATTTGAATTAGAGCAAGTATCCACGAGTCGTCTACCTACCCTAAGGAATTCGTCTGTGTAAATGTCCTTTAAAGTAGTGCCATCCCACCATTGAGAGGTAGGTAGCACCACCGTTGGAGGTGTTCGGGTCAATTTGAAGGTTCGGGACATGGTGATCACCAGAGCAATGGGAAGACACCTTAGAAGCTACCCTCATGCCAGGTTCCCGGATCATGAGGACTTACTAAGACATCCTCTACTCGACGATCACCTTTCAAGGCAAGGCAACAGTGAGGCGTACCCTAGGGGTGGTGTGTGCGATTCGTGTGTCGTTTTCAGATATTTGTCTTGTCATGTTAAAGTGTTCTACGCTTGTTTTTATTATGGCCATTCATTCTTGCATGCTTTGTTTAACAGTTAAGAGAGTGCGGAAAGGTAAATCTAAAGCTATTACAAAGGCGCGGGTCCACATCGCCAAAATTAACCAGGACCCGATTTGACAGAAAAGTAAAGAAATTAAAAGAATTAAAAGTGCGAGAAGTAATTACAAGGCTTCGGGAGAGGTACATAATTATTTAAGCAAAATAAAATAAATATGCGAAGAAAATAAGAAATTACGAACGAGGGCGTTGGACCCTTTTGCAAAATAATTAAAATTACATGAATTAATTAATTAAGAAAAGAAAGACTTGTTTTTGTTTTTGGTATTTTTATGTTTTTAAGATTTAATAGAAAAAGGAAAGAATTAATTAAAATTTAAATGAGATGTAAACCCTAGTTCTAATTATTTTTTAAGTTATTAAGAAAAATATTGAAATTTTTAATCTAAATTAAACCTAATTTTTACATGCAAATTTGATTATAAAATAAATGAAATAAATATATTATTGGGAAAAAAGAAAAATTAAAAAAAAAGGAATAAAACATTTATTAAACCTAATTCTATATTTTTTTGGATTTTGTTATGAAAGGAATTTAAATTTAAACCCTAATTTATACTAACTTCAATTATATACAATTTGTTTATGAAAATAATTAAAAATAAAATATTTATTATGTTTTTTTATTTTCTAATTTTTTAGGCATTTTTATATTTGCAAAAATAATTAATTGAATCAAAACAATAAAGCAAATAAAACAATAATTGAAAATAAAATATAAAGAAAATATATGGAATTTGCAAACCAGGGGGGGGGGGTTCAGGCCCCAATATGGAGATATCCTTTAGAAATCCAAGCCCAGCAGGATATTGATCCGTTTGACCTTTGCCACTAGCGTGTAGCAGCGTTGACCTGGGTGTAACATGTTCTTCAATCCTGCGCCTTTGATTTGAATCTCTTGGACGCGTGTATGCTTGGATCTGGAGGTATACCATGGAACAACGCCATCAACCTGCATAGGATTGTTAATTGAAAAAAAGATAAATGGAAAGGGTGAAGACCTGGGATCGAACCCAGGTCATTCACATTGCAAGTCACCACGTGCGCCACTGAGCCACTACATACGCGCTTATTATATAACAGTTAATGAATATTATAAAAGAAAATGGGTTAATGCTTGGAAACGCGCGTGAATTTTTAAACGTGCCAATCAGCGTGTGCCACAACATCATCGTCTTCACCATCCCTGTAACACAAAAACAAGAGCAACGGTTTTCCATGCGTTGTTTTAGGCCGGCTAGGGGAAAATAACGATTAGGCCTGTGTTCCTCATAAATTAGGCGCGAGGACATGTTTAGGATCGTCCAGGTCTGCTGATTACAACCATGGCATTCTTGAAGGCTAATTTTTCGTTAAATAAGAAACCCCAATTTTGAGGCCCTGCAAACCCTAGAACGCAAGCATGGTGAAATCTCATATACAGCATAAAAACATAATTGAATGCATTGGTTAGTTTCAAAACTTCATAATGAACATGAATCCATGAATAAAATGCTGTAAAAATGCTTAGATTGGAGAATACGATTATGCAATTTTCATGAGATATCTCAGGTTCTGTATACCAATTCCTTGGGCTTTGATGAGTGTTTGTGATTGGAATGTGTTCAGGAGCCTTCAAGGAAGCTAATGGAATGGTTTTTATGCCTTGAATCGCCTTGTAAGGATGATTTCAGTTTTGCTTTTTTTGACAAAAATTCCAAGTTTGTTCTTAGTTCTTCTGCGCAGCTTTTTGTCTAGCATGATTAGGGTTATGATCAGGTATTTGTATGGAGTCTATTAGGTCACAAAAACTCAATCAAATCTCTTGTAATCATTGTTTTGGAAATTTGATTTTCTTAAGGATCTTTTCATATCTTTTCCATGTGCATTTGATTCAAATCATATCCAATTGCTCCAATTCTTTCCTTATTTGGCTAGGCACGAAATATTGAGCATAAAACATGTATAAAAAGATTGGTTAGGGTGAATTAAATATTTTTCATATATTTAAATGATTTAAATGAATTAATATAAATAAAAATTCAAATAAATAAATAAAAAATGAGAAAATACTTCCCTTTGGGCCAAGTGGTCGTGCACATGTCATGGATGATGAATCATGGAAGAAAAATGGGCCCATTAGCAATTTTAGGTCATTTGAAGTAGTGTTGACTTTTCAAAATATCCAAAAATTTCCCAACTTCCACAAGGCATAACTTGCTAAAATTTTAAGATTTTCTCATGTTCTTGGACATTTTGGAAAGGTCTTTGAGTCCTCTAACCAATGCCTTTGGTCCCATGTCATTTTGATTTACCAATATCAAGTTATGGCCTTTGACTTAAAGTCCCTTTTTGTTGACTTTTGAAAATGACCTATAATGTTGAAATTGATAACTTTTTGTGAGAGCATTTCTTGGACTTGAAGTATGAAGATGAGTTGTAGGAAATGTCTTTCTCTTCAAAATGATCTTTGGATGGAATTTTTCTGATAATCCATGTGAAAGTTATGCCCTGGTCAATTTCAGTTGACTTTTTCAACTGTCCAAATAAGGAAACTTTTTGCATCTTGATGATTTTTGAGCCAAATTTTGAGAATCATGATCAAGCATTGATCAAATGATGTTTGTGGCTTCAAAATGATATGTTGACCAAAAATTTGAACTTTTGACTGTCAAATGACCATTTTGCCCCTACAGTTGACTGTAGTGCAATTAGGGTTTTTGACTGTGCAATTTTGTGCTGAATGCCTTGAAACTTGATATGAGGATACTTGACCATATTTGTAGGCATATGAGACTTGATTGGACCTTTGAAAACTTCATTCTCTTGATCAGAACACAAACCCTAGTTTTGACTATATAGGAGACCTTTGCACTGTGCAACCCTTTGGGGGGAGATTTGAAGCTTGACTTGGCAATTTCTTGGAGAATATGGGAGGGCAAATTTTGGGGTACAACAGTTGCCCCTGTTCAATCTTCTTAGACCTGAGGATGCAGATTGGCTGACGTGCCTTTCGTAATCCGAGGGTAGAAGATGATTGGACACTAGAGTGCCCAGAAATTTGCGCTCACATGTTAGCAGTGTGATGGGGGGAATGGGCTTATAGATGCCATTTGGAGATTGCTGGATAGGATGATGGGCTTATAGATGCCATTTGGATGTTGATCGCGTAGGAGATTCCTTAGCGAGAACCTGCATACCTGCAAAAGAACAAATGAGTACCTGACACGTTGCAGGAGCTGATTTTAGATGCTTGGCATAGATATGTCCTGACTGGTTACAGGAGCTGGGTTTGGAGCTTCAAAAGATGGTGAATGAACCGGGGATGGTTACCATCTTGGTATGAACGGTAAGAGAACCTTGGGCGACTTTAACTTCAACAACGCTCGTTGAGAAAAATCTTGGGTGTCTTCTACTGGGATAAAAATCAGGGAGATCTTAGGGTCGATCTGACTGAACCAGAGAAGGCCTTTGACTGGATAAGCATCAGGAAAATCTTAGGGTCGATTTAACTGAACCGGACAAGGTCTTGAAATATCACCGGATTATTCCAAGAAAACAACCCTCAATGAGTGTAGTATCGAGTATCTACCAACTTTGGACTGCACCAAAGCCGGTCATCTCACTACCCCTAAAAAGGCCAAGTTGGTCAAGTAAAGGTTCTAGAAGTCCATTAGTGCTTCATGACATCACTCAGCGGCCCCGTATTCTCTTTGATTAACTCAAAGGCTTCCGGTACCCACAAATATGTCGCACCAATATAGCTATTGCTTCAACCATGTCGGTATACCCTGCACAGTTTCCACAACGTATTGCTATTTACCTATGAATGCTTCCCAAATCCGGGTGGAGGATTTCAAACCCAAACAATAGAACCATATGTAAAGCACACAAGGAAAACAATTGAAAACATAGTTATGACCTAGCCCTAAGGTACACCTCACTTTATAGAGTATTGTCCCCAGCAGAGTCGCCAGTTCTGTGATCGGTGGATCTGGAACTGACTGTTTAAAGCTGGTTCGCGAAATGTCGCGGAAGCAAGAGTCGCCACCGTCTTTTATTTTCTCCAAATGGAAAGGACAAAAGCACAGAAAAATTCCTTAAAGAGATTGCTCTCGGTTCGGGAGGTAGATTATAGAAAGGGAAGGTGTTAGCACCCTTTCTATCCATGGTTATCCATGGGCTCTTAGATACTTGCTCATTTGTGTTTTCAAAATGGTTTGTTTGCTTTTCAATGTGGGTTTTTAAAAAATTTCTTTGAAAATTCCAGTTCGACTCTTGTATCAGAGTGTTTGAAAAATTGCTTTGAAAGCTTTTGAAAATGTGTTGGTGTGAAAAGTATTTTTGAATTTGTTTTGATTTGAATTAGAGCAAGTATCCACGAGTCGTCTACCTACCCTAAGGAATTCGTCTGTGTAAATGTCCTTTAAAGTAGTGCCATCCCATCATTGAGAGGTAGGTAGCACCACCGTTGGAGGTGTTCGGGTCAATTCGAAGGTTCGGGACATGGTGATCACCAGAGCAATGGGAAGACACCTTAGAAGCTACCCTCATGCCAGGTTCCCGGATCATGAGGACTTACTAAGACATCCTCTACTCGACGATCACCTTTCGAGGCAAGGCAACAGTGAGGCGTACCCTAGGGGTGGTGTGTGATTTGTGTGTCGTTTTCATTTGCATTTGTCTTGTCATGTTATTGGTGTTATACGCTTGTTTTTATTTGGACATCCATTCTTGCATGCTTTTTGTTAACAGTTAAAAGTTGCGAGGAAAAGTAAATCTAAGGCTATTACAAATGGCGCGGGTCCACATCGCCAAAATTAACCAGGACCCGATTTGACAGAAAAGTAAAGAAATTAAAAGAATTAAAAGTGCGAGAAGTAATTACAAGGCTTCGGGAGAGGTACATAATTATTTAAGCAAAATAAAATAAATATGCGAAGAAAATAAGAAATTACGAACGAGGGCGTTTGACCCTTTTGCAAAATAATTAAAATTACATGAATTAATTAATTAAGAAAAGAAAGACTTGTTTTTGTTTTTGGTATTTTTATGTTTTTAAGATTTAATAGAAAAAAGGAAAGAATTAATTAAAATTTAAATGAGATGTAAACCCTAGTTCTAATTATTTTTTAAGTTATTAAGAAAAATATTGAAATTTTTAATCTAAATTAAACCTAATTTTTACATGCAAATTTGATTATAAAATAAATGAAATAAATATATTATTGGGAAAAAAGAAAAATTAAAAAAAAAAGGAATAAAACATTTATTAAACCTAATTCTATATTTTTTTGGATTTTGTTATGAAAGGAATTTAAATTTAAACCCTAATTTATACTAACTTCAATTATATACAATTTGTTTATGAAAATAATTAAAAATAAAATATTTATTATGTTTTTTTCTTTTCTAATTTTTTAGGCATTTTTATATTTGCAAAAATAATTAATTGAATCAAAACAATAAAGCAAATAAAACAATAATTGAAAATAAAATATAAAGAAAATATATGGAATTTGCAAACCACGGGGGGGGTTCAGGCCCCAATATGGAGATATCCTTTAGAAATCCAAGCCCAGCAGGATATTGATCCGTTTGACCTTTGCCACTAGCGTGTAGCAGCGTTGACCTGGGTGTAACATGTTCTTCAATCCTGCGCCTTTGATTTGAATCTCTTGGACGCGTGTACGCTTAGATCTGGAGGTATACCATGGAACAACGCCATCAACCTGCATAGGATTGTTAATTGAAAAAAAGATAAATGGAAAGGGTGAAGACCTGGGATCGAACCCAGGTCATTCACATTGCAAGTCACCACGTGCGCCACTGAGCCACTACATACGCGTTTATTATATAACAGTTAATGAATATTATAAAAGAAAATGGGTTAATGCTTGGAAACGCGCGCGAATTTTTAAACGTGCCAATCAGCGTGTGCCACAACATCATCGTCTTCACCATCCCTGTAACACAAAAACAAGAGCAACGGTTTTCCATGCGTTGTTTTAGGCCGGCTAGGGGAAAATAACGATTAGGCCTGTGTTCCTCATAAATTAGGCGCGAGGACATGTTTAGGATCGTCCAGGTCTACTGATTACAACCATGGCATTCTTGAAGGCTAATTTTTCGTTAAATAAGAAACCCCAATTTTGAGGCCCTGCAAACCCTAGAACGCAAGCATGGTGAAATCTCATATACAGCATAAAAACATAATTGAATGCATTGGTTAGTTTCAAAACTTCATAATGAACATGAATCCATGAATAAAATGCTGTAAAAATGCTTAGATTGGAGAATACGATTATGCAATTTTCATGAGATATCTCAGGTTCTGTATACCAATTCCTTGGGCTTTGATGAGTGTTTGTGATTGGAATGTGTTCAGGAGCCTTCAAAGAAGCTAATGGAATGGTTTTTATGCCTTGAATCGCCTTGTAAGGATGATTTCAGTTTTGCTTTTTTTGACAAAAATTCCAAGTTTGTTCTTAGTTCTTCTGCGCAGCTTTTTGTCTAGCATGATTAGGGTTATGATCAGGTATTTGTATGGAGTCTATTAGGTCACAAAAACTCAATCAAATCTCTTGTAATCATTGTTTTGGAAATTTGATTTTCTTAAGGATCTTTTCATATCTTTTCCATGTGCATTTGATTCAAATCATATCCAATTGCTCCAATTCTTTCCTTATTTGGCTAGGCACGAAATATTGAGCATAAAACATGTATAAAAAGATTGGTTAGGGTGAATTAAATATTTTTCATATATTTAAATGATTTAAATGAATTAATATAAATAAAAATTCAAATAAATAAATAAAAAATGAGAAAATACTTCCCTTTGGGCCAAGTGGTCGTGCACATGTCATGGATGATGAATCATGGAAGAAAAATGGGCCCATTAGCAATTTTAGGTCATTTGAAGTAGTGTTGACTTTTCAAAATATCCAAAAATTTCCCAACTTCCACAAGGCATAACTTGCTCAATTTTTAAGCTTTTCTCATGTTCTTGGACATTTTGGAAAGGTCTTTGAGTCCTCTAACCAATGCCTTTGGTCCCATGTCATTTTGATTTACCAATCTCAAGTTATGGCCTTTGACTTAAAGTCCCTTTTTGTTGACTTTTGAAAATGACCTATAATGTTGAAATTGATAACTTTTTGTGAGAGCATTTCTTGGACTTGAAGTATGAAGATGAGTTGTAGAAAATGTCTTTCTCTTCAAAATGAGCTTTGGATGGAATTTTTATGATAATCCATGTGAAAGTTATGCCCTGGTCAATTTCAGTTGACTTTTTCAGCTGTCCAAATAAGGAAACTTTTTGCATCTTGATGATTTTTGAGCCAAATTTTGAGAATCATGATCAAGCATTGATCAAATGATGTTTTTGGCTTCAAAATGATATGTTGACCAAAAATTTGAACTTTTGACTGTCAAATGACCATTTTGCCCCTACAGTTGACTGTAGTGCAACTTAGGGTTTTGACTGTGCAATTTTGTGCTGAATGCCTTGAAACTTGATATGAGGATACTTGACCATATTTGTAGGCATATGAGACTTGATTGGACCTTTGAAAACTTCATTCTCTTGATCAGAACACAAACCCTAGTTTTGACTGTATAGGAGACCTTTGCACTGTGCAACCCTTTGGGGGGAGATTTGAAGCTTGACTTGGCAATTTCTTGGAGAATATGGGAGGGAAAATTTTGGGGTACAACACCCACTATTAAGGAGTAGGTAGCACCGTCGTTGGAGTTTTAAGGGTCAATTTGAAAGGGATGTACAATCACTAAAGCAATGTTATGACGTCTTAGTAATAACCCTAATGTCTTAAGATCAATATTCAAGGCAACATTTCCGAATGGGACATTTGATCTTTGTTTAGACAAGAGAGCGGCCACTAAAATACCCTATACTTAATGATCGTTTACCGAAGGCAACCGAAGTGAGAGTATACCCTAGGAGTGTGCATGTGCGAATGATTCAATTTCAAGTTATTATCTTTGCACGTTTAGGGTTTGCTAACTGTTTTAAAATTAACATATATTCTTGTCATGCAACCCTATTATCATACATCTAACAATTAATATTTTGTGGAAATTAAAGTGCGAGAAAATAAAGCTACACTATTACAAGGCTTCGGGTATAACTACATAGCCAAAAAACCCGCAAAAAACGACAAATAAACGAAAAAGTCCTAATTAATCTATTACATCCCATGAGAAATTACATCAATATTGAAAAAATAAATAAAGCGCGCGCGATGAATCGAGGATGAGAGAAAATTAGGGTTTTGACCCCGTCTAACCTAATTACAAGAAAAATCATTTTTTGGTTGTTTTTGATTATTTTAAGGAAAAAATAGGGTTTTAAAATTAAATATGTACAAACCTAATTACTAAGTAATTTAAATTAAGAAAATTAATTAAATTTGACCTATTTTTGTGTTTTGGTTATTTTTTAAGAAAAAGAATTAAATTAAACTAAAACCCTAATTTTCTAATTGATTTTAATTTATTTACAAAAAAAAAAAAGATTAAAGTAATCCTAAAATTAAAAACTAACTAAATTAATTTTTGATAAAAAATAAACCTAAATCTAATTTGAGTGAAAATTGATTTTATGATTTCTTGATAAAAAAGAATTAATTTTGTGTTAGTAAAATAATTAAATAAATTAAATAAAGAAAATGTAAAAGAAAAGAAAAAAGAGTATTGGGTCTGTTTGTTAGCAATTAAGGAGGGGTGCCATTAGCAATTTTCTGGGCCCAAGAACCTTGGTCCATGTTGACCTCTATGCTTCCATGTTGTGCGTTGACCAAGGCTTTTGGTGGATCATCACATGATGGACTTCAGATCTGACCTTCTAGAGATCCAATGGTTGAATCCTGAAGGCATATGGTGGTCTTCACGTAATGTGGGATATGGGATCTGTAAAGAATATTTAAGAAAAATTGCAAATGTTTGGAGGCAAGGGTCGAACCCCTGACCTCATGCCATGCAATGCCTTAGCGTCCCCTTGGCTACCACTGGGCCATTTGATTCAATTTGTTAATATATGAAAAAAAATAATAAAATAAATAAAGCAAAGCTAGCTACCAAACACGCGCCAGATTTCAAACAAGCGAATGGGATGGTGCAGGTCTTCTTCTTCCCTTCTCCGTTGGTAAAAGTCAGAGACTTTTACCTACGGACAAATGTTCGTCGCTATAACTCCTGCATATTTCAAAATCACATACATGCACGATAAATGAATTCTAATGCTGTGGACCAATTCGTCTTGGCCTGCTGAGCATCATGGTGCCCTTCTTGTGGACCAATTTTCCCTGTATAAAAAGATCCCAAAACACAACAAGAAACCCTAACAATGGTGGATTCCTATACAGTTAGCGAAAATGCAATTAATGGTTACCATGAGCTTGCAAACGCTTCAAAGATTCAGAATATGTAAATGGTTTATGTCACAAATGCCAAAAGAACGAGATTGGATTTCAAAAAGGGAGGGAGGTCGTGAAGCACTTACCTCGCGTTTCTGGGCACATAAACACTTGCTTTTGATTGGTATAGGTTCCTTGCACTCCCAGGAAGCGAATGAGGTGGCTTAGGGGTCTTGAAAATGCTTGGAAGTATGAAATCAAGTCACCATTTTGCTTGAGTTTTTTCAAGTTTTGTTCTTCCTCTCCACGCCTCAAAACCTTATGCTTTTGGTCTGCACTTGTCCACTATATACCACTGATTGAATTAGGTTTACAAATGTTCTCTCAATCCTTGTCAATTATGGTTTTTGATCTTGATTTGATTTCCATGAAAAACTTTCCAAAAATAGGCCAAAACCAATCTTTTTATGCACAACCATTCCTTACACGATTTGATTCACTTGCTAGCTGTATAAGGGACCTGAAACATGCATCAAATCTTAAGACTTAAATGGTTTTGATATTTCCATGATTTATTTTGATTTAATTTGATTTAATTGAAATAAAAAATCAAAATAAATGGTAAAAATAAAATAAAGGCAAGTGGAAAGAGATAGGGCTCGTGGACCATGTTACAAACTCAAAACAAGTGCAAAAAGTTAGGCCCATTTGACAAAAATTTCAATTTGAGGCACTTTTGACTTTTGGCAATTTTGCAAAAAAGGTCAACTTCACCAATGCATAACTTCTTCAATTTTGACCCTATGAAGGTGTTCTTGGACTTTTTAGAAATCTTGATATGTCCTCTAAGCAACCCCTTTGGTCTCATCTCAATTGAGTCTTCCATGTTCATGTATGAAGCTTTGACAAAAAAAGTGTTTTTGTTGACTTTTCAAAATGACCTATAATGTCCAAATTCATAACTTCTTGTGAGTTCATATTTTTAACTTGGGAGTTGAAGATTAATTGTAGGGAATTTCATACTCTTCAAAATGAGCTTTGGATGGGTCATTTCTCATAAAGTATGAGAAAGTTATGCTTGGTCAAAGTTGAGTTGACTTTTCCTACAAAACCCTAATTTAGCAACTTTTGGGTTTTGATCAATTGTGAGCAATTCTTGATGAATCATGATCAATCCTTGATCAAATGATGAATAATACTTCAAAATGAGGATGTTGACAAAAAATGTTGAAGTTTGACTGTATGTAGGTCACAGTTGACTTTTGCCCTAGCACAGTCGATTTTTAGGCCTTTGAGCAATTGACTGAGCAAACTTCTTCTGCAAGGCTTGAAACTTGACAAGGATGATCTTGAGAACATATTAGGACAATGGTGAGAATTTGGGATCCCTTGGACTCAAGTATCTTGATGCAACATGAAACCCTAATTTGAGGTAGACTGCCTTAGGAGAGAGCTTGTCTGGTCAACCCTTGGACTTCCTTGAGCAATTTGAGGACCTCACTTGAAATGTATTAAGAAATATGGGAGGGAAAATTTTGGGTTACAACAGCTGCCCCTGTTCAATCTTCTTAAACCTGATGATATAGATTGGCTTGCTTGCCTTTCGTGATTCGAAGGTGGAAAATGATTGAACACTAGAGTGCCCAAGAAATTTGCACTCGCATGAAGTGGTACTTGTCTTGTGATGTCGGGAATGGGCTTATAGATGCCATTTTAGAGATTGATGACGGAAGATGGGCTTAAAGATGCCATCAGAAGGAGTGTCGATCGCCCAAGAGATTCATTAGCGAGAACCCATATACCTGTTGTTGAGGAAGATTACACTGGGGAATGTTGGTCTCTGTCTTGAGAGAAAAGTTGAATTTTAGGAGCTTCGGTCGTCCATTATTCTATTGGGGAATCATCTCTTGGTCGAAGAGGTGAAAATGAACTACTATCTGGTCGTGATCCAGGCTTCATAGTGATAAAATCGACTGCTATCTGGTCGTAATCCAGGATTTACAGTGACTTACTAGGGAGATGAGATTAAACTTGCTATCCGGTCGTAATCCAGGCTTTGCAATTTCTCAATTCCTATCTGGTCGTAATCCAGGCTTCAGAATAAATTCAATTGTTATTCGGTCGCCTCCGGGCTTCAACTTGAATTTAGAGCACACTAATATCTGGTTGACACCAGGCTTCTTAGTAATTGTCTAGGTAAAACTGCTATTTGGTCGAAATCCAAGCTTCGCAGTGTTTTTTACCGCTATCTGGTCGTAATCCAGGCTTCACGATGTGTTATACCATTATTCGATCAAATCTAGTCTTCATGGTGTCTTGTACTGCTATCTAGTCGAATCCAGGCTTCACAATACCCTACTTCTTACCTGGTCGAAATCCAGGCTTCAGAAGAAATCAAGTGGTTATCTAGTCGTATCCGGGCTTCCATTTGATTTTAAGGCCTACTAATATCCGGTCGATTCCGGGCTTCATAATAATTGGCCGAGTAGACTGCTATTTGGTCGAAATCCAAGCTCCGCAGTGTCCCTTACTATTATCTGGTCGTAATCCCAAGCTTCAGTGTCTTTACCGCTATCTGGTCGTAATCCAGGCTTCATGATGTATTGTACCATTATCTGGTCGAATCCAGGCTTCATGGCATTCGGAGAAATCAAGATATTATCCGGTCGAATCCGGGCTTCATAACTTTCATTAAAGATATACCACTATCTGGTCGACTCCAAGCTTCGTAGTATTCTTGGCTACTATCTGGTCGTAATCTAGGTTTCACAATGTTTTATACCATTATCTGGTCGAGTCCAAGCTTCATGGTGTCTTGTATTGCTATCTGGTCGTAATCCAGGCTTCACAATAACTTGCTAAGCTGTTATCCAGTCGATCTCCGGGCTTCACCACTTGTGTTTATGATATACCATTATCTGGTCGAGTCCAGGCTTCATGGTGTCTTTGCACTGTTATCTGGTCGAATCCAGGCTTCACAGTAACTTGCATTGCTATTTGGTCGTTCTCTAGGCTTCACAATACCTTGTTGGGGATTAAACTATTATCCGGTCGAATCTGGGCTTCATAGCTTAAATTTAAGATAAACCACTATCTGGTCGATTCCAGGCTTCGCGGTATTTTGATACTGTTATCCAGTCGTTCTCTGGGCTTCACAATATGATGGAGAAATCAAGAAATTATCCGGTCAGACCCGGGCTTCATAGCTTGAACTTTGTGAGAATTTGATTGTATCTTTCCCTGAAATGTAAAGAGTTAGTCGTATGTAATGCCATGATGCATGACATGTATTGAGCAATGATGTTCTCAAAATAAATGAGACCGTGCTGTATGATGCGTATGTGCATGCCATGATGTATGGATATGTAAAGCCATTATGATGTTCTCTAGTTAGGGAAAATAAATCCCGGACTGCTGCTGGAGAATATAGAGAGTTTAGCTCGCTGGGGATAACGACCGAAGATGATTTGAGAATAAATTGGCGGGAGAATAACTCGGCTAGAGAACAAACTGGCGAGAAAATGGCTCTGTGGGGAAGAGATACTCTGTTAGAAGATCCACTGATTTGGAGAAGTAATCTCGGCTGTGGATGAATTACCGTTGCTGGAGATGATGAGCTTTTGTCGGGGATAAAGTTTCTGTTTATGGAAGAAATAAACTCCAATGGGGATAATCTTCTAGTGTTGGTGATAGATAAACTCTGCTTGGGGAGAATTTGGCCGACTCATTCGCGATTATGAACTTCGGCTGGGGAGAGCTAACACCACTGTCTTTGGATACTTTTTACTCTGCGTGGAGTGTATGTACGTACCTTTAGTCATATTCTCAAGCTGGCTCTGTCCCTGTACCTGGTGGGTAGAGCAACTGTAAGGTTTGGACATTTCTTGTTTGCCCTTGTTCCTGGAATTACGAGTAATCATCTTTTGTTTCGCATGTAAATATTTATGAGCAACAATTATTTTCAAATGCATATATAAAAAATGAATCATTGGACGTTCTTGCAAAACAAAACAGGAAAAAAAACAATTTTGAATTTTATTGTAAAATGAATCGTATTGACTTTGAAGTTGGCCTGTAATAGGCGTTTTTGTACAAGAGGCTGACGTCTTAGTAAGGGAACGCCGCCGAAAGATAGAATTTATATAATTTGTGAAAAACAAAGAAAAACAGCTATGTGAACAATCCCACTGGGTTCCAACTCTGCTATTGCCTTTATATCTTTGAGTCTCATCACTTTGCTACTTGGTTGAAGGTAGATCAGATTGATCGGCGCCGTCTGAGCTTGATAGTCGATACTGGAGTCTGGTTGCAAGGTGATCCAATGAGACATAGTGTTACGCTTTAATCCCTAATTTTTGTCTGGACCTCCCTTTCAGGTTTTCAGTCCACCGGGATACCCTTTTTTGCCCAAGCCGCCTTTTCAGGTTTTCGACTTGCCGGGTGTACAGTTTTTTCATTTTCATCCCTTATTTTTTCTGGAACCCTTTTGGTTCGCCGAGAAGCCCTTATTTTTGCCTAGGCCAGTCGACCTAGCGGGTCTTTGTTTATGCGTAGTATTTTTTCACTATGTCTGCATTGACGGGGTGAGGAAGGTCGTCACCATCCATGGTGGTTAGAATCATACCTCCTCCCGAGAAAATGTTCTTAACCACAAATGGCCCTTCGTACGTAGGGATCCATTTTCCCCCGGGATCACCTTGCGGCAGTATGATGCGTTTAATCACCAGATCCCCGACTTAATACTCTTGTCGTCTGACTTTCTTGTTAAAAGCCTTGATCATCCGCTTTTGATATGTTTGACCATGACAAATAGCAGTAAGTCTCTTTTCATCGATTAAGTTCAGCTGATCAAGTCGGGTCTATATCCAATCGTCCTCGCTCAAACCTGCATCCTTCATAATCCGAAGAGAGGGTATCTGGACTTCAATAGGTAGGACTGCCTCCATGCCATACACCAAAGAGTAGGGTGTTTCCCCGGTTGACGTCCGTGCTGAGGTGCGGTACCCATGAAGAGCAAATGGTAACATCTCATGCTAGTCTTTTTACGTCACCGTCATCTTCTGCACAATCTTCTTAATGTTTTTATTAGCCGCTTCAACAGCCCCATTCATCTTCGGCCGATAAGGAGAAGAGTTATGATGCTATATCTTAAACTGTTTGTAGAGCTCGGTGACCATTTTATTGTTGAGATTTGTACCATTGTCCGTAATGATCCTCTCTGGTACACCGTATCGACAGATCAGATTGTGTCGGATGAACTACGCCACGACGTTCTTGGTTATTGTAGCAAAGGAAGCTGCCTCAACCCACTTTATAAAGTAATCAATAGCCACCAAAATGAAACGATGCCCATTGGATGTAGTAGGTCTGATCTCGCCAATCATATCGATTCCCCACATTGCAAAGGGCCAAGGAGCTGTCAAGACATTCAGAGGAACTGGAGGTACATGCACCTTATCAGCATAGACTTGGCACTTATGACAGGTCCGAGAATGCTGATAACAATCAGCTTCCATAGTAGACCAATAATATCCTGCCCGTAGGATTTTCTTTGCCATGGTATGTCCACTGGAATGAGTTCCGAAAGTACCTTCATGTAACCCTGCCATAATCATTTCTGCCTCGTTCTTGTCCACACATCGCAGTAAGGTTGAATCATGGTTACGCTTGTAAAGAATCCCATTACCGATGAAGAACTTCGCAGCGAACCTTCTCAAGAATTTATTATCATTAACAGATGCACCCTCGGGGTATTCCTGAGCCTCAAGATACCTCTTTACCTCGTGAAACCAAGGTTTATCTGTTACCTCTTCAGTCTCAATGTCATAGCAATGTGCGGGTTCGTCCAATCTCTCAATGGTAATCCGGGGAGCCTCATTGTCCCACCTGACCTTGAACATAGAAGACATGGTAGCTAGAGCGTCCGCTAACTGATTCTCCTCTCTGGGGAAATGTTCAAAGGTTATCTCCTCAAAGTGTGGAAGCAACTTCAATACATACTCCTTGTAAGGAATAAGATTTGGGTGTTTCGTATCCCACTCGCCTTTGATCTGATTGATCACTAGAGTGGAATCTCCGAATACACTCAAGAACTTAATCCTTAGGTCAATAGCTGCTCGGAGGCCCATGATGCACGCTTCATACTCCGCCATATTGTTGGTGCAGTTAAAACATAATCGGGCGGTGAATGGAGTATGACAGCCCTCAGGAGATATGATCACAGCGCCAATGCCATTACCCAACGCGTTTGAGGCTCCATCAAAATACATAGACCATCGGGATCCCTCCTCAGGTCCTTCATCTGGTCCAGGTTCTTCACAGTCGGTCACCAACATGATGTTCTCATCCAGGAACTCAAAATTCATGGATTGGTAATCATTCACGGCCTGATGCGCCAAATGACCTGCCAACATACTCCCCTTGATTGCTTTTTGGGTTGTGTACTGAATGTCGTACTCAGTTAAGATCATTTGCCATCTTGCTATTCTTCTGGACAAGGCAGGAATTTTGAAGATATACTTGATTGGATCCATCTTTGATATCAATAAGGTGGTGTGAGTCAGCATATACTGTCTCAGCCGGCGAGCAGCCCATGCCAAAGCGCAACAAGTTTTCTCAAGCAATGAGTATCGGGTCTCGCAGTCGGTAAACTTTTTGCTAAGGTAGTAAATAGCATGCTCTTTTCGGTCGGACTCGTCATGCTGCCCCAGCACGCACCCCATTGAATTATCCAGAACTGTCAAGTATAAGATCAAAGGTCTTCCTTCAACTGGAGGCATTAGAATAGATGGCTCTTGGAGGTATTCCTTGATCCTTTCGAAAGCGGTCTGACATTCATCATTCCATTTTACTACTTGATCTTTCTTCAGCAGCTTGAAGATTGGCTCACAAGTAGCGGTCAGATGTGAAATGAATCGGGCAATGTAATTCAGACGTCCCAAAAAGCCTCTAACTTCCTTTTCTGTGCAGGGATCTAGCATCTCCTGTATAGCTTTCACCTTTGCAGGATCCACCTGAATACCTTTATCACTGACGACGAAACCTAGCAACTTACTAGACCTTACCCCGAAGGTGCACTTGTTCGGGTTCAACCTCAACTTGTACATCTTCAACCTGTCGAACAGTTTCTGGAGATGGTCAAGGTGTTCTTCTTCAGTCTGGGACCTTGCAATCATGTCATCAACGTATACCTCAATCTCATGGTGAATCATGTCGTGGAACAAAGCGACCATGGCGCACTGATAAGTTTCCCCAGCATTCTTCAACCCGAAAGGCATCACCTTGTAACAAAAGGTACCCCACTGCGTAACGAAAGTTGTCTTTTCCATATCCTCGGGAGCCATTTTAATCTGATTGTAACCAGAGAAACCATCCATGAAGGAGAATATCTTGTGTTGTGCGTTGTTGTCAACCAAAACATCGATATGAGGAAGTGGAAAGTCATCTTTGGGGCTCGCCCTGTTCAGATCTCTATAGTCTACGCACATCCGTACCTTACCATCCTTCTTCGGCACCGGAACCACATTGGCAACCCACTGAGGGTAAGAAGTGACGGCTAGAAACCCAGCGTCAAACTAGTTCATGACCTCAGCTTTAATTTTCTCAGACATCTCGGGGCGCATACGGCGAACCTTCTGTTTTACCGAAGGACAGTCTTCTTTAGTTGGCAGGCGGTGTACCACAATATCAGTGTCTAAACCAGGCATATCTTTATAAGACCAGGCGGAGATCTCAACATAGTCGCGTAGTATCTGTATCAACCGTTGCTTGACACTAGGCTCTAAATTTGCACCTATCTTGACCTCTTTCTTGTCTTCCTCCGTACCCAAATTCACTAATTCCACTGGCTCTTCATGCGGCCGTATGGCCCTCACTTCCTGCAGTAACAGTCTAGCAAGTTCCCCAGGCACCTCACAATCATCCTCACCTTCGTCCTCGGCTTGGTTGATCGGACTTTCGAAGTCATAACTGGCAGTAACAGAGTCGTTATCAATGGGATCCAGAGTGGATGTGGATCTGCATTATAATATATGTGAGTGTGTGTGAGACAATAGCTGTTTTGATAAAGTGCGAGAAAAGAAAAAACAAGGAGCACAAAATTTGTAATGCAAGAAAACGTCCAATGCTTTATTGATGATATATGAAAATGACAAATAATAAGCCCTCACAAACAAAGCCAAGGTGCCTCGGGCAAGGCACTGGGTCGTAAAGTTTCAAACTGTCTGTTACAAATCTCAAAACAAAAGTCAATTACTGTGTAATAAAAGAAACGGGCACGAAGTCCTTCGCCGTCCAGTTGTTCAATCCACCGTTGATAGTCGGGTAAATCCAGCTGTCGATATCTGACTCTTCTTTATCATCCTCAATTGCATTCACTCCCTGATTACTGATGTGCAGAGGAGGTCTTCTAATCCGCGTGCACCGAACAACCCTTTGAGCCTCTGCAGTAAAGCCCAAACTAAACTTGTTAGTCTTGTGTGCGAAGTCATGGAGTTGACCCCAATTTGCACACCCACCTTTTTCAATTACAACCCTGGCATCCTTGAGGGAAGCCATCTTCATCAGAGGTTTGTTAGCAGCAACTTCAGTCGACGCTAGAGTCTGGGGGACCTCTTCAAAGTTCTAACACGGGGTTTCGATGAACTCCCCATCCATCTCCATATAGCGAAAGGAATTAAGATGACTCACCATGTACTCCTCCTCACCCTGCACCGTAACAATCTTCCCTTTTACTGGATATTTCAACATCTAATGGAGCGTAGAAGTCACTGCCCCAGCCTTATGAATCCAAGGGTGACCCAACAAGCAAGAATAAGATGGTCGGATATCCATCACATAGAACGTAGATGCAAAATTCTGAGAACCAACTTTAATAGGGACGTCCACCTCCCCGTGCACCATCCTTTTTGACCCATCGAAAGCTCTAACCACAATATTACTCGGCTTCAGAACCAAACCTTCACAGTCCAGACAGTCTAGTGCTTTCTTTGGTAAAACATTTAATGAGGACCCAGTATCCACCAGCACGTGGGCCAAAGTAGTGCCCCTGCACTCAATCGAGACGTGCAGAGCATCATTGTGATTTCTTCCTTTAGCAGTCAGATCTGCGTCCGAGAAACCCAACCTGTTGTCGGCTATTGTACCCCAAAATTTTCCCTCCCATATTTCTCAAAACATTTCAAGAAAGATCCCCAAGTTTCTCAAGGTAGTCCAAGGGTTTGCCAGACAAGCTCTCTCCTAAGGCAGTCTATCTCAAATTAGGGTTTCATGTTGCATCAAGATACTTGAGTCCAAGGGACCCCAAATGCTCAACATTGTCCTAATATGTTCTCAAGATGATCCATGTCAAGTTTCAAGCCTTGCAGAGAAAGTTTGCTCAGTCAATTGCTCAAAGGCCTGAAAATCGACTATGTTAGGGCAAAAGTCAACTGTGGCTTACATACAGTTAAAATTCAAGATTTTTGGGCAAAATCCTCATTTTAAAGTATATTTCATCATTTGATCAATGGTTTATCATGATTCATCAAGGAATGCTCATAATTCATCAAAAACCAAAAATTGCTAAATTAGGGTTTTGCAGGAAAAGTCAACTCAACTTTGACCAAGCATAACTTTCTCATAATTTATGAGAAATGACACATCCAAATCTCATTTTTAAGAGGATGCAATTCCCTAAAATCCATTTTCATCTCCCAAGTTCAAAATATGCACTCACCAGAAGTTATGAATTTGGACATTATAGGTCATTTTGAAAAGTCAACAAAAACACCTTTTTTGTCAAAGCTTATTACATGAACATGGAAGATCCAATTTAGATGAAACCAAAGTGGTTTCTTAGGGGACATCCTAAGCTTTCTAAAAAGTCCAAGAACACCCTCATAAGGTTAAAATTGAGAGAGATATGCATTGTCAAAGTTGGACAATTTTTGAAAAAAATGCATGAAGCAAATATTGACCAAACTTGGATTTTTTTCCAAATGGGCCTATCTTTTCAAGTTTGAAACTCATTCCTAACATGGTCCACGACCTCTAAGTCCACCCATACATTTTTCTACTATTTATGCTATTTATTTTGATATTTTATTCATTAAAATTCAGAATTAAATAAATAAATAATAGAAATAATGCAAATTTTGATGTGAATCCATTTTGGGAAAGTTTTATGCTGGTTTATGTCAATTGATTTCGTGCAATAACTCTTCAAATATGTCCAGGTTCATCCACATGTGAAAATGACATAAAATCATCAAATATGGCATTTTTTTCAAATTTTGATCATGGTCTTAAAACACAATATTATGAGGGAGATTCTTTCCATGCTTTCTTGTCTCCTCATTCTCCTCTATAAATATAGAGCCATACAAGCTTGAAAGGGACGAAAATCCTCTCTAAAAAGCTCTCAAAAAGCTCTTCAAAAAGCTCTCTAAAAGCTATTCAAAAAGCTCTCCAGATATCAAAGAATTGGTGCAAGTCATATCTCGAGGTTCCGGTCTCTCTCAATTGACATCAAGCCTCAAACCATCCTTTTGAAGTCCTCAAGAGTCTTACAAGGCCCAAGAGCAATCCATCACACGCCTAGCACGCCCCCTATTTGACAACACCGGTTTGGTAAAATTTTAAACTTTGAATCTCTAATTTTAATCACATTTTATGGTATGCTAACGTTTGTTTGAGTTTATATAGAACAATTATGGATGATTGAATCATATGTTCCACGCAAGAATAAAAAAACACCATAGTTAGAGCATGAAGCTTTCGAAGATTCGGGCCTAGGGATTTCTGATGATTGCACCCCTTGTTTACTTTTGCTACTAGGCCCATCTTTATTTTCATATTTTATTCGTTTTATTTATTTCTTTTAATCCTCTTTTTATCAATAAACAAACATAAAAATCACATAAAAATAGATTTAGGATTTTTTTTCTTAATTAAATTTTAATTTTAGGTAAAACTTTAATTTCTTTTTGTAAATAACTTAAAAATAATTAGAATAAATAGGTTTTATTACTAACTTAATTATATTTTATTTTTTCCTAAAATAACCAAAGAAACCAAAATAGGTCATGTAATTATTTTTATTAATTAATTTAATTAACTAATTAATTGTATATTTAATTTAGAAAACTTATTTCTTTTATTAAAAACAAAAAAAAAACAATTTTTTCTTTTAATTAGGTTAGAAGGGTCAAAACCTTAAATTCTCGTCGATCTTAATTCTTCTTGCGCGCTTTATTTTTATTATTTACCATATTGATGTAACTGCCTATAGTTTGTAATAGTTTAATTAGGACGGTTATTTACATTTATCGCTTTATTTTCAAAGGGTTTGTTTTTGGCTATGTAAATACCCGAAGCCTTGTAATAGCGTAGTTTAAATTCCGCACTTTAAATTCCGCAAATATTCAACTGTTAGATGTTTGATAATAGGGTAGGTATGACAAGAATGAATGGATGAATTTAAAACAGTTATGTGATACGGTGGGAGGAACTGACTATTTTTTCTTTGGAATGCTGGTTTGTGTTTTGCGTTTGTTTTCACAAAGTGTCGCGGTAAGCAAGAGTTGTAACACCCCTTCAACTTTGTTCACCCACCTGAGTTGCTTGAAGAGTTGGTTAGCAGAATTCCAAATATTACTTCCTTCATCCAGAGGCATGGTTCTCTTCTCAGTTTAGTCACGGCAAAATGGGACCAACAACTGATGAGTGTCCTGACACAGTTTTATGATCCCTTGTACAACTGCTTCACCTTTCAAGACTTCCAGCTGGTCCTACCCTGGAAGAGTTCTCTGATTTGCTTGGCATCCCTATCTTGGATCAGACTCCCTTCACTGGTTGGGAAAAGACCCTTAGGCTTGAGGAGATTGCTGCAGCTCTTCCTTTGACCCATAAGGAGGTAATGGACAACTGGGTGACTAGAAGCAAAGTTAAGGGTTTCTTGGCCAAGTTTATGATTGGTAAGGCTAACAATTTCTGGAATGACTTGGACTTTAGGGCGTATGAAGACATTCTGGCTCTCTTAATCTATGGTCTAGTCTTGTTTCCTAATCCTGACAACTTCATCAACGTCACTGCCATAAGGATCTTCATGTCTCGCAACCCTGTGCCCACTCTCTTGGGTGATATCCTGCAACAACTTTATGCTCGTACTGCCCGAAGACGAGGAACTCTGTGGTGTTGTATTCCTTTGTTAGTGAGGTGGTTTATTTCGCACCTCACTAAGTTCGTGCTGAAGAACAAAGAAGGAAGAGGTTGGGCTCATAGGTTAATGTCTCTCACTGATAATGACATCATTTGGACTTTCAGGGGTTTGGATGAGGTAGCTGTTATTGATCATTGCGGAGAATATCCTAATGTTCCTTTGATCGATACCCAAGGAGGAATCTCTTATAATCCATGTCTAGCTCTCCGACAGTTTGGAAGAGCCAGAAGAGCAGGGCCTCATGAGATGTTGGTGCCTCACATCAGTTTTGAGTTTCAGGTAGATAGTGACGAGCTGCGTCGTAGGTTCATCAAGGCTTGGGACAGAATTCACAAAGATGACCCACAAGATTTGGGACCAAAGACTTCTCTACCTATGGAAGCCTACTACAAATGGGTCCGCTTCCGTGCTCAGAAGTTAGGTATGCCGTATGAAGCTGTCAGACCCATCATTCTTGAGTATCCTGATAGAGATGGGGTTCCTCCAACTGTCCTCCCTCCTCAGATACCTACTGATATTGAGACACTAAAGAGGTCTTGGGCGCAACTGCGAGAAGAACGGGATTCTTATCGGGAAAAGTTCAACGAGCAGGAATTGAAGATCCAGAAGCTGACAAAGCAGTTGGAGAATGAGCGGGCCTTGAATGACTACATCCGTACTGAGAAGAGGAGACCCTGGGATCAATAATGAGCTTTGGATGTTCTTTTACAATTTTTATTTCCCTTTTCAGTATTTCCATTTTATGTAACGCCTAAGGGCAATCTATTGAACAATTTAAATTTCAAAGTTGAATCTAATGAAGTGTGTTCCTTTTTGTTTACAAATTTGATTCCCGATTGTCTTTGAAAACATAAATCATACGCATTCCATTCATCATGTGCATCACAGGTACTCTTCTTTTCAGGTTGCTTAATGTTCTTCGCTGTTTATTTTAGCATCATGAACCCTGAATCATCTACCGAGCAGTCCATCAAGGCCCTTCAGGCTCAGAACGCCCAATTTTAAGAGCTGATTATGAGTTTGGCCCAAGGACAGGAGGAGCTGAAGGCTTTGCTGGTCAAGAAGAAGAAGAAGAGAACTGTACTATTCAACACGGGCCGGAGGTTTGGTAACACACTGCAGAATGAGGTTGACCAAGCTGTTTCTTCTGTAGGGAAATGCAGTCCCCAGGGAAGGGCTCCTAGTCCGGTGGTCTCTGACAACGAGACTGATTTTAATGAGGAGCAGTATCCTCCAGCTGAAGACAAGTACAAGCAGTTGGAAGATCGTCTGAATGCCATGGAAATTCAACAAGTGCCTGGTTTGGATTTCGGAGACTTGGGTCTATCTTCTGGTGTGGTCATCCCACACAAGTTTAAAGCACCATCTTTCGCAAAGTATGACGGGGCATCTTTCCCTAAGCTACATCTCAGATCTTATGTGCGGAAGATTCAGCCGTATACTGTGGACAAGAACTTGTGGATCCACTTCTTCCAAGAGAGTCTTTCAGGGACTCATCTCGAATGGTTCTATCAGCTGGATGGAACCAAGGTTCGTAACTGGGAGGAGTTGGCTACTGCTTTTTACAAGCAGTATCAATATAATGCCGACCTCGCTCCTACACGTGCCCAACTCCAGGGTATGTCGCTAGGATCGGGAGAAGGTTTTAAAGAGTATGCGCAGAAGTGGAGGGACCTGGCTGGCAGGGTGCATCCACCATTAACATACCGTGAATTAGTGGATATGTTCTTGGGGACCCTATCCGGGCCGTTCTTTAATCATCTCATTGGCAATTCATCTGCAGGGTTCACAGATCTCATTCTGACTGGGGAAAGGATAGAGGCTGGTATGAAATCAGGGAAGATTCAGAAAGGTGCGTCCTCAAGTTCTGAGAAGAAACCTTTTAAAAAGGAGGCCAGTGCTGTGTATGGGCCTAGGAGGCAGGACAAACCAGAACGCCGCCAAGCTGTCAACGCGGTGGTTATTGCTAAGCCTGCTGCCGCTCCTCGGCAACCTAACCAACCAAGGGGTGAGAGACCCAGAAGAGAATACACTCGGCTGAGTATGACCTTGTCACAAATCTTGCCGCAATTGCTATCGACCAACTTGGTGACCGTCAGAGAGGCTCCGAAGGTGGTGAACACAACCTCTCCGAAGTATAATCCAAATGCCCGTTGTGCTTATCACTCTAATAGCCCGGGGCATTCTACTGATGATTGCTGGGCCCTAAGGAATAAGGTTCAAGACCTTATCGATGCGAAGGAGATACAGTTTGAGGCACCTGAGAGGCCAAATGTTGTGACTGATCCTATGCCCCATCATGGAGTAAATGCCGTTGAGGAAGACTTGTATGCCTTTTCTGTGGATGATGTTGCTACCCCTCTATTGACTGTTAAGAGAAACCTGCTACTGGCCGGTTTATTTCCGGGTTGTAGCAAGGGTTGCCTTCTGTGTGCTGTTTCCCCTACTGGTTGTCCGTTGCTGAAATCAGGTATCCAAAGCCTGATGGATAGCAAAGAAATTTTGTTCAAGAAGACCTCTGTTCCTTTTGTTCCCTCTGAAGAAGTATCTGTCGTCACAATTTTCAACAATCCTACCAAGGCTCCCCCGAGGAAGCCCGTCAAAATCATGTCTGTTGCACCCATCATTATTACTGTTCCGGGGCCCCTCCCCTATGAATCTGACAAGGCTGTCCCATGGCACTATGGGGCAGATGTATATGTACTTGGAGTGAAGCAGGAGTTCAACACCGGTACCAGCATCAGCAATATCACCGGTCCAGCTAAAGTTACCCGCAGTGGCAGGCTCTTCTCGCCTGACATTGTGCCACCAGTTATCCGAAGGCCTCTTATAATTACGCCTACAAGTGCGCCTGTTTCCACTTCTGATCCAGTTTCTACCCCTGCTGCCGAGTCATCTAACACTCGGGGCAAAGGGATTGATGATGAGCCTGCCCGGATGGAGGCACCGAAGACAGTGAATGTTGAAGCCTCCCAGCAAGAGATGGAGGAAATTCTTAAGATAATCAAGAAGAGTGACTTCAACGTCGTTGAACAGCTGGGGCATACCCCCTCCAAGATCTCCATGCTATCATTGCTGCTATGCTCAGAGGCCCATGCCAAGGCCCTGATTTCATTTCTGAAGACGGCCCATGTGCCACAAGAGACCTCTGCAGATCAATTCACTGACTGTGTGGCCAATTTGACCGCTGACAATGGTTTGGGTTTCTCGGATGCTGATCTTACCGCCAAGGGAAAGAACCACAATGATGCTCTGCATGTCTCCATTGAATGCAGGGGCACTACTCTCGCTCACGTGTTGGTGGACACCGGTTCTTCCCTGAATGTATTGCCCAAGAAGGCCTTAGACCGGTTGGATTATGAGGGCCTGGAGTTGAAGCCTAGCAACATCATTGTTCGAGCCTTTGACGGATCGAAGAGGATGGTTCATGGTGAGGTAGACATTCCTATTCGTGTTGGTTCTCAAGTCTTCGACTCAACGTTCTATGTAATGGACATTCGTCCATCTTATTCCTGTTTGCTGGGTCGACCTTGGATTCACAAAGCTGGGGCTGTGACCTCCACTCTACACCAGAAGCTCAAATACCCTGTCAGAGGGAAGATTGTTACTGTGCAGGGGGAGGAAGAATACATGGTTAGTCATCTGAACTCGTTCCGGTATATCGAGATGGATGGGGAGTTTATTGAAACCCCCTTTCAACATTTTGAAGAGGTACCTCCAACATTGGCATCAGCAGAAACAGTGGCTGAATAAGACTTTCCTTTGAAGATGGCTTCCTTGAAGGATGCCCGGGCTGTAATTGAGAAAGGTGAATGTGCTAGGGCAGGCTCCCTAATTTTACTCCTAAAACTGACAAGTTTGGGCTGGGTTTTACTGCAGAGGCTCAGAGGGCTGTACGCAAAGCTAGGATTGGAAGACCTCCCGTGTTCATCACCAATCCGGGAGTGAATGCTATAGAAGGCGATGTGGAGGAATCAGAGTTTGACAGCTGGATCTACCCGACGACTGACGGTGGACTGACTAATTGGACTGCAAAAGATCACATACCTGTTACTTTTATTACGCAGTAATGAATTCCTTTGTTTTTTAATTAGTAATAAACAATAAATCGAAACTTTATGGCCCGGTGTCTTACCCGGGGCACCGTGGCTTCATTTGTGAGGGCATATTACTTGTCATTTCCATATATCATGAATAAAGACATTGGACGTTTTTCGCATGGCAAATATTGTGCTCCTTTTCTTTCTTCCTTTATTTATTGCAAAACAACTATATTTACACACACTCACTCATACAGGTTTCAATCCACTCTGGATCTCACTGGTAACGACTCTGCTACTGCCAGTTATGACTTCGAAAATCCGATCAACTTAGCCGAAGACGAAGGTGAAGATGATTGCAAAGTGCCTGGTGAGCTTGCAAGACTGTTACTCCAGGAAGAGAGGGCCATTCAGCCACATGAAGAGCCAGTGGAAACGATAAATCTGGGTACTGAGACAGATAAAAAGGAAGTTAAGATTGGTGCCAATCTGGAACTCAGCGTGAAACAACGGTTGGTTCAGATGTTGCATGATTATGTGGAGATATTTGCCTGGTCCTACGAAGACATGCCTAGATTGGATACTGACATTGTGGTTCATCACTTGCCTACCAAGGAAGTCTGCCCTCCGGTTAAGCAAAAGGTTCGCCGTATGCGTCCAGAGATGTCTGAGAAGATCAAAGCCGAGGTTATGAAACAGTTTGATGTCGGGTTTCTCGCAGTGACTTCTTACCCTCAGTGGGTTGCCAACGTGGTTCCAGTGCCAAAGAAAGATGGTAAGGTCAGAATGTGTGTCGATTATAGGGATCTGAATAGGGCGAGCCCCAAGGTTGACTTCCCCCTACCTCACATCGACGTCCTGGTTGACAATACTGCTCAGCACAAGGTGTTCTCCTTCATGGATGGTTTTTCAGGTTATAATCAGATCAAGATGGCTCCTGAAGACATGGAAAAGACTACCTTTGTTACTCAGTGGGGCACCTTCTGTTACAAGGTCATGCCATTTGGATTGAAAAATGCTGGGGCAACCTACCAATGTGCCATGGTTGCTTTATTTCATGACATGATCCATCATGAGATAGAAGTATATGTCGATGATATGATTGTAAGGTCTCAAACTGAGGAGGAACACCTTGACCATCTGCAGAAGCTGTTTGACCGTCTGAAGTTGTACAAGCTGAGGTTGAATCCGAACAAGTGCACCTTTGGGGTAAGATCTGGAAAGTTGCTAGGCTTCGTCGTGAGCGACAAAGGTATTCAAGTGGACCCTGCCAAGGTTAAAGCCATACAAGAGATGCCAGTTCCCAAGACAGAGAAAGAAGTCAGAGGCTTTCTAGGACGTTTGAACTACATTGCTCCATTCATCTCACACCTAACAGCTACTTGTGAACAAATCTTTAAGCTGCTAAAGAAAGATCAGGTAGTACGTTGGAATGATGAATGTTAGGCCGCTTTTGACAGAATCAAAGAGTATCTCCAAGAACCACCCATCCTTATGCCACCGGTTGAAGGGAGACCTCTAATACTATACTTGACAGCTCAATGGGGTGTGTGCTAGGGCAGCATGACAAGTCTGGCCGAAAAGAGCACGCCATTTATTACCTTAGCAAAAAGTTTACCGACTGTGAGACCCGATACTCACTGCTCGAGAAAACTTGCTGCGCTTTGGTATGGGCTGCTCGTCGGCTGAGACAGTATATGTTGACTCACACTACTCTATTGATTTCAAAGATGGATCCAATAAAATACATATTCGAAAAGCCTGCTCTGTCTGGGAGAATAGCAAGATGGCAAATGATCTTGACAGAATACGACATCCAGTACACGACTCAGAAGGCCATCAAGGGAAGTGTATTGGCAGACCATTTGGCACACCAGGCAGTAGATGACTACCAGTCAATGAACTTCGAGTTTCTAGACGAGAGCATCATGATAGTAACTGATTGTGAAGTACCGGGACCGGATGAAGGACCTGAGGAAGGATCCCGATGGTCTATGCACTTTGATGGAGCCTCCAACGCTTTGGGTAACGGTATCGGCGCTGTGATCATATCCCCTCAAGGCACTCATACTCCACTTACTGCCCGACTATGTTTCAACTGCACCAACAACATGGCGGAGTATGAGGCGTGCATCATGGGTCTTCAAGCTGCAATTGACTTAAGGATCAAGTTTTTGAGTGTCTTCGGAGATTCCGCTCTCGTGATCAATCAGATCAAAGGCGAGTGGGATACGAAACATCCGAATCTTATTCCTTACAGAGAATGTGTGTTGACATTGATCCCCCATTTCACAGAGATAACTTTTGAACACTTCCTAAGAGAGGAGAATCAGTTGGCGGACGCGTTAGCTACGATGTCTTCTATGTTCAAAGTCAAGTGGGACAACGAGGCTCCTCGGATCATTATCTGGAAACTGGATGAACCGGCATACTGTTGTGATCTTGAGGCTGAGGTGGTAACTGAAAAACCCTGGTATCATGAAGTGAAGAGGTATTTGGAAGCTCAAGAATACCCTGAAGGTGCATCTGTCAACGACAAGAAGTTTCTGAGAAGGTTCGCAGCGAAGTTCTTCCTCAGCAATGGCATTCTATACAAGCGAAACCATGATTCAACCTTACTGCATTGTGTGGATAAGACTGAAGCAGAAAGGATCATGGCAGAACTGCATGAAGGTACCTTCGGAACACATTCCAGTGGACACACCATGGCAAAGAAGATCCTTCGGGCAGGATATTACTGGTCCACAATGGAAGCTGATTGCTACCAACATTCTCGGACATGTCACAAGTGCCAGATATATGCTGACAAGGTGCACGTTCCTCCAGTTCCTCTGAATGTCCTGACTGCACCTTGGCCTTTCGCAATGTGGGGTATAGATATGATCGGCGAGATTAAACCTACGGCATCTAACGGGCATCGCTTCATCCTGGTGGCGATCGATTACTTTACGAAGTGGGTTGAAGCAGCTTCCTACGCTACCGTAACCAAGAATGTTGTGGCACGGTTCATTCGGCATAACCTGATCTGTCGATACGGCGTCCCAGAAAGAATCATTACAGACAATGGTACCAATCTTAATAACAAGATGATCACTGAGCTCTACGAGCAATTCAAGATATAGCACCATAACTCTTCTCCTTACCGGCCGAAGATGAATGGGGCTGTAGAAGCAGCGAATAAGAATATCAAGAAAATTGTGCAGAAGATGACAGTGACTTATAAAGATTGGCACGAGATGTTACCGTTCGCTCTTCATGGGTACCGTACCTCAGCAAGAACGTCAACCGGGGCAACTCCCTTTTCCTTGGTCTACAGCATGGAAGCAGTCTTACCGATTAAAGTGCAGATACCCTCCCTCCGGATAATGAAGGATGCAGATCTGAGTGAAGATGATTGGATCCAGACTCGACTTGATCAATTAAACCTGATTGACGAAAAGAGACTCACTGCTATATGTCATGGTCAAACGTATCAAAAACGGATGATCAGGGCATTTAACAAGAAAGTCAGACCACAAGAGTATCAAGTTGGGGATCTGGTAATCAAACGCATCATCCTTCCTCAGAGTGATCCCAGGGGCAAATGGACCCCTACGTACGAAGGGCCATTTGTGGTTAAACATGTGTTCTCAGGAGGAGCCATGATTCTAACCACCATGGATGGTGACGACCTTCTTCACCCCGTCAATGCAGACATAGTAAAAAGATACTACGCATGATAAAAGACCCGCTAGGTTGACATACCTAGGCAAAAATTAGGGCTTCCCGGCGAACCAAAAGGGTTCGGGCAAAATGAGGGATGAAATGAAAAAAAATCTGTACACCCGGCAAGTCGAAAACCTGAAAAGGCGGCTTGGGCAAAAATGGGTATCCCGGTGGACTGAAAACCCGAAAGGGCGGTCCAGGCAAAAGTTAGGGATAAAGCGTAATACTATGTCTCATCGGATCACCTTGCATCCAGAATCCGGTATCAACATCAAGTTCAGACGGCATCGATCGATCAGCTTCATCTTCAACCGAGCAGCCAAGTGATGAGACGCTCGAAGATATAAAGGCGATAGCAGAGTTGGAACCCAGTGGGATCATTCTTTTCACATAGCTGTTTTGTTTTCCCTTTTTCACAAAATTGTATAAACTCTGTTGTTCGGCGGCGTTCTCTTACTAGGACGTCAGCCTCTTGTACATAAAACGCCTATTTACAGGCAAATTCAAAAATCAATACAAATTCACTTTTCAGACAAATTGCCAATTGTTTTTCCTTTTTCTGTTTTGTTTGCGAAGAACGTCCAAGGTTCAATTTTTGATATATGCATTTGACATTAATTGCTAACTCATAAATATTTGCATACGAAACAAAGGATTAATTACAGGTAACATTAGAAACAGGGGCAATAATGAGTTGTCTAAGCGATCTAATTGCTCTGTCCATCAAGGTACCAAGGTAAGTTCAGCTGAAGAACATAACCAAGATATCTTAACTCCCCAGAGAGTGAGCCAGCAAGTCAACATACTCTCCCCAAGCAAAGTTATACTGTCAGCCTTATGGAAATTGGGTATCCCCAACAGATCTCAACACTCCTCAGCAGTATACAGACATTCTTAACAAGCATCCCCGGCAGTCTTGATCTAAGATTGTTCCTCGGTGGTATACCAAACATTCAGTGGAGCCACTTCCCCAGTATATCTCAAAAATTTCCCCAGGAAAGTGGAATCCATCTCCCCAGCAGGAAGCTTATCCCAAGTAGATTCTGGAAGCTTATCCCCCGCAGAGCACGAACGCGTCTCCCGGTTTTTATTCAAAGGTTATTCCCCACCAGAGCTTATAACTGGGTTATCCTCAGCTAAATTACCACGGAAAGATCGTCCTCGACGTAGTTCTTCCTATCCCCCAGCGGAGTTCATCAAATTCCCCAACATAACATATCAACGGTATCCCCAACGGAGTTATCATCAAACCTCAACAAAGTACCTCTCTTTCCCCACAGAGTTCACTCCCTGCAGAGTAATCTATTCGCCAGGTTTATTCCCCAACGGAGTCATCTTCTCCTACCGGTATTCTTGCAACCATCATCCCCAGCGGAAACAAAAAGCTCTATTCTTCAAGCATCAGCCCAGGAATTAATTTCCCGGCATCCGTCAAGGATTTATTTTCCTAGACGAAAATACAATTCATAAACACATCTTCATACATTATAGTATGCATATACACATCATGAACATATAATCTCACTTATTCTGAGAACATCTCGCATGACATACATCATAACATCGCATGCAACTAACTTTTTGTCTTTCCAGGACAAAAGATCAGTACAAAGATGATTACTATCAACGATCACAACTAAAGATCCGATTCCTATATCTCGCCAGGGTGTATCTGTTGACGACTAACATTACCAGACTCGATTCCTGTATCTTGCCAGGGCACGTCTGAAGAGTTCGAAGATCCGATTCCTGTATCTTGCCAGGGTGTATCTGTTGACGACTAATTCCAGACTCGATTCCTGTATCCTGCCAGGGCACGTCTGAAGAGTTCGAAGATCCGATTCCTGTATCTTGCCAGGGTGTATCTGTTGACGACTAACATTACCAGACTCGATTCCTGTATCCTGCCAGGGCACGTCTGAAGAGTTCGAAGATCCGATTCCTGTATCTTGCCAGGGTGTATCTGTTGACGACTAACATTACCATACTCGATTCCTGTATCCTGCCAGGGCACGTCTGAAGAGTTCGAAGATCTGATTCCTGTATCTTGCTAGGGTGTATCTGTTGACGACTAACATTACCAGACTCAATTCATGTATCTTGCCAGGGCACGTCTGAAGAGTTCGAAGATCCAATTCCTGTATCTTGCCAGGGTGTATCTGTTGACGACTAACATTACCAAACTCGATTCCTGTATCTCGCCAGGGCACGTCTGAAGAGTTTGAAGATCTAATTCCTGTATCTCACCAGGGTGTATCTGTTGACGACTATATTCTCCGGACTCGATTCCTGTATCTTGCCAGGGCACGTCTGAAGAGTTTAAAGATTCGATACATGTATCCAGCCAGGGCATATCTACATAAAGAGTTCGGAGATCAACTCCTGTAACAGGCCAGGTAATTATTTTCTTTCTCAGGTACGCAAGTTCTCGCTAAGGAAACTCTTACGCGATCGACACTTAGATGGCATTTATAAGCCCATCTCCAGATACCGACAGTCTCCAAATGGCATCTATAAGCCCATTTCCGACAAGTTTTTGTCATACTTCCAGATGGCATCTATAAGCCCATCCTCCTGTCCAACATCTCTCCAAATGGCATCGGTAAACCCATTCCCGTCATCACACTGCTGATACTTAACTATGTGAGTGCAAATTTCTGGGCACTCTAGTGTTCAATCATCTTCCACCTTCGGATTACGAAAGGCACGCCAGCCAATCTACATCCTCAGGTCTAAGAAGATTGAACAGGGGCAACTGTTGTACCCCAAAATTTGCCCTCCCATATTCTTCAAGATTTGCCAAGATCAAGGTTCAAAATCCCTCAAGGGTTGCACAGTCCAATTGCCTCCTAACACAGTCAAAATTAGGGTTTTGGTTCTGGCAAAGAAATTGAAGTTTCCAAGGGTCCAATAAAGTCCCATATGCTCATAAACATTGTCAAGAATCCATATGTCAAGTTTCAAGACTCACAGCATCAAATTGCACAGTCAAAAACCCTAAATGCTTCACAGTCAACTGCAGGGGCAAAATGGTCATTTGACAGTCAAAAGTCAAAAATTTTGGTCAACATCTTATTTTGAAGCCACAAACATCATTTGATCAATTATTGATCATGATTCTCAAATCATGGCTCAAAAAGTCTCAAGATGCAAAAGTTTCTATTTTTGGACAGTTGAAAAAGTCAACTGCAAATTGACCAAGGCATAACTTCTTCATGGTTTATCAGAAAAATCCCATCCAAAGCTCATTTTGAATAGAATTACATTTCCTATAACTCATCTTCACACTTCAAGTCCAAGAAATGCTCTCACAAAAAGTTATCAATTTCAACATTATAGGCAATTTTCAAAAGTCAACAAAAAGGCACTTTAAATCAAAGACCATAACTTGATATTGGTCAATCAAAATGACATGGGACCAAAGTAATTGGTTAGAGGACTTCAAGACCTTTCCAAAATGTCCAAGAACATGTTCATATCTTCAAAATTGAGCAAGATATGCCTTGTAGAAGTTGGGAAATTTTTGGGAATTTTGAAAAGTCAACTTTGCTTCAAAGGCTTCAAAATTGCTAATGGGCCACAAATTCTTCCATGAATCATTACCCAAAGGCTATGCACGACCCATTAAGCTCAAAGGGAGTTATTTTCTTATTTTTGATTAATTATTTGAATTTTTATTATCATTAATTCATTTAATTAAATTTAAATATAAGAAAAATACCAAATCATGTTTTTAAATCTTTTTGTGCAGCAAATATCTTCCACATATGCAAAATATTTCGTGTACTATCTCAAGGGGACAAGATCATCCCTATTTGGCAAGTTTCCATGGCAAAAAGATTGAAATTGATATAATTGAAAATCAAATCTTCAAAACATGAATGGATGGACCTTGGGATTGTTTTCTTAACCTAATCACGTTCAGATACATATACAAGACTAAACCTAATGCAGATAGACACGAAGGCTGCTGAGAAAACAAAGAACGAAATTGCAAATTTTTGGCCAAAAGTTGAAAACTGATTTCACACCTAGAGGACAATTCAAAGCTCCAAACGCATTCCAATACATTGCCAAAGCATCCAGGAATCGATTACAATCAAAACCTGGTCTCCATACCCCAAGAATTGGTAGAACAACATTGCACTTTTCATGAACATATCCATTATCGTTTTTTAATTTACATGCATTATTCATGAGTTTTAAGTGTTGATTCTTGCTAACAATGTTGTTCTGAAGCTATTGGTGATATTTGATTGAACTAACGATGCGTGTATCAGAATCCACCATTGTCAAAAGCTAGGTTTTTCAAAGCTTCAAATTGGGGCTTTCCCCATATGGAAAAATTGGACCACCAAACCTATGCCAATGGATTCGTGACCTCAAGATGAAATCAACCAATACCTCGCGCCCTTTTTATATTTGTCCATGTGCTATTCGCTATTTTTGCAGGTTGTATTTAGTGGGCCCGCTATCTGTTTATGTTACAGGCAGAAAAAGGAAGAAGACGCTGAGGTGTCTGAACGTGGTTGGATAATTTGAACGTTGGCGCGTTTTTTGATTGTTTCAGCATAATATTGTTTTTTCTTTTATATTATTCATGCTCCACTATATTAACAAAGAAACGCGTTGGTTCAGTTGGTGGCTGAGGTGTCCTACAGGTACTGGGACCTGGGTTCGATTCCCAGGTCCCCCCATATTATTCATGATTTTTGCATTAACACGTTCCCATGCAGTTTCCTTCAAATATTCCACCATGCATCCCAACGCTTAGGCTTGCCAAGTGTCTCTGATGATCAATCCAATGGCCCTAACGTGAATTCCATGATACACACTCAGTCAACCACATGCATTCAAACTGGAAAAGTCAACAAGGCTTGGATTCTGATGGGCCAAATTGCTCCAATTCACCTCCTAAATGGGCCAGACACCCCCATGGTTTGCATCCTTTTTATTTTTTATTTGATTTTCCTTTTTATTCTTATAATTTTTTTTAATTGTTTTCTTTAATTTCATAAATTAATTTTCACAATATAAAATACAAAAAAATTAAAATATGTTTAATTATATTTAATTTCTATTAATTTATTTTGTAAGTAAATGTTAAATAATTAATTTAGTTAAATTAGGTTTTAAAACTTAAATCTTTTTCTTAACAAATTAAAATATGTAGAAATTAGGGTTTTTAACTTTTCATCATTTTTTTTTTAATAAATAATTTTTTCTCCTTATTATCATTATTATTAATTACCAATTTATTTTGTAAATAAACATGTACATTAAATATTTAGTAATTTAGGTTAAACTTCAATATTTTTCATTAATAATTAAAAACAACTTAGAATTAGGGTTTCTCTTCAATTTTAATTTTCTTTATTCCATAAAAATACAAAAAATCATAAAAAAAAATTCTTTTCTTTTAATTAAATACTTAATTAACTTTTAATTCAATTTAATTTCAAAAGGGTCCAACGCCCTCGAACATTCTATTTTTATTCTTTTCGCACGTTATTTTATTTTATTTGTGAATATTATGTAACTGTTCAAGCCATGTAATAGTAACTAGGTTTTACTTTCCGCCTTTTTTATTCAAAATGGGTCTTTGTTAATTTGGCGATGTATAGACCCGTGCCTTGTAATAGCGTAGAATTTTACTTTCCGCATTTAAATTTCCGCACTTTTAAATTATAATCGCATGAAAGAATGTATGGCCTAAATTAAAAACAAGCGTAGATCACCATGATACATGTACAAGATAAAACATAACATGAAAACAACACACAAATTCACACACCACTCTTAGGGTACGCCTCACTGTTGCCTCGCCTTCGAAACGTGGTCGTCGAGTATAGGACGTTTTAGTAAGTCCTTATGTCCATTACATGATCCAGTTGCCTCGAAATGGTTGCATCGGAATTAAAAAGGATCAATGGCATAAGGGTAGCTTCTAAGGTGTCCTACTGTTGCTCTGATGACCACACTGTCTCTGAAAACGAATTGAATGGCCCTACCTTAAGGACATTTACACAGCCTAATTCCTTAGGGTAGGTAGATGACTCATAGATACTTGCTCTATTCAAAAACAAATCAAAAATCTTTTCACACCGACACTTTTCAAAAAGCTTTCAAAACAATTTTTCAAACACTCTTGAGGACTGATACAAGAGTCGATCTGAAATCTTTAAACGAAACTTTTTCAAACCCACTCACAATTGAAAAGCAAACACTTTTGAAAACACAAATGAGCAAGTATCTAAGAGCCCATGGATAACCATGGATAGAAAGGGTGCTAACACCTTCCCTTTCTATAAATCTACCTCCCGAACCGAGAAACTATCTCATAAGGAATTTTGTTGTGCTTTTGTCTTGTCCATGTTGGAGAAAATAAAAGACGGTGGCGACTCTTGCTTCTGCGACATTTCGCGAACCAGCGTTAAACAGTCAGTTCCAAATCCATCGATCACACATCCATCCATCACAGGTTCACTGCTACATACACACCCATGTGCGTTAGCCAATAATCACTTATTCCGGGATTTGACTCATTTTCAAAATAATTTCAGGTTTTAGGAAATCTTTTCATTTTATAAAATAGAGCATTAAATTTAAGAAATAACGTCCAAAACGGCACTCAAAACAGACTTACGGTTTGAAAGTTATGAATTTTCAAAGTTTAATATTTTTCAAAAGTTACAGCTGAACCCGGTTCCTACATATGCAGGAACCGGTTCTTGCGAAGTTCAAAAATCACGCTTCTGGAAAAATGTATGGGAACCTGGTTCCTACCTATACAGGAACCGGTTCCTACGTGCATTTTTGCCAGTTTTTATAAATTCACACAGTGGAACCCGATTCCTCCCCACTGGGAACCGGTTCCCACGACCTGCAGAGTCAAATTCTGCACTTTTGACAACATTTATTCATTCTAAACCAATTCCAAACATACCCATACGAATTGAAACATGAGAAACACCAAAACACATCCATTTTGCACCATTATAACATCAAACAACATTATTTCATCATTCCTTTTTATCATCTGACACCCTAATGGTTTTCAACCTACAATTCGACTCAATATGGACAATTCTACGGAACCCTAGAATTCCAAACCGGGATTCCCTAACATACTATTGAATATCTAAACCGATAATACGAATTAACTAATCGAAATCACCCCTTACCTTGTGGGTTCTTCGAATTCTGACGCTTCCGGTTTTCTCCTTCTTTTTCCTCTTCTCAAATGCACGTATGATGAATATTCCAAAATAACTCTCTTTCTCTTCTTTTTCCTTTTAATACTCCTTTTATTATTCCAATAAAATAATTAAATTAGTAATTAGTAAGAGCATAGTATTTTACCCCTCACACCCTCTAATCACTCTTCACACCACCAATACTTCTTTCCTTTAATTAATTAAATTAATTCCAATAATCCAAAAATACCAATAATTAAATTTCCAATTAAATTAATAATTAAAAATTCTAATTATTTAATAATCGGATTATTTGGGGTGTCACAACTCTCCCCAACTAAAAGAGTTTTCATCCTCGAAAACATACCTTAGACGAACAGTTCGAGATACGAGTCCTTCATCTGACTCTCCAGCTCCCAAGTGACATTTCCATCTGCTGGTCCTCCCCAAGCCACTCTTACCAACGCGATCTCCTTGCCTCGCAACTGTTTCAACTTCCGATCCTCAATTCTCGCAGGTACCGCTTCCACAGTCAAATTCTCTCGTACCTGTATATCGTCTACCCGAATCTCATGAGACGGATCAGCAATGTACTTCCTTAGCTGAGATACATGAAAAACATCATGCAAATTTGCAAGTGCCGGCGGCAAAGCAATCTGATAAGCAACTTTCCCAACTCTCTTGGTAATCTGAAACGGACCAATAAAATGTGGAGTCAACTTCTTTGACTTCAAAGCTCGACCAATACCAGTCATCGGAGTAACTCGCATAAAAACATGTTCTCCTTCGCTAAACTCAAGATCTTTCCTCCTCTTATCGTGATAACTTTTCTGACGACTCTGAGAAGTCCTCATCTTCTCCTGAATCATCTTAATCTTTTCCGAAGTCTGTTGGACAATTTCCGGTCCAATCACAACACTCTCTCCAGATTCATACCAACACAACGGTGTCCGACACCTCCTACCATACAATGCCTCAAACGGAGCCATACCAATGCTCGAATGAAAACTATTGTTGTAGGTAAACTCAATCAGTGGTAGATAACTATCCCAAGCTCCACCTTTCTCCAACACACAAGCTCTTAACAAATCTTCCAATGATTGAATCGTTCTCTCCGTCTGACCATCTGTCTGTGGATGATAAGCGGAACTCAAACGCAACTTAGTACCCAAAGCTTCTTGCAATCCCGTCCAGAATTTAGATGTAAACCTCGGATCTCGATCCGACACAATACTAGAAGGAATACCGTGCAAACTCACAATCTTCTCAACATACAATTCTGCCAACCTTTCCATCGGATAATCCATTCTTATCGGAATAAAGTGAGCAGATTTCGTCAACCGATCAACAATAACCCAGATAGAATCACAATTCTTCGATGTCCTTGGCAAACCAGACACAAAATCCATAGAGATTCCATCCCATTTCCATTCCGGAACAAACAACGGTTCCATCAATCCTGACGGTTTCTGATGCTCAATCTTCGACTTCTGACAAACCAAACAAGCATACACAAACTCAGCAATTTCCTTTTTCATTCCCGGCCACCAAAACAACTTCTTCAAATCATGGTACATTTTAGTAGCACCAGGATGAATACTCAATCCACTACGATGTCCTTCTTCCAAAATACTCTTCCTAATCTCTGCAACATCCGGAACACACACCCTATTACCAAATCTCATAACACCATTCTCATCAATCCGGAACTCGCCTCCTTGACCTTGGTTGATCAATGTCAATTTATCAACTAACCCAACATCGGACTTCTGTCCATTCCGAATTTCTTCCAGAATACCACTAGTCAGTTTCAACATACCCAATTTCACACTATTCGGAGTAGTTTCACATACCAAACTTAAATCTCTGAACTGCTCAACCAAATCTAACTCACGGACCATTAACATCGACATATGCAAGGACTTCCTACTCAAGGCATCCGCAACAACGTTTGCCTTACCAGGATGGTAATTCAAACCGAAATCATAATCCTTTAGAAATTCTAACCATCTCCTCTGCCTCATATTCAACTCTTTCTGATCAAAGAGATACCTCAGACTTTTGTGATCACTGAACACCTCAAACCGAGAACCATATAAATAATGCCTCCACAACTTCAAAACAAACACAACAGCTGCCAACTCCAAATCATGAGTCGGATAATTCCTTTCATGTACTTTCAATTGTCTCGAAGCATAAGCCACCACCTGCTTATCTTGCATCAACACACCACCTAATCCCATTAATGATGCGTCACAATACACAACAAAAGACTTAGTCGGATTTGGAAAAATCAAGATCGGAGCACTTGTCAACTTCCTCTTCAGCTCTTGAAATCCTTTCTCACATTCAACATCCCAAACAAACATCTGACCCTTCCTGGTCAACTTAGTCAACGGTAACGCTAATTTGGAAAATCCTTCTATAAACTTCCTGTAATAACCTACAAGACCCAGAAAACTACGGATCTCAGAAGCATTCTTCGACGCTTCCCACTGAGATACTGCTACCTTCGTAGGATCCACAGCAATTCCATTCTTGGAAATTACATGGCCAAGAAAACTTACTTCACTTAACCAGAATTCATACTTGGACAACTTCGCATAAAGCTTCTTCTCTTTCAACAATTCCAACACAACTCTGAGATGTTCTGCATGTTCTTCATCACTCTTCGAATAAATTAGAATATCATCAATGAACACCACCACAAACTTATCAAGATACGGATGAAATATCCTGTTCATATACTCCATGAAAACACCAGGTGCATTAGTAACTCCAAACGGCATAACAGAATACTCGTAATGTCCATACCTCGTTCTAAATGCAGTTTTCTGAATATCTTCCGACTTCACACGAATCTGATGATATCCAGATCTCAGATCAATCTTACTAAATACACAAGCTCCAACTAGTTGATCCATCAAATCATCGATCCTCGGCAAAGGATACCGATTCTTGATTGTAACTTTATTCAACTGTCTGTAATCAACACATAATCTCATTGAACCTTCTTTCTTCTTAACCAACAACACCGGAGCACCCCACGGCGAAACACTCGGACGAATAAACTTCTTCTCAAGTAACTCCTCCAACTGTTTCTTTAACTCCGCTAATTCAGATGCCGACATACGGTAAGGCGCCATCGACACCGGACTAGTTCCAGGGATCAAATCTATAGTAAATTCTACCTCCCTCTCAGGTGGCAATTCACTAACGTCTTCCGGAAACACCTCTGGAAATTCATTCACCACTGGCAATCCATCACTCTTTGCTTTTCCCTCCGCTTCTATTGCAGAATACAACATAAATACCACAACACCATCTTTCACGACTAGGTTCATTTGTTTAACCGACATAGTCACATCTTTGGCACCAACCTCTTCAGGAAAAATAACCGTCTTCGCAAAATAGTTGATATGAACCTGGTTGAATTCCAACTAGTTCATTCCATGGATGATATCAAGTTGTTCTAACGGTAGGCACACTAAATCCATACCGAAACCCCTACCAAAAATCACAATAGGACAATTCCTACAAACATACGAAGTAGTCACTGAACCCGACGCAGGAGTATCAATAACCATACTTCCATCCATATTAGAAATTTCCAAATTCAATCTTTTAGCACAATCCAAAGCAATAAAAGAATGCGTAGCTCCAGTATCAATAATCGCAATCAAAGGTATGTCATTAATAAAACATGTACCTTTAATCAGCCGATCATCTGGCTTAGTCTCTGACCTAGACAATGCAAACACTTTACCACCAGCTTGCTCCTTCTTGGGTTTTGTACACTGAGGACGAGTATGACCTTCTTCACCACAGTTGTAACAAGTCACCACTCTTACTCTGTAATCATTGGCCACATGGCCGAGTTTCCCACACTTGAAACACTTCTTATCATTACTTTTGCAATCCACCATACGATGTTCTGTCTCACCACACTTGTAGCACTTAATGGAAGAACTAGAATCTCCTCCACCAAACTTCTTCCAACCACCGGGTCTCTGATTACTTCTATCATAAGGCTTACCACGATCCATCTGTTGCTTACCCTTCCTATCAACATACCCTCGAGCATTCGACTTAGTGCTAGCAAGATCCTCCTCTAAAATCCTACTACAGTCAACCAGATCAGGAAATCTTCGGATACGCTGATACCGAATACCCTGCTTAATCTCATCACGAAGACCATTCTCAAACTTGATACATTTGGAAAATTCTCCATCTGCATCGTTAGTATAATGAGCATAATACTTCGCTAACTCAGTAAACTTCGAAGCATACTCACTGACAGTCTTGTTACCCTGCTTGAGTTCCAGAAACTCAATCTCCTTCTTTCCTCTGATGTCCTCAGGAAAGTACCTCCTCAGAAAAGCCCTCCTGAACACAGCCCAAGTAAATGCAATACCATCTTCTTCCATTTCAGTTCTGGTAGCAACCCACTAGTCATCAGCTTCCTCTGCTAACATGTGAGTTCTGTATCTCACCTTCATCCCTGCAGCACAATCAATTACTCTGAAGATCCTCTCGATCTCCTTCAACCACTTCTGAGCACCTTCGGGATCATGTGCACCCTTGAACAACGGAGGATTATTCCTCTGAAAATTCCCCAATTGTCGGTCAGCACCAATCACAGCTCCCTGCTGGTTCCCTCCGAGTACTCCAGCCAACATTCCCAATGCTTCAGCAATAGCATCGTCGTTTCTTCTGTTACCTCTTCTGGCCATTGTTCTTGTAACATTACAAAACAACCTCATCAGCACACAAGTATCAACAGTGTCATCTTACACTAGTCGCATACAAAAGGGATAACGACACAAGACAAGACCGACTATGCTCTGATACCACTATTGTAACACCCCTTCTAAAATACCCCGAATAATATTAATTATATCAATGGTTAAAGACATATTCCATCAGAGTTAACACGGAACAAGGGATGTCACAATTATGAAATAAATAAAACTTCCAATAAAATAGTAGTCATGCTACACTGAGGGTCATTATTCAAATAATTCAATCAACTTAAGACCATGTCTTACACAACGGAAAAATACCATAACCAAAACGGAATAAACCAAAACATAATTATTCCCAATGAAATTCAAAGAAACAATTGAATAATAACTAATTCCTCAACTAAACGTTCCCCAGTGTTATAACCTATCAGAGCACGACACTGACACGCGGACTTAAAGTAACATAGCTCTAGAGCCATCCTCACCAACTCCTGAGCTGCTAACTTTAATATGAAATTGTTAAAGTAAGGGTGAGATTTCTCATAATTAACATGTATTATAAGCTTCTCAATCAACATTATATCACAAGCATATTATTTCACCCATTTTAGCATAAATTCAGGTTCAACACGCAGTTCCAATCATACAAGTCATTATGCACAAATCAATAATCAACCAAAGAATTGTAACACTGGAAGACATCCTAACATGTTACAATTCCATGCAAACACAAATGCAGACACAATGCATGTGGTACCAACACGTGACCAAGTCACCCAACACTGATCCATCATCAACCGAATACAGCAACCATCGATTCGTCCATAAACACCCGGACACGAATCCAGCCTAACCACCCATCATCACCCGGGTATCGGTTAACGGTAATACAAGTCAAATTCCACACAATGGGAATTAACTTCACCAAAACAATGCATATGCATGCACATCACTAGCATGCAACATCAAATCAGTCTATGAAATACATCAATTTATCATAACTGAACCAAAACCAAAAACATGATATCTTAACGATCATGCACACCATCATTAGCAACATAAACATGCCTTTCATTCACACAATACTAATACATCCATCCATCACAGGTTCACTGCTACATACACACCCATGTGCGTTAGCCAATAATCACTTATTCCGGGATTTGACTCATTTTCAAAATAATTTCATGTTTTAGGAAATCTTTTCATTTTATAAAATAGAGCATTAAATTTAAGAAATAACGTCCAAAACGGCACTCAAAACAGACTTACGGTTTGAAAGTTATGAATTTTCAAAGTTTAATATTTTTCAAAAGTTACAGCAGAACCCGGTTCCTACATATGCAGGAACCGGTTCCTGCGAAGTTCAAAAATCACGCTTCTGGAAAAATGTATGGGAACCCGGTTCCTACCTATACAGGAACCAGTTCCTACGTGCAGTTTTGCCAGTTTTTATAAATTCACACAGTGGAACCCGGTTCCTCCCCACTGGGAACCGGTTCCCACGACCTGCAGAGTCAAATTCTGCACTTTTGACAGCATTTATTCATTCTAAACCAATTCCAAACATACCCATACGAATTGCAATATGAGAAACACCAAAACACATCCATTTTGCACCATTATAACATCAAACAACATTATTTCATCATTCCTTTTTATCATCTGACACCCTAATGGTTTTCAACCTACAATTCGACGCAATAGGGACAATTCTACGGAACCCTAGAATTCCAAACCGGGATTCCCTAACATACTATTGAATATCTAAACCGATAATACAAATTAACTAATCGAAATCACCCCTTACCTTGTGGGTTCTTCGAATTCTGACGCTTCCGGTTTTCTCCTTCTTTTTCCTCTTCCCAAATGCACGTATGATGAATATTCCAAAATAACTCTCTTTCTCTTCTTTTTCCTTTTAATAATCCTTTTATTATTCCAATAAAATAATTAAATTAGTAATTAGTAAGAGTAGAGTATTTTACCCCTCACACCCTCTAATCACTCTTCACACCACCAATACTTCTTTCCTTTAATTAATTAAATTAATTCTAATAATCCAAAAATACCAATAATTAAATTTCCAATTAAATTAATAATTAAAAATTCTAATTATTTAATAATCGGATTATTTGGGGTGTCACAAGAGTCGCCACCGGCTTTTATTTTATCCAACAAGGAAAGGAAAAAAGCACAGAAAAATTCCTTTTTCGAGATATTTCTCGGGTTCGGGGGGTAGATTATAGAAAGGGAAGGTGTTAGCACCCTTTCTATCCGTAGTTATCTACGGGCTCTTAGGTACTTGCTCAATTTTTTTCAAAATTGTTTTCTTTGTGCTTGTGGGTTTGAAAAAGTTTTTGTTTTAAAACTTCGATTTAACTCTTGCTTCTGTCCTCAAGAATGTAATGAAGTGTTTTGAAAACTTTGTTCGAAAAGGAGTGTAAGTGTGAAAAGTTTTGTTTTGAAAGAGCAAGTATCTAAGAACTATCTACCTACTCGAAAAAGGAATCGTTCTATGCTAATTTCCTTTAGACAATGTTATCCCACTATTAATGAGTAGGTAGCATCGTCGTTGGAGTTTGAGGGTCAATTCGAATGAGGGGCATACGGTCACTAAAGCAATGTTTAGGACGCGTTAGCGGTAACCCTAATGTCTTAGATCATTTGTTTGAGGAAATAATATCCGAGGCAACCATTTCGAGGCGACTATGATCTTTTAGAAAAGAGGGCGACCTTTAGAACGACCTATACTCAATGACTGTGTACGAAGGCAACCAAGTAGGGTGTACCCTAAGAGTGCGCATGTGAGAGTGTGTCGTTTTTAGTTATTTTTATCTTTGCACATGTTAAGGGTGATCTAATTTGATTTTAAGATTAACATTCAGTCTTGTCATGCAAACCCTATTATCAAACATCTAACAGTTATAATTTGCGGAAATTAAAGGTGCGGAAATTAAATTACAAGGCGCCGGGTATTTACATTGCCAAAAGCAACCCTTTGAAAATAAAATAAAATAAAGCGGTAAATAAATAAAATGTCCTAATTATCTATTACATACCGGAAACAGATACATCAATATGGATAAAGAAAAGTAAATCGCGACGCAAAATTAAATCGGATGTACAATTAGGGTTTTGACCCTTTTGGTTAAAGAAAATGCTTTTTTTGTTGTTTTTATTTAAGAAAATAAATTAATCCTAAATTAAATACTAAATTAAAATTAAATTAATTAATTAACGAAAAATAAATTAATGGCATATTTTGGGTTTTTTTATTAATTGAAGAAAGAAAATAAAATAATTAAATTAGTAGTTAAAACCTAATTAAGTCTAATTAATTTTATTTATTTACAAAAATAAGTTAGAGTTTTCTAATTAATATCCTAATTAAATAATAAGTTTATTAATAAAAATAAAATTTTAAAATTTGATTGGATAAGAAAAGTATTTTTGTGATTTTATTTGATAAAAAGGAATTTTGTTATTGGTTAGAAATAAATTAAACAAAATTAAATAAATAAACAAATTATCAAGAAAAGAGAGAGTGGGCCTGATTTGGAGGGTGTTGGAAGTAATTTCTTGGCCCATTAGCAGCTGGTCTGTTTGACCTTTGGAATCTGGTACACACGTGTTGACCAGCACTTTGGTGGACCTTCAACGCTTGGCCACCAGATCTGGCCCTTTGGCCATCTGGCGCTTGGATAGTGAGGGAGTATGGTGTGGATCTGGACTGGCATGCGCACTGGAAAACCTGAAAAGAAATAATATTGAGAAAGAGGGGGGGACCTGGGATTCGAACCCAGGTCCTGAAGGGATATCTATTGCCAAGGTTACCACTAAGCCACACTGTTTTGTTTGTTATAATAATGCAAGTAATATAATATATATCAAAACAAAAACAATTGCCAGCAAATAAAAAAAAATACGCAAAATATTTGAACTGGGTAATGGATGATTGACACGAGTTCATTCCTGTCCTCAAAACCCTGTAAATTTACCTGCGGATTTTCATCCGCAACTAAAAACGCAACATCATTCAAAATCCTCCTCAGGCTTTGAAAATAATTTCTAAGGCTAGGGTTGAGTTCGTCTCAACACCATGGACACAACCATGTCCATCATGTAGCTCAATTTCACCTGAAACGAAAACTCCCAAAAACGTCCAAGAAACCCTAACTATGGTGGTTTGCAATACAAGTTAGATAAACGAAATTAAATGATGCCCAAAGTTTGCAAATGTTCTTGTGATCACAAATATGCCATTATTTTACTCAATGGATGCCAGAATAATGATTTACGATTTCAAGAAGGAAGTGGATCCGTGATGTACTTACAGTGCATATAAAGGCCTGAGAATGCCTGGTTGGGTTTGGAATAGCTTGTGTGCGTTGCCAGGAATCAATTGGGACCAGTCTCGAGCCCTGAAAACCTCTCTAACCTTGATTTTGATCTCAAGCTTTTTTGTGATTTTGCAAGTTTTTGTTCTGCCTCTTCCAATGATCTTTAACCCTGATTTTTGTGTCCTTAGCTTCCTTATGTATTGCACATTGGATTAGGTTAACAAGCTTTGTCCAAATCTCTCCATATTGATGATTGCATATTTGATTTGATCCTCCATGAAAATCTTTCCAAACTTGGCCTAAATCACATCTTTTTGTAACCAATGCCTTTGATACGAATTCAATTGAAATAATAACTGTATTTGGAGGCTGAGATAGCCAAAAAATCAAATGTTATCAATGCTTTAGATTTTATGTGATTTTATTTGATTTAAAATGGATTAATTCAAATAAAAATCAAATTAAATAATAAAAATGTGATATGGACACTTGTCTGGAGCTAGGACACGTGGGAAATAATGCAAACTCAAATCAAGTGGAAAAGAAAGGGCCCATTTGGCAAAATTTGAAGTTTTGGGGATAATTGACTTTTGGCAATTTTGCAAAAAAAGTCCAACTTCAACAATTCATAACTTCTTCAATTTTGAACCTTTGGAGATGTTCATGGACTTTTTAGAAATCTTGAGATGTCCTTTAACCAACCCTTTTGGTCTCATCACATTTTGATATTCCATGCTCAAGTTAGAAGCTTTAACAAAAAACGTGTTTTTGTTGACTTTTCAAAATGACCTATAATGTCCAAATTCATAACTTCTTGTGAGTGAATTTTTTGATCTTGAGGTATGAATATTGATTATAGGGAATTGCATTCTCTTTAAAATGAGCTTTGGATGGGTCATTTCTCATAAATTATGAGAAAGTTATGCTTGGTCAAAATTGAATTGACTTTTCCTACAAAACCCTAATTTAGCAACTTTTGAATCTTGATGAATTGTAAGCAATCCTTGATGAATCATGATTAAACTTTGATCAAATGATGAAATATCCTTCAAAATGAGAATGTTGACAAAAAATCTTGAGGTTTGACTGTATGTAGGTCACAGTTGACTTTTGCACTAGCATAGTCGACTTTTGGACCTTTGAGCAATTGACTGAGCAAACTTCCTCTGCAAGGCTTGAAACTTGACATGGATGACCTTGAGAACATATTAGGACATTGTGGAGAACTTGAGGTCATTTGGATTCAAGGATCTTGATGCAACATAAAACCCTAATTTGGGGTAGACTGCCTTGGGAGATAGCTTGTCTGACCAACTCTTGGACTAACTTGAGCAACTTGGAGATTCTTCTTGCAATGTTTTGAGAAATATGGGAGGGCAAATTTTGGGGTACAACATTTTCCCCTGTTCAATCTTCTTAAACCTGAGGATGTAGATTGGCTTTCATGCCTTTCGTGATCCGAAGGTGGAAGATGATTGAACACTAGAGTGCCCAGAAATTTGCACTCGCATGAAGTGGTATCAGCCTTGTGATGTAAGGAATGGGATTACAGATGCTATTTGGAGATTGTTGGCGGGAGGATGGGCTTAAATATGCCATCTGAAGGAGTGTCGATCGCATAAGAGATTCCTTAGCGAGAGCTTGTATACCTGTCGTTGTAGAAGATTCCGCTGGGGAAGTCTGATCTTTGTTGAGATTTAGGAACTTGTCCGTAATTCAACTGAGGGGGAAACATCTTCATCGAGATTTAAGAACTCGCTCGTAATTCAACTGAGAAAACTCTACTGAGATTTAGGGATCTGTCTGTAATTCGACGGAGGAACTTTGTCGAGATTTAGGACTTTATCTGTAATTCAACTGAGAAAAACTCTATTGAGATTTAAGAACTTGTCAGTAATTCGACTTGGGGAAACATCTTCATCGAGATTTAAGAACTCGCCCGTAATTCAACTGAGAAAACTTCTCTGCTGAGATTTAGGAACCTGTCTGTAATTCAACGGAGGAATTTGTCGAGATTTAGGACCTTGTCTGTAATTCAACTAAGGATAACTCTATTGAGATTTAAGAACTTGTGAGTAATTCGTCTTTGGGGAAACATCTTCATCAAGATTTAAGAACTCGCCCGTAATTCAACTGAGAAAACTCTGCTGAGATTTAGGAACTCGTCTGTAATTCGACGAAGGAACTTTGTCGAGATTTAGGACCTTGTCTGTAGTTCAACTGAGAAAAACTCTGTTGAGATTTAAGAACTTGTCATTAATTCTACTGGAGGGAAACATCTTCATCGAGATTTAAGAACTCGCCCGTAATTCAACTGAGAAAACTCTGTTGAGATTTAGAAAACTCGTCTGTAATTCGACGGAGGAACTTTGTCGAGATTTAAGACCTTGTCTGTAATTCAACCGAGAAAAACTCTATTGAGATTTAAGAACTCGTCAGTAATTCGACTTGGAGGGAAACATCTTCATCGAGATTTAAGAACTCGCCCGTAATTCAACTGAGAAAAACTCTATTGAGATTTAGGAACTCGTCTGTAATTCAACGGAGGAACTTTGTCGAGATTTAGGACTTCGTCTGTACTTCAACTGAGAAAAACTCTGTTGAAATTTAAGAACTCGTCAGTAATTCGACTGAGATAAAAGCTTCATAGCTTTGAATTTTGTGAGAATTTAACCGCATCCTTCCTGAAAGGTAAAGGTCAGTTGTATGTTATGCATGATATGCATCAAGCAATGATGTTCTCAAAATAAATGAAATTATGTTGTATGATGCGTATATGCATGTGTCATGATGTATGGAAATGTAATGCTTGTAGCTGGGGAAAATAAATCCCGGATCACTGTTGGAGAAAAGAGTTGGATTCTTCATTTCCGCTGGGGATGGCGAACAAAGATGATTGTGAGAATAAACCTGCAGGAGAGGATAAATCTGTTGGGGAATAAACTGATGAGGAGATTGCTCTGTGGGGAAGAGATGTTTTACTGAGGATTCTACCGATAAATTCCGCTGGGGATGAATTATCGTTGCTGGTGATACTGAATCCTGTTGGGGATTGTCTTCTTGTTTGTGAAGGGAAAGAACTCCGATGGGGATGATCTTTCAGTTGCGACTTCACTGGGGATAACCTTTTAGACTCTAATGGGGATAATCCTCAGAGTCTACTGGGGATGATTCTCCAAACTCCACTGAGGAAGCTTTTTCAGACTGCGTTGGCGAGAATTTCCAAACTCCACTGGGGATATTTTGTATTCTGCCGGGGAATATCCTTATACTCCACTGGGGAATATTAAGATCTTTCAGTGCTGATGGTAAATAAACTCTACTTGGGGAGAATACTACCGATTCATTTACAGTTGCAAGTCTCAGCTGGGGAGAGTTATCATTATTGTCTTTTCTTACTCTGCGGAGAGTGAAAGCACCTTGGCCATATTCTTTAGCTGAATCTACCTTTGTACCTGGTGGATAGAGTAACTGTATAGTTTGGACATTTCTCATTTGCCCCTGTTTCTGATATTACAAGTAATCGTCCTTTGTTTCGTATGTAAATACTTATGAGCAGTAATTAATGTCAAATGCATATATCAAAAATAAACATTGGACGTTCTTTGCAAAACAAAATAGAAAAAGGAAAAACAGTTTGAAATTTCTTTGAAAATGAATTGTATTGATTTTGAAGTTTGGCCTATAAAATAGGCGTTTTTGTACAAGAGGCTGACGTCCTAGTAAGAGAACGCCGCCGAACAAATAGAATTTACACAATTTGTGAAAAACTAAACAAAACAATTATGTGAATAATCCCACTGGGTTCCAACTCTGCTATTGCCTTTATGTCCTCGAGCATCTCATCACTTTGCTACTTGGTTAAAGGTAGATCATATTGATTAGTGTCGTTCGAGCTTGATAGTCGATACCGAAGTCTGGTTGCAAGGTGATCCAATGAGAAATAGTGTTACGCTTTGATCCCTAATTTTTTCCTGGACCGCCCTTTCGGGTTTTCAGTCCACCGGGATACCCTTTTTTGCCTAAGCCGCCTTTTCAGGTTTTCGACTTGCCAGGTGTACAGTTTTTTTTCATTTTCATCCCTTATTTTTGCCCGAACCCTTTTGGTTCGCCGTGAAGCCCTTATTTTTGCATAGGCCAGTCGACCTAGCGGGTCTTTGATTATGCGTAGTATCTTTTCACTATGTCTACATTGACGGGGTGAGGAAGGTCGTCACCATCCATGGTGGTTAGAATCATAGTTCCTCCTGAGAAAATGTTCTTAACCACAAATGGCCCTTCGTAAGTAGGGGTCCATTTGCCCCTGGGATCACCTTGAGGTAAGATGATGCGCTTGATTACCAGATCCCCGACTTGATACTCTTGTCGTCTAACTTTCTTGTTAAATGCCTTGATCATCCGCTTTTGATATGTCTGACCATGACAAATAGCATTAAGTCTCTTTTCGTCGATTAAATTCAGCTGATCAAGCTGGGTCTGGATCCACTCATCTTCGCTCAAACCTGTATCCTTCATAATCCGAAGAGAGGGTATCTGAACTTTGATGGGTAAGACGACTTTCATGCCATATACCAAGGAATATGGGGTTTCCCCCGTTGACGTCCGTGCTGAGGTACGGTAACCATGAAGAGCAAATGGTAACATCTTGTGCCAGTCTTTGTATGTCACCGTCATCTTCTGCACAATCTTCTTAATGTTCTTATTAGCCGCTTCAACACCCCCATTCATCTTCGGCCGATATAGGGAGAAGAGTTGTGATGCTGTATCTTGAACTGCTTGCAGAGTTCGGTGATCATTTTATTGTTGAGATTTGTACCATTTTCTGTTATGATCCTCTCTGGTACACCGTATCGACAAATCAGATTATGCCGAATGAACCGTGCCACAACATTCTTGGTTACAGTAGCAAAGGAAGCTTCGTCAACCCACTTCGTAAAGTAATCAATAGCTACCAGGATGAAACGATGCCTGTTGGACGCTGTAGGTCTGATCTCGCCAATCATATCAATGCCTCATATTGCAAAAGGCCACGGAGCTGTCAAGACATTCAGAGGAACAGGAGGTATGTGCACTTTATCAGCATAGACTTGGCACTTGTGACAGGTCCGAGAATGCTGATAACAGTCGGCTTCCATTGTGGACCAATAATATCCTGCCCGAAGGATTTTCTTTGCCATGGTGTGTCCATTGGAATGAGTTCTGAAAGTACCTTCGTGTAACTCTACCATAATCCTTTCTGCCTCGTTCTTATCCACACATCGCAATAAGGTCGAATCATGGTTACGCTTGTAAATGATGCCATTGCTGATGAAGAACTTCGTTGCGAACCTCCTCAGAAACTTCTTGTCATTAACAGATGCACCCTCGGGGTATTCCTGAGCCTCAAGATACCTCTTCACTTCATGAAACCAGGGTTTATTCGCTACCTCTTCAGTCTCAATGTCATAGCAATGTGCAGGTTCGTCCAACCTTTCAATGATAATCCGGGGAGCTTCGTTGTCCCAATTGACTTTGAACATAAAAGACATCGTAGCCAGCGCGTCCGCCAACTGATTCTCTTCTCTAGGGAAATGTTCAAAGGTTATCTCCTCGAAATAGGGAAGCAACATCAATACATACTCCTTTTAAGGAATAAGATTTGGGTGTTTCGTATCCCACTCGCCTTTGATCTGACTGATCACAAGAGCGGAATCTCCGAAAACACTTAGAAACTTAATCCTTAGGCCAATTGCTGCTCGAAGACCCATGATGCATGCTTCATACTCTGCCATATTGTTGGTGCAGTTGAAACATAATCGGGCGGTGAACGGAGTATGAGAGCCTTTAGGAGATATAATTACAGCGCCAAATGCCATTACCCAAAGCGTTTGAAGCTCCATCAAAGTACATAGACCATCGGGATCCTTCCTCAGGTCCTTCATTCGGTCCAGGTTCTTCACAGTCGGTTACCAACATGATATTCTCATCCGGAAATTCAAAGTTCATAGACTGGTAATCATCCACTGCTTGATGTGCCAAATGATCTGCTAACACACTTCCCTTGATTGTCTTTTGGGTCGTGTACTGGATGTCATACTCAGTCAAGATCATTTGCCATCTTGCTATTCTTCCGGACAAGGCAGGCTTTTCGAAGATATACTTGATTGGATCCATCTTTGATATCAATAGAGTAGTGTGAGTCAGCATATACTGTCTCAGCCGGTGAACAGCCCATGCCAAAGCGCAGTAAGTTTTCTCGAGCAACGAGTATCGGGTCTCGCAGTCGGTAAACTTTTTGCTAAGGTAATAAATAGCATGCTCTTTTCGGCCAGACTCGTCATGCTGCCCCAGCACGCACCCCATTGAGTTGTCGAGTACTGTCAAGTATAAGATCAGAGGTCTCCCTTCCACTGGAGGCATCAGGATAGGTGGCTCTTGGAGATACTCTTTGATCCTTTTGAAAGCAGCCTGACATTCATCGTTCCATCTTACCACTTGATCTTTCTTCAGTAACTTAAAGATCGGCTCACAAGTAGCAGTCAGGTGTGAGATGAATCGGGCAATGTAGTTCAGACGTCCCAGAAAGCCTTTGACTTATTTTTCTATTCTGGGAGCTGGCATTTCCTGTATAGCCTTCACCTTTGCAGGATCTAGCTGAATACCTTTATCGCTTACGACGAAACCCAGCAGCTTACCAGATCTCACCCCGAAGGTGCACTTGTTCGGGTTTAACCTTAGCTTGTACAACTTCAACCTATCAAATAGCTTCTAAAGGTGGTCAAGGTGTTCTTCCTCAGTCTGTGACCTGGCAATCATGTCGTCGACGTATACCTCAATCTCATGATGGATCATGTCATGGAACAAGGCAACCATGGCACGCTGATACGTTGCCCCAGTATTCTTCAATTTGAAAGGCATGACCTTGTAGCAAAATGTACCCCTTTGAGTAACAAAAGTTGTCTTCTCCATGTCTTCGAGAGCCATTTTAATCTGATTATAACCGGAGAAACCATCCATAAAGGAGAAGACCTTATGATGTGTGGTGTTGTCAACCAGAACGTCGATATGAGGTAGAGGGAAATCATCTTTGTGGCTCGCCTTGTTCAGATCCCTATAGTCAACATACATTCGGACCTTCCCATCCTTCTTCGGCACAGGAACCACGTTGGCAACCCACTGTGGGTAAGAAGTAACTGCTAGAAAATCAGCATCAAATTGTTTCATAACCTCAGCCTTGATTTTCTCAGACATCTCTGGGTGCATTCGACGAACTTTCTGTTTCACTGGAGGACAGTCTTCCTTGGTAGGCAGGCGGTGAACCACAATATCGATATCCAACCCAGACATATATTCATAAGACCAGGCAAAGATCTCAACATAGTCACGCAGCATCTGAATCAGCCGTTGCTTAACACTAGGCTCCAGATTTGCACCGATCTTGACCTCTTTCTTGTCTACTTATGTACCCAAATTTACTGATTCCACCGGCTCTTCGTGCGGCTGTATGGTCCTCTCTTCCTGAAGTAGCAGCCTAGCAAGTTCACCAGGCACTTTGCAATTATCTTCACCTTCGTCTTCGGCTAAGTTGATCGGAATTTCGAAGTCATAACTGGCAGTAGTAGAGTCGTTACCAGTGAGATCCAGAGTGGATGTAGACCTGTATATGTGAGTGTGTGGAAAATAGTTGTTTTGCAATATATAATAAAAAGAAAAACAAGGAGCACAAAATTTGAAATGCAAGAAATTTCCAATGCTTTTATTAATGATATATGGAGATGACAAATATCAAGCCCTCACAAACAAAGCCACAACGCATCGGGTAAGACACCGGGCCGTAAAGTTTAAAAATTGTCTGTTACAAATTAAAAAAGTCTCATTACTGGGTAATAAAAGAAATTGGGACGAAGTCCTTTGCTGTCCAGTTGCTTAATCCACCATCGGTCGTTGGGTAAATCCAGCTGTCAAACTCAGATTCTTCAACATCGTCTTCAATGGCATTCACTCCTGAATTGCTGATAAACAAGGGAGGTCTTCCGATCCGTGCACTCCGAACAGCCCTTTGAGCTTCTGCAGTGAAACCCAAACCAAACTTGTTAGTTTTATGTGTAAAATCAGGGAGTTGGCCCCAATTTGCACACCCACCTTTCTCTACAACAACCCGGGCATCCTTGAAGGAAGCCATCTTCATTGGAGGATCTTCAACAACAGTTTCAGTTGATGCCAGCGTCTGGGGGACTTCTTCAAAATGTTGACACAGGGTTTCAATGAACTCCCAGTCCATTTCCACATACCGAAAGGAGTTGAGGTGGCTCACCATGTACTCCTCTTCACCTCGTACCGTAACAATTTTCCCTTTCATTGGGTATTTCAGCATCTGGTGGAGCGTAGACGTTACTGTCCCAACTTTGTGGATCCACGGGCGACCCAGCAAACAAGAGTAGGATGGCCGAATGTCCATCACATAGAATGTAGATGCGAAAATCTGAGAACCAACCTTCACTGGAATATCCATTTCTCCGTGTACCATTCTCTTGGACCCATCGAAAGCCCTGACTACAATGTTACTCGGCTTCAGCTCCAACCCTTCACAGTCTAACCAGTCTAGTGCCTTCTTGGGTAAAACATTCAGCGAGGACCCAGTATCCACTAACACGTGAGCAAGAGTAGTGCCCCTGCACTCAATGGAGACACGCAGGGCATCATTGTGATTCTTCCCCTTGGCAGTCAAGTCGGCGTCGGAGAAACCCAGACCATTATCAGCAGTTAAACTTGCCACACAGTCTTTAAACTGATCAGCAGATGTTTCCTAGGGTACGTGTGCAGTTTTCAAGAAAGCAATCAGAGCCTTGGCATGGGCTTCTGAGCATAGCAACAGAGACAACATAGAGATTTTGGACGGGGTTTGCCCCAGCTGCTCGACTACATTGTAATCGCTCTTTTTGATGGTCTTCAAAATTTCCTCCATCTCTTGTCTAGAGGCTTCAATAGTAATCTTCTTCGGTGCCTCCGTCCGGGCAGGCTCATCGGTGGTCCCTTTGCCCCGAGCGTCAGATGACTCGGCCACAGGGGTAAAAATTGGAACATGAACAGGGACAGTAGAAGATGTACTGGTAGGTGTAATAATAACAGGCTTCCGAACGGCTAGTGGAGAGATCTCAGGGGAGAAAAGCCTTCCACTGCGGGTGACTTTACTAGATCCAACAATATTGCTGATGTCAGTATCAGCCTCTTCAGCATTCAAGTCTTGTTTAACCCCGTGATAATACACGTCAGCCCCATAGTGCCATGGGACAGCTTTATTTGATGTATAGGGGATAGGCCCAGGAATGGTAATGATCAACAGTGCAATTCTTGGAACAGATGTAATTCTAACAGGCTTTCTCGAGGAAGCCTTGGAAGAATTGTCGAAGATGGTGATTATAGCAACTTCTTCAGTAGGAACCAAAGGAACAAAAGTCTTCTCAAACAGAATTTCTTTGTTATCCATCAAGCGTTAGACACCTGACTTCAAAAGATGGCAACCCGTAGGTAAGACGGCATACAGATGGCAACCTTTGCCACAACCCGGAAATAAACCGGCTAACAGAAGGTTCTTCTTCATAGTCATCAATGGAGTAGCAATGTCTTTCACAGAAACCACAAACGAGTCTTCATCTACAGCATTTACTCCATGCTTGGGCATAGGAGCAGTCACAACATTAGGCCTTTCAGGCGCTTCGAACTCAATCTCCATAGCATCAATCAGGTCCTGTACCATATTCTTTAAAACCCAACAGTCATTTGTATCGTGCCCCGGGCTATTAGAGTGAAAAGCACAGTGGGCGTTCGGATTGTACATGGGCGATGTTGTGTTGGGATTCTTCGGGGCCTCCTTCGGAATCACCAAGTTGGTCTTCAATAACTGCGGCAGAATTTGGGATAAAGTCATGTTGAGCTGAGTGAATTGTCTTTGCGGCCTCTCGGCCCTTGGCTAATTGCTGCGCTGAGGGGCAACATCAGGTCTTGATATAACAACCGCATTGACAGTTTGGCAGCTTTCAGGTTTGTTATGGCTCTTTGAGCTGTAAACAGCGCTTGACTCCTTCTTAAAAGGCTTCTTCTCGGTGCCTGATGAAGCACCCTTCTGTATCTTGCTGGATTTGATGCCGGCCTCAATTCTTTCCCTGGTCATAATCAGCTCTGTAAACCCGGACGAGGAACTTCCAATCAGATGGTTGAAATACGGACCAGACAAGGTCCCCAAAAACATATCCACTAGCTCCCTATCAGCCAAGGGAGGTTGCACTCTTCCAGCAAGGTCCCTCCACTTCTGAGCGTAGTCTTTGAAACCTTCGCCCGCACCCATAGACATACCCTGAAGTTGGGTACGCGTGGGAGCGAGGTCGACATTGTATTGGTACTGCTTGTAGAAAGAAGCAGCCAAGTCCTCCCAATTACGGATACTAGCTCCTTCCAGCTGGTAAAACCATTCAAGCTGAGTCCCTGAAAGACTATCTTGAAAGAAGTGGATCCAGAGATTCTTATCAGCGGTGTATGGCTGAATCTTTCTAACATACGAACAGAGGTGCGGTTTCGGGCAAGAAACCCCATCGTATTTAGCAAAGACTAGTGCTTTAAACTTGTGGGGAATCACCACCCCAAATGACAGACCCAAATCTCCAAAGTCCAGACCAGGCACTTTCTAGACCTCGATTGCATTCAACCGGTCTTCGAGCTACTTATATATATCCTCGGCGGGAGGATACTGGTCTTCGTCAAAGTCCGTCTCGTTGTTAGAAACCACAGGGCTATGAGCCCTCCTTTCTTCCTGATTATCTCCCCCTCTAGATGAGTGAGTCAAATCAACCTCTTCTCGCAAATTGTTTCCGAATCTACGACCCATATTAAGTAGGACCGTCTTCTTCTTCTTCTTCTTCTTATCTTTCAGGATAAGGGCCTTCAGATCTTCTGACCCTTGGCTAAACTCATGAACAACTCCTGAAACTGGGCGTTTTGAGCTTGCAAAGCCTTGATGGCTTGCTCAGTTGATGTTTCAGAAGACATGATGTGCTGAAATAAACAGCGAAGAAGATGAGAAACCTGTAAGGGTATCTGTGATGAAGTGCATGGTAATGATATGCGTATGATATGATTTCAAATACTTTAGAGATTCAAATTCGTAAACCAAAATGAAACACACTTTTTTATTAGATAAACTTTGAATTCAATGTTCAACTGGTGCCTTTAAGGCGTTACAAAAAGGAAATACTGAAAAGTAAATCAAAACTAGAAATAACAAAAGACAACCAGCGCTCCCATGGTCGCTTTCCGTCGGTGCAGACATAGTCGTTGAGGATCTGCTCGTTCTCCAACTGCCTTGTCAACTTTAGAATCTTCCGCTCTTGCTCGTGATACTTTTCTCTGTAAGTATCCCGCTCTTCCCTTAGCTGCATCCAAGATCTCTTTAATGCCCTAATGTCAGTAGGCATGTATGGGTGGAGGATGGTAGGTGGAACCCCTTCTTCATCAGCAACCTCAACAATCACAGGCAAGACAGCTTCGTACAACATTCCCGACTTTTGGGCACGGATTCGAACCCATTGGAGATATGGTTCCATTGGAAGAGAGGTCTTCATCCCTAACTCGTGCGGATCAGACCTGTGTACCCTGTCCCAAGCTTGTATGAACCTGCGGCGATGCTCGTCACTATCCCCTTAGAAGTCAAAGACAATGCTTGACATCAGCAACTCATGAGGTCCTTCCCTCCTAGCTCGCCCAAACTGACATAAGGCCAAACAAGGGTTATAGGTGATCCCTCCTCTAACTCCAAGTAGTGGAACATTGGGGTATTCCCCACAACGATCAATAATAGCCACGTATGGAAGCCTTTAATAGTCCAGATGATATCAGTGTGAGCCAGGGACATAATCCTGTAGGCCCAACCCATGCCTTCCTTGTTCTTCAAAACTGATTTGGGGAGGTGAGAAATAAACCACCTCGCCAGCAATGGTGCGCAACACATAAGGGTTCCCCGTTTCCGAGCAGTACGGGCATAAAGAGAGTGCAAAGTGTCACCCAAGAGAGTGGGTACAGGATTACCGGACATGAAAATCTTCACTGCGTTCACGTCGACGAAAGAATCTGAGTTAGGAAACAACACCAAACCATATATGAGAAGAGCCAGAATGTCTTTAAATGCTTGGAAGTCTAGACTGTCCCAGAACTGATTAGCCTGATCAACCAAGAATTTAGCCAAGAAGCCTTTTGTCCTACTACGAGTTTCCCAATTAGACATTACCTCAGCCTTTGTCAGATGAAGGGATGAAGCAATCTCTTTCGGCCTATGGACTTTCTCCCAACCTGTGAACGAGGTCTGCTCCAGAATAGAGATACCAAGTAAATTAGAGAACTCTTCCAAGGTAGGGACCAACTGGTAGTCCAGAAAAGTAAAGCAATGGTACAGTGGATCAAAGAACTGGCACAAGACACTCATCATCTGTTCATCCAGTTTGGAAGTGACCAAACCCAGGAGGTGACCATGTCTTCTGATAAAGGAGGAAGTATCTAGAACCTTTGCAACCAATTCCTTAAGCTGAGTGGGAATCTGGACAAAGTTGATCCGAATAGTGTTTCTACGCATGGGTGCCATGACCTACAAAACAGAACAAAGATGAATCCCTTTTGTCTTTGAAATGGGTTAGTCCAATGCAAGATGCATGCAATGTCATGATGCATGATGTCATGATAGAAACACACCACAAGTATTCACAAATAGAAAACATGGTAAGGGCAAACAAGTCACACAGATAACCCTTAGATTTCAGGCTAGCATGGAGCTTAGGTACTACCCTTTTTCAATTCAGTTGGTTCAAACCTGTCCTAGAAATAGTAACCGCGTTCTAGAGGATCTCAATATCACTGATCACCCTCGATCGGTCATAATTCCAGTTTAGCAACCTTTTCTTGCAGTCGGAATCATCGCGAGAGTTTGGTCTCAATGAGTGTAGCATACTGCTACTATTCTATGGCCAAGTTGGTCAATTATAGGTGCTAAGGTCAGTTGGTGCTTAATGACCCTTAGCAGACCCATATTTTCCTCGTTGTGCCACAAGGGATATCGGTACATACTAAAGTGCCACACCAACGTAGCTACTGCTTCAACCGTATCGGTATATGTTGTACAGTTCCCTCACAGTTTATTGCTACTTACCTAAAGGGTGTCCCCCAGATCCGGGTTAGGATCTATAGTAACTCCGATTCAAACCCACAAAGATAAAGCATACAAGTCAAGCAATTGAAAACATTATGAACTATTCTTAAGGTACACCCCACTTATATCATTCCCCAGCAGAGTCGCCAATTCTGTGATACGGTGGGAAGAACTGACTTTTTTTTTGGAATGCTGGTTTGCATTTTGCGTTTGTTTTTGCAAAATGTCGTGGTAAGCAAGAGTCGCCACCGACTTTTATTTTATCCAACAAGGAAAAGAAAAAAGCACAGAAAAATTCCTTTTTCGAGATATTTCTCGGGTTCGAGGGGTAGTTATCTACGGGCTCTTAGGTACTTGCTCAATTGTTTTCAAAATTGTTTTCTTTGTGCTTGTGGGTTTGAAAAAGTTTTTGTTTTAAAACTTCGATTTAACTCTTGCTTCTGTCCTCAAGAATGTAATGAAGTGTTTTGAAAACTTTGTTCGAAAAGGAGTGTAAGTGTGAAAAGTTTTGTTTTGAAAGAGCAAGTATCTAAGAACTATCTACCTACTCGAAAAAGGAATCGTTCTATGCTAATTTCCTTTAGACAATGTTATCCCACTATTAATGAGTAGGTAGCATCGTCGTTGGAGTTTGAGGGTCAATTCGAATGAGGGGCATACGGTCACTAAAGCAATGTTTAGGACGCGTTAGCGGTAATCCTAATGTCTTAGATCATTTGTTTGAGGCAACAATATCTGAGGCAACCATTTCGAGGCGACTATGATCTTTTAGACAAAAGAGTGACCTGTAAAACGACCTATACTCAATGACCGTGTACGAAGGCAACCAAGTTGGGTGTACCCTAAGAGTGCGCATGTGTGAGTGTGTCATTTTTAGTTATTTTTATCTTTGCACATGTTAAGGGTGATCTAATTTGATTTTAAGATTAACATTCAGTCTTGTCATGCAAACCCTATTATCAAACATCTAACAGTTATAATTTGCGGAAATTAAAGGTGCAAAAATTAAATTACAAGGCGTCGGGTATTTACATCGCCAAAAGCAACCCTTTCAAAATAAAATAAAATAAACCGGTAAATAAATAAAATGTCCTAATTATCTATTACATACTGGAAACAGATACATCAATATGGATAAAGAAAATTAAATCCTGACGTGAAATTAAATCGGATGCACAATTAGGGTTTTGACCCTTTTGGTTAAAGAAAATTCTTTTTTTGTTGTTTTTATTTAAGAAAAGAAATTAATCCTAAATTAAACACTGAATTAAAATTAAATAAGTTAATTAACGAAAAATAAATTAATGGAATATTTTGGGTTTTTTTATTAATTGAAGAAAGAAAATAAAATAATTAAATTAGTAGTTAAAACCTAATTAAGTCTAATTAATTTTATTTATTTACAAAAATACGTTAGAGTTTTCTAATTAATATCCTAATTAAATAATAAGTTTATTAATAAAAATAAAAGTTTAAAATTTGATTGGATAAAAAAAGTATTTTTGTGATTTTATTTGATAAAAAGGAATTTTGTTATTGGTTAGAAATAAATTAAACAAAATTAAAGAAATTTAATAAATAAACAAATTATCAAGAAAAGAGAGAGTGGGCCTGATTTGGAGGTTGTTTGAAGTAATTTCTTGGCCCATTAGCAGCTGGTCTGTTTGACCTTTGGAATCTGGTACACGCGTTGACCAGCACTTTGGTGGACCTTCAACGCTTGGCCACCAGATCTGGCCCTTTGGCCATCTGGCGCTTGGATAGTGAGGGAGTATGGTCTGGATCTGGACTGGCATACGCACTTGAAAACCTGAAAAGAAATAATATTGAGAAAGAGGGGGACTTGGGATTCGAACCCAGGTCCTGAAGGGATATCTATTGCCAAGGTTACCACTAAGCCACACTGTTTTGTTTGTTATAATAATGCAAGTAATATAATATATATCAAAACAAAAACAATTGCCAGCAAATAAAAAAAACGCGCAAAATATTTGAACTGGCCGATGGATGGATGACACGAGTTCATCCCTGTCCTCAAAACCCTGTAAATTTACCTGCGAATTTTCATCCGCAACTAAAAACACAGCATCATTCAAAAATCCTCCTCAGACTTTGAAAATAATTTCTAAGGCACTCAACCCCCTGGACACAACCATGTCCATCATGTAGCTCAATTTCACCTGAAACGAAAACTCCCAAAAACGTCCAAGAAACCCTAACTATGGTAGTTTGCAATACAGGTTAGATAAACGAAATTAAATGATGCCAAAAGTTTGCAAATGTTCTTGTGATCACAAATATGCCATTATTTTACTCAATGGATGCCAGAATAATGATTTACAATTTCAAGAAGGAAGTGGATCCGTGATGTACTTACAGTGCGTATAAGGGCCTGAGAATGCCTGGTTTGGATTGGAATAGCTTGTGTGTGTTGCCAGGAATCGATTGGGACCAGTCTCGAGCCTTGAAAACCTCTCTAACCTTGATTTTGATCTCAAACTTTTTTGTGATTTTGCAAGTTTTTGTTCTGCCTCTTCCAATGATCTCTAACCTTGATTTTCATGTCCTTAGCTTCCTTATGTATTACACATTGGATTAGGTTAACAAGCTTTGTCCGAATCTCTCCATATTGATGATTGCATATTTGATTTGATCCTCCATGAAAATCTTTCCAAACTTGGCCTAAATCACATCTTTTTGTAACCAATGCCTTTGATACGAATTCAATTGAAATAATAGATGTATTTGGAGCCTGAGATAGCCAAAAAAATCATATGTTATCAATGCTTTAGATTTTATGTGATTTTATTTGATTTAAAATGGATTAATTCAAATAAAAATCAAATTAAATAATAAAAATGTGATATAGACACATGGCTGGAGATAGGGCACGTGGGCAATAATGCAAACTCAAATCAAGTGGAAAAGAAAGGGCCCATTTGGAAAAATTTGAAGTTTTGGGGATAGTTGACTTTTGGCAATTTTGCAAAAAAAGTCCAACTTCAACAATGCATAACTTCTTCAATTTGAACTTTTCGAGATGTTCTTGGACTTTTTAGAAAGATTGAGATGTCCTATAACCAACCCTTTTGGTATCATCTCATTTTTATATTCCATGCTCAAGTTAGAGGCTTTGACAAAAAAGGTGTTTTTGTTGACTTTTCAAAATGACCTATAATGTCCAAATTCATAACTTCTTGTGAGTGCATTTTTTGATCTTGGGGTATGAAGATGGATTGTAGAGAATTGCATTCTATTCAAAATGATCTTTGGATGGGTCATTTCTAATAAAGTATGAGAAATTTATGCTTGGTCAAAGTTGAGTTGACTTTTCCTACAAAACCCTAATTTAGCAACTTTTGAATCTTGATGAATTGTAAGCAATCTTTGATGAATCATGATAAACCCTTGATCAAATGATGAAATATCCTTTAAAATGAGAATGTTGACAAAAAATCTTGAGGTTTGACTGTATGTAGGTCACAGTTGACTTTTGCCCTAGCACAATCGACTTTTGGACCTTTGAGCAATTGACTGAGCAAACTTCCTCTGCAAGGCTTGAAACTTGACATGGGTGACCTTGAGAACATATTAGGACATTGGGGAGCACTTGAGGTCATTTGGATTCAAGGATCTTGATGCAACATAAAACCCTAATTTGGGGTAGACTGCCTTGGGAGATAGCTTGTCTGACCAACTCTTGGACTAACTTGAGCAACTTGCAGATTTTTCTTGCAATGTTTTGAGAAATATGGGAGGGAAAATTTTGGGGTACAACAAGTTAGATCATCCTAAACATGTGCAAAGATAAAATAATCTGAAATTGACACACTCGCACATGCGCACTCCTAGGGTACACTCCCACTTGGTTGCCTTCGTTAAAACGATCATTGAGTATAGGTTGTTTTAGAGGTTGTCCTCTTGTCTAAAAGATCATAAGTTGCCTCAGAAAGGTTGCCTCGGATATTGTTGCCTCAGATAATTGATCTAAGACATTAGGGTTACCACTAAGACGTCGTAACATTGCTTTAGTGATTGTATGTCCCTTTCGAATTGACCCTCAAACTCCAACGACGGTGCTACCTACTCACTAATAGTGGGATAACATTGTCTAAAGGAAACAAACATAGAACGATTCCTTTTTCGAGTAGGTAGATTAGTTCTTAAGTAGTTGCTCAATCAAAACAAAACTTTTTCACACTTACACTTTTACGAACAAGTTTTCAAAAACACTTCATTACACTCTTGAAGACAGAAGCAAGAGTTAAATCGAAGTTAAAACAAAAACTTTTCAAAACCCACAAACACAAATAAAACAATTTTGAAAACAATGAGTAAGTACCTAAGAGCCCGTAGATAACTACGGATAGAAAGGGTGCTAATACCTTCCCTTTCTATAATCTACGGATAGAAAGGGTACTCAGAATAATCTCGAAAAAGGAATTTTTCTGTGCTTTTTTCCTTTCCTTGTTGGATAAAATAAAAGTCGATGGTGACTCTTGCTTACCGCGACATTTTTGAACACAAACGCAAAACGCAAACCAGTAAATTTCCTTAACGAAATAGGGAAACCACGTCCCGGTTCTGGCCACCGTATCACAGAACTGGCGACTCTGCTAGGGACTTATAAGTGGGGTATACCTTAGGAATAGTTCATCATTTTGTTTTCAATTGTTTGATCTGTATGCTTTATCTTTGTGGGCTTTGTATCGGAGTTAGTATAGATCCTAACCCGGATCTGGGGGATACCTTTTAGGTAAGTAGCAATAGATTGTGAGGGAACTGTACGGTGTAGACCGATACGGTTGAAGCAGTATCTACGTTGGTGTGACATTTTAGTTTGTACTGATATCCCTTGTGGAGGAACAAGGAGAGTATGGGGCTGCTAAGGGGTCATTAATCATCAACTTACCTTAGAACCTATAATTGACCAACTTGGCCATAGAAAAGTAGCAGTATGCTACACTCATTGAGACCATACTCTCGCGATGATTCTGTCGCAAGAAAAGATTGCTAAACTAGAATTATGACCGATCGAGGATGGTCAGTGATATTGAGAACCTCTAGAACCCGGTTACTATTACCAGGACAGATTGAACCAACTAAACTGAAAGAGGGTAATACCTAAACTCCATGCCAGCCTGAAATTTAAGGGCTATTGTGTGACTTGTGTGCTTTCAACTTGAACTACTTGCACATGTTTCTTATCTAACAACTTGAGTTCCTTGCAGGTTTTGTTTACAGTCCTTATCCAATACCTTGGATTTCTTTCCGGATTTACTTGTTTACATTACCTCGTACTTTTGCTTAAACACATAACATACACATCATAACATCATGCCTTAACATTTCCTTAACCATTTCAAGGATCTCAAAGGTTTGTGATGCAGGTTATAAATCAAACGTCTAGCAAGGGGCAAATGGGATTTATTTTCCTCTAGCCAATGTCATCTAGAGATTAAAACACGATAATTTGAGTCGGTGGCTATGACCCACTCGATATGGTGAGCTTGACTCTTGAAGAAGGACTCTCAACAAACGCGAAGTTTCTTCAATCAAATTCTAACAGTTTCTTGTTTACCCCGCGAGATCCTTAAAAACATTGCATACATATATTATACATATCATTGCATAACAGGTCTCCCAGTACAAGTCTCTCATGTTCTCGCTGTTTATTTCAGCAATGGCTCTCCAATAAGACAACAGAGAGCTTCAAGAAACTCAGTTCAGGGACATTTTCCTAAACTTATCCAAGGGGCAGGAAGAGTTGAAAACACTCCTTGTTGGGAACTTGGTCAAGAAAAGTCCTAAAGATAATAAGGACGAACGACTGAAACAACTGCAAGCTGAGGTAGATACAATAAGAACCCAAATGTTGGGGGCAGATGGCTCTTATCCAAGGCTTAGCCTGGGAACAAGAAGAGTTGAGAACCATTATCAACCAGTTTCATCAAGACAGATACAATAGTATGAAGCAAACAGTCGAGGCCGGGGACCAAGTCATTAATCAGCCTTCAAGAAGACAAGGGTCTGGTATGGTGAAGAATGGACCTCTCCAAATTGATACTACATCACGGGTCCAACAACAACCTCTCCAGAAACAACGGGTTGATATGCCCAAAAGGCAGTTTACCAAAATCAACATGCCGCTGTCTCAAGCTTTACAACACCTGTTGAGATTGAATCTGGTGACGTTAAGGGACCCTCCTCAGAATCCCCACATAGCCTCCCCAAACTACAATCCTGATGCAAGGTGTGCATACCATTCCAACAGCCCGGGGCATGATACTGATGACTGTTGGGCATTGAAAAACAAAATTCAAGACCTGATCAATAAAGGAGCATTGGAATTCACACAAGATGGTCAGGCTGAGTTCTTCTACCATCCCTCCAAGGCTCACCATTTGAAGTGACAAGTCCTGAGACAAGAAGACTTTTTGTTCTTTAGAATTTTCAATTTGTAATTTTCTTTTGATTGTTTAGACATTTATTCATGTCAAAACTTTGTTACTTTATCAATGCATTGCATATGTCTATTTTGAATCAATCCATTCATATTCACTATATTTAAAATGCTTTTCTTTTTGTGATGTTCAACTCTCGATTAAAACTCTAAGCCTTTAGAGGGAGGATGGCGAAAATGATATCAAAATCTCTACAACATGCTTTTGAAAAGACCCCGCTGACGATGTGCAGGCATTGTTTCAAATCCTAAACATCGGAGTTATAAGGAAGATAATCCCTCGTCAACCCCTTCGAGCCAAAGAAGTAGGAGTTTTTCTTTTCACACAAATTAAAACCCTTAATCATAACCTAGGGGCAGGTTAGTTTTCTCAGTTAATTCGGGTGCACAATGAATGACATCAAAGACATCCTTCCAAAACAAGAGTTAGTGATGGTTCCGTATAATCGTAAGGACCAGTCATTATCTTTCGAAATAAAAGCTCACTAAGTCAAAACCTATAAATGAGACTTACAAAAAAACTAGGGCATCCCGCTGACTGTAATCACAAAAGAAATAGTTCAGGCAAAAGACAGGGATAATAAAATCAAAAAGAAAGAGATCCTACAAACTCTTAACAAAATGACTGCCTGTTCAAAATAATTTGTCAGTATCCGAACCACCACTGGAATATCAGAGCAAAGACTCAAAACAGGGTCTAAATGCACAATTAGCTGAGTTTATGATCGAAGAACATCATGAAGAATGGGTGGGTACAAATAAAATCTGAGCCTTTATCCTTTGTTTCTTGAACTGTGAACCAGACCACGTTATAACCCTTAAAAGTCCTAGCTGAGGCATGGGTTAGTTTGAAAGCATACTGTTACAAAGGGTATCCTGACTCCTATAGGGCTTGCTATAAATCCTGAGTTGACATCACATTTTACAAAAATTCGCTTGTTTTCTTGAAAACTGCATTTTCAAAGAACTTCAAAACAGACATAAGCTTTGCATTCTTAAAATAACATTGTTTGCATATGACTATTTGCTCAACAGCAGAGAAATTTGCACAACAAATATCTAGTGAACAAAAACCTTTTCAATAAAAAGGGTCACCTCAAGTGGAAAAAAGCACTTCCAACCAAGGGGCAGACACGATCATTGTCCATCATCCGGGGCAGTTAAGTCAAGATTCAAGGAATCTCTCAAAGATGCCAAATAGCCAGGGGCAAATCTCCATCTGAATCGCTTAGGGCATTGGGCATGAATTCCAGCAACGAATCTTGCATAACCAAACGAACATCTTCTGGTAGTATGGCAACACAACACTACCGACATGACAACTCCCTACACCCTGAGAGCGTGGACATAGTCAGAGAATACTGCGCATGAACAAAGACCCGCTAGGTTGACAGGCCTAGGAAAAAATAAGGGCATCCCGACGAACCAAAAGGGTTCGGGCAAAAATTAGGGATAAAAACAAAAAAAGATTTGTACACCCGGCAAGTCGAAAACCTGAAAAGGCGGCTTGGGCAAGAAAGGGTATCCCGGTGGACTGAAAATCTGAAAAGACAGTCCAGGAAAAAGTTAGGGATTAAAGCGTACGACTATGTCCCATCATCTCGTCACTTGCCTACCAGAAGAAGATTTGTCATTTCAATCGGCAATTACCAAGCACCTCATAGGTTGGAATAATACTCGATCCACAAGGCCTCCACAGGCACCTTCTCCCGCAGATACAGGGGCAGAAAAGTGTCGATGCAAAGTCATTGTCATATCCTCAGCCCACGTCCCAGTAACATCTACACTCCCCGCAGAGTAAGAAAAGGACAGTGGTGTTAATTCTCCCCAGCTGAGGCTCGCAACCACGAATGGGTCGGTAAGATTCTCCCCAAGTAGAGTTTATCTATCACCAGCACTGGAAGATTATCCCCATTGGAGTCTGGAGGATTATCCCCAGTAAAGTCTAAAAGATTATCCCCAGTGAAGTCGCCATTGGAAAATCATCACCAGCGGAGTTCATTCCTTTCACAGACAGAAATTCAATCCCCAACAGGGTTCACTGTCACCAGCAACAGTAATTCATCCCTAGTTGAGTTTTATTTCTCTAAATCAGCAGATCTTCTAGCAGAGTATGTACTCCTCACAGAGTCATTGCCTCGTTAGTCTATTCCCCAGCGGAGTTATCCCCTCCTACAGGATTATTCTCCCATTCATCTTCGGTCGTTATCTCCAGCGAGCGAAACTCTTTATTCTCCAACAACAGTCAGGGATTTATTTTCCCAAACTCGGGCGTGCCACAATAGCATTTCATGTTCATATATCATGACGTGCGCATACATATTGCATACAACATAATCTCATTTATTTTAAGAACATCAACATAAAATGCATGTCATGCATCATATACGATTAATCATGTACCTTCTCAGGAAAGATGGTTATCATCAACAACTTCCAGCAAGTTCAAGATCAACTCCGGAAACTAAACAGAGTAATTATCTGCACGGTCAAATGCAGCTTCACACGGTTTTATCCTAAAAAATCTTACACGGGTCCTTTCTCATATATTTCTGAATGAAGTTTTACACGAACTTATCACAAGGTGACCTTACCCAGGTTCCTCTTGAAGTTTTACACGAACTTATCACAAGGTGACCTTACCTAGGTTCCTCCTGAAGTTTTACACGAACTTATCACAAAGTAACCTTACCCAGGTTCCTCCTGAAGTTTTACACGAACTTATCACAAAGTAACCTTACCCAGGTTCCTCCTGAAGTTTTACACAGACTCATCCTGAAGTAGCCTTGCCTAGGTTCCTTCTCTTTCTCGACGTAGTTTCACCCAGACTCATCCTGGAGCAACCTTACCTAGGTTCCTTCAATTTCCCAATGTAGTTTCACCCAGACTCATCTTGAAGCAGCCTTACCTAGGTTTCTTCCCGATTCAGATGCAGTTTTACCTAAACTCCTCATGAAACAGCCTTACCTAGGTTTCTTCCCGATTCAGACGCAATTTTACCTAAACTCCTCATGAAGCAGCCTTACCTAGGTTTCTTCCCGGTTTAGATGCGGTTTTACCTAAACCCATCATGGAGCAACCTTACCTAGGTAGGTTCCTTCTCAGTTCAGATGTAGTTTTACCTAAACCCATCATGGAGCAACCTTACCTAGGTTCCTTCTCAATTCAGATGCAGTTTCACCTAAACCCATCATGTTGCAACCTTACCTAGGTTCCTTCTCTTTCCCGATGTAGTTTCACCTAGGCTCCTCCTGGAGCAACCTTACCTAGGTTCCTTCTCTTTCCTGATGTAGTTTCACCTAGAATCATCCTGAAGCAACCTTACCTAGGTTCCTCCTCAGTCCCGATGCAGTTCTACCCAAACTCTTCACAAAGCAACCTTACCCAGGTTCCTTCTCGGTTCAGACGCAGTTTTACCCAAACTCCTCACAAAGCAACCTTACCCAGGTTCCTTCTTGGTTCAAACGCAGTTTTACCCAAACTCCTCACAAAGCAACCTTACCCAGGTTCCTTCTCGGTTCAGAAGCAGTGTTATCCAAACTCCTCATGAAGCAACCTTACCCAGGTTCCTTCTCATAACCCTACTATCCAGGTTTCTTTTCTCTTATCTCCAGACAGCAATCCACAACACTGTAAGACCCAGACCTATCAAACACGATCGGTTTCACCTTTCCCTAGTAGGTCGCGGTGCAGCCTGTACACAACTAGATACGCAGTTCACTTCCGCTTCCTCAAGCCAGAGTTAATTCCTCAATTGAATAACGGATGACTGAAGTTCCTAAATTTCGACAGAGATGATTCCTCAGTAGAATAAACGGACGAGTTCCTAAATTTCGACAGAGATGATTCCTTAGTAGAATAAATGGACGAGTTCCTAAATTTCGGCAGAGATGTTTCCTCAGTAGAATAAACGGGCGAGTTCCTAAATTTCGACAGAGGTGATTCCTCAGTAGAATACGGACGACCGAAGCTCCTAAAATTCTACTTCTCTCAACAAAGATCAGCCTTCCCCAGCGGAATCTTCCTCAATAACAGGTATACAAGCTCTCGCTAAGGAATCTCTCATGCGATCGACACTCCTTCAGATGGCATATTTAAGCCCATCCCCTCGTTAGCAATTTCCAAATGGCATCTGTAAGCCCATTCCCGACATCATAAGACCATTACCACTTCCTACGAGTGAAAATTTCTGGGCACTCTAGTGTTCAATCCTCTTCCACCTTCAGATCACGAAAGGCACGAAAGCCAATCTATATCCTCAGGTTTAAGAAGATTGAACAGGGGCAGCTGTTGTACCCCAAAATTTGCCCTCCCATATTTCTCAAAACATTTCAAGAAAGATCCCCAAGTTGCTAAAGGTAGTCCAAGGGTTGGCCAGACAAGCTCTCACCTAAGGTAGTCTACCTCAAATTAGGGTTTCATGTTGCATCAAGATACTTGAGTCCAAGGGACCCCAAATGCTCAACATTGTCCTAATATGTTCTCGAGATCATCCATGTCAAGTTTCAAGCCTTGCAGAGGAAGTTTGCTCAGTCAATTGCTCAAAGGCCTGAAAATCGACTGTGCTAGGGCAAAAGTCAATTGTGGCTTACATACAATCAAAATTCAAGATTTTTGGTTAAAATCCTTATTTTGAAGTATATTTAATCATTTGATCAATGTTTTATCATGATTCATCAAGGAATGCTCATAATTCATCAAAAACCAAAAATTGCTAAATTAGGGTTTTGTAGGAAAAGTCAACTCAACTTTGACCAAGCATAACTTTCTCATACTTTATGAGAAATGACCCATCCAAATATCATTTTTAAGAGGATGCAATTCCCTACAATCCATTTTCAGCTCTCAAGTTCAAAATATGCACTCACCAGAAGTTATGAATTTGGACATTATAGGTCATTTTGAAAAGTCAACAAAAATACCTTTTTTTTCAAAGCTTATTACATGAACATGGAAGATCCAATTGAGATGAATCAAAAAAGGTTTATTAGGGGAAATCCTAAGCTTTCTAAAAACTCCAGGAACACCCTCATAAGGTTAAAATTGAGAAAGATATGCATTGTCAAAGTTGGACAATTTTTGAAAAAATGCATGAAGCAAATATTGACCAAACTTGGATTTTTTCCAAATGGGCCTATCTTTTCAAGTTTGAAACTCATTCCTAACATGGTCCACGACCTCTAAGTCCACCCATACATTTTTATACTATTTATGCTATTTATTTTGATATTTTATTCATTAAAATTCAGAATTAAATAAATAAATAATAGAAATAATGTAAATTTTGATGTGAATCCATTTTGGGAAAGTTTTATGCTGGTTTATGTCAATTTATTTCGTGCAATAACTCTTCAAATATGTCCAGGTTTATCCACATGTGAAAATGGCATAAAATCATCAAATATGGAAATTTTTTTCAAATTTTGATCATGGTCTTAAAACACAACATTATGAGGGAGATTATTTCCATGCTTTCTTGTCTCCTCATTCTCCTCTATAAATATAGAGCCATACAAGCTTGAAAGGGACGAAAATTCTCTCTAAAAAGCTCTCAAAAAGCTCTTCAAAAAGCTCTCCAGAAATCAAAGAATTGGTACAAGTCATATCTCGAGGTTTCGGTCTCTCTCAATTGACATCAAGCCTCAAACCATCCTCTTGAAGTCCCCAAGAGTCTTACAAGGCCCAAGAGCAATCCATCACACGCCTAGCACGCCCCCCATTTGACAACACCGGTTTGGTAAAATTTTAAACTTTGAATCTCTAATTTTAATCACATTTTATGGCATGCTAACATTTGTTTGAGTTTATATAAAACAGTTATGGATGGTTGAATCATAGATTCCACGCAAGAATCAAAAAACACCATAGTTAGAGCATGAAGCTTTCGAAGATTCGGGTCTAGGGATTTCTGACGATTGCACCCCCTGTTTACTTTTGCTACTAGACCCATCTTTATTTTCATGTTTTATTCATTTTATTTATTTCTTTTAATCCTTTTTTTATCAATAAACAAATATAAAAATCACATAAAAATAGATTTAGGATTTTTTTTTCTTAATTAAATTTTAATTTTAGGTAAAACTTTAATTTCTTTTTGTAAATAACTTAAAAATAATTAGAATAAATAGGTTTTATTACTAACTTAATTATATTTTATTTTTTCCTAAAATAACCAAAGAAACCAAAATAGGTCATGTAATTATTTTTATTAATTAATTTAATTAACTAATTAATTGCAAATTTAATTTAGAAAACTTATTTCTTTTATTAAAAACAACAAAAAAAACAAATTTTCTTTTAATTAGGTGAGAAGGGTCAAAACCTTAAATTCTCGTCGATCTTAATTCTTCTCGCGCGCTTTATTTTTATTATTTGCCATATTAATGTAACTGCCTACAGTTTGTAATAGTTTAATTAGGACGTTTATTTACATTTATCGCTTTATTTTCAAAGGGTTTGTTTTTGGCTATGTAAATACCCAAAGCCTTGTAATAGCGTAGTTTAAATTCCTCACTTTAAATTCCGCAAATATTCAACTGTTAGATGTTTGATAATAGGGTTTGTATGACAAGAATGAATGGCTGAATTTAAAACAGTTAGATCACCCTAAACATGTGCAAAGATAAAATAATCTGAAATTGACACACTCGCACATGCGCACTCCTAGGGTACACTCCCACTCGGTTGCCTTCGTTAAAACGATCATTGAGTATAGGTTGTTTTAGAGGTTGTCCTCTTGTCTAAAAGATCATAAGTTGCCTCGGAAAGGTTGCCTCAGATATTGTTGCCTCAGATAAATGATCTAAGACATTAGGGTTACCACTAAGACATCGTAACGTTGCTTTAGTGACTGTATGTCCCTTTCGAATTGACCCTCAAACTCCAACGACGGTGCTACCTACTCACTAATAGTGGGATAACATTGTCTAAAGGAAACAAACATAGAACGATTCCTTTTTCGAGTAGGTAGATTAGTTCTTAAGTACTTGCTCAATCAAAACAAAACATTTTCACACTTACACTTTTACGAACAAGTTTTCAAAAACACTTCATTACACTCTTGAAGACAGAAGCAAGAGTTAAATCAAAGTTAAAACAAAAACTTTTCAAAACCCACAAACACAAAGAAAACAATTTTGAAAACAATGAGCAAGTACCTAAGAGCCCGTAGATAACTACGGATAGAAAGGGTGCTAATACCTTCCCTTTCTATAATCTACCCCCTGTACTAAGAATAATCTCCAAAAAGGAATTTTTCTGTGCTTTTTTCCTTTCCTTGTTGGATAAAATAAAAGTCGGTGGTGACTCTTGCTTACCGCGACATTTTGCGAACACAAACGCAAAACACAAACCAGCAAATTTCCTTAACGAAATAGGGAAACCACGTCCCGGTTCTGGCCACCGTATCACATCGACAGTTAAACTCGCTACACAGTCTTTGAATTGATCAGCAGAAGTTTCCTGCGGCACATGCGCAGTTTTGAGGAAAGCAATTAAAGCCTTTGCATAGGCTTCCGATCATAATAACAAGGACAACATGGAGATTTTTGACGGGGTTTGCCCCAGCTGCTCGACTACGTTGTAGTCGCTCTTCTTGATAATCTTCAGAATTTCCTCTATCTCTTACTTAGAGGTTTCTACAATAATCTTCTTAGGAGCCTCCGTCCGGGCAGGCTCACATGTAATCTCTTTGCCCCGAGTGTCAGATGACTCGGCGATAGGGGTGATAACTGGAGTAAGAATTGGAACAGTAGCTAATGTACTAGCAGATGGAATGGCAACATGCTTTTGAACAGTCAGAGGGGTAATCTCAGGAGAGAAGAGTCTTCCACTTCTTGTGTCCTTGCTAGACCCGACAATATTGCTGATATCAGCGTCAACTTCTTCAATATTTAAGTCTTGCTTAACCCCATGGTAATATACATCGTCCCCATGGTGCCAAGGGACAGCCTTATCCGAAGTGTATGTGATAGGACCAGGGATAGTAATGATTAACGGAGCGATTCTTGGAACGAAAGTAATCCTAACAGGCTTTCTCGAGGAAGCCTTGGAAGGATTGGCGGAAATGGTTATGACCAGGAATTAGCGGAATCAAAGTCTTCTCGAACAGGATCTCTTTGTTATCTATCAGGCGTTGAACACCTGATTTCAATAAATGGCAACCAGTAGGCAGGATTGAACATAGGCGACAACCTTCGTCACAACCCAGAAATAAACCATCCAACAATAAATTCTTCTTTACTGTCATCAAAGGAGTAGAAATCTCTTCCATAGAGGTCACCAATAAATCATCGTCCACCGCATTTACTCCATGACCATGCTTGGGCATAGGAGCAATTATGACGTTGGGTTTCTCTAGAGCGTCAAACTCAATCTCTTTGGCTTCAATCAAATCTTGTATTTTATTCTTCAAAGCCCAACAGTTGTTCGTATCATGACCTGGGCTATCAGAGTGATAGGCGCAGCGGGCGTTCAGATTATACAGCGGAGATGTGGTGCTGGGATTCTTCGGGGCTTCCCTCAGAGTTACCAGGTTGGTCTTCAACAATTGTGGTAGAATTTGTGACAAGGTCATATTAAGCCAAGTATACTGTCTCTGCGGTCTCTCCATTCTTTGCTGATTGTTGCATTGTGGGGCAACGGTGGGTCTTGATATTACTACCGCATTCACTGCTTGACGGTGTTCAGGTCAATTTTAGCTCCTCGAGCTGTAGACTGCACTAGCTTCTTTCTTACCAGTGAAAGGTTTCTTTACTGCACTTGACGACGAATCCTTTAGTATCTTACCACTTCTGATACCAGCTTCTACTCTCTCCCTAGTCAAAATCAATTCAGTAAACCCAGATGACGAACTTCCGATCAGATGATTGAAAAATGGACCAGACAACGTCCCTAGAAACATATCCACCTACTCCCTATCCGACAAAGGGGGTTGGACTCTTCCATCCAGATCTCTCCACTTCTGAGCGTAGTCCTTAAAACCATCGCCTGTGCCCATAGACATACCCTGAAGCTGAGTACGAGTGGGAGAAAGGTCGGCGTTATACTGATACTTCTTGTAAAAAGAAGCAGCAAGGTCCTCCCAGTTGCAGACATTAGCTCCTTCCAATTGATAAAACCATTCAAGTTGAGTCCTTGACAGACTATCTTGAAAGAAATGTACCCACAAATTCCTACCAGCAGTGTAAGGTTGGATTTTTCGGACAAACGAGCAGAGATGGAGTTTTGGATAGGATACTCCATCGTACTTAGCAAAAATTGGAGCTTTGAACTTGTGAGGGATCACCACTCCAGATGCTAGTCCCAGATCTCCGACATCCAAACCAGGGATCTTCTGAATCTCCATGTCACTCAGATGGTCTTCAAGTTGTTTGTACCTATCCTCAGCAGGATGATACTGCTCATCATCAAAATCGGTATCATTATCAGAGACCACAGGACTGGGACCCTTTTCTTCCTCTTGATTCTCTCCTCCTTTGGGTGAAAGAGACAGATCAGCTTCCTGTCGCAACCTATTCCCAAATTTGTGACCCATATTCAGAAGAACCACCTTCTTCTTCTTCTCCTTCAGGATGAGAGTCTTCAAATCTTCTTGCCCTTTAGCCAAGTTCAAGAACATCTCTTGGAATTGGGCATTATGTGCCTGAAGAGCTTTGATGGCTTGATCGATAGGTATTTCAGAAGACATTTCATGCTGAAATAAATAGCGAAGAAGATGAAAAACCTGTAATGATACCTGCAATGATGTGCATGATAATGGGATGCGTATGTAATGATTTCAAAGACTTTGGGAGATTTAAATTTGAAAACCAAAAAATAAACAAACTTTATTAGATTAAACTTTGTAAAAATGTTTAACAATGCCCTTAAGGCGTTACAACAAAGTAAATGAAAAACCAATCTAAAACTAAAAAAGCAAAAAAATCAGAAATCCCATGGACGCTTCCCCTTCGTGCTGACGTAATCATTGATTGTCCTTTCATTCTCAAGTTGCTTCATGAGCTTCAAGATCTTCCTTTCTTGCTCATGATACTTCTCCCGGTAGGTATCCCTCTCCTCCTTCAACTGGATCCAGGATCTCTTCAACGCCCCAAGATCAGTAGGCATGTAGGGATAAAGGACTGTATAAGGAACGCCTTCTTCATTAGTATGCTCCACCACCACTGGCAAAACTGCTTCATAAGGCATCCCAAGTTTCTGAGCCCGAGCTCGGACCCACTGGAGATAAGGTTGCATAGGGAGAGAAGTCTTTGGTCTTAGCTCGTGAGGGTCAAACCTGTTCACCATGCAACAGGCCCGTATAAACCTTCGGCGATGCTCATTAACGTCCCCCTTGTAATCAAAGACAATATTTGTAAGAAGTAGCTCATGAGGACCATCTTTCCGAGCGCGACCAAACTGTCGTAGAGCCAAGCAAGGACTATAGGTTATCCCCCCTCAAATTCCAAGCAACGGGACATTAGGAAATTCCCCACATCGATCAATGATAGCTACTCTTTCCATATCTTTAGAACTCCAAAGAATGTTTGTATGGGCAAGGGACATTATCCTGTAAGCCCAACCTAAACCTTCCTCATTTTTCAATACAGACTTGGGGAGGTGCAAAATAAACCACCTCGCCAGCAGCGGCATGCAACACATGAGGGTCCCTCTTCTTCGCACAGTACGGGTATAGAGGGCATGTAAAATATCACCCAGAAGAGTAGGCACTGAATTGCGGGACAGGAAGATCTTAACCGTATTCACATCTATGAAGGAATCTGGATTCGGGAAAAGAACCAAGCCGTAGATAAGGAGAGCCAAGATGTCTTCAAAAGCCTGAAAATCCAAGTTATCCCAGAACTGTTGAGCTTGATCCATCAGAAACTTGGCCAAGAAACCTTTAACCCCGCTCTGTGTCTCCCAGTTGGATACTATATCAGCCCTTTTTAGATGTAAGGTTGAAGCAATGTCCTCGGGTCTAGGAACCTCTTCCAAACCTATGAAGGGTGTCTGCTCGAGGATGGATATGCCCAGTAAGTCAGAAAACTCCTCCAAAGTGGGAACTAGCTGATAATACGTGAAGGTGAAACAATGATGCACCAGATCAAAGAACTGGAAAAGCACGCTCATCATCTGCTCATCCAACTTTGAAGTTACCAAGCTAAGGAGTTGACCATGTCTTCTAACGAATGGAGAAGTATCGGGAACTTTTGAGACTAACTCTCTGAGTTGAGCAGGTATTTGCACGAAGTTAACTCGAATGGTGTTTCTGCGCATGGAAGCCATAATCTGTAAAACAGAACAAAGATAAATCCCCTCGGTCTTTGAAATGGTTAGCATAATGAAGTATGCATGTTATGTCATGATGCATGATGTCATGATAAAACACACAACAGGTATAGCAAATAACAGACATGGCAAAGGCAAACAAGTCACACAAGAGCCCTTAAGTTTCAGGCTTGCACAGGGTCTAGGTACTACCCTCTTGAAGTTCAATTGGTTTCAACCTGTCCTAATAATAGTAACCGAGTTCTAGAGGTTCTCAATATCACTGACCATCCTCCATCGGTCATGGTTTCAGCTCACACAATCTTTTCTTGCAGCCGGAACTATCTCGAGAGTATGGTCTCAATGAGTGTAGTATCGAGTATCAACTAGTTCTTAGCTTTACACCGAGGACGATTATCTCACTACTTCTTATGGCCAAGTTGGTCAATTATAGGTTCTAAGGTCAGTTGATGCTTAACGACCCATATAGCAGCCCCGTATTCTCCTCGTTTCTCCACGAGGGATACCGGTACTAACCAATGTGCCACATCAATGTAGTTACTACTTCAACCGTATCGGTCTACGCTGTACAGTTCCCTCACAGTTTATTGCTACTTACCTAAAAGGTGTTCCCCAGATCCGAGTTAGGATCTATAGTAACTCCAATACAAATCCCTCAAAAGTAAAGCAATCAAATCAAACAATAGAAGCAATATGATGAACTAATCCTAAGGTATACCCCACTTATTTATCTCCCCAGTAGAGTCGCAAGTTCTAGCGATACGGTGGCAGAATCGGAACTGTTTTAGGAAAATGTTGGTTTGCGTTTTGCGTTTGTGTTTGCAAAATGTTGCGGTAAGCAAGAGTTGCCACCGACTTTCATTTTATCCAACTGGAAAGAAAAAAAGCACAGAAAAATTCCTTTTTCGAGATTTTGAGTACGGGGGGGGGGGGGGGGGGGGGGGGTAAATTATAGAAAGGGAAGGTGTTAGCACCCTTTCTATCCATGGTTTTCCATGGGCTCTTAGGTACTTGCTCATCTTTTAAAAATTGCTTGTGTGTGTTTGTTTTGAAAAGTTTTGTTTTACTTCGTTTTAACCCTTGCTTCTGTCTTCAAGAGTGTTACGAAGTGTTTTTAAAAACTTTAGTTTGAAAAAGTGTAAGTGTGAAAAGTTTGGTTTTGAGCAAGTACCTACTAGCATCTACCTACTCGAAAAAAGAATTATTTCTATTCTTGTTTCCTTTAGACAACGATATCCCACTATTTAGGAGTAGGTAGCACCGTCGTTGAAGTTTTAAGGGTCAATTTGAAAGGGACGTACGATCACTAAAGCAATGTTAGGACATCTTAGTAATAACCCTAATGTCTTAAGATCAATATTTGAAGCAACATTTCTGAGGCAACCTTTCCGAGGCAACATTTCCGAACGGGAAATTTGATCTTTGTTTAGACAAGAGAACGACCACTAAAATACCCTATACTTAATGATCGTTTACCGAAAGTGTGATACGGTGGGAAGAACTGACTGTTTTTTGGAATGCTGGTTTTGCATTTTGCATTTGTTTTTGCAAAATGTCGCGGTAAGCAAGAGTCACCACCGACTTTTATTTTATCCAACAAGGAAAGGAAAAAAGCACAGAAAAATTCCTTTTTTGAGATATTTCTCGGGTTCGGGGGGTAGATTATAGAAAGGGAAGGTATTAGCACCCTTTCTATCCGTGGTTATCCACGGGCTCTTAGGTACTTTCTCATTGTTTTCAAAATTATTTTCTTTGTGCTTGTGGGTTTGAAAAGTTTTTTTTTTTTGTTTTTTAACTTTGATTTAACTCTTGCTTCTGTCCTCAAGAGTGTAATGAAGTGTTTTTGAAAACTTTGTTTGAAAAGGAGTGTGAAAAAATTTGTTTTGTTTTGGATGAGCAAGTATCTAAGAACTATCTACCTACTCGAAAAAGGAATCGTTCTATGCTAATTTCCTTTAGACAATGCTATCTCACTATTAGTGAGTGGGTAGCACCATCGTTGGAGTTTAAGGGTCAATTCAAATGAGGGACATACGGTCACCAAAGCAATGTTAGGACGCCTTAGCGGTGACCCTAATGTCTTAGATCATTTGTTTGAGGCAACAATATCCGAGGCAACCATTTCGAGGCGACTATGATCTTTTAGACAAGAGGACAATCTCTAAAACGACCTATACTCAATGACCGTGTACGAAGGCAACCAAGTGGGGTGTACCCTAAGAGTGCGCATGTGCGAGTGTGTTGTTTTCAATTTATTTTTATCTTTGCACATGTTTAAGGGTGATCTAATTTGATTTTAAGATTAAACATTCAGTCTTGTCATGCAAACCCTATTATCAAACATCTAACAGTTATAATTAGCAGAAATTAAAGGTGCGGAAATTAAATTACAACGTGTCAGGTATTTACATCGCCAAAAGCAACCCTTTGAAAATAAAATAAAATAAAGCGGTAAATAAATAAAATGTCCTAATTATCTATTACATACTGGAAACAGATACATCAATATGGATAAAGAAAAGTAAATCGCGACGCGAAATTAAATCGGATGCACAATTAGGGTTTTGACCCTTTTAAAAGAAAATGTTTTTTTTGTTGTTTTTATTTTAAGAAAAGAAATTAAATCCTAAATTAAATACTAAATTAATTATTAAATAAATTAAATGGAAAAATAATTAATGACATGTTTTTGGAGTTTTTATTATTTTAAGAAAGAAAATAAAAATAATTAAATGAATTAAAACCTAATGATTTCTAATTAATTTTAAATATTTACAAAATAAATTAAAGTTTCCTAATTAATATCCTAATTAAATAATAAGTATTTATTAGTAAAAATAAAAGAATTCTGAAATTTTATTGGATAAAATATATTTTTGGTGATTTTTGATAAAAAAGAAAATATGTGATTGGTTAGTAAATTAATTAATAAAAATAACATAATTAAATCAAATAAATAAAAATATGAGAAAGAGAAAATGGGCTTTAGATTTGGAGGTGCAGAAAGCATATTTCTTGGCCCATTAAGCTGACCCAATTAGGCTTTTTGTGATCCTGTATGCGTGCATTGACTGGCTTATGATGCGCCTTCCCAGCTTGACCACCAGATCTGGCCCTTTGGCCATCTGGCGCTTTGAGGAGGGAGGGAGTATGATGGATCTTAGGCTTGAGCGCGCACCAGATTTCCTGAAAACAAATAATATTGAGAAAATGGGGGACTTGGGATTCGAAGTCAGGTCCTGAAGGGATATCCAATGCCAAGCTTGCCACTACGCTGTGTTGTTTTAGTTGTTAGTATAATATGAAGAAATAATAATATAATAAAACAAACTCAATGACCAGAAAAAGAAGAAAAACGCGCGTGATTTGAATAGCCCAGTGGATGGATGCCACGTATTATCCCTGACCTCCCAACCGTGGCTAAAAATTAGAACACTTATACCAACGGACAAAGGTCATTCGCTATAAGCTTTCCCACCTTCAAAATCTCACACAGGCCATAACAATGGACTCTAAGACCATGGTTGGACTTGTCATAACCTCCTGATCACAACCATGTCCTTCATGTGGACCAATTGTACCTGAAACGAAAATCCCTAAAAACAAAAGCAAAAGCCTAGCAATGGCATTTCATGATACATAGCATATAAATCAAATTGGTTATTACAAACAGTTTGCAAATGATGTGAGGGTTAAGAATATGCAGTTATTTCATTCAATGGATGCAAGAATAGTGAGTTTCGATTTCAAGAACATGGAAGATTCGTGGACTACTTACAGTGCTTTAGAATGATTGAAAACGCGTGGTTTGGATTGGTTTAGCTTCTGGAGATGGCCAGCAATCGATTGAGACAAGTCTCAAGCCTTGAAAATGTCTCTAACCTTGATTTCGATCTCCCACTTTTTTGTGATTTTTGCAACTTTTGTTCTGCCTCCACAAGTGATCTCTAACCCTTATTTCTGTCTTGCACGCTTGCTTATGTATTGCACATTGTATTAGGGTAGCATTTGTTGTTCAAATCTTGCTCTATCAATGCTCTTGAATTTGATTTGATTCTTCCATTAAAACTTTCCAAACTTGATCCAAATCACATCTTTTGCATATAATTCACTTGATACGAGTTTGATGATGGCCAGCTGCATAATGGAACCTAAAATCACCACAAAATCTTTGTTATCAATGCCTTTGGAATTTTATTTGATTTATTTTGATTTAAATCAAATTAGTTCAAATAAAATCAAAATAATTAATAAAAAAATGATATGGACACATGACCAAGGCTGGAGCATGTGGGATGCAATGCAAACTCAAAACAAGTGAAAAAGAATGGGCCCATTTGGCAAAATTTGAAGTTTTGGGGATAGTTGGCTTTTGGCAATTTTGCAAAAAAGTCCAACTTCAACAATGCATAACTTCTTCAATTTTGAACTTTTGGAGGTGTTCTTGGACTTTTTAGAAAGCTTGATATGTCCTCTGACCAACCTATTTGGTCTCATCTCATTTTGATATTCCATTCTCAAGTTAGAAGCTTTGACAAAAAAGGTGTTTTTGTTGACTTTTCAAAATGACCTATAATGTCCAAATTCATAACTTCTTGTTAGTGCATATTTTGATATTGGGGTATGAATATGGATTGTAGGTAATTGAATCCTCTTCAAAATGAGATTTGGATGGGCCATTTCTAATAAAGTATGAGAAAGTTATGCTTGGTCAAAGTTGAGTTGACTTTTCCTGCAAAACCCTAATTTAGCAACTTTTGAATCTTGATGAATTTTGAGCAATCCTTGATGAATCATGATCAACCCTTGATCAAATGATGAAATATCCTTCAAAATGATAATGTTGACAAAAAATCTTGAAGTTTGACTGTATATAGGTCACAGTTGACTTTTGCCCTAGCACAGTCGATTTTATGACCTTTGAGCAATTGACTGAGCAAACTTCCCCTGCAAGGCTTGAAATTTGACATGGATGATCTTGAGAACATATTAGGACATTGGGAAGCACTTGAGGTCATTTGGACTCAAGGATATTGATGCAACACCAAACCCTAATTTGGGGTAGACTGCCTTAGGAGAGCTTGTCTGACCAACCCTTGGACTACCTTGAGCAACTTGGAGATTTTTCTTACAATGTTTTGAGGAATATGGGAGGGAAAATTTTGGGGTACAACAGCTTCCCCTGTTCAATCTTCTTAAACCTGAGGATGTAGATTGGCTTTCATGCCTTTCGTGATCTGAAGGTGGAAGATGATTGAACACTAGAGTGCCCGGAAATTTGCACTTGAATGAAGTGGTAATTGCCTCGTGATGTCGGGAATGGGCTTGCAGATGCCATTTGGAGATTGGTGACGAGGGTATGGGCTTAAAGATGTCATCTGAAGGAGTGTCAATCGCATAAGAGATTCCTTAGCAAGAGCTGGTATACCTGTTGTTGTGGAAGATTTTGCTGGGGAAGTCTAATTTTGTTGAGATTTAGGAACTTGCCCATAATTCAACTGATGTGTCGAGATTTAGGAACTTGCCCGTAATTCAACTGAGGTGTCGGGATTTAGGAACTTGTCCATAATTCAACTGGGGGGGGGAAACATCTTCATCGAGATTTAAGAACTCACCCGTAATTCTACTGATAAACTTCTCTGCTGAGATTTAGGAACTTGTCTGTAATTCGACGGAGGAAAATTTTATCGAGATTTAGGACCTTGTCTGTAATTCAACTGAGAAAAACTTTGTTGAGATTTAAGAACTTGTCAGTAATTCGACTTGGAGGGAAACATCTTCATCGAGATTTAAGAACTCGCCCGTAATTCAACTGAGAAAACTTCTCTGCTGAGATTTAGGAACTTGTCTGTAATTTGATGGAGGAACTTTGTCGAGATTTAGGACCTTGTCTGTAATTCAACTGAGAAAAACTCTGTTGAGATTTAAGAACTTGTCAGTAATTCGACTTGGAGAAACATCTTCATCGAGATTTAAGAACTCGCCCGTAATTCAACTGAGAAAACTCTGTTGAGATTTAGGAACTCGCCTGTAATTCAACGGAGGAACTTTATCGAGATTTAGGAATTTGTCTCTAATTCAACTGAGAAAAACTCTGTTGAGATTTAAGAACTTGTCAGTAATTCGACTTGGAGAAACATCTTCATTGAGATTTAAGAACTCGCTCGTAATTCAACTGAGAAAACATCCCTGCTGAGATTTAGGAACCCGTCTCTAATTCAACGGAGGAACTTTGCCGAGATTTAGGACCTTGTCTGTAATTCAACTGAGAAAAACTCTGTTGAGATTTAAGAACTTGTCAATAATTCGACTTGGAGAAACATCTTCATCGAGATTTAAGAACTCGCCCATAATTCAACTGAGAAAACATCCCTGCTGAGATTTAGGAACTTGTCTGTAATTCGACGGAGGAACTTTGTCGAGATTTAGGACCTTGTCTATAATTCAACTGAGAAAAACTCTGTTGAGATTTAAGAACTTGTCAATAATTCGACTTGGGGAAACATCTTCGTCGAGATTTAAGAACTCGCCCGTAATTCAACTGAGAAAACTCTGCTGAGATTTAGGAACTTGTCTGTAATTCAACGGAGGAACTTTACCGAGATTTAGGACCTTGTCTGTAATTCAACTGAGAAAAAACTGTTGAGATTTAAGAACTTGTCAATAATTCGACTTGGGGAAACATCTTCATCGAGATTTAAGAACTTGCCCGTAATTTAACTGAGAAAACTCTGCTGAGATTTAGGAACTCGTCTGTAATTCGACGGAGGAACTTTGTCGAGATTTAGGACAACTGAGAAAAACTGTTGAGATTTAAGAACTCGTCCATAATTTAACTAAGATAAAAGCTTCATAGCTTTGAATTTTGTGAGAATTTAACCGCATCCTTCCTGAAAGGTAAAGGTTAGTTGTATGTAATGCATGATATGTATCAGGAAATGATGTTCTCAAAACAAATGAGATTGTGTTGTATGATGCGTATATGCATGTGTCATGGTGTATGGAAATGTAATGTTTTTAGCTGGGGAAAATAAATCCCGGATAACTGCTGGAGAAAAAGAGTTGAATTCTTCGTTACCGCTGGGTATGGCACATGAAGATGATTGTGAGAATAAACCTGCAAGAGAGGATAACTCCGCTGGGGAATAAACTGATGAGGAGATTACTCTGTGGGAAAGAGATGTTCTGTTGAGGATTCTGCTGATAAATTCCGCTGGGGATGAATTACGGTTGTTGGTGATACTGAATCCTATTGGGGATTGAATTCCTGTCTTGTGAAAGGAAAGAACTTCGCTGGGGATGATCTTTCAGTTGCAGTTTCACTGGGGATAATCTTTTAGACTCTATTGGGGACAAACTTCCAGAGTCTACTAGGGATGATTCTCCAAACTCCACTGGGGAAGCTTTTTTTTTAGACTGCGATGGGGAAAAATTTTCAAACTCCACTGGGGATATTTTGTACTCTGCTGGGGATGATAATACTTTTCAGTGCTGATGGTAGATAAACTCTACTTGGGGAGAATGTTACCGATTCATTCACAGTTGCGAGTCTCAGCTGGGGGAGTTAACCTTACTGTCTCTTCTTACTCTGCGGGGAGTGAAAGTACCTCGGCCATATTCTTCAGCTGAATCTACCTTGTACCTGGTGGACAGAGAACCTGTACAGTTTGGACATTTCTCATTTGCTCTTGTTTCTGATATTACGAGTAATCATCTTTTGTTTCGCGTGTAAATATTTATGAGCAGCAATTAATGTCAAATGCATATATCAAAAATGAACATTGGACGTTCTTTGCAAAACAAAACAGAAAAAGGAAAAACAGTTTGAAATTTCTCTGAAAATGAATTGTATTGATTTTGAAGTTTGGCCTGTAAATAGGCGTTTTTTGTACAAGAGGCTGACGTCCTAGTAAGAGAACATCGCCAAACAATAGAGTTTATACAATTTGTGAAAAACTAAACAAAACATCTATGTGAATAATCCCACTGGGTTCCAACTCTGCTATTGCCTTTATGTCCTCGAGCATCTCATCACTTTGCTACTTGGTTGAAGGTAGATCAGATTGATTAGTGCCGTCTGAGCTTGATAGTTGATACCGAAGTCTGGTTGCAAGGTGATCCAATGAGACATAGTGTTACGCTTTGATCCCTAATTTTTGCCTGGACCGCCCTTTCGGGTTTTCAGTCCACCAGGATACCCTTTTTTGCCCAAGCCGCCTTTTTAGGTTTTCGACTTGCCGGGTGTACAGTTTATTTTCATTTTCATCCCTTATTTTTGCCCAAACCTTTTGGTTCGCCGGGAAGCCCTTATTTTTCCTAGGCCAGTCGACCTAGCGGGTCTTTGATTATGCGTAGTATTTTTTCACTATGTCTGCATTGACGGGGTGAGGAAGGTCGTCACCATCCATGGTGGTTAGAATCATAGCTCCTCCTGAGAAAATGTTCTTAACCACAAATGGCCCTTCGTAAGTAGGGGTCCATTTTCCCCTAGGATCACCTTGAGGTAAGATGATGCGCTTGATTACCAGATCCCCAACTTGATACTCTTGTCGTCTAACTTTCTTGTTAAATGCCTTGATCATCCATTTTTGATACGTCTGACCATGAAAAATAGCAGTAAGTCTCTTTTCGTCGATTAAGTTCAGCTGATCAAGCCGGGTCTGGATCCAGTCATCTTCGCTCAAACCTGCATCCTTCATAATCCGAAGAGAGGGTATCTGAACTTCAATAGGCAATACGGCCTCCATGCCATATACCAAGGAATAAGGTGTTTCCCTTGTTGACGTCCGCACTGAGGTACGGTACCCATGAAGAGCAAATGGTAACATCTCGTGCCAGTCTTTGTATGTCACCATCATCTTCTATACAATCTTCTTAATCTTCTTATTAGCCGTTTCAACATCCCCATTCATCTTCGGCCGGTAGGGAGAAGAGTTGTGATGTTGTATCTTGAACTGATTGCACAGATCGATGATCATCTTATTGTTGAGATTCATACCATTGTTTGTAATGATCCTCTCAGGTACACCGTATCGACATATCAGATTGTGTCGAATGAACCGTGCCATGACGTTCTTGGTCACAGTAGCAAAGGAAGCTGCCTCAACCCACTTCGTAAAGTAATCAATAGCTACCAGGATGAAACGATGCCCGTTGGATGTCGTAGGTCTGATCTCGTCGATCACGTCGATGCCCCACATTGCAAAAGGCCACAGAGCTGTCAAGACGTTTAGAGGAACTGGAGGTATGTGCACCTTATCAGCATAGACTTGGCACTTGTGACGTGTCTGAGAATGCTGATAACAGTCAGCTTCCATACTGGACCAATAATATCCCGCTCGAAGGATTTTCTTTGCCATGGTGTGTCCACTGGAATGAGTTTCGAAAGTAACTTCATGTAACTCTACCATGATCGTTTCTGCCTCGTTCTTATCCACACATCACAGTAAGGTGGAATCATGGTTACGCTTGTAAAGGATGTCATTGCTGATGAAGAACTTTGCCGCGAACCTCCTCATAAACTTCTTATCATTAACAGATGCCCCCTCGGGGTACTCTTGAGTCTCAAGGTACCTTTTCACCTCATGAAACCAGGGTTTACCTGCTATCTCTTCAGTCTCAATGTCACAGTAATGTGCAGGTTCGTCCAACCTTTCAATGATAATCCGGGGAGCTTCGTTGCCCCAATTGACTTTGAACAAAGAAGACATCGTAGCCAGCGTGTCCGCCAACTGATTCTCCTCTCTAGGGAAGTGTTCAAAGGTTATCTCTTCGAAATGTGGAAGCAACGTCAATACATACTCCTTGTAAGGAATAAGATTCGGGTGTTTCGTATCCCACTCGCCTTTGATCTGACTGATCACGAGAGCGGAACCTCCGAACACACTCAAGAATTTAATCCTTAGGTCAATTGCTGCTCGAAGACCCATGATGCACGCCTCATACTCCGCCATATTGTTGGTGCAGTTAAAACATAGTCGGGCGGTGAACGGAGTATGAGAGCCTTTAGGAGATATGATCACGGCCCCAATGCCATTACCCAAAGTGTTTGAAGCTCCATCAAAGTACATAGACCATCGGGATCCTTCCTCAGGTCCTTCATCCGGTCCAGGTTCCTCACAGTCAGTCACTGTCATGATATTCTCATCCGGAAACTCAAAGTTCATAGACTGGTAATCATCCACTGCCTGATGTGCCAGATGATTTGCCAACACACTTCCCTTGATTGCCTTTTGGGTCGTGTATTGGATGTCATACTCAGTCAAGATCATCTGCCATCTTGCTATTCTTCCGGATAAGGCAGGCTTCTCGAAGATATACTTGATTGGATCCATCTTTGATATCAATAGAGTAGTGTGAGTCAGCATATACTGTCTCAGCCGGCGAGCAGCCCATGCCAAAACGCAGCAAGTTTTCTCGAGCAGTGAGTATCGGGTCTCACAATCGGTAAACTTTTTGCTAAGGTAATAAATAGCATGCTCTTTTCGCCCAGACTCGTCATGTTGCCCCATCATACACCCTATTGAGTTATCGAGTACTGTCAAGTATAAGATCAAAGGTCTCCCTTCAACTGGAGGCATCAGAATAGGTGGCTCTTGGAGATACTCTTTGATCCTTTCGAAAGCATCCTGACATTCATCGTTCCATCTTACCACTTGATCTTTCTTCAGTAGCTTGAAGATTGGCTCACAAGTAGCAGTTAGGTGTGAGATGAATCGGGCAATGTAGTTCAGACGTCCCAGAAAGCCTCTGACTTCTTTTTCTATTTGGGGAGCTGGTATTTCCTGTATAGCCTTCACCTTTGCAGGATCCACTTGAATACCTTTCTCACTTACGACGAAACCCAACAGCTTACCAGATCTCACTCCGAAGGTGCACTTGTTCGGGTTTAACCTCAGCTTGTACAACTTCAACCTGTCAAATAACTTCTGAAGGTGGTCAAGATGCTCTTCTTCAGTCTGGGATCTTGTAATCATGTCGTCGACGTATACCTCAATCTCATGATGGATCATGTCATGGAACAAGGCGACCATGGCGCGCTGATACGTTGCCCCAACATTTTTCAATCTGAAAGGCATGACCTTGTAGCAAAAGGTACCCCATTGAGTAACAAAGGTTGTCTTCTCCATGTCTTCGGGAGCCATTTTAATCTGATTATAACTAGAGAAACCATCCATAAAGGAGAAGACCTTATGATGTGCGGTGTTGTCAACCAGAACGTCGATATGAGGCAGAGGGAAATCATCCTTGGGGCTTGCCCTATTCAGATCCCTATAGTCAACACACATTCGAACCTTACTATCCTTCTTCGATACTGGAACCACGTTGGCAACCCACTGCGGGTAAGAAGTAACTGCTAGAAAACCGACGTCAAACTGCTTTATCACTTCAGCTTTGATTTTCTCAGACATCTCTGGGCGCATTTGGCGGACCTTCTGTTTCACTAGAGGACAGTCTTCCTTGGTAGGCAGGCAGTGAACCACAATATCGGTATCCAACCCAAGCATATCTTCATAAGACCAGGCAAAGATCTCAACGTAGTCATGCAGCATCTGAATCAACCGTTGTTTAACACTAGGCTCCAGATTTGCACCGATCTTGACTTCTTTCTTATCTATCTATGTACCCAGATTTACTGATTCCACTGGCTCTTCATGCGGCTTTATGGCCCTCTCTTCCTGAAGTAACAGTCTAGCAAGTTCACCAGGCACTTCACAATCATCTTCACCTTCGTCTTTGGCTAAGTTGATCGGACTTTTGAAGTCATAACTGGCAGTAGCAGAGTCGTTACCAGTGAGATCCAAAGTGGATGTAGACCTGTATATATGAGTGTGTGTGTAAAATAACTGTTTTGCAAGATAGAAAAAAAGAAAAACAATGAGCGCAAAATTTGAAATGCAATAAACGTCCAATGCTTTTATTAATGATATATGTAGATGACACATAAAGCCCTCACAAACAAAGCCACGGTGCCTCGGGTAAGACACCGGGCCGTAAAGTTTAAAATTGTCTGCTACAAATTCAAAACAAAAGTCTCATTACTGGGTAATAACAGAAACGGGCATAGAATCCTTCGCTGTCCAATTTTTTAGTCCACCATCAACAGTCGGGTATATCCAGCTGTCAATATCAAACTCTTCATCATCGTCTTCAATAGCATTTACTCATGTGTCATGTTTGGGCATAGGTGCCGTTATGACATTAGGCTTTTCCGGCGCTTCAAACTGAATTTCCTTAGCATCAATCAGATCCTGCACTTTATTCTTCAAAACCCAGCAGTCATTTGTGTCATGCCCCGGGCTATCAGAGTGAAAAGCACAGCGGGTGTTCGGACTGTACATGGGTGATGTTGTATTGGGATTCTTCGGGGCTTCCTTCGGAATCACAAGTTGGTCTTCAATAACTGCGGCAGAATCTGAGATAAAGTCATGTTGAGCTGAGTGAATTGTCTTCGTGGCCTCTCGGCCCTTGGCTGATTGTTGCGCTGAGGAGCAACAACAGGTCTTGATATAACCACCACCTTAACTGCTTGGCGGCGCTCAGGTCTATTATGGCTTTTTAAGCTGTAAACAGCGCTTGACTCCTTCTTAAAAGGCTTCTTCTCGGTGCCTAATGAAGACCTTTCTGTATTTTATCGCTCTTGATACCAGCCTCAACTCTTTCCCCGGTCATAATCAGCTCAGTAAACTCGGACGATGAACTTCCAATCAGATGGTTAAAATACGAACCAGACAAGGTCCCCAGAAACATATCTACTAAATCCTTATCAGCTAGTGAGGGTTGAACTCTTCCAGCAAGGTCTCTCCATTTCTGAGCATAGTCTTTGAAACCTTCGCCCGCACCCATAAACATACCCTGAAGTTGGGTATGCGTGGGAGCAAGGTCGGCATTGTATTGGTACTGCTTGTAAAAGGCAGCAGCAAGGTCTTCCCAATTACGGATACTAGCTCCCTCCAGCTGGTAAAACCATTCAAGCTGAGTCCCTGAAAGACTGTCTTGAAAGAAGTGGATCCAAAGGTTCTTGTCAGCGGTGTATGACTGAATCTTTCTAACATACGAGCGGAGATACAGCTTTGGGCAAGAAACCACGTCGTATTTAGTAAAGACTGGTGCTTTAAACTTGTGGGGAATCACCAGCCCAGATGACAAACCCAAATCTCCAAAGTACAGACCAGGGACTTTCTGGACCTCCATTGCGCTCAACCGGTCTTCGAGTTGTTTATATTTATCCTCAGCCGGAGGATACTGGTCTTTGTCAAAGTCAGTCTTGTTGTCTGAAACCACAGGGCTAGAAGCCCTCCTTTCTTCCTGATTATCTCCCCTTCAGATGAGTGAGTCAAATCAAGCTCTTCCCGCAAATTGTTTCCGAACCTGCGACACATATTCAGTAGGACCGTCTTCTTCTTCTTCTTCTTCTTATCCTTCAAGATAAGGGTCTTCAGATCTTGCTGATCCTTGGCCAAACTCATGAACATTTCCTAGAATTGGGCGTTTTGAGCTTGCAGAGCCTTGATGGCTTGATCAGTTGATGTTTCAGAAGACATGATGTGCTGAAATAAACAGCGAAGAAGATGAGAAACCTGTAAGGGTACCTGTGATGATGTGCATGGGAATGAAATGCGCATGATATGATTTCAAAGACTTTGGAGATTCAAATTTGTAAACCAAAATGAAACACACTTTTATTAGATAAAACTTGAATTCAATGTTCAACAAATTCCTTTAAGGCGTTACAAAAAGACATACTGAAAAGTAAATCAAAACTAGAAATAACAAAAAGACATCAACGCTCCCATGGTCGCTTTCCGTTGGTGTTGACATAGTAGTTGAGGATCTCCTCGTTCTCCAGTTGTCTTGTCAACTTCAGGATCTTCCGCTCTTGCTCGTGATACTTCTCTCTGTAAGTATCCCGCTCTTCCCTTAGTTGGATCCAGGACCTCTTTAATGCCCCAATGTCAGTAGGCATGTATGGGTGAGGATGGTAGGAGGAACCCCTTCTTCATCAGCAAGTTCAACTATCACAGGCAAGACAGCTTCGTAGGGCATCCCTAGCTTCTGAGCACGTGTACGAACCCATCAGAGATATGGTTCCATTGGAAGAGAAGTCTTCACACCTAACTCGTGCGGATCAGACTTGTGCACCCTATCCTAGGCTCGTATGAACCTGCGGAGATGTTCATCACTATCCCCTTGGAAGTCAAATACAATGCTTGGCATCAACAACTCATGAGGTCCTTCCCTCCTAGCTCGCCCAAACTGACATAAGGCTAGACAAGGATTATAGGTGATCCCTTCATTGATTCCTAGCAGTGGAACATTGGGGTATTCCCTACAGCGATCAATAATAGCCACGTCTTCCATGCCTTTAGTAGTCCAGATGATGTCAGTGTGAGCAAGGGACATAATCCTGTAGGCCCAACCCATGCCTTCCTTGTTCTTCAAAACTGATTTGGGGAGGTGAGAAATAAACCACCTCGCCAGCAATGGTGCACAGCACATAAGGGTTCCCCGTTTCTGAGCAGTACGGGCATATAGAGTGTGCAGAATATCACCTAAGAGAGTGGGTACCGGATTACCGGACATGAAAGTCTTCACCTCATTCACGTCGACAAAGGAATCTGAGTTTGGAAACAAAACCAGACCATAAATAAGAAGAGCCAGGATGTCCTCGAACGCCTGAAAGTCTAAACTGTCCCATAACTGATTAGCCCGGCCAACCAAGAACTTAGTCAAGAAGCCTTTTGTCCCACTCTGAGTTTCCCAATTTGACATTACCTCAGCCTTTGTCAGATGGAGGGATGAATCAATCTCTTCCGGCCTAAGGACTTTCTCCCAACCTGTAAATGGGGTCTGCTCTAGAATGGAGATACCGGAAAAGTGAAGCAGTGGTACAGTGGATCAAAGAACTAGCATAAGACACTCATCATCTGTTCATCCATCTTGGAGGTGACCAAACCAAGGAGGTGCCCATGTCTTCTAATAAAGGAGGAAGTGTCAGGAACCTTGGAAACCAATTCCTTAAGCTGAGTGGGAATCTGGACAAAGCTGATCCGAATAGTGTTTCTACGCATATATGCCATGAACTATAAAACAAACAAAGATGAATCCCATTGGTATTTGAAATGGTTAGTCCAATGCAATATGCATGCAATGTCATGATGCATGATGTCATAATAGAGACACACCACAAGTATTCACGGATAGCAAACATGGTAAGGGCAAACAAATCACACAAATAGCCCTTAGACTTAAGGCTGGCAAGAAGTTTAGGTACTACCCTCTTTCAGTTCAGTTGGTTCAAACCTGTCCTAGAAATAGTAACCGGGTTCTAGAGGATCTCAATATCACTGACCACCCTCGATCGGTCAAAATTCCAGTTTAGTTACCTTTTCTTACAGCCGGAATCATTGTGAGAGTTTGGTCTCAATGAGTGTAGCATACTGCTACTGTTCTATGGCCAAGTTGGTCAATTATAGGTTCTAAGGTCAGTTAGTGCTTAATGACCCCTTAGAAGACCCATATTCTCCTCGTTGCGCCACAAGGGATATCGGTACAAACTAAAGTGCCACACCAACGTAGCTACTGCTTCAACCGTATCGGTCTATGTCGTACAGTTCCCTCACAGTTTATTGTTACTTACCTAAAGGGTGTCCCCCAGATCCGGATTAGGATCTATAGTAACTCCGATTCAAACCCACAAAGATAAAAGCATACAAATCAAGCAATTGAAAACATTATGAACTACTCCTAAGGTACACCCCACTTATAAATTTCCCCAGCAGAGTCGCCAGTTCTGTGATACGGTGGGAAGAACTGTCTATTTTTTGGAATGCTGGTTTTGCGTTTTGCATTTGTTTTCGCAAAATGTCGCGGTAAGCAAGAGTCGCCACCGACTTTTATTTTATCCAACAAGGAAAGGAAAAAAGCACAAAAAAATTCCTTTTTCGAGATATTTCTCGGGTTCGGGGGGTAGATTATAGAAAGGGAAGGTATTATCACCCTTTCTATACGTGGTTATCCACGGGCTCTTAGGTACTTGCTCATTATTTTCAAAATTATTTTCTTTGTGCTTGTGGGTTTGAAAAGTTTTTTTTTGTTTTTGTTTTTTAACTTCGATTTAACTCTTGCTTCCGTCCTCAAGAGTGTAATGAAGTGTTTTTGAAAACTTTGTTTGAAAAGGAGTGTGAAAAAATTTGTTTTGTTTTGGATGAGCAAGTATCTAAGAACTATCTACCTACTCGAAAAAGGAATCGTTCTATGCTAATTTCCTTTAGACAATGCTATCCCACTATTAGTGAGTGGGTAGCACCGTCGTTGGAGTTTAAGGGTCAATTCGAATGAGGGATATACGATCACCAAAGCAATGTTAGGACGCCTTAGCGGTGACCCTAATGTCTTAGATCATTTGTTTGAGGCAATAATATCTTAGGCAACCATTTCGAGGCGACTATGATCTTTTAGACAAGAGGACAACCTCTAAAACGATCTATACTCAATGACCGTGCACAAAGGCAACCAAGTGGGGTGTACCCTAAGAGTGCGCATGTGCAAGTGTGTTGTTTTCAATTTATTTTTATCTTTGCACATGTTTAAGGGTGATCTAATTTGATTTTAAGATTAAACATTCAGTCTTGTCATGCAAACCCTATTATCAAACATCTAACAGTTATAATTAGCAAAAATTAAAGGTGCGAAAATTAAATTACAAGGCGTCGGGTATTTACATCGCCAAAAGCAACCCTTTGAAAATAAAATAAAATAAAGCGGTAAATAAATAAAATGTCCTAATTATCTTCTATTACATACTGGAAGTAGATACATCAATATGGATAAAGAAAAGTAAATCGCGACGCGAAATTAAATCGGATGCACAATTAGGGTTTTGACCCTTTTAAAAGAAAATGTTTTTTTTTGTTTTTTTTATTGTAAGAAAAGAAATTAAATCCTAAATTAAATACTAAATTAATTATTAAATAAATTAAATGGAAAAATAATTACTGACATGTTTTTGGAGTTTTTATTATTTTAAGAAAGAAAATAAAAATAATTAAATGAATTAAAACCTAATGATTTCTAATTAATTTTTAAATATTTACAAAATAAATTAAAGTTTCCTAATTAAATAATAAGTATTTATTAGTAAAAATAAAAGAATTCTGAAATTTTATTGGATAAAATATATTTTTGATGATTTTTGATAAAAAAGAAAATATGTGATTGGTTAGTAAATTAATTAAATAAAAATAACATAATTAAATCAAATAAATAAAAATATGAGAAAGAGAAAATGGGCCTTAGATTTGGAGGTGCATAAAGCATATTTCTTGGCCCATTAAGCTGACCCAATTAGGCTTTTTGTGATCATGTATGCGTGCATTGACTGGCTTATGATGCGCCTTCCCAGCTTGACCACCAGATCTGGCCATTTGGCCATCTGGCGCTTTGAGGAGTGATGGAGTATGATGGATCTTAGGCTTGAGCACGCACCAGATTTCTTGAAAACAAATAATATTGAGAAAATGGGGGACCTGGGATTCGAACCCAGGTCCTGAAGGGATATCCAATGCCAAGCTTGCCACGACGCTGTGTTGTTTTAGTTGTTAGTATAATATGAAGAAATAATAATATAATAAAACAAACTCAATGACCAGAAAAAGAAGAAAAACGCGCGTGATTTGAATAGCCCAGTGGATGGATGCCACGTATTATCCCTGACCTCCCAACCGTGGCTAAAAATCAGAACACTTATACCAACGGACAAAGGTCCGTCGCTATAAGCTTTCCCACCTTCAAAATCTCACACAGGCCACCATGGTTGGACTCATCATACCTCCTGATCACAACCATGTCCTTCATGTGGACTAATTGTACCTGAAACGAAAATCCCTAAAAACAAAAGCAAAACCCTAGCAATGGCGTTTCACGATACAGAGCATATAAATCAAATTGGTTATTACAAACAGTTTGCAAATGATTTAAGGGTTAAGAATATGCAGTTATTTCATTCAATGGATACAAGAATAGTGAGTTTCGATTTCAAGAACATGGCGGATTCGTGGACTACTTACAGTGCTTTAGAATGCTTGAAAACGCGTGGTTTGGATTGGGTTAGCTTCTGGAAATGGCCAGCAATTGATTGAGACAAGTCTCAAGCCCTGAAAATGTCTCTAACTTTGATTTCGATCTCCCATTTTTTTGTGATTTTTACAACTTTTGTTCTGCCTCCACAAGTGATCTCTAACCCTTATTTCTGTCTTGCACGCTTGCTTATGTATTGCACATTGTATTAGGGTAGCATTTGTTGTTCAAATCTTGCTCTATCAATGCTCTTGAATTTGATTTGATTCTTCCATTAAAACTTTCCAAACTTGATCCAAATCACATCTTTTTGCACATAATTCACTTGATACGAGTTTGATGATGGCCAGCTGCATAATGGAACCTGAAATCACCACAAAATCTTTGTTATCAATGCCTTTGGATTTTTATTTGATTTATTTTGATTTAAATCAAATTAGTTTAAATAAAGTCAAAATAATTAATAAAAAATGATATGGACACATGGCCAAGGCTGGAGCACATGGGCTACAATGCAAACTCAAAACAAGTGAAAAAGAATGGGCCCATTTGGCAAAATTTGAAGTTCTGGGGATACTTTTGGCAATTTTGCAAAAAAGTCCAACTTCAACAATGCATAACTTCTTCAATTTTGAACTTTTGGAGGTGTTCTTGGACTTTTTAGAAAGCTTGAGATGTCCTATGACCAACCCTTTTGGTCTCATATCATTTTGATATTCCATTCTTAAGTTAGAAGCTTTGACAAAAAAAGGTGTTTTTGTTGACTTTTCAAAATGACCTATAATGTCCAAATTCATAACTTCTTGTGAGTGCATATTTTGATCTTGGGGTATGAAGATGAATTTTAGGGAATTTCATCCTCTTAAAAATGATATTTTGATGGGTCATTTATCATAAATTATGAGAAAGTTATGCTTGGTCAAAGTTGAGTTGACTTTTCCTGCAAAACCCTAATTTAGCAACTTTTGAATCTTGATGAATTTTGAGCAATCCTTGATGAATCATGATCAACCCTTGATCAAATGATGAAATATCCTTCAAAATGATAATGTTGACAAAAAATCTTGAAGTTTGACTGTATATAGGTCACAGTTGACTTTTTCCCTAGCATAGTCGATTTTTTGACCTTTGAGCAATTGACTGAGCAAACTTCCCCTGCAAGGCTTGAAATTTGACATGGATGATCTTGAGAACATATTAGGACATTGGGAAGAACTTGAGGTCATTTGGACTCAAGGATCTTGATGCAACACCAAACCCTAATTTGGGGTAGACTGCCTTAGGAGAGAGCTTGTCTGGTCAACCCTTGGACTTCCTTGAGCAATTTGAGGACCTCACTTGAAATGTATTGAGAAATATGGGAGGGCAAATTTTGGGGTACAACAGGGTGTAAAATTAGTTGGTTAGTAAAATATCAGGGGTGTAAATAACAGAGCCCAGAATCTAGATATTGGATTTAGACCCAAATTACAGGGGGTGTCGTTTGACTAGGATAATAAAATTGTAGAGTGTGCTTAGTAACGAGCTTAAGCCCATAAACTGTTTGGAACGCCCAGATGCATGGGGGATTTTTTATAACGTAGTAGCAAAAATAAAAACATAGAGGGTGCGATTAAGAATGGGCTTGGCCCAATGCTGAATATTGGGAGGTTCGTCTGGACAGTGTGTAGGCGAGTGTAGGGTGTTATCGTGCACATGCAGTTTTAGGGACGCTTGATCAAGATCAGATGGTGGGAACTTGATGGTGCATGGTATGTGGAGTATACATGATCGCGAGGGAGTATATTTTCATATTTTATCAACATTTTCGTCTCATTTCAATTCTCCTTTCTCTCTCATTTCTTTGTTCTCTCTTCTCTCCTCTCTCCAACAACACATAACAACAACCCCCAAATTCCAGAAACCCAACTACCCAAACCCTACAACCAATTTCAGAACCACAACCACAATCACAAAAAATGAAAAAACCCTAAGCTAAGTATTTTGAGGGTTACCGTCTGTGTCGTGAATCTTGTAGCTTCCTTCTGATTTCACCTATTGGCCCTTATAATCCCCTTCTTCTCCTTTCTTCGCATGTATCGAGAGATGTGTGCAGATGATGAATGCAACAACAGTTCAAGGATCTAGTGGCGATGATTTGAAGGCGGCGTAGCGAAACGGATCTAGGGTTTTGGATTTCGAAAACATATCTCAGCTTCTTCTTCTTCTTCCCTTTTTGTCTCTGTAAAATTTTCCCGTCTCTTTAATGTTAGGTTTTAGGGCTTTTTATAGAGTTGGGTTAGAGATTAAATTAGGAAAATAATTTGTATGATATGCGTTAGAATTAGAAATTGATAGAATATTGTGTTATATTAGGGTTAGGATTGATTGTAAATTGATATGATTCTGTAATTGATACCATATTTGGACGATTTTGTTTATAATTGAAGAAAGATTTGATTTTGTAATTGATTTGTACTATAATTTTTTATTTTTATAATTCTGTTTTGTAAATATTTGATTTGATTTGTTAAAATGTTCGATCTGTACAGTGCTTATTTTTGGGCTTGGGGCATTTGATTACTTAGTGAAGAAGAACGAAGAACAAGCTGCCGCTGGTTTGGGAAATTAGGGTTGAAACCCTAGTTTGGATCTGGTTGACTTCAGTCAACGAGCTAGAGATTTTTTTTTGTTGATAATAATAAAAATAACAATTAATAATAATTATTAAAATAATGATTTTAGTAATAACAATATTACTAATAATCTTTAATAGTAATATTTATATAACCAAAAAGTCAGAAGTTGACTTCTGGTCAACAAATCTAAAAACAATAAAAGTTAAAAATAATAACAAAAATGATGATGTTGAAAACTATTTGATTATAATAAAAAAATAATTATTATAAGATGGAAATGAATATTGACTTGGTCAACATCTGGACCAAGAAAAAAGAAAAAAACTCGATGGGCTTCCAACTTATTGGGCTCGACAGATTTACTTCAAATCTTGTAAAACCCACACACCCCTCCAAAACATATACCCCTTTGATCTTTTAATCGGGCCATAACAATTGAAATGGGCCAGTCTAAAAAGTGAAACAAAAATACACCCCTATTATAATTACAGCCCTATCATATCTAAAATAATCTAGACTTTATATTATACTTTTTTTTTAAAATAAAGGATATGATAACACCAAAATTAATAAAAAATGAGGAATAATCTGTTTAGAAAACAATAGGGAAAATTTGGGGTATGACAGAGGTGTGTTGATGCAAAATCACCAAGTTGTAGCTTATGCTTCAAGGCAACTTAAAGTGCATGAGAGGAATTATCTGACGCATGACTTAGAGTTGGGTGCAGTTGTGTTTGTATTAAAGCTTTGGAGACATTATCTATTATGATTGAGATTCAAAGTGTTTAGGGATCATAAGATTTTGAAATATCTCTTTGGTCTAAAAGATTTGAATATGAAGTAGAGAAGGTGGTTAGAATTTCTGAAGGATTATGATTTGGTTTGAATTACCATTCAGGTAAAGCAAACATAGTAGCTGATGCATTGAGTAGGAAATCTTTGAATATGTCAATGTTGATGGTACGAGAGTTAGAAAAGATTGAACAATTTTGAGATATGAGTTTGATTTGTGAAGAGACTTCTTCTAAAGTTAAGCTTGGTATGTTGAAGCTTACTAGTGGAATTCTCGATGAGATTCGGTAAGGTCGAAATCTTATTTGAGTTTGGTGGATCGGTTGACTTTGATAAATCAGGGTCGAGGTGGTGATTTTCGAATTGGCGAAAACAGTACCATGAGATGTCATGATAGAGTTTGTGTTCCAAATATAGTTGAGATAAAAAAGAGTATCCTTGAGGAAGGGCATCGTAATGGATTGAGTATTCATCCGGGTGCTACGAAGATGTATCAGGACTTGAGAAAGATATTTTGGTGGTCTGGTATGAAGAAAGAAATTGCAAAGTTTATGTATTATTGTTTGACTTGCCAGAAGTCAAAGATCAAACATCAAAAATCGTCAGGTTTGATGCAAATGTTATCTATTCCTGAGTGAAAATAGGATAGTAACTCGATGGATTTTGTGTGCAATTTACCCAGAACATCGAAGAATTGTGAGGCTATTTGGGTTATTGTGAACAGATTGACAAAATCTACTCACTTTATTTATATGAGAATGGATTATCCATGGAAGAAGTTAGCAAAGCTATACATTAAGAGGATTGTCATTTTGTACGGTATTTCATCTAGCATTGTGTCAGATAGGGATCCGAGATTTACTTTGAGATTTTGGGGGAGTTTGCAAAATGCTTTGGGTATGAAGTTGCGTCTGAGTTCTGCTTATCATCCGCAGACAAATGGTCAAACTGAGATAACGATTAAGTCACTTGAGGATCTTTTGAGAGCTCGTGTGTTGGAAAAAGGAGGTGCTTGGGATAGCTACTTGCCTTTAATTGAGTTCACTTACAACAATAGTTTCCATTCAGTATCATAATGACACTGTTTAAAGCATTGTATGGTAGAAGGTGTAGGACACCATTGTGTTGGTATGAGTCAGGAGAGAGTGTTGTGGTTGGACCTGAGATAGTTTAACAGACTACAAATAAGATTAAGATGATTTAGGAGAAGGTGAAGATTTCTCAGTCGTCATAAAAGTTATCATGACAAGGAGAGGAAGGCACTTGAGTTCCAAAAGGATGATCATGTGTTTTTGAGAGTTACTCGGGTAAAGTGGTGTTAGTTAATCATTGAAGTCACGAAAGTTAACACCGCAATTTAATGGTCCATACCAGATTTTAGAGAAGATAAGAGATGTGGCCTATCGAATTACTTTGCCACCGTCGCTTGCTAATCTCCATGATTTTTTCAATGTATCTCAACTAAGGAAATACATTGCGGATACATCTCATGTGGTCCAAGTAGATGATGTGCAGGTGAGAGATAATCTCATTGTGGAGACATCACCTATGCGAATAGAGGATCAGGAGTTTAAGCGGCTTTGAGGTAAATAGATTGTCTTGGTGAAGGTAGCCCGGGGAGGACCAGCAGGTGCAAACGTAACTTGGGAGCTTGAGAGTTATATGAGGGAGTCATAGCCTGATCTGTTCGTTTGAGGTAATTTTTTAGGCCATAATTTTTTTCAGTGGGGGGAGTTGTAACACCCCAATTTTCTATTTAGCATATAGTTGATTAATTAATTGTTTGAGTTGTGTGAATAAATGATTATTTGATGTATGTTGTATGTGGTAGGTTAGTCGGGTTAAGTACGTCGAACCATAGCATAATAATTAGTAATAATATCGATTATGATAGAATTATTTTATTAGTGATAATTATATAGAAATAATAGAATATAGGTAATTGGACCTATTAAGTGAGAAAGGAAGAGTCACCTGGGGATGTGTTAGTAAGTCCATTGGTGGTTACTATAGGTGGTATTTCGTAAGGGTTTAATATAAAGAGAAAATAAAGTTAGTAAGAGAAAAGGAGGAAAAGAGGCAAAACCTAGAGAAAAGGAAAAAGGAGAAAAAGGAGAAGAGAATCCTAATTTTTGTATGCTTAGGATGAAACCCCCAAATTTCTTAGATTTTGAAATTGTTAGGTTTGAATGAAGAATTGTTGGTATATATGCACTTAAATTGGTGAAATTGGTGCTATAGAATGAATAAAAATATTGTGTAATACGTATGTATGAGTTATGGAATTGAAGGATATGATATTGATTTCAAATGTTGGGTTTTTGAGTTGAAAATGCTGGTTTTCGTAATTAAAATGACATAATTTTCACTGTCACAATGTGGAAACTAGTTTCAGTATTGGGGAAACCAATTTCCTGAAGCTGACTTACTTTTTTTCAAAACTACAAAAATTCATAACTTTTGAATCGTAACTCCGTTTGAGTACCCGTTCGAAGCGTTAGAAAGCTAGTGTAATATTCTTTTCAATAAAAATGGTCTTGATGATAGTAGGTGATTTAATTATTATATGGTTGTGTAAAATGACTTGTATTTGTGTGTTATGTGATTGTGGTTGATGTTGGAATATGATGATATTTTGTATATTGTTTGTTATGTGTTATTATGATGGTTTGGTGTGGTGATTCTATGAATATGAATTATATGTGAATGATTCATGAGAATGTGTAGGTATGTGCAAATGTGTGGTAATTCAAGTGTGATGAATTATTGAAGATATGCATGGATGTTAAGATTAGAGAATGATCTTAATTGCACATAGTTGTTGTAATTGCACACGCATCATTTGTTGTCAAGAGACATGCTTGTTAGTTCTAAGGAAGCTAGTGACTTGTCTCAAACCTAGAGAGGGGTTTAAAAGCTTAGAGGACGAGATTTTGTGTTTTGTTGGTCTAGAAGACGGGTCCGATTTAAAGTAAAAACTGTATAAAAATAACAATGATTGGTATCACATGCACGAGTATTACTTTGGAGTTGCATTGAGTCATATTGTATTTATATTGCGATATGAAATTGTGTGAATTACGTGGAATTGACATATTGGTGAAATTGAGAAATTGTATATTGTGATTGTGTACTCGTGAATAACTTAATCTTATAGGGTAATGCTATGTTATAAAGTATTTGAAGTGTGAGAATATTTATCTTTATGCATGTATGTTATGCATTATGTAATTATTATTCAATTTCGATAATTATGTGAATTCTCACCCTTATGTTGGAATGATGTTTTATATGACATCGTTTAGGTATTGAAGATTAGAGTTGTTTTGACAAGAGTGAAGCTGAAGAAGTTATCTTTATTTTATTTCAGTATTTTGGAATTTAAGTCATGCTCTGGTCATGTAACACTGGGAAACGTTTGAATTCATGTTTTGAGATATACTTTGTATACTCTATTTTATTGTTATTCTGATTTGAATTATGCGGTGAATTGGCGTTTATGCCTAAGTTGATTAAATAAATGAATTTTATTTTGGAAACCTGAATATATATTCATTTGAATGAAAATGATTATGCTGCTACATGCTTATGTGAAAGTGTATGAAAAACATGAATTTTAAATAAGTATTATTGAGCATGATATGTGTTTGTTATGTATGGAGTATGTGTGACACCCTTGTTTGAGATGCATGATTAATATTACTTTGATTTATGACATATTATTCCGCGGGATTTTAGAGGGTGTTACAATTATGACCCTTGATAAGGTGGTGATCGATCATTAGTTGGAACACAACCTCGTGGATCTCATTATCGTCATCCATGAAATCTTATTATTGTCATCCATTGGATCTTCTCCTCTTTGAGAATCTTGATATAATTATAAAGTATTATATAATGGAACCCTCTCAGTACAGGCTTTCTATTGATGTTGTATGTATAAGGGATTTGAGTTAAGTAATCCATTATTTTTTTGTTTTGGTGCACTTGGCGATTATTCACTCCATGATTACAGACCGACAATGTTGTCTTGAGGGTTGTCTTTATGAGGTGTGCGACTTTAAGGATATCATTCTCGATTAGCTATACTTTCTTCTTGAACCTCTTAATTTGTGCTTTTATCACGCTGATAATGGTCTCTAGTGTCACATTGTGATGTCTGAGTTGTTAGGTGTCACACCAATCTCGATGGTTGAGAATATTGAGTGGGTATGACTTTGTTCTCCACTATGTACATTAATAACTCTACCTTATTATGAGTCTGAATTTATTCATTTTATTTACTTTTAAGTTAATGTCAATTTATGAAAGAATGAGACAAAAAAATGATAGAAAAGTGAGACTCGTTAGTGTTTATTTGTTTGACAATGATGTCTTGAGGATCATTTTTACAAGGTGTGCGGCAAAGACTATTATCTATTGTCCTCAATTATCTATTCTTTCTTTCTTCTTCAACTTCTTGATTTGTGCTTCCATCACGCCAATAATATTCTTTAGTATATCGTTGTGATGATTAGGTTATCAGGCGTCACGTCCTTTGGTTCTTTTCACCCTATCCTTTCTCGATGATTGAGAATATTAAGGGTAAGACTCTACCCTCTACTATGTACATTAACAACTCTACTTAACTATGAGTTTGAATTTACCTATTATGATAGAGAAAAAGACACAAATAATAGACTAGTAACTCTACTTTATTGTTTTCTCTATTTTAAAATTACTATCGTTTTAACAAATAAAATTTATTTCAAAAAGAATGTTATTCTCACTTTTCAATATAGTTCCGATTGTTATTTTTCAATTGTGTCCTTTAATTATTACTATGTACCACTTCCAACACATTTATAAAGTTAATTTAGTAAAAGTGATACAATATCTTATGATAATATTATATTTTTTAATCAGTATGTAAAAAATTTAAACGTCACTCATTTTGAAATTAAATGAGTATAGATAATAAATCAGTGGGAGTCATTAAGTGTGTATTACTTTTTAAAAATGAATCTGACGGTCTATTATTTGTGTCCATCTCTTTTTCATAAACTGCCATTAAATACATGATAGATAAATAGAACGAATTTGAACTCATTTATTATGCCATATCATAAATCATGGGCACATGAATTCGCCTAACCAGTGTCAAAACCAGACCAGGTAACAAAACCTTGAAAAAACCTGAAATTCATTCATAAAGCAGTATACAGTGGGTAACAAAAAAGAAACTTGAAACTTAAAGCCTAACCAATCTCTACTATGACTTGACTAGCTTCAAGATTCATATAATCAATTTGATGACCTAAGAGAGTAATTTTTTAAAAGGAGAAGATAAAAATGGACTCACAGTGAAGCCAAACAAATAAATAAATATGATAAGTGACTACTTCGATTTGTAATCTCTAAAAAATAAGACATCTATATCAACTTTACATTCAACAACATAAGAAATATATGCTCACTGATGTTAAGTATCTAGAAAACTTCATTCCCCAAATAAAAATCAAAAGTAGAATCATTATGTCATCTGAAATCTTGGAACTACTCTGAGCTTGTGGTGTTGTCACCTGCAACCCAATATCGCTTGACGGCATACAAGACCTTCTCGGAAATCAGTGGCCCGTCTTCATGATCCACCATTTTGGTATTCCATCTCATTCCTTTTGCAATTCTTTTAACTTGCTTCAGCACTCCCACCTGATCTCGGAATATTACCGCTCCTTCAGGCCGTAAGATGCGGTCCATCTCCAATAGAATATCTTCTGCGTTACACCTGCATTGATCACCAAGGTAAAGAAAAACCTATATTAGTTTGCATTACAAGATTAGATAGTGTTTTATTATAATGAATTGAGACTCATCAGCGAATCCTGATTTATTATGATGAATCAGGAATCAGGAATCAAGATGAGATTCATTTCGAAATAGATACACACTAGAGATTCATATCGATTGAGTTCAATTTAGTCTATGCTTAAATTTGAGCAAGCTGCGCGATAGAGAGAGAGAGAAATCAACTTACGCATTTTTGTACAAGGTGAAAACACCATTTGCATGGATAAGGTCATAGGTTCTTGGATATGTGGAGAAGGCTTCACACCTGGGAAAAAAATATGATTTAATAAAATTAAGTAACCTTTAACCAACTCAATTCCTAATTAAATTCACAGAGGAGAAACCAAAAGGAAATAGAAAAGAAACCGAGTTAAGGAAGTTACCAATCATGATAAATGCCAATCAATCCTCGCTCGAATACAACACCAAGGCTAGCTTTCTCAGAAATTGTAGGCACAACATTCATAACCCATAATTTGGGAGAGTCTATGGCCGCAGCAAAACCTCCAAAACCAGCATTCATGTCCATCACATTGCGGTACCTCCCTGAGTCGATGATTTTATTGACACGCCTGTAAGCATTCACATGTTTCTTCCATAATCGGTTGTCCTCCTCAAATAACTCGGTGGTTACACCAGGAACGGATCCACTGGTGATTCTGGAAGGAACGACATTGAGTCTCTCTGGGTATGGCTTCCATGAACCACTAGGTTTAGCAGGAGTTACACAATTTTCCATCTTCTTGTACCTACAAATTGTTTGACCTTTCAGATAAGTATTGAAAAACAATCTGAAAATAAGTTCTTAACTAATCAATGAAGCAAAAAAAGGGGGGCAGAAAAAAGTGAAGCAATTTACCAGACATCATCAGAATTCGCGGATTCACATATTGTAGGCTGAGTTTCTTGCTCACCGCATTCATCATTGCTTAATGCTTTTCTCCAGATCGCAATTTCACCTTTCTCATGTTTCTTTTCCCAGCAAAGAAGTTTAGCAGTGTCCTCAATCTGCCTTTGCTCCTCCTTAAGCTCTTCCTCAGGGCGTTGCCATGCTTGGAAGTTGTTCTTCCAGTTGATCGGAGGACCAGAAAGTATCCAGTAACCACCAGGCCTAAGAACTCGGTCAACTTCCTTCATGTACAATCCACCTGAGAAAAAATTCCAATTGTTAAATTTAAAAATACAACCAAAAAGCCAAGTAATTTGTTTGCTAACAAACAATCGAAAAAATCAATATAGATTTAGTATATGAATCCAGTTTCTGTTGTCTAAAGTCAATGGAATGGTTTCCAAAAGAGACTGAGAAATTCATTAGTTAATCCAATAGATTATTTTTTAATCAACCTTGGCCAGAAACATTATAGCTATTCTCACCATTTGAACCCCATTGAATCAAGCAGCGCGAACAATGTGCCATGTCAAAAGACCCAGAAGGAAAAGGAAGCATTATTGTTCCAAGAACACCAATGATAGCAGGAACACCTCTTTCCAAAGCAAATTGAACTTGCGCTTCATGAGAGTCCCTTGGTGCAATTGACATTGCAATAACATTTTTCTTAAACAAGTAAGCACCCCAACTAGCAACCTAGCATCATCAGTGACAAGGAAATGAGCTAGAACATAGAAAAAATAAATGGAAGATTACATGAAGATATACAAGCTTAAAATTGAAAAACAGGAAAGAAACAATTGTCAATGAGAACTTCTCATTTATTAAGCATTCAAAAGCATAAGGTTCCACTAAAAAAGCTTATCAGCTAAGAAGCATTGACATGGACAAGGATACTCAATATGATTTTCACACGTCGGCACCGGTAATAATTTGAGAAAATTAAATAATTGAATGCAATCCTATGTGTCAGTGTAGTTCAGTATTGGATACTAGACATGCCTTCAATCTGAAGTGTCGGTGCTACATAGCTTATAAGTATTAGTCGTGGCTGTCTCACTGTGGACAATAACTTTTTCAGGCAATCAACATATTCATATATATATATATATGACCAACAAACAATGTTGTTAAATGGCAGATTTCGAACAAATCGTTAATGTTCCACGATATGCTAGTTAGTACTAAATGTCGTCGAATAGCGGCTATAGAGACAATATAGCACTGTTGTGGAGTGACATTTGAACAAACCGTTATATCAAAACAAGGATGTTTTCTTAGTAGAATTTGACTTACCCCACACCCAGTATCTAACGCAGTTCTAACCATCCCATTATCCAATGGAATAACAGCTGCAAGTTGATTAATGTAAGCATCAGCACCCTGAGGAAACTGAGTTCCCCCACCAGGAAACCTGAAAACATTCCCTTCATATTGTATCCAATTCTGCACAGCCTTTTCAACAGTCAGGCTCTTGTAAGGCGCGTTTGCATACGGCACGTAATCGCGACTCTTAGGCCAAGGAAACGGCGTTGCATACCCTCCAGGAGCAGCAATCAGACAATGCAATTTCTCCTCTTCAGGAGGACAATGCCTTTCTCTATAATTCATATTCTCTCGCGGAAACGTCATTGCCCTTGCTTGATCATGGCAAGGCGTGTAATCAATGAAACGATCATCGCAAGGCTTGAACTCCTTGACTTGTTCGTTTGAATCATCCACCGTTCCAGCGTCACCATCATGGTGAGTCTCGTAGTTCAGATCGGAAAGAACACTACAATCTGTATGTTTAGTAATCTCAACAGCAATGCTATCTCCTTTTCCAAAACCACTCCTTTGCCACAAACCTAATATATAGAAGAAACCACACAAAGCAACTACAATGAAAATAGACATTGGACCTTTGTTATTTCTATTATCTCCCGGGTTCCCTTTCGTCACCATGATGATGAATCTCTACAATATATATCCAAACCAGTCCTTACAGAATCCCTACATAATCCAAAATGAAATAGTATTATCAAATAAATCAAATTCGAAAACTCTATATCAGAGCCAGATTGCGATTGTTCTTTACAACGACGATATGACTCTGAACTAGAGTTTTTGATGTCTCTGGCACCGGAACACAATCACAATTGAAGCCGCATCATACATAATCGACTGTAGTTCTCTCCAATATCAAGTATCAAAACGTGACTGAATTTAAAATTTTGGAAACCGTTGAACAAACGGAAGAAAAAAAAAGATGAATTCGATTAAATGAAACAGTATACCTAATTAAATCCACACGCAATATTGATTATTGAAGACGTGATGTTGTTGCTTACTGGTGTGATGAAAAACGTTGCGATGAAGAGGGGTCCTATGAAATCATTGAAAGAGGATGATGAAAGAATTGGAGATTTGAAAAGGAATTAGATTGATGGTAGTTTGTTGTTCATTGTGGAAGTGGAATGAACGAACGGGTGTGTTTGTTTTTTGGTGTGACTGTGTCTCACATTCACATATGGGTCTCCGAAAAGTCCGAGGACACGGAATTGTCTCACTGCGGGTCGTGCTTCACTCATTCCTAGGAATATCTTTCATTGGTTCTTTAACTAACTTCAAACACTTGCAACTAAATTATTCCTTATTAACCTTGTTTTCATCTTTATTTTATAATAATAATAATAATAACAACAACAACAATAACAATAATAATAATAATAATAATAATAATAATAATAATAATAATAATAATAATAATAATAATAATAATAGCTCTAAAAAGAGTTTATTACTATTTCTCACTATCACATTCTTTTTTAATTGAAACTAATTTATATACTATTAACAATACTTATTAAAAAGAATTGTGAATTTTAGTCTCTTAATCAATTTTTATTTTATTAATTGCAATAATGTAGGTTTTTTTTATAAACAAAAGAGATTGTATTAAAAGCAAATACAAGAGGCGCTTAACTCATATACAACGACTATACAAAGTTCAAAATGAACATACAAGAAAAAGTCTATTAGAAAAATCTAACCAGAACAAGGAAAATGACATGCTAGCTAAACATTCCAAATTTCCAATCGAGTGCAACATGCTTGATTAATCTTGCGTCAAACCAATCCCACAACAAGGTTTTAGCTAAGTATATAATCTCCTTAACTCCTTTATGGCCTCATTTGAAAAAAATATCATTCCTAACTAGTCAAATCTCCCAAGAAGTTGAGAGCCAAAACAAAAGCCTTAGATCCTTCTTAATCCTACCTTTCATCAGAGCTTTGAAAGCCAAAAAGTAATGTGAAGCTGCATATCTTTAGGGTAGATCGTTGCATGTCCCAAACACATGCAGGGGGAGCACTCCAATATGGTTATTTTGTTGCCTGTCTTATCGCTTTCGTTTATTATCGTTTATTGAGTCTCCTTCATGATTGCACATCTTTGAATCAAGGTTGAATCAATTCTTTATTTGTTTTAGCATGCATAAATCAATGGCTATATTTGAACTTGATCATGATGCTTTTAGTTAACTGCATGAGTTAGTGGAATAAAAACTATATGTGTTTTTTATTCAAGTTAAGTTCAAGGAAAAATCTCAAAGTACTTTTAAAACTATGAAAAATTGAGATTTTATGTGTTTCATTCTAATCAAACAAATCAAACACACATTCTGATTCAAATCAAATTGAACTGAGGCAAACTAAGGAATTTCTAACATTTTAATTTGAATCAAAGTTTACACCTGATTTGAAATAAGCTCTTCCTGGTCATCCTCTGCTTGATTTGATTCGAAACAAACTTTACACATGATTCGATTAAGACCTTTTCTCCAGCATTTCCATTAGGGTCTATTGCAGTTGATTCAAATCAGGATTTACACTTGATTTGAATCTTGAGGTCTTTGGTTCAAATCAAACTTTGCTCTTGATTCAAATTAAGCATAAAATGGGTCAAAAATCAGATTTCTCTTTATTCCACTTCACTTGCTCATTCGACTCAAACAATGAGATGTTCTTGATTCAAATCTAACCAACTTTTACCACTCATTTTTGTGATTAATCTCAAGCACATATAAAACCTTTTAGTAAATGTTTTTCATGTAAGAATTTCATAATCATTCTGTGATTTTCTGTGAAAACAACTTCCTCTCACTTTGAAAAATTTCAAAACGCTTGCAATCAAACTACTTTCTTCTTCAACCTTTGTTTTGATTTCAGATCTTAATAATGAGAGATTTGTAATTAATTGAGGGAGACATCATCTTGAAACTAATCATTCTTGAAGAGTGGATAAATGTTTTCAAGTTCTTGCAAGATTGAGGAGTTGTCATTGGTTCTGACAAATTCCAGTGAAAAGAAGGAGGTTCTTCTCTCCAGGTTGCTTTAGTAGTGATTGTGTGGAAGGCAACAGATAAGACATAGTTTTTCTTAGATATTCAGAAAATTCACTGCTCAAGGAATCAGCATGATCAAAAGGTTAATTGCTGCACACGAAGGCTTATAGCACATTGGTGATATTGGAAGATCTAGAAGCGCCAATCGAGTAAAGATTATGCATAAGAGTTTGGCATTAAATTGTATATAAATTAAGATCCAGATAGAAGATTTATTTTCTCTAACATTATTATGGACTAGTAATTGTATGAACTCTTGCAATATTTGTCAAAAACAAGGAGCTATGCAGATTCCGATGGGAAACCATTGAAAAGTGCATGTAGGAAAAGCGAGCACGAACACCGAAGCATTATACCTAATCGAATTTAGTGGTGATTAAAATATGAGAAACTTGTTGAGTTTAGAATTGAAAAAATTAAATCATTGTATAAACACACCTCATGAAGTATACAACTGAATCAATTGAATACCTCGTGTATCATCATTAGGTCATTTCTGATATTTGTGAAGTGACTAAGTGCTTAGCAAACCAATTTCTATACAATTATAATTCTCATATTTTCGCTCTAAATATTCTACGTGCAAACTCTGAAAATCTCTGATAATTTATTTCTGAAAAATCAGTTAAATTTGTTTTTAAAAAAGTCTATTCACTGCATCTAAATTGTTTTCTTACTCCATATTATCACCCAACATGATGAACTATTGAGCCACTTAACTGAATCATGCACAAACCTATCCAGTCAAGAATACAATGCCAAACAGATGCATCAATAGAGCAAGAAAGAAAAAGGTGAAAGTCAGATTCCTTAAGGCCCAAGCAAAGAGAACAAACAAGATTGTATGGACCTCTCAACACCTCTTGCTTCACAAGCTCGTCCTTGGTTTGAAGCCTATTCAAAACAGCCTCTACGCAAATAAATGGATGTTGCTATGAACGTTTACTTTCCACTATAATTTACAAGTGCCTACTTGATCGACCTCCAAATGGCAACATGCAAAAGAAAACTCAACCAAACTAGCATAAGAAAATTTAGCAGGGAAACCTAAGGAGTGTCGCCACCAAACAACTGATTCTTGTAACACCCCAAAAATCAAAATTTATGTTTTTGTGATTTATTATGATTATTGTGTGAATTATGTTGATATGTTGTTGGGATAGTAGTTAGATGTAGAGATTAACTTAGAAATTATTTTATATTAAATAATTATAGTTTATGTTATTTAGAATTACTATAATAATAATAGTAAAATAGGAAATTAGAATAATAGAAAGGATGAGAGCATAATGGTAAGTATATGTGTATAAGTGAGGGTGAGATGGGAAAAACATAATTAGAAGGAATAATTATAATAGAAAAAGGAAAATTTAGGGACGAGAGATTCATTCTTGTACTAATCGTGAAAAGTTAGAAAAATGGGAAAGGAGGCTAGAGCACAAAGGAATCAAGAGGAGATTCCCCATTAGAGCTTAAAGAGATATCAATCAATAGGAATTCAATGTAAGGGGTAATTATGGTTTATTATGATTGGTATAAGGGGAGTGTAGATGTAGGTTTTGTCATATGTGACGATTTGATGATGAATAACATGATGAATTTGTTGATGATGATGTTTGTTATTCCATAAATTGAGTCTATTATGTGTATGATGAAGTTTTGTTATTAACTTGGGATAATATGATAATTAAAATGCGTTTTGGATGAGTTTGGTATCTGAAATCAGACCTAAAAGGGGTATGGAACTGTAGCGAATCACAACTGGAAATTGCAAGATCCCGTAGGTTCGTCGGGCGAGCCTCAAGCGAGGAATTCGCTAGGGCTTCGCCGAGCGAGCAAAGCAGCAAGGGACTTGATCGCTCATTTTACTGGGCGAGCATGAAGCGAGCCAAAGGAAAGGATTTCTCCACCATGTCGCTGGGCAAGGGTCAGGCGAATAGTCTGGCAGTAAGATTTAAAAGTGTTGTAACTAGAGTTTCGTGACTTTGATTGATGCGTCATTCAAAGTATTGGGAAGCTGACGCACAGAGTTATAACATGACATAATTAGATGAATTATTGGAAGCATTATTTCAGGGTCTAGTCTTATTTAATTAATTGAAGTGTTATATGACATATACTATGATGACTTATTGCAATGGTGAAACTTGATATTGTTATAATGACGTTGCTTTGGTGTTGATATTGATTATGGTATTTATGATGATGTTTTAATGATGTTTGTGATATGGTGGCAGAACCGACTGTTTTATATTAGTTTTTTGCGTTTGTGTTTGCAAATGTTGCGGTAAGCAAGAGTCGCCACCGACTTTTCTTTTATTCAAATTAAGGAAAGGGTAAAAAGAACAGAAAAAGACCTTTTTCGAGATTTTTCTGAGTAAGGGGGGTAGATTATGGAAAGGGAAGGTGTTAGCACCCTTTCCATCCGTAGTTATCTACGGGCTCTTAGAGGTTTTCTCATTTTGAAATACCTTTGTGCTTTGTGCATTTTGAAAATGTTTGGAAAACGCCTTAGTGCGGCGATTTGCTTTGCTTTTAACTCTTGCATCAGTCCTCAAGAGTGTTAACAAAGCAAATGTTTTGAAAATTGCTTTTGAAAAGTAGTATTTGTGTAAGTGCAAAATGTTTTTGAGCAAACTTCTAACAGCTATCTACTTTTATACTCGAAAAAGATTATTCTTTTCTTCCTATCCTTTAGATAGTGTTATCCTACTATTAGTGAGTAGGTATCCCTATTGTTGGATGTATTAGGGACACTCGAAGGGACGTTTACAGTCACGAAGGCAACTTGTGGAGACGCTTTAGCAATTTTGTTTAGGGACAAGATCATTTATCGAAAGGCAACTGTAGGGTTATCGAGGGACTGTGATCTTTTGATTTATGGGTCTTTGCTAAAGTGTTCATGCCTCATGACTGTTTTATTTCTGAAGGCAACCAAAGTGGGATATCCTAGAGGTGTATATGTGCAAGTGTGTTATGTTCAGTTATTTTTGTCTTTTTGTTAAGTTTGCTAACATTTGATTTCATTCTTTTCATACACGCCTAGTTACTAGCAGTTAATATATATTGCAGAATATTAAAGTGCAGGAATTTAAATCTACGCTATTATAATGCTTTGGGGATGGGATTTACACTGTACAAGAATGAGGGGGATAAAGCAGTAAATGTCCTAGTTTTAATCTATTACATCCAGTAGGCAGATACAATAATATGGAAAAATAAGAAAATAAATAAATGCGCGCGAACTAGAAAAGATGTCTGAGAAATCCTAAGGTGAAAAATCTTTTTGTTTTGTTTTTATTTTAAGAAAATATAACCTAAGTATATTTAGTTTTAATTTCAAGAAAGAGGTTAAAATAATTAATTAATTTATTTACAAATTAATTTGATTAACAAAAACTATCCTAATATTTTTTGTGATTTTTGATTTAAAGTTAATTCAAATGATAAAATAATGAAATAACAAAAAAAAGAACAAAAATACAATAGGGGCATCCTTCGATCCAGGGAGAGTCATGGCCTTTCGACTCAGGGAAGAATGGTTTGTTTCGATGGAAGGATATGCTTCCTTTCGATCTAGGAGAGGTTATTTATCCTTCAATCTAGTGAAAATAGCTGCCCTTCGATCTAAAGAAAGATACTACCCTTCGATCCAGCGAGGGATATGGCTTTCGACCCAGAGGACATTGTCAAGATCGACTGATGGATCATTTATGAGGGTAATGTATTTGCAAAGATATGTTAGCAAAACGAAAAGCATGACCTGAGGCCAAACCCAGGTCCTTCGATTCTGTGCACACTGGCCTTATTTATGAAGGATCTGCAACAAGTGTTAGGTGCAAAACGAATGCAGACCTGGGGTCGAACCCATATCTTTTAGTGTTGAATAACAAATTGAATGGAACTACAAGTATTGATGTGTCATGCAAAGGTAGAGTTTGATCTTTTTACCAATTCTTACCAATGGTTGATGACTTCGATTTATCACTTTCTGGATGTGGAGACACTCAAGAAACCTCCAAGAATATGTTTTTGACTTCGTGTGATTCTCCCTCCTGTTGTGTCCAGCCTCCTCTTGTGCGTATGTATGTGGTTCTTTATATAGAAGGGATGGAGGGGACAAGAAAATAAAGGTTTAAATAGCCATAAACAAATGTTTTCAAAGTTATGAATGATGTTTTGTAACATTGCAAAAGTCCTGGAAACTTGTCCTTTTTTGAATTTTAAATGTATGTGGACATTTTGGCTCTTTCGAATGCCTGCAACCCCTGCCCTTCGATTGGCCTCAAGTTGCCTCTTTCGACTGGGCCTCTTGTGTAGCCTTCGAATGGGCCTTCTGCATGCTTCTTCGAATGTACCTCTTGTGTACCCTTCGACTGGCTCATGTTCTCATCATTAGGGCTTCTTCGTTTGAAACCCTATTTAGCTAGCCCAAACGAAAAATCTTTCTTGGCCAATGAATGTGCTTGTGCATGTTGGCTTTTGGGCCAGCGGGCCTCTTTGAATTTTTTTCTTTCGTTTTGGCTAGCAATATCCTTTGTATTGAATCAATGCATATGCTCTTTTGAAGGGAATCCATGCATCATTTGTATACATCACTTGCCATTCCTTTGAATAGAACAACCATGTATGCCCCTTTAAATCCATCAACACATGTCTTTAGAATGGGGCTAATATATGTCCTTCGAATGGACCATGTGCTTGTCCTTCGAATACGCCAGCACTAGGTGTCAAAATATGGAAAATTGTGTGTTGAAGGATTTTGGAATTGAGAGCAAGCACAAAAGAAGTCCTTGCCTTATGCTTCCAACACAAGCATGTAGGGACTTTTGGCCTAGTGAATCAAAGGCATGCTGATGAGTCTTTGCCTTGGTAAACCAAGGCAAGTTGATGGGTCTTGGCCTTGTGAAACTAAGGCAGGCATGAAGAGGCATATGTGTGCAGGTGACCAGCTGAGGGGCCTTTTTCCCAGTGGGAACTTTGTGAGTCGAAGGCCAGTTTGAAGAAGTTCTTGCTTTGTGCTAGAAGCAAGAAACAAGCTTGATCCAAGGAAAACAAATGCCCAATCGAAGCAAGGATCTAGCTTTCATGCAGGTATCCATTACATTTGTGAGTCAAGCTAGCATGCAAAGACAATAGTGCAATCGAACGAGCACTAACAAGAAGCCCTTCCCCTTTGGATCGAAGGAGGTTATTTCAAAGGGAAAACATGCCCAGTCAAAGCTGGTGTGCAGCAAACAAGCTAAATACCAAGGCTTTAATCGAAGCTTGGAAATTTGAGGCAAGCTTGGGGAAGGTTAGGCGCTCAATCGAAGCCTGTCAAAATATCAATCGAAAGACACCTTGTTCATGCCAATCGAAAGACCTTGTTTTTCTTCAAAAAAATATATTTTTATTTAATCAAGTGTTTGTAAACACCTATGTAAGAGAAAAACATTGGGAAAGTATGAGAGGGAAAATTTTGGGGTACAACAACTGCCCATATTCAATCTTCTTAAACCTGAAGATGTAGATTGGCTTGTCTACTTTTCGTGATCTGAAGGTGGAAAAATGTTTGAACACTAGAGTGCCCAGAAATTTGCACTCCTAAGAAGTAACACTGATGGTTGATGATGTAGGGAATGGGCTTACAGATGCCATTGGAAGGAGCTGACAGAGAGTCGTCAGAGATGAGCTTAAAGATGCCATCCAAAGTAGATGTTGATTTCACATATGGTCCCTTTAGGGGTTCCTGTTCCTGCTGTCTGAGGAGGAGACCGCTGGGGAATATGGGTTTATGTTTTCTCCTGTTTTGAGGAAAACTCTGGGGAATAGAGTCTAGGAACTTCAGTTGTCCAAGGCTCTACTGAAGAGTTATCTCTGGAGAGATGACAATTTGCTGTATTTTGGTTGAAGTCCAGGTTTCCGGTGATTTGCTGGGGGTAATGGAATTAACCGTTATCCGGAAATGTATTAGAAAGAGCATGTGTAGGGCTGTTCCAGGATGAGTCTGTGTTGGATTGCCTTTGGAGGGTTATATGAAGGTATATTTGATGATTGCTACTTCAATGGATGATGAAGGAATCTTGGACGATTGCTACCTCAATAGATAATGAAGGAATCTTTAACGATTGATACCTCAGTAGTGGTGAATGAAACTTTGGCGATTGTTGCCTCAATAGACGATGAAGGAATCTTTGATGATTGCTACCTCAATAGGTGATGAAGGAATCTTTGACGATTGCTACCTCAGTAGATGATGAAGGAATCTTTGACGATTGCTACCTCAATGGATAATGAAGGAATCTTTGACGATTGCTACCTCAATAGATGATGAAGGAATCTTTGACGATTTCTTTATCAATAGATAATGAAGGAATCTTTGACGATTGCTACCTCAATGGATAATGAAGGAATCTTCGACGATTGCTACCTCAATAGATGATGAAGGAATCTTTGATGATTTCTACCTCAGTAGATGATGAAGGAATCTTTGACGATTGCTAGCTCAATGGATAGTGAAGGAGTCTTTGACGATTGCTACCTCAATGGATAATGAAGGAATCTTTGATGATTGCTACCTCAGTAGATAATGAAGGAATCTTTGACGATTGCTACCTCAATGGTTAATGAAGGAATCTTTGACGATAGCTACTTCAATAGATGATGAAGGAATCTTTAACGATTGCTACCTCAGTAGATGATGAAGGAATCTTTGACGATTGCTACCTCAATGGATAATAAAGGAATCTTTGACGATTTCTACCTCAATGGATGATGAAGGAACCTTGGACGATTTCTACCTCAATAGATATTAAAGGATTCGTCTGTGCACGGGCTTTACCTGAAAAGATAAAGATTTAGTTGCATGCCACGTCATGATGCATGAAGTGCAAATGATCTCAAAATGAATGAGATTTGTAATATATGCATTCGTGCTGCCTATGCTATGACATCTGTAAAATGATGTATGAATGTAGCGCATGAACGTGTAAGTCATTCTATTACTGTATTGTCAAACTAGGGAAAATGAATCCCAGATTGTTGCTGAGGAGTACCTGGAAGCTGAATCCCGAACTGCTGTTGGTGAGTGAAGAAAGTGATTCTTCAATTTCTGCTGGGGACAATGAATGAAGATAGTTTTGTTGGTGATTCCCTTTCTCTGCCGAGGATCTTCGACTTTTATTTGAGAATGATTTTACCGAGGGGAAGAGTTCTATTGGAAGATTTCACCAATTTGGAGAAAGAAACTCCGCTGAGGAATGAACTTCCGTAGCTAGATAAATAAACTCTATTGGGGATAAGGCTTTATAAACTACTTAAGACTTATAAAACTCTGTTGCGGAAGGTGAACTCTATAAACTGCTTGGGGATTTTGTTGAAATCCCGTAGGGAAATCTTGAGAAGCTTGGCGACTTCACTAGAGAAATTGGAGTAGTAATTGGATGTTTTTGCTCTGCCGGGGATGTGAAAACACCTGACATCATTAGGCTTCATGCTGAGAATATGGCAGTGACCTTTTTTAGGAGGATGCCCCTGTCTTTGTACCTGCTGGAGAAGGTATCTACTGGGATTTTGTAGACAATTCTGACTATTATCCCGACATGTGGAGTCCTTGGTGTATGTTGATTAGGGAGTGTTCTAGTGATAGACAAATGACAAGATGACGGGACATAATCATACGCTTTAATCCCTAACTTTTTCCTGGACCGCCCTTTCAGGTTTTCAGTCCACCGGGATGCCCTTTTTTGCCCAAGCCGCCTTTTCAGGTTTTTGACTTGCCGGGTGTACTTATTTTTTCATATGTATATCCCTAATTTTTCCCCGAACCATTTTGGTTCACCGAGATGCCCTTATTTTTTACCTAGGCCAGTCAACCTAGCGGGTCTTTGTTCATGCGTAGTATTTTCCGACTATGTCCACGTTCACCGGGTATGGAGAGTTGTCACTGTCCATAGTAGTAAATGTTGTCACACTTGCCAAAAGGTGTTTGTTTGATCATACATGATTCGTTGCTAGAATTCATGTCCAATGCCCCAAGTGATTCAGATGGAGATTTGCCCTTGGTTATTTGGCATTTTTGAGGGATTCCTTGAACCTTGATTTGACTGCCCTGGATCAGCTGGACACCATGCTATGCCCCTTGATTATGAAAGGCCTGTTACTGGAATGTATTTCCATCTGAGGTGATTCTATCTATTGAGAGGATTTTCGTTCATTAAATATTCGTCGTGCGAATTTCTCTGTTGTTGAACAAATAGTCATATGCAAACAATGGTATTTTACGAATGCAAAGCTTATGTCTGTCTTGAAGTTTGAAAATTCATTTTTTAGTAAAACAAACAAATTTGTAACAGTGTGATATTAGCTCAGGATTTATAACGAACCCTACAGGAGTCAGGATACCTTTTGTAACAGTATGCTTTCGAACTAACCCATGCTTCAGCTAGGAATTTTAAGGCTTATAATGTTTCCTGGTTCACGGTTTAAGAAACAAAGGATAAAGGCTCAAATTTTATTTGTATCCAACCCACTCTTCGTGATGTTCTTCATTCCTACGCTCAATTAATTGTGCATTTTGAATCCCAGTTGAGTTCTGGAATCATTGCTATGATACTTGGTGATGGTTTAGAAATTGAATGTTTATTTTGAGAAGGCAGTAATTTTTTTTGCAACTTTCCTTTTTATTGAGGATTTGTAGTGACCTTCTTTTTTTTAAAAACTTTATTATCCCTGTCTTTTGCCTGAACTATTTCTTTTGCGATTACAGCCAGCGGGATGCCCCAGTTTTTCTTAAGTCTTCTTCATAGGTTTTGACTTTGTGGGCTTTTCTTTTGAGAGATGATGATTTCCTGTCTTAATGATTATGTGGAACCATCACTATCTTTTGGAGAGCATCTTCTACACTTTTTGTCGTGTATGGAGATAGAACTTGCGATTGAATGCACTTCTGAATTAACTGAGAAAGCTACCCTCCCCCGGGTTATGATTAAGGGTTTTAATTTGTATGAAAAGAAAAAAATCCTACTTCTTAGGCTCAATGGGGTTGACTAGGGATTATCTTCCTTATAACTCCACTATTTAGGATTTGAAACAACGCCTTTACATCGTCAGTGGGGTTTGTTCAAAAGCATACTGTAGAGATTGTGGTATCATTTTCGTCATCCTCCCTCTAAAGGCTTAGAGATTTTGATCGAGAGTTGAATATCACAAAAAGGAAGTAAAAACACAGTTTGAATATAACGAATATGAATGAATTGATTCAAGACAAACATATGCAATGCATTGATAAAGTAACAAAGTTTGACATGAAACAAATGTTCGAACAATCAAAAGAAAATTACAAATTAAGAATTCAAATGAACAAAAAGCCTCTTTGTCTGAACTTACCACTTCAGATGGTGTGTCTTTGAGGGACGCCAGAAGAATTCAGTCTGGCCATCTTGTGTGAACTCCAACACTCCTTCATTGACCAAGTCCTGAATCTTATTTTTCAATGTCCAACAGTCATTCGTATCATGTCTAGGACTATCAGAATGGTAGGCGCATATTGCATCCGGATTGTAGTTAGGGGAAGAAGTTTTGGGGTTTGGATGAGGATCCCTTAACGTAATAAACTCCATCTTCAACATATGTTGCAATACCTGAGCCAAGGACATGTTGATTTTGGTGAATTTCCTTTTTGGCTTGTCTTGGCTTTATTGATTACCCCGTTGTGATTGCATCAGTGCGAGAATAGAAGTCTGCATTACCCTTACAGATTGGTTGAGATTACTCTTATTGCGGCCCTTCTGGTCATACACGACATTGAACTCTTTCTTCCCATTGTATGGTCTCTTCTGAGTACTCGAAGATACAGTCCCCTGAATATCACCGCTCCTAAGTTTATTTTCAACATGCCCCGTATGAACAAGTCACCTAATTCCCTATCTGCCAAGAGAGATTGATCATTGATTAGTCTCTAAGCTCTAGCAGCTTGCCCGAGACTGTCGTATATGTCCTGAAGAAGCTTGCTGATGAGAATCCTCAATTCTTCTTGTTCCCGAGCTAAAATTTGGACAAGGGCCATCTGAATACTCACTTGGATTCTCATCCTTTCCCTTTCATCTTGTAGTTGTTCTAACTCGTCATCCTTATTGTTTTCAGGACGTTTCTTGGTCAAGTTCCCGTTGAGGGGTGTTTTCAATTCAGGAACATTTCTTTGAATTAAGCATCTTGAGCTTGGAAACCTCTATTGTTTTGTTCGAGAGCCATTTTCCTTGCTGAAATAAACAGCGAGAAAATGAGAAACCTGTACTGGAAGACCTGTTATGAAATGGTATGCATGCAATGTTTTCAAGGATCTCGCGGGGTAAATACAAGAAGATATTTGAATTTTGACTGCAGCTTAGATTAAGGAACTTTCATATTTGAATGTCCTTCCTTGAGAAATGAGCTCACCATATCGAGTGGGTCATAGACCCTGATTCAAGTATTCGTGTTTTGGTCTTTTGATGGTATTGGCTAGGGGAAAATAAATCCCCTTGCCCCTTGCTAGATTTCCGGTTCATCATAACCTGTACCACAGGCCCTTGAGATCCTTGGAATGGTTAAGGAAATGCTATGGTATGATGTTATGATGTGTATGCTATACATCAAGCAAAACATAGGGTGATGAAGACAAGTATGTCTTGCAGGAAAACCAATTTATTGGATAATGATTGTAAACAAATCTTACAAGGAAATCATGTTGTTAGATAATAAACCCAGCAAGTAGTTCAAGTTGAAAGCAAACAAGTCACATAAGCAGCCTTAGGTTTAGGCTTGGATGGGGTTTGTAGGTAAGTACCCTCTTAAAGTTTAGTTGGCTCAGCCTGTCCTATCAATAGTAATCGGGTTCTAAGGAGTCTCAATATCAATGATCTTTCTTTATCGAGCGTTATTTCAGCTTAGCAATCTTTTCTTGCGGCCGAAATGTCTCGAAAGTCCAATCTCAATGAGTGTAGCATCGAGTATCAACCAATCCCCAACTTTACACCGAGGCCGGCTATCTCACAACTTTCTAATGGCCAAGTTTGTTCAACTAAGGTTCTAAAGTCCGTTAGTGCGTCACGACACCACGCGGCGGCTCCGTATTCTCCTCGATTCAACACATAGGATACCGATACCAACCAAAGTGTCACACCAACACAGCTATCACTTCAACCATATCGGTCTATGTCGTACAATCTCCATGATCAATTACTGTTTACCTAAAAAGATGCCCCCAGATCCAGGTGTAGGATCCATAGTAACAACCCAAATAACCCTCCAAGGATAAAGCATACAAAGCACAAAAGCAGTTTAATAATGAACTAACTCTAAGGTAAATCCCACTTTTTATTAATCCCCAGCAGAGTCACCAGTTCTGTGATACGGTGGCATAACCGACTGTTATATACTAGTTTTTTGCGTTTGTGTTTATAAATGTTGCAGTAAGCCAGAGTCGCCACCTACTTTTCTTTTATCAAAATTAAGGAAAGGGTGAAAAGAGCAGAAAAAGATATTTTTCGAGATTTTTCTGAGTAAAGGGGTAGATTATGGAAATGGAAGGTGTTAGCACCCTTTCCATCCGTATTTATCTACGGGCTCTTAGAGGTTTGCTCATTTTGAAATACCTTTGTGCTTTGTGTGTTTTGAAAATGTTTGGAAAATGCCTTAGTGCGACGATTTGCTTTGCGTTTAACTCTTGTATCAGTCCTCAAGAGTGTTAATAAAGCAAATATTTTGAAAATTGCTTTTGAAAAGTAGTATTTGTGTAAGTGTAAAATGATTTTGAGCAAACTTCTAACAGCTATCTACTTTTATACTCGAAAAAGATTATTATTTTCTTCCTATCATTTAGATAGTTCTATCCTACTATTAGTGAGTAGGTAGCCCTATTGTTGGATGTATTAGGGACATTTGAAGGGACGTTTACAGTCACGAAGGCAACTTGTGGAGACGTTTTAGCAATTTTGTTTAGGGACTAGATCATTTACCGAAAGACAACTATAGGGTCATCGAGGGACTATGATCTTTTGATTTATGGGTCTTTACTAAAGCGTTCTTGCCTCATGATTGTTTTATTTTTGAAGGCAACCAAAGTGGGGTACCCTAGAGGTGTATATGTGCAAGTGTGTTATGTTCAGTTATTTTTGTCTTTTTGTTAAGTTTGCTAACGTTTGATTTCAGTCTTTTCATACACGCCTAATTACTAGCAGTTAATATATATTGCAGAATATTAAAGTGCAGGAATTTAAATCTACGCTATTACAATGCTTTAGGGAGGGGATTTACACTGTACAAGAATGAGGGGGGATAAAGCATTAAATGTCCTAGTTTTAATCTATTACATCCAGTAGGCAGATACAATAATATGGAAAAACATGGAAAATAAATAAATGCGCACGAAGTAGAAAAGACGTCTGAAAAATCCTAAGGTGAAAAGTCTTTTTGTTTTGTTTTTATTTTAAGAAAATATAACCTAAGTCTTTTTAGTTTTAATTTCAAGAAAGAGGTTAAAATAATTAATTAATTAATTTATAAATTAATTTGATTAACAAAAACTATCCTAATATTTTTTTGTGATTTTTAATTTAAAGTTAATTCAAATGATAAAATAATGATAATAACAAAAAAAAGAACAAAAATACAATAGGGGCATCCTTCGATCAAGGGAGAGTCATGGCCTTTCGACTCATGGAAGAATGGTTTGTTTAGATGGAAGGACTTTCGATCTAGGAGAGGTTAACTATCCTTCAATCCAATGAAAATAACTGCCCTTCGATCTAAAGAAAGATACTACCCTTGGATCCAGCGAGGGATATGGCTTTCGACCCATAGGACATTGTCAAGACCGCCTGATGGATCATTTGTGAGGATACTGTATTTGCAAAGATATATTAGTAAAATGAAAAGCATGACATGGGGCCAAACCAAGGTCCTTCGATTCTATGCGCATTGGTCTTATTTATACTGGATCTGCAACAAGTGTTAGGGGCAAAATGAATGCAGACATGGGGTCGAACCCAGATCTTTTAGTCTTGAATAACAAATCGAATGGAACTACAAGTATTGATGTGTCATGCAAAGGTAGAGTTTGATCTTTTTACCAATTCTTACCAATGGTTGATGACTTCGATTTGGAACTTTCTGGATGTGGAGACACTTGCTTAAGGGTCAGGGATGCTTGGAGAAGCCTCAAGAAACCTCCAAGAATATGTTTTTGACTTCGTGTGATTCTCCCTCCTGTTGTGTCCAGCCTCCTCTTGTGCGTATGTATGTGGTTCTTTAAATAGAAGGGATGGAGGGGACAAGAAAACAAAGGTTTAAACAACCATAAACAAATGTTTTCAAAGCCTGAATGATGTTTTGTAATGTTGCAAAAGTCATGGAAACTAGTCCTTTTTTGAATTTTGAATTTATGTGGACATTTTGGATCTTTCGAATGCCTTTAACCCCTGCTCTTCGATTGGCCTCAAGTTGCCTCTTTCGACTGGGCCTCTTGTGTAGCCTTTGAATGCGCCTTCTGCATGCTTCTTCAAATGTACCTCTTGTATACCCTTTGACTGGCTCATGTTCTCATCACTTGGGCTTCTTTGTTTGAAACTTATTTAGCTAGCCCAAACGAAAAATATTTCCTGGTCAATGAATGTGCTTGTGCTTGTTGGCTTTTGGACCAGCATGCCTCTTTGAATATTTTTCTTTCATTTTGGCTAGCAATATCCTTCGTTTTGAATATTTTTTCCTTATAGATTTTTATAATGAATTATAATTACTCACCCTTTTTGTTTGAATGTTGCCTCCTTGTGGATAACACCCAGATACTCAGGAATAACTCGATGAAGTATTGAAGATAACTTTCTAAAGTATTTACTAGTTTTCGTTATTTAGAAGTGTTTTGCTCTGATAAGTAACACCGGGTTGGGAACAATTGAGTTGAATTTTTATGTTCTGTTTATGTTGACGTATTTAACAAGTATTTTTGAGATGTTGAACTAATTTTAATTTCAATTTTTTTATGAGACTACATACTCGGAGTTTTGAAAGTTGAGAATGTTATGTTGATGATTATTCTGATGCATTGTTTTTAAAGATAAGTTGATGTTGCACGAACACCATAAAGGTGTATATTAAGAGAAGTTAATATTTTAATTGATGTAACCCGTGCTACGGAGTAGGATTGTATTTATGATATTTTATTATGAAGTGTGACACCCTTGTGTGGTGGTTTTTAATTAAATTATTCGTGAATTATATGTGGGGTTTAGAAGGGTATTACATTAGTGGTATCAGAGCAGGTCGGCTCGTCCGACCCATTTTTTTATATGATGTCTACTTCCTATTAGTCGATTAGTGTATGGAGACTATCGATATGTTTATGTTTCTAATGTTGGTTGTCTATACGCAGAGTTATGGCTGAAGGAAGAAACAATTATGTTATTGCCAAGGTGTTGTACCCCAAAATTTGCCCTCTAATTTCTCAAGGCATTTCTCACAAGGTTTCTCTAAATTCAAGCTTGCACAAGTACAATTGGATTTTCCAACATCAAGTTAGAGGAAACTGTTAAAAAGGGAAAATAGATAAAAGATAATCCTTTTGTCAAAATTGGAGGAAAAACAAGTCTTCTTCGATACACACCCTATTGTTGGATGTATTAGGGACATTCGAAGGGACGTTTACAGTCACGAAGGCAACTTGTGGAGACGCTTTAGCAATTTTGTTTAGGGACTAGATCATTTACCGAAAGGCAACTGTAGGGTTATCGAGGGACTATGATCTTTTGATTTATGGGTCTTTGCTAAAGCGTTCATGCCTCATGATTGTTTTATTTCTGAAGGCAACCAAAGTGGGGTACCCTAGAGATGTATATGTGCAAGTGTGTTATGTTCAGTTATTTTTGTCTTTTGGTTGAGTTTGTGAACGTTTGATTTCATTCTTTTCATACACACCTAGTTACTAGCAGTTAATATATATTGCAGAATATTAAAGTGCAGGAATTTAAATCTACGCTATTACAATGCTTTTGGGAAGGGATTTACATTGTACAAGAATGAGGGGGATAAAGCAGTAAATGTCCTTGTTTTAATCTATTACATCCAATAGGCAGATACAATAATATGGAAAAATATGAAAATAAATAAATGCGCGCGAACTAGAAAAGATGCCTGAGAAATCCTAAGGTGAAAAATATTTTTGTTTTGTTTTTATTTTAAGAAAATGTAACCTAAGTATATTTAGTTTTAATTTCAAGAAAGAGGTTAAAATAATTAATTAATTTATTTATAAATTAATTTGATTAACAAAAACTATCCTAATATTTTTTGTGATTTTTGATTTAAAGTTAATTCAAATGATAAAATAATTAAATAACAAAAAAAAGAACAAAAATATAATAGGGGCATCCTTCGATCCAGGGAGAGTCACGGCCTTTCGACTCAGGGAAGAATGGTTTGTTTCGATGGAAGGAGATGCTTCCTTTCGATCTAGGAGAGGTTAGCTATCCTTCAATCTAGTGAAAATAGTTTCCCTTCGATCTAAAGAAAGATACTACCCTTCGATCCAGCGAGGGATATGGATTTTGACCCAGAGGACATTGACAAGACCGCCTGATGGATCATTTATGAGGGTAATGTATTTGCAAAGATATGTTAGCAAAACGAAAAGCATGACCTAGGGCCAAACCCAAGTCCTCCGATTCTGTGCACATTGGCCTTATTTATGAAGGATCTGCAATAAGTGTTAGGGGCAAAACGAATGCAGACCTGTTGTCGAACCCAAATCTTTTAGTCTTGAATAATAAATCAAATGGAACTACAAGTATTGATGTGTCATGCAAAGGTAGAGTTTGATCTTTTTACCGATTCTTACCAATGGTTGATGACTTCGATTTATCACTTTCTGGATGTGGAGACACTTGCTTAAGGGCTGAGGATGCTTGGAGAAAACTCAAGAAACCTCCAAGAATATGTTTTTGACTTCATGTGATTCTCCCTCCTGTTGTGTCCAACCTCCTCTTGTGCGTATGTATGTGGTTCTTTATATAGAAGGGGTGGAGGGGACAAGAAAACAAAGGTTTAAATAGCCATAAACAAATGTTTTCAAAGCCATCAATGATGTTTTGTAACATTGCAAAAGTCATGGAAACTTGTCCTTTTTTGAATTTTGAATGTATGTGGACATTTTGGCTCTTTCGAAAGCCTTTAACCCCTGCCCTTCGATTGGCCTCAAGTTGTCTCTTTCGACTGGGCCTCTTGTGTAGCCTTCGAATGGGCCTTCTGCATGCTTCTTCGAATATACCTCTTGTGTACCCTTCGACTGATTCATCATGTTCTCATCACCGGGGCTTCTTCGTTTGAAACCCTATTTAGCTAGCCCAAACGAAAAATCTTTCTTGGCCAATTAATGTGCTTGTGCATGTTGGCTTTTGGGCCAGCGGGCCTCTTTGAATATTTTTCTTTCGTTTTAGCTAGCAATATCCTTCGTTTTGAATCAATGTGTATGCTCTTTTGAAGGGAATCTATGCACCATTTGTATACATCACTTGCCATTCCTTCGAATGGGCCAACAAAGTCCGTCATTCGAATAGAACAACCACATATGCCCCTTTAAATCCATCAACACATATCTTTTGAATGGGGCAAATATATGTCCTCCGAATGGACCATGTGCGTGTCTTTCGAATACGCCATCACTAGGTGTCAAAATGTGGAAAATTGTGTGTTGAAGGATTTTGGCATTGAGAGCAAGCACAAAAGAAGTACTTGCCTTATGCTTCCAACACAAGCATGTAGGGACTTTTGGCCTAGTGAATGAAAGGCATGCTGATGAGTCTTTGCCTTGTGAAACCAAGGCAAGCTAATGGGTCCTTGCCTTGTGAAACCAAGGCAGGCATGAAGAGGCATATGTGTGTAGGTGACCAGTTGAGGGGCCTTTTGCCCAGTGGGAACTTTGTGAATTAAAGGCCAGTTTGAAGAAGTTCTTGTTTATGCACTGAAGGCAAACCCATAGGGATAATTTACATAGTAGAAGCAAGAAACAAGCTTGCTCCAAGGAAAACAAATGCCCAATCAAAGCAGGGATCCAACTTGCATGCAGGTAGCCATTACATTTGTGAGTCAAGCCAGCATGCAAAGACAATGGTGCAATCGAAGGAGCACTAACAAGAAGCCCTTCCCCTTTGGATCGAAGGAGGCTATTTCAAAGGGAAAACATGCCCAGCCAAAGCTGGTGTGCAGCAAACAAGCAAAAGACCAAGGCTTCAATCGAGGCTTGGAAATTTGAGGCTATCTTGGGGAAGGTTAGGCGCTCAATCGAAGCTTGTCAAAATATAAATCGAAGACACCTAGTTCATGCCAATCGAAAGACCTTGTTTATCTTCAAAAAAAATATTTTTCTTTAATCAAATGTTTGTAAACATCTATTTAAGAGAAAAATCTTGGGAAAATATGAGAGGGCAAATTTTGGGGTACAACAGCTGCCCCTATTCAATCTTCTTAAACCTGAAGATGTAGATTGGCTTGTCTACTTTTCATGATCTAAAGGTGGAAGATGTTTGAACACTAGAGTGCCCAGAAATTTGGACTCGTGTGAAGTAACATTGAAGGTTGATGATGTAAGGAATGGGATTACAGATGCCATTAGGAGGAGATGACAGAGAGTCATCAGAAATGGGCTTAAAGATGCCATCCAAAGTAGATGCCGATTTCACACATGGTCCCTTTAGGGGTTCCTGTTCCTGCTGTCTGAGGAGGAGTCTGTTGGGGAATATGGGTTTGTGTTTTTCTCCTGTTTTGAGGAAAACTCTGTGGGGAATAAAGTCTAGGAACTTTAGTTGTCCAAGGCTCTGCTGAAGAGTTATCTCTGGAGAGATGACAATTTGCTATATTTTGGTTGAAGTCCAAGTTTCCGGTGATTTGCTGGGGGGTAATGGAATTAACCGTTATCCAGAAATGTATTAGAAAGAACCTGTGTAGGGTTGTTACAGGATAAGTCTGTGTTGGATTGCCTCTGGAGGGTTATATGAAGGAATCTTTGATGATTTCTACCTCTATGGATAATGAAGGAATCTTGGATGATTGCTACCTCAAAAGATGATGAAGGAATCTTTAACGATTGCTACCCAGTAGATGGTGAAGGAATCTTTGGTGATTGTTGCCTTAATAGATGATGAAGGAATCTTTGATGATTGCTACCTCAATAGGTGATTAATGAATCTTTGAAGATTGCTACCTCAATATATGATGAAGGAATCTTTGACGATTGCTACCTCAATGGATAATGAAGGAATCTTTGACGATTGCTACCTCAATAGATGATGAAGGAATCTTTGACGATTTCTACATCAATAGATAATGAAGGAATCTTTGACGATTGCTACCTCAATGGATAATGAAGGAATCTTCGACGATTGCTACCTCAATAGATGATAAAGGAATCTTTGACAATTGCTACCTCAGTAGATGATGAAGGAATCTTTGATGATTGCTACCTCAATGGATAGTGAAGGAATCTTTGACGATTGCTACCTCAATGGATAATGAAGGGATCTTTGACGATTGCTACCTTAATAGATGATGAAGGAATCTTTGATGATTGCTACCTCAGTAGATAATGAAGGAATCTTTGACGATTGCTACCTCAATGGATAATGAAGGAATCTTTGACGATAGCTACTTCAATAGATGATGAAGGAATCTTTAACGATTGCTACCTCAGTAGATGATGAAGGAATCTTTGAGGATTTCTACCTCAATGGATAATAAAGGAATCTTTGACGATTGCTACCCCAATGGATGATGAAGGAATCTTGGATGATTGCTACCTCAATAGATATTGAAGGATTCGTCTGTACACGAGCTTTACCTGAAAAGATAAAGATTTAGTTGCATGCAATGTCATGACGCATGAAGTATAAATGATCTCAAAATGAATGAGATTTGTAATATATGCATTCGTGCTGCCTATGCTATGACATCTGTAAAATGATGTATGAATGTAGCGCATGAACGTGTAAGTCATTCTATTACTGTATTGTCAAACTAGGGAAAATGAATCCTAGATTGTTGCTGAGGAGTACCTGGAAGCTGAATCCCGGACTGATGTTGGTGAGTGAAGAAAGTGATTCTTCAATTTTTGTTGGGGACAATGAATGAAGATAGTTTTGTTGGTGATTCCCTTTCTCTGCCGAGGATCTTCGACTTTTATTTGAGAATGATTTTGCCGAGGGGAAGAGTTCTGTTGGAAGATTTCACCAATTTGGAGAAACAAACTCCGCTGGGGAATGAACTTCTGTAGCTAGATAAATAAACTCTATTGGGGATAAGGCTTTATAAACTACTTGAGACTTATAAAACTCTGTTACGGAAGGTGAACTCTATAAATTGCTTGGGGATTTTGTTGAAATCCCGTAGGGAAATCTTGAGAAGCTTGGCGACTTCACTAGAGAAATTGGAGTAGTAATTGGATGTTTTTGCTCTGCCGGGGATGTGAAAACACCTGACATCATTAGGCTTCATACTGAGAATATGGCAGTGACCTTTTTTAGGAGGATGCCCCTGTCTTTGTATCTGCTGGAGAAGGTATCTACTGGGATTTTGTAGACAATTTTGACTATTATCCTGACATGTGGAGTCCTTGGTATATGTTGATTAGGGAGTGTTCTACTGATAGACAAATGACAAGTTGACGGAACATAATCATACGCTTTAATCCCTAACTTTTTCCCGGACCGCCCTTTTAGGTTTTCAGTCCACCGGGATGCCCTTTTTTGCCCAAGCCGCCTTTTCAGGTTTTTGACTTGCCGGGTGTACTTATTTTTTCATATGTATATCCCTAATTTTTCCCCGAACCATTTTGGTTCACCGAGATGCCCTTATTTTTTACCTAGGCCAGTCAACCTAGCGGGTCTTTGTTCATGCGTAGTATTTTCCGACTATGTCCACGTTCACCGGGTATGGAGAGTTGTCACTGTCCATAGTAGTAAATGTTGTCACACTTGCCAAAAGGTGTTTGTTTGATCATACATGATTCGTTGCTAGAATTCATGTCCAATGCCCCAAGTGATTCAGATGGAGATTTGCCCTTGGTTATTTGGCATTTTTGAGGGATTCCTTGAACCTTGATTTGACTGCCCTGGATCAGCTGGACACCATGCTATGCCCCTTGATTATGAAAGGCCTGTTACTGGAATGTATTTCCATCTGAGGTGATTCTATCTATTGAGAGGATTTTCGTTCATTAAATATTCGTCGTGCGAATTTCTCTTTTGTTGAACAAATAGTCATATGCAAACAATGGTATTTTACGAATGCAAAGCTTATGTCTGTCTTGAAGTTTGAAAATTCATTTTTTAGTAAAACAAACAAATTTGTAACAGTGTGATATTAGCTCAGGATTTATAACGAACCCTACAGGAGTCAGGATACCTTTTGTAACAGTATGCTTTCGAACTAACCCATGCTTCAGCTAGGAATTTTAAGGCTTATAATGTTTCCTGGTTCACGGTTTAAGAAACAAAGGATAAAGGCTCAAATTTTATTTGTATCCAACCCACTCTTCGTGATGTTCTTCATTCCTATGCTCAATTAATTGTGCATTTTGAATCCCAGTTGAGTTCTGGAATCATTGCTATGATACTTGGTGATGGTTTAGAAATTGAATGTTTATTTTGAGAAGGCAGTAATTTTTTTTGCAACTTTCCTTTTTATTGAGGATTTGTAGCGACCTTCTTTTTTTTTTAAAACTTTATTATCCCTGTCTTTTGCCTGAACTATTTCTTTTGCGATTACAGCCAGCGGGATGCCCCAGTTTTTCTTAAGTCTTCTTCATAGGTTTTGACTTTGTGGGCTTTTCTTTTGAGAGATGATGATTTCCTGTCTTAATGATTATGTGGAACCATCACTATCTTTTGGAGAGCATCTTCTACACTTTTTGTCGTGTATGGAGATAGAACTTGCGATTGAATGCACTTCTGAATTAACTGAGAAAGCTACCCTCCCCCGGGTTATGATTAAGGGTTTTAATTTGTATGAATAGAAAAAATCCTACTTCTTAGGCTCAAAGGGGTTAACTAGGGATTATCTTCCTTATAACTCCACTGTTTAGGATTTGAAACAACGCTTGTACATCGTCAGTGGGGTCTTTTCAAAAGCATACTGTAGAGATTATGGTATCATTTTCGTCATCCTCCTTCTAAAGGTTTAGAGCTTTTGATCGAGAGTTGAATATCACAAAAAGGAAGTAAAAACATAGTTTGAATATAACGAATTCGAATGAATTGATTCAAGACAAACATATGCAATGCATTGATAAAGTAACAAAGTTTGACATGAAATAAATGTTCGAACAATCAAAAGAAAATTACAAATTAGGAATTTAAATGAACAAAAAGCCTCTTTGTCTGAACTTTTCACTTCAAATGGTGTGTCTTTGAGGGACGGCATAAGAATTCAGTCTGGCTATCTTGTGTGAACTCCAGCACTCCTTCATTGACAAGTCCTGAATCTTATTTTTCAATGCCCAATAGTCATTCGTATCATGTCTAGGACTATCATAATGGTAGGCGCATATTGCATCCGGATTGTAGTTAGGGGAAGAAGTTTTGGGGTTTGGATGAGGATCCCTTAAGGTAATCAACTCCATCTTCAACATATGTTGCAATACCTGAGCCAAGGACATGTTGATTTTGGTGAATTGCCTTTTGGGCTTGTCTTGCCTTTGCTGATTACCCCGTTGTAATTGCATTTGTGCGGGAATAGAAGTCCACATTACCCTCACAGATTGGTTGAGATTACTCTTATTATGGCCCTTCTAATCGTACACGACATTTGACTCTTTCTTCCCATTGTATGGTCTCTTATGAGTACTCGAAGATGTAGTCCCTTGAATATCACCGCTCCTGAGTTTATTTTCAACATGCCCCGTATGAACAAGTCACCCAATTCCCTATCCGCCAAGAGAGATTGATCATTGATTAGGTTCTAAGCTCTAGTAGTTTGCCACAGACTGTCGTATATGTCCTGAAGAAGCTTGCTGATGAGAATCCTCAATTCTTCTTGTTCCCGAGCTAAACTTTGGACAAGGGCCATTTGAATACTCATCTGGATTCTCATCCTTTCCCTTTCATCTTGCAGTTGTTCTAACTAGTCATCCTTATTGTTGTCAGGACGTTTCTTAGTCAAGTTCCTATTGAGGAGTGTTTTCAATTCTTCTTCCCCATTGGCTATTCAGGAACATTTCTTTGAGTTAAGCATCTTGAGCTTGGAAACCTCTATTGTTTTGTTTGAGAGCCATTTTCCTTGCTGAAATAAACAACGAGAAAATGAGAAACCTGTATTGGAAGACCTGTTGTTAAATGGTATGCATGCAATGTTTTCAAGGATCTCACGGGGTAAATACAAGAAGATAGATATTTGAATTTTGACTGCAACTTGGATTAAGGAACTTTCATATTTGAATGTCCTTCCTTGAGAAATGAGCTCACCATATCGAGTGGGTCATAGCCCCTGATTCAAGTATTCATGTTTTGGTCTTTTGACAGTATTGGCTAGGGGAAAATAAATCCCCTTGCCCCTTGATATCCTTGGATTGGTTAAGGAAATGCTATGGTATGATGTTATGATATGTATGCTATGCATCAAGCAAAACGTAGGGTGATGAAGACAAGTATGTCTTGCAGGAAAACCAATTTATTGGATAATGACTGTAAACAAATCCTGCAAGGAAATCATGTTGTTAGATAATAAAACCCTACAAGTAGTTCAAGTTGAAAGCAAACAAGTCACACAAGAAAACTTAGGTTTAGGCTTGCATGGGGTTTGTAGGTAAGTACCCTCTTAAAGTTTAGTTGGCTCAGCCTGTCCTATCAATAGTAATCGGGTTCTAAGGAGTCTCAATATCAATGATCTTTCTTTATCGAGCGTTATTTCAGCTTAGCAATCTTTTCTTGCGGCCGAAATATCTCGAAAGTCCAATCTCAATGAGTGTAGCATCGAGTATCAACCAATCCCCAACTTTACACCGAGGCCAGCTATCTCACAACTTTCTAATGGCCAAGTTTGTTCAACTAAGGTTCTAAAGTCCGTTAGTGCGTCACGACACCACGCGGCGGCTCCGTATTCTCCTCGATTCAACACATAGGATACTGATACCAACCAAAGTGTCACACTAACACAACTATCACTTCAACCATATCGGTCTATGCCGTACAATCTCCATGATCAATTACTGTTTACCTAAAAAGATGCCCCCAGATCCAGGTGTAGGATCCATAGTAACAACCCAAATAACCCTCCAAGGATAAAGCATACAAAGCACAAAAGCAGTTTAATAATGAACTAACTCTAAGGTAAATCCCACTTTTTATTAATCCCCAGCAGAGTCACCAGTTCTGTGATACGGTGGCAGAAACGACTATTATATACTGGTTTTTTGAGTTTGTGTTTATAAATGTTGCGGTAAGCAAGAGTCGCCACCGACTTTTCTTTTATCTAAATTAAGGAAAGGGTGAAAAGAGAAGAAAAAGACCTTTTTCGAGATTTTTCTGAGTAAGGGGGTAGATTATGGAAATGGAAGGTGTTAGCACCCTTTCCATCCGTAGTTATCTACGGGCTCTTAGAGGTTTTCTCATTTGAAATACCTTTGTGCTTTGTGTGTTTTGAAAATGTTTGGAAAATGCCTTAGTGCGGTGATTTGCTTTGCGTTTAACTCTTGTATCAGTCCTCAAGAGTGTTAATAAAACAAATGTTTTGAAAATTGCTTTTGAAAAGTAGTATTTGTGTAAGTGAAAAATGTTTTTGAGCAAACTTCTAATAGCTATCTACTTTTATACTCGAAAAAGATTATTCTTTTCTTCCTATCCTTTAGATAGTGCTATCCCACTATTAGTGAGTAGGTAGCCCTATCGTTGGATGTATTTGGGACATTCGAAGGGACGTTTACAGTCACGAAGGCAACTTGTGGAGACGCTTTAACAATTTTGTTTAGGGACTAGATCATTTACCAAAAGGAAACTATAGGGTCATTGAAGGACTATGATCTTTTGATTTATGGGTCTTTGCTAAAGCGTTCCTGCCTCATGATTGTTTTATTTCTGAAGGCAACCAAAGTGGGGTACCTTAGAGGTGTATATGTGCAAGTGTGTTATGTTCAGTTATTTTTGTCTTTTTGTTAAGTTTGCTAACGTTTGATTTCAATCTTTTCATACATGCCTAATTACTAGCAGTTAATATATATTGCAGAATATTAAAGTGCAGGAATTTAAATCTACGCTATTACAATGCTTTGGGGAGGGGATTTACACTGTACAAGAATGAGGGGGATAAAGTAGTAAATATCCTAGTTTTAATCTATTACATCCAGTAGGCAGATACAATAATATGAAAAAAGATGAAAATAAATAAATGCGCGCGAAGTAGAAAAGATGTCTGAAAAATCCTAAGGTGAAAAGTCTTTTTGTTTTGTTTTTATTTTAAGAAAATATAACCTAAGTCTATTTAGTTTTAATTTCAAGAAAGAGGTTAAAATAATTAATTAATTAATTTATAAATTAATTTGATTAACAAAAACTATCCTAATATTTTTTTGTGATTTTTGATTTAAAGTTAATTCAAATGATGAAATAATGATAATAACAAAAAAAAAAGAACAAAAATACAATAGGGGCATCCTTCGATCAAGGGAGAGTCATGGCCTTTTGACTCAGGGAAGAATGGTTTGTTTCGATGCAAGGAGATGCTTCCTTTCGATCTAGGAGAGGTTAACTATCCTTCAATCCAGTGAAAATAACTGCCCTTCGATCTAAAGAAAGATACTACCCTTGGATCCAACGAGGGATATGGATTTCGACCCCGAGGACATTGTCAAGACCGCCTGATGGATCATTTGTGAGGATACTGTATCTGCAAAGATATGTTAGTAAAACGAAAAGCATGACCTGAGGCCAAACCCAGGTCCTTCGATTCTATCCGCACTGGCCTTATTTATGCTGGATCTGCAACAAGTGTTAGGGGAAAAACGAATACAGACCTGGGGTCAAATCCAGATCTTTTAGTCTTGAATAACAAATTGAATAGAACTACAAGTATTGATGTGTCATGCAAAGGTAGATTTTGATCTTTTTACCAATTCTTACCAATGGTTGATGACTTCGATTTGACACTTTCTAGATGTGGAGACATTTGCTTAAGGGTCAGGGATGCTTGGAGAAGCCTCAAGAAACCTCCAAGAATATGTTTTTGACTTCGTGTGATTCTCCCTCCTGTTGTGTCCAACCTCCTCTTGTGCGTATGTATGTGGTTCTTTATATAGGGATGGGGGGACAAGAAAAAAAAGGTTTAAATAACCATAAACAAATGTTTTCAAAGCCATGAATGATGTTTTGTAACGTTGCAAAAGTCATGGAAACTAGTCCTTTTTTGAATTTTTAATTTATGTGGACATTTGCTCTTTCGAATGCCTTTAACCCCTGCTATTTGATTGGCCTCAAGATGCCTCTTTCGACTGGGCCTCTTGTGTAGCCTTCGAATGGGCCTTCTGCTTGCTTCTTCAAATGTACCTCTTTTATACCCTTCGACAGGATCATCTTCTCATCACTGGGGCTTCTTTGTTTGAAACCCTATTTAGCTAGCCCAAACGAAAAATATTTCCTGGCCAATGAATGTGCTTGTGCTTGTCGGCTTTTGGGCCAGCATGCCTCTTTAAATATTTTTCTTTCATTTTGGCTAGTAATGTCCTTCGTTTTGAATCAATGTGTGTGCTCTTTTGAAGGGAATCCATGCATCATTTGTATACATCACTTACCATTCCATCGAATGGGCCAACAAAGTACATCCTTCGAATAGAACAACCATGTATACCCCTTTAAATCCATCAACGCATGTCTTTTAAATCGGGAAAATATATGTCCTTCGAATGGACCATGTGTTTGTCCTTCGAATACGCCAACACTAGGTGTCAAAATATGGAAAACTATATGTTGAAGGATTTTGGCATTGAGAGCAAGCACAGAAGAAGTCCTTGCCTTATGCTTCCAACACAAGCATATAGGGACTTTTGGCCTAGTGAATCAAAGGCATGCTGGTGAGTCTTTGCCTTGTGAAACCAAGGCAAGCTGTTGGGTCTTTGCCTTGTGAAACCAAGGCAGGCATAAAGAGGCATATGTGCCCAGGTGACCAGCTGAGGGGCCTTTTGCCCAATGGGAACTTTGTGAATCAAAGGCCAGTTTGAAGAAGTTCTTGCTTTGTGCGCTAAAGGCACGCCCAGAGGGATAATTTTCCTAGTAGTAGTAGGAAATAAGCCTGCTACAAGGAAAACAAATGCCCAATCGGAGCAGGGATCCAACTTGCATGCAGGTAGCCATTGCATTTATGAGTCAAGCTAGCATGCAAAGATAATGGTGCAATCGAAGGAGCACTAACAAGAAGCCCTTCCCCTTTGGATCGAAGGAGGCTATTTCAAAGGGAAAACATGCCCAGTCGAAGCTGGTGTGCAACAAACAAGCAAAAGACCAAGGATTCAATCGAAGCTTGGAAATTTGAGGCAAGCTTGGAGAAGGTTAGGCGCTCAATTGAAGCCTGTCAAAATATCAATCAAAAGACACCTTCATGCCAATCGAAAGACCTTGGTTATCTTCAAAAAAAATTAATTTTCTTTAATCAAGTGTTTGTAAACACCTATGTAAGAGAAAAATCTTGGGAAACTATAAGAGGGCAAATTTTGGGGTACAACAATGTTGTATGACTATATATATGCATGTGGTGATGATTCAATTGACTAGCTGAGGTTGAATATATTGAGGTTGAATATATTATATGATGTTGTTGTTGCATGTTGTCATTCGTGCACCCATGTTGTGGAACTTATGTTCTAAATTATCTCGTGGCCTCGTTTCCTATGGTGATGGTTCAAGTGCCAATAGCTAGATCCTTTGTCAGTGGATTTAGTGAAGTGTTACCTATGGTAATGGTGGCGATTTGGTGTATCCGGTTCCCAGAGGGAGTCGATCCTATGGTGGGGACCAAGGAGTGAAATGAATCTAAGGGTTCATATTAGTACCACATGCATTAAGTCAGTGTCGTGAATAACATTTATGTGACGTTGCATAGATTTGTTGATAACGTGAGATGTGTTGATTTTTTATGATGTTAGTTGAGTATATGATGATTTCTATGATGAAGGTTGGATGTGTGTTAACTATGATGTATAGGTGTGGATCTTGAATTGTTAACAATGCTATATGTTATAATAATAATAATGTTAATTGTACTTACTATGATGTTAATGATGATTCAATTGACTAGCTGAGGTTGAATATATTATATGATGTTGTTGTTGCATGTTGTCATTCGTGCACCCATGTTGTGGAACTTATGTTCTAAATTATCTCGTGGCCTCGTTTCCTATGGTGATGGTTCAAGTGCCAATAGCTAGATCCTTTGTCCGTGGATTTAGTGAAGTGTTACCTATGGTAATGGTGGCGATTTGGTGTATCCGGTTCCCAGAGGGAGTCGATCCTATGGTGGGGACCAAGGAGTGAAATAAATCTAAGGGTTCATATTAGTACCACATGCATTGAGTCAGTGTCGTGCATAACATTTATGTGACGTTGCATAGATTTGTTGATGACGTGAGATGTGTTGATTTGTTATGATGTTAGTTGAGTATATGATGATTTCTATGATGAAAGTTGGATGTGTGTTATCTATGATGTATAGGTGTGGATCTTGAATTGTTAACAATGCTATATGTTATAATAATAATAATGTTAATTGTACTTACTATTTTTTTCCTTATAGATTTTTATAATGAATTATAATTATTCACCCTTTTTGTTTGAATGTTGCCTCCATGTGGATAACACGCAGATACTCAGGAATAGCTCGATGAAGTATTGAAGATAGCTTTCTAAAGTATTTATTAGTTTTCGTTATTTAGAAGTGTTTTGCTCTGATAAGTAACATCGGGTTGGGAATAATTGAGTTTAACTTTTATGTTCTGTTTATGTTGACGTTTTTAACAAGTATTTTTGAGATGTTGAACTAATTTTAATTTCAATTTTTTTATGAGAGTTTTGAAAGTTGAGAATGTCATGTTGATGATGATTCCGATGCATTGTTTTTAAAGATAAGTTGATGTTGCACGAACACCATAAAGGTGTACATTAAGAGAAGTTAATATTTTTATTGATGTAACCCGTGCTACGGAGCAGGATTGTATTTATGATGTTTTATTATGAAGTGTGACACCCTTGTGTGGTGGTTTTTAATTAAATTATTTGTGAATTATATGTGGGGTTTAGAAGGGTATTACATTAGTGGTATCAGAGCAGGTCGACTCGTCCGACCCATTTTTTATATGATGTCTACTTCCTATTAGTCGATTAGTGTGTGGACACTATCAATATGTTGATGTTTCTAATGTTGGTTGTTTATACGCAGAGTTATGGCTGAAGGAAGAAAAAATTATGGTATTGCCAAGGTGTTGTACCCTAAAATTTGCCCTCTCATTTCTAAAGGCATTTCTCACAAGGGTTCTCAAAATTCAAGCTTGCACAAGTACAATTGGATTTTCCAACATCAAGTTAAAGAGGAAATTGTTAAAAAAGGGAAAACTGATAAAAAATAATCCTTTTGACAAAATTGGAGAAAAAACAAGTCTTCTTCGATACACATCCTTCGATTGGACTTTTGGCCTTCTTCGATGCAAGTTGCACCCTTCGATTGGGCAATGACATTTGACACACTGGCTTTGATTCACAAGGCAAGAGCTTCCCACATGCAACCTTCGATCTTTGGCCTCACTTGGCTCACAATGCAATGGCTACCTACATGCCTGTTTCGATTGGATGTTTGATGCTTGCATGCTTCTTTTGTTTGGGCATGTGGCCTTCTTGCACGCCTCTTTCGTTTAGGCATGAGGCCTTCCTTGATGCCTCTTTCGGTTGGGCATTTAAACTTCTTGCATGCCTCTTTCGTTTGGGCATGCCTTCTTGCATGCCTCTTTACTTTATATTTATTTCCTTCTTTGTAATCCCCAAGAGGCATGATGTAATCAAACTTGGATTTATTAATATAATGTGTGTTTCCTGTTGTCTAAACAAATTTAAATTTCCTAGTTTCCTTGAAATCATTTGCATATGTATTTTCATTCATCATAACACAAACAGGTTTTTACAACAGGTCTCCTTATCTTTCAGCTGTTTATTTTAGTGAGATGGATATTGAACAAACAGTAAAAGATCTTCAAGCACAAAATACTTAATTCCAACAGATATTCCTGGCTCTGGCTAAGGGACAAGAGGATCTGAAGGCTCTCATGATCAAAGATAAGAAGAAGAAGGCGGAGAAACCAATCGGCATTTTGAATTTGGGAAGAAGATTCAAAGGACCAGCCAACCGAGTTTTAGATTTCGCAACCTCGTCAGGTGAAGGAGATAATCAAGAAGGAAAGGACAAGGAAGGGAAGGACAACCCAAAGTTTGAGGAAGAGGAAGATGAAGCTGACTACTCTGAAGAATAGTATCCTCCTGCTGATGATAAATACAAATAACTGGAGGATCACCTCAATGCTATGGAGATCCAGAGAGTGCCCGGGCTAGATTTTGAAGAGTTGAGACTGGTCTCAGGGGTGGTCATCCCGCAAAAATTCAAGATCCCCACATTTGCTAAATATGATGGTGTCTCTTGTCCTAAATTGCATTTAAGGTCATACGTCAGGAAGATTCAACCCCATACTGCTGATAGGAACCTATGGGTACATTTTTTTCCAAGAAAGTTTGTAAGGAACGCAGTTGGATTGGTTCTATCAGTTGGAGGGAACCAATATTCGCAATTGGGAAGATTTGGCTGTTGCCTTTTACAAGCAATACCAATATAATGATGACCTAGCTCCAACTCAAACACAACTGCAAAGTATGTCTATGGATTCCGGTGAGGGTTTCAAAAATTATGTCCAGAAATGGAGGGATCTCGCAGGAAGAGTCCAGCCCCCGTTATCTGATAGAGAGTTGGTGAATATGTTCTTGGGCACGTTGCCTGGTCCATTCTTCAACCATCTAATCAGAAGCTCTTCAGTTGGATTTACTGAGCTGATCATGACTGGTGAGCGGGTAGAAGCCGGTATTAAGAGCGACAAGATTCAAAGAGATGCATCCTCAAGCACGATGAAGAAACCATTCACTGGAAAGAAGGAGGCTAGTGTTTCTCACGGCCACAGGAATCAAAATAAAACTGAACGTCGTCCGACGGTAGGGGCTATTATGATCTCCAATCCTATATCAAATCAACAGCGAAACCATCAACGCAGGCCAGAGGCGCCCATAAGACGATTCACCCGGATCAACATGACCTTGTCCCAGGTTTTGCCACATCTGTTAAAGTCCAATCTAGTGACTTTAAGGGAAGCTCCTAAGAACCCCAACACTACTTCTCCCCGCTACAACCCGAATGCTCGATGTGCATATCATTCTGAAAGTCTGATGCATGATACAAACGATTGTTAGGCTTTGAAAAATAAAGTACAAGACCTTATTCGAGCGAAAGAGATTGAGTTTGACCCTCCAAAAACACCTAATGTGATAACGGTGCCAATTCCCAAACATGGCCAAGGTGTCAATGCTGTTGTTGATGACCATTTTGTTTCCTCTAGACGAATTAACTACTCCCCTTTTGACTGTTAAACATAATTTATTGCAAGCCGGTTTATTTCCGGGCTGTGATGAAAGTTGTCACTCATGTATGTCTCTACCAGATGGCTGTTTGTTGTTAAAAGTCGGCGTTCAACGCTTGATGGGTAATAAAGAAATCATGTTCGAGAAAGTTCCTCTTGCCAGAAATTCATTTGAAGATGTTTCAATAATCACCATTTCTGACAATCCTCCCAGGGTCTCCACCAAAAGACCCGTCAGGATTACATCTGTTCTAATGTTTGCTCCCCTAATCATCACCATGTCGGGGCCAGTACCATATTCCTCGGATAAAGCTGTTCCCTGGAATTATGGGGCTAACGTCTATTACCATGGTGTTGTACCCCAAAATTTGCCCTCTCATTTATCAAGTATTTTTCTCACAAGATCTCCTTTGGTTCAAGACTTCACAAGGGTTGATCAGCTCAAGACACCTCCTTAAGCACCAATGACTGAAATTAGGGTTTGAGATTGCACAAGGATAATTGAACTTTTAATGCCTAATATGACTTTCATGGATCATTATGGACCCTCGAGATTGGTCATGTCAATTTTCAAGTCTTGGATCATATTTTTGCTCAGTCAATTGATCAATTGGCCTAAAAATCGGCTATTTTGGGGAAAAAGTCAACTGTGGTCAATTTATAGTCAAACTTCATAATTTTTTATCAATATCAACATTGTGAACTCCTATATGCAATTTTATCAAGTTTGGACCACAATTCCTCAAGAAATTTGATCAAATCATCAAAAGGGCAAAATGGTCAAAATTAGGGTTTTGACTGAGAAAGGGTAATTTCTGATTTTTGACCTAACAAATGGTTATTTGGTTTGAGACATGATATCAAGGTTTTAAATGCATCATTTTGAACTAATGGTATGACTCAAAACTTCCCTCAAGATCAATTGATTGATAGTTGATTTTCAATCAACTGATCAAAAGTCAATTGTACACTAAAAAGTCGAACTTTGACTTTTTGGTCAAAATCAAGTATCAAAGATCACAATTCATCAAAAATATGTCAAAATATGAAACTTGTTCATCAAGAAATCAAAAAGTCAATATTTCATTTTGAAAAGTCAAAGTTTCCAAACTTAGAAATTTTTCTAAGTGTTGGAAACTTCATATTTTTTCGTAACTTTGAGCCATTTTTTCACCATGATGCAAGATGATTCAAGGGAAACTTCCAACATGAAAGTTTTATATCTCAATGAGATCTAAAACATTTCTTTACACAACTCCTCCTAGAAATGCTTGGATTTCAAGTTATTAATCCATGAAATCATGGTCATGAAACTAAAACACTTAGTGAAATTTTGAGCATTTTGGTCAGGATTTTGACCTAACTTCTGAGCCAAGTTTCACATGGTTCCATTTGGATTTTGAAAAAGTTATTCAAAGAGGGGTTTTAGAGCACATTACAAGATTTCTAAAATGTCCAAGAACTCCTTGAGATCATTTGTGAGCAAGGAGAATCAAAGGCCAGAAGTTAGGGTTTCAAGTTGTTTTACAAGGCAGAATTTCATGATTAACAGAATGCAAATCCATGCTAGTTTGCACAATCTTTTCTTTGCAGGCCTCAAACTTGTTTGGCACTCCATAATTAAATGTTTGCACAGCTGTTAGAGGCTTTAATCTAAGCATTCAATGCATTGCCCATGCTTAATGCCATTTTGGGAAGAAAGTGCACATTGCCATTTTGGAAAAGTAGATTTTATGCACAAAATCAGTTCTTGAGCTTTGCACTTATTTGCTTCTGATGACACACAACCTATAACCCAAAATAAACTTTTCTAAAGCCTCTTTGAACTCAGGCCATGCTTGTACTATGCCTTGAAACCATATTTCCACTTTTCTTCAAAATCAAGTAAGATATCCATAACTCTATATCTTGCACTTTTGACCCTCTCAAGTGCTAGAACCTTTTTCTTACTTATGCACAAGTTGTTTGCATCAAAACACATGCATGCTTAAGCCATTAAACTCCCTAGAACTCAGAATCACACACAAGAACTCCATTGTTGCATAATCTGACCAAAAACTTGAAACTCACATCTCCCTCATGCGTTTCCAAGCCTTTTGGTTCCTAAATAAACATCAAATACAACTCATCCCAATACCTGTTACAGTTCTGTAACTCCATTTCCACCATTATCCAAACCCAAAAACAGAGCAATACAAGTGGACTTCTCCAGAATTCCTCAGTCACTTTTAGCTCAAGCCAAGCATCACATTAGCTTCCTGGGAACTTGAGGAAGCTAACCCAACCACTAGAACTCATTGAAAACTACTCAAACTCAAAACACGACACCCTCTTGGAAGGTAAGTTTTTTGACTTTTGAACTATTCATATAGGCATTGTTAAACTTTCATTTTTAAAGATAAAATGTAGATACCATTGCCACGAAGCTGTACATATCCATAGTTTGCATTTATATGGCCTGAGCTTAGAGAATTTTAGAGTTGAAGTTTCTAAAATTTTTAGGTTTTAATTTAGGGCCAGAAAAATTCTCACTCATCTTTGACTTTTAGCTTTAGTTATTTATATGGTTGGAGTCGTGGGAAGAAATACCACAACTTTAATGTTTGTACTTTCCATTTTTGTTGAGAGATGAAGAAGTTACAGGTACTCTGGATGGGCGTGAGGTTGAAGATGAAGTTCAGGCCATGGACTTGATTTGTAATATATATTTATGGTTTCACATAAGTAAACAGATGTATAGCCACCTCAGTGGTAAGGCAGCGCGCTGGTAACCAAAAGGGCGTGGGTTCAACACCCAACGCGCTACCTTTTGCTTATTTTTTCTCACATTTTCCTTTTCCTCTTCTGTTTGCAGTGCCTGGGCCTTCCTTTTTTGCTAACCTTCCTCCTTGCCTTACTTCAGCACCCCCTGGCCCAATTTTCATTATTGTTTTCTTTTTTCTTATTTTATTTTATTTTATTTATTTTTCCTTTATTATTAATATTATTTTTTATTATTATTAATAAAAATCCAAAAAATATTTTATTTATTATTTTTACACTTATTTAGTTTATTTGTTTTATAAAACTAAAAGAACAAAAACATTTTCTTAATAAATTAATTTCTTTCTTAATAATTGATATTTAGGTTTAGGTTTAACTATTATATTATTTTCTTGCAATTAAAATTAATTTAGAACTTAGGTTTATTTTAGTTAATTAATATTCATATTATTTTTATTAATTTAAAAACCCCTTTCATAAAAAAACCAAACAAAAATCATTTGTTTTTCATTTGCATTTGTACATTGTTATTTATTCAATTCTTGTATATTATTCAATATGATTGTAATAGTTAATTAGGTTTAATTTTCTTGCAAAATCCCCATTTGAAAATTTGTATACCCCCTAATGATGTAATAACTTAGTATTTTTATTTTCCGCAATTTAATGCTTTATATATAAATGCTAGTAAATTAGGGTTTGTATGGAAAGATAAAATCAATGCTTAGAAAACCCTAATTCAAAGATAAAACAATGCATGTAAATTAACACACTTGCACACTTACACCCTTAGGGTAAATCCACTTGTTCCTTGAGAAAAGAATGGTCATAATACGCATGTAAGATGTCTTAGCAAAAACAAGCAAAAATACAAGATCATAGTCCCTCGATGACGCTACAAATGTTGCCTTACAAATGATCTTAGTCCCTCAAAGAAAATGCTAAGATATCTTACAAACATTGTTATTCATAACTATACGACGACCCTTGCCCGTCCCTTTTACACCCAAAGATAGGGTTTCTTACCAAATCAATGGTAAGATAACAATGTCAAAGGAAAGAGGAAATAAACAAGAAAGACTTTTGAGTAGGTAGAATGTTCCTAGTTGCTTGCTCATTTTCAAACCAAAATATCCTTGCTATTTTCAAAATAAACACCAACACTTTCAAAACATCTTACAAACTTGAAACATTTTCAAAAGATAAACACTTTGTACGCGTTCTTATAGAAATGAGAGCCATCAAAGACACCTTTTTTAAATCACTTTCAAAAAACACATCCCACAAACACCTCTTTGAACTATTTTCGAAACTAAACTTTGTACGCGCTCTTATAGAAACGAGAACCATTACAAAAAAAATTTTTCAAAATACTTTCAAAGAAACCACACAAAGCACATTTTCAAACAAAAGCAAGTGATATAGCAAGCAACTAAGAGCCCGTAGATAACTACAAATGAAAAGGGTGCTAATACCTTCCCTTTTCATAATCTACCCCCTGAACTTAAGAAAACATCTCTAAAGGTATTTCCTATTCTTTTCAGCCTTTCCTTTTGGATAAAAGAAAAGTCGGTGGCGACTCTTGCTAAACCGCAACATTTGCGATCGAACACAAAAAAACCAAGTCAGTTCTCCCACCGTGTTACACATGGCGTCAAGCAAAACCTATTGGCTATCGAAGACAAAATTGCTGAATGTATTGATCCTGGCATCGACAATATCGTTGGGACCAGTAAGATAACGAGAAGCGGAAGATTTTTCTCCCCCGAGATCTCTCCAAAGACCATTGCCACTCCAGTGATCATTCTGTTGCTCCTGTCAATATTCTCATGGTTATTCCCGCTGCTAGCCCTGCTATTATCCCTGCTACCAAGTCGGTCAAGACATGGGCAAAGAGGTTTTGGTTGAGCCTGTCCAGAAGAAGTAGCATCCAGAAGTCATTCCTGAGGCTTCTAAGAAGGAGATAGAGGAGATATTAAAGATAATCAAGAAAAGTGATTATAACATCATGGAGTAATTGGGGCAGCCCCCCTCAAAAATATCAATGTTGGCCTTACTTTTATGCTCTGAGGCCCACGCTAAAGCTTTAGTAAAATTTATGAAGACCACCCACGTGCCCTAAGAGACCTCCGTTGATCAATTCGAGAATTGTGTGGCCAGTCTAACTACTGATAATGGACTAGGTTTTTATGATGCTGATTTAACTCCCAAGGGAAGGAAACACAATGATGCCCTGCATGTCTCCATTGAGTGCAGGGGCACTACATTAGCCCACGTTCTGGTGGATACAGGTTCGTCGCTGAATGTCTTACCCAGGAATGCTCTTGATCGATTAGATTGCGAAGGACTCACATTGAAGCCTAGCAACATTGTAGTAAGGGCCTTCGATGGTTCTAAAAGAATGGTGCACGAGGAGGTGGACATCCCTATCAAAGTTGGAACTCAGACTTTTGATTCAACCTTCCATGTGATGGATATCTACCCATCTTATTCCTGTTTATTGGGTCGACCCTGGATCCATGGGGTTGGTGCTGTCACTTCTACCCTACATCAGATGTTGAAGTACCCAGTCAAGGGAAAGATTATCACAGTTCATGGGGAGGAGGAATACATGGTTAGCCACCTGAACTCTTTCAGGTATGTTGAAATGGACGGCGAGTTCATTGAGACCCCCTGTCAGAATTTTGAGGAGGTTCCATAGACGGTTGCCATGACGAAGACTGCTACTAAGACTCCGAAGATTACCAGACCTCCTTTAAAAATGGATTCTCTGAAGGATGCTAAAGCAGTAGTTGAGAAAGGTGGATGTACCATTTGGGGTCAACTTCCGGATATTCCCTACAAATTCGACAAATTTGGTCTGGGTTCACTTTGGAGACCCGAAGAGCTGTTCAACGTACTCGCACTGGGGGACCGCCATTACGCATCAGCAATCATGGAATCAATGCATTGGAAGACAATGATAACACTGTGACATGGACGAGTGGATTTTTCCAACCATCAGCGGTGGACTCAATAATTGGGAGGCCAAATATTTTGTTCTTATTACTTTTATTCAAGAGTAATTGTCTTTTAAATTTTTGGATTTGTAATATTTAAACTATAAAACCTTGTGTCTTACCCGAGGCGCAATGGTCCATCTTTGAGGGTTGTTATTTCATCTTCATATGTAATTAATAAATCATGAGACGTTTTTGCATACAAATTTTTACACTCTTTATTTTCTTCTTCTACTTTTTACTTTATCAAAAAATGGCTATACTCTTACACACACTCACATATCAGAATGCAGATTCACATCCACTCGGGATCCCATCGGTAATAATTCTGCTATTGCTCATTACGACTTTGAAAATCCGATCTACCAAGCCGATGACGAAGGTGAGGAAGATTGCGAAGTACCAGGAAAGCTTGCCAGAATGTTACAACATGAAGAAAGGGCAATACATCCTCATGAGGAGCCAGTTGAGACAGTGAACTTGGGTACTGAAGAGGACAAAAAAGAAGTCAAGGTAGGTGCTAACTTAGAGCCCAGTGTTAAACATCGATTAATACAGATGCTACATGACTATGTTGAAGTTTTTGCCTAGTCATATAAAGACACGCCAGGACTTGACACCGATATTGTGATTCATCGCCTATCTACAAAAGAGGACTTCCCTCTAGTGAAACAAAAGGTTCGGCATATGCGACCCGATATGTCAGAAAAGATCAAGCTGAAGTCATGAAATAGTTCAATGCCAGTTTCTTAGCTGTCACCTCTTATCCATAATGGGTTGCCAATGTTGTTCCAGTACCTAAGAAGGACGACAAGGTACGTATGTGTGTGGATTATAGAGACCTGAACAGGGCAAGCCCCAAGGATGACTTCCCGCTTCCCCATATTGATGTTCTGGTTGACAATACCGCACAACATAAAGTATTCTCCTTCATGGATGGTTTCTTCGGGTACAATCAGATCAAGATGGCACTTGAGGACATGGAGAAGACGACCTTTATCACACAGTGGGGCACTTTCGGCTACAAAGTTATGCCATTTGGACTAAAGAACACCGGGGAAACCTATCAGCGTACCATGGTAGCTTTGTTTCACGATATGATCCATCGCGAGATAGAGGTCTATGTGGATGATATGATAGCCTGATCTCAAACTGAAGAGGGACACTTTGACCACATGCAGAAGCTATTCGAAAGACTGAAGAAATACAAACTAAGGTTGAATCTGAATAAATGCACTTTTGGAGTAAGGTCCGGGAAGCTCTTAGGCTTCGTTTTCAGCGGAAAAGGTATTGAAGTAGACCCTGCAAAAGTAAAAGCAATACAAGAAATTCCCGCTCCTTGCACTGAGAAGGAAGTTAGGGGATTCTTGGGACGTCTAAACTACATTGCCAGGTTCATTTCCCATCTGACCGCTACTTGTGAGCCAATCTTCAAGTTACTGAAGAAAGATCAAGCAGTGAGGTGGAATGAAGATTGCCAAAACGCCTTTGACAAAATCAAGGAGTACCTTCAAGAGCCTTCCATTTTGATTCTGCCAGTTGAGGGAAGACCTCTGATCATGTACCTAACAGTTTTGGAAAATTCAATGGGGTGTGTGCTGGGGCAGCATGACGAGTCTGGTCAAAAAGAGCATTTACTTTACTACCTGAGAAAAAAGTTTACCGACTGTGAAACCAGATATTCACTGCTTGAGAAAACTTATTGCGCTTTGGCATGGGTTGCTTTCCGGCTAAGACAATATATGCTAACTCACACTACCTTATTGATATCCAAGATGTATCCTATTAAATACATATTCGAGAAACCCGCCCTCTCTAGAAGAATAGCAAGATGGCAAATGGTCCTGACCGAATACGACATTCAATACACTACCCAAAAAGAAATAAAAGGAAGTGTACTAGCTGATCATTTGGCTCATCAAGCTGTGGATGACTATTAATCCTTGAACTTCGAATTATCGGACGAGGATATCATGTTGGTGAATGATTGTGAAGAGCTCAGACCGTATGATGGACCTGAACAAGGATCCCGTTGGACCATGGTTTTTGATGAAGCTTCCATCTCACTCGGCAATGGCATCGACGCTGTGATCATATATCCTGAAGGTTGTCATACTCCTTTCACTACCAGGTTGTGCTTCAACTGTACCAATAATAGGGCTGAATATAAAGTGTGCATTATGGGTCTCAAAGCTGTTATAGATTTGGGAATCAAAACCTTAAGTGTATTTGGAGACTCGTCCTTAGTAATCAGTCAGATCAAAGGAGAATGGGACACGAAGCATCCTAATCTCACCCCTTACAAAGAACATGTGTTGACACTGATCCCATATTTTGAGGAAATTACCTTTGAGCATTTCCCACGAGAGGAAAATCAACTAGTAGACGCGCTAGCTACTATGTCATCCATGTTCAAAATCAGGTGGGGGAAATGAAGCTCCTCAAATCACCATTGAGAGGATGGACAATCTAGCATACTGTCACGAGATTGGTATTGAAGAAATAATGGACAAGCCTTGGTTCCATGAAGTCAAAAGATATCTCGAAGCCCAAGAATATCTTGAGGGAGCTTCAGTCAATGATAAGAAGTTCCTAAGAAGGTTCTCTGCCAAATTATTTCTCAGTAACAGGATCCTTTACAAGCGTAATCATGATTCTACCTTGCTTCGGTGTATGGACAAGAGTGAGGTAGAAAAGATTATGGCTAATTTACACGAAGGTACCTTCGATACCCATTCTAGTGGGCACTCAATGGCTAAAAAGATCCTACAAGCAGGATACTACTGGTCCACCATAGAGGCAGACTGTTACCAGCATTCGCGAACTAGCCATGAATGCCAGATCTATACTGATAAGGTGGATGTACCCCCAGTTCCTTTAAACGTCTTGACTTCTCCTTTGTCATTCGCAATGTGGGGCATCGATATGATCTAAAATATTAGACCGACAACTTCTAATGGGCACCATTTCATCTCGGTTGCCATTGATTACTTCACGAAGTGGGTCGAGACAACTTCTTTTTCTTTTGTTACCAAGAACATTATGGCCCGATTCATCAAACACAAACTTATCTGTCAGTACAGTATTCAAGAAAGGATCATTACAGATAATGGTACCAATCTCAACAACACTATAATCACCGAGCTTTGCACGCAATTCAAGATTCATCATCATAACTTTTCTCCCTACCGGCCGAAGATGAATGGTGCTGTAGAAGCTGCTAACAAAAACATCAAAAAGATCATACAGAAGATGACAATGACCTATAAAGACTGACATGAGATGTTACCATTTTCTCTCCACGGTTACCGTACCACGGTGCACACATCAATAGGGGCAACCCCTTTCTCTTTGGAATATGGTATGGAAGATGTCTTACCAATAGAAGTCCAGATCCCCTCCTTGAGAATCCTGAAGGATGCAGGTTTGAGTGAAGATGATTGGGTCCAGACACGACTTGACCAATTAAACCTGATTGACGAAAAGAGGCTTGCAGCGGTCTGCCATGGTTAGATGTACCAAAAATGTATGATTAAAGCTTTTAACAAAAAGGTCAGACGTCGGGTATATCAGGATTCAATACTGCCACAAGGTGATCCCAGGGGCAAATGGACTCCTACATACGAAGGACCATTTGTGATCAAAAACATATTTTCGGGTGGGGCCATGATCTTAACCACTATGGATGATGACGACCTTCCACACCCTGCAAATGCAGACATAGTTAAAAGATACTAAGCATGAAGAAGACCCGCTAGGTTGACTGGCCTAAGCAAAAATTAGGGATATAAAAAAATTTGTATACCCGGCAAGTCGAAAACCTGAAAAGGAGGCTTGGGCAAAAAAGGGTATCCCAGTGGATTGAAAACCCGAAAGGACGGTCCCGGAAAAAGTTAGGGATGATAAGCATATGACTATGTCCCGTTGGATCACCTTACAGTAAATCTTCAATATCAACTGTCAAGCTCAAGCGGTACTAATCAGTCCAGCCATCTTCGGACAAACAACAAAGAGATGAGAGGCTCAAAGACATAAAGGCAATAGCAGAATAAGAACCCAATAGGATTATGGCACATGGCTGTTTTTCTTTGTACACTATTTTGTATCAGTTTCATTCTTACGACGACATTCTCTACTAGGATGTTCATCTCCTTGTACAAAAACGCCTATTATAGGCACAAATCCTTCAAATCAATACAAAAGAAATCCCTTTGAAAGTGCAAAACTATTTGTTTTTATTTTTCTGTTTTGTTTGCAAAAACGTCCAGTGATTATTTTTGAACATATGCATTTGAATGTGATTACCATTTGCGAATACTCGCATAAAAAACAAAAAAAAGACAGTTACTAATGGCTTTAAGAAACTGGACAATATCCGAGGGCCATCCACAAAATCCCTGCAGATGTTTCCTCCAGCTTGTACCTTCTCCAGCAAGTACAAAGGCAGAGATATCCTACTACAAGGATCACTGCCATATTCTCACTATGCAGCCTATTGGTGTCAGGATTCCCCAACAGGATTTCACAAAATCTCCAAACAATGCACGAAGTTTCCCTTCCCCAATAGAGCTTATTTCTCTAAAAAGTGGAAAACCATCTATCAACACTTCAACTTCAACAAAATATGAAGACTTACATCCTTGTTTCCAACAGCAATCAGGGATTTATTTTCCCCAATCCAGCAACACTGCAGTAGAACAATTAATATGTTCATACATTGCATTCATACATCATAGCATCAATAACACAAATGTGTACATCACAATCTCATTTATTATGAGAAACATCTTTTACGCCATGCATTTCATACATCATGACATTGCATACAACTAACTTTTTACCTTTTCAAGAAAGATCAATCAACAGAAAATTATCATCAAACAGTTTTTGACAAGACAAGACAATTAACTGTGAATGAATTACTTGTAGATCAATTCCTGAAATAAGACGGGGTGACTATTTGCATGACAAGCACTTCCTCCAGACTTCTGCTGGTTCAGTTTAAATCGATCAATGGTATATCCTGATTCCTTCCTGATAGACACTTTCTCTGGTTCAGATAAATCGCTCCAAAGATTTATTCTGATTCTTTCTAGTTAAAGAATACTCAAGATCTCTGTTGGTTCAGTTTAAATCGATTAATGGTTTATCCTGATTCCTTTCTAGTAGACATTTTCTCTGGTTCAGATAAATCGCTCAAAAGATTTATTCTGATTCTTTCCAGTTAAAAATTATTCAAAACCTCTGCTGGTTCAGTTTAAATCGATCAATGGTTTATCCTGATTCCTTTCGGTAGACACTTTATCTGGTTCAGATAAATTGCTCCAAAGGTTTATTCTGATTCTTTCCAGTTAAAGAATATTCAAGACCTCTGCTGGCTCAGTTTAAATCGATAAATGGTTTATCCTGATTCCTTTTTGGTAGACATTTTCTCTGGTTCAGATAAATCATTCCAAAGATTTATTCTAATTCTTTCCAGTTAAAGAATATTCAAGATCTCTGCTGGTTCAGTTTAAATTGATCAATGGTTTATCCTGATTCCTTTCCTGTAGACACTTTCTCTGGTTCAGATAAATCACTCCAAAGACTTATTCTGATTCTTTCCAGTTAAAGATTATTCAAAACCTCTGCTGGTTCAGTTTAAATAGATTAATGGTTTATCCTGATTCCTTTCCGGTAGGCACTTTCTCTGGTTCAGATAAATCACTCCAAAGATTCATTCCGATTCTTTTCCATTTGAAGTCAAAGCTTAGACTTAGTCTAATTTCTGTCAACAATCACCTTTGGTTGCATCTATAAGCCCATCTCCGAAAACTCTCCATCATCTCTCCAAATGGCATCTTTAAGCCCATTCCCTCCATAATCAACCACCACGTCATCAAGTGAAAATTTCTGGGCACTTTAGTGTTCAATCATCTTCCACCTTTAAGTCACGAATGGTAGACTCACCAATCTAACTCTTCGGGTTTAAGAAGATTGAACAGGGGCAGCTGTTGTACCCCAAAATTTGCCCTCTCATTTCTCAAGGCATTTCTCACATGGTTTCTCAAAATTCAAGCTTGCACAAGTACAATTGGATTTTCCAACATCAAGTTAAAGAGGAAACTGTTAAAAAAGGGAAAACAAATAAAAAAAATCCTTTTGACAAAATTGGAGAAAAAACAAGTCTTCTTCGATTCACATCCTTCGATTGAACTTTTGGCCTTCTTCGATGCAAGTATGGCTTGCACCCTTCGATTGGGCGTTGGCCTCTAAAATGCTGGCTTTGATTCACAAGGCGGGAGCTTCCTGCATGCAACCTTCGATTGTATCTTTGGCCTCACTTGGTTCACAATGCAATGACTGTCTATATGCCTGTTTCAATTAGACGTTTGATGCTTGCATGCCTCTTTCGTTTGGGCATGTGTCCTTCTAGCATGCCTCTTTCGTTTGGGCATGTGGCCTTTCTTGCATACCTCTTTCGTTTGGACATTTAAACTTCTTGCATGCCTCTTTCATTTGGGCATGCGACCTTCTTGCATGCCTCTTTCGTTTGGGCACGTAGCCTTCCCTTGATTCCTCTTTTGTTTGGGTATTTAGACTTCTTGCATGCCTCTTTCGTTTGGGCATGTGGCATTCTTGCATGCCTCTTTCGTTTGGGCATGTGGCCTTCCTTGATGCCTCTTTCATTTAGGCATTTAAACTTCTCGCATGCCTGTTTCGTTTGGGCATGTGGCCTTCTTGCATGCCTGTTTCGTTTGGGCATGTGGCCTTGATGCCTCTTTTGTTTGGGCATTTAAACTTCTTGCATACCTCTTTCGTTTAGGCATTTAGACTTCTTGCATGCCTCCTTCGTTTGGGCATGTGGCCCTCCTTTGATGCCTCTTTCGTTTGGGCATTTAAGACCTACCTACATGCATCTTTGTTTGGCTTTGTGGCCTCCTTCGAATGAAAGTTTGGGTTACGTCCTTCGTTTGGGCAGGAAGTCTCCTTCGATGCAAGTTTAATCCATAAGCTTTGTTTGGGCATTTTGCTCCCTTCGAAGCAGTCTTCTTTAGTACATTTCTAGAACTCTTCGACGCAAGTGGAAAATAGGATTTTGAAAGAACACTGATTAAATCCATAGGCCATGCTACATGATCTTACTTTACAGGCCTTAATGCTTGTATTTCACTCCATAATGAATTGCTTACGTTATGGATTAAGTTATTATCCAAGTAATTAAGCCTCTGTCCAAAATATTTTTTCATGAAAGTAAACTTGCTAGTACAAATTCTGTCTTAAGCCCATGCTTTGCTTAAATCCTGATTGTACTTCATACATACATCATACATAGCTGAATTAACATCCATTACTCATTTTTATTCATTAAATGTTTCTATCCCCCACAGAGCGTGTATTGTCCTTCTCCAATAGAATGTCGGCCTTAAGCAGAAAGTGTATATCCTTTCAACTTCCCCACTAGTTTATTCCTCGTGGAAGAATCTTGCTTTAGCCTTGATACCCAGCTTGTTACCTGGATAGGAATTAATCCCCATTTGTGATTGTTCTTTATTGAGTAGAGCATTATTTGACCGTTTATCTCTAGTTTGTTCCTAGATCGAGCTTTATTCCTTGTTAGCAATTGTTACCTTACTTTCAAGATTGATTATTCCATCACCTTTTTGTGTTTACCACTATTAAGCTATCACATCTTTGATAGATAGTGTTCACCTCCTTTGACTGTTTTGATCCAGTTTATTTCTGGTTTGAACTTGGGTCCCTTACAACAATATTATTTTGATCTCTCTAAGCAGTGTTCTCTAGATTGAGAGTGCATTTATTTTGCATGTGAAGACTTCATTTCCTCAACCGGAATGTGTTTATATTTACCCATGAAGTCAAAATTCTTTTCCCAGCAATATTCCGACAAGTAGCAGTCTCTTTATTTAAGCAACCTATACTTCCCCAGTAAGACTCTTATCAGTTTTCCTCCGTCATACGGGAATCTCTGTTGAATAATCTGTTAGTTATCAAAGAAGATTATATCAAAGTTTTACTCCGGTGGATGGCTGGTCTCTTCAATGTAGTAGATACAGTTCATTGTTACCCTTTCCAAGTGATATTTTGGTCAAAGAAGAAATTAATCCCTGTTCTCGGTGAAATCCAGAAGTCAGAGGAAGTTTATTACCCTTTTCAAGTGATATCTTGATTAAAGAAGAAGTTGAGACCCGTTTTAGGTAGAATACCATAATTTTGGGAAACTTATTATTGTTAATATCTCAACCTTCATTAAGAATTGGTAGTGCACCGTCAGTAAAAGTTGGTGTATTCTTGATGTTCACTATCATTAGCCTATCAGACCTTTGGTAGTATGGTTTTCAATCCACGTCTTTTTGTTTACCATCGTTACCCTATTAGACCTTTGATAGTATGTTATTTAATTCACTCTTATATTCTTGGTGTTCATCATCGTTAGCCTATCAGACCTTTGATAGCAAGGTGTTCAGTCCATTTCTTTTTGTTTACCATTGTTATCCTATCAGAACTTTGATAGAATGGTACTCAATCGACCTCTTGACTTTCACTTTTGTTAGCCTATCAGACCTTTGCTAGTATGGTGTTCAGTCCTTTTCTTTTCGTATACCATTTTTATCCTATCATACCTTTGATAGTATGGTGTGATACGGTGGGAGAACTGACCTGAAGGTTTTACGTTTTATCGCAAATGTTGCGGTTAGCAAGAGTCACCACCGACTTTTCTTTTATCCTAAAGGAAAGGTGAAAAAGCACAGGAAAGACCTTTGAGATTATTTCTTGAGTTCGGGGGGTATATTATGAAAAGGGAAGGTATTAGAACCCTTTTCATCCATGGTTTTCCATGGGCTCTTAGTTACTTGCTAGATCACTTGCTTTTGTTTGATATTGTGTTTTGTGTGGTTTTTTTGAAAGTATTTTGTAAATAGGCCATTGTTTAGGCAATATTTATAATGATTGTCGTTTGTAAGAATGTATACAAAGATGTTGATCTTTTGAAAATGTTTTCAAGTTTTGTAAGATGTTTTGAAAGTGTAAGTGCTTGTTTTTGAAAATAGCAAGGATGTTTGTTTTGAAATGGAGCAAGTAATTAGGAGTAATCTACCTACTCAAATGTCTTTCTTATTCATTTTCTTTTCCTTTGACATTGTTGTCTTACCATTGATTTGGTAAGCAACCCAATCTTTGGATGTAAACGAGACGGGCGTGGGTCATCATATAACCATGATTAGCAATGTTGCAAGGTATCTTAGCATTATTTTTGAGGGACTAAGATCATTTGTAAGGTAACTTAGATAGCGTCATCGAGGGACTATGATCTTGTATTTACTTGTTTTTGCTAAGATACCTCACATGCGTAATATGACCATTTTGTATAAGGCAATCAAGTGGAATAACCCTAGGGGTGCTTGTGTGCAAGTGTATTGTTTTCATGCTTGGTTTTGTCTTGAATTAGGGTTTTCTAAGTATTGGTTTTAGTCTTTCCATACAAACCCTAATTACTAGCATGTTATATAAAAGCGATAAATTACGAAATTTAAAGTTACTACGCTATTACAACATTTGTGGGGTACAATTTGTAAATGGGGATTGCAAGAATTTAAATCTAATTAGTCTATTACAACCATATTGAATTGATATGAATATACAAGGAATTGAATAAATACAAAGTATAAAAATGAACAAATGTACAAGGATGCAAAATGTAGAGAAAATAAATTTTGTTTAGTTTTCATGAAAAAAAGATTTTGTCTTAACTTAATTAAATAAAGAAAATAGTTAATTAAGTATGAATTTATTAAGAAAAGATTTTAAATAAAAACCTAGTTCTATTAATTAATCAAAAGAAAATAATTTTAAGAAAAGTATTTTTGGTATTTTTTATCTTGAAAATATTTATAGCATTATAATTTATTTTTAGTCCTTTTTTATATAAAAAATAATGCATTTAAATTAGTATGAAAGAAAATAACTAATAACCTAATTTTATTTATATTTACAAGATAATAAGTAAAAAAATAAATAAAGTATAATTTATAAAAATGTTTTTGTGAGAAAATAAAATAAACTAAGTCAAAATATAAATATATCATTTTTTTTGTATTTTATGATTTTTTTAGTATTTAGAAAATATATTTAAGAAAATAAAAATAAAATAAATAAAAAAAATAAACAAACTTGGGCCAGGGGTGCCATTAGTCAATAGGGAGGTTAGTAAGCAAAAACAATAACAAGCTAGGGCCAAAGGGCCCAACGCCTGCCAAAAACTAACAAAAATCAGAAAATGAAAATGTGAAAAATGAAAAGGGTACCACTGGGGCTCGAACCCAGGTCCCATAGGTTATAGGCATGCGCTTCTACCACTAGGGGGGCTATACATCCGTTAATACAAATGAAACTATAAATATGTAAGGCAAAACGTGTTCTGAAGACTTCATCTTCAACCTCCAGCCAAGCCAACTGTAACTTGCTTATTTCTCATCAAAAATGAAAACTGTAAACATGAAACTTGTAGCAAATTTTCTCACGATTCCAGAAATGTAAAGTATTAAAACTATAGATCAAAGATAAGCAAGAATTTTAATGGCCCTAATCTGAACCCTAAAAATTTCAGAAATTTCAGTTTCAAAATTCTCTAATCTCAAGCCAAATTAATGGAAATTAAAGACATGGTTAGCTTTAGGGCAATGATATCTACATGTTTTATTCACAAATAAACTATTGATGATGCCTGTATGAAGAGTTCCAACTTTCATGGAGATCTACAACTTTCATGTTGGAAGTTTCTCTTGAATCATCTTGCATCATGGTGAAAATTTGGCTCGAAGTTATGAAAAAATATGAAATTTCCAACACTTAGAAAAATTTCTAAGTTTAGAAATTTTGACTTTTCAAAATGAAATCTTGACTTTTTGATTTCTTGATGAATAAGTTTCATATTTTGACATGCTTTGATGAATTGTGATCCTTGGCACTTGAATTTGACCACAAAGTCAAAGTTTGACTTTTCAGTATACAATTGACTTTTGACCAGTTGACTGAAAAATTCATCTGTCAATCTAATGGACTCGCAAATGTTTTGAACCATGCCATTAGGTAAAAATGATGCAATTGGACTCTTGAGATCATGCCTTAAACCAATTGATCATTTGCTAGGTCAAAAATCAGAAATTGCCCTTTCCCAGTCAAAACCCTAATTTTGACCATTTTGCCCTTTTGGAGATTTGATCAAATTTCTTGAGGAGTTGTGGTCCAAACTTGATCAAATGATACATATAATTTTAAAATGTTGGTATGGATAAAAATTATGAAGTTTGACTGTAAATTGGCCATGGTTGACTTTTCCCCCAATATAGCTGATTTTTAGGTCAATTGCTCAATTGACTGAGCAAAAATGTGATCCAAGGCTTGAAACTTGACATGAGCAACCATTGGGGTCCATAATGACCCATAAAAGTCAAATGGGGCATTGGAAGTTCAAATGTCCTTGTACAAACTCAAACCCTAGTTTTGGTCATCAGTGCTTAAGGAGGTGTCTTGAGCTGATCAAACCTTAGTCTTGGGTCAAGGGAGATCTTGCGAGCAAATTCTTGATAAGTGAGAGGGAAAATTTTAGGGTACAACATATGGTATTCAGTCTTATGTCCTTTTATTGTTTACTAGCATTAGCCTATCAGATCTTTTATAGATGGTACTCACCTCTTGTGACACTTACTTCTTATTAGGCTTTCGTCCTAAATAGGGTTTATATTACCTTCTCCTCATTGAAATTTACCCCAATAGAGTTGAGCTTTTAATTGTCACCCCTGGGTCGGTATTACCCTCATTTATTGAGATGTTGTTTCCTTGATCTCCTCTTTGGGCTTTACTCCAATGGAGTTGAGTTTTTCTTGTCCCCAACGAAGTTGATTTTCTCCAACAGAGTCAAGTATCTTTACCCAGTAGAGTTGGTAATCCTTTTAAAGGTTATTTCCTTATCGTCTTATTGCTTGCATTATTAAGGATTTCTCTAGTAAAATTCTTACTCAGCATTTTGCTCCTTTAACTGTGATGTTGGCTTTGCCTGTTCATCGACTATCACTAGAGTTATAATGTTCCCCAGTGACTTACTTTCCTGGTTGAACTCTTTTTAGACTATTTTGTGTCATAGCTTTGCCTACATTACTTTTGTTTTTCCCAGTAGTGTCTTGCTTCCCATGTGGAGTTCGTCATTTACATCCATAATCATAAGCATTGCATGGCATCTTAGGGCCAAAAATAGAGTTTATTTTATATTTAAGTATCTTCAATCACGTGGAAACGAAGATTTTAAACTTCGTATCTTCGGATATAAGACACTTAAATAAGGGCAGCTGTTATACCCCAATTTTTGCCCCTTGTAGCGGAAGAAATGTTGAGACTAAGCCATTGGATTGACTTAACTCGTACATATCAAATAAAAATCGCCACCGCGCTTTATTGTTTCCAAAGGAAATGGGAAAAGAGCGAATAACCCCAAAAGTAAGAGGGAGATAATCTAGGTACGGGGCTGGTTATGCAAAGGGAGTGTATTAACACCCTAAACATCTATGATACTCCGCAAGAACCTCTTTGAAAATCTGTGCATTTTGGCTATAAAAAGTGTATACAAAAAATAGATAGTGGAGATGAGAAAAGAAGTATTTTTTACAATTTTTGCACCCGCCGCAGCTGCGTACCTTTAGTGCCTACATACCACCTTCCGTGCAAGAGGGGATCAGGGTACTCGTAGTTCACCTTAAAAATTTTAAAACACATGTGTGTTGGTTAAATTTAAGAGAAGAGGCATCTCGGCATATCCGAGTGGAAAATATATTACTAACATTAATTATGAGAAAGGAGCATTTATGTCATCTTAAAGTGGAGGATATAACTTGGATTTAAAATCCATCACTCAACACCCAAGTGGAAAACAACTCTCTTCACTACATATCATAGAAGTATAGTAACTTACGTCACTACAAGAATCAACAAGAGTATAATCTTTTGAGAAAAGTTTTAAAGTAAAAAAGCCAAATTGGCCAAATTGTTTGAATGAGGTTAATGGCTTTTAGTCTTCCAAAAGAAGATGTCAAAGTATGGTTAAATTGATTAAAGTTTGATTAAGAAAAGATTTTTGAAAATGCATGGACCTAAGTCCAAGTTTATTATGAAAGTGGTTCAAGTTAGAAAACAAGAAGAGTTTTGAAAAGGAGGGAGAATATTATTGAAATTAAAGAAGATAAGAGGAGATGAAGGGACTATGCTAAGTACACAAAGTAAAATATAAGGAAAATAATGGTCTAACCAACAAGAATCCAACACTTGACATAAAGAAGTCAATGTAGAATTCTCATTCTTTGGATTAAAACCAAGCAAGAAAAAATATTAGACCTCTGAGGAATACCAAGCTTCAGATGAATTAAGAACCAAGCAAAGTCTTCATTGACAAAAATTGGCCAGAGTAACAAATGTATACAGAAGAATTATCAATCACAGACAAAGCTTGAAAATCAGAATAACCTGCACACAAAAATTCAAACTAATGCCTTGGAGTAAACCCCAAGGATTTCAGAAGATCTTCACAAAAATATCAACCAAAGATTACAAAGTTACAAGGTCTCATGGCTTCTAATCCTAAGTCTTAAGAATCCACAACTCCATAATACTAGGGATAGTAACCAAGTAGTCCAAGTAACCTCAATATTTTTTAATGTCCAATTTGATTATTAAGTATATTTACAAAAAAAAAGAAAATAAAGCTCAAGTAAGCAAAGATAAAAAGGCACAAAATAAAGGCATAAAGTAAAGTTAATTGTTAGTGAATTTAGGAGTTAGAGGTCAAGTATAAAAAAAGGTTAGTTGAATGACCATTTTGAAGCTTGCTTTTGAAAAATCATTAGAAGATTGATAAAATCAAAGCCTGTCAATAACAAGTTTCATTTGCTTTTTGTCAAGTATGCCATTCATTTCAAGTACTCAAAGCCAACACATATGACCAACGATGTTTAAATGATTCATTTAGACCAAAATTCATGAAGTTCATTAGAGGATTGATATAATCAAAGCCTCTTAACAATGAAATTCAAAGTTATTGGACCCAAGACTTCAAATTAAACATACTTGGGCTTGCAAATATAGGTTTGGGCCACGAATGATCATTTCCAAATGGAGATAAATTTAGCGCTATGTTAAGGAATCGTAAGTGGACTTATGTAGAAGCCACGCCTATTTTGAGGCTGGTCAATAGCAATCTATGTACCATACATGTCAGAGAAATGATATGTAGACCATTCTCCAAAAACATGTAGCACAAGTAAAAACAAGAAAGGGATAAGATGAAGAGGGAGGCGAATGATAGTGTAATCAATGCCTCAGATGAAATTAGGATTTCAAATATCATCGACATCATTAATCCATTTTAGTGGATTTGGTTTTTCAACCTATCAACACCCAAGATCCAATGAGGTTGAGGAACTTGTCCCAAAGTAACACTGAAATATCTCCAAATCAGAACCAATCACAAAAATAATAAAATATAGTTAATAAAATAATATTTAAATGATTGATAAAAAAGGAAATAATTGGTAAAATACACAAAGTGTATTAAAACACCAAATAAAAAATCCCAAAAAATATCAAAGGTCAAACATGAGTCAACAAGTGTTGACAAAAAATTTAGAATTTTGTAAAGTCAGAAACAATTTTTAAAATATAAAGAAATTAGCAAATTAACCCAAAATTTGAAAAAAATAGTAAAATCAAAAATAAAAATAGAACCTGGTCACCAATATTTGTCAAGAGGTCATTGGATCTTTCCATAATTTTTTCAGAATTTTAAAATATCAAAAATTATTTTTAAACAATTAAAACAAGTCAAATAAAGTGAAAAGTCATAAAAAATACCAAATCATAAAATAAAATTGTGAAAAAATAAAAATCAAAAAGAGAAAAATCAAAAGTATTTTTGATGATTTTTTCACAATTTTAGAATTTTAAATGAATTTGAAATGAATTTTTGAAGTTTAAAACAATTAAGTAGAAAAAAATCAGAAAATAAAAGTAAAGCTAAAATAATGTAGACCACTGGACAATGTCAAAACGAGTTAGTAAGTAGATCTGATGGATCTGACGCACTGTGCATGTTATGGTCATCCTTGAATTTCACACCGGATCATCAATTTTTAAAATATAAAATATAAAACAAGAAAAAGTGTAGAGCATTGGATCTGAGTTGACTATGCAAAGTAATCACATCAAGTGGTTCGGAGCGCGTGTATACCATGGAATTTAGAGAAATAAAAACACCGAGTTCAATTTAAATCAGCCAATCAGAATATTTCAAGTGTCATGCTTTGATTGCTCCACAAGGGGAAATAATTTTAAAAACTGCAGAGCCACTATGAACTTCCTCTGATCATCTCTTTCGATGACCTTCCCATGAGCAAACCAAAAATGGTTTCCAACATTCACGAGACCGGTATCATTTGAAGCGTCTCACTGAGACGAACTCAAACATGACATCGCAAAATATTTATATAAATTGTGTATTGCTTAATTTGCAAAGAAAACATAAAATAGCAAATAAAAACTCTGGACATTACATGATCAATTCTTAATGAAAATGAAAATTAGAAGAAGTATGAGATTCAGAGATATGAGGAGAGTAGATTGATAACTTATTTAAAGCAAAATGAATGAGTAATCTACCTGAACAAAGTATGGAGAAATTTTCCTCGACTGTGAACTTGGTATGGACGACTGAGAGCACTTGAAGCTTCAGTAATGGACGTGTTAGCTTCAGAGCAGTACGATAAAGCTAACTAAATCACAATAAAGGAATGAGAGAGCCTCTGAAGGATAAAATGAATTTGAAAATTTCAGAGGTTTTGTGAGGTTCGTGCATAGTTTCTTTGGCTATCCAAGCTTTGGAAATTAAAGGGAACGTGGTATCCTATTTATAGGAGACTGAATGACAATGAGAATTGATTGAAATAGTGAGGTTTGGAGGGAGTTTGAGTGAAGCCATGAGCATGATGGACGTGTGACACCATGTGCATCAAAACTCATCCAAATGATGCATTTTGATGCTCCAAACAATTTAAACATCTTTGTTAATCATGTTTACAATGTTTGAAGAAAGGTAGCATTTGGAGATCTGAGCAAAAAGTTACATAATTTTGAAATAGAGAAAAACACACGGATTCTTGATACTTAGAAAAATACTAAGTATGGAACCTCAAAATGACCTATAATGTCTTGCAAACTTACAAGCCCTTCCACTCAAAATTTGATCTTGATCCTTGAAGATGAAATGAGGTAGACTCTTAAAATTGAATTTTGGAATTGAGATCACTCAAAAATCATAAAAATTGAAAGAGTTATAGCATTTGGAAGATGATGAACTAATTTGGGGAAATTCACAAAAGACTTGTAATCTTTTCAATTCTTAAACAACTTTCCAAACATTTGTAAGACTAGCACCTTGAAAAAAAGTTGTAGTAGATATCCCAAAGAGTATTGTAGAAAAAGAATGACCTCAAGGAGATAAAAGATGATCAAGTTATGATCATTTAAAGTCAAACCCTAAGATTCAAAGGCTTTTCAAAGGGACTTGTAATCTTCTTCAAATTTAAATGGTCCTCCATGCCAAATTAGCCTTTGATCCTTGAAGAGAAGATATTAAGGACACTTTGAAGAGAATCATGAATTTGAAATCACTTAAATATCACAAAAATCGAGTAAGATATGGCCTTTAGAAGTCAACAAACCCTAGCTCGAAGAGTGTCAAAATAACTTGGAACCCCTTTCTAATTTTAATGATTTTCCTTGCACAATAATCATGTGAGGATAAGTTGTTGTAGATGATGATAAGAGTCCATAGAAAAAATAACCAACTCAAAATGTTAAAAATTGAGAGAGTTAAGCACTTGTAACCACTGAATCAAGTGCTTATTCAATTAGGTCAAACTTGTTGAATCAACCCTTGAATCATTTTCATTTTATTTGCAAAAATAGAGCATGAGGGATCACATTAGACCTTGAAATGATGTTATCTTGAAACACACTCAAAGATGGAGCTTAAGTCTCAATGAAACTTGTTAAAGAAGGCATGGAGATAAACACACGAACCTATTAATGTTCTTGATGAATACCACCACCAACCTTGAGGAAAAACTTGACCTAAATAAGGTGAGAGAGCTCTTTGAACCAAAAAAACTTTGATATTATAGACATAGCCTTGAAGCTTAAATTCTTCCAATCCATTGAAGAACCATTTGAGTGAGGACTATCCCTCAAAACCCTAGATTAGATAGTGAGATGGATGCAGTTGTGTTATCTCCTACAATATATACATATTTTGATGTTAGTTAAGAGTTAATCAACATAAGATGCACATGTACAAGATACACAATTTAAGGTGCTTGGTGATCCCTCAAGGGAAAAATTAAAGATAGGATGAAGTACAAGGGAGAACCAACCCTAATGTGTGATCTTGATGTATTGATAATATGAGATAATGAGAGATCTTAGGGGGGAAAATTGGGGTATAACAGCTTCCCTTATTTAAGTGTCTTCTATCCGGAGATACGAAGGTTAAAATCTTTGTCTCGACGCGATTGAAGATACTTAAATACAACACAAACCCTATTTGTATCCCTAAGATGCCATGCAATGTTTATAATTATGATGCAAATGACCAACTCCGTAGGTGACACAGAACACCATTAGGGAGGCAAAAAATAAAATAGGCACCCTAATGAAGAGAGTTCAATCAAGCAAATAAATTACTGGGAAACAACACGATTCTGGGGTGACTATAAATAGGCAAAACCAAAAATCATGATTAAAGAAACCAAATGCATAGTAAGATTCCAACGACGGAAATTCCTAACAATGCAAGCAACAAACTAACAAGGAGGTAACCATTAAATAGGGTTTTTGACTAGACTGGGGAAAGAAACTTAATTATGTTGGAGAAAAAAAAGCAACTCCGTTTGGGAAAAGAAGACTCAACTCTGCTGGGGTAAAGCCTAAAGAGGAGACAAAGTATCATCAACTCAATAAATAAGGAAAAAGCAATGGATAACAACAACTGATAGATAACTATTAACTACCTACTCGTAGATCGTAGCAAAAAGAGAGTAACACCGACTCACAAGGGATCGGAAACTACCAACCAGAATGATGCAAGTAGAAATGATAAGATAATACTGGCTCATAGATGATGGTAAACATCAGTATTAAGGTAGGTAACAAATGATTGACATTAGTACTTATGACTGGGAAAAAATGATTGACATTAATGCTTATGACTGGGAACAAAAGTTTGACATTAGTGCTTATGACTGGGAACAAAGGATTGACATCAGTAATTATGACTGGGAACAAAGGATTGACATCTACGCTTATGGCTGAGAACAAAGGATTGACATTAGTGCTTATGGCTAGGAACAAAGGATTGATATTAACATTTATGGTTGGGAACAAAGGATTGACATCAACACTTATGACTGGGAACAATTGGTTGACATCAACACTTATGGTTGGGAAAAAATGGTTGACATCAGTACTTACGACTGAGAACAAATGGTTGACATTAGTACTTATGACTGGAAACAAAGGATTGACATTAATACTTATGACTGGGAATAATTGGTTGACATCAGTACGTATGACTGGAAACAGATAAACTCTATTAGGGTAAAGTCCAATGAGGAGAAAGACGGTGAATTACCAACTCAGGGGTGAAGGTAGTAAAAACATAGAACAATAACAAGTTTCCTAAAATTCTGGCATTCCACCTAGAACGGGTCTCAACTTCTTCTTTAACTGAGGCATTCCACCTGGAAAGGGTAACAAACTTTACCAACTTCTCGATTTCACTGAGAATGGTAAGAGTTTCTTCTTTAACCAATATATCACTTGGAAAGAGTGATGAACTACTGTAAAGATTTTTCAACGAACTATCTTTGTCATTGGAGTAAAGCCAACCCCAAAAACGAACTATCTCCCATAACATAGAGACTATTATTCATCAGATTAAAAACATCTTCTTTGGCATTAATAGACTTACTGGAGAAGTACATGTTTCTTAAATAAAGAGACTTCCACTTGTTGTCACAAAAAGGATTGCAATAACATTGCTGGGAAATGAATTTTGACTTCGTGGAGAATACCAACACATTCCTGCTCAGGGGGATAAAGTATTCACGTGCAAAATAAATGCATATTCTCAATCCAAGGATCACAGCCTATAAGGATCAAAATAATATTGATGACGGGGACCAAAAATTCAAACCAGGAATAAACCAGAGTGGAACAATCAACCAAGACACCATCCAATGAGGAATAAACTCAAGTGGGGGTCAAATTCCATCCAGATGATAAGTTGGGTAGGAAGGCTAAAGCAAAATTCTTCCACGAGAGATAACTCAGTGGTGAAATTGAAAGGATATATACTTTCTGTTTAAGGTTGACACTCTATTGGGAGAGGATAACACAACTCTACAACGAGAATAAAAAATCAACATAAACATCATGTATATGCTGACAAAATAAACATGCTGCAATGTAGATAACTTGACAAAACCAACTTGGGTAAGGACAACACTCAGCTAAATCACATCCAGGATGGAAATTCCATAAGAGAGTTAGCACCAACTGAGGAAATAAAGTCCTACTTCAAGGCTTAACTTCACTAGGAAGGAACATGGCTTGAAAATAATCAAAGCAAAATCTAATAGCAATAAACCAATACAGTTGCAGGGATATAATAAACTCCTTCAGGCTTCACCAGGGAATATCATACAGACTTTATTAGGGAAGACAATGCCACATCGTCTACACTTCAAATGGGGATGTCGTACTGACTTCACTAGGGAAGACAAAGCCACCGTCTAGGGGAGCCCAAATACATTCTTCAATATCAAGAGTAGTGGTTGTGCAAACTTCTATGGGGAAGTTAGAGAAACTTTATGGGGTTATTCAAACATAAAGGGAAACATCATCCTTGATTCATCTAGGGAGTTAAGTTAACATCACAACAATAAGTCAAAATTATGGGGATTTTAAATCAAACTCAACACTTGGCGAGAGAAAACCCAAAAAGTTGAAAGCTATCTCAACACTTAGAAAAGATATTGCCCTTGTCCGACTACTTGGGGAGCACACAACAACAACAATGCCATAACTGGAAAGAACAATGCTCTGCAAGATATTCTTCATCAAGTCTCAATATAAAGGGAGAAGGATTCCAACAAATGAGCAAAGGCTTCATAACTTTACAATCTTCACTTGATCACAAACCAGTTGGGGAAAGGATCATGCTCAACTATAGAAATTTGCATCAAGACCTAACTGGGGAATATGGGATAATTGTATCAAACCACCCAAACCAACACCACATATTAACTGATATGAAATCCAACTATCCAAGGGACAATCACAGGTGGACTATACACATATCAGCAAGAGTAACCCGAGAATACTTCTTCGGGAATCTTTTCAAAACTTCTGAGTTCATCCATCCTTGGAACCACTACTTTTGTCCCGCTTGAATCACAAAATTGAAGTAAAAATTAATTTGCATATTCTTTTCAAAAACATGTTTTTATATTTAAGTATTTTTGTTTTGACAAATACTATTAGTAATAAATGAAAGTTGTGTAGACAAAATAAAATAAGAACTATAAATAATTGGATAAAGGCTCAAACTTTATTAATAGAATCGATGTCCGAAAATGGCGTGACTCCATGGATGATTACAAAGTTTTGGAAAATGGTAAATACATGGAAAATATACATTGAAACACAATGACCATTATTCTCCCTAACAACTTTGAACTCATGAGCATAGGCTTCAGTTAAAGTGTGATGAGGATCCAAGAAGATTGTTGCTTCAATGATTAAGTCTTGTCTGCCGCAGTTACTTGCCAGGAAATCCCTAACTTTTGCCTAGGTTGCCCTTGCGGGTTTTCAACCTACTGGAAAAATTTATTCTTTTTATGTCTCTAACTTTTTCCTAGACCACGCTTTCAGGTTTTCAGCCTACCGAGATGCTCTTTTTTGCCTAAGCCTCCCTTTCAGATTTTCAACTTAGCGAGTTGTTCTTTTATTTCTTTAGGCGAAGTATTTCTTGACTGCATCAAAATTTATGGGACGTGGGAATTCCTCACCATCCATAGTTTCAAGAATCAACGCACCGCCAGAGAAGGCTTTCTTGACAACATATGGGCCTTCATAATTGGGAGTCCACTTGTCCCTAGAATCAGCATTAAAAGACATGATCTTTCTGAGCACAAGGTCTCCTTCTCGAAATTCACGAGGTTCTACCTTCTTATCAAAAGCTTTCTTCATTCTTATTTGATATAACTGACCATGACACAAGGCCGTCATTCTCTTTTCTTTAATTAAATTCAACTGGTCAAACCTATTAGGACCCATTCAGCCTTTGACAACTTGGTTTCCATTATTACACACAAAGAGGGAATCTCAACCTCAACGGGGACACTGCTTCCATACCCTACACAAGAGAGAACGAGGTTGCCCCTATTGAAGTACGGACAGATGTACGATACCCATGCAAAGCAAAAGGGAGCATATCATGCCAATCCTTATAGGTAACAACCATCTTCTGGATAATCTTAATGTTTTTATTTTAGCAACTTCAACAACCCCATTCATCTCAGGCATGTAAAGAGACGAGTTGTAATGGATAATCTTGAATTCTTCACAAATTTATGTCATCATCTTATTATTAAAGTTTGAGTCGTTATCAGTGATAATCCTACCTAGCACACCATACCGACATATAAGATTGTTCTTAATAAATCGTACTACCACCTACTTGGTGATATTAGCATTAGAAGCTACTTCCACCCACTTGGCGAAGTAGTCAATTGCCACTAAGATGAAACGATGTCCATTTGACGCCTTGGGTTCAATCATTTCAATCATATCAATACCTCCATATAGAAAAAGGCCATGGGGAAGAAATAACATTGAGAAGCGTTGGAGGCACATGAATCTTGTCAACATAAATATGACATTTATGGCACTTCTTTGCAAATTTGTAATAGTCATATTCCATTGTTAGCTAATAGTAACTTGCCCTAAGCATCTTCTTTATCACCGAACGTCCATTGGCATGGGTACCAAAGGAACCTTCTTGAATCTCAGGCGTTAACATGTCCACTTCGTGTCTATCCACGCATTTGAGTAAGATCATGTCATAATTTCTCTTGTATAACACATCTTCATTGAGGAAAAAGATACCTGCCAACCTTCTCAATGTCTTTTTATCTTTGTTGGACGTACCAAACGGGTATTCTTGAGTCTGAAGGAAGTGCTTGATGTCATAATACCAAGGTTTATCATCTAATGTCCTCTTTGTGGAAAACACATGAGCTGGTCTATTAAGACGTCGAATTGTAATATGAGGTACATCATTCCAAGCATTCACTTGGTACATAGAAGCCAAAGTGGCTAAAGCATCTTTCATATGATTCTCATCTCTAGGAATATGATGGAATTCAACTATATTGAAGAAAGGTAATAATCTTCTTGCATAATATTTGTAGGGAATCAAGCCAATGTGACGAGTCTCACACTCTCCTTTGATCTGATTTATTACCAAAGTTGAGTCACCATATACATCAAGAATTTTGATTCTGAGATCTATAGCCTCTTCAAGACCCATTATACAAGCTTCATACTCCTCCATGTTATTGGAACAATTGAATGTCAACCTTACAGTAAAAGGGATATGTGACCCATGGGGAGTGATTATCACGATACCAATTTCTTTTCCATAATCATTTACAGTTCCATCAAACACCATACCCCATCGGGATTCAGGATCGGGACCTTCCTTAGGCAAAGGATCATCACAATCTTTAACTTTTAAATACATCATATCCTCATCAGGGAAATCAAACTTAAAAGACTGATAATCATCAACTGGTTGGTGAGTGAGGTACCCCGCCAACACACTACCTTTAATGGCATTATGAGTACGGTATTCAATATCATATTCAGACAACAGCATCTGCCAACGGGTAATTCTTCCAATAAGAGCAGGTTTCTCAAATATGTACTTAATTGGATCTGTTTTGGATATCGATCAAGTAGTGTGATTCAACATATATTGCCGCAATCGCTTTGCCGCCCATGCCAAACACAACATATCTTTTCAAGCATAGAATAACGTGACTCACAGTCAGTGAACTTCTTGCTCAAATAATCAATGGCATATTATTTTCTTCCTATTTCATCTTGTTGTCCTAAAATGCAACCCATAAAATTATCCAACACATTCAGATACATAATTAATGGTCTTCCTTCAACGGGAGAGAGCAAGATAGGAGGTTCAAGCAGATATTGTTTAATGCTTTCAAATGCCCTTTGGTAATCATTCATCCACACACAACCTTGATCTTTCTTTAACAGCTTGAAGAATGGTTCACATATTGCATTCACATGGGAAATAAACCTGGAAATGTAATTTAAACGTCCAAGGAAGCCTCTAACTTGATTTTCAGTTCTTGGTGCAGGCATTTTCTTGAATTTCTTTAACTTTATCAGGATCAACTTCAATTCCTTTTTGGATGACAATGAAACCTATCAACTTTCTTGAACAAACACCAAAAGTACATTTATTTGGATTCAAGCGGAGACGATACTTCCTCAAACGCTGAAAAAATTTCAACATGTCTTCCATATGCCCTTCTTCATTCTGAGATTTTACGATCATATCATCAACATATAGTTCAATTTCCTTATGCATCAGATCATGGAATAGGGTTGTCATATCCCTCTGGTACATTGCACTAGTGTTCTTCAACCCGAAAGGCATCACTCTGTAATAGAATATTCCCCAGGGTGTGTGATAAACGTTGTATTTTCCATGTCCTCATGAGCCATCTTAATTTGACTATATCTGGAAAATCCGTCCATGAACGAGAACACTTTGAATTTTGTTGTGCTATCAACCAACATATCAATATGAGGCAATGGGAAATCATCTTTTAGACTTGCTTTATTTAAATGTCTATAATCAATGCACATGCAGACTTTTCCGTCTTTCTTCGATACTGGAACAATATTGGCAAAGTTATTCGCAATTTCTATTTGATTGGTGGATATTCTGGCTTTAACGGCAAATGATGTTCCACTATATCGGTGTCCAAACTAGGCATGTCTTGGAAAGACCAAGCAAAGATATCCACATAATCTTTCACCAACTCAATCAACCTTCTCTTCGCATTGGGATGAAGTAGTGCCCCAATCTTGACTTCTTTCGAATCTTCTTCTGAACCCAAGTTAATCATCTCCAACGACACTTTATACGACTAAATGGTATTTTCCTCACGTTCAAGCAACCGTGAAACCTCTTCTGGGGTTTCATCATATTCTTCTTCTTCAGCCATATACACAGGATATTCAAAGTTAGGAGAGGGTGTCAGGTCATTGCACTCAACCGATTTTTTAATTAATCTACACATATGATTTATGATTGAATTTAGAAACTGACACATGTCACAAGTGATTATGCATATTTATTTACATTTATTATTTATTTCGAAAGGTTTTTTTTTATTACCATTTTTCAAGGAAAAACAGAAAATAAAGACACAATTTAGAAATCAAAAACAACTTTTATTAATGATCTTAAAATTCAAAACAAAAGACACACCCATACAACATCACTTTCACCTTGGGCAGAGTGAAAGACTTTTGAAAAGACAAACAAAAAACTAATTACTTTGAAATGTGAATGCAAGAAGGAAACTCAAGAAGTATTCAATTCTGGATTCTGACTCCATGTGTCACAAAGTTCGGCATCTCTTGCTCTGGCTTATCTTCGAGAATAACTTCGATCTTTGGAGTAGTTGAATAAAGATATTTTGCACTGTGAAAGATGTCTTGATATTTACTCAAAGCAGACTTTGGCTTCACAACTTTATTCTTCATAGAGAACCCAAACAAGTCCCATTCATGTTCACACGTGAATTAATAACCTGCCCCATACCTTGCTAGGGCCCTTCTGCACTACCTGTTGCGCATCCTTAAGTGAGGTGATAGAAGCTTCATTATTCTTTATATTATCAATAAATAAATCTTAGAAATGAGTTCCAACAACAGCTTCATTAGCTTCTACAAAGCTAAAGGAAGACAAATGAGATATCAATAGAGCTTGCTCACCGTTCACAATAACTACCTTTCCTTCACGGAAAAATTTCAGTTTTTGATGCAGGTTGAAGTAACAGCTCCTGCTTCATGGATCCAAGATCGTCCCAATAAAAATCTATAGGCTGGGACAATATTCGTAACCTGAAAGGTGATTTGGAATAAGTGTGGACCTATGTGAATAGGTAAATCCACTTCTCCAATGATATATTTTCTCGAACCATCAAAAGCTTTTACTATGATGCAACTAGGGAGCATAGGAGTTCCTTGGTATTTGAGCTTTATGAGAGTACTTCTTGATATGAAATTCAAAGAAGATCCAATGTCTATCAGCACATTGGACAAAAAGTCATTCTTACAATTCATAAATATATGCAGAGTCGGGTTATGGTTTCTCCCTTCATCAGGCAATTCCTCATCACAAAAACTCAGATTGTTACAAGATGTAATATTCCCCACAACACTGTTGAATTGATCCATAGACACATCCCTTTCAACAAAATCCTAATCTAACACGCTCATCAAAGATTCCTGATGAGCAGAAGAGTTCATCAACAAGGCTAAAATGGAAATCTTAGATGGAGTTTGCAACAACTGATCCATAATCTTGAAATCAATCATCTTGATAATTTTTATCAGATCATCAATATCCTTTTACAAGGCAGCGCTACTAGGTTCTCCTACCACTTTATTTGGTTCAGAATTCTCAACAACCTTCTTACCATAATTAACATATCTTCAAAAGGTAGGGGCGAAGACACGACCACTACGATTTACTCGACTAGCTTTTGCAATATTCTCAACATGGGACAAAGGTTGGATAGGAATTTCCACACCATCTTCCAAGATAGCTGCATTGTACTTATAAGACACATCTTTATCTGATTCATATGGGATAAGACCAGGCAGACAAATAACTACGAGAGCAACAATAGGTTTGTTGCGATATGTTATCTATACAGAAGTGGGAACACCAAAATATGGTATGATGACATTCACTCCTTTCTCTTCAGCATATTCAGGAAGCATACCTTCATCAGAAGAAAAGAATTCATCATCAAAAACATACTCATCATCAGACATGTCCTTAACAGGGTAGTCTTTGATCATGTTAACTCCATTATAATCATATCTGTTTCTTGTGACTCTGATAGTAACTTTGTCTAAAAGTAACTGAATACCTCTTCTTACAATGGAATAACCACGGGAAATTCTGCATCAAATCTGACAAGAACCATAATGATGTAGCTCCTAACCATCCATATAACAAAAATAAGCATGCAACTGCACCAGATCATCATCCATATAATTCACGTCAAAAATTTGAAACTCTTCAAGACATCCTGCAACCATGTTCACTCCCACTTCATATTCAGCCCTGGGTTTGATGATATGGATAAGGCCTTGATCCAACATCTCTTGTAAATCACCTTCTACCACCGAACAACCGCATACCCGGCAGGCTTTATGGTCATGCTCATTGTGATCGTTTTGATATAGCAAAGCATGCATCTTCACCAAATTCCCTCTTACCATGTTTATGTCAAAGATTCTGAATTCTCCTGGACCATCAGAAACCATATTCACAACACCTCAACCTTCATGCTTGGGTAGTAGATTAACCTTCACATTGGGACCAATATCTTTAAAAGACAGGAGGCCAGATCTTACCATCTTCTGTACTTCAGACTTCAATGGATAACAGTTTTCAATGTTGTGCCCAGGGGCTCCTTGATGAAAAGCACAAGTCTGATCAGCTTTATAATACCATGTCAAAGTTTGAGGTATAGCAGGGGGAGGCCTAGTCTACATCAGACTCTTTTGAATAAAATTGAGAAACAATTTTGTATAACTCATTGGGATAGCATCAAAAGCTTCTCTCTTCTGACCTTTCCCTTGATTACCTTGTTGAGGTGTTCTCTAATAGGCAACAACAGTCGGAGTTACATTAAAGACCGGAGTTACTGAAGCAACCTGTTGTTGATGCTGATGACGTCTTCTTGGAGGTCTAATCCTTCTTTCTTGAACAACAACATTCGTTTCCCCTTCTTTCTTTTTAGAAAACCCATATGATGATTTATTTGTTCCACTAGAACCTTCATTTTTTGACAATCGTCCTTCCCTGACGACTTCCTCTAGATGGACGCCCATACTTACCATCTCAATGAAATCACTTGGCATACTCGCCATAATTCTTTCATAGTAAAATGAACCAAAGGTTTTTAGGAAGACCTTAGTCATTTCTTGCTCTCCTATTGGGGGTACCACTTGGGCAGCAACCTCGCGCCAACGCTGCGTATGCTCTTTAAGTGATTCCTTATCTCTCTGAGCCGCTCTCAATTAGTCACAGTCAGGTGACATAAACATGTTGTACTTATGTTGTTTCACCAAAGCTTCTCCTAAGTCATTGAATATGTAGATGTTGTTACCGTCTGATGCCATATACCATTTCAAGGCAGCACCAGTTAAACTATCCTGGAAGAAATGAATAAGCAAGTGTTGGTTATCAGTATGAGTGGACATCCTTATAATATACATGACGAGGTGGTCACGGGGGCAAGTGTTACCCTTGTGCTTCTCAAATTTTGGTACTTTAAACTTTGCTGGCACTTTCACATTAGGAACCAAGCTGAGGTCACTGACATTCTGTCTGAATAACTCTTTTCCTCGGAGAGCCTTCACTTCTTTCTGCATTTCATTGAATTAATCTTGAAAATCATACATTCGGTCATAAAAGCCCAAACTTTCACTTGGTGGAGGTGGCGCGTGATAAACTTCATCATTAATAACAGGCATAACGCATTCACTACAGGAGGTGTAACATGATGAATCTCATCATTAATTATAGGGACAACATGCACCATAAGAGGTGCATAAATAATAGCAGTTTGAACAAATGGAGCAACTTGAGCAGCAGGATTGTAACCTTCTGACATGAAATTCTCAAGCATTCCCGACGGGTAACCGAGAGGCATACAATATTGAGTAGCGGTAACTGGAATAACAGAGATAGGAGCTGACAAAACCTCTTAAATAATGGTCGTCTACTATGGTTGAGTAGCATGAGGAGACGGAGGAGGAGAAGGTGGTGGTTGATTCTGAGCAGCCACTAACAACTCTACCAAAGTAGTTAGGTTGCCATACCAACCCTCAAAGTGTCACTTCTTCGCGCAGCTCATGATTCTCTTGTTCAAAATTTTCCATCTTCATCTTAGAATTAGCCTGAGATTGTAGCAATGAGACAGCTTGCCGACTGAACGAGGTAGAGAAATAAGTAAGACACATGGGAATGAATAGGAATGCAAAAATATATGCGAAATGATGCATGATATACAATTCAAATGATTTATTTTGTTTATTCAAGGAACTCAAAGAATTATAAACAATTGCAAATATTGAGGAACCAACACATTTGGAAATGCTGAAAAACCTCATTTTAATAATAACTTTGGAATAGATTATAACTTTTAGTACAAGTTTCAATAATCCTAAGTACAAGAAAATAGAGATATAATTTAAAAATCCTAAGGAGCCCAAGCTGATGAAGATCTTTGCACACACTAATGATTTCCCTTGAGTCTTGCAATTTGAGCCTTCAATTGCCTGTTCTCTTATGCATACTTATCAATGACTTCCTTCCATCCACCAGAATCAAAAAATGGGTGACCAGGACTTGGCTGAACTCTAGAGGATGTTAGACGGTGTGGCAAGTGATCGAGAGAGAGGGTGAATAGATCACATTCTTATTATCCACAATTTAAAATCTTTTATCAAAGTTGATTAAAAACAACAGAAAAACACGGTCCTGAATCGACTTCCGTCTATTTTGAACCGACTACTAGAAAACCAGACATACAATAAACTTATTAGATTTTTATTAAGATGAAATAGATGAAATTTAACAAAAATCAAATGTACGTTTCAATGTGCTTATCACAAGAGCACTATTTCTAATGAGAAAAATAAACTTGCAATCACTTTTGTCGAACATTTAGCGTATGCTTGTTCGATGATCAACAATAATGGTAGTTTAGCAAAAGAGTTTGTACCACTATTGTATCATTGAACAGAAAAACTAGCAGGCCAATTGAATCACAAATATGCATAAAACATAAAGAGAAAGAGAGAAAGAAAAACATTACACAGGGAGTTTGGTAAGGAAGTTCCCCACTATCGTCCTCGCGTATGGGTACGTCTCTCTCTCAATTTCAAACTAAAATTGAGACTTGTTATTTCAAAGTGCTGAATGTTGTTTACAAGGTTACAATACAAAGACAAAACTTAATCACAAAGATCTTCTTATTCTTGTATGAACCTTTACTTGATATGAGTTAATCAAGATATCACCTACAAGATCCACAGTCAATCCTCCGTTCCACGACCTGTTTATGAAATCACCCCGATTTCCAAACCCTATGTCTAATACGGTGGGAGAACTAGCTTGGTTATTTTGTGTTTGATCACAATTGTTGCGGATAACAAGAGTCTCCACCGACTTTTCTTTTATCCAAAAGGAAAGGTTGAAAAGAACAAGAAAGACCTTTCGAGATTATTTCTTGAGTTCGAGGGGTAGGTTATGAAAAGGGAAGGTATTAACACCCTTTTCATCCATAGTTATCTACGGACTCTTAGTTGCTTGCTAGATCTCTTGCTTTTTGTTTGAAAATGTGTTTGTGATGTGGGTTTTGAAAGTAATTTGAAAAGGAATGTTTTTGTAATGGTTCTCGTCTCTATAATAACGCGTACAAAGTGTTTTTTCTTTTGAAAAATGTTTAAAAGTGAGAGTGTGGGTGTATAAAATGTTTTTGTTGTGAGCAAGCGAGCAACTAGGAGCATCCTACCTACTCAAAAGGTCTTAATTATTCTTTTCCTCCTCCTATAGACATTGCTATCTTACCATTGATTTGGTAAGAAGCCCCACCATTGGATGTGAAGGGACGGGCGCAGGTTAATCGTACAGTCATAGAAGGCAACTTGTGAGACGCTTTAGCAATTTTCGCGAGGGACTAGATCATTTTACCGAAGGCAACATCGAGGGACATCGAGGGATTACGATCTTTTTTTATCGACGGGTCTTTGCTAAAGCATCCCATATTCGAGGGACATGACCATTTTTTCTGAGGCAACAAGCGAGATTACCCTAGAGGTGCGCGTGTGAAAGTGTGTTTGATTCAAGTTAATTTGTTCTTTGATTAGGTTATCTAGCGGTTAATTTTATGTCTTTCCATACACGACCAATTACTATACAGTATAAAGAAAACAGTAAGTTGCGAAAATTAAAATTCTACGCTATTACAGAGCTTTCGGGAATGGGGGTACAAATTTACAAATAGGGATGGATCAATGCGATTAAAAGTCCAAATAGGCAATCAATACAACCAAACCAAATCGAACCATTAATTAAAACTACAACAATCTATGAAGTAAAAAATTAATTAACAAAGTATGGAAATAAAATTCTTGGTATTTGTTTGAAAAGTTTGGAAAGAAAGATAGAATTCTATTCTATTAAAGAAAATAATTGATTAAAGAAAATAAATCATATGTATATTTTTTTATTATGAAGAAAATAAATAAATTAAAAGAACTTAAATAAACAACATTAAAAAATAAAATGTTAATTAACAAAATTAGATATTCACAAAAATTCTTAAACTAAATTTAAAAAAACTAAGCTAATTAAGAAAACATAAAAAACTAATAGTTAAAATAAACTAATTAGTAAACCAAAATAAAAATTAAATTACAATAGTTAAGACCAGAGGGTGCAGGCAGAAAATAGGGTGCTGAAAACTGGGGTGCTGGGCTCTAACCTGTTAGACCCAAAAGTTAGTTTTTTGTGTTTGTCTTTTTTGTCCAACAAAATGAAGAAAAACATAAAATGAAAAGCGTCCTCGGGGGGTCTCGAACCCAGGTCTCTACGCCTGCCCAATAATATCCCAACCGCTACACCACTTAATCATTTGCTTATTTTTTTGATTTTACTGATATATAAATTAAAGTTTGATAATTGGGTTGGGCCAACCAAAACAGGCCCAAACCCGGTTTTATGAAGGAATGGGATAGGGTTTTGTAAACCCTAATTGCTTGTAAATGATGTGCCATGGCCAGCATAGGGAAGAGGGAAAAAAAACTAACATTAGTCTCTTGTTATTCCAAGACAAAAACAGCTTCAATTTCTAGAAAAAAAAGTATCGATCATCAAAAACCAAAGCCCTCTCTCCTCTATTCGCTCAGTTTTTTCTCTTCACCAACAAATTGATTACCTTCTGCTATAATACTCACTTCTCAAACGATAAAAACAAGATAACTTTCCCAGTTTTTTTTATCGCTCATGTTTCTGCACAACTTTGTTCGAATTTTTGTTCAAAGGTAAAAAACAACAACAACAACCTTAATTGATTTCTCTGTTGTAACTCTTTGTCTTTAATTACTAATTTAATCTCTTTTTGTGTTAATATCTCCTCTCCGATCGGTTCTATCTCGGTTTGACATACATAGAGAAGATCTTCTTTTTTTATGACCAGTAGCAATCGGTGCTACATTTTCGACTCTCTTTTTGATTGAATCAACTGACTGTGTGGTGACGTGGCGACTGAGGTCGATGCATCGGAGTCCGACTATGGCAGATCGGGGATGGGAGATAGATGAGGAGCTTAGGGTTTTGAGGTGAGGTGGTGGATGAGTTGCGAGATTGTTGTTTGGTGGCAAGATGGAAGATCTGAGTGCCGTCGATGAAAAGGTTCGCGACGGCGACATGTTCCCGGTTCTAGCGAGGATAAAGGTAGGTTTCTCATCTCATGAAAGAGATTCTTGCTTTACAGAACTGGGTCAATTAACAACATGATTAGATTGTGAGTTATTGGCCTCAACATGCCATGGTTGTTCTGCCTCAATATTTCTAGCAGATTTGACTTGACTTTGTCCTACTGCAAGATGGTTTGAATCTGCTCATGACATTTTGGATGACATAGAGGCTGCAAGGTTTCTTGATAACAATATCTCACAGGTTTTCTTTTGGTGTTATTCTAATGGCTTCTAATTTCTTGTAGGTTTTCTGTTACTACGTTTGCAGGTGTTGATGGAAGACTGCAAGTAGTTGCAGGGAGGGAGGTATGGATGTTGAAAGTTGTAACAGTTTGAAGAGAAACTTTGTTATGAGTGTTTTTTTAGTATCTTTTAACAATTACAGCAATAACAGCAAAACAACAGCAAAACAGTAGCATAAACAATAAAAGTACAACAAAAATTTAAGGCAACACAAAGAAGAAATACATGTATGAGATAAGAAAGGGAGGCTTACAGAGGTTGCTAATTGTTGTTAGAGTGACTCCGTGTTTTCTTTGACAGGGAAGTTGATTTATGTAAACTATCTCTCTTTTCCTTAATATTTCTGAAGGTTTGTGTGAGGGAAAATGATGCTAATAATTGGGGTTTTTGTATGCTTTGTGATGTTGCTGTGTTTTCTTTTGAACAACAATATTACTCTGTTTTTTTATGGATGATGCCGTTGGCCTTTGGTTCTGTTTGTATCTGCCTTTTTATAAGTGGGAAATATGGATTTGGGGGGAAAATAAGATAAACATTTGAACTATTATGAGGCATTGTTCCATTGCTTTTTTAGAGGAAGTGTGTGTTCTTTCCATTTTGGTGCAAACTGATAGCATAGCAGTAAGCAGCATAACAGTTGGCCTGGACTGGTTTATTTGTTTTTTTGTGGACTTTTTTGGACAGTACATGCTGGGCTGCAATGCAGTTTTTCTGGGCAGCAATGTAGTATGTTTTTTTTACAATATTTGTTTTCTTTATTAACCAAAAAAAACATATTTTTGTGATTTGCAATGAAGATTCTTTTTGGGCCAATGATAGGACAAAGTTGAGGCTTTTGTTAGGCTTAAATCCTCGATTTGTGATGTTGCTATTTCTGAATTTTGTATTTGTCTACTGTGATTTTGCTACACCACCCTTTTTCTGATTCCTCTCACAAGTCCTAATGATGAGATTAGGAACAAAATCTTCTTTTAAACTTCATTATTTATATGCTAACTATATCTTCCTTTTCTTTGGAAAGGTAATTTACAATGAGAAGTCATGGATGGGCTTGAAGTAAGTGGTGAAGCTTGGCACGACGAGTTTGGTAGTTTTTGAAGAAGACATCAAAGTTTTGCAAATTAGGATTTAGGAAACCTTGTAGAATTTGCCAACACCTTAGAATAATTTCTCCATGACAAAACAAACTTGTAACTTTGAAATTGATGTAGTAATATGAAACTTTAAGTGAATGAAATTTCTTGTAACTTAATCGCACATTCGAATAATTGAACTTGTTATTGCTTGTAATTTTTGTAGCTTGAGATTTGAATGAAACTTTGAACAATGACAAGTTTGAATCAAACTTTGCCTATTATGTGAATAAACTTGATGATGGAGTTGAGAACTTTGAAGGGTAAACTTTGAATCATGTTTAGGTCAAGCCTTGTCCATGTATCACCTTTTAAAATTTCAAATGATTGAAAGGTCCTTGTAATTCCTTGCCTATTGAATTTTAGTTCAACACTCTAATCGAACTTGCGTGACACGCAATGAAATTTGAAAAGATGATGGTGCCTTAAACTCTAAGAAACTCACATTTCAAGACATCCAAATGAAGCTTACTTCTAAGCTTAGTGCGCTTTAAACCTTAATAAAGTGATCTTTTAAATGAATGAACTTTACTTCAATTCTCAATTAAAACTAAACTCAAATTCCAAATCAATTTGCCTTTGCAGGAACAACCAAGTTTTGATCATAATGAATTCTTTGCCTCATGTTTTGCATCATGCTTTGCGTCTAATCTCTATAACAATAATGCCTTCATGAATTGAAATTAGAAGCTAGACTTTTTAAAGTCAGGAATTGACTTATAACATTTTGATAAATTTGAAAACCTTCTAAGCATAATTTGACTCAGATCTTTGAAGTAATTCTCATAGACAATGCTATTTATGATACTTCGAAAAAAGAATCTCCTTAGGTTGTTGAGAATTGAAGAAATTATGAACCTCACAAATTGGGCAAGAGTTTCTTGTGAGTAGATCAAATTTGCAATATGACCTCTAAAATATTCGAATTTCTGATGATCTTTCACACATAATCAGCTCTTGACATGTAAAGGGAAATTGGAGATGATGTCAAGGAGAGTCGTATGCAAAAGAACCACTAAAAAATGTCGAATAATAAAGAAGTTACAATTGTTTGAATTTGATCTTGAAAAGATCACATTCTTATTATCCACAATTTAAAACTAGACGGTGTGGCAAGTGATCGAGAGAGAGGGTGAATAGATCACATTCTTATTATCCACAATTTAAAATCTTTTATCAAAGTTGATTAAAAACAACAGAAAAACACGGTCCTGAATCGACTTCCGTCTATTTTGAACCGACTACTAGAAAACCAGACATACAATAAACTTATTAGATTTTTATTAAGATGAAATAGATGAAATTTAACAAAAATCAAATGTACGTTTCAATGTGCTTATCACAAGAGCACTATTTCTAATGAGCAAAATAAACTTGCAATCACTTTTGTCGAACATTTGGCGTATGCTTGTTCGATGATCAACAATAATGGTAGTTTAGCAAAAGAGTTTGTACCACTATTGTATCATTGAACAGAAAAACTAGCAGGCCAATTGAATCACAAATATGCATAAAACATAAAGATAAAGAGAGAAAGAAAAACGTTACACATGGAGTTTGGTAAGGAAGTTCCCCACTACCGTCCTCGCGTATGGGTACGTCTCTCTCTCAATTCCAAACTAAAATTGAGACTTGTTATTTCAAAGTGCTGAATGTTGTTTACAAGGTTACAATACAAAGACAAACCTTAATCACAAATATCTTCTTATTCTTGTATGAACCTTTACTTGATATGAGTTAATCAAGATATCACCTACAAGATCCACAGTCAATCCTCCGTTCCACGACCTGTTTACGAAATCACCCCGATTTCCAAACCCTATGTCTAATACGGTGGGAGAACTGGCTTGGTTATTTTGTGTTTGATCACAATTGTTGCAGATAACAAGAGTCTCCACCGACTTTTCTTTTATCCAAAAGGAAAGGTTGAAAAGAACAAGAAAGACCTTTCGAGATTATTTCTTGAGTTCGGGGGGTAGGTTATGAAAAGGGAAGGTATTAACACCCTTTTCATCCATAGTTATCTACGGACTCTTAGTTGCTTGCTAGATCTCTTGCTTTTTGTTTGAAAATGTGTTTGTGATGTGGGTTTTGAAAGTAATTTGAAAAGGAATGTTTTTGTAATGGTTCTCGTCTCTATAATAACGCGTACAAAGTGTTTTTTCTTTTGAAAAATGTTTCAAAGTGAGAGTGTGGGTGTATAAAATGTTTTTGTTGTGAGCAAACGAGCAACTAGGAGCATCCTACCTACTCAAAAGGTCTTAATTATTCTTTTCCTCCTCCTATAGACGTTGCTATCTTACCATTGATTTGGTAAGAAGCCCCACCATTGGATGTGAAGGGACGGGCGGAGGTTAATCGTACAGTCATAGAAGGCAACTTGTGAGACGCTTTAGCAATTTTCGCGAGGGACTAGATCATTTTACCGAAGGCAACATCGAGGGACATCGAGGGATTACGATCTTTTTTTATCGACGGGTCTTTGCTAAAGCGTCCCATATTCGAGGGATATGACCGTTTTTTCTGAGGCAACAAGCGAGATTACCCTAGAGGTGCGCGTGTGAAAGTGTGTTTGATTCAAGTTAATTTGTTCTTTGATTAGGTTATCTAGCGGTTAATTTTATGTCTTTCCATACACGACCAATTACTATACAGTATAAAGAAAACAGTAAGTTGCGGAAATTAAAATTCTACGCTATTACAGAGCTTTCGGGAATGGGGGTACAAATTTACAAATAGGGATGGATCAATGCGATTAAAAGTCCAAATAGGCAATCAATACAACCAAACCAAATCGAACCATTAATTAAAACTACAACAATCTATGAAGTAAAAAATTAATTAACAAAGTATGGAAATAAAATTCTTGGTATTTGTTTGAAAAGTTTGGAAAGAAAGATAGAATTCTATTCTATTAAAGAAAATAATTGATTAAAGAAAATAAATCATATGTATATTTTTTTATTATGAAGAAAATAAATAAATTAAAAGAACTTAAATAAACAACATTAAAAAATAAAATGTTAATTAACAAAATTAGATATTCACAAAAATTCTTAAACTAAATTTAAAAAAACTAAGCTAATTAAGAAAACATAAAAAACTAATAGTTAAAATAAACTAATTAGTAAACCAAAATAAAAATTAAATTACAATAGTTAAGACCAGAGGGTGCAGGCAGAAAATAGGGTGCTGAAAACTGGGGTGTTAAGACCAGAGGGTGCAGGCAGAAAATAGGGTGCTGAAAACTGGGGTGCTGGGCTCTAACCTGTTAGACCCAAAAGTTAGTTTTTTGTGTTTGTCTTTTTTGTCCAACAAAATGAAGAAAAACATAAAATGAAAAGCGTCCTCGGGGGGTCTCGAACCCAGGTCTCTACGCCTGCCCAATAATATCCCAACCGCTACACCACTTAATCATTTGCTTATTTTTTTGATTTTACTGATATATAAATTAAAGTTTGATAATTGGGTTGGGCCAACCAAAACAGGCCCAAACCCGGTTTTATGAAGGAATGGGATAGGGTTTTGTAAACCCTAATTGCTTGTAAATGATGTGCCATGGCCAGCATAGGGAAGAGGGAAAAAAAACTAACATTAGTCTCTTGTTATTCCAAGACAAAAACAGCTTCAATTTCTAGAAAAAAAAGTATCGATCATCAAAAACCAAAGCCCTCTCTCCTCTATTCGCTCAGTTTTTTCTCTTCACCAACAAATTGATTACCTTCTGCTATAATACTCACTTCTCAAACGATAAAAACAAGATAACTTTCCCAGTTTTTTTTATCGCTCATGTTTCTGCACAACTTTGTTCGAATTTTTGTTCAAAGGTAAAAAACAACAACAACAACCTTAATTGATTTCTCTGTTGTAACTCTTTGTCTTTAATTACTAATTTAATCTCTTTTTGTGTTAATATCTCCTCTCCGATCGGTTCTATCTCGGTTTGACATACATAGAGAAGATCTTCTTTTTTTATGACCAGTAGCAATCGGTGCTACATTTTCGACTCTCTTTTTGATTGAATCAACTGACTGTGTGGTGACGTGGCGACTGAGGTCGATGCATCGGAGTCCGACTATGGCAGATCGGGGATGGGAGATAGATGAGGAGCTTAGGGTTTTGAGGTGAGGTGGTGGATGAGTTGCGAGATTGTTGTTTGGTGGCAAGATGGAAGATCTGAGTGCCGTCGATGAAAAGGTTCGCGACGGCGACATGTTCCCGGTTCTAGCGAGGATAAAGGTAGGTTTCTCATCTCATGAAAGAGATTCTTGCTTTACAGAACTGGGTCAATTAACAACATGATTAGATTGTGAGTTATTGGCCTCAACATGCCATGGTTGTTCTGCCTCAATATTTCTAGCAGATTTGACTTGACTTTGTCCTACTGCAAGATGGTTTGAATCTGCTCATGACATTTTGGATGACATAGAGGCTGCAAGGTTTCTTGATAACAATATCTCACAGGTTTTCTTTTGGTGTTATTCTAATGGCTTCTAATTTCTTGTAGGTTTTCTGTTACTACGTTTGCAGGTGTTGATGGAAGACTGCAAGTAGTTGTAGGGAGGGAGGTATGGATGTTGAAAGTTGTAACAGTTTGAAGAGAAACTTTGTTATGAGTGTTTTTTTAGTATCTTTTAACAATTACAGCAATAACAGCAAAACAACAGCAAAACAGTAGCATAAACAATAAAAGTACAACAAAAATTTAAGGCAACACAAAGAAGAAATACATGTATGAGATAAGAAAGGGAGGCTTACAGAGGTTGCTAATTGTTGTTAGAGTGACTCCGTGTTTTCTTTGACAGGGAAGTTGATTTATGTAAACTATCTCTCTTTTCCTTAATATTTCTGAAGGTTTGTGTGAGGGAAAATGATGCTAATAATTGGGGTTTTTGTATGCTTTGTGATGTTGCTGTGTTTTCTTTTGAACAACAATATTACTCTGTTTTTTTATGGATGATGCCGTTGGCCTTTGGTTCTGTTTGTATCTGCCTTTTTATAAGTGGGAAATATGGATTTGGGGGGAAAATAAGATAAACATTTGAACTATTATGAGGCACTGTTCCATTGCTTTTTTAGAGGAAGTGTGTGTTCTTTCCATTTTGGTGCAAACTGATAGCATAGCAGTAAGCAGCATAACAGTTGGCCTGGACTGGTTTATTTGTTTTTTTGTGGACTTTTTTGGACAGTACATGCTGGGCTGCAATGCAGTTTTTCTGGGCAGCAATGTAGTATGTTTTTTTTACAATATTTGTTTTCTTTATTAACCAAAAAAAACATATTTTTGTGATTTGCAATGAAGATTCTTTTTGGGCCAATGATAGGACAAAGTTGAGGCTTTTGTTAGGCTTAAATCCTCGATTTGTGATGTTGCTATTTCTGAATTTTGTATTTGTCTACTGTGATTTTGCTACACCACCCTTTTTCTGATTCCTCTCACAAGTCCTAATGATGAGATTAGGAACAAAATCTTCTTTTAAACTTCATTATTTATATGCTAACTATATCTTCCTTTTCTTTGGAAAGGTAATTTACAATGAGAAGTCATGGATGGGCTTGAAGTAAGTGGTGAAGCTTGGCACGACGAGTTTGGTAGTTTTTGAAGAAGACATCAAAGTTTTGCAAATTAGGATTTAGGAAACCTTGTAGAATTTGCCAACACCTTAGAATAATTTCTCCATGACAAAACAAACTTGTAACTTTGAAATTGATGTAGTAATATGAAACTTTAAGTGAATGAAATTTCTTGTAACTTAATCGCACATTCGAATAATTGAACTTGTTATTGCTTGTAATTTTTGTAGCTTGAGATTTGAATGAAACTTTGAACAATGACAAGTTTGAATCAAACTTTGCCTATTATGTGAATAAACTTGATGATGGAGTTGAGAACTTTGAAGGGTAAACTTTGAATCATGTTTAGGTCAAGCCTTGTCCATGTATCACCTTTTAAAATTTCAAATGATTGAAAGGTCCTTGTAATTCCTTGCCTATTGAATTTTAGTTCAACACTCTAATCGAACTTGCGTGACACGCAATGAAATTTGAAAAGATGATGGTGCCTTAAACTCTAAGAAACTCACATTTCAAGACATCCAAATGAAGCTTACTTCTAAGCTTAGTGCGCTTTAAACCTTAATAAAGTGATCTTTTAAATGAATGAACTTTACTTCAATTCTCAATTAAAACTAAACTCAAATTCCAAATCAATTTGCCTTTGCAGGAACAACCAAGTTTTGATCATAATGAATTCTTTGCCTCATGTTTTGCATCATGCTTTGCGTCTAATCTCTATAACAATAATGCCTTCATGAATTGAAATTAGAAGCTAGACTTTTTAAAGTCAGGAATTGACTTATAACATTTTGATAAATTTGAAAACCTTCTAAGCATAATTTGACTCAGATCTTTGAAGTAATTCTCATAGACAATGCTATTTATGATACTTCGAAAAAAGAATCTCCTTAGGTTGTTGAGAATTGAAGAAATTATGAACCTCACAAATTGGGCAAGAGTTTCTTGTGAGTAGATCAAATTTGCAATATGACCTCTAAAATATTCGAATTTCTGATGATCTTTCACACATAATCAGCTCTTGACATGTAAAGGGAAATTGGAGATGATGTCAAGGAGAGTCGTATGCAAAAGAACCACTAAAAAATGTCGAATAATAAAGAAGTTACAATTGTTTGAATTTGATCTTGAAAAGATCACATTCTTATTATCCACAATTTAAAACTAGACGGTGTGTCAAGTGATCGAGAGAGAGGGTGAATAGATCACATTCTTATTATCCACAATTTAAAATCTTTTATCAAAGTTGATTAAAAACAACAGAAAAACACGGTCCTGAATCGACTTCCGTCTATTTTGAACCGACTACTAGAAAACCAGACATACAATAAACTTATTAGATTTTTATTAAGATGAAATAGATGAAATTTAACAAAAATCAAATGTACGTTTCAATGTGCTTATCACAAGAGCACTATTTCTAATGAGCAAAATAAACTTGCAATCACTTTTGTCGAACATTTGGCGTATGCTTGTTCGATGATCAACAATAATGGTAGTTTAGCAAAAGAGTTTGTACCACTATTGTATCATTGAACAGAAAAACTAGCAGGCCAATTGAATCACAAATATGCATAAAACATAAAGAGAAAGAGAGAAAGAAAAACATTACACATGGAGTTTGGTAAGGAAGTTCCCCACTATCGTCCTCGCGTATGGGTACGTCTCTCTCTCAATTTCAAACTAAAATTGAGACTTGTTATTTCAAAGTGCTGAATGTTGTTTACAAGGTTACAATACAAAGACAAAACTTAATCACAAAGATCTTCTTATTCTTGTATGAACCTTTACTTGATATGAGTTAATCAAGATATCACCTACAAGATCCACAGTCAATCCTCCGTTCCACGACCTGTTTATGAAATCACCCCGATTTCCAAACCCTATGTCTAATACGGTGGGAGAACTAGCTTGGTTATTTTGTGTTTGATCACAATTGTTGCGGATAACAAGAGTCTCCACCGACTTTTCTTTTATCCAAAAGGAAAGGTTGAAAAGAACAAGAAAGACCTTTCGAGATTATTTCTTGAGTTCGAGGGGTAGGTTATGAAAAGGGAAGGTATTAACACCCTTTTCATCCATAGTTATCTACGGACTCTTAGTTGCTTGCTAGATCTCTTGCTTTTTGTTTGAAAATGTGTTTGTGATGTGGGTTTTGAAAGTAATTTGAAAAGGAATGTTTTTGTAATGGTTCTCGTCTCTATAATAACGCGTACAAAGTGTTTTTTCTTTTGAAAAATGTTTCAAAGTGAGAGTGTGGGTGTATAAAATGTTTTTGTTGTGAGCAAGCGAGCAACTAGGAGCATCCTACCTACTCAAAAGGTCTTAATTATTCTTTTCCTCCTCCTATAGACGTTGCTATCTTACCATTGATTTGGTAAGAAGCCCCACCATTGGATGTGAAGGGACGGGCGCAGGTTAATCGTACAGTCATAGAAGGCAACTTGTGAGACGCTTTAGCAATTTTCGCGAGGGACTAGATCATTTTACCGAAGGCAACATCGAGGGACATCGAGGGATTACGATCTTTTTTTATCGATGGGTCTTTGCTAAAGTGTCCCATATTCGAGGGACATGACCGTTTTTTCTGAGGCAACAAGCGAGATTACCCTAGAGGTGCGCGTGTGAAAGTGTGTTTGATTCAAGTTAATTTGTTCTTTGATTAGGTTATCTAGCGGTTAATTTTATGTCTTTCCATACACGACCAATTACTATACAGTATAAAGAAAACAGTAAGTTGCGGAAATTAAAATTCTACGCTATTACAGAGCTTTCGGGAATGGGGGTACAAATTTACAAATAGGGATGGATCAATGCGATTAAAAGTCCAAATAGGCAATCAATACAACCAAACCAAATCGAACCATTAATTAAAACTACAACAATCTATGAAGTAAAAAATTAATTAACAAAGTATGGAAATAAAATTCTTGGTATTTGTTTGAAAAGTTTGGAAAGAAAGATAGAATTCTATTCTATTAAAGAAAATAATTGATTAAAGAAAATAAATCATATGTATATTTTTTTATTATGAAGAAAATAAATAAATTAAAAGAACTTAAATAAACAACATTAAAAAATAAAATGTTAATTAACAAAATTAGATATTCACAAAAATTCTTAAACTAAATTTAAAAAAACTAAGCTATATAGAAAACATAAAAACTAATAGTTAAAATAAACTAATTAGTAAACCAAAATAAAAATTAAATTACAATAGTTAAGACCAGAGGGTGCAGGCAGAAAATAGGGTGCTGAAAACTGGGGTGCTGGGCTCTAACCTGTTAGACCCAAAAGTTAGTTTTTTGTGTTTGTCTTTTTTGTCCAACAAAATGAAGAAAAACATAAAATGAAAAGCGTCCTCGGGGGGTCTCGAACCCAGGTCTCTACGCCTGCCCAATAATATCCCAACCGCTACACCACTTAATCATTTGCTTATTTTTTTGATTTTACTGATATATAAATTAAAGTTTGATAATTGGGTTGTGCCAACCAAAACAGGCCCAAACCCGGTTTTATGAAGGAATGGGATAGGGTTTTGTAAACCCTAATTGCTTGTAAATGATGTGCCATGGCCAGCATAGGGAAGAGGGAAAAAAAACTAACATTAGTCTCTTGTTATTCCAAGACAAAAACAGCTTCAATTTCTAGAAAAAAAAGTATCGATCATCAAAAACCAAAGCCCTCTCTCCTCTATTCGCTCAGTTTTTTCTCTTCACCAACAAATTGATTACCTTCTGCTATAATACTCACTTCTCAAACGATAAAAACAAGATAACTTTCCCAGTTTTTTTTATCGCTCATGTTTCTGCACAACTTTGTTCGAATTTTTGTTCAAAGGTAAAAAACAACAACAACCTTAATTGATTTCTCTGTTGTAACTCTTTGTCTTTAATTACTAATTTAATCTCTTTTTGTGTTAATATCTCCTCTCCGATCGGTTCTATCTCGGTTTGACATACATAGAGAAGATCTTCTTTTTTTATGACCAGTAGCAATCGGTGCTACATTTTCGACTCTCTTTTTGATTGAATCAACTGACTGTGTGGTGACGTGGCGACTGAGGTCGATGCATCGGAGTCCGACTATGGCAGATCGGGGATGGGAGATAGATGAGGAGCTTAGGGTTTTGAGGTGAGGTGGTGGATGAGTTGCGAGATTGTTGTTTGGTGGCAAGATGGAAGATCTGAGTGCCGTCGATGAAAAGGTTCGCGACGGCGACATGTTCCCGGTTCTAGCGAGGATAAAGGTAGGTTTCTCATCTCATGAAAGAGATTCTTGCTTTACAGAACTGGGTCAATTAACAACATGATTAGATTGTGAGTTATTGGCCTCAACATGCCATGGTTGTTCTGCCTCAATATTTCTAGCAGATTTGACTTGACTTTGTCCTACTGCAAGATGGTTTGAATCTGCTCATGACATTTTGGATGACATAGAGGCTGCAAGGTTTCTTGATAACAATATCTCACAGGTTTTCTTTTGGTGTTATTCTAATGGCTTCTAATTTCTTGTAGGTTTTCTGTTACTACGTTTGCAGGTGTTGATGGAAGACTGCAAGTAGTTGTAGGGAGGGAGGTATGGATGTTGAAAGTTGTAACAGTTTGAAGAGAAACTTTGTTATGAGTGTTTTTTTAGTATCTTTTAACAATTACAGCAATAACAGCAAAACAACAGCAAAACAGTAGCATAAACAATAAAAGTACAACAAAAATTTAAGGCAACACAAAGAAGAAATACATGTATGAGATAAGAAAGGGAGGCTTACAGAGGTTGCTAATTGTTGTTAGAGTGACTCCGTGTTTTCTTTGACAGGGAAGTTGATTTATGTAAACTATCTCTCTTTTCCTTAATATTTCTGAAGGTTTGTGTGAGGGAAAATGATGCTAATAATTGGGGTTTTTGTATGCTTTGTGATGTTGCTGTGTTTTCTTTTGAACAACAATATTACTCTGTTTTTTTATGGATGATGCCGTTGGCCTTTGGTTCTGTTTGTATCTGCCTTTTTATAAGTGGGAAATATGGATTTGGGGGGAAAATAAGATAAACATTTGAACTATTATGAGGCACTGTTCCATTGCTTTTTTAGAGGAAGTGTGTGTTCTTTCCATTTTGGTGCAAACTGATAGCATAGCAGTAAGCAGCATAACAGTTGGCCTGGACTGGTTTATTTGTTTTTTTGTGGACTTTTTTGGACAGTACATGCTGGGCTGCAATGCAGTTTTTCTGGGCAGCAATGTAGTATGTTTTTTTTACAATATTTGTTTTCTTTATTAACCAAAAAAAACATATTTTTGTGATTTGCAATGAAGATTCTTTTTGGGCCAATGATAGGACAAAGTTGAGGCTTTTGTTAGGCTTAAATCCTCGATTTGTGATGTTGCTATTTCTGAATTTTGTATTTGTCTACTGTGATTTTGCTACACCACCCTTTTTCTGATTCCTCTCACAAGTCCTAATGATGAGATTAGGAACAAAATCTTCTTTTAAACTTCATTATTTATATGCTAACTATATCTTCCTTTTCTTTGGAAAGGTAATTTACAATGAGAAGTCATGGATGGGCTTGAAGTAAGTGGTGAAGCTTGGCACGACGAGTTTGGTAGTTTTTGAAGAAGACATCAAAGTTTTGCAAATTAGGATTTAGGAAACCTTGTAGAATTTGCCAACACCTTAGAATAATTTCTCCATGACAAAACAAACTTGTAACTTTGAAATTGATGTAGTAATATGAAACTTTAAGTGAATGAAATTTCTTGTAACTTAATCGCACATTCGAATAATTGAACTTGTTATTGCTTGTAATTTTTGTAGCTTGAGATTTGAATGAAACTTTGAACAATGACAAGTTTGAATCAAACTTTGCCTATTATGTGAATAAACTTGATGATGGAGTTGAGAACTTTGAAGGGTAAACTTTGAATCATGTTTAGGTCAAGCCTTGTCCATGTATCACCTTTTAAAATTTCAAATGATTGAAAGGTCCTTGTAATTCCTTGCCTATTGAATTTTAGTTCAACACTCTAATCGAACTTGCGTGACACGCAATGAAATTTGAAAAGATGATGGTGCCTTAAACTCTAAGAAACTCACATTTCAAGACATCCAAATGAAGCTTACTTCTAAGCTTAGTGCGCTTTAAACCTTAATAAAGTGATCTTTTAAATGAATGAACTTTACTTCAATTCTCAATTAAAACTAAACTCAAATTCCAAATCAATTTGCCTTTGCAGGAACAACCAAGTTTTGATCATAATGAATTCTTTGCCTCATGTTTTGCATCATGCTTTGCGTCTAATCTCTATAACAATAATGCCTTCATGAATTGAAATTAGAAGCTAGACTTTTTAAAGTCAGGAATTGACTTATAACATTTTGATAAATTTGAAAACCTTCTAAGCATAATTTGACTCAGATCTTTGAAGTAATTCTCATAGACAATGCTATTTATGATACTTCGAAAAAAGAATCTCCTTAGGTTGTTGAGAATTGAAGAAATTATGAACCTCACAAATTGGGCAAGAGTTTCTTGTGAGTAGATCAAATTTGCAATATGACCTCTAAAATATTCGAATTTCTGATGATCTTTCACACATAATCAGCTCTTGACATGTAAAGGGAAATTGGAGATGATGTCAAGGAGAGTCGTATGCAAAAGAACCACTAAAAAATGTCGAATAATAAAGAAGTTACAATTGTTTGAATTTGATCTTGAAAAGATCACATTCTTATTATCCACAATTTAAAACTAGACGGTGTGGCAAGTGATCGAGAGAGAGGGTGAATAGATCACATTCTTATTATCCACAATTTAAAATCTTTTATCAAAGTTGATTAAAAACAACAGAAAAACACGGTCCTGAATCGACTTCCGTCTATTTTGAACCGACTACTAGAAAACCAGACATACAATAAACTTATTAGATTTTTATTAAGATGAAATAGATGAAATTTAACAAAAATCAAATGTACGTTTCAATGTGCTTATCACAAGAGCACTATTTCTAATGAGCAAAATAAACTTGCAATCACTTTTGTCGAACATTTGGCGTATGCTTGTTCGATGATCAACAATAATGGTAGTTTAGCAAAAGAGTTTGTACCACTATTGTATCATTGAACAGAAAAACTAGCAGGCCAATTGAATCACAAATATGCATAAAACATAAAGAGAAAGAGAGAAAGAAAAACATTACACATGGAGTTTGGTAAGGAAGTTCCCCACTATCGTCCTCGCGTATGGGTACGTCTCTCTCTCAATTTCAAACTAAAATTGAGACTTGTTATTTCAAAGTGCTGAATGTTGTTTACAAGGTTACAATACAAAGACAAAACTTAATCACAAAGATCTTCTTATTCTTGTATGAACCTTTACTTGATATGAGTTAATCAAGATATCACCTACAAGGTCCACAGTCAATCCTCCGTTCCACGACCTGTTTATGAAATCACCCCGATTTCCAAACCCTATGTCTAATACGGTGGGAGAACTAGCTTGGTTATTTTGTGTTTGATCACAATTGTTGCGGATAACAAGAGTCTCCACCGACTTTTCTTTTATCCAAAAGGAAAGGTTGAAAAGAACAAGAAAGACCTTTCGAGATTATTTCTTGAGTTCGAGGGGTAGGTTATGAAAAGGGAAGGTATTAACACCCTTTTCATCCATAGTTATCTACGGACTCTTAGTTGCTTGCTAGATCTCTTGCTTTTTGTTTGAAAATGTGTTTGTGATGTGGGTTTTGAAAGTAATTTGAAAAGGAATGTTTTTGTAATGGTTCTCGTCTCTATAATAACGCGTACAAAGTGTTTTTTCTTTTGAAAAATGTTTCAAAGTGAGAGTGTGGGTGTATAAAATGTTTTTGTTGTGAGCAAGCGAGCAACTAGGAGCATCCTACCTACTCAAAAGGTCTTAATTATTCTTTTCCTCCTCCTATAGACGTTGCTATCTTACCATTGATTTGGTAAGAAGCCCCACCATTGGATGTGAAGGGACGGGCGCAGGTTAATCGTACAGTCATAGAAGGCAACTTGTGAGACGCTTTAGCAATTTTCGCGAGGGACTAGATCATTTTACCGAAGGCAACATCGAGGGACATCGAGGGATTACGATCTTTTTTTATCGATGGGTCTTTGCTAAAGTGTCCCATATTCGAGGGACATGACCGTTTTTTCTGAGGCAACAAGCGAGATTACCCTAGAGGTGCGCGTGTGAAAGTGTGTTTGATTCAAGTTAATTTGTTCTTTGATTAGGTTATCTAGCGGTTAATTTTATGTCTTTCCATACACGACCAATTACTATACAGTATAAAGAAAACAGTAAGTTGCGGAAATTAAAATTCTACGCTATTACAGAGCTTTCGGGAATGGGGGTACAAATTTACAAATAGGGATGGATCAATGCGATTAAAAGTCCAAATAGGCAATCAATACAACCAAACCAAATCGAACCATTAATTAAAACTACAACAATCTATGAAGTAAAAAATTAATTAACAAAGTATGGAAATAAAATTCTTGGTATTTGTTTGAAAAGTTTGGAAAGAAAGATAGAATTCTATTCTATTAAAGAAAATAATTGATTAAAGAAAATAAATCATATGTATATTTTTTTATTATGAAGAAAATAAATAAATTAAAAGAACTTAAATAAACAACATTAAAAAATAAAATGTTAATTAACAAAATTAGATATTCACAAAAATTCTTAAACTAAATTTAAAAAAACTAAGCTATATAGAAAACATAAAAACTAATAGTTAAAATAAACTAATTAGTAAACCAAAATAAAAATTAAATTACAATAGTTAAGACCAGAGGGTGCAGGCAGAAAATAGGGTGCTGAAAACTGGGGTGCTGGGCTCTAACCTGTTAGACCCAAAAGTTAGTTTTTTGTGTTTGTCTTTTTTGTCCAACAAAATGAAGAAAAACATAAAATGAAAAGCGTCCTCGGGGGGTCTCGAACCCAAGTCTCTACGCCTGCCCAATAATATCCCAACCGCTACACCACTTAATCATTTGCTTATTTTTTTGATTTTACTGATATATAAATTAAAGTTTGATAATTGGGTTGGGCCAACCAAAACAGGCCCAAACCCTAATTATTAACTTACTGCCTAGGAAGAGAATATGCCTGATCAATTTCTGAGCCAAATTGAGTATTCGAGAAACCATAGCATAGTATCTTGAATGAAAATGGGAGGGAAAATTTTGGGGTAAAACAACTGCCCCTGTTCAATCTTCTTAAACTTGAAAAGTGAGATTGGCATGTTTGTCGTTCGTAGCTTGAAAGTGGAAGATGATTGAACACTAGAGTGCCCTGAAATTTGCATTCGATGATGTGTTGGTTGATTGTGTAGGGAATGGGCTTAAAGATGCCATTTGGAGAAATGATGGAGAGTTGTCGGAGATGGGCTTATAGATGCCATCCAAAGGTGATTGTTGACAGAAATTAGACTAGGTCTTAACTTAACTTCAACTGGAAAAGAATCAGAATAAACCTTTGGTCGATTTAAACTGAACCAGCAGAAGTCCTGAATAATCTTTAATTGGAAAGAATCAGGATGAATCCTTGAGAGATTTAAACTGAACCAGCAGAAGTCTGGAAAAGAATCAGAATAAATCTTTGGAGTGATTTATCTGAACCAGGGAAAGTGTCTACTGGGGAAGAATTAGGATAAACCATTGAGATTTAAACTGAACCAGCTGTGGTCTGGAAAAGAATCAGAATAAATCTTGGAGCGATTTATTTGAACTAGAGAGAATGTCTTTAGGAAAGGATCAGGATAAACCGTTGAGAGATTTAAATTGAACCGACAGAGGTCTTGAATATCCTTTAACTAGAAAGAATCAGAATAAATCTTGGAATGATTTATCTGAACCAGAGAAAATATCTACGGGAAAGAATCAGGATAAACCATTGAGAGATTTCAACTGAACCAACAGAGGTCTTGAATATTCTTTAACTGAAAAGAACCAGAATAAATCTTGGAGCGATTTATCTGAACTAGAGAAAACGTCTACAAGGAAGAATCAGGGTAAACCATTGATCGACTTAAACTTAACCAGTAGAGGTCTTGAATTATCTTTAATTGGGACAAATCAGGATAAATCTTTGGAGCGATTTATCTGAACCAGAGAAGATATCTGTGGGAAATAATCAGGATAAACTGTTGAGAGATTTAAACTGAACTGACATAGGTCTGGAAAAGAATATGAATAAATCTTTGGAGTGATTTATCTGAACCCGAGAAGATGTCTGTGGGAAAGAATCGGGATAAACCGTTGAGAGATTTAAACTGATCTGGCAGAGGTATGAAGGAAATATTTGTTATGTAGATAGTCAACCAGTCCTTTCTCGGGAATTGATCTGTAATTGATTTGTTCACAAATAGTGGTCCTGTCTTGTCGGAAATTTGTTGATGAGAATTTTCTGTTGATTGATCTTTCCTGAAAAGGTAAAGAGTTAGTTGTATGCAATGTCATGATGTATGAAATGCATGGCATAATGATGTTTTCTCAAAATAAATGAGATTGTGCTATATGCATTTTTGTTATCGATGCTATGACGTATGAATGCAATGTATGAACATATTAATTGTTTTGCTGTAGTGTTGTTGGATTAGGGAAAATAAATCCCTGACTGCCGCTGGGAATGAGGAGTGTAAGTCTTCATATTTTGTTGAAGTTGAAGCGTTGATGGATGGGTTTCCGTTATTAGAGAAATAAACTCTGTTGGGGAAGGGAAATGTCGTGCATTTCTTGTGGACTTAGTGAAATCCTGCTGGGGAATTCCTGAGTAGCTAGCCTACTTTCACTGGGGAATCTTTGGAGCGGTAACTAGAAGTTTTGCTCCGTTGAGGATATGAGAGCACCTGATACCATTAGGCTGCATACTAGAGATACGCCAGTGATCCTGTAGCAGGATGTCCTTGCTTCTGCTCCAGCTGGAGAAAGTACCTGCAGGGATTTCATGGAATGGCCTATAGATATTATCCTATTTCTTAAAGCCATTAGTAATTGTCTTTCTGTTTTTTGTTCCCTCTTTTTTTTTGCGCTCATTTGTAAACAGTAATTACGTTCAAATGCATATGTTCAAAAATAATCACTGGACGTTTTTGCAAACAAAATAGGAAAGTAAAAGAAAAACATATAGTTTTGCACTTTTAAAGGAATATCTTTGTATTAACTTGAGTAAGTATTTCTGTACAAAGAGACGAACATCCTAGTAAGAGAATATCGTCGTAAAAATGAAAACTGATACAAAGAAAAGACAGCTATGTGAAATAATCCCATGGGGTTCCCACTCTGCTATAGCCTTCATGTCTCTGAGCGTCTCATCCACTTGCTGCTTTGTCCGAAGCTGATTGGATTGAATAGAACCGTTTGAGTTTGACAATCGATGCTGAAGATTGGTTATAAGGTGATTCAACGGGACATAGTCATACACTTTAAATCCATAACTTTTTCCCAGACCGCCCTTTTTGGTTTTCAGTCCACCGGATACCCTTTTTTGCCCAAAGTCGCCCTTTCAAGTTTTCAGCTTGCTGGGTGTACAATTTTTTTTTGTATTTATCCCTAATTTTTGCCTAGGCCAGTCGACCTAGCGGTTCTTTTTTTCATGCGTAGTATTTTTTAACTATGTTCGCGTTTACAGGGTGCGGAAGGTCGTCACCATCCATAGTGGTTAAGATCATTGCTCCACCAGAAAATATGTTTTTAATCACAAATGGTCCTTCGTATGTAGGAGTCCATTTTCCCCTGGGATCACTTTGTGGTAGTATGATACGCTTGATTACCAAGTCACCAACCCGATATACCTGACGTCTGGCCTTCTTGTTAAAAGCTTTGATCATACGTTTTTTTGGTACATCTGACCATGGCAGACAGCTGTAAACCTCTTCTCATCAATCAAGTTCAACTGGTCAAGTCGAGTTTGAATTCATTCATCTTTATTCAACCCTGCATCCTTTATGATTCTCAGAGAAGGTATTTGGAATTCAATTGGTAGGACAACTTCCATGCCGTATACCAAAGAGAATGGAGTTGGCCTTGTTGATGTGTGCGCCGTGGTATGGTAACCGTGTAGAGAAAATGGTAACATCTCATGCCAGTCCTTATAGGTCACTGTCATTTTTTATATGATCTTCTTGATCTTTTTATTAGCGGCTTCTACAACTCCATTCATCTTCGATCAGTAAGGAGAAGAATTGTGATGTTGAATCTTGAATTGCGTGCATAGTCCAGTGATCATAGTATTGTTGAGATTGGTACCATTATCTGTAATGATCCTTTCTGGCATACCATACCGATAGATAAGATTATGTCTGATGAATCGTGCCACAACGTTCTTGGTAACAGAAGCAAATGAAGCTGCCTCGACCCACTTCGTGAAGTAACCAATGGCAACCAAGATGAAGCGGTGTCCGTTAGAAGTTGTCTGTTTGATCTCTCCAATCATGTCAACGCCCCACATTACGAACAACCAAGAAGCAGCCAGGACATTTAGAGGAACCAAAGGCACATGTACTTTATCCGCATAGATCTGACACTTGTGAGAGGTTCGTGAATGTTGATGACAATCTGCTTCCATGGTAGACCAATAATATCCTGCCTGGAGGATCTTTTTAGCCACCGTGTTCCCACTAGAATGGGTGCCAAAGGTTCCTTCATTTAAATCAACCATGATATTGTCTGCCTCACTCTTGTCTATGCACTGAAGTAAAGTAGAGTCATGATTGCGCTTATAGAGAACTCCATTACTGAGGAAGAACTTTGTAGAGAATCTTCTTAGAAATTTCTTGTCGTTGACTGAAGCTTCTTTCGGATACTCTTGGGCCTCGAGATATCTCTTAATTTCATGGAACCAAGGCTTGTCCACTACATCTTCAGTTGCAATCTCGTGACAGTAAGCTGGTTCATCCATTCTCTCGATGGTGATCTGAGGAGCCTCAACATCCCACTTGATTTTGAACATGGATGACATAGTGGCTAACGCATCTGCTAGTTGATTTTCCTCTCGTGGAAAATGCTCAAAGGTAATTTCCTCAAAATGTGGGATTAATGTAAACACATGTTCTTTGTAAGGGATGAGATTAGGGTTCTTTGTGTCCCATTCTCCTTTGATCTGACTGATGACTAAGGCTGCATATCCAAATACACTTAAGGACTTAATTCCCAAATCTATGGCAGCTTTGAGACCCATAATACATGCTTCATATTCTACCATATTATCAGTACAATTGAAACATAATCTAGCAGTGAAGGGAGTATGGCAGCCTTCAGGGGATATGATCATAGCGCCTATGCTGTTGCCAAGTGTGTTGGAAGCTCCGTCAAAAACGATGGTCCATCGGGATCCTTGTTCAGGTCCGTCATATGGTCTGAGTTCTTCACAATTGTTTACCAACATGATGTCTTTGTCAAGAAATTCGAAATTCATGGATTAATAGTCTTCCACAGCCTGATGAGCCAGGTGATCGGCTATCACACTTCCCTTTATTGCTTTCTGGGTAGTGTACTGAATATCATATTCAGTTAGGACCATCTGCCATCTTGCTATTCTTCCCGGCAGGCTTTTCGAATATGTACTTAATTGGATCCATCTTGGATATCAATAAAGTAGTGTGCGTCAACATATACTGTCTTAGCCGACGAGCAGTCCATGCTAGAGCGCAACAAGTTTTCTCGAGCAGAGAATATCTGGTTTCACAGTAGGTAAACTTTTTGCTCAGGTAGTATATTGCATGCTCTTTTTGGCCAGACTCGTCATGTTGCCCCATCACACACCCCATTGAATTTTCCAATACTATTAGATACATGATCAGAGGCCTTCCCTCAACTGGAGGCATCAAAATGGGAGGCTCTTGAAGGTACTCTTTGATCCTATCAAAGGTAGCCTGGAAGTAATTATTCCATTCCACCACTTGATCCTTCTTCAGTAATTTGAAGATTGGTTCACAAGTAGCAGTTAGATGGAAATGAACCGGGCGATATAGTTTAGCCATCCTAAGAATCCTCTAACTTCCTTCTCAGTGCGAGGAGCAGGCATTTCTTGTATTGCTTTTACCTTTGCAGGGTCCACTTCAATACCTTTACCGCTGACAATGAAGCCTAAGCTTATCGGACCTCACTCCAAAAATGCATTTATTCAGGTTCAGCCTTAGTTTGTACTTCTTCAGTCTTTCAAACAGTTTCTGCAGATGGTCAAGGTGTACATCTTTAGTTTGAGATCTAGCTATCATGTCATCCATGTAGACCTCTATTTCATGATGGATCATATTGTGAAACAGAACTACCATGGCATGCTGATAGGTTGCCCCGGCATTCTTCAGTCCGAATGCCATAACATTATAACAGAACGTGCCCCACTGTGTGACAAAGGTCATTTTCTCCATGTCCTCAGGTGCCATTTTGATCTGGTTATAACTGGAGAAACCGTCCATGAAGGAAAATACTTTATGTTGTGCGATGTTGTCAACTAGAATATCAATGTGGGGAAGCGGGAAGTCATCCTTGGGGATTTCCCTATTCAAGTCTCTGTAATACACACACATACATATCGTACCATCCTTTTTAGGCACTGGAACAACATTGGCGACCCATTGTGGATAGGAGGTGACAACTAAGAATCCGGCGTTGAACTGCTTCATGACTTCAGTCTTGATTTTCTCTGACATTTATGGCCGCATGCGATGGACCTTCTGTTTTACCGGAGGACAATCTTCTTTTATTGGCAGACGATGGACCACGATATCAGTGTCGAGTCCTGGCATGTCTTCGTATGACCTGACAAAGACCTCAACATAGTCATGTAGTAACTGAGTTAAGGGCTTCTTGACACTAGGCTCCAAGTTGGCACCTGCATTGACTTCTTTCTTGTCCTTTTCAGTACCTAAGTTAACTGTTTCAACCGACTCTTCATGGGGTTGTATGGTCCTTTCTTCCTGTTGCAATAACCTGGCTAGTTCCCCTGGTATCTCACAACCTTCCTCACCTTTGTCTTCGGCTTGGTAGATCGGATTTTCAAAGTCACAATAGGCCATAGCAGAATTGTTACCCATGGGATCCTGAGTGGATGTGGATCTGCGTTTCGATATATGAGTGTGTGTAAGAGCATAACTATCTTTGATAAAATAAAAGAAAAACAAAGAGCATAAAATTTGCATGCAAAAACATCTATGATTTAATGATGACATATGAAGATGAAGTAACAACCCTCATAAATGGACCATTGTGCCTCGGGTAAGACACAAGGTTTTAAAGTCTAAATTGTTTAAATATTACAAGTCCGACAAAAAATTAAAAGACAATTACTCTTGAATAAAAGTAATAGAGACAAATTCTTTGGCCTCCCAATTGTTGAGTCCTCCGCTGATGGTTGGAAAAATCCACTCGTCCATGTCACAGCTGCCATCACTGTCTTCCACTGCATTGACTCCCTGATTGCTAATACGTAAAGGTGGTCCCCTAGCGCGAGTTCGTCGAACAGCTCGCCTCCACAGTAAAACCCAAACCAAATTTGTTGGATTTGTAGGGAATATCCGGAAGTTGACCCCATATGGCATATCCACCTTCCTCAACCACTGCTCTAGCATCTTTCAGAAAGGCCATTTTCAATGGAGGCTTGGTAATCTTCGGAGTCTTGGTTGCCGCAACTGTTTGTGGGACCTCCTCAAAATTCTGACATGGGGTCTCAATGAACTCACCCTCCATTTCAACATACCTGAAAGAGTTCAGGTGGCTAACCATGTACTCCTCCTCCCCATGGACAGTGATGATCTTTCCCTTGATTGGATACTTCAACATCTGATGTAGGGTAGAAGTGACGACACCAGTGCCATGGTTCCAAGATCGGCCCAATAGAAAAGAATAGGAAGGGAAGATATCCATCACATAGAAAGTTGAATCAAAAGTATGAGTTCCAACTTTTATAGGATGTCTACTTCTTTTAGACCCATCAAAAGCCCTCACCATAATGTTGCTAGGATTTAATGTGAGTCCTTCGTAATCTTGCCGGTCAAGAGCATTCTATGACAAGACATTCAGCGATGAGCCTGTATCCACCAAGACGTGAGCTAATGTAGTGCCCATGCACTTAATGGAAACATGCAAGTCATCATTGTGTTTCCTTCCTTTGAGAGTTAAATCACCTTCGGAAAAGCCCAACCGTTATCAACAGTTAGACTGCTCATACAATTCTCAAATTGATCAATGTAGGTCTCTTGGGGCACGTGGGCGGTCTTGAGAAACTTTACCAAAGCTTTGGCATGGGCCTCAGAACACAAAAGTAAGGCCAACATTGATATTTTCGAGGGGGTCTGCCCCAACTCTTCCATGATGTTGTAGTCACTTTTCTTGATTATTTTTAGTGTCTCTTCCATCTCCTTGACAGATGCTTCAAGAATGACCTCTGGATGTGCCTTCTTCTGGACAGGCTCAAACAATACCTCTTTGCCCCTTGTCTCGGTAGCAGGGACAATAGTAGGACTATCAATGGGAGTATCACTGGGAAAGCTGGTAGGAGCGGTAGCAGGAATAATTACAGGAGTAGCAATGGTGTTTGGAGAGATCTCGAGTGAGAAGACTCTTCCACTTCTTGTTATCTTACTGGTCCCAACGATATTACCGACATCAGGATAAGTTTCTTTCGCAATTTTGTCTTTGATAGCCAACAGATCTTACTTGACGCTATAGTAATAGACGTTAGCCCCATAGTTCTAGGGAATAGCTTTATCCGAAGAATATGGTATTGGCCCTGGCCTGGTGATGATTAGGGGAGCAGACTTTGGAATATATGTAATCCTGGCGGGTCTTTTGGTGGAGACCTTGGGAGGATTGTCGGAAATGGTGATTATTGAGACATCTTCACAGGAATTTCTGGTAAGAGGAACTTTTTCAAACAAGATTTCTTTATTAGCCATCAGGCGCTGGACGCCCATCTTCAGTAACAAACAACCATTTGGTAGAGACATACATAATCGACAATTTTCATCACAGCCTGGAAACAGACCGAGTTCCAATAGATTCCTTTTAATAGTCAAAAGGGGAGTAGTTAAATCATCTTGACCATGTTTGGGCATTGGCGCCGTTATCACATTAGGTGTTTCTGGGGGGTTAAACCCAATCTCTTTCGCTTCGATAAGGTCTTGTACCTTATTCTTCAAGGCCCAACAGTCGTTTTCATCATGCCCCGGGCTTTCAGAATGATAGGCACATCGAGCATTCGGGTTGTAGCAAGGAGAAGCAGTATTGGGGTTCTTGGGAGCTTCTTTTAGAGTCACTAGATTGGACTTCAAAAGATGTGGCAAAACTTGGGACAATGTCATGTTGATCCGGGTGAATCGTCTCAGGGGCGCCTTTGGCCTGCGTTGATAGTTTCGCTACTGATTTGGTACAGGATTGGAAATCATAACAGCCTCTACCGTCGGGCGACGTTCAATCTTATTTTGATTTCTGTGGTCGTATGCAACACTGACCTCTTTCTTTTCGGTAAATGGTTTCTTCGTCATGCTCGAGGATACATCTCTTTGAATTTTTCCATTCCTTATACTGGCTTCTACCCGCTCAGCAATCATGATTAGTTCAGTAAATCCAACCGAAGAGCTTCCGGTCAGATGGTTGAAGAACAGACCTGATAACGTGCCTAAGAACATATCCACCAATTCTGTCAGATGAGGGGGCTGGACTCTTCTCGCAAGATCACTCCAACTTTCCATTTTGAGCATAAATTTTGAAACCTTCACCAGCACCCATAGACATGCCTTGCAACTACATTCGAGTTGGAGATAGGTCAACATTATACTGGTATTGCTTGTAAAAAGCGGCAGACAAATCTTCCCAATTGCGAATGTTGGTCCCTTCCAACAGATATAACCAATCCAATTGCGTCCCTGACAAGCTTTCTTGGAAGAAATACACCCATAAGTCCCTATCAGTAGTATGAGGTTGAATCTTCCTGACGTATGACCTTAAATGCAGCTTCGGACAAGAGACACTGTCATATTTAGCAAAAGTGGGGACCTTGAATTTATGCGGGATGACAACCCATGAGATAAGTCATACCTCTTCAAAATACAATCCGGGTACCCTCTGGATCTCCATAGCATTTAGACAATCCTCTAGTTTTTTGTATTTATTATCAGCAGGAGGATACTGTTCCTCAGAGTAATCAGCTTCTTCCTCTTCTTCAAACGCTGGGTGGTCATTTCCTTCCTTGTTTTTTCCTTCTTGATTATGTCCTTCACCCGACGAGGTTGCGAAATCTAGGGTTCGGCTGGCTGGTCCTTTGAACCTTCTTCCCAGATTCAAAACATCGACTGGTTTCTTCGCTTTCTTCTTCTTCTCTTTGATCATTAAAGTCTTCAAGTCCTCTTGTCCTTTAGCCAGAGCCAAGAACATTTGTTGGAATTGAGAGTTCTGCGCTTGGAGATCCTTTAATGTCTGTTCAATATCCATCTCACTAAAATAAATAGTAGAAAGATATGGAGACCTGTTGTAAGAAACATGTTTGTGTTATGATGAATGAAAATGCATATGCAAATGATTTCAAGGAAATTAGAGATTTAAATTTGTTTTAGACGAAAAGGAAACACACGTTGCATTAATAAATCTAAGTTTGAGTACATCATGCATCTAACGTGATGGGAGAACTGACTTGGGTGTTTTGTGTTTGATCGCAATTGTTGCAGATAGCAAGAGTCGCCATCGACTTTCCTTTTATCCAAAAGGAAAGGCTAAAAAGAACAGGAAAGACCTTTAGAGATGTTTTCTGAGTTCGGGGGGTAGATTATGAAATGCCGTAGTTATCTACGGGATCTTAGTTGCTTGCTAGATCACTTGCTTTTGTTTGAATGGGCTTCTGGTGTGGGTTTTGAAAATATTTTGAAAGTGTCTTTGTAATGGTTCTCGTATCTATAAGAACACGTACAAAGTGTTTGTTTTGAAAATAGTTCAAAGAGGTGTTTGTGGAATGTGTTTTTGAAAGTGATTTTGAAAAGGTGTCTTTGTAATGGCTCTCGTTTCTATAAGAACGCGTACAAAGTGTTGTCTTTTGAAAATGTTTCAAAATGAGAGTGTTGGTGTATAAAATGTTTCTGTTGTGAGCAATCGAGCAACTAGGAGCGAATCTACCTACTCAAAAGGTCTTAGATGTTCTTTTCCTCCTCCTTTAGATGTTGCTATCTTACCATGGTTTTGGCAAGAAGCCCCATCGTTGGATGTGAAGGGACAGGCGTGGTACATTTGTATAGTCATAGAAGGCAACCCATGGACGTTTTAGCAATGTCGTTTTAGGGACTAGATCGTTTACCGAAGGCAACATCAAGGGTTATCGAGGGACTACGATCTTTTATGAGGGTCTTTGCTAAAACACCCATGTTCGAGGGACATGACTATTTTCCGAGGTAACTAGTGAGATTACCATAAGGGTGCATGTGTGCAAAGTGTGTTTGATTGCATGCATTTGTCTTTGATTTTTAGGTTTTCTACTTGTTGGTTTTATCTAGCCATACACACCTAATTACTAATATTTGTACAAAAGTAATAAAAAGTGCAAAAAATAAATCCTACATTATTATAACCAATTGAAAGGAAATAAAATGTAAAGGAAAAAATGAAATAAAAGCAAGAAAAAATGAATGTCTTTCGATTGGGGCTGACACCAGTGTAGGCGTGTCCTTCGATTAGGACCGGCACCAGTGTAGGCGCGTCCTTCGATTGGGTCTGGCACCAGTGAAGCCGTGTCCTTCGATTGGAGCTGGAACCAGTGTAGGCGTGTCCTTCGATTGGGGCTGGCACCAGTGTAGGCGTGTCCTTCGATTGGGGCTGGCAGTAGCACGTTGTATCCTTCGACTGGGTTAGAGACATTGGGGGAATGCCTTTTGCCTGGGCCTGCAGGTCAGTGTACTCGAAGCAAGTGTGTGTGTGTGATAAACATGCCTGGGTCGAAGCATGTGTGTGCATCGAAGCAGGTATATCGAAGCAATGTATATTTTTATTCCAACATTTTAGGGGGCTATACAGATTAGTTCTTAAATGGAAACAACAAAAGTTTAACATTGAAGGCCATGATTATTATATGTTGGTTTAGAGGATGAATCAATCAAGATGTTTGAAATGAAAGAGTTAAAGTCAGAAAGACTTACCTCAAAGTTGTTGTGGAGGTTTTCAAACTTGAACTACTGGCGCTAGAAGGAGGGGATTCGAATAGTTGCCACAAAGAGGGGTTTACTGTTGGTTCAAAGAGTTGTCACATGAGGTTGTTTTTTGAGTTTGAACAAAACAATTTCTAGGTGTGGGGTGCTCTTCAGAATCGAAGGAGGCTGAAGTGTGGTTATGGGTTTTGGATTTCTCAAGTGTTGATGAACTTGAGAGTTTTTGGTTGCGTTTGAGAAAATTTTGGAGGTTTCGTTCCTCTAGTAAAAAAATCCTCCCTTGAACATGCTGTGAAGCCTTGTATTTATAGGCGAGCTTTGATGTGGTTTTGGGCGAAATCAAATAAAATTTGAATTATCTGGGTATACTTACCCCTTGCTTTCTTTGATGCAGCGCTTATGCATTCCTTTTTTGTATAAGTACAAGACTGAGACAATGCAGGCTCAACAGTATTTTGGAGCGTTTTGGCAGGTTGGTGCAGGACTGCTGCATAGCAGCACAGCTGGCTTGAGTTTGGCTGTATATGGGACTGTAGTCAACAAAAACTCCTTGAATACTCCCCAGTTTCGTTTTGATCACTTCGACCAGATCCATCATCATACAGAAATGTTCATTTGTAAACAATGTGTGCTCTAGCACGTTGCTTCGAAGGGTTTAATTACCCTATTTATGGATCGAAGGAGGCCACCTTGAAGGAAATCACATGCCCAGCTTGTGAATCGAAGGAGGCCACCTTAAAGGAAATCACATGCCCAGCTTGTGAATCGAAGGAAGTTGCCCATTTTGTGGATTGAAGGAGGCTGCCTAGTTTGTGGATCGAAGGAGGCTGCCTAGTTTGTAAATCGAAGGAAGCTTCCTAGTTTGTAAATCGAAGGAAGCTGCCTAGTTTGTGGATCGAAGGAAGCTGCCTAGTTTGTGGATCGAAGGGGGCTGCCTAGCCTGTAAATAGAAGGGGGTTACTTTGAAAGAAGCCATATGCCCAAATCGAAACTTGTGACTAAAAGGAGATTATACTGCCCAATTGAATTTTGCTAAATCGAAGCCAAATTGTTTCTTTTTTTGACTTAATCGAAAGGCACATTAACATCTTCAAAATTTCACATTTTCTTCATTTCTTTAAACATGTTTCTATAATCACATGCGAGAGAAATCTTGAGAAAATGAGAGGGCAAATTTTGGGGTACAACAGTTGCCCCTGTTCAATCTTCTTACACCTGAAGAGTTAGATTTAGCAAATATGCCATGTGTGACTTGAAGGTGGAAGATGATTGAGCACTAGAGTGCCCAGAAATTTGCACTTGATGATGTTGTGGTTGGTTGTGTAGGGAATGGGCTTAAAGATGCCATTTGGAGAAATGATGGATAGTTGTAGGGAATGGGCTATAAATGCCATCCAAAGGTGATTGTTGACAGAAATTAGACTAAGTCTAAATTCTGACTTCAATTGGAGAAGGATAAGAATAAATCTTGGAGCGATCTATCTGAACTAAAGGACATGTCTACTAGAAAGAATCAGGATAAACCATTGAGGGATTTAAACTAAACTAGCAAATGTCTTGAAGGAAGTGTTTGTCATGTAGATAGTCAACCTGCCCTGTTTTGGGGATTGATCTACAATCAATTTGCTCACAGACGAATGTCTTGTTTTTGATAATGATATGTGATAAAGGAATCTAGGATGATTACTACCTCAAAAAGATGATGAAGGAATTTTGGACGACTGCTACCTCAGTAGGATGATGAAGGAATCTTGGACGATTACTACCTCAGCAGGATAATGAAGGAATCTGCGACGATTGCTACTCCAAAAAGATGATGAAGGAATCTTGGACGATTACTACCTTAGCGGGATAATGAAGGAATCTTAGATGATTACTACCTCAATAGGATAATGAAGGAATCTTGGACGATTACTACCTCAGCAAGATGATGAAGGAATCTTGGATGATTACTACCTCAGCAGGACGATGAAGGAATCTTGGACGATTACTACCTCAGCAGGATGATGAAGGAATCCTGGACGATTACTACCTCAGCAAAATGATGAAGGAATCTGAGACGATTGCTACTCCAAAAATATGATGAAGGAATCTTGGACGATTACTACCTCAGCAGGACGATGAAGGAATCTTGGATGATTACTACCTCAGAAAGATGATGAAGGAATCTTGGACGACTGCTACCTCAGTAGGATGATGAAGGAATCTTGGACGATTACTACCTCATTAGGATAATGAAGGAATCTTGGACGATTACTACCTCAGCAGGATGATGAAGGAATCTTGGACGATTACTACCTCAGCAGGATAATGAAGGAATCTTGGACGATTACTACCTCAACAAGATAATGAAGGAATCTTGGACGATTACTACCTCAACAAGATAATGAAGGAATATTAGATGATTACTACCTCAGTAGGACGATGAAGGAATCTTGGACGATTACTACCTCAGTAGGATGATGAAGGAATCCTAGACGATCACTACCTCAGCAGGATGATGAATGAATCTGAGACGATTGCTACTCCAAAGAGATGATAAAGGAATCTTGGACGATTACTACCTCAACATGATGATGAAGGAACCTTGGATGATTACTACCTCAGAAAGACGATGAAGGAATCTTGGATGACTTCTACCTCAGTAGGATGATGAAGGAATCTTGGACGATTACTACCTCAGGAGGATAATGAAGGAATCTGCGACGATTACTACTCGAAAAAGACGATGAAGGAATCTTGGACGATTACTACCTTAGCAGGAAAATGAAGGAATATTGGACGATTGCTACCTCAACAGGATAATGAAGGAATCTTGGATGATTACTACCTCAGTAGGATGATGAAGGAATCTTGGACGATTACTACCTCAGAAGGACGGTGAAGGAATCTTGGATGATTACTACCTCAGTAAGATGATGAAGGAATCCTGGACGATTACTACATCAGCAGGATGATGAAGGAATCTGAGATGATTGCTACTCCAAAAAGATGATGAAGGGATCTTGGACAATTACTACCTCAGTAGGATGATGAAGGAATCTTGAACGATTACTACCTCAGCAAGATGATGAAGGAATCTTGGACGATTACTACCTCAACAGGATGATGAAGGAATCTTGGACGATTACTACCTCAGTAGCATAATGAAGGAATCTGAGACGATTGCTACTCCAAAAGGATGATGAAGGAATATTGGACGATTACTACTCCAAAAAGAAGATGAAGGAATCTGAGATGATTGCTACTCTAAAAAGATGATGAAGGAATCTTGGGCGATTACTACCTCAGCAGGATGATGAAGGAATCTTGGACGATTACTACTCCAACAGGATAATGAAGGAATCTGAGACGATTGCTACTCCAAAAGGATGATGAAGGAATCTTGGACGATTACTACTCCAAAAGAAGATGAAGGAATCTGAGACGATTGCTACTCCAAAAAGATGATGACCTTTATCTATTTATTGATCTTTCCTGAAAAGGTAAAGAGTTAGTTGTATACAATGTCATGATGTATGCATTGCGTAATGATGTTCTCAAAACAAATGAGATTTGTGTTATATGTATTTTGTATGCATATGCTATGAATATCGTTGAAATGTAACTTTGTCTTGGAAAATAAATCCTTGACAAGTGTTGGGGAGTCATTAAATCCTGGACTGCTGTTGAAGAGTAGGTGTGTCTTCAAACTTTTCCTAGAATGTTTCCACTGGGGGTTCCTATTTTGTTATTTGAGGAGAATTTCGCTGGGGAATATTGAAAACTTTGTGGAGAGTATTGATTCCTGTTTGGGGAAAAGAGTTCAGGAGTCTTGGTTGTCCGTTTCTCTACTAGGGAGTCAAAGTTGAACTGATGTCTGGTCAGGTCTAGGTTTCACAGTAACTTACTAGGGATTGTAGAGTAGTCTACTAGGGAAGAGGAGTTGTGGTCCTTTGATTTGTAGTAGTCAGAGAGGCAAAATCAAGCTTGGGAATCCTATCGTTTGTTGGGGAAATAAACCTTGTTGTCGGACTGTGGGAGAGGCGACGACTTCACTGGCAGAAAATCCTCGAGGATTCTTGAGGTCGACTCAACTGGGAAGAAATTTTCAGAGATTGAACTCTGGCTGGGGACCATCCTATGAACAGAATGTTGGGGAGATTTTTCACTGCCCCTAGTAGCAAGTGTTTGTGGCACTATCAGGAACTAATTGACTGTACGTAATCCTTTGTTGGGATTCACGTTTAATGCCCCAAGTGATGGAGATTAAGACCTGCCCCTGGTTATTCAGCACTTCTTGAGAGATTTCTTAGAATCTTGACTGGACTACCCCAGGTGTGCTGGATAGTGACATGTCATGCCCCCTTGTTGATAGGAGATTTGTCATTTGGAAGTGTCATCCCACTTGAAGTGATTTTGTTTACTGAGAGAGCTTTCGCTCATCAAATATTCGTTGTGTGAATTTCTCTATTGTCAAACAAATAGCCATATGCAAACTGTGATATTCAAATAATGTAAAGTTTATGCTTGTCTTGAAATTTTGAAAATTCGTTTTTAGCAAGTGGAGAAATTTTGTAAGAAAATTCAAACTCAGGATTTAGAGTAAACCTTTACAGGAGTCAGGATACCTTTTGTAACAATATGCTTTCGAACTAACCCATGCTTCAATTAGGACTTTTGAAGGGTTGTAGCGTGGCTTGGTTCACGATTTAAGAAACAAAGGATAAAGACTCAAATTGTATTTGTACCCTCCCATTCTTCGTGATGTTCTTCAGTCCTAAACTCAGTTAATTATGCGTTTAAACTCCAATTGAGTCTGAAATAACGTTTTAGTGATGGTTCAGACAAGTTAAGTTTGTCAGAAGGCAGTCATTTTTTGCAACATTTTGTAGTGACCTCTTTTTGATTTGTTATCCCTGATTTTTGCCTGACTGTTCCTGTTTTGAGATTACAGTCTGCGGGATGCCCTAGTTTTTCTTAAGTCTCCTTTGTAGGTTTTGACTTAGTGGGCTTTTCTTTTTGAGAGATAATGACTGCCTATTTGGTAGGGAACCATCACTGCCTTTGTATTCTAGAGGAATGTTTTTTATGTCATTCGTTGTATTACGAAGTGAAAGTTTGTGACTTGAGCGCGCATTTGAATTAACTGAAAGACTACCCTGCCCCAGGTTTTGATTAAAGGTTTCATTTTGTGTAAAAAGGAAAACTTCTACTTCTTTGGCTCGAAGGGGTTGACTGGGGATTATCTTCCTTATAACTCCAGTGTTTAGGATTTGAAAAGAACGCCTGTACATCGTCAGCTAGGTCTGTTCCAAAGCATATTGTATGAGATTATGGCATTGTTTTTGTCATCCTCCCTCTGAAGGCTTGTAACTTTTAGCAAGAGTTAAATGTCATAAAGAGAGTAAAAAGCATAGTTTAAATATAATGAAAATGAATGGATGAATTTAACACAAACATATGCAATGCATTAAAGAAATAAAGTTTGACATTAATAGATAATTGTTTGAATAACAAAAGAAATTACAATTGAAAATTCAAAATGAACAAGACACTCTCAATGATTCGGCATAGGAGCAGTGATCACGTTTGGAGTCTCCGGAGGGTCAAACTCGATCTCCTTGGCATCAATCAAGTCTTGAATCTTGTTTTTCAAAGTCCAACACCTGTCAATGTCATGTCCGGGACTATCAGAATGATAGGCACATCTTATGCTTGAATTGGGCTTAGAAGAGAAGGTATCGGGGTCTTGAGGAGGATCCTTTAGTGTGATCAGTTTCTCCTTCAGCAAATGTTGTAACGCTTGAGACAAAGGCATGTTGATGTTAGTGTACTGCCTTTCTTGATATCTTACCCTACGCCTATTGCTCTGTCTTTGTTGAACAGGTGTAGGATTAGAGATTAGGATTGCCCCTACATGTTGGTCATGACGACTCTTTTGACCATACACAACATTAGACTTTTCCTTCCCATTGTATGGCTTTTTCTGGGCATCAAAGGGTGTAGCTCCTTGGATCTTTCCGCTTTTGATGCCAGCTTCGACCCTTTCGCCAGTCAGTATTAGCTCGGTGAACCCGACCGAGGGGCTTACGATTAGGTGCTTGAAGAAAGGTCCCATCAAGGTTCCCATAAAGATGTCAATCAGCTCCTTGTCAGTTAAAGGGGGATACACCATACCAGCCAGATCTCTCCACTTTTGGGCGTATCCTTTGAAGCTCTCGTTGGAACCCATGGTCATGTTCTGCAATTGCACACGAGTTGGTGCAAGATCATCGTTGTACTGGTACTGCTTATAGAAAGCAGCAGCTAGATCCTCCCAGGTGTGGATGCGAGAACTCTCCAATTGATAGAACCATTCGAGTTGAGTCTCTACTAGGCTCTCTTGGAAGAAATGGATCCAAAGCTTCAAATCAGTTGTGTATGGTTGAATCTTGCGGACGTAAGACTTTAAGTGCATCTTAGGGCAAGAGACTCCATCGTTCAGGACAAAGGTAGGGATTTTGAACTTTGGCGAGATGACCACTCTAGAAACCAAACCCATGTCTCCTAAATCCAAGCTAGGTATCTGCTGAATCTCCATAGCACTGAGGAGATCCTCCAACTATTTGTACTTGTCATCAGCGGGAGGATATTGTTCCTCAGAGTAGTCAGCTTCGAATTCATCAATCTCCAGACTGTTGTCTTCTTCATGGCTATCCCCCATGTTGGATGAATTTGAGAGATCTAGAGCTCTCTTGGCTGGTCCTCTAAGTCTTCTTCCCAAGTTCAAGATGCCTACTGGCTTCTTAGGATTCTTCTTCTTCTTGTCTTTGAGAAGAAGAGTCTTCAGGTCCTCTTGCCCCTTAGCCATGGCCAGGAACATTTGTTGGAATTGAGCGTTTTGAGCTTGAAGATCTTTCCCCATTTGTTCCATATCCGTCTTACTGAAATAAATAGTGAGAAGATAAGGAAACTTGTATGGGAGAGACCTTTCATGATATGATGCATGATTTGTGGATGCATGTTTTCAAGGATCTCGCAGGGTAAATGTTAGTAGTCACTTACAACTTTGATTGGAGAACTTTGTATCCGTGGATGTCCTTCCATGAGAATTAAGCTAACCATGTCAAGTGGGTTGTAGCCTTTGATTCAAATTGTTGTACTTGATCTTTGACGGTGTTTGGTTAGAGGAAAATAAATCCTCTTGCCCCTTGATAGACGTCTAGTTCAACATGACCCTGCATCATAGGCCCTTGAGATCTTTGAAATGTTTATTGAAAAATACTATGGTATGATGTTATGATGTTATGTATAAGTATGCAAAGTAAGAAAGTTGTATAGTCACATACATACAAAGCAGACAAGTCCTTAGGTTTAGGCTTGCATGGGGTTCATAGGTAAGTACCCTCTTGAAGTTTAGTTGGCTCAACATGTCCTAGTTAATAGTAACCGGGTTCTAAGGGATCTCAATATCACTGATTTGTCTTCTCGGGCATTATTTCAGTGCAAGCGTCTTTCACGGCGACCGAAATATCCCGAAAATCAAACCTCAATGAGTGTATTATCGAGTATCTACCAACTTCGAACTGCACCAAAGCCGGTCATCTCACTACGTCCTAATGGCCAAGTTGGTCAAGTAAAGGTTCTAGAAGTCAGTTAATGCTTCATGACATCACTCAGCGGCCCCGTATTGTCCTTGACTACTCAAGGGCTACCGATACCCACAAATATGTCACACTAACATAGCTATTGCTTAGACCATGTCGGTATACCCCTCACAGTCTCCACAATGTATTGTTACTTACCTATAAAGGTTCCCCAGATCCGAGTACAGGATCAAAACAAACCCAAACAAGGAACCATAATGTAAAGCATACAAGTCAAACAATGAAAGCAAGTAAAGGTGATCTAGCCCTAAGGTAACCCTACTTTTAAGTTTAGCCCTAGCAGAGTCGCCAATTCTGTAACACGGTGGGAGAACTGACTTAGGTGTTTTACGTTTGATTGCAATTGTTGCGGATAGCAAGAGTCCCCACTAACTTTCCTTTTATCCAAAAGGAAAGGATGAAAAGAACAGGAAAGACCTTTAGAGATGTTTTCTGAGTTCGGGGGGTAGATTATGAAAAGGAAAGGTATTAGCACCCTTTTCATCCGTAGTTATCTACGGGCTCTTAGTTGCTTGCTAGATCACTTGCTTTTGTTTGAATGTGCTTGTGGTGTGGGTTTTGAAAGTGTCTTTGTAATGGTTCTCGTTTATATAAGAACGCGTACAAAGTGTTTATTTCGAAAATAGTTCAAAGAGGTGTTTGCGGAATATGTTTTTGAAAGTGATTTTGAAAAGGTGTCTTTGTAATGGCTCTCGTTTCTGTAAGAACACGTACAAAGTGTTGTCTTTTGAAAATGTTTCAAAATAAGTGTTAGTGTATAAAATGTTTTTGTTGTGAGCAAGCGAGCAACTAGGAGCGAATCTACCTACTCAAAAGGTCGTAGATGTTCTTTTCCTCCTCCTTTAGATGCTTCTATCTTACCATTGTTTTGGTAAGAAGCCCCATCGTTGGATGTGAAGGGACGAGCGTGGGACGTTTGTATAATCATAGAAGGCAACCCATGAGACGTTTTAGCAATGTCATTTTAGGAACTAGATCGTTTACCGAAGGCAACATCGAGGGTCATCGAGGGTCTTTGCTAAAACGCCCATGTCCGAGGGACATGACTATTTTTCGAGGCAACAGGTGAGATTACCCTAAGGGTGCATGTGTGCAAAATGTGTTTGATTGCATGCATTTGTCTTTGATTTTTAGGTTGTCTACTTGTTGGTTTTATCTTGCCATACACACCTAATTACTAGCATTTGTACAAAAGTAATTAAAAGTGCAAAAAATAAATCCTACACTATTACAACCATATTGAAAGGCAAGGAAAATGTAAAGGAAAAAGTGAAATAAAAGCAAGAAAAAATGAATGTCTTTCGATTGGGGGCAGGAGAACTCTTTGATTGGAATTTCTGGGTCTCCTTCGATTTGGAGTTGGCACTAATACATGCGTGTCCTTTTATTGGGGCTGGCACCAGTGTAGGCGTGTCCTTTGATTGGGGTCGGCACCAGTGTAGGCGCGTCCTTCGATTGGGGCTGGCACCAGTGTAGGCGCGTCCTTTGATTGGGGCTGGCACCAGTGTAGGCGTGTCCTTCAATTGGGGCTGGCACCATTGTAAGTGTGTCCTTTGATTGGGGCTGGCAGTAGCGTGTTGTATCCTTCGACTGGGTTAGAGATAATGGGGGAATGCCTTTCGTCTAGGTCTGCAGGTCAGTGTACTCGAAGCAAGTGTGTGTGTGTGTGCATCGAAGCAGGTATATCGAAGCAATGTATATCTTTATTCCAACATTTTTAGGGGGCTGTACAGATTAGTTCTTAAAGGGAAACAACAAAAGATTAACATTGAAGGTCGTGATTATTATATGTTGGTTTAGAGGATGAATCAATAAAGATGTTTGAAATGAAAGAGTTAAAGTAAAAAAGACTTACCTCAAAGCTAGTGTGGAGGTTTTCGAACTTGAATTGTTGGCACTAGAATGAGGGGATTCAAAGAGTTGCCACAAAGGGGGGGGTTTACTGTTGGTTCGAATAGTTGTCACATGAGGTTGTTTTTTGAGTTTGAACAAAAAACTTCTAGGTGTGGGGTGCTCTTCAGAATCGAAGGAGACTGAAGTGTGGTTATGGGTTTTTGATTTCTCAAGTGTTGATGAACTTGAGAGTTTTTGGTTTTGTTTGAGAAAATTTTGGAGGTTTTGTTCCTCTAGTCAAAAAATCCTCCCTTGAACATGCTGTGAAGCCTTGTATTTATAGGTGAGCTTTGATGTGGTTTTGGGGGGAAATCAAATGATATTTGAATTATCTGGGTATACTTCCCCCTTGCTTTCTTCGATGCAGCGCTTATGCATTCCTTTTTTGTATAAGTACAGGACTGAGACAATGCAGGCTCAGTAGTATTTTGGAGCGTTGTGGCAGGTTGGTACAGGACTACTGCTAGCTGGCTTGAGTTTGGCTGTATATGGGACTATAGTCAACAAAAACTTCTTGAATACTCCCCCCTTTCGTTTTGATCACTTCGACCAGATCCATCATCATACAGAAACGTTCGTTTCTAAACAATGTGTGCTCTAAGCACGTTGCTTCGAAGGGTTTAATTACCCAATTTGTGAATCAAAGGAGGCCACCTTGAAGGAAATCACATACCCAGCTTTTGAATCGAAGGAAGCTACCCAGTTGGTGGATCGAAGGAGGCTGCCTAGTTTATGGATCGAAGGAGGCTGCCTAGTTTGTAAATCGAAGGAAGCTGTCTAGTTTGTAAATCCAAGGAAGCTGCCTAGTTTGTGGATTGAAGGGGCTTCCTAGCCTGTAAATCGAAGGGGGTTACTTCGAAAGAAGCCATATGCCCAAATCGAAGCTTGTGACTGAAAGGAGATTATACTTCCTAATCGAAATTTGCTAAATCGAAGCCAACTTGTTTCTTTTTTTGACTTAATCGAAAGGCACGTTAACATCTTCAAAATTTCTTATTTTCTTCATTTCTTTAAACATGCTTTGTAATCACATATGCGAGAGAAATCTTGAGAAAATGAGAGGGCAAATTTTGGGGTACAACAATGCCTCTTTGGGCTTACAATGAAAGAAATAAAATATAAAAGATCCTAAGACAAAAGGTTGAACGCATCCTCTTTGGTGCGATGTAGGCATTCAAACTCCGCTCTTCATGAAGCTGCTTGGTGAGTTCTAGAACTTTCTTCTCACTGGCATAAAATTGGGCTTCAAAAGTGTCTCGTTCTTCCTTTAGCTGAATCCAATCCTTTTGCAAGTCTTCAAGAGAGGTAGGCATGTTGGAATGAAGGATAGTATACGGGACATCTCCTTCAACAACAGGCTCTATGATAATAGGGAGGATGGAGGGGTAAGGCATTACGAGACTCTGAGCACGAGCTCGTACCCACCTAAGGTAAGGCTCAAGGGGAATGGAATTTTTGTGTCCCAATGTCCTACTATCCACCTTGTTTACCATCCTCCAAGCTCGTATAAACCTCTGATGGTAGCCTTGATTGTCGCTTTCATGGTCGAACACCACACCTTGGATGAGCGCATCATGTGGACCATCTCTTCGTGCATACCACAACTGTCGCAAAGCTAAGCAAGGGTTATAAGCGATACCTCCTCTAATGCCAACCAGAGGGACATTAGGTAATTCCCCATAACGGTTGATGATAGTAATGTTCTCCAAGGATCGAGAACACTAGTGGATATCTGAATGTCTGAGTGATACCAGCCTATTGGACCATCTCAAGCCCTGCTCATTCTTCACATCAGATTGGGGGAGATGTGAAACAAACCATCTAGCCAACAGAGGAGTACAACACATTTGGGCTTCTCTTCTCTTCATGGTGCGAGAGTGGAGAGAATGCAAGATATCTCCTAACAAAGTAGGCACTGGATTATGAGATAAAAATATTTTGACAGCATTCACATCTATAAGTTGATCAGGATTTGGAAACAGTACCAACCCATAGATGAGAAGAGCCAAAATTTCTTTGAAAGCTTGTAAATCCATAGTGTTCCAACAGTCTTGAGCTTTTTCCAACAGGAACTTGGCTAGGAACCCTTTGACACCACTTCTTGTTTCCCAATTAGCCGTGACATCGGATTGTTGCAAGTTTAAATCTCGGGCAACCTCTTCAGAGCTTGGATCCCTTTCAGTACCGTTGAAAGGTAGTTGATTGAGAATAAGAATTCACAAGAGTTGAGAAAATTCTTCCATAGTAGGTACAAGCTGGTAATCGGGGAAGGTAAAGCAATGGTGCAACAGGTCAAAGAACTGGAAAAACACCTTCATCATATCTTCATCAAAGCTTGAGATAACCAAGTTGAGAAGTCGTCCATGTCTTTTGGTGAACGGAGAATCCTCAGGGACCCTTGATGCTAACTCTTTGAGCTGAAAAGGTACTCGTACAAGGTTGACTTAGATTGTGGTCTGTGAGTGGGAGTCATATTCTACAAAACAGAACAAAGATGAATCTCAAAATCCTTGAAATGGTTAGTCTAAAATGCTATGGTATGATGTCATGATGTTATGTACAAGCATATGCACAAGTTAAATCAAACAAATCCTTAGGTTTAGGATTGCATGAGGTTTATAGGTAAGTATCCTCTTGAAGTTTAGTTGGTTCAACCTGTCCTAGAAAGTAAACGGGTTCTAGGGAATCTCAATATCACTAATATTTTGTCATCGGGCGTTGTTTCAGCGCAAGCCTCTTTATTGGCGATCGAAATATCCCAAAAGTCCGATCTCAATGAGCGTAGTATCGAGTATCAACCAACTTCGGACTGCACCAAAGCCAGCTACCTCACTACTTCCTAATGGCCAAGTTGTTCAAGTAAAGGTTCTAAAGTTAGTTAGTGCTTCAAGACACCACACAGCGGCCCCGTATTCTCTTTGACTACTCAAGGGCTACCAGTACCAACAAATGTGTCACACTAATGTAGATATTGATTAAACCATGTTGGTATACCCGGCACAGTTTCCACAACTTATTGCTACTTACCTAAAAAGGTGCCCTAGATCCGGGTAGAGGATCAAAATAAACCCAAACAAGGAACGATAATATAAAGCAAACAAATCAAACAATGAAAAGTAATTAAAGGTGATCTAGCCCTAAGGTAACCCCACTTTTAAGTAAATTCCCCAGTAGAGTCGCCAGTTCTGTAATACGGTGGGAGAACTGACTTGGTTGTTTTGCGTTTGATCACAATTGTTAAGGATAGCAAGAGTCGCCACCGACTTTTCTTTTATCCAAAAGGAAAGGTTGAAAAGAACAGGAAAGACCTTTCAAGATTATTTCTTGAGTTCGGGGGATAGGTTATGAAAAGGGGAGGTATTAGCACCCTTTGCATCCGTAGTTATCTACGGGCTCTTAGTTGCTTGCTAGATCACTTGCTTTTTGTTTGAAAATGTGTTTGTGATGTGGGTTTTGAAAGTATTTTGAAAAGGAATGTTTTTGTAATGGTTCTCGTCTCTATAAGAACGCGTACAAAGTGTTTTGTCTTTTGAAAAATGTTTCAAAGTGAGAGTGTGTGTATAAAATATTTTTGTTGTGAGCAAGCGAGCAACTAGGAGCATCCTACCTACTCAAAAGGTCTTAAATGTTCTTTTCCTCCTCCTTTAGATGTTGATATCTTAATATTGATTTGGTAAGAAGCCCCACCATTGGAGGTGAAGGGACGGGCGCGGGTCAATCGTACAGTCATAGAAGGCAACTTGTGAGACGCTTTAGCAATTTTCATGAGGGACTAGATCGTTTTACCGAAGGCAACATCGAGGGACATCGAGGGACTACAGTCTTTTTTTTATCGAAGGGTCTTTGCTAAAGCGTCCCATATTCGAGGGACATGACTGTTTTTTTCGAAGCAACAAGCGAGATTACCCTAGAGGTGCACGTGTGAAAGTGTGTTTGATTCAAGTTAATTTGTTCTTTGATTAGGTTATCTAGCGGTTAATTTTATGTCTTGCCATACACGCCTAATTACTATATAGTATAAAGAAAACAATAAGTTGCGGAAATTAAAATTCTACGCTATTACAGAGCTTTCAGGAATGGGGGTAAAAATTTACAAATAGGGATGGATCAATGCGATTAAAAGTCCAAATAGGCAATTAATACAACCAAACCGAATCAAACCATTAATTAAAACTACAATAATCTATGAAATAAAAAATTAATTAACAAAGTATGGAAATAAAATTCTTGGTATTTGTTTGAAAAGTTTGGAAAGAAAGATAGAATTCTATTCTATTAAAGAAAATAATTGATTAAAGAAAATAAACCATATGCATATTTTTGGTATATTTTTTTTATCATGAAGAAAATAAATTAATTAAAAGAACTTAAATACACAACATTAAAAAACAAAATGTTAATTAACAAAATTAGATATTCACAAAAATTCTTAAACTAAATTTAAAAAAACTAAACTAATATAGAAAACATAAAAAATTAATAGTTATAATAAACTAATTAGTAAACCAAAAGAAAAATTAAATTACAATAGTTAAGACCAGAGGGTGCAGGCAGAAAATAGGGTGCTGAAAACTAGGGTGTTGGGCTCTAACCTGTTAGGCCCAAAAGTTAGTTTTTTGTGTTTGTCTTTTTTGTCCAACAAAATGAATAAAAACAGAAAATAAAAAGCGTCCCCGGGGGGTCTCGAACCCGAGTCTTTATGCCTGCCCAATAATGTCCCAACCGCTACACCATTTAACCATTCGTTTATTTATTTGCTTTTACTTATATAAATTAAAGTTTGATGATTAGGTTGGGCCAACCAAAACAGGCCCAAACCCGGTTTTATGATTAGGAGAGGGTTTTGAAAACCCTAATTGCTTGTAAATGATGTGCCACGGCCAGCATAGGGAAGAGGAAAAAAACTAACATTAATCTCTTGTTATTCCAAGACAAACAACTTCAATTTCCAGAACAAAAAGTATCGATCATCAAAAATTAAAGCCCTCTCTCCTCTATTCACTCGGTTTTTTCTCTTCACCAACAAATTGATTACCTTCTGCTATAATACTCACTTCTCAAACGATAAAAACAAGATAACTTTCCCAGTTTTTTTCCGATCGCTCATGCTTCTGCATAACTTTGTTCGAATTTTTGTTCAAAGGTAAACAACAACAACAACCTTAATTGATTTCTCTGTTGTAACTCTTTGTCTTTAATTACTAATTTAATCTCTTTTTGTGTTAATATCTCCTCTCCGATCGGTTATGTCTCAGTTTAACATACATAGAGAAGATCTTCTTTTTTTATGACCAGTAGCAATCGGCACTACATCTTCGACTCTCTTTTTGACTGAACCAGCTGACTGTATGGTGTCGTGGCGACTAAGCTCAATGCGTTGGAGTCCGGCTATGGCGGATCGGGGATGAGAGAGAGATGAGGAGCTTAGGGTTTTGAGGTGAGATGGTGGAAGAGTTGCGAGATTGTTGTTTGGCGGCAAGAGGGAAGGTCTGAGCACCGTCGATGGAAAGGTTCACGATGGCGACATGGTTCCCGGTTCCAACGAGGATAAAGGTAGGTTTCTCATCTCATGAAAGGGATTCCTGCTTTACAGAACTGGGTCAATTAATAACACGATTAGATTGTGATGTATTGGCCTCAAAATGTCGTGGCTGTTCAGCCTCAATATTTCCAACATATTTGACTTGACTTTATCCTGCTGCAGGATGGTTTGAATCTGCTCATGACATTTTGGACGACATAGAGGCTGCAGGGTTTCTTGATGACAATATCTCACAGGTTTTCTTTTGGTGCTATTTCTAATGGCTTCTAATTTCTTGTAGGTTGTCTGTTACTATGTTTGCAGGTGTTGATGGAAGACTGCAAGTAGTTACAGGGAGGGAGGTATGGATGTTGAAAGTTGTAATAGGTTGAAGAGAAACTTTGTTAGGAGTGTTTTTTAGTATCTTTTAACAATTATAGCAATAACAGCAAAACAACAACAAAATAGTAGCATAAACAATAAAAGAACAACAAAAATTCAAGGTAACACAAAGCAGCAATATATGTATGAGATAAGAAAGGGAAGTTAATTTCTGTAAACATTCTCTCTTTTCCTTAATATTTCTGAAGGGTTGTGTGAGGGAAAATGATGCTAACAATTGGGGTTTTTGTATGCTTTGTGATATTGCTGTGTTTTCTTTTGAACAACAATATTGCTCTGGTTTTTTATGGATGATGTTGTTAGCCTTTGGTTCTGTTTGTATCTGCCTTTTTATAAGTGGGAAATATGGATTTGAAGGGGGGGGGGGGGAATAAGATAAACGTTTGAACTATTATGAGGCACCGTTCCATTGCTTTTTTAGAGGCAGTGTATGTTCTTCCCATTTTGGTGCAAACTGATAGCATAGCAGCAAGCAGCATAACAGTTGGCATGGACTGGTTTATTTGTTTTTTTGTGGACTGTTTTGGACAGTACATGCAGGCATGCAATGCAGTTTTTCTAGGCAGCAATGCAGCCTATTTTTTTATAGTATTTGTTTTCTTTGTGAATAAAAAAAACATATTTTTGTGATTTGCAATCAAGATACTATTTTGGTCAATGATAGGACAAAGTTGAGGCTTTTGTTGGGCTTAAATCGTTGATTTGTGATGCTGCTGTTTCTGAATTTTGTATTTATCTACTGTTCTACACCACCCTTTTTCTGATTCCTCTCACAAGTCCTAATGATGAGATTAGGAACAAAATCTGCTTTTAAACTTCATTATTTATATGCTAACTGTATCTTCCTTTTCTTTGGCAAGGCAATTTACAATGAGAAGTCATGGATGGGCTTGAAGTAAGTGGTGAAGCTTGGCACTAAGAGTTTGGTAGTTTTTGAAGAAGACATCAAAGTTTTGCAAATTAGGATTTAGGAAACCTTGTAGAATTTGCCTACACCTTAGAATAATTTCTCTATGACAAAACAAACTTGTAACTTTGAAATTGATGTAGTAATATGAAATTTTAAGTGAATGAAATTTCAAGTGAATGAAATTTCTCGTAACTTAATCGCACATTCGAATAATTGAACTTGTTATTGCTTGTAATTTTTGTAGCTTGAGATTTGAACGAATCTTTGAACAATGACGAGTTTGAATCAAACTTTGCCTATTATGTGAATAAAGTTGATGATGGACTTGAGAACTTTGAAGGGTAAACTTTGAATCATGTTTAGGTCAAGACTTATCCATGTATCACATTTTAAAATTTTAAATGATTGAAAGGTCCTTGTAATTCCTTGCCTCTTGAATTTTAATTCAACACTCTAATCAAACTCGCGTGACACACAATGAAATTTGAAATGATGATGGTGCCTTAAACTCTAAGAAACTCACATTTCACGACATCCAAATGAAGCTTACTTCCAAGCTTAGTGCACTTTAAACATTAATCAAGTGATCTTTTAAACAAATGAACTTTACTTCAATTCTCAATTAAAACTAAATTCAAATTCCAAATCAATTTGCCTTAGCAAACAAACAAGAATAACCAAGTTTTGATCATAATGAATTCTTTGCCTCATGTCTTGCGTCATACTTTGCGTCCAATCACCATAACAATAATGCCTTCATGAATTGAAATTAGAAGCCAGACTTTTTAAAGTCAGGAATTGACTTATAACGTTTTGATAAATTTCAAAACCTTCTGAGCACAATTTGACTCCGATCTTTAAAGTAATTCTCATAGACAATGCTATTTATGATACTTCGCAAAAAGAATCTCCTCAAGTTATTGAGAATTGAAGAAATTATTAACCTCGCAAATTGGGAAAGAGTTTCTTGTGAGTAGGTCAAATTTGCAAAATGAGCTCTAAAATATTCGAATTTCTGATGATCTTTCGCACATAATCAGCTCTTGACTTGTAAAGAGAAATTGGAGATAATGTCAAGGAGATTCGTACGCAAAAGAATTACTAAAAATGTAGAATAATAAAGAAGTTACAATTGTTTGAATTTGATCTTGAAAAGGTCGACTTATAATCAATGTAGTTGATTTTTAGTCATCTGAACTAATCGATTGAGCAAACTTGCAATGCAAGGTTTGAAACTTGGCATGAACATCCTTGAGAATACATGAAGATCTATGAAGACCATTTGAAACCTTGAAGACTCAATTTTCTTTGAGAAATACCAAACCCTAATTGTTGATTTACTGCCTAGGAAGAGAATCTGTCTGATCAACTTCTGAGCCAAATTGAGTGTTCGAGAAACCCTAGGATAGCATCTTGAATGAAAATGGGAGGGAAAATTTTGGGGTACAACACCATGCTACAGCTAAATCTGACCTGTGCAGTCGTGACTGACAAACCCGCAAGATTACACTCGTTCTTGAAGGACAAACCCTCTAGTTTTCCCTCGAAACCCCCTTCTGAATCTTTAACTCAGCTAAGATCACCGATCGTATCACTGAACGTTATCTCTAAGATCCCTTGATTCGATGAACAAATATGATTATGTTTCGATGTTATTGAACCAAGGTGATTGAGAAGATGATGAAGATGAAGTATCTTTCAGGTTTCTAATTCTCATAAAAGTAGATGCACATCAACTGTATTTGTGACACCTGTTTTTGATTTTGACTGCAAAATTGACTTATATATGTAACAGAAAAATGTTAGAAGCAAAAACCGCAGTATGAGTCGATGAATATCTCATATGAGTCAACTTATGTTAGTTACAAAACACGGGACGAGTCGATACAAAGCATTATGTGTCGATACAAACTGTTGTCCATGCAGAATCCAGAGCCATTGATTTCGTATGTATCGATACAAAATGCGAATGTGTCGATTCATACTGAGTTGGTTTTGATTTCTAGAAAACAAGAAATGGTATGTATCGATGCATGAGTGCATGTGTCAATGCATAAAGGTTTTAAAACGTTTTCCAAATGAACATGACATGTATCAATGCAAAGTACGAATGAGTCGACTCATACTGAAGCAGAATTGTTTTCGTGATTTTAGCTTAAGTATGTGTTGATGCAAAGCATTTTCTATTGACCTGAAATCATGATACATGTGTAAAACACATTTTTAACTCTTTTTGAACATGCTACACTATTACCATATCATGCACACATAGAGATCAAACACAATAAACATTCATTAATACTTATATTACACATATTTGCTATTATACAAAACTACTCAAAGAAAAGGGTTGCTCACAAACTACCCCTTTTTGATGATGGAAAATACTTGCAAGATGTGTGATGATGGAGCATAAATGAGTCGCTCCCCCTGAGTTTGTGCATAACATTCTCTAACATCGTCTTTTCTTCAAATACTTGCAAGATGTGTGATGATGGAGCATAAATGAGTCACTCCCCCTGAATTTGTGCATAACATTCTCTAACATCATCTTTTCTTCTCCCCCTTTGTCAACATCATAAAGAGGAAAATAACTGTTTTTCAGCAGTTATATTCAGTTGAAGGTATACAAAATAAAATGGAGTTGCATACTCATCAGAATTGAAATGAAAACCAGCGACATTCATAAAGAATGAAGCTTAGCGTGGTAATCACAGAAGCACACTCATAAAGAGTGACAAATATAGGCAATAACGAGCAAACACAATAAATGCGAATAAGCAAAGTAAAAGCATTAACTAAGAAAGTTGTGAATTACATAAGTTGAATCAAAAGAAAACAAAGTTTGAATAGAAATACAAATGAACTAAGAACATGAATACAAATGCTATGCAATGGATGGGATGATATGATCAAGGATTATGGCCACCACATAATTCATCGGCATCTTCAAAATTATAGCGTGGAGGTGGTGGAGGTGGTGGAGATGGATTTTGAACTGGATTCTGACCCATGAAGCTATATAGCCGAAACCTGTTTTGGACTTCAGCATTTCTGAAGTTATTCATGATGCCAGGGTTATCGCGACAATCGTCCATAAAACCCGCCATCTCATTATAGAACACTTGGTGCCACTTTACCAAATCCATATGCCATGAGTGTTGATTTTGATACATCCGAGTGTGCTCCTCATGCCATTCCCTGTGTTCTTTGTGCCACTCATTCTACTGGATGTGCCAACTTTGCGCCTCCTCATGGCGAGCTTGATTTGCAATTTCCATTTGTTGGAACATTTCAGTAAGATAAGTAGGAGCTATCGAGGAAGAACCTGTAGCAGTAGCAGTGTAAGGCAGGATAGATGGATCATACTGGTAGTTGGTCGGAGACCACCTATTTGGTACCCAGTCACCACAACTAGTGTTACCACCATCTGGATTTGCCTCAGGTTGGGCATCATCATTAACATCATGCATTTCTTCATCGATAGGTTCATCATCCATATACACTTGTTCAGAGGGCACATCAAAGTTATACACCCTTGTGTTGGAGCCTTTCTCTTTGAAGTAGAGGCATTGACGATTCTTATCCCACCGATATCCCATGTGAGACAAAGTGGCCCTTTTGAATTCTTGGGCGGCAGTGGGAGAAACTAGAGGGACATGAGGTATTTCCACATTCCAGAATTTGATAATCATCATTATCTTAGTTGTGTACCCTAAAGCAATGTTTTCTGGTTTGTTGATTTTGAAGAATATGCAAGAGGTGAATATCTGCTCTACCCAACCTATAATGATCACCAGATCTTGGACACAAAATGTGTGAGACGATCCAATGAAGCATTCTAGGAATGCTCTTGATCGCTCTAGTTATGATTTTTTCAATCTCACGAAGAGGCATTTCCAATTTCATAATTGAGGATAGGGAAGCTTCCTCATTAAAATCAGGATCAAAACTCTGATCATGATAGCTTTTCAACACTGTCCTATCCAATTTGTACCCTAAACTACCAACCTTGACTTATCTCTAAACCAACATAAAATGCCCGAATGAAATCCTCATGATAATCCTCTTTAACAGTTAAGAACGATCCTAACTTTTGAGCATCAAGAATATCACAGACATATGTGATGTGAAGAGATATGACCTCTGCCTTGTAAAGATGTGAGGCTTCATTACTAACCTTGTCTTGAATGGTTTCTCAAACTCCTCTCCTGTAGAAGGGATGAATGATTGTTAGTGCATTTGGAGGAATTTCTGGATTTTGTGCAGAACCAGATGGGCCTGCAGCAAACTTTTCCTTTCCCTTTGTCTTAGGAGGCATGGTTGTTGATGGAGAAGTGTAGACTAGGATCTTGAGATGAATTTAGTGGGAGATGAAGTAGATGATGAAAATGATGAATGATAATTAAGGTTAGCCTTGTATGAGATGCGTGAGATGATTAGAATGATTTCAAGACATAAAGTGGGCTGATGGGTCGACCCAAATCCAGTAGAAGAAAAAACATTAAAATTTTTTCAGTATGAATCGATGTGAAACACGAATGTGTCGATACTTACCATGAAAAATGATGTTTGGAAAGTCACATTTGTCGACACGAAACACGAATGTGGCAACACATACTGAAGCAATTTTAACAAAAACGAATTGAAACAAATTATGTATCGATACAAACACTTACGCATCGACCTGAAACTGATCTCAGTTTCTGTTTTAACAATTTTCTTCAATATAGGTCGACTCATACATGTATGAGCTGACAAAAAAAACTTGCTTTTTAACAAGTTTTTAACAGGTTTTAATGGACAGTTGGATATGAGACCCATTAGCAACTATATGTTTATGCAGTATTTTGTTTCACACACAACTGTTCCCTCATCAAGCTGCTTTATTTGGAGACCAAGGAAATAGTTTAGCTCCCTCATGAGACTCATCTCAAATTCACCCTACATAACCTTAGAAAACTCTTCGATCAAATGTATGTTAGTTGAACCAAAAATAATATCGTCTACATATACTTGAACTAAAAGAATGTGCTTTCCTTTATGTTTAATAAAGAGAATGGTATCCAATTTACCTCTTGAATATCCATTATCAAGCGAAAATTTGCTAAGTCTTTCATACCAAATCCGAGGGGCTTGCTTAAGACCATACAATGCTCATTTTAATTTAAAAACATAATTTGGATATTCATTGCTCTCAAACCAGGAGGTTGTGAGACGTATACCTCTTCATTTATGACACCGTTTAGAAAAGCATTCTTTACGTCCATTTGATAAATCTTAAAATTTTTAGCACATGCATAAGTGAGCAATTCTTTTAAATTGATTAAGCTCTTCTTGCATGGCCATTAGCCAAAATTCATCAATCAAGGCCTCTTTGGCGTTTTTAGGCTCTACTTGTGAAATAAATGCGAAATGATAACATAAATTACTTATCTTAGAATGAGGCATCACTCCTTTTGAAATATCTCCCAATATGTTGTCAATAGGATGGTCTTTTAAGGATTTCCGAGTTGGTGGAAGATCATTTACTTCCGCTGGACCTTCTTCCTTATCTTTTGCATGACTAGTATCTTCCTCCTCCTCATTGTCAACTGTTTTGGACTGATCAATTTCCTCAGCAGTTTCCTTGAGTATATCTTTTGTAGATACACCTGCACCATCAAAAGAAATACCTTTTCTGACATCTTTCGGATAAGACTCATCAAAAGAAACATGGACTAACTCCTCAACATTAAGTAAACACTTATTATACACTCTATATGCTTTACTTGATTGTGAGTATCCAAGAAAGATACCTTCATCCGCTTTTGCATTGAATTTCCCAAGGTTTTCTTTACCATTATTCAAAACAAAACACTTACAATCGAACATGTGAAGGTGTGACAAGTTTGGCTTTCTTCCTTTTAAAATCTCGTTAGGTTTTAATCAAAATAGGACGGATTAATATTCTATTTAAAACATAACAAGTTATGCTAATCGCATCAGCCCAAAAGTATTTTGGCAATCCACCCTCATTGAGCATTGTTCTTGCCAACTCCTCTAAAATGCGATTTTTGCGCTCCACAACCCCATTCTATTGTGGAGTTAGAGGGGCTGAAAAGTTATTCTAAATGCCATGCTTGTCACAATACTTATTAAAGAGTTGGTTTTGAAATTCCTCTCCATGATCGCTTCGAATTGTAACTATTTTTGATTCCATTCTGTTTTGGGACAGTTTTGCAAAACTCTTAAAAGTAGAAAAGGTTTCATCTTTGCTACGAAGTAATATAGTCCAAGTAAATCTAGAATAGTCGTCAATGATTAAAAAAACATAGTAATTTCCACCTAGACTCTTTGTCCTAAAGGGTCCAAAGAGGTCTATATGGAGAAGCTCAAGGGGTCGTGAAGTAGAAATCACATTTTTAGATTTGAAAGAGACCCTTGTTTGCTTTTCCATTTGGCACGCGTCACATAGGTGATCTTTTGAAAATTTTATTTTTGTAAGATCGACTACTAGATCTTTGGATACAACCTTATTAAGAAAATCAAAGTTAACATGCGCTAGCCGTCTATGCCAAAGCTATGAATCATCGTTCAAGGTGACTAGACACTTAGTGCTTGTTAATGATACATAAAAAAGATCAAGCATATAGATGATGTTTACTCTAATACCCTTAAACACAATATTTTGTTCAGTATGTTCAATTATGCAGCAAGTGTTTGTGAAATTAACTTTATAACCCTTGTCACACAATTGACTAATACTTAACAAATTGTGTTTAAGCCCCTCTACTAAATGAACATCAGAAATAGTAGTGGTAGAGGGATTACCTACACTACCTTTACCGAGTATTTCTCCTTTTTTATCGTCTCCATAAGTGACATATCCTTTCTTCTTTGCTTTGAAGTCGATGAAAAGCGATATGTCACCTGTCATGTGCCTTAAGCACCCGCTGTCCAGAAACCATCTTCTATCTACGGATGTAAGACACTTATCCTGCAATATCAAAAGAGAGAGGTAGGTACCCAATTTTCATTGGGTTCGTGTGGTTAAGTGGTAACATGGTTGCCTTTAGGCCTCCATTGATAAATGCCCTTAGGAACAAGACATATCCTAAACTTGCATTTCTCAATGGTGTGACCAGCATGACAATAATAATGACATAAACCATGATGATGTATTTTCTTACTTTTGCTCATTGAATCCTTTGGAGTCTTTTCTACAAAAGAATATTTTGCATATGGTGGATTCAAAGTTTTCTTAAAAATCCTAGGATCAACGATAAAGGTAATCTTGGGTTGTAAAGCTTTTTCTAATTTGGAATTAAGAGTTCTAACCTCTTGTTTCCAAATGTGACAAACTTCACACTCCCTTCTTGGGATACATCCTTTAACATTCTTATCTTTTTAACTTTCTGCAATAATAGATTTTAGATATTCTAAGTCTTTTTCAGCTTTATAGACTTTACCCTCCAAAAAGGAAAATATTTGTTTATCGGAGGATAGCCTCTTAAAAGCGTCTAAAGCTTTGTTATACAGTTTTTCAAAAGCTAATTTCAGTTCAGAAAAAGACATAGAAGAAACATTGTTATAGTAGGCTTGTCTTACTTTCTTGTCGTGGTTGTTCATCTTGTGGTGAGACTGATTTTTGTTATGCGCCATGAGACATAAGTTTGCAGTCTCATCACTATCACTTGAGTTGTCATCGTTTGATGAATCACTATCGCTTTCCCATGCAATTTAAGCTCTTCTTTGTCTATTGAACTTATTTGGTGGAGCTTTTCCTTTGTCCTTTTTCATCATTGGACAATCTGATTTGTAGTGCCCAACTTTACCACAATTGAAGCAAGGTTCTTTATCTTTATGCTTCTTATTCTCTTCTTGTCTTGGTTCTTTGGACTGTTTTAAAAATTTTATGAGATTCTTATCGGAGTGCTTGATTCCATTCTTTCGAATAAACCTATTATATCTCTGAATAAAGAGTCCCATTTCTTCATCATCTGAACCTTTGTCACTACTTAAGTCACTATCATTTTGCTCTTTGTGTGAGGACTTGGAGCCATAAGACTTCTTCTCACTCTCCTTGTATCTATTCTTCTCATTTTTACTCCTTTTCACAAGCTTTTCAAGACTTTCTAGTTCTTGTTGATGTTGTTCCATCTTTCCAAACATAGTTGTGATTGTAAGCGTGGTGAGGTCGTTGGCTTCCTTGATACCTGTAACTTTAGGTTGCCATTCCCTGCTAAGACATCTCCGAATTTTGTTAGTAGCAATTTCATTGGCCTGTTTCCAAGTGCATTCAAACGATTGATGAGATGGACTAATCTCCTTTGCATGTCGGAGATGTATTCTCCTTGTTTCATGCGAAAGAGCTCAAACTCTTGATTGAGTGTGGTAATGCGGGACTGTTTAACTTCAGTAGTTCCCTCATGTGTAATTTCTAAATAACCCCACATTTCTTTAGCAGTCGTGCAATTGGACACTCGATAATACTCATCAACACCAAGTGCTTAAATTATCATATTTCGGCCTCTCCAATCGCTCGAACACTTCTTTTCATCTGTTTCATTCCATTGAACCTCAGGTTTAGGTACCATAGCATCTGCTTCATTCCTCATGGTAATTTGAAAATGACAATTTTGAATGGCATTCCATACATTCCTGCCAAAGGAATTTATGTGTACTCGCATGCAGTCTTTCCAGTAGACATATTTTTCACCATTGACAACATGAACTCTATTATACACCCCTTTTGGTTCAAAAGTCATAGTGTTACTAGTAGACACAAAGCACCAGCGAACCGGAGCTCTGATACCACTTATTAGACGGTGTGGCAAGTGATCAAGAGGGGGTTGAATAGATCACCTCCTTATTATTCAAGGATTTAAAATCTTTTATCAAAATTGATTAAAAACAGCGGAAAAATATGGTCCAGAATCGACTTTCATCTATTTTGAACCGACTACTAGAAAACCAGACATACAATAAACTTGCTGGATTTTTATTAAGATGAAATAGATGAAATTTAACACAAATCAAATGTACGTTTCAATGCGCTTATCACAAGAACTCTATTTCCAATGAGCAAAATAAACTTTCAATCACTTTTGTCGAACAATTGGCGTATGCTTGTTCGATGATCAACAATAATGGTGGTTTAGCAAAAGAGTTTGTACCACTATTGTATCATTGAACAGAAAAACCAGCAAACCAACTGAATCACAAATATGCAGAAAAAATAAAGAGAAAGAGATAAAGAAAAACGTTACACAGGGAGTTTGGTAAGGAAGTTCCCCACTATCGTCTTCGCGTGTGGGTACGTCTCCCTCTCAATTCCAAATTGAAATTGAAACTTGTTATTTCAAAGTGTTGAATGTTGTTTACAAGGTTACAATACAAAGACATAACCTAATCACTAAGATCTTCTTCTTGTATAAACTTTTACTTGATATGAGTTGATCAAGATATCACCTACAAGATCCACAGTCAATCCTCCGCTCCACGACCTGTTTGTGAAATCACCCCGATTTCCAAACCCTATGATACGACTGAATCTTACCTGTGCAATCGTAACTGAAAAACCCGCAAGAACACACCCGTTCTTGAAGGACAAACCCTCTGGTTTTTCCTCGAAACCCCTTCTGAATCTTCAACTCAGCTAAGATCATCGATCGTACCACTGAATGTTATCTCTAAGATCCCTTGATCCGATGAACAAAGATGATTATGTTTCCATGTTATTGAACCAAGGTGATTGAGAAGATGATGAAGATGAAGTATCTTTCAGGTTTCTAATGCTCAGAAAAATAGATGCACACCAACTGTATTTGTGACACCTGTTTTTGATTTTGACTGCAAAAATGACTTATATCTGTAACAAAAAAATGTTAGAAGCAAAATCCAGAATATGAGTTGATGCATATCTCATATGAGTCGACTCATGTTAGTTACAAAACATGGGATGAGTCGATACAAATCATTATGTATCGATAGAAACTGTTGTCCATACAGAATCCAAAGCCATTGATTTCGTATGTGTCGACACAAAATGAGAATGTGTCTATTCATACTGAGTTGGTTTCGATTTCCAGAAAACAAGAAATGATATGTATCGATGCATAAGTGCATGTGTCGATGCATAAAGGTTTTAAAACGTTTTCCATAAGCATGAACATGACATCTATCGATGCAAAGTACGAATGAGTAGACTCATACTAAAGCAGAATTGTTTTTGTGATTTTAGCTTAAGTATGTGTCGATGCAAAGCATTTTGTATTGACCTGAAATCATGATACATGTGTAAAACACATTTTTAACTTTTTTAGAACACGCTACACTATTACCATATCATGCACACATAGAGATCAAACACATTAAACATTCATTAATACTTATATCACACATATTTGCTATCATACAAAACTACTCAAAGAAAAGGGTTGCTCACAGAGGAAAACAAATCCTCCTGCTTCTCCATCATCTCCATAGCATGACTCTCAAGAATCTCAATCAAGTCATCCTTCTCTTTCAATTTTGTTGAGTAGGACACCTCCAAAGTCTGGTACTTGTTCTTCTATGCTTCCTTCTCTTGTTGCATCCTAACTAAGGCAAGCTGAAGTTTTTCCATGTTATCTAAGAAAGGATGAGTAGTCTTCATAAACATGTCAGTTAAATGTTCTTCACGAGAATAAGGCATCTTCAACTGAATTTCCCTTGCTTGTATCCAACGGAGATGAGGCTCTAAGGAAACAACTCATCTTGGTCCCAAATATTTTCTACTCTTCCTATGAATATAGCGTCAAGCCTTTTTAATCTCTTCCTTAGCTGCCTTGTGATCTTCTTCTTCTTTGAGAAAGAAACCACTCAAATGAATGTTGTTTTCCTTGTCTCTCATTGGATATCCAAGTTGGCGGCATGCAAGAACAGAATTATAGTTAATTCCTCCCTTTCTACCAAAAAGAGGCACATTGAGAAAAACACCACAACTATAAATAATCTTCATATCATAATAAGCTTGATCATACCAATCAATGTCAGAATGATTGAGAGTCATAATCTTTGGTGCCCAACGTGGTTCCTTCTTGATATTCTAAAAAGTAGCAAACCGAGGTAAGTGAGAAATAAACCACTGATATAACAACTATGTGAAATAGATGATCATCCCTTCTTGATATAAATTCTGAAGATGGATGGAATAATAAGTATCTCCTAGCAGTGTAGGGATTGGGTTCCCAACCAGAAAGATCCTAATAGCATTAACATCCACAAATTTGATGACGTTAGGAAACAAGAACAACCCAGGCAAGCAAAGAAAAGGTAGCCTCAAAAGCAGTTGTACTCATCATCTTGGCGAAGTAACAAGCTTTCTCTAATAGAAACTGAGCAGGTAAACCTCTGATTTCTCCATTGGTAGTCATGTTAGCCTCAATCTTATACTTCCTCAAATGAGTTATGTTGGCAATCTCAAGAGACTTGGGCTCTCTTTCTAAACCGGTGAAAGGAACACAATCAGTAATAGGTAAACTAAGTAAGAATACTCCTCTAATATGGGCATCGGCTGATAATCAAGAAAAGTAAAACACCAGTATAACAGATCATATAATTGGACCAATATAGAAAGAATACCCTCCTTCATCTTGAGCTTCATAAAAGTCACAATGGCTCCATTCTTCTAAAAATTTGTAAGACTCTCAATCTCAGGAATCAAACTCCTCAGTTCCTCTATCTTAGGATCCTTGAAATTGTACTTTCAAGTCTTTCGCCTTCCAAAATCCATGGTCAAAAGAGTACCCGGGATATTTGCAAAGGTCAGCCTTAAGTTCCTTGAAAAACTGTTTAAAGAATGTTCATGGGTGCAAAATGCATGATGATGAAACAATCACACACAAGATCACAAACATGGGGTCATAGGTTCGACGTCACGAGCATAAAGTCAAAGGTACTACTCACAAGGTAAATAATAATGGTTTATCACCTGCCGAATAAGGTTCTAAGGAAATCCCAGAGTATGCATTCTTCCTTTGGATATTACCAACATCCCGATTAGCTCGGTAATTAGCAATATTCTCAGGAAAAACTCGTCTGAGTGTAGCATCGCGTGACAAATACTTCTGTATTGCACCGTTATAGTCTCCACACTACACCTAAAAGGCCAAGATGGATTAAGGATTCTACGACTTCTAGGCTTTGCGGGCTCCCAGGTCGAAAGCATCAATGTCTTCTCGATTGCTCGGTAAACAAATACTACAGTCAAAGGGGCCTCCACTGAGTGGGGGATCTCATGTCTCCTTTTTTAGAATTACTCCCTCAAACTTAACACGACTATACCACCCATCCTATCTTAAGTTTGCCCAAGTTCGGGTATAGGACTTATAAGAGATCACCAAGCACCCTGAAAACCAGAAAAAAAATCCAGACATACATATATACAACAAATAATATACAATAACTAATAGCACATACACAGATAAACAAAGATAGGCTTAACCTGCTTAGAGATTCCTTCCCAAGTGAAGTCGTCAGTTTTCTGTAGTGGTAGAAATGTTGAGACTAAGCCATTGGATTGACATAACTCATACAAATCAAATAAAAATTGCCACCGCGCTTTATTGTTTCCAAAGGAAACAGAAAAAGAGTGAATATACCCAAAAAGGGGGGAGAATCTAGGTACGGGGTTTGGTAATGCAAAGGGAAGGTATTAGCACCCTAAACATCTATGATACTCCATAAGAACCTCTTTTAAAATCTATATATTTTGGCTATAAAAAGTGTATACAAAAATAGATGGTGGAGATGAGAAAATAAGTATTTTAAACAATTTTTCACTCGTCGCGGTTGCGAACCTTTAGTTCCTATGTATCACCTTCCGTGTAATAAGGGATCAGGGTACTCGTAGTTCACCTCAAAAATTTTAAAACACAAGTGTGTGGGTTAATTTTAAGAGAAGAGACATCATCGTCATAGCTGAGTGGAAAACATACTTACTACCCATAATTATAAGAAAGGAGAATTTGCATCATCTCAAATTGGAGGATATAGCTTGGATTTTAAAATCAACAAAGACTGAAGTAAAAATCCAAAGTGGTAAAATGGTTTGAATGAGGTTAATGACTTTTAGTCTTGAGAAAGATGTTAAAGTATGATTAAATTGATTAAAGTTTGATTAAGAAAATATTTTTGAAAATGCATGGACCTAAGTCCAAGTTTATGATGAAAGCGATTCAAGTTAGAAAACAAGAAGAGTTTTGAAAAGGAGGGAGAAGATATTTGAAATTAAAGAAGATAGAAGGAGATGAAGGGAATATACTAAGTACATAAAGTAAAAGCTAAGGAAAAGAATAATCTAACCAACAAAAAGCCAACACTTGACATAAGAAGTCAGTGTAGAATTCTCATCCTTTAGATTGAAACCAAGCAGGCAAAAATATTAAACCTTTGAGGAATACCAAGCTTCAGATGAATTAAGAACCAAGAAAAGTCTTCATTGATAAAAATTGGCCAGAGTAAGAACTGTATACATATGAATTCTCAATCACAGACAAAGCATGAAAATCAGAATAACCTGCACACATGAAAAATTTAAACTAATGGCTTGGAGTAAACCCCGAGGATTTCAGAAGATACTCACAAAAAAATCAACTAAAGATTACAGAGTTCCAAGGTCCCATGGCTTCTAATCCTAAGTCTCAAGAATCCACAACTCCACAATGCTAGGGATAGTAACCAAGTAGTCCAAGTAACCTCAATATTTTTTAATGTCCAAGTTGATTATTAAATATATTTACAAAAAAAAGAAAATAAAGCTCAAGTAAGTAAAGATAAAAAGGCAGAAAATAAATGCTCAAGTGAGCATAAGGCAAATAGCATGAGATGTTAATGCTAAAAGTAAATGACATAAAGTAAAGACACAAAATAAAGGCATAAAGTAAAGTTAGTTATTAGTGAATTTAGGAGTTAGAGGTCAAGTATAAAAAAAGGTTAGTTGAATGACTGTTGTACCCCAAAATTTGCCCTCCCATATTCTTCAAAGTTTTGACAAGAATCATCCACAAATGGTTCAAGATCTCTCAGAGGGTTGCACAGTCAAACCATCCTCCTAAGCCAGTCAAATTAGGGTTTTGGTTTTTGCAAGGAAGTTGAGGTTTTCAAGGGCTCAATCAAGTCCCATATGCTCATATACATTGTCAAGCACCTACATGTCAAGTTTCAAGGCTCACAAGGTCAAGTTGCACAGTCAAAGGTCCCATTTGCTCAACAGTCAACTGTAGGGGCAAAATGGTCATTTGGCAGTCAAAAGTCAAAATTTTTGGTCAACATCTTATTTTGAAGCCACAATCATCATTTGGTCAAGTCTTGACCATGATTTCACAAGAATGGCTCAAAAAGCATCAAGATGCAAAAGTTTCTACTTTTGGACAGCTGAAAAGTCAACTGTAACTTGACCAAGGCATAACTTTTTCATGGTTCATCATAAAAATCCCATCCAATGCTAATCTTGAAGGGGAAGACATTTCCTACAACTCATCTTCACATTCCAAGTCCAAGAAATGCTCTCACAAAAAGTTATCAATTTCAACATTATAGGTCATTTTCAAAAGTCAACAAAAAGGCACTTTGAGTCAAAGACCATAACTTGAGATTGGTAAATCAAAATGACATGGGACCAAAGACATTGGTTAGAGGACTTCAAGACCTTTCCAAAATGTCCAAGAACATGTTCATAGCTTTAAAATTGAGCAAGATATGCATTGGAGAAGTTGGGAAATTTTTGTGAAATGGCCAAAGTCAACTATCCTTGAAATTTCATTTTTTGACAAAAGGGGCCCACTTTTTCCACTTGGTTCAGCTTGGCCATGCCTCCCACGTGTCCCACAATTTATTTCAAGATTAAAAATTAATTTTTCCATTTTTATTTAATTTTATTTGATTTAAATCATTTTAAATCTTTAAAATTCAAATAAAAATCAAGAAAATTAATGGAGGGATATCTTTGAGTTTGAATAGCTTTGATACACCATCATTCACCTTCCAAAATCGTGCAAGGCCTATTCTAAGTAAGAAATTCAAATTTTCACAAAAATGGCAAGTTGTTTAAATGGTGTTCATGGCAAAATCCAAAACATGATGGCAAGGCTTCAAGGCTCTTTATTTTGATTAATACTCATTCATATACACATATACAAGCCTTCCCACCCTCATGGACGAAAAAAAGGCATCCCTAAAACGGCAGAGCAAAAACTTAGAATTTGTCAAAAAAGTGTGAGATCTAAAGCAAGGTTGCAGGCAGTTTCAGACAAAACAAAGCACGTGAGATCCTTCATTGCCATACCCTGAAACTAAAGAGACCTTTACCACGCCCTGAGACTCCATATCAAGCACTGTAAGTCATCACAAACTCACCCCCGCTATCTGCTTTATGTTTTTTACAGGAAACGAAGAAGATGAAGGACGTGCCTCCATGTGATTGGCTGATTCAAAACAGGCGCGCGCTTTTTCCTTTTTTCAGCATATAGTGCGCTTATTTTATATTATTTTTCTTTTCTATTTTACTAACAAACGCGCAGGATTGGTGTAGTGGTTGGCAATATACTTGGTGATCTCTGGGACCTGGGTTCGATTCCCAGGTCCCCCCATAATTCCAATATTATTTTTTCTAACGCTTTCCAGTGCAGCGTCTCATCAAATAACTCACCATAAACCTCACAGACCCAAGCGCCAGGTGGCCTCTCTCATAGATCTGATGGCCATGAGGTGGCCCTCACCATGTTCAGGAGTCAACATACAAGCATTGGATTGGATTCCAGAAAGTCAAACGAGCTGGATTCAAAGGGCCTAAATTCCTTATTCACCCCCCTTGGGTTTAATCTTTTTTTTATTTTTTCATTTTCATTTTTTATTATTTGCCTTATTTTATTTATTTTATTATTAACAATTAACATAATTAACATATTTTCATAAAAAATAAAAAAAAATAGAACTAACATCATTATTATTATTATTATATTATTTTGTAAATAAACATTAATTGAAATAGTTTAATTAGGCAATTTTGACTTTTCTTTTAATAATTAAAATAATTTAGAATTAGGTTAACTTAATTTTGTTTCTTTTTATTTTATTTCATAAACACATAAAAAACACAAAAATATATTTTCTTTTAATTAATTAGTTTAATTATTTAATTAATTGCATTTAATTGACAAAAAGACAAAAAATCAATTTCTTTTCTAAAAAGGGTCAACACCCTTAAGACGTTCCCGATTATTTTATTCGCGCGCATTTACTTTATTTGATTATTATGTAATTGCCTTCAAGAATGTAATAGTTAAATAGGTTTATCGCTTTATTTAATTTCCGTACTTATTTACTAAAAAACGGGTCTTTGTAATTTTTGGCGATGTATAGACCCGCGCCTTGTAATAGCGTAGAATTTATATTTCCGCAATTTATTTTCCGCACCCCCTAACTGTTAAATGCATGAAAGAATGTATGGTAAATAAAAACAACTCGTAGCTCACAATTGCATGACCAATACAAACATAAACTGAAATTGAACACACAAGCACATGCCACTTCCTAGGGTACGCTTCACTCGTTGCCTCGAAACGTGGTCATCAAGTATAGGATGATGTCTTAGAGGTCACCCTTTGTCTAAAGATCCAGTTGCCTCGAAACAGTTGCCTCGGATAAAAGGATCTAGGACATTAGGGTTACTTCTAAGGTGTTCTACCGTTGCTTCGGTGACCACACTGTCCCGATAATCGAATTGACCCGAACACCTCCAACGATGGTGCTACCTACCTCTCAATGGTGGGATAGCACTATCTAAAGGACTCTTACACAGCCTAATTCCTTAGAGTAGGTAGATTCTCCTAGGTACTTGCTCTTTTCAAAAAAAAACAAAAACAACTTTTCGCACCCACACTTTCTAAAAGTTTTCAAACAAATTTTTCACACACTCTTGAGGACAGATACAAGAGTTACTTAGAAATTTTTCAAACGAAACTTTTTTCCAAAACCCACAAACACTTGAAAAGCAAACAATTTTTGAAAACATAAGAGCAAGTACCTAAGAGCCCATGGATAACCATGGATAGAAAGGGTGCTAACACCTTCCCTTTCTATAAATCTACCTCCCGAACCGAGAAACATTCTCGAATAAGGAATTTTGCTGTGCTTTTGTCCTTTCCATATTGGAGAACATAAAAGACGGTGGCGACTCTTGCTTACCGCGACATTTCGCGAAACCAGCTAAAAAACAGTCAGTTCTATTTCCACCGATTACAGAACTGGCGACTCTGCTGGGGATACTTAAAGTGAGGTGTACCTTAGGATAGCCCATACTTATGTTTTCAATTGCCTGATTTGCTTGCTTTAATATTATTGGGCCTGTCTTGGGAGTTCTATAGATCCTAACCCGGATCTGGGGGATACCTTCTTAGAAAGTAGCAACAAGGCTGTGAGGGAACTGTGCGGGGTATACCGACACGGTTGAAGCAGTCTGCTACGTTGATGTGGCACTTTGGTGAGTACCGGTAACCCTTGAGTCAAGTCAAGGAGAGTACGGGGCCGCCGCGTGGTGTCGTGAAGCATCAACTGACCTTAGGAACCTTAATTGAACCATCTTGGCCTCTTTAGGGTAGTGAGATAACTGACTATGGTGCAGTCTGAAGTTGGTTGATACTCGATTCTACACTCAGTTGAGGGTTGTTTTCTTGGGATATTTTGATCGCCAGTTCAGTGGCTAAATCAAAACGATGAACACAGAAAACAATCCAATGATATTGAGCTCCTTAGAACCCGGTTACTTTGATAGGACAGGTTTGAGCCCACCAACTTCAAGAGGGTAGTATCCCAAACTTCATGTTGGCCTAAACTCTAAGGGCTCTTTGTGTGACTGGTGTGCTTTCAAACTTGACTACTTGCATGCTTGTTATCTAACACATGAGTTTCTTGCAGGGTTTGTTTACAGTCTTTAACCTGGACTCATAACAGGGTTTACTTACATCACTCCATGCATAGCATAACATCATACCATTGCATACATCCTACATAAGGACTAATCCATTTCAAGGATCTCAAGGGCTTGTGATGCAGGTCATGATGAATCAAATGTCTAGCAAGGGGCAAAGGGGATTTATTTTCCTCTAGCCAAGGTTAACAGCTTGAGTCAGGGGCTATGACCCACTCGATATGGTGAGCCTTGACTCTTGAAGAAGGACTCTCAACAATATGCAGTTCCTTCAATCAAGCCACCGGATTCAAATTCTAACAAGCTTCTTTGTTTATCCCGCGAGGTCCTTGAAAACATTGCATGCATATCATACATATCATCGCATTACGGGTACCTTTATTGCAGGTCACTTACCTTCTCCGCTGTTTATTTCAGCAATGGCTTCCCAACAAGATAACCAGGGTCTTCATGCTCAAGAGACTTAGTTCAGGGAGATCTTTTTAAGCCTCTCCAAGGGGCAGGAAGAGTTGAGGACACTCCTCATGGGGAACTTGGCCAAGAAAAGTCCCGAAGATGATAAGAACGAACAGCTGAAACGTCTGCAAGCTGAGGTAGATGCAATGAGGACTCAGATGCTGGGGCAGATGGCCCTTATCCAAAGTTTGGCTTGGGAGCAAGAAGAGTTGAAAGCCATGGTCAACCAGCTTCATCAAGACAAATACAACATGAAGCAAACAGTCCAAGTCAGGGACCAGGTCATTGATCAGCTTCCGAGAGGACAAGAGTCTGGCATGGTGAAGATTAGACCTCTCCAAATTGCTACCACTTCACAGGTCCAACCACAACCTCGCCCAGAGCAACGGGTTGATCAGAGCAAGCTAGATAAGCCTAGGAGGCAATTTACCAAGCTCAACACGCCGCTGTCTCAAGCTTTACAACATCTGTTGAGGTTGAATTTGGTAACTCTAAGGGACCCTCCTAAGAACCCCAACAAGACACCTTCAAGGTATAACCCCAACGCCCACTGCGCTTATCATTCGGACAGCCCGGGGCATGCCACAAACGACTGCTGGTCTCTGAAGAACAAGATCCAGGATCTGATTGATGAAGGAGCAGTGGAATTCACCCAAGATGGTCAGGCTGAGTTCTTCTACTATCCCTGCAAGATTCATCACTTGAAGTGACTAGTTCAAATTAGAAGACTTTTGTTCATTAGATTTTTCAAGTTGTAATTTTCTTTTGATTGTTCAAACAATTATTGTCATAGCAAACTTTATTACTTTATCAATGCATCACATATGTCTGTTTTGAATCAATATATTCGCATTCGCTATATGCAAACTGTTTTCATATTTTTATGATGATCAACCCTGGGTTGAAAATTCTAAGCCTCTTGAGGGAGGATGATGAGAACAATACCATGATCTACAGTATGCTTTTGAACAGACCCCGCTGATGAGGTACAGGCATTATTTCAATTCCTAAACGCTGGAGTTATAAGGAAGATAATCCCTCGTCAACCCCTTTGAGCCAAAGAAGTAGGAGTTTTCTTTTCGAAAATTAAAACCCTTAATCATAACCTGGGGCAGGGTAGTTCTCTCAGTTGATCCAAGTGCACAACGAATGGCACCAAAGAAGTCCTTACAAAACAAAAGACGACGATGGTTCCGAATAATCATAAAGACAGGCAGTCGTTATCTTTCAAAAATAAAAGCCCAATAAGTCAAAACCTATGAAGGAGACTTATAAAACGGGGGCATCCCGCTGACTGTAAATACAAAGAAACAGTTCAGGCAAAATTTAGGGATGACACAATCAAAAAGAAAGAGGTCTTATAAACCCTCAGCAAAAAAAGAAGGAAATGACTGCCTATTCAAAATAAATTGTCAATATCCGAACCACCACCGGAATATCAGAGCAAAGACTCAAACAAGGTCTAATGCATGATTAGCTGAGTTTAGGTTTGAATAACATCATGAAGAGCGGGTGGGAACAAATATAACTTGAGCCTTTATCCTTTGTTTCTTAAACCGTGAACCAGGCCACGTTATAACCCTTAAAAGTCCTAGCTGAAGCATGGGTTAGTTTGAAAGCATACTGTTATGAAAGGTATCCTGACTCCTTAAGGCCTACGGTAAATACGGAGTTGACATCACGTTTTACAAACATTCACTTGTTTTATGAAAAAAAATGCATTTTCAAAATCTTCAAGACAGATATAAGCTTTGCATTTTTAATATAACATTGTTTGCATGTGACTATTTGTTTGAACAGCATAGAAGTTCGCACGACGAATGTCTAAATGAACAAAAGCACCCCCAACCAAGGGGCAGACATGATCATGGTCTATTATCTGGGGCAGTTAAGTCAAGATTCAGAGAATCTCTCAAAAGGCCAACCAGCTTGGGGCAAATCTCCATCTAAGTCACTTGAGGCATTAGGCATGAATTCCAGCAACGAATCTTGCCTGATCAAACATCTTCTGGTGGCATGGCAAAACACTTGTGACAGGGGCAACTCCCTGCATTTTGAGAGCATGGATATAGTCGAAAAAATACTACGCACAATCAAAGACCCGCTAGGTCGACACACCTAGGAAAAAATAAGGGCTTCCCGGCGAACCAAAAGGGTTTGGGCAAAAATAAGAGATGAAATGAAAAATCTGTACACCCGGCAAGTCGAAAACCTGAAAAGGCGGCTTGGGCAAAAATGGGTATCCCGGTGGACTGAAAACCCGAAAGGGCGGTCCAGGCAAAATTTAGGGATCAAAGCGTACGACTATGTCCCGGCATCTCGTCACTTGTCTATCAGAAGATTTGTCAATCACCTCCACAGTTACCTTCTCCCGCAGAAACAGGGGCAATAACGAGTTGTCTAAGCGGTCTAGTTGCTTTGTCCACCAAGGTACCAAGGTAAGTTCGGCTGAAGAATGTAACCCAGATACCTTCACTCCCCGCAAAGTAAGACAGATTTCAGCCATACTCCCTAAGCAGAGTTGGTCTTCCAATCAGCCCTAAAAAGGCACAGTACCCCTAGCAAGTCAGCGACACTCTCCCCAAGCAGAGTTAGCCTATTGTCAGCCTCAAGGAAATTGGCTTATCCCCCAAAGATCTCAACATTCCCCAGCGGAGTATGCAAACATTCCTAGCAAGCATCCATGGCAATCTTGATCTAAGATTGTTCCCCGGCGGAATACCGAACATCCAGTGGAGCCAGTCCCCAATCCAATCTGAAAAATCTCCCCAGGAGAGTTCAATCAATCTCCCCAGTAGATTCATGAAGCTTATCCCCAGTAGATTCTGGAAGCTTATCCCCTGTAGAGCACAAAAGCTTCTCCCCGGCTTTATGCAAAGGTTATTCCCCACCGGGATATAACTGGGTTATCCTCAGCCAAGTGCCACAGAAAGATCGTCCCCAGCGAAGTCTTCCTATCCCCAGCGGAGTTCATTCATCAAATTCCCCAACAAAACATATCAATGGAATCCCCAGCGGAGTTATCATCAAACCTCAGCGAAGTATCTCTTCCCACAGAGTACTCCCCGCAGAGCAATCTCCCCAACAAGTTTATTCCTCAACGGAGTCATCTTCTCCTATCGGTTTATTCTTGCAACCATCACCCCCAGTGGAAATGAAGAACTTCACTCCCCAACATCAGCCCAGGATCCAACTTCCCGGCATTCGTCAAGGATTTATTTTCCTATACGAAAATACATTCATAAACATATCACATCTTCATACATTATAGCATGCATACGCATCATACAACACAAATCTCATTTAGTTTTGAGAACATCTTAAAATCATGCAGTTCATGCATCATGACATTGCATACAATTGATGTTTTACCTTTTCAGGAAAAAGGTCAATCCAAAGACGGTTACTATCAACTGTCGCAATTACAGATTCGATACCTGTATCTAGCCAGGGCATATCTACATTAAAGAAGTTTCAGAGATAGCTTGGAAATGCTCCAGATATGGATGCTGTTCTTTTGCTTATTCAAGACTCCTTCTAGAGATAGTTCAGATGTGACCCAGGCATGGCGACGTTCTGATACTTCTTCCAGATTTCCTTTCAGAGATAGCTTGGAAATGCTCCAGATATGGATGCTGTTCTTTTGCTTATTCAAGACTCCTTCTAGAGATAGTTCAGATGTGACCCAGGCATGGCGACGTTCTGATACTTCTTCTAGATTTCCTTTCAGAGATAGCTTGGAAATGCTCCAGATATGGATGCTGTTCTTTTGCTTATTCAAGACTCCTTCTAGAGATAGTTCAGGTGTGACCCAGGCATGGCGAAGTTCTGATACTTCTTCCAGATTTCCTTTCAGAAATAGCTTGGAAATGCTCCAGATATGGATGCTGTTCTTTTGCTTATTCAAGACTCCTTCTAGAGATAGTTCAGATGTGACCCAGGCATGGTGACGTTCTGATACTTCTTCCAGATTTCCTTTCAGAGATAGCTTGGAAATGCTCCAGATATGGATGCTGTTCTTTTTCTTATTCAAGACTCCTTCTAGAGATAGTTCAGATGTGACCCAGGCATGGCGACGTTCTGATACTTCTTCCAGATTTCCTTTCAGAGATAGCTTGGAAATGCTCCAGATATGGATGTTATTCTTTTGCTTATTCAAGACTCCTTCTAGAGATAGTTCAGATGTGACCCAGGCATGGCGACGTTCTGATACTTCTTCCAGATTTCCTTTCAGAGATAGCTTGGAAATGCTCCAGATATGGATGCTGTTCTTTTGCTTATTCAAGACTCCTTCTAGAGATAGTTCAGATGTGACCCATGCATGGCGACGTTCTGATACTTCTTCCAGATTTCCTTTAAGAGATAGCTTGGAAATGCTCCAGATATGGATGTTGTTCTTTTGCTTATTCAAGACTCCTTCTAGAGGTAGTTCAGATGTGACCCAGGCATGGCGATGTTCTGATACTTCTTCCAGATTTTCTTCTAGAGATAGTTCAGATGTGACCCAGGCATGGCGACGTTCTGATACTCATTCCAGATTTCCTTTCAGAGATAGCTTGGAAATGCTCCAGATACAGATGTTATTCTATTGCTTATTCCAGATTTCCTTCTAGAGATGGTTCAGATGCGACCCAGACATGGCGACATTTTGATGCTTATTCAGATTTCCTTTCAAATATAGCCTAGAGATGCTCCAGATCTGGACGCTATTCTATTGCTTATTCAGATTCAAACTTCTAAAGACAACTTAGAGATGCTCCATCCCGGATGCTGTTCTATTGTTCAGTCCAGATACGATCCAGATTCGGATAACATTCTGTTACTCATGCAGTATGGATATACCCCAGACACGGCGGTCATTCTACCATGTATTCAGACGTCAGCAATCATACACATACTAGATATGCTCCAGACACGGAAGCTATTCTATTTCTTATTCAGATTCACCTATCCACCATCTTTCCAAATGGCATCTATAAGCCCATTCCCGACAAGGTTTTGTCACATCTTCCAGATGGCATCTTTAAGCCCATCCTCCTATCCACCACCTCTCCAAATGGCATCTTTAAGTCGATTCCCGCTATCACACTGCTGACACTCTACTATGTGAGTGCAAATTTCTGGGCACTCTAGTGTTCAATCATCTTCCACCCTCGGATCACGAAAGGCACACAAGCCAATCTACATCCTCAGGTCTAAGAAGATTGAACAGGGGCAACTGTTGTACCCCAAAATTTTCCCTCCCATATTCTTCAAAGTTTTGACAAGAATCATCCACAAATGGTTCAAGATCTCTCAGAGGGTTGCACAGTCAAACCATCCTCCTAAGCCAGTCAAATTAGGGTTTTGGTTCTTGCAAGGAAGTTGAGGTTTTCAAGGGCTCAATCAAGTCCCATATGCTCATATACATTGTCAAGCACCTACATGTCAAGTTTCAAGGCTCACAAGGTCAAGTTGCACAGTCAAAGGTCCCATTTGCTCAACAGTCACTATAGGGGCAAAATGGTCATTTGGCAGTCAAAAGTCAAAATTTTTGGTCAACATCTTATTTTGAAGCCACAATCATCATTTGGTCAAGTCTTGACCATGATTTCACAAGAATGGCTCAAAAAGCATCAAGATGCAAAAGTTTCTACTTTTGGACAGCTCAAAAGTCAACTGTAACTTGACCAAGGCATAACTTTTTCATGGTTCATCAGAAAAATCCCATCCAATTCTAATCTTGAAGGGGAAGACATTTCCTACAACTCATCTTCACATTCCAAGTCCAAGAAATGCTCTCACAAAAAGTTATCAATTTCAACATTATAGGTCATTTTCAAAAGTCAACAAAAAGGCACTTTGAGTCAAAGACCATAACTTGAGATTCGTAAATCAAAATGACATGGGACCAAAGACATTGGTTAGAGGACTTCAAGACCTTTCCAAAATGTCCAAGAACATGTTCATAGCTTTAAAATTGAGCAAGATATGCATTGGAGAAGTTGGGAAATTTTTGTGAAATGGCCAAAGTCAACTATCCTTGAAATTTCATTTTTTGACAAAAGGGGCCCACTTTTTCCACTTGGTTCAGCTTGGCCATGCCTCCCACGTGTCCCACAATTTATTTCAAGATTAAAAATTAATTTTTCCATTTTTATTTAATTTTATTTGATTTAAATCATTTTAAATCTTTAAAATTCAAATAAAAATCAAGAAAATTAATGGAGGGATATCTTTGAGTTTGAATAGCTTTGATACACCATCATTCACCTTCCAAGTTCGTGCAAGGCCTATTCTAAGCAAGAAATTCAAATTTTCACAAAAATGGCAAGTTGTTTAAATGGTGTTCATGGCAAAATCCAAAACATGATGGCAAGGCTTCAAGGCTCTTTATTTTGATTAATACTCATTCATATACACATATACAAGCCTTCCCACCCTCATGGACGAAAAAAAAGGCATCCCTAAAACGGCAGAGCAAAAACTCAGAATTTGTCAAAAAAGTGTGAGATCTAAAGCAAGGTTGCAGGCAGTTTCAGACAAAACAAAGCACGTGAGATCCTTCATTGCCATACCCTGAAACTAAAGAGACCTTTACCACGCCCTGAGACTCCATATCAAGCACTGTAAGTCATCACAAACTCACCCCCGCTATCTGCTTTATGTTTTTTTACAGGAAACGAAGAAGATGAAGGACGTGCCTCCATGTGATTGGCTGATTCAAAACGGGCGCGCGCTTTTTCCTTTTTTCAGCATATAGTGCGCTTATTTTATATTATTTTTCTTTTCTATTTTACTAACAAACGCGCAGGATTGGTGTAGTGGTTGGCAATATACTTGGTGATCTCTGGGACTTGGGTTCGATTCCCAGGTCCCCCCCATAATTCCAATATTATTTTTTCTAACGCTTTCCAGTGCAGCGTCTCATCAAATAACTCACCATAAACCTCACAGACCCAAGCGCCAGGTGGCCTCTCTCATAGATCTGATGGCCAGGAGGTGGTCCTCGCAATGTTCAGGAGTCAACACATAAGCATTGGATTCCAGAAAGTCAAACGAGCTAGATTCAAATGGGCCTAAATTCCTGATTCACCCCCCTTGGGTTTAATCTTTTTTTTTATTTTTTCATTTTCATTTTTTATTATTTGCCTTATTTTATTTATTTTATTATTAACAATTAACATAATTAACATATTTTCATAAAAAATCAAAAAAAATAGAACTAACATCATTATTATTATTATTATATTATTTTGTAAATAAACATTAATTGAAATAGTTTAATTAGGCAATTTTGACTTTTCTTTTAATAATTAAAATAATTTAGAATTAGGTTAACTTAATTTTATTTCTTTTTATTTTATTTCATAAAAACATAAAAAACACAAAAATATATTTTCTTTTAATTAATTAGTTTAATTATTTAATTAATTGCATTTAATTGACAAAAAGACAAAAAATCAATTTCTTTTCTAAAAAGGGTCAACACCCTTAAGACGTTCCCGATTATTTTATTCGCGCGCATTTACTTTATTTGATTATTATGTAATTGCCTTCAAGAATGTAATAGTTAAATAGGTTTATCGCTTTATTTAATTTCCGTACTTATTTACTAAAAAATGGGTCTTTGTAATTTTTGGCGATGTATAGACCCGCGCCTTGTAATAGCGTAGAATTTATATTTCCGCAATTTATTTTCCGCACCCCTAACTGTTAAATGCATGAAAGAATGTATGGTAAATAAAAACAACTCGTAGCTCACAATTGCATGACCAATACAAACATAAACTGAAATTGAACACACAAGCACATGCCACTTCCTAGGGTACGCTTCACTCGTTGCCTCGAAACATGGTCATCAAGTATAGGATGTCTTAGAGGTCACCCTTTGTCTAAAGATCCAGTTGCCTCGAAACGGTTGCCTCAGATAAAAGGATCTAGGACATTAGGGTTACTTCTAAGGTGTCCTACCGTTGCTTCGGTGACCACACTGTCCCGATAATCGAATTGACCCGAACACCTTCAACGATGGTGCTACCTACCTCTCAATGGTGGGATAGCACTATCTAAAGGACTCTTACACAGCCTAATTCCTTAGAGTAGGTAGATTCTCCTAGGTACTTGCTCTTTTCAAAACAAACAAAAACAACTTTTCGCACCCACACTTTCTAAAAGTTTTCAAACAAATTTTTTACACACTCTTGAGGACAGATACAAGAGTTACTTAGAAATTTTTCAAACGAAACTTTTTTCCAAAACCCACAAACACTTGAAAAGCAAACAATTTTTGAAAACATAAGAGCAAGTACCTAAGAGCCCATGGATAACCATGGATAGAAAGGGTGCTAACACCTTCCCTTTATATAAATCTACCTCCCGAACCGAGAAACATTCTCGAATAAGGAATTTTGTTGTGCTTTTGTCCTTTCCATATTGGAGAACATAATAGATGGTGGCGACTCTTGCTTACCGCGACATTTCGCAACCAGCTAAAAAACAGTCAGTTCTATTTCCACCGATCACAATGACCATCTTCAAACTTTCTTTTGAGAACTCGTTAGAAGATTGATAAAATCAAAGCATCTCAACAAGTTTCATTTGCTTTTTGTCAAGTATCGTTCATTTCAAGTACTCAAAGCTAACACATATGACCAATGATGTTTAAATGATTCATTTAGACCAAAATTCATGAAGTTTATTAGAGGATTGATAGAATCAAAGCCTCTTAACAATGAACTTCAAAGTTATTGGATCCAAGACTTCAAATTAAACATACTTGGGCTTGCAAACATAGGTTTGGGCCACAAATGATCATTTTCGAATCTTAACAAAATTCAGCGCTATGTTAAGCAATCGCAAGTGGACTTATGTAGAAAGCCACACCTATTTTGAGGTCGGTCAATAGAAATCTATGTACCATACATGTTAGAGAAATGATATGTCGATCATTCTCCAAAAAATGTAGCACAAATAAAAACAAGAAAGGGATAAGATGAAGAAATAGGGGAATGATAGTGTAATCAATGCCTCAGATGAAATTAGGATTTCAAATATCATTGACATCATTCATCCATTTTAGTGGATTTGGTTTTTCAACCTATCAACACCCAAGATCCAATAAGGTTGAGGAACTTGTCTCAAAGTAATACTCAAGTATCTCCAAATCAGAACCAATCACAAAAATAATAAAATATGATTAATCAAATAATATTTAAATGATTTATAAAAAAGGAAATAATTAGTAAAATACACAAAGTGTATTAAAACACTAAATAAAAAATCCTAAAAATATCAGAGGTCAAACATGAGTCAACAAGTGTTGACAAAAAAATTTAGAATTTTTTAAAGTTAGAAACTATTTTTAAAATATAAAGAAATAAGCAAAATAACAGAAAATTTGAAAAAAAAATATAGTAAAATAAAAAATAAAAATAAAATCAGGTCACCAATATTTGTCAAGAGGTTATTAGATCCTTCCATAATTTTTTCAGAATTTTAAAAGATCAAAAAGTATTTTTAAATAATTAAAAAAAGTCAAATAAAGTGAAAAATTCTAAAAAATACCAAATCCCAAAATAAAATTGTGAAAAAATAAAAGTCAGAAAGAGAAAAATCAAAAGTATTTTTGATAATTTTTTCACAATTTTAGAAGTTGAAACCAATTTTTTATGAATTTTGTAAGTTTAAAACAATTAAATAGAAAAATCAGAAAATAAAAATAAAGCTAAAATAATGTAGACCACTAGATCAATGTCAAAACACATTAATAAGAAGATCAAATGGATCTGACGCGTTGTACGTGTTAGGGTCATCCATGAATTTCACACGGGATCTTCAGTTTTTAAAATATAAAATATAAAACAAGAAAAAGTGTAGAGTGTTGGATCTGAGTTGACTATTCAAAGTAATCACATCAAGTGGTCCAGAGCACGCGTGTACCATGAATTTAGTGAAATAAAAACACTGAGTTCATTTTAATTCAACCAATCAGAACATTTCAAGTGTCACCACGCTTTGATTGGTCCACAAGGGAAAATAATTTAAAAATGCAGAGTCATCGTGAACTTCCTCCGGTCATCTCTTTTGATGACCTTCCCCGGAGCAAACCAAAAATGGTTTCCAACATTGTTGAGACCGGTATCATTTGAAGCGTCTCACTGAGAAGAACTCAACCATGGCATCGCGAAATATTTATATAAACTGTGTATTGTTTAATTTGCAAAGGAAACAGAAAATAGGGAGCACGAACTCTGGAGATTACATGATCAATTCTTAATGAAAATGAAAATTAGAAGAAGTATGAGATTCAGAGAGATGAAGAGAGTAGATTGACAACTTATTTGAAGCAAAATGAATGAGTAATCACCTGAACGAAGTATGGAAAATTTTGCCTCGAAGGTAAACTTGGTATGGAAGACTGAGAGAACTTGAAGCTTCAGTAATGGACGTGTTAGCTTCAGAGGAGTACGATAAAGCTAACTAAATCAAAATAAAGGAAAGAGAGAGCCTCTAAAGGAGAAAATGAATTTGAAATTTCATAGGTTTTGTGAGGTTCGGGCAGAGCTTCTTTGGCTATCCAAGCTTCGGAAATTAAAGGAAATGTGGTCTTCTATTTATAGGATAGTGAATGGCAATGATAACTGAGAGAAATAGTGAGGTTTGGATGGAATTTTAGTGAAGCCGTGAGCATGAGGGGCGTGTGACTCTATGTGCATCAAAACTCATCTAAATGATGTGTTTTGATGCTCCAAACGCTTTAGATGTCTTTGTTAATCATGTTTACAATGTGCCAAGAAAGGTAGTATTTGGAGATCTGAGCAAAAAGTAACATCACTTTGAAATCGAGAAAATCACACAGATTCTTGATACTTAGCAAAATTCTAAGTATGGAACCTCAATATGACCTATAATGTCTTGCAAACTTACAAGCCCTTCCACTCAAAATTTGATCTTGATCCTTGAAGATGAAATGAAGTAGACTCTTCAAATTGAATTGTGGAATTGAGATCACTCAAAAATCATGAAAATTGAAAGAGTTATGGTCTTTGGAAGATGATGAACGAATTTGGGGAAATTCACAAAAGACCTATAATCTTTTCAGTTCTTAAACAACTTTACAAGCATTTTCAAGCCTAGCACCTTGAAACAAAGTTGTAGTAGACATATCAAAGATTATTGTAGAAAAAGAATGAGCTCAAGGAGATAAAATATTATCACGTTATGATCATTTGAAGTAAAACCCTAAGATTCAAAGGCTTTTCAAAGGGACTTGTAATCTTCTTCAAACTTAAATGGTCCTCCGTGTCAAAGTAGCCTTTGATCCTTGAAGAGAAGATATTAAGGACTCTTGAAGAGAACCATGAATTTGGAATCACTTAAAAATCACAAAATTTTAGTAAGATAAGGCCTTTAGAAGTCAACACACCCTAGCTCAAAGAGTGTCAAAATAACTTGGAACCCCTTTTTACATTTGATGATTTTTAATGCACAAATGGATCTAATCATGTTAAGAGAATTTATTTTATATGATGATAAGAGTCCATAGAAAAAATAACCAACTCAAAATGTTAAAAATTGAGAGAGTTAAGCACTTGTGACCACTAAATTAAGTGCTTGTTCAATTAGGTCAAACTTGTTGAATCAACCCTTGAATCATTTTCATTTCTTTGAAAAAATAGAGCATGATGGATCACATTAGACCTTGAAATGATGTTATCTTGAAACACACTCAAAGATAGAGCTTAAGTCTTAATGAAACTTGTAGAAGAAGGCATGAAAATAAACACATGAACCTATGAATCTTTTGGATGAATACCACCACCAACCTTGAGGAAAAACTTGACCTAAATAAGGTGAGAGATATCTTTGAACCAAAAAACTTTGATATCATAGACATAGCCTTGAAGCTTAAGTTCTTGAAATCCATTGAAGAACCATTTGACTGAGGACTATCCCTCAAAACCCTAGGTTAGATGGTGAGATGGATGCAGTTGTGTCATCACCTATTATATGAACATCCAAAGAAACATATATACATATTTTGATGTTAGTTAAGAGTTAATAAACATAAGATGGACATGTACAAGATACACAATTCAAGGTGATTGGTAATTCCTCAAGAGTAAACTATAAGATAGGATTAAGTAGAAGGGAAAACCAACCTTAATGTGTGATCTTGATGTAATGATAATATGAGATAATGACAGATCTTAGGGGGAAAATTGGGGTATAACACCCTAAGATCCTATATCATCTCATATCATCACGATACATCAAGATCACGTATTTGGGTTGACTAGAATTCATATCTTTAGGTTTGTCCTTGAGGAATCGTCATGCACCCTGATTTGTTTATCGAGTACATATGTATTTTATATTTCTTTTACTGACCTCTAATCCAAAATACCAAAAATATTTGTTTTTTTCTTGTATATTTTTGTTTTGTAGGTATCGAGGCAAAGAATTCAATCAACAATGTTTTTTGCCACTTTTTTCCTGCAGAAATTGGTTCCTCATATGCCAGAAACCAGTTTCTCTCTGATTTTTGCACCAGATTCCAATTTTTACAGCAGAAATCGGTTTCCCTATATGGAGAAACCGGTTTCCCTATATGGAGAAATCGGTTTCTTGCGTGAAATTGGCAAAAAGAGCTATTTTCAAGTTTGCAACATATGCTTCCAATTTCCTTCTTTTTTGAGAATATTCTTGACTACCAAAAAATATATCCCCTACCTCATCATAATTAAATTCCATCATACACCCTCATTAGATTATATGTGCACCACTTGATCTTAACTTTGGCTCTAAAATCAATTACCAAGCCTAATTTTGGTTCCAATCCAAGCTCCAAACCGCCAATAATCCCAAGTCTAAATTCTATAAATAGAGCCCTCATTTCATTCATTCATCAAGCTTTTGATAGCCAATTTCACTATGCTAAAAATTCTCTCAACTCTCTTCATCTACCAAATTCACCTAAAGCTCTTTCTTATTAAAGTTAGTAAGATTTTCATTGAAGCTTATTAATCTCTGAGCTAAACCTTCATCCAAATAATTTTTCTTCATTATTTCTTTCAATCAAAGTTTAGGAGATTGTTTCTTGGAGATGATTTGAAGCTTAATTCAGTTTTTGAATAGGTAATTTTGGGATCCACCATTGTTGAGCTTGATCTTCATCTTTCACAATGTAATCTATTGTTGATCTTGGTGGTTTAATTCTTTGAGCTACTTTTTTTATTCCATTGTTGTTAATTCCTCATTATTTAATGGAATTTTCGTGCTCAATTAAATCCAAGATCATAAGGTGTTTGATGAAATGTGTGATCAAGAATCTTCTCATCGAAATGTTATTTTTGAAATTTTTGCAGCAGAAACTGGTTTCCCTGTTTGGAGAAACTGGTTTCTCACTATTTTATGCGCCATATAAAAAATATTCACGCAGGAAACTGATTTCCTCATATGCAAAAATCGGTCTCCTGAAGGCAGAATGCGATTTTTTGACTTATTTTGGGACTATTTTGGTTCCTTTTCTTTTTCTACTCCTTTCTTTTTGAGTGTTGCTTTGGATTACAATTTTGAATGTCCAATTTCTCTTTAAATTTAATGGACTTAGGATGTATATGAAGTTGGGTAAACATTCATTAATTCAAATCTATCTTAGAGTGAATTATTTAATTCATTATTGGTGCTTTGAATTAGTGATATGTTTAGTGCTTTAATCCATCAATTATGAGTGATTGAACTTGAAGATGAAAGAATTTTTAGAATGTGATCCAATGTGATTTCTTATTCCCATTACTCTTCATCTTATCTCTTTCTTAATTCCTTTAAATGATCATTTGTGGCTAAAGCTTTATGCTTGAAATTGTCCAAGTATAATTGATTGATCAACTATGGCTCAAGACCTTTGAAGCTTGTTGTTAGAAGGCTTTGGTTTTACCAATCCTCTAACAAGTCTTCATCAAATTTGACCTAAGTTCAATTTTCAATCATCATTGATCATTTATCATGGATCCTTTTTTTTTCTCTCTCTTTAAGCGCTCATTAAAGGCACAAACTTTATGTTTGAGTGTCCAAGTATGATTGATTATTGAACATTGGCTCAAAACCTTTGAAGCTTGTTGTTAGGAGGCTTTGGTCTTATCAGTTCTCTAACAAGTCTTCATCAACTTTGACTTAAGTCCAATCTTCAATCATCGTTGATCATTTATTACAGAATTATTTTCTTCTTCATCGCTTTTTCTTTTATTTTCCTTTTTTGATCAATTTGGATAAGGCATTTGAACATTATGTTCATCTAAGCTTATGGATGATTGAAAAAATATTTCCACAACTTAAGTCTTGATCACCCCTTTTTTACTTATGCTACATGTTTTAGGAGTATGGTTTTATCATATCTCTAACATGTATGGTACATAGATTGTTATTGACCAGCCTCGTATAGTATCGACTTCTACATAAGTCCATCTGCAATTGCTTAACATAGTGCTACATTTGTCTCGAATCGAAAAACTAACTTCTAACATTTACTTTATGCAACTTTATATTTTGCACTTTATTTAGGGCTTTTATTTTATTTTATTTACTTTTAGCATTTACATTTCATGCAATTTGTTTATGATTCCGCATTTTTCCTTTGTCCACTTGGACATATGTTTATATTTATTCACTTTTTCTTTTTTCCATTTGGACCTTTATTTTGTGCTTAAAACATTAGTAATGAATCTTGAACATTAAAAGATTTAAGGCTCTTCTAGGACTATCGATTACTATCCCTTGTATATTGGAGTTGTTGATCTCTCGAACTTAGGATTAGAAACTTTGACACTTATACCTTGATATTCTATTGTTATGTTATCTGAAGTCCTTGGGGTTTACTCCAAGGCATTGGGTTATATTTTCTTTGTATGCAGGTTATTCTTAATTCATCCGAGGCTTAGTATTCACCTTGGTATTCATCTAAAGCTTGATATTCATTTGAGGTTTAGTATTTACTTGCTTGGATTTTATTCCAAAGGATAGGAATTCTACATTGACTTCTTTATGTCAAGTGTTGGCTTTTTGTTGGTTAGACCTTTCTTTACCTTAGCTTTTACTTTGTGTACATAGGATAGTCCCTTCATATTATCCCATCTTCTTTATATTTCAAAATCGTCTCACTCTTTTTCAAAGGATTCTTGTTTTCAAACTCGAACCGCTTTCATAATAAACTTGGACTTAGGTCCATGTATTTTCAAAATCTTTTTCTTAATTAAATCTTTAATCAATTTAATCATACTTTGACATATTTTAGAAGACTAAAAGTCATTAACCTCATTCAAAACATTTTTCCACTTTGGATTTTAATTTTTAAAACTTTTTCTCAAAGATTAGACTCTTGTTGATTCTTGTAGTGATGCAAGCTACTATACTTCTACAATATATAGTGAAGTGAGCCATTTTCCACTTGGGTTTTGAGTGATACCTTGTTGATTTTAATTCCAAGCCATGTTCTCAACTTTGAGATGATACAAATGCTCATTTATCATAATTATGGGTAGTAAGTATGTTTTCCACTCGGATATGACGAGATATATCTTCTCTTAAAATTAACCAACACATAAACTTTCAAAAAAAATTAGGTGAACTACGACTACCTTGATCCTCTATTACACGAAAGCGGTACATAAGCACAAAAGGTTCACAACTACGTCAGGTGCAAAAATTGTAAAAAACATATCTTTTCTCATCTCCACCATCTATTTTGTAAATATTTCTTTATGGCCAAAACAAACAGATTTTCAAAGAGGTTCTTGCGGAGTACCGTAGATGTTTAGGATGCTAATATATTCCCGTTGCATAACCAAACCCCTTACCTATATTCTCTATTTTACTTTGGGTTTTATTCGCTCTTTTCCCATTCCTTTGGATGAAATAAAAGTGTGGTGGCGACTTTCACTGATTTTACGAGTTAAGTCAATACAATGGCTTAGTCTCAACAATTCTACCGCTATACAAACTACCAATTAGGGGTCAGAAACTAGGTGTTGCACCCCAAAATTTGCCCTCACATTTTCTTCAATACATTTTCTCATGCTCATAGATTTTCAACTGCTCAAGGTTGCTTAAGAATGGATCAGACAAATTCTCCTCCTAAGTAATTGACCTACAACTAGGGTTTCACTTTTCTCAATGAAGATGGGTTCGATAATGCCTCAAGTGGATTTCATGGTTTCTTATATGTCTCGAAGAATGCTCATACCAAGTTTCAAGCCTTGCATTACAAGTTTGCTAAGTCAATGGCTCAGATGACTGGAAATCAACTGTATTGGACAAAAAGTCAATTGCGGTCAACATATAGTTAAACTTCAAGATTTTTGGTCAACATCAAGATTTTGAAGTCATATTCATCATTTTATCAAGGTTTTATCATGATTCATCAAGAAAACTCAAGATTCATCAAAAGTTAAGAATTACCCAATTAGGGTTTTCTTAAGGAGAAGTCAACTGGACTTTGACCAAGCACAACTTTCACATGTTTCATTAGATTTTTCTCAACCAAAGCTCATTTTGAAGGAAATTAAATTCTCTACAACTTTTTCTCTCTAAGATCAAGTCCAAAAAATGCTTCATTTGAGTGATATGGGCCAATACATTATAGGTCTTTTCAAAAGTCAATAAAAAGAAACTTTTTGTCAAGGCAACTTACAACAAGATAAATTCTTCAAATGCAAAAATGAAAAAAAAAAGAGATTGTAGTGGACATCTTGAGCTTTATAAAAAGTCCTAGATCACCTTCAAATGATAAAAATTGAGAGAGTTATGATTGGTGCAAGTTGGGAAATTTTGAGCAAATGCATGAAACCTAAAGTGACCCAACATGGAATTTTGGGATATTGGGCTTGTGATTCAAAGTTCATTCGTGTTTTATACCTCAAGATGAACCTATAATCTTATTCATACACCCCTTGGCCTTTTTATTCTATTTATTTTGATTTTTATTTATTTTAAAGTCAAAATAAATTAGATAAAATCAAGGCTTTTTCTTATAAAGTCCAAGCCCACTATATTTTAACCTAATTCTCCTCTATATATCTCATTAAATCAGACAAGCATGACACAAACCCTTGCAGCAAGAAATCTCTTCCAAAACACCAAAAATATCAAAAACTAGGGCAACTTGTAAACCCTAGTTACTGCTTCTTTCATAACAAACCAGCTGTTCCATTCACTTCCAGAAGAACTATAGAGTAAGATGGGATTGAGTGTGATGATCCAAAGGGCATAGAATCAGCATGCATGCACCTCTGTTTCTTGTTTTTTTGCAAATTCGTATCGTTAATTTCTTCACGTTTCAATGCATACTAATGATACTGACTTGTTTCTGAGGTTTAATAGTGCAGGAATAGAACATCATGTGAACCCCATGCTACCGGAACTATGAATGGCCATGATTACACGGATCCATGTTATTTTTGCCATACCTCATAAACTAGAGCGAATCAGCCAAAAATAATGGTTCCATTGAACTCGCAGGGCATGATTTAGGGGCGTAGGGTCCCTTTAGATCGCTAACAATTGTTGTTTTTGCAGGTTGAAAAAAAAGAGTCACTGGAGAAGACGACCGGAGCTAGGGCTTCGGCACCTCTCCAATCCATACAATAAGGTTTATGTTATATCTAATTTGTTTCACCAATAATACTGGATGTTTAGCTACCCCAGTGGAAATGTAGTGCGCATTAAGGCATTACCCTACAAAGCATGGGTTCGATCCCTGCCTTTTGGTGTTTTTATTTATTTTATATTTTCATGTTTTGCAGATTTAACATAAAGCGTGTTGGTTCTATTCTTTCAACACAAGCACACGCTTGGAGTGGTGGTAAAGCGTATGGCTGAGGAAGCTAAGGGCGTGGGTTCAACACCCAGCCCTGGCATTTTCTGTTTTTTTTCTTATTTTATAACCTTTTTTCTCTTTTCCATTAAACCCTAAATCCACCTAACCATGAAACAAAAATTTTTCTTTTACAAATCTTAAAATTAATTAGGTTTTAGGTTTTTATCATTAACTTTTTTTAATTAATTTAATTAATCAATCTTTTTTTTATTAAAACTAATTAGACTTTTTTTAGGCTTATTAATCATCAAAAAACCTTTTTTCATAAAAACCTCCAAAAACATTTTTTTCATCTTTCTTATTCTTCTTTTATTTTACGCAATTGTAAATAGCGTAGTTTATTTTTCCGCTCTTTTATTATCATGTAACTATTTTCCGGGATGTAATAGTTAGGTTTACTTTCCACTTTACTATTATTTATCTTCCTTGAAGCGATGTAATAGTTTAGGGTTTACGTTCCTGCTCTTCTCTGAACGTTCTGCCGAAGTGCGCCCTGGACAGACTGGATTGTGAATCGGTCGTGTTGAAGCCCAGTAATATCATAGTTCGAGCCTTTGGTGGATCCAAGAAAATGGTGCATGGAGAAGTCGACCTCCCAATCAAAGTAGGCTCACAAATATTTGAATCCACATTCTATGTAATGGACATCAAGCTGGCCTATACTTGTCTATTGGGATGCGCCTAGATCCATGGGGTAGGTGCTGTCACCTCCACCTTTCACTAGAAATTGAAGTATCCTGTAAAAGGGAAGGTTGTTATTGTCTGTGGAGAAGAGGAATACATGGTCAACCACTTGAACTCATTCCGATACGTGGAGATGGACGGAGAATTCATTGAGACTCCATGTCAGACCTTTGAAGTGATTTCTCCTGCTGCTGTTGAAGATGTTTTTGCCATTCCGAAGATCACCAAGACTCCACACAAAATGGCTTCATTGAAAGATGCCAAGGCTACTATATAAGAAAGTGGTTGTACTATTTGGGGTCAGCTTGCTGATATCCCTTACAAATCTGACAAGTTTGGTTTGGGCTTTATTATAGAAGGTCAAAGGGTTGTTTGTCGCGCTCGAGCTGAAAGACCTCAGTTTCATATCAGTAACAACAAAGTCAACACCATAGAGGATACTGACAGTGATTGTGATTTCAACAGCTTAATATTCCCTACCATTGGTGATGGACTTGATAATTGGAAAGCAGAAGACATATTTACTATCTTCTTTAGTCAGGAGAAATAGCTATATTCCTGTCTTATTTGCTTTTTAAATGTTTTTGGTTATGTAATAAACATTGACTTTAAACCTTGTGTCTTACTTGAGCCACAATGGTTCATTTGTTAAGGGTTGATAATTCATAAACATTGTTCATTCAATAAAAACATTGGATGTTTTACATGCAAATGTTGTGATCTATGTTTTTCTTTCATATTATTGCATTTTCAAAATGGCTATGTGTTCTTACACACACCCACACACTACATTGCAGATCCTCGTCCACTCTGGATCTCACTGATAATGATTCTGCTATTGTCGCATATGACTTTAAAAATCCGATCTACCAAGCCGAGGACGAAGGTGAGGAAGATTGTGAAATACCTGGAGAACTTACCAGACTCATAATACAAGAAGAAAAAGTTATCCAACCACATGAAGAGTCGGTCGAAATGGTGAACTTGGGTACCGAGACAGACAAGAAAGAAGTCAAGATAGGCGCTAACCTAGAGATTAATGTCAAGAAAAAATTAATCTAGATGTTGCATGAATATGTTGAAATCTTTGCTTGGTCGTACAAAAACATGTCAGGACTCGATACTGATATCGTGGTTCACCGTCTGCCAATAAAAGAGGGTTGTGCTCTGATTAAGTAGAAGGTTCGTTGAATGCATCCTGAAATATCAGAAAAGATCAAGGTTGAGGTTATGAAACAATTCAACGCAGGTTTCTAAGTAGTGACATCATATCCTCAATGGGTTACAAATGTTGTTCTGGTGCCAAAGAAAGACAGTAAGGTGCATATGTGCGTAAATTATAGGGATCTGAATAGGGCAAGCCCCAAAGATGACCTCCCACTACCATATATTAATTTTCTAGAAGACAACACCGCTCAGCACAAGGTATTCTCCTTCATGGATGGTTTCTCGAGTTATAATCAGATCAAAATGGCACCTGAAGACATTGAGAAAACTACTTTCGTCACATGGTAGGGCACTTTCTGTTACAACTTTTTGGGTTGAAGAACTTCGGGGCAACTTATCAGCGTGCCATGGTAGCTTTATTTCATGATATGATTCATCACGAGATAGAAGTCTACGTCGACAACATGATAGCAAGGTCACAGACTGAAGAAGAGCATCTTGATCATTTGCATAAATTGTTTGAAAGACTGAGGAAGTATAAGTTAAGGCTAAACCTGAACAAGTTCACCTTTGGGATGAGATCCGATAAACTCCTGGGTTTCGTCATCAGCGATAAGGGTATTGAGGTTGATCCTGCAAAAGTTAAAGATATTCAAGAAATGTTGGCTCCCCATACCGAGAAGGAACTCAAAGGTTTCTTAGGACGACTGAATTACATCGCCTGTTTCATTTCTCATTTAACTGCTACCTGTGAGCCAATCTTCAAACTGCTGAAGAAAGATCAAGTAGTATAGTGGAACGATGACTGTCAAATAACCTTAGATAAAATTAAGGAGTATCTACAAGAACTTCTGATTCTGATACCATGAGTCGAAGGAAGACCTTTAAGCATGTATGTAACAGTGCTAGAGAACTCAATGGGGTGTGTATTGGGGCAGCATGACGAGTCTGGTCGAAAAGATAATGTAATATACTACCTTAGCAAAAATTTTACCGACTGTACAAGATATTCACTTCTCAAGAAAACTTGTTGTGCTTTGGCATGGGCTGCTCGCTGACTAAGACAATATATGTTGACCCATACTACCTTATTGATCTCTAAAATGTATCCTGTTTGACCTAATACATGACTTAATAGCTTGAAGCATAATATCAAAGACTCAAATATAACATGTTGGCCCAATTCCATAGCTTAAATCATTTCTCGAGATCAGTGTGTTATACCCCAAAATTTGCCCTCTCATGTTTCCCAAGGTTTCTTTTACATGGTTGGTTACAAACGCTTACCTAAAGAAAAATGAAAATTTTGAATGATAGCAAAGGGTCTTTCGATTAGCATGCCAACAATTCCTTTCAATTGGCATCTGAATATTGTCCTTCAATTGGCACATCAGAGCAGTGTCCTTCAATTGGCACATCAGAGCAGTGTCCTTCAATTGGAATAATGTCAAGCTTCGATTGGGCTCCTAAAACCATTCGACCAAGCATTGGTCCATCAGCTTTGATTGCATTTTGGTTCCCCTTTCGAGCAAGCATTGGTCCAAGTTTCATTTAGGCGAGAATCCCCTACAAATGCCCTTCGATCCACAAACAGTGGCCTCCTAAATATATATTTTGAGTCACTAGGAAATGGCCTCTTTACGCTTGCTTTGACCTGCCTCATGCTAGTGCCCACAAGGCATTGGTTGCCTTTATGCCAGCTTCGACTGGGGAAGGTTCCCCTTGAAACAGTTTTTCACACTTTGACATGCATGATAGTCCCTTCGAAGGCATATTCATGTGGTCCCTTTGAAGAAGCATTCACTGGTTCATTCTAAGGACACATGATTATTGAAGACAAGTTGGCTTTGTGGTGAGTTTTGGTCCAAGATGCTTGCTGGCCAAAATCCTGCATATTTCCAAGCCCAAGCCCATGTACAGGTACATTCCTGCCAAAGGTAGCTTCGACTAGCCAAAGTCTTTCTATTGGGCTAGTTAAGTAAGGTCAGGGCAATCGAAGAAAGCAAGCTTAGGGGGCTGATCAAAGAAGCCAGGATGTTGAGGCCTTATACAATTTGAATCAAGACCTGAGCAATTCGAATTGAGGTGGACAGACTCAATCGAAGGAACTATAAGGGTGAAACCAAAGCCAGTCGAAGGAGGCAACTTAAGGCCAATCGAAGGGCGGGGACTGAAGGCATTCGACAGTCAAATGTCCAGGTTCATTCAAATTCAAAAAGGGACAAGAAACAACGTCTTTTGCCACATTTCAAAATGGTATTCATGGCCTTAAAACACCAACCTAATGGTTGTTTACCCATTTGCCTTCTTGTCCCCTCCATCCCCTCCATATAAGGAGACCACATACATACGCACAAGAAAAAAAATGAAAAATAGGAGAGAACACATGTGTTACATCACACACATACAAATTGCTTATCAAAAAGAACACTCACACCGTCACAAAAAACATATCAAAATTCTAACCAGTTTTGCAGGCACCCTCAATCCAGACGAAGACCATACTTGTGTTCCTGAGACTCCCAAGAGTCTGCTCCAAGCCAAGCCTCGCCCAAAAGTGTTAAATAGAAGCATCTCATCCTTGGTAAACTTTTGAATTCATATTTATGTTCTCATGCCCAGAGTCTACTCCAAGCCAAGCCATGCCCAGATTCATAGATCGAAGCATTTCCAGTTGGTAAGGATTCACCCAAGTCAAATCTGTATTTCTAGTCCCCTTTAAATACATGTTGTTGGTATATCTATGTTGCTAATGTCATTTGTGTTTATATGAACATATCATACTCAAGGTAACATACAGGAATAAAATCATGCCATCGAAAGGCATGATCTGGGTTTGCCTTTCGAAACTCGTGGTATATCCAGTTTCAAGCCAAAATAAGCTTAAGCCTGAGGACAGAAGATTCGAATTAGGGAGAAAGACCTGGCTTCAATACCCAGGTCTTGCATCTTTATTTTTGCCAACATTTGTCTTGCAGATCTAGATCGAAAGACAACTCCCTCCTTGGATCGAAAAATCATACCCCTCCCTGGATCAAAGAACCACATTGCTCCCTGGATCCAAGGACAGACCTGTGCTCTCTTCAACATTGGGCCTAGCGAAAATTCAATCTCACACCTCCCCTATTTTCTTTTCTTATCAGGCCCATTTTTGTATTCCTTTTATTTGTTTTAGTTTTCTCTATTAATTATCTAATTAACTAAATAGTCAGAAAAATCACAAAAAATATTAAGTTAGTCCTTTTTTAATTAAACTAATTTTGTAAATAAATTAAATAAATATTTTAACTATTTTCTTTAATTTAAAATGAGTTAGAATTTAGGATTTAATTAATGTTTTAATCATTTTCTTTTCATAATAAAAACCAAAAAGAACTTAGACTAGTTTTCTTAATTTAATTTAATTTTCTAAATAGATTTTAGGATGAATTAATTTTTTTCTTAAATAAAAAAAATCAGAAACAAACAAAAAGATTTTTATTTCTTAGGACATTTTTAGACATTATTTTCAATTTCACGCGCGTTTATTTAATTTCACATTTTTATTATTAATGTACTTGCTCATGGTCTGTAATAGTAACTAGGACTTTACTTTCCGCATTTCTCCAATGTACCTCTCACAAAGCCGTGTAATAGCGTAGATTTAATTTTCGCATTTAAATTCATGTACATATATTAACTATTAGATGTATGTTAATAGGAATGCATGACAAGAGCTTAATAATTAAATGATTAGCAAACTTAACACAATAAAAAATAACTGAACGCAACACACTCGCACATATTTACCTCTAGGGTAACCCACTTCGGTTGTCTTCGGAAAGCGGTCACAATTCTTGAAACGTGAGAAGTTTTAGTGGCTTTCCTATAGTTTAAAAGATCACAGGTCCCTCGATGACCCTTTCAATGTTGCCTCGGTTTAAAGTGATCTTAGGACTTTAAGACAGTTACTAAAATTTCTTACCAAGTTGCCTTTGTGACCGCATTGTCCCTCAAACAATCAATGACAAGGCTACCTACTCACCAATAGTAGGATAGTATTGTTTAAAGGAAAAGAGGAAAAGAACGATTTTTTTTTCGAGTACAAAAGTAGATAGCTGTTAGAAGTTTGCTCAAAACCTTTTCGCATTTACACAAATTCTACTTTTCAAAAACAATTTCAAAACACTTTGTATACTTTCTCCACTATCCCGAGAAACATTACAAAGTTCACTATACTAGGGCATTTTCCAAAAAATTTCAAGCACACAAAGCACAAAGGTATTCCAAAATGAGAAAACCTCTAAGAGCCCGTAGGTAACTACGAAAGGAAAGGGTGCTAACACCTTCCGTTTCCATAATCTACCCCTTACTCAGAATAATCTCGAAAATGACTTTTTCTGTTCTTTTCATCCTTTCCTTAATTTGGATAAAAGAAAAGTCAGTGGCGACTCTTGCTTACCGCGATATTTGTAAACACAAAATGCAAAACCAGTATTAACAGTCGATTCTGCCACCGTATCATAGAACTGGAGACTCTACTGGGGAATATACTTAAAAGTGGGGTTACCTTAGAGTCTAGTTCATTGTAAATTGCTTTACCTTGTATAATTTGTTTGCTTTACTTTTGAGGGCTTTATTTAGGTTACTATAGATCCTACACTCAGATCTGGGGCACCTTTTAGGTAAGTAGCAATAGATCGTGGAAACTGTGTGGGGTATACTGACACGGTTGAAGCGATAGCTACATTGATGTGACACTTTGGTTGGTACCGATAGCCCTTGAGTAGTCAAGGAGAATACAAGGCCGTTGCATGGTGTCATGAAGCATCAACTGACCTTAGAACCTTTAATTGAACAACTTGGCCATTAGGAAGTAGTGAGATAGTCGTCTTTGGTGTAGTCCTAAGTCGGTTGATACTCAATACTGCACTCATTGAGATTTGACTCCCGAGTTTTGTTTGGTGGCAAGTCAGTTGTCGATTGGAATGAAACTTGTGGGAAAAACCAGTGATAATGAGCTCCCTTAGAACCTGGTTACTATTAATAGGACAGGTTGAGCCTACTAAACTTCAAGAGGGTACTTACCTATGGAATCCATGCAAGCCTAAACCTAAGGCTGCTTGTGTGATTTATTTGCTTTCAACTTGAACTACTTGCAGGGTTTTTATTATCTAATAACATGATTTCCTTGCAGAATTTGTTTACAGTCATTATCCAATAAACTGGTTTTCTTGCAAGACATACTTGTGTTTATCACCCTGCATTTTTACTTGATGCCATAGCATACACATCATAGCATCATACCATAGCATTTCCTTTTAACCATTTCAAGGATCTCAAGGGCCTGTGGTGCAGGTTATGATGAACCAGACGTCTAGCAAAAAGTAAGGGGATTTATTTTCCTCTAGCCAATGCTGTTAAAACACAATAATTTGAGTCAGAGGCTATGACCCACTTGACATGGTGAGCTTCACTCTCATAGAAGGACCTTAAACGATATGAAGTTCTTCAATCAAAGCTACAAAATCCAATTTCTGACATTTTCTTGTTTAACCCGCGAGATCCTTGAAAACATTTACATATCATACATGTCATTACATGACAGGTTTCAGGACAGGCTTCTTATCTTCTTCGCTATTTATTTCCAGTTGCAATGGCTCTTGAACAAACCGTTAAGGAGCTTCAGGCACAGAATGCTTAATTCCAATAAATGTTCCTGAATCTGGCTAAGGGACAAGAAGAGTTGAAAGCATTCTTCAACAGGAATCTGACCAAGAAACATCCTGACAACAATAAGGACGACCATGTGGAACAACTACAAGATGGGATGGAAGCAATGAGAATCCAGATGCTGGGGAAAATGGCTCTTATCCAAGGCCTAGCCCCGGGACAAGAAGAGCTGAGAGGCATTGTCAACAAGCTTCATCAAGACAGATGCAACCGTATGAGGTAAACAGTCGAGGCCGGGGATCAAGTCATTCATCAACCCCTGATGGGACAAAAAGTTTGCTTGGAGAGTAGTGCTTTCCAAATTGCTGCTATGTCACGACCCCAACCACAACCTCGCCAACAACGACGGGGTAATCATCAAAGGCAAGATAAGCCCAAGAGACAGCTTACCAAAATCAGCATACCATTATCTCAGGCATTACAACATATGTTGAGGATGAATTTGGTTACGTTGATAAGACCTCATCCAAACCCCAAAACTTCTTCCCCTCACTATAATCCTGATGCAAGGTGTGCCTATCATGCTGGCAATCCTCGACATGATACGAATGACTGTTGGGCATTGAAAAATAAGATTCAAGACCTGATCAATGAAGGAGTGCTGGAGTTCACACAAGGTGATCAGACTGAAGTCTTTTGCCATCCCTCAAAGGCACACCATTTGAAGTGACAAGTTTAGATAAGGAGGCTTTTTGTTCATTTGAATTTCTCAAATTGTAATTTTCTTTTTGTTTGAACACTTATTTATGTCAAACTTTGTTATTTCATCAATGCATCGCATATATTTGTCTTAAATCAATTCATTCGTATTCACTATTTCAAAACTATGTTCTTACTTCCTTTTTTTGATATTCGGCTCTTGATTAAAAGTTGTAAGCCTTTAGCGGGAGGATAATGAAAATGATACCATAATCTCTACAGTATGCTTTTGAACAGACCCCACTGACAACGTATAGGCGTTGTTTCAAATCCTAAACAGTGGAGTTATAAGGAAGATAATCCCTAGTCAACCCCTTTGAGCCTGAGAAGTAGGGGTTTTTCTTTTCACACAAATTAAAACCCTCCTTAATCATAACCTGGGGCAGGGTAGCTTTCTTCAGAGGTACAATCAGTTGCAAGCTCATCCTTTATACCTGGCAAATAGTGTAGAAGATACCTTCCAAAAGATGGTGATTGTTCTGCATAATCATCAAAGCAGGCAGTCATTATTTTTCAAAAGAAGAGCCCGCTAAGTCAAAACCTATGAAGGAGACTTAACAAAAAAATTGGGGCATCCTGCTGACTGTAATCACAAAAGAAACAGTTCAGTCAAAAGCAAGGATAATAAAAATAAAAAAGGAGGTCGCTACAAATCCTCAATAAAAAGAAAAGGTTATAAAAATGACCGCCTTCTCAAATAAACGTTCAATTTTAGAACCATCACCAAGTATCAGAGCAAAGATTCCAGACTCAATTGGGATCTAAACGCACAATTAACTGAGCATAGGACTGAAGAACATTACGAAGAACGGTTTGGGTATAAATGAATTTTGAGCCTTTATCCTTTGTTTCTTAAAACCGTGAACCAAGTCACGTTACAACCCTTAAAAGTCCTAGCTGAAGCATGGGTTATTTCAAAAGCATACTGTTGCAAAAGGTATCCTGACTCCTGTAGAACTTGCTAAAAATCCTGAGTACTCTTTCAAAAATTGTTTGTTTTACTAAAAAATGAATTTTCAAACTTCAAGACGGACGTAAGCTTTGCATTCTCTAAATGACATTGTTTGCATATGGCTAATTGTTCAAACAACTGAGAAATTCACACAATGAATATTCAGTGAACAAATATCCTCTCAATGGACAGAATCACCTTAGACGGAAAAAACATTCCCAATAACAGGCCTTTCATAATCAAGGGGCATGACATGGTGTCTAGTTAATCTGGGGCAGTCAAGCCAATATGCAAAGAATCTCTCAAAAGTGCTGAATAGCTAGGGGCAGATCTCCATTTGAATCACTCGGGGCCTATTACATTGATCGGGGATTCTGGAAAAAATCACTAAAATTTGAACCTTTGGTACCATTAAATTGCTTGTTTGTGACAGTAGTTTCAGATGGTGTCAGTATCATGTCTTTGAATCCTTCCATGAAAGTTCTTAAAAAAGATACCTAGGAAATTCAAGACTATCAAAAACTTGATCAAACATCAGGTGCACCAGACTAACCCCAGAAGCAAACAGACTCCCACATATGAAAGGGCACATGCAATCACATAAACATTTTCTGAAATTTCCACAAACAATTACTGTCATAGACGGTGACAACTGCCCACATCCTATGAACATGGACATAGTCAAAAATACTATGCATGAAAAAGACTCGCTAGGTTGACAGGCCTAGGAAAAATTAAGGGCATCCCGGCGAACCAAAAGAGGTCGGGAAAAAAATCATGCGTAGGGTAGTTCTTCTCACGAGTCCTCAACTGCCTCGACGCATAAGTAACTACCTTACCATTATGCATAAGCACACCTCCTAAACCCATATTGGAAGCATCACAATACACCACAAAAGGCTCTCCTAGATTAGGCAACGTCAAAATTGGAGCCGATGTCAACCTTCTTTAATTCTCTAAAACGTTCTTCGCACTGAACATCCCAAACAAAAGCTCTACCTTTACAAGTCAACTTAGTCAACGGAAGTGACAACTTAGAAAACCCTTTGATAAACCTTCTATAATAACCATCTAGCCCCAAAAAGCTTCTAATCTCAGTAGCTGACTTTGGAGTTTCCCATTGCAGCACAACATCGACCTTCAATGGATCTACAGCAATGCCACTACCTGAAATCACATGACCAAGAAAACTAACCTCCTTCAACCAAAATTCACACTTGGACAACTTTTCATACAACTTCTTCTCTTTCAAAACTTGCAATACTATTCTTAAGTGTTCAGCATGCTCCTCTTCTGACTTAGAGTAAATCAAAATATCATTGATGAACACTACTACAAACCGATCCAAATAAGTATGAAAGATACGATTCATATATTCCATGAATACTCCCGGCGCATTAGTAACACCGAAAGGCATCACCAAATACTCGTAATGTCCATAACGTGTTCTGAAAGCCGTCTTCTGAATATCCTTATCCTTTACTTTAATCTGATGGTAACCCGACCTCAAATCAATCTTACTAAACACACGGGCATCCACCAATTGGTCCATCAAATCATCTATTCTTGGAAGCGGATACTTGTTCTTAATCGTCACTTTATTCAACTGTCTATAATCAACACAAAGCCTCATACTTCCATCTTTCTTCTTTACTAACAACACTGGAGCACCCCACGATGATACACTTGGTCTTACAAACCTCTTCTTAAGTAACTCTTCCAATTGCTTCTTCAACTCTGACAATTCAGATCCAGACATCCTGTATGGTGCCACAGACACAGGTCTGGTACCAGGTACAAGATCAATCGCAATCTCAACTTCCCTCTCCGGCGGTACATCAGGAATCTCATTAGGGAAAACTTCAGGAAATTCACATACCACCTGCAATTCCTCAATTACAGCTTGAGTCTCTATAGATAGCGACGCCATAAACGAAAACATTTGTACGTCCTCTTGCATCAACTTTCTCAACTATCTAGCAGACAACAAACCGTCTTCTTCTTCCTCAAGAGTAGGAAACTTCACCGACTTGGCATAACAATTAATATGAACACATTTATGCTCTAACCAGTTCATACCCAGAATCACATCCAAACCTCTTAACGGCAAAAAAATCAAATCAACAACAAAGTCTCTGTCGAAGATCGATAAGGGACACTTAGCACACACAAAAGAAGTAGTCACCGACCCCTTGGCTGGAGTATCGACGACCATTTCTCCATTCAAAGAAGACAACACAAGACCCAATCTTTCAACACAATCAACAACAATAAAAGAATGCGTAGCACCAGTATCAATAATAGTAATTAAAGGAGTACTATTAATGAAACATGTACCTCTTATAAGTCCATCCTCAGCAGCTGTCTTGTCCTCAACAAAAGCAAACACTTTACCACTGGACTGAGCCTTCTTCGGTTTCAGACACTGACTACCAATATGCCCTTCTTCTTTACAGTTGAAACAAACCACATTCTTGTGCTCACACTCAGATACAACATGTCCGTTCTTGTCACAACAGAAACACCTCTTCCCTTTCGTAGTGCACACACTACTCTTGTGTCCAGGTTTCCCACACTTAAAGCAAATCACACCAGCAGGAGCATCTCCCCCACTAGTCCTCTGTCCATGAGCAACTTTCTGTTTACCTTTACCAGCTGGGGCATCATAAGGCTTACCACGATTCTGTTGGTGCTTACCCCCCTTCTCACTGATAATCTTGTAATGTGCATTATTATCCTCCTCATAAATCCTGTAGTTATCAACCAAATCAGCAAAGACACGGATTTTCTGGTATCCAACTGCCTTCTTAATCTTTGGGCGTAACCCATTCTCAAACTTAATACACTTCGAAAACTCAGCATTTTCCTCAGCGTAATGCGGATAAAACTTATCCAACTCAGCAAACTTGGCAGCATACTCAACAACTGACATACTTCCTTGCTTCAACTCAAGGAATTCAATTTCCTTCTTACCACAGACATCTTCAGGAAAATACTTTCTCAAAAACTCCCTACAGAACACAGCCCAAGTGACATTCTCACCTGCAGCTTCCAACTTCTGGCAAGTCTCTAGCCACCAGTCATCAGCCTCGACAGCTAGCATATGAGTCCCATAACGAACCTTCTGCACTGGAGTGCAGTCCATCACGCGAAAGATTCTCTCAATCTCTTTCAACCACTCCAATGCCCCGTCAGGATCATACTTTCCCTTGAACGTAGGTGGATTCTCTCTCTGGAAAGTCTCCAAGCTACGAGATCCAGCATTCCCGTCAGCATTCGGCTGATTTTCCATTGCATGAGCCATTGCTTCTAGAGCAGCAGCAAGAGCAGCATCATTCCTTCCAGCCATCTCAACTTCTCACTACAACACAAACAATGATTAGAACTCAAAATAACAATACTCGATTATTAGACAAGTAAGACTCGATGACAAGGTCAGACCAACCATTTGCTCTGATACCAACTTTGTAACACCCCAATTCCACCCCAAGCAATTATAAAATTAAATCAGAGTTACAACATTTCAATCATACAAATGAATCGGGACATCACAAATTCTTCTAACAAATTCATTGCATTCATCATGGATATATAATACTTTCAAACATCGGATGAACCATCGTCATAACATCTTTAATAAAATAATTCAACATCTACGCAGCGGAATTCTTAATAAACTTCTTTAAGCAAAACAGCGACTTCGAAAAATCTCATATTTAGCAAATAAACAATTTAAAGTCCAACAACTAAAAATCAGCAATCAAAAATCAGCAAGCGTTCATCCCCCCGAGTGTTACATATCAGAGCAATGACACCAAATCAATCTATTGAAGGTATACGACCTTCACTTTCGATTACCTGCACGTTACCAACATATGGGCAACATTCAAATAGAAGGGGTGAGATATCCAACAATATAATAAAGCGCATGATAATTAATATATTAAATTAGATCAATAATATCACCACTTCTCATCTCATAATTAACAACAATTACAACATATGTACTCATTCATCAACATCAAATACATTTCATTATTCATTCATATAATGCGACTCAAAATTATGCAAATGCATGTGGTACCATTGGAGCAGAACTCCCATCTCAAAAATCTGCCAATTAATAGAGGCATCAGCTCCATCTCAAAAATGCAATGTATGCGACTCATCATGAATGTAATGTCAACACTCAATCAACCACATCTCAATTATCTCAAAACAACAACATCTCATAAACATCTCAAAACAACAACATCTAATAAACATCTCAAAACAACAACATCTCATAAACATCTCAGAACAACAACATCTCATAAACATCTCAAAACAACAACATCTCAATCATCTCAAAACAACAACATCTCAATCATCTCAAAACAATAACTTTAATAACCACATCTCATTAATGACTCAGCTGTATATCAATAGTACAGTAATCCATACTATTATTCTGCGATTTTACATTTTTACTATCACTAATCCTACTGTCATAATCCTAACAGTAACCTCTAAACATCTCATGTTCCTCGTTCTGTCCAAAAATCAACACAACAATCATTCATGGGAATTAATCCTAAATCCTAAATTTGTTACTAAGATTACACTTCTTAATCATCATCTAAATCATCTAGAATAGAGTTCACCGCGTTAGCTAATCAACGCTTCGAACGACATCTCAAACAACATCTTAAAACTCAAGTTACAGCAATTAAAAGCCAATTCTGTCAAAAACCAGACATTATGTATCGACACAAAACCTTATGGATCGACTCATCCTGCTTCATCTGTACACTATGAGTCGACACATCCTCCTTATGGATAGACTCATCCTGGCTTTAAATCACAGCATGTATCGACACATGCGCTTCACCGGTCGACTCATCCTGAGTCTCACACATTCATGTATCAACACATCCCCTCTTCGTGTCGACTCATACTGAGTCTCGTAATTATCATGCATCGACGCAAGCCCTCATTGTATCGATTCATCCTGAGTCTAACACCCTTCATGTATCGACACATCCAATTTGGGGTCGACGCATCCTACTACAGTCTGCATAATTTTCTGCGTTTTCTTCTGTAATTTCGCTACGGGAATTATGTTACAGTCCTACAAACCTCATTATAATCATGGTAATTCATCACCTAATCATTAACCTATCATACTACATTGATTAAACAACATCATAACGTCAATATTCATTCAAATTCATCAAATCTTCATCATACATCATCCAATTCAAGAACAAAAACAACAATCCTCTAACCCCACATATCAAACATCATGAACCCAATTATAAAGCCAGAACCCCACCCTTACCTTGGATTGAAGGTCGCTCTACAATTTCTGGGTTGAATCTTCGTTCTTACCGTTTCCTTCTATTTCTAGCAGCTTCACGTTTTCCTCAAATCCTTATTTTCTTCTTACTTCTTCTTTCTTCTATTCTAACAACAAATAATAAAATAACCTAATATTATTATATTATTCTTATTGGGCTCTAAACCTACACCCCTCTTAATACTTCCACTCACACCATATAGGCCCACATTAAATAATATCAACTTCTAACATTATTTCACCAAATAGTAATATTATACCTCTAATATTATTATTTCTCCACTTAATAAAATAAATCCAATTATTTATAACACTTCTTCACAATAATTCCAAAAATAATTTAATTAAACAATTAATTAAATTACGGGCGTTACAGGCAGGGACTGAAGGCATTCGACAGTCAAATGTCCAGGTTCACTCAAATTCAAAAAGGGACAAGAAACCATGTCTTTTGCAACGTTTCAAAATGGTATTCATGGCCATAAAACACCAACTTAATGGTTGTTTACCCCCCCCCCCCCCCCCCCCTGCCTTCTTGTCCCCTCCATCCCCTCTATATAAGAGGACCACATACATACGCACAAGAAAAAATGAAAAAGAGGAGAGACCCCACGTGTTTCATCACACACATACAAATTTCCTAATAAAAAGAACACTCACACCGCCACAGAAAACATATCAAAATTCTAACCAGTTTTGCAGGCACCCTTAATCCAGCCGAAGACCATACTTGTGTTCCTGAGACTCCCAAGAGTCTGTTCTAAGCCAAGTCACGCCCAGATTCATTGATCGAAGCATTTCTAGTTGGTAAGGATTCACCCAAGTCAAAACTGTATTTCTACGCCCCTTTAAATACATGTTATTGGTATACCTGTGCTGCTAATGTCATTTGTATTTATATGAACATATCATATGCAAGGTAACATGCATGAATAAAATCATGCCATCGAAAGGAATGATTTGGGTTTGCCTTTCGAAACTCATGGTATAGCCAGTTTTAAGCCAAAATAAGCTTAGGCCTGAGGACAGAAGATTCAAAATAGGGAGAAAGACTTGGGTTCGATACCCATGTCCTGCATCTTTATTTTTGCCAACATTTGTCTTGCAGATCCAGATCGAAAGACAACTCCCTCCTTGGATCAAAAAATCATACCCCTCCCTGGATCGAAGAGCCATATTGCTCCCTGGATCCAAGGACAGACCTGGGCTCTCTTCAACATTGGGCCTAGTGAAAATTCAATCTTACACCCCCTATTTTCTTTTGTTATCAGGCCCATTTTTGTATTCCTTTTATTTGTTTTAGTTTTCTCTATTAATTATCTAATTAACTAAATAGTCAGAAAAATCGCAAAATATTAAGTTAGTACTTTCTTAATTAAATTAATTTTGTAAATAAATTAAATAAATATTTTAACTAATTTCTTTAATTTAAAATGAGTTAGAATTTAGGATTTAATTTATGTTTTAATCATTTTATTTTCTAATAAAAACCAAAAAGAACTTAGACTATTTTTCTTAATTTAATTTAGTTTTATAAATAGATTTTAGGATTAATTAATTATTTTCTTAAATCAAAAAAATCAGAAACAAAGAAAAAGATTTTTATTTCTTAGGATGTTTTTAGAGGATATTTTCAATTTCACGCGTGTTTATTTAATTTCATATTTTTATCATTAATGTACTTGCTCATGGTCTGTAATAGTAACTAGGACTTTACTTTCCGCATTTCTCCAATGTACCTCTCACAAAGCCATGTGATAGCGTAGAGTTAATTTCCGCATTTAAATTCCTGTACATATATTAACTGTTAGATGTATGTTAATAGGAATGCATGACAAGAGCTTAATAATTAAATGATTAACAAACTTAACACAAGACAAAATAATTGAACGCAACACACTCGCACATATTCACCTCTAGGGTACCCCACTTCGGTTGCCTTCGGACAACTGTCACAATTCTCGAAAGTGAGAAGTTTTAGTGGCTGTCCTCTAGTTTGAAAGATCACAAGTCCCTCGATGACCCTTTCGACGTTGCCTCGGTTTAAAGTGATCTTAAGACTTTAGGACAGTTACTAAAATTTCTTGCCAAGTTGCCTTCGTGACCGTATTGTCCCTTCAATTGTCCCTCAAACATTCAACGACAAGGCTACCTACTCATTAATAGTAGGATAATATTGTTTAAAGGAAAAGAGGAAAAGAACGACTTTTTTTGTGTACAAAACCTTTTCGCATTTACACAAATTCTACTTTTAAAAAACAATTTAAAAATACTTTGTATACTTTCTCCACTATCCCGAGAAACATTACAAAGTTTGCCATACTAAGGAATTTTTCAAACATTTTCAAACACACAAAGCACAAAGGTATTTCAAAATGAGCAAACCTCTAAGAGGCGTAGATAACTACGGATGGAAAGGGTGCTAACACCTTCCTTTTCCATAATCTACCCCCCTTACTCAGAATAATCTCAAAAAGGTCTTTTTCTATTCTTTTCACCCTTTCCTTAATTTGGATAAAAGAAAAGTCGGTGGCGACTCTTGCTTACCGCAACATTTGCAAACATAAAACACAAAACCAGTATTAACAGTCAGTTCTGCCACCGTATCACACAATGGATTTATAGTTGAAACTTGGTCAACTGATGAAAAGTCAACTGATACACCAAAAGTCAAACTTTGACTTTTCGATCAAAGTTTGACTTTCAAAGATCACAACTCATTAAGACATTCAAAATACAAAGCTTGATCATCAAGAAATCAAGAAAGTCAAAAGTCAATGTGGAAGGTCAAACTTTTCAAGACTTTTAGAAATTTCTCTGTGTTTTTTATACATGATAATTTCATTACTTCATGCCATTTTTTCACCAAGATGCAAGATGATTCAAAGAAAATTTTCAACATGAAAGTTGTAGATATTAATGATATCTACAACTTTGCTTTGATGATCAAGACCTAGATATGCTTGGATTTTAAGTTATAAATTCATGAAGTCATGGCATTTTTGTATAAACACTTAGAGAAAATTTCAGCAGGTTTGGTCAGGTTTTTATCCCAACTTCTTGGCCAATTTTCATCAAGTTCCAATTGGATTATTCAAAAATAGAAAACATGAAGGTTGTAGGGGATGTTACAAGATTTCCAAAATGTCAAAGAACTCGTTGAGATCATACTTGAGATAAGAGAATCAAAGGCAAGAAGTTAGGGTTTCAAACTTGATTTACAAGGAAGATTTGTGATGAATAATGAACCAAAACCCTAGCTATGCTATATAATCTTCACTTTACAGGCCTCAAACTTGTATACCACTCCTTAATTAAATGCTTACACAACTGATTAAACTATGATCCAAGTGTTTGAGTCTTTATCCAATTGATTATTCCATTTTTGGAAGAAAGTAACATATCTATTCTTGAAAAGTTCACTTTAATCACAAAGTCAATTTCTTGAGCCTCTAACTTGTTGCTCTGATCACACTCAACTCCTACAAGTCAGAACAAACATGTTTAAAGGGATCAACCACTTTAGATAGCTTTGTGCAAACATTGGAAACATGTTTTTCATGCTTGCTTCAAAAACAAGCAAGATAGCCATAACATGTGATTTCAAAATCTGAGTTGTTTCAAGTCTCAAACCTTCTCTATAAATAGAGAGGCCATTTGCAAGATAAAGGGTCAGAAGTTTTATTGTGTAGACAAACCCTCAAAATCTCATACTCTCAAAAAGCTATAATTGTCCATAAAACCTCCACTCTTGAGCTTTGAAGTCCAAGTCTTTGAACCTCTCACACCTTGCAAGTTCTGTCCAAACAAACCATCCAAACACTCCACATATATCATATAGGAGTTGTTCAAACATAAGAACAACTTCTGTAACATCACTATTACCATTTCCTAAGCTCAAAAATAGCCAACACAGTAGTTCAAACTCAAAACACAAATTTCAGCTTTAAGGTAAGTTTTCTTGACTTTTGAACTCTTCATATAAAGCATCATTAATGATTCATTTGTGAAGATAAAATGTAGATATCATTTCCTTAAAGCTAACCATATACGTTCATCATTTTCACTAATCCTGTGTTGAGAGCTAACCATATATGCAGCAGAACAATGATAAAATAAGAAAAACAACATATATGAGTCAACATGAAACACTATGAGTCGACACATACTATGTACAAAACAGGTTATGAGTCGACACAAAACGTGTATATGTTGACACAAAGCAGTATGAGTCGATACAAAACCCTTATGTGTCGACTCATACTGAGTTGTTTTGACTTCTAGGAGCTAAAAATGAGCATGAATCGATACACAAAGCATATGTGTTGATACAAAGAAGTATGAGTCGATACAAACCCTTACGTGTTGACTCATACTGAGTTTTTTTTACTTCCAGGAGCAACAAAGTAGTATGCGCCCATACAATACAGTATGAGCTAATGCATGCGTCAATACATAAATTTTTTGTATCAATGCATAAGCTCATGTGTCAATACATAAAAGTTTTCTTAAACCATTTTTTTTCCTTTTTTTTACGTTATCTTTATATTTATTTATATTTTTATTGTCATTCAATATGAAATATGGTTGTAATAGTATAATTAGGATTTATTTACTTTCATCTCCCCATTTGTAAAATCGTACCCCCATCCCCCAAGTGATGTAATAGCGTAGGATTTTAATTTCCTTATCGCTTTAATATAATTGTTAGTAATTAGGTTGTGCTTGACAAGATAAAATCAACCGTTAGAGAACCCTAATTCAAGAACAAATGCATGAAAACAAACACTTTGCACACTTGCACCTCTAGGGTAATCCAAACTTGTTGCCTTGGATAAAAATAGTCATGTCCCTCGAACGTGGGATGCTTTAGCAAAGACCCTCAAATACAAGATCGTAGTCCCTCGATGACCCTTCGGTGTTGCCTTCATAAATTATCTTAGTCCCTTACAACAAATTGTTAAGGTATCCTACAATGTTGCCTCCTATGACTATACGATGACCCACGCCCGTCCCTTCACATCCAATGATAGGGCTTCTTGCCAATCAATGGTAAGATAGCAATATCTAAAGGAGGAGGAAATGAACAAAGACTTTTTGAGTAGGTAGAACGCTCGTAGTTGCTTGCTCATAACCATTTCCAAAACATCTTTCAAAAACACACCAACACTTTCAAGTGAAATATTTTTCAAATTCAACACTTTGTATGCATTCTTATAGAGACGGGAATCATTACAAAGTTTGCCTAAACGAAGGAACTTTTCAAAAATACTTTCAAAACCTATCACAAACACATTTCAAACAAAGCATTTCAAAGTGATCAAGCAACTAAGAGCCTGTAGATAACTACAGATGAAAAGGGTTCTAACACCTTCCCTTTTCATAACCTACCCCCTCGAACTCCAGAAAATTCTCAAAAGGTCTTTCCTTTTCTTTTCACCCTTTCATTTATTAGATAAAAGAAAAGTCGGTGGCGACTCTTGCTATCCACAATAATTGCGATAAAACACAAAACACCCAAGTCAGTTCTCCTAGCATATTACAGAACTGGAGACTCTGCTGGGGAAGATAATTAAAAGTGGGGTTACCTTAGAGAAAATATCACATTTGAATGCTTTCATTTGTTTGCTTGAGTGATTTACATTTATAGGTCCTTGTTTGGATTTGCTTTGATCCTCTACCCGGATCTAGGAACATCATTAGGTAAGTAGCAATAGATTATGGAAATTGTACGGCATAGACCGATATGGTTGAAGGAATGGCTATGTTAGTGTGAAATATTTGTTGGTACAGGTATCCCTTGTGTTGAATCAAGGAGAATACGGGGCCGCTGAGCGGTTTCATAAAGCACTAATTGACCGTAGAACCTTTAATTGAACGACTTGACCATTAGGAAGTAGTGAGATAGTTGACTTTGGTGCAAAGCTGAAGATTGGTTGATACTCGATATTATGCTCATTAAGATTGGGCTTTTGGGATATTTTTGCTGCAAGAAAAGATTGATTGTGCTAAAACAATGCCCAATGAAGAAAGATCAATGATATTGAGATTCCCTAGAAATCGACTACTTTGTAGGACAGGTTGAACAACCTAAACTTCAAGAGGGTACTTACCTATGAAACCCATGCAAGCCTAAACCTAAGGTCTTTGTGTGCTTTGTTTGTGATTATTATTCATGACATCATAAATATCATAACATCATAAGCATTCTCACTAACCATTTCAAGGATTTAGGAATTTATCTTTGTTTTATTTTGTAGGTCATGACTTCTACTCGTAGGAATACCATCTGAGTTAACTTCGTGAAAGTGCATCCTCAACTTCAAGAGTTAGCATCAAAAGTGCCTGGAGATTCTCCCTTCACCAAGAAATGTGGTCGACTTCTCAACTTGGCTACCTCAAACTTCCAAGAAGAAATGATGTGTGTGCTTTTCCAATTCTTTGATCCTATGCATCATTGCTTCACCTTTCTCGACTACCAATTGGTGCCTACATTAGAAGAATTATCTTAATTGTTAGGAGTGCATGTGCTTGATCACATACCATTCACCGATTTAGAAGAGACTCCAAAGCCCGAAGTCATTTCCAAAGCCTTGCATTTGAAGAGATTTGACATTGTGACAAATTGGGAGATAAGAAGTGGAGTTAAGGGTTTCTTAGCCAAACTTATGTTGGAGAAGGCTCGTTTGTTCTGGGAAGATATGAATTTTCAAGATTTTGAGGATGTATTGGCCCTTTTAATCTATGGTTTGGTTCTATTTCCCAATCCGGACCAACTCATAGATTTGAATGCCATCAAGGTTTTACTCTCTCTCATAATCTCGTACCTACCTTGCTTGGAGACATTCTACATTGTTTCCACATCGCACCATGAAGAAAAGGGGTACTCTTTTGTGTCGCATTCTGTTACTGTCTAGGTGCTTTATTTCACACCTACCTCGATCTATGTTGAAGAATGAGCAAGGCTTGACATGGTCTCAAAGGATGATGTCACTCTCACATTCGGATATCCATTGGTGTTCTTGATCTTTGGAGGATATTACCATCATTGACCGTTATGGGGAATTCCCTAATGTCCCACTCTTAGGAATTAGGGGAGGTATCACCTATAACCCTTCTCTTGCATTACGACAGTTTGGGTATGCACGAAGAGATGGTCCCCATGATGCGCTCATCCAAGGATTGGTATTCGACTATGATGGCGACGACCAAGGCTATTGTCAAAGGTTCATACGAGCTTGGAGAATGGTAAACAAAGTGGATAGTGAGACATTGGGGCATAAAAATTCCATGCCCCGGAGCCTTACCTTAAGTGGGTACGAACTCGTGCTCAAAGTCTTGTGATGCCTTACCCTACCATCCTACATGTGATTATGGAGCCCATTATTGAGGAAAACACCCCTTACACTCTTCTTCATCCTAACATGCCAACTACTCTCGGGGAATTGCAAAGATCATGGATTCAACTCAAAGGGGAGAGAGACACATTTGAAACCCAGTTCTACGCAAGCGAGAAGAAGGTTTTAGAACTCACGAGATAACTTCATAAAGAGTGGAGTTTGAATGCCTACATTGCATTAAAGAGGATGCGCTCATGGGAAGCCTGATTCTTTTTTGTTTTAGGATTTTATTTTGTGTAAGCCCGAGAGGAATTTGTAATTCCTATCTTTATTAATGAAGTTCATGTTTGTTATTTTCTCTTTGTTTAGAAAATTTAAATTTCCTTAAATCCTTGAAAACATTTGCATTTTCATTTACATGCATTATGCCATAAGCAGGTTTTCGACATAGGTTGCCTCATCTTTCTACTATTTATTTCAGTAAGATGGATCTCAAGAAGACTGTGAAAGACTTGTAGACACAAAATTCTCAGTTTCAAGAAACTTTGCTCACCTTGGCCAAATGACAATAAGAGCTAATTGCACTTCTGGTGGCCAAAAAGAAAACCAAGAAGAAGGCCCTGATCAACATGGGGAAAAGGTTTAAAGGCCCTGTTCATCAACTACAAGTGGTTGAAGATTTGTCTAAGGAGGATGAAAACCAAAACGAAGACGCAAGGAGTACCCGTGCTAGGGGTGCAAACAATCAAGCTTTTGAGGATGAGGATTACTTTGATGAACAATATCCACCAGCTGAGGATAAGTACAAGCAATTGGAAGAAAGGTTGAAAGCTTTGGAAATCCAAGATGTACCTGACTTGGATTTTGGTGATTTGGGCTTAGTTCATGGGGTAGTCACCCCCCACAAGTTCAAAATTCCAATATTTGCTAAGTACGACGGAGTTCGTGCCCAAAGCTTCACCTGAGGTCCTATGTTCGCAAAATACAACCACATACCACTGAAAAAAAGCTCTGGGTACACTTCTTTCAAGAGAGCCTGTCTGGGACTCAGTTAGAATGGTTTTACCAGTTGGAGGGTTCCAACATTCATACTTGGGAAGATCTAGCCTCCACTTTCTACCGTCAATATCAATACAATGCTGATTTGGCACCGACTAGAGTTCAACTTCAAGGAATAAAAATGGGTACTAATGAAGGGTTTAAAGAGTACGCACAAAAATGAAGGGACCTTGCTGGTAGAGTTCATCCATCACTGGCCCATTTTTCAACTTATTAATTGGGAGTTCATCGTCTGGTTTCACTAAGTTAATTCTGACTGGTGAAAGGGTCGAGAGTGGTATCAAGAGTGGAAAAATTCCCACGGCCTCTGCTTCTGCATCAAACATTGTAAAGAAGCTCTTTACTGGCAAGAAAGAAGCCAATGTTTTATATGGGTTAGGGGCCCATACCAAGAAGGATCACCGTCCATCTGTTAATGTTGTTTTGATCTCCAACCCTCCATATGCTCAAAGACAACCATAACAAGCCAACCATCAAAGATATGAGGTTCCAAGAAGACAGTTCACGAGGATTAACATGTCACTGCCCCAAGCCTTGCATCACCTGTTGAAGGCTAACTTGGTGACATTGCATGATCCACCATCAAATCCCAATGTTTCATCACCGAAGTACAATCCTAATGCCAAATGTGCATATCATTCCAACAGCCCTGGACATGAAATTGATCAATGTTGGGCTCTAAAAAACAAGATTCAAGATCTTATCGACAATAAAACTATCGAGTTTGATCCACCTACAACTCTAAATTTTATAACTGCACCAATGCCAAATCATGGCAAAGGTGTCAATGTAATTGAAGACACTATTTTTGTTTCCTCCGTTGAAGAATTGACTACTCCACTAACCGTGGTTAAAGAGAATCTGCTGAGGGTTGGGGTTTTCCCTGGTTGTTTGAAAGACTGTAATTGTTGTGTCGAACAAGTGAATGGATGCAAATGGCTGAAAGAAGGTGTTCAACACCTGATAGATAGTCATGAGATCCTGTTTAAAAGAACTGCGACCATCAAAAGTTTGACCGATAAAAGTGAAGACATTTCCATCATAACCATTTCCAACAAGCCTCTTAGGACATCTTCAAAAGGTCCTATTAGGATTACCAACGAACCAACAATTTCTCCCTTGATAATTACTGCTCCTGGGCTAATTCCTTACTCCTCCGACAAAGCAGTCCCTTAGAACTATGGTGTCGAAGTTTACTATCATGGAATAAAGCAAGATTCATGGATCAATGAAGACAAAGTTGATGACGTTACCAATATTGCCGGTTCTAGCAAGGTGACAAGAACGGGGAGAATTTTCTCTCCTAACATTTCACCTACAACTGCTACAAAGACACATGTTCGCATTACCATGGATAAGCCTAGTACTGACACTAGGGGTAAAGAGAAAGTAATTGAGCCTGCTGGGATAGAGGTGCCTGCTAAAGACATTGTTGCTGAGGAACCTTCCACCCAAGAAATAGAGGAAATCTTGAAGATTATAAAAAAGAGTGATTTTAAGATAGTAGAGCAACTGGGGCAAACCCCCTCCAAAATCTCTATGATGTCTTTTTTGCTTTGTTTTGATGCTCATGCCCAAGATTTAATCAAAATTTTGAAGAAAGCGCATGTTCCATAAGAGACTACAATCGATCAAATTGAAAACTGTGTGGCGAGTCTGACTATCGACAATGGATTAGGGTTCTCTGATGCCGACTTGACACCAGTTGGAAGGAATCATAACAAGGCTTTTCATGTCTCTATTGAGTGCAAAGGAACTACCCTGGCCCATGTCCTGGTTGATACCGGTTCCTCTCTAAATGTTCTACCCAAGGGTGCCTTGGACCGATTAGATTGGGAAGGTCTGGTGTTAAAGACAAGCGACATAGTTGTAAGGGCTTTTGATGGATCCAGGAGGATGGTACTTGGAGAAGTTGATCTCCCTATTAAAGTTGGTTCACAAGTCTTCAATTCTACTTTCTATGTGATGGATATACGTCCCGCCTACTCTTGTTTACTTGGACGCCCCTAGATACATGGGGAAGGAGCAGTGACATCCACTTTGCATCAAAAGTTGAAGTATCCAGTCAAAGGAAAGATTGTTACCATTTGTGGTGAAGAAGAATTCATGGTTGGCCACCTAAATTCGTTCAAGTATGTGGAGATGGATAGTGAGTTCATAGAAACTCCATGTCAAGCTTTCAAAGTGGTCCCTCCTATGGTTGCCTCCACCAAAATCTCTTCTGACATTCCAAAAGCTGATGAAGTTCTGCCAATGATGGTTTCACTCAAAGATGCTCGCACTGTGATTGAAGATGGAAGTAGTACAAATTGGGGACAACTCCATGACATTCCTTTCAAAGTAGACAAGTTTGGGTTGGGTTTCACTGCCAAAGCTTAAAAGGAGATCAAACGTGCTCGCATAGGAAAACCACATCTTTGCATTTGTAATCATAGAGTGAATGCTATTTAAGACTCTGAGGATGACTGCGACTTTGACGAATGGATTTACCCGATTGCTAGTGAAGGACTCAACAACTGGCATGCCAAGGATTTCATTCCCATCTCCTTCAATGAGGAGTAATTAGCATTTATTGTTTTCTGTCAATTCAAGAACTTTTGTCTATAATCTTAATTCCAAACAATGACTTTTAAGCCATGTGCCTTGCACGGGGCATCATGGTCCAATTGTTAAGGGTTTTGTTCATGTTCATTTATCATATGATCATTTAATGAAAAACATTAGACCTTTACATTCAAATTTTGTGCTCAGTTTCTTTCTTTTTCTTTAATGCATTTTTCAAATAGCTATTTATCTTACATGCACACACACACACACACTTGCAGATTCTCATCCACTCCGGATCTCATTGCCAATGACTCTACTATTGCCAGTTATGACTTTGAAATCTAATTAACCAAGCTGAAGACGAAGGCGAGGAAGATTGTGAAATACCAACGGAACTAGCCAGACTTCTAACGCAAGAGGAGAAAGCTATTCAACCTCATAAAGAGCCAGTCGAAGTTATCAACCTAGGTACTGAGACAGACAAGAAAGAGGTCAAGATCGGTGCCAACTTAGAAGACGGTATCAAGAGTAGGTTGGTCCTTTTGCTTGGTCGTATGAACATGCCAGGGTTGGATACTGACATTGTGGTTCATTGTCTACTGACAAAGGAAGATTTCCCTCCTGTCAAACAAAAGGTTCGTCGGATACAGCCTGACATGTCTAAAAAGATAAAAGCGCAAATGATGAAGCAATTTGATGCAGGATTCCTAGTTGTGACATATTATCCTCAATGGGTTGAAAACATAGTCCCCGTGCCGAAGAAGGATGGAAAAGTCCGTATGTGTGTAGACTATAGGGATTTAAATAGGGCAAGCCCCAAAGATTATTTCCCTCTACCTCATATCGACGTCTTGGTTGACAACACCGCTCAACATAAAGTTTTCTCCTTCATGGATGGATTTTCTGGCTACAACCAAATCAAGATGGCTCCTAAAGACATGGAGAAGACCACCTTTGTTACGTAATGGGGCACCTTTTATTACAAAGTCATGCTGTTCGGATTGAAGAATGCAGGGGCAACATATCAAAGAGCTATGGTAGCTTTATTTCATGATATGATCCATCATGAAATAGAAGTCTATATGGATGATATGATTGCAAGGTCGCAAACTGAAGAAGTGCACCTCGATCACCTACACAAGTTGTTTGAGAGGTTGAAGAAGTACAAGTTAAGGTTGAACCCTAACAAGTGCACTTTCAGAGTAAGGTCTGGAAAAATTCTAGGTTTTGTGGTCAATGATAAAGGCATCGAAGTTGATCCTACAAAGGTTAAAGCCATTCAAGAAATGCCCATTCCCCGTTATGAGAAAGAAGTAAGAGGATTCTTGTGTCGTCTTAACTACATTTCCCGCTTCATATCTCAGCTAACTGCTACTTGTGAGCCAATCTTCAAACTCTTAAAGAAAGATCAACTAGTCAAATGGAACGACGACTGCCAAGCTGCCTTTAACAAAATCAAGGAATATTTGCAAGAGCCTCTTATCCTTATACCTCCAATTAAAGGAAGACCCTTGATCATGTATTTGACTTTGCTATAGAATTCTATGGGGTGCGTGTTGGGCCAACATTACGAGTCTGGATGAAAAGAGCATGCATTATACTACCTGAGCAAAAAGTTTACCGATTATGAAGCCAGATATTCACTGCTCGAGAAAACTTGTTGCGCTCTGGCATGGGCCACTCGCTGGCTAAGACAGTATATGTTGACTATACCACTTTATTGATTTCTAAGAAGGACCCTATCAAGTACATCTTCGAGAAGCCAGCTCTCTCCGGATGAATAGCTAGATGGCAAATGATTCTGACTGAATATGACATCCAGTATACCATACAAAAGGTCATCAAAGGAAGTGTATTGGCAGATCATTTAGCCATCAAGCTATTAATGATTACCAGTCTATGAACATTTCCCGCTTCATATCTCACCTAACTGCTACTTGTGAGCCAATCTTCAAACTCTTGAAGAAAGATCAACTAGTTAAATGGAATGACGACTGCCAAGCTGCCTTTAACAAAATCAAGGAATATTTGCAAGAGCCTCCTATCCTTATGCCTCCAATTGAAGGAAGACCCTTGATCATGTATTTGACTTTGCTAGAGAATTCTATGGGGTGCGTGTTGGGGCAACATTACGAGTCTGGCCGAAAAGAGCATGCAATATACTACCTGAGCAAAAAGTTTACCGACTGTGAAGCCAGATATTCACTTCTCGAGAAAACTTGTTGCGCTCTGGCATGGGCCGCTCGCTGGCTAAGATAATATATGTTGACTATACCACTTTATTGATTTCTAAGAAGGACCCTATCAAGTACATCTTCAAGAAGCCAACTCTCTCCGGATGAATAGCTAGATGGCAAATGATTTTGACCGAATATGACATTCAGTATACCATACAAAAGGTCATCAAAGGAAGTGTATTGGCAGATCATTTGGGCCATCAAGCTATTAGTGATTACCAGTCTATGAACTCTGACTTCTCGGATGAGAATATTATGCTAGTAACTGACTGTGAAGAACCCTGACCGTATGATAAACCTTAACAAGGATCCCGATAGACTATGATTTTCAATGGGGCTTCCAACACTTTGGGTAATGGAATTGGTGCTGTGATTATTTCTCCTGATGGTTTCCATACTCCTTTCACTACTAGATTGTGCTTCGATTGTACAAACAACATGGCTGAGTACGAAGCGTGCATCTTGGGTCTAAAGGTTACCATTGACTTAAGGATCAAGTTCTTGAATGTATTCGGAGATTCTTCTCTAGTGACCAGTCAAATCAAAGGAGAATGGGACACTAAGCATCCTAACCTTATTCCTTATAAGGAGCTTGTGTTAACCCTGATACCATACTTTGAGGAGATCACCTTTGAACATTTCCCTAGAGAAGAAAATAAGTTGGCTAACGCCTTGGCAACAATGTCTTTAATGTTCAAGATCAAATGGGACAACGAAGCTTCTATGATTACAATCGAAAGATTTGATGAACCTTCACATTCCTATGAGCTTGACACTGACGAAGAGAGACCATGGTACCCTGAAGTAAGGAGATATCTTGAAGCACAAGAGTATCCTGAAGGAGCTTCCATCAATGATAAGAAATTCTTGTAAAGATTCTCAGCCAAATTCTTCCTAAGAAATGGAATCCTATATAAGCGAAATCATGATTCTACTCTACTCGGGTGTGTGGACAAGAAGGAGGCAGAAAAAATTATGGAAGACATGCATGATGGAATCTTTGGGACACTCTAGTGGGCACACTATTGCCAAGAAAATCCTGAGGGCTGGTTACCATTGGTCCATAATGGAAACTGATTGTCATCATCACTTAAGGACTTGTCACAAGTGTCAAATCTATGCTGACAAGGTCCATGTACCACCAATTCCTTTGAATGCCATGACCGCTCCGTGGTTGTTTGCAATGTGGGGTATTGACATGATTGGAGAGTTCAAACCTACTACTTCCAATGGACACTGTTTCATCCTTGTTTCCATTGATTAGTTTACCAAGTGGGTCGAAGCTGCCTCATATGCCTCAGTCACAAAGAACGTTGTAGCCCGGTTTATCAAGCATAACCTCATCTGCCATTATGGTATCCCCAAAAGGATAATCACTGAGAATGGAACCAATCTCAACAATGCTATGATTACGGAACTTTGTACTCAGTTCAAAATCAAGCATCACAATTCTTCTCCGTACATACCCAAGATGAATGGCGCGGTGGAAGCTGCCAATAAAAATATCAAGAAGATTGTGCAAAAGATGGTGGTAACATATAAAGACTAGCATGAGATGTTACCATTTGCTCTCAACAGCTACCGTACTTTAGCTTGAACGTCAACTGGGGCACCTCCTTTCTCTTTGGTCTATGGCATGGAAGTTGTCTTGCCTATAGAAGTTCAAATTCCTTCCCTAAGGATTATGAAAGAGGCAGATCTAGGAAAAGACGAGTGGGTGTAGACTAGGTTGGATCAGTTAAACTTGATCGATGAGAAGCGACTGGCTGTTGTTTGTCATGGTCAGATGTATCAAAAGCATATGATCAAGGCGTTCAACAAAAAGATCAAGCCTAGAGTGTATTAAATTGGTGACTTGGTAATAAAGCGCATCATTCTCCCACAAGGAGACCCCAGGGGAAAATGGACTCCCACTTACGAAGGACCATTTATTGTAAAGAAAGTTTTCTCTGGTGGAGCCATGATCCTGACTACTATGGATGGTGAGGACTTCCCACATCCTGTGAACGCGAACATAGTTAAAAAATACTACGCATAAAATGACCCGCTAGGTTGACACACCTAGGCAAAAATAAGGGCATCTGACGAACCAAAAAGGTTCGAGAAAAAGTTAGGGATATATGCAAAAGATTGTACACCCGAAAAGTTGAAAACCCGAAAGGGCAGCTTGGGAAAAAAAGGGTATCCTGGTGGGCTGAAACCCCGAAAGGGCAGTCCATGAAAAAGTTAAGGATTAAAGCGTATAACTATGTCCCGTGGAATCTCTACAGCCAGCTTTATTACCAAGGTCCGAGTGCAAATGATCCAAGATCAATCCAATCAACTTCTTGCAATAGCGAGGGATGATGTTCGAAGACATAAGGGCAATAGCAGAGTTAGAACACAATGAGATCACTTCCACATGGCTATTCTTTTTGCTTTCACTTTGTATTTCCTTTCATTCTTTTGATGATTTCCTCTTACTAGGATCGTTGTCTCTTTGTACAAAAACGCTTATTCATGGGTAAAACATCAATACAAATATAATTTGAGGTGAAAACTTTTTTGTTTTTTTTTTCTTTCTGTTTTGAGTACAGAAGTGTCCAATGACTAAAATTGAATGAACATATACATATGAACATGATTAAACTATTTAGAAAATGTATGCTTGAAAACAGTAACAAGCATCTCCTTAAGGCATTTGAAGATATCCTCACAAAGTTATTTCATTAACATTATCCCCTTAGAGTTTGGATTCATGCAATCCCAAGCCAGAGTTTCAACCTCCAGAAAATCCTCTCCTCAACTGATTTGAAGAAGTCTTATGGAGTCCATTCCTAAAGAATAACCTCCTTCGCAGGTCGTCAAATATTCTCTTCGGCAAAATTATAAATTCCCCAGCTCGAGTTTACCCCTCAGACTAATATTAAGGCACCAAAACCCCTAATCCCCGGCAAAATCATTATAATCCTCAACAGAGTCGTTACTATCACCGGAAGTGACTGCGAAGTCTGGAATTCGACCAGACAATAGTTGACTCCTTTCTCTTCAAAAGAAAAGTTACTGCGAAGCCTGGACCCGACCAGATACTAGTTCAACTTCATCCTACCCTCAATTTACTGTGAAGACTGGACCCGACCAGATAACAGTTTGAGTTGTTGAAACCTGGACCCGACCAGATAATAGTTGGTCTCAATTTCAAGTTACTAAAGCCTGGACCTGACCAAATAATAGTTTAACTTCTCTAATTACTACAAAGCCTGGACCTAACCAGTTAACAGTTCAAGCTACTAAAACCTGGACCCGACCAGATAACAGTTAATCTCAATTTTAAGCTACTGAAGTCTGGACCCGACCAGATAGCAGTTTAACTTCCTCAAATCATTGTTGAAACCTGGACCCGACTAGATAATAGTTTGAGTTGCTGAAACCTGGACCCGACCAGATAACAATTGATCTCAATTTCAAGTTACTAAATCCTAGACCCGACCAGATAATAATTTAGTTTCTCCAATTACTGCAAAACCTGGACCCGACTAGATAATAGTTCAAGTTGTTGAAACCTGGACCCGACCAGATAATAGTTAACCTCAAGTTCAAATTGCTGAAACCTGGACCCGACCAGATAACAGCTAACCTCAAGTTTAAGCTACGAAACCTAGAACCCGACCAGATAACAGTTTAACTTCTTCAATTTTCTGCGAAACCTAGAATACAACCAGATAACAGTTAATTTCATCTTCCCCAATGAGTTGCTGCAAAGCAAAACCTAGAATCCGACCAAATAACAGTCAACTTTATTACCCCCAACAACTTATTGTGAAGCCTGGAATCCGACCAGATAACAGCTAAACTTTCTTCCTCTCCAATCAAGAGATAGCTCCCCAGTAGAGCAATGGACAACTAAAACTCCTGAACTCTATTCCCCAAGCAGAAATCAAAGCTCCCTGTAGAGTTTCTTCAAGCAAAATCAATGTTCCCCAGCGGATTTCTCCTCAAATAATAAAATAGGAATCCCCAGCCGAAACACTTTAAACAACGTTTAAAGATACACATACTTTTCATCTCTAGTAGTAGTCCGGGATTCAGTTTCCCTTTAGTCCCCAACATTTGTCAAGGATTTATTTTCCTAGACAAAGTTACATTTCAATAAAATCCGTTCATCATAGCACATACATGACAAATGCATACAGCCTAATCTCATTTATTTTGAGGACATCATTATGCCATGCATACATCTGCATGCAACTAACCCTATTCCTTGCAGGAAAAATTCAGTTAACAAAACAAAAGTCCTCTTCTAGACGGGTTTACTTCTACCAGTTAATAATAGGTAATCAATAGGCCTCTTCTGGTTAGATTTATTTCCCCAGTGAAGTCACCAAGAAAATACCTCTTCTGGTTTAGATTTATCTCTTCCAGTTAAAAATAGGAAAAAGACATCTACAGTTTCAGTATAAATTGACCAAAGATTTATTCTAATACTTCTCCCTCGATAGTCACTCTGGATGGCATCTGTAAGCCTATCTCCGACAAACTCTTCATCACTTATCTAAATGGAATCTCTAAGCCCAATCCCGATAATCAACAAACAGTTCACGTCATGCACAAGCAAGTGAAAATTTTTGGGAACTCAAGTGTTCAATCATCTTCTACCTTCAAGTCACAAATGGCAGACTCGCCAATCTACCTCTTCAGGTTTAAGAAGATTTAACATGGGCAAATACCATCAAGTACATATTCGAGAAGCCAAATCTTTCCAGAAGAATAGCCCGATGGAAAATGGTCTTAACAGAATACGACATTCAGTACGCCACTCAAATAGCCATCAAAGTAAGTGTACTGGCAGATTATTTAGCACATCAAGCTGTAGACGACTATCAGTCTATGAATTTCGAATTTCTGGAAGAGAATATTATGCAAATAACAGATTGTGAAGAACTTGAACCATATGAAGGACCCGATCTAGGATCCCGATGGACAATGGTTTTCAATGGAGCTTCTAATGCACTTGGTAACAGAACTGGTGCAGTAATTATCTCTCCTCAAGGTTGTTATACGCCCTTCACTACCAGGCTTTGCTTTGACTGCACCAATAATATGGTTGAATATATAGCGTGCATCATGGGCATTAAAGCTGCTATTGACCTGAGAATCAGTTTCTTAAACGTGTATGGGGACTCAGACCTGGTAATTATTCAGGTCAAGGGAGAATGAGATACGAAGCATCCAAATCTTATCCCTTACCGAGAACATGCGCTAACTTTGATTCCATATTTCGAAGAGATTACTTTTGAGCATATTCCAAGAGAAGAGAATCATTTAGCGGATGCATTGGCTACCATGTCATCTATGTTCAATGTCAGATGGGACAATGAGCCTCCCAGGATTACCATTGAAAGATTCGACGAACCGACACATTGCTATGAAGTTGACACTGATGGAGTAGAAGGAAAGCCTTGGTTTCATGAAGTGAAAAGGTATCTTGAGACTCAAGATTACCCTGAAGGGGAATCCATCAATGAAAAGAAGTTCCTACAGAGGTTCTCGGTTGAGTTCTTCTTGAGCAATGGAATTCTATACAAGCGAAATCATGATTCGACTATGCTTTGTTGTATGGACAAGAAGGAAGCAGAGGAAATTATGCAAGATATGCACGGAGGCGTATTTGGTACTCACTCCAATGGGCATAATATGGCTAAAAATATTTTGAGAATCGTTTACTATTGGTCGACTATGGAAACCGACTGTCACGACAACTCGAGAACTTGTCATAAGTGCCAGATTTGTGGATATTCGCAATGTGGGGCATTGATATGATCAGAGAAATCAAGACTACTGCCTCCAACAGACATCGCTTCATCATAGTCGCCATTGATTACTTTATAAGGTGGGTGGAAGCAGCTTCGTTCGCCTCTGTTACCAAGAATGTGGTCGCTCGATTCATCAAGAACAACCTTATATGTCCGTATGGCATCCCCGAGAGAATCATCACAGAAAATGGTACCAATCTCAACAACACCATGATCACTGAACTTTGCATGTAGTTCAAGATCAAGCACCACAACTCTTCTCTATATCGACCAAAGATGATGGCACAATGGAAGCCGCCAACAAAAATATTAAGAAGATTATACAGAAGATGGTTGTGACCTATAAAGAATGGCACGAGATGTTACCATTTGCTCTCCATGGCTACCGCACTTCGGCTAGAACGTCAACTAGGGTAACCCCATTTTCTCTGGTTTACAGTATGGAAGTTGTCCTACTCGTCGAAGTTCAGATTCCCTCTCTAAGGATCATAAAAGATGTTAACTTGGACAAAGACGAGTGGATTCAGACCAGGTTGGATCAATTAAATCTAATCAACGAGAAAAGGCTTGAGGATTTTTGTCATGGTCAGATGTATCAGAAGCGTATGATCAAGGCATTTAACAAAAAGATCAAACATCGGGTATATCAGACTGGTGACTTGGTAATAAAGCGCATCATTCTACCACAAGGTGATCCCAGGGGCAAATGGACTCCCACTTACAAATGGCCATTTGTAATCAAGAAAATATTTTTTGGCGGTGCTATGATATTGACCACCATGGATGGTGAATATTTCCCGCACCCCGTGAATGCAGACATAATCAAAAGATACTACACATAAAAACGACCCGCTAGGTTGACTAACCTAGGAAAAAATAAGGGCATCCCGGCGAACCAAAAGGATTCGGGAAAAAATTAGGTATATATAAAAGATTGTACATCCGGCAAGTCGAAAGACTGAAAAGACGGCTTGGGCAAGAAAGGGTATCTCGGTGGGCTAAAAACCCGAAAAGGTGGTTCAGGCAAAAATTAGGGATTAGAGTGTACGACTATGTCCTTATTGGATCACTTACAACAAGCTTTATCACCTAAGTTAAAGTTTAAATGGTATAGATCAGTTCAATCAACTCCTTCCGACAGTAAGGGATGAGATGCTTGTAGATATAGTGGAAATAGTAGAGTTGGAACCCTACAAGATTATTCCCACATAGCTATTATCTTGTTTTCATTTTATACTCTTTTCATTTCATGATGATTTCCTCTTATTAGTATTTCTGTCTCTTTGTACAAAATCGTATGTTTATGGGCAAACTATTAATAAAATACAAATCTCAAAATTCAAACTCTTTGTTTTTACTTTTTTCTGTTTTGTTTGCAAAACGTCCAATGACTAAAATTGAATGAACATATGCATATGAATACGATTAACTGTCAACAAATACATGCATAAAAACAGGAATAATCATTTACTCAAGACTCTAGGTTTTGTGATAATGTTCAAGCTATCCACAAGTCCCCACATATCCACTTCCATGGGATTATCCCCACAGAGTAGTCTTATCATACTCACCAGCAAATTCTCCTAGCGGATAAAAGAAATATGACCTTTTTTCCAGTAATGTCGCCAACCTACGGAGTCCCAACCAAGTACAATTTATGGAAATTATCTTCCCTAGCTGAGTTTATTCCTCCAAAACTGTAAAACCCCCTACAGATTTCTTCTCTCCAACATATCTCATTTCCTCTGCAAGGGTGTTTCCTCAGCAGAGTATTTCTCTGTCAGCAAGGTTTATTTCCCCAACAGGGTTTATTTCCCCAACAGAGTTTACCTCCCCAATGGAGTTTAATCTCCCTAGCTTGCATCTGTTTCCACGGCAAATCACGGCAGGATTCCCGCTCTAACAAAAGACAGTCTGGGTTGCTATCCCTCGAGAATTGCTATTGAATATGAAACTGGGTCAAATATCATTCAACCATACTCTCTCCAGACGAGTTGGTATCCATATCAAGAAACTCGGCCAGACATTACCTCAAAAGCTTATCCATCTCCTTTATCCCCAGTCAGAGTGTACAAGAACTAAAATTCCCCAATAGAGCGATGAACAACCAATGTTTTTGAACTCTTCTCCCCAAGTAGAAATCAATGTTCCCCAGCGGAGTTTGCTCAAACAAGAGAACAGGAGTCCCCAGCGGCAACATTCTAGACAATATTGAAGATACACATAGTCTTCATCCCCAACAACAATCAGGGATTTATTTTCCCAGACAAAGATGCTGCTCGAGTTTACAAATACACTTTGAAAACATTTCACATCCATACATCATTTACAAACATCATGACATGTTCATACCAAACGCATATAGCACAGTCTCATTTATTTTGAGAATATCATTACACAATGTATCTCATATATCATGACATTGCATACAACTAACTCTTTACCTTTTAGGAAAGATCAATCAACAAACAAACATCATCAACTACTTATGACCAGACAATATTCTCAAAGGCTATATCTGAAAAATGGCTACCTAAGCAATTTCCTCAGAGGGTCATTCACAAAGAAAATATTTCCTAGTTAAAGTCAGACGCAGACATCTTCTGGCTCAGAGTAAATCAATCATAGATTTATTTTGCTACTTCTTCTAGTTAAAGTCGATCGCAAACATCTTCTGGATCAGATTAAATCAAGCGCATATTTATTTTGATACTTCTTCCAGATAAAGACGAGCATAAATATCTTCTGGCTCAGTTTGAATCGAGTGTAGATTTATTTTGATACTTCTTCCAGTTGAAGACGGTTGTAGACATTTTATGGCTCAAATTAAATCGAGCATAGATTTATTCTGATACTTCTTCCAGTTAAAGTCGAGCATATACATTTTCTGGCTCAGATTAAATCAAGCATATTCTTATACTTCTTCCAGATAAAGACGAGCATAAATATCTTCTGGCTCAGTTTGAATTGAGCGTAGATATATTCTGATACTTCTTCCAATTTAAGAGGGTCGTAGACATTTTATGGCTCAAATTAAATCGAGCGTAGATTTATCCTGGTACTTCTTCCAGTTAAAATCAAGCATAAGCATCTTCTGCCTCAGATTAAATCAAGCGTAGATTTATTCTGATACTTCTTCCAATCGAAGACGGTCGTAAACATCTTCTAGATCAGATTAGATCGAGCGTAGATCTATTCTAATACTTCTTCCAATCGAAGACGGTCATAGACATTTTATGGCTCAGATTAAATCGAGCATAGACTTATTTTGATACTTCTTCTAGTTAAAGTCGAGCATAAATATCTTCTGGCTTAGATTAAATTGAGTGTAGATTTATTCTGATACTTCTTCAAGTTGAAGTCAATGGTTACTTTGGATGGCATCTATAAGCCCATATCAGAAGACTCTTCGCCACCCCTCCAAATGGAATCTATAAGTGCATTCCCAGTATAATCAACCAACAGTATTACTTTGCGCACAAAGGAGTGCAAATTTCTGGGCACTTAAGTGTCCAATCCCCTTCTACCTTCAAAGTCATGAATGGCAAATATGCCAATCTAACTCTTCAGGTTTAAGAAGATTGAACAGGGGTAACTGTTGTACCCAAAAATTTTCCCTCCTATTTTCTTCAAGACATGCTCACAAAGTTCTCAAAATTCTCAAGAATCTCAAGAGTTGACCAATCAAGATCCTCCTGAGCAAAGGGTCTACAACTAGGGTTTTGAGTTTCTCAAGGAAATTTGGGTTACAAAGGCCTAAAATGGTTTCCATGGGTCTCCATAGGTCCTAAAAAATTTTCATGTCAAGTATCAAGTCTTGCATCACAAGTTTGCTCAGTCAATGGCTCAGATGATTGAAAATCAACTCTATTGGGTAAAAAGTCAACATACAGTCAAACTTCAAGATTTTTTTGTTAACATCAACATTTTGAAGTGATATTCATCATTTGATCAAGAGTTGGTCATGATTCCTCAAGGAAAGCCCTCAAATCATCAAAAGTCAAGAATTGCCAAATTAGGGTTTCTTTAGAAGAAGTTAACTGAACTTTGACCAAGCATAACTTTCACATGATTCATCAACTTTTCCCTAACCAAAGCCCATTTTGAAGGAAATTCAATTCTCTACAACTTTGTTAGATATGAGCTTATACATTACAGGTCATTCTAAAATTCAACAAAAAGACACTTTTTTCAAGGCAACTTACGTCAAAATAAAGTCTCAAAATGCAAAAATGACAAAAAGAGAAATTTTAGAGGATATCTTGAGCTATTCAAAAAGTCCAAGATCACCTTCAAAAGATGAAAATTGAGAAAGTTATGAGTTGCACAAGTTGGGAAATTTCAAAGAAATGCATGAAATGCAAAATGTGCAAACTTGAAATTTTTGACTTGTGACCTAATTTTTTAGGCTTCAAACATATCCATGACCTTGTGAAAGACTCCTAAGCTCAGTCACACCTTACCCTATATTTTATTATTATTATTTTTTTTTATTCAAATAAATTCAAAATAAATAAATAAAATAGAAAACCTTTGGGCCAAGCACATGATGAGTCATTTAAAGACCCATACAACTCATGCAAGCATGTTAGAACTTGCCAAATTTGTGCAAGGGTTCAAAAAGGCAATAATATCTCAAAAAGGGAATGTTTTAAATTTGCTTGATTCTTGATTAAACATGGCTTAATGACTTGATTTCTTGCCATGTCATTGGAGTCATTCCCTCCTCTATATAAAGGCAAGCAAGTCAGACCAAATACACACTCATATCTGCCTCAAGAAACTAGAAAAAACTCTCCAAGTTTTCTCAAAATCCTCGAGCTTCAAAACTCTCTCTACAAGCCCTCTCATCTGAAGGTTTAGATCTTATTACCTTCTTGGAATATTGAAAGGTAAATTTGGACCAGTTACCATGATCCAAAACGCATGAGAATGGCATATCATGCATCTCCGGTCATATCTAAAATTTCGTGTTGTTTTAAATATTATAGTCATTGCTATCATATTCCTGAGTTGCTTCTGAACATGTTTAGGTCACCAACATCATCCCATGCACGCAGGTATAGCAAACACCACGTTTGCCTCTGATCGATGTAACCTAGTTCGAAACACACGATCCAGGGGTTTTTAGCCAAAAATAAGGTTGGATTTGGAATCAGGGGGTTTGAATTAGGGGGGTAGCATGTATTTCTGTGTTAAATCTAACGTTTTTGCAGGTTCTAGATTTTGACTTGCCGGAGAAGATGAACGGAGCTAGGGCTCCGACATTTTTTCTGACCATATGCTTCGTTCATTGTTTTTGTTATTTTGTTTGGTTTAGATACCAGATGAAATGACCGCCCCAACGGCAAGCGAGTGTGTGATTAAGGCTTTGGTGCGCTAGGGTAGGGGTTCGATCCCTGCCTCTAGCATTTTATTTTTCAACATTTTCTTTGCAAATCAGGTACAAGCAATCCTAGCACGCATATCATCGGCCTCAAACCATCAACATCAGATCTCATCAAGCTAATATCCAATGCCCCAGATCTGATGTGTGCACTATGAGTCCCCTGGAGCCAGCCACGCATGATCATCACATGCGCCTGGACTCTTTGTTTTGGGCCTAACGCAACCTGCTTCTCACACCCCTAATTCCCTTTTGCACATCAGGCCCATTTAATTTCTTTTTTTTGTTTTAATTAATTATTTCTTTTTAATCATTCTTATTTAATCCGAAAAAATCATAAAATCATAAAAAATTTAGATTTGGGTTTTAATAGGTTAATTTAATTTTTATAAATAAAAATTAATTAATTTAATTACACTTTGTTTTATTTTAAATAATTAACTAATAAATTAATTAGAATTAGGCTTTATTTTTTATTTTACACTTCATATATTTTTCTTAAAAAAACACCAAAAATATTTTCTTACACTTAGAATTTTTTAGGTCTTAAATATCTTTCTCTTTTCAATCTCTGTGCATTTATTTATTTTTCGCCTTATTATAATTATGTAACTATCAATGGTATGTAACAGATAAATTAGGACTTCTTTACATTTTCCCCCATTTTAAGGTTTGTAATTCTCCATCCCCGAAGCGTTATAATAGCGTAGATTATTTCCCACATTTTTACTTTCCGCAATTATGTATGAATGCATGTATATATTTAACCGTATAGTAATTAGGAGTGCATGGCAAGACCTAAAAACAAACGTTAGGAAACCTAATCTCAAGACAAATAACTGAAATCAAAACACTTCGCACACGCGCACCTCTAGGGTAAAAGATCCTTCGGGTAAAAGATCGTAGTCCCTCGATGACCCTTCGATGCTGCCTTGGGAAACGATCTTAGTCCCTTATGATAGTTCCTAAAGTGTCCTATGAGTTGCCTTTGTGACTATACGATGACCTACGCATGTCCCTCAAAACATCCAATGATAGGGCTTTCTACTAACTAATGATAGGATAACACTATCTAAAGGAAAGGAGGAAAAGAACAAATACCTTTTGACTAGGTAGATAGCTCGTAGTCGCTTGCGCACAAACAAAAATTTTCTCACACATACACTATTTTCTAAAATATTTTCAAAGACAAACACTTTGCATGCGTTCTCAACGATACGAGAATCATTATAAAGTTTGTCGCACGTAGGCATCTTTTCAAAATATTTTCAAACATACAAACACAGTATTTTCAAAGTGAGCTAGCGATTAAGAGCCCATAACCTACACCCCTTACTCCGAAAATTCTCAAAAGGTCTTTCCTGTTCTTTTCACCTTTTCCTTTATTGGATAAATGAAAAGTCGGTGGCGACTCTTGCTATCCGCAACATTTGCGATAAAATGCAAAACCTAAAAGTCAATTCTCCCACTATATTACAATGTTCAATGGTAAGAAGGAAACTAGTATTGTGTATGGCCAGAAGGGTCGTGCTAGAAATGACTGCAACCAATCTGTGAGAGCTGTGCTAATTTCTAATCATGCGCCAGTGCAACAACATCAACAAGGAAATCAGCGTAGGTCAGATGCACCCAGGAGACAATTCACTAAGATCAGCATGCCATTGTCTCAGGCATTACAACATCTATTGAAGGCAGAGTTGATAACGTTATGAGATCTGCCCCAGAATCCCTAGACTACCTCCCCCAAGTACAATCCTAATGTAAGATGCACCTATCATTCTAACAGTACCAGACATGACACAAATAGTTATTGGGCGTTGAAGAATAAAATTCAAGACATGATTGACAATAAAGAAATTGAGTTTGATCCTCCCAAGAACCCCAATGTGATTACGGCACCCATGCCTAAGCATGACAAAGGCATCAGTGTTATTGATAATGTTTCATTATATTTCTACTATAAGTGAATTGACTAATCTCCTGCTAATTATCAAGAAGAATTTGTTGCAAGTCGGTTTATTTTCAAGTTATATTGAAAGGTGCTACTGTTGTGCAGCCTAACTCAATGGCTACAGACTACTGAAAGAAGGTATTCAGTGTCTGGTGGACAATCACATAATTCTAGTCTAGAAGACTCCCTTTGTTGAGAATCTGTTTCAAGACATAGAGTTGGAAGAAGTGTCTGTAATTTCTAGTACTACTGTGAGAATCACTTCCAAGGGTCCTGTAAAAATTACTGCCAAACCCAGGGTTGCTCCTCTAATAATCACCACACCTGGACCTATTTTGTATTCCTCAGACAAAGCTATCCCCTGGAACTATAGAGCCAATGTCTACTACCATGGCGTCAATATTGCCAGGACCAGTAAGGTTACTATGAGCGGAAGGGTTTTCTCTCCAGAAATCTCTCTAAAGACTATCACCACAACAATTCATGTTACTGCTACCGAGTCAGCTACTGAGACTCAGGGCAAAGAACAAATGACGGGGCCTGCCCAGACGGAGGCACCTAAAGAAGCTACAGCTGGAGATCCCTCCAGGAAAGAGTTGGAGGAGGTATTAAAAATCATCTGAAAATGTGATTACAAGATTGTTGAACAGTTGGGACAAACTCCCTCCAAGATATCCATGTTATCCCTTTTGTTGTGTTCAGAAGCCCATGCACAGGATTTGGGGAAACTCTTTAAATCTGCACATGTGCCATAGGAAATCTCAGTTGATCAATTTAAGGGTTACGTTGCTAGCCTGGCGACTAATAATGGGCTAGATTTTTCTGATGTTGATTTGACTCCCGAAGGAAGAAACCATAATAAGGCCCTGTATGTCTCTATTGAATGCAGGGGCACTACTCTAGCTCATGTATTGGTTGATACAGGTTCCTCGCTAAATGTCTTACTGAAGGGTGCTCTCGACAGGATTGATTGTGAAGGGGTTGTTCACAATCCCAATGATATTGTAGTTCGAGCCCTTGACGATTGAAAAAGGATGGTGCACGGGGAAGTGAATCTTCCGACCAGAGTAGGTTCGCAGGTATTCGATTCCACCTTCTATGTAATGGATATTTGACCGGCCTATTCCTGCTTACTTGGATGCCCTTGGATTCATGGAGCAGGTGTTGTTACCTCTATGTTGAATCAAAAGCTGAAGTATCCCATGAAAGGGAAGGTTGTTACAGTTTATGGTGAAGAAGAGTATATGGTGAGTCACTTGAACTCGTTCAAGTATGTTGAGATAGACGGCGAATTCATCGAGACTCCCTGCTAGACTTTTAAAGTTATCCCTCCTACCGCTACTGAAGACGTTTCTGCTATTCCCAGGGTTACCAGGGTTCCACCCAGAATGTCTTCTTTAAAGGATGCTAGAGCTGTAATGGAGGAAGGTGGTTTCACTACTTGGGGTCAGCTTCCTGACATTCTGTACAAATTTGACAAATTTGGTTTGGGTTTCACTGTAGAGGCTCAGAGGGTTGTTTGTCGTGCTCGTGCTGGAAGACCACCATTCTGCGTCAGCAACAATGGAGTCAATGTTATAGAAGATGCAGATAGTGACAAGGACCTAGATAGCTAGATCTTTCCTACCATCGGCAGTGGGCTCAGCAATTGGAAGATGGAAGACATTATAACAATCTCCTTTAGTCTGGAGTAAATGCTATTTTATGTTTCTTTTTGCTTTCAAGTCTGTTTATGTAATTTTAAAACAATAACTTTAAGCCTTGTGATAAGGGGCACAACGGTTCATTTGTTAGGGTTGTCATTTCATTAACATATTTTCATTCAATAAATCATGGGATGTTTTGCATTCAAATTTTGCGCCCTTTGTCTTTCTTTTATTTTATTACATTTTCAAAATAGCCAGTGTTCTTACACACACCCACACAACAAATTGCAGATCCACACATCCACTCTAGATCCCATTGACAAAAATTATGTTATTGCCACTTATGACTTTGAAAATTCGATCTACCAAGCTGAGAATGAAGGTGAGGAAGGTTGTGAAATACCTGGAGAACTTGCCAGACTGTTAGTGCAAGAGGAAAAGGCTATACAACTGCATGAAGAGCCAATCGAGGTTATAAACTTGGGTAATGAAACGGACATGAAAGAAGTCAAGATAGGTTCCAACCTAGAGGACAATGTCAAGAACAGATTAATCCAGATGTTGTGTGACTATGTCGATTTCTTTGCTTGGTCATATGAAAACATGCCAGGGCTCGATATTGATATTATGGTTCACCGTCTGCCAATGAAAGAGGGTTGTTCTCCAATAAAGTAGAAGGTTTGTCGTATGCGTCCCGAGATGTCCAAAAAGATCAAGGTCGAGGTTATAAAGCAATTCAATGCAGGTTTCTTAGTTGTTACATCCTATCCTCAATGGGTTGCAAATGTGGTTTCGATACCGAAGAAGGATGGTAAGATGCGTATGTGTGTAGACTACAGGGATCTGAATAGGGCAAGCCCTAAATATGATTTTCCGCTTCCACATATTGATGTTCTGGTTGACAACACTGCTCTGTATAAAGTATTTTCCTTCATGGATGGCTTCTCGGTTATAATCAGATCAAAATGGCACTAGAAGACATGAAGAAGACTACTTTTGTCATACAGTGGGACACTTTCTGCTAAAAGGTTATGCCCTTTGGGTTAAAGAATGCTGGTGCAATTTATCAACGTGTTATGGTAGCCTTGTTCCATGACATGATACATCACGAGAAAGAGATTTACATTGGTGTCATGTTAGCCAGATCACATACTGAAGAAGAACATCTCGACCACCTACATAAGCTGTTTGAGAGACTAAAGAAGTACAAGCTGGGGTTGAATCTGAACAAATGCACTTTTGGGGTAAGATCCGGTAAACTCTTAGGTTTTGTTGTCAGCGGTAAAGGTATTAAAGTTTATCCCACCAAGGTCAAAGCCATTCAAGAAATGCAAGCTCCTTGTACTGAGAAGGAAGTCAGAGGTTTCCTGGGACGCTTGAACTATATTGCCAGATTTATTTCTCATTTGACCGCTACTTGTGAGTTGATCTTCAAGTTGCTAAAGAAAGATCAGGTAGTGAAATGGAATGAGGATTGTCAGGTATCTTTTGACAAAATCAAGGAATACCTCAAAGAACCTCTGATTATGATGCCACCAGTTAAAGGAAGACCTTTGATCATGTACCTAACAGTGTTAGAGAACTCAATGGGATGTGTACTGGGCCAACATGACGAGTCTGGTCAAAAAGAGCATGCAATATACTACCTTAGCAAAAAGTTTACCGACTGTGAAATAAGATACTCACTGCTCGAGAAAACTTGTTGCGCTTTGGCATGGGCTGCTCTCTGACTAAGATAGTATATGTTGACGCATACTACCTTCTTGATCTCTAATATGGCTCCCATAAAATATATATTCGAGAAACCCGCTCTCCAGAAGGATAGCCATATGGAAAATGGTCTTAACAAAATACGATATTTAGTACACCACTCAGAAGGAAATCAAAGGAAGTGTACTGGAGGATCATTTGGCTTACCAAGCTGTAGACGACTATCAGTCTATGAATCTCGAGTACCCGGATGAGAATATCATGCTAGTTACATATTATGAAGAACCTGGATTGTATGAAGGACCCAAGTCGAGGTCTTGATGGACTTTGGTTTTTGATGGAGCTTCCAACGTGCTTGGTAACAGAATTGGTGTTGTGATTATCTCTCTCAAGGGTTTCTATACGCCCTTCACTGCCAGACTTTGCTTTGACTATACCAACAACATGGCTGAATATGAAGTGTGCATCATGGGCATCAGAGTTGCTATTGATATGAGAATCAAGTTCATAAATGTGTACAGGGACTCAGCCCTAGTGATCAGTCATATTAAAGGAGGATGGGATACGAAACACTCGATTCTCATTCCTTATCGAGAGCATGTGTTGACCTTAATCTCGTACATCAAGGAAATCACTTTTGAACATATCCCACAAGAAGAGAATCATTTGGAAGACGCATTGGCAACCATGTCATATATGTCCAAAGTAAGATGGGACAACGAGGCAACTTGAATTACTATTGAGAGGTTGGATGAACCGACACATTGCTACGAGGTTGATACTGATGGAGTAGAGGAAAAGCCTTGGTTTCATGAAGTAAAGAGATACCCCGAGGATCAAGAGTACCCAGAGGGGGCATCTACTAATGATACGAAATTTCTATGGAGGTTCTCTTCTAAGTTCTTCCTGAGAAACAGGATTTTATACAAGCGCAATCATGATTCGAATCTGCTTCGTTATGTAGACAAGAAGGAAGTCGAGAAGATTATAGAAGATATGCACGAAGGTGTCTTTGGTACTCACTCCAGCAGGCATATAATGGCTAAGAAGATTCTGAGAGCGAGTTACTATTGGTCGACTATGGAAACTGATTGCCATCATCATTCCAGAACTTATCACAAATGCCAAATCTACCCAACAAAATACATGTGCCTTCGGTTCCTCTAAATGTCTTGACTGCTCCTTGGCCATTTGCAATGTGGGGCATTGATATGATTGGAGAAATTAAGCCTACTACTTCTAATGGGCACTGCTTCATCCTTCTTACTATTGATTACTTCACGAAGTGGGTTAAAGCAACCTCATTTACATTCGTTACCAAGAATGTTATGGCCCGGTTCATTAAGCATAACCTTATTTATTGGTACGACATCCCCGAAAGGATTATTACACACAATGGTACCAATCTTAACAATAATATTATCACAGAACTTTATATATGGTTCAAGTTCAAAGATGAATGGCGCAGTGGAAGCCGCCAATAAGAACATCAAGAAGATTATACAGAAGATGACAGTGACATACAAAGATTGGCATGAGATGCTACCATTTTCTCTTCGTGGTTATTCCACTTCAGTGCGTACATCAACTGGGGCAACCCCGTTCTCTCTTGTCTACGGTATGGAGGTTGTCTTACCTGTCGAAGTCTAGATTCCTTCCCTAGGCTGGACCAGTTAAATTTGATTTATGAGAAAAGGCTTGCGGTTGTTAGCCATGGTCAGATTTACCAGAAGCTCATGATCAAAGCCTGCAACACGAAAATCAAACATCGAGTATATCAGGTTGGTGATTTGGTAATAAAGCGCATCATCCTACCACAAGGTGATGCCAGGGGAAAATGGACTCCCACATACGAAGGGCCGTTTGTAATCAAGAAGATATTTTCTAGCGGTGCTATGAGACTTACCACCATGGACGCTGAAGATTTTTCGCACCCTGTGAATGCGAACATAGTAAAAAAATACTACGCATGAAGGAGACCCGCTAGGTTGACTGGCCTAGGCAAAAATAAGGGCATCCCGGCGAACCAAAAGGGTTCTGGCAAAAATTAGGGGTATATATATATATATATATATATATATATATATATATATATATATATATATATATATATATATATATATATATATATATATATATATATATATATATATATATATAATTGTACACCTGGCAAGTTGATAGCCTGAAAAGGCCGCTTTGGCAAAAAAGGGTATCCCGGTGGACTGAAAATCCGAAAGGGCGGTCCAGGAAAAAGTTAGGTATTAAAGCGTATGGCTATGTCTCGTTGGAGCATCTATATTCAGAAAGCTTTATTATCAATGGCAAGTTCAATTGGTGTAGATCATTTCAGTCAACTTCTTTCGACAACAAGGGATGGGATGCTCAAAGTATAGGGGCAATAGTAGAGTTGAAACTCGATGGGATCATTTCCACATAGTTTGTTTTTCTCTATTTTACTTTGTACTCTTTTTATTTTACAGTGATTTCCTCTTACTAGGATCTCTATCTCTTTGTACAAAACCGCCTGTTTATTGGCAAATTATCAATACAAGTCAATTTCAAAATTCAAAATTGCTTTACTTTCTTTGTTTTGTTTGCAAAAACGTCGAATGACTAATTTGAATGAACATATGCATATGAATATGATCATTGTTAACAAATATGTGCATAAAAAGGAATAATCATTTACTAAATACTCTAGTAGTTTGGATAATGTTCAAGTCATCCACAAATCCCCACAGAAATATCCCTGCAGAGTTGTCTTCACAAGCTCATCCCCGACAAAGATACATTCCCCAGCAAGTCAAATATGCCGTCAGATGGGAATTGGGGAATCTTCCAGTAGTTCACATAATCATCTCCCTCAGTAGGTCCCCAACCATACAAGTTTGACGATTTCCCCAACATATAGTGGAAACTTCCCCCGTACAGCCTATGAAATCAGATATGATTCCCTCAGCACAGCTTAAGGGAATCTAATTCTCCAGTGGAGTCTATTTCTCTAACACTGAATCCCCTACAAAATTATCTTCTCCAACAGGGTTTATTTCCCTAGTAGGGTTTACTTCCCCAGCAGGGTTTGTTTCCCCAATGGGGTTTATTTCCCCAACAAAGTCCATTTCTTTAATTACTGCAAATCCCTGGCAAGATTCTCTTCTCCAACAAAGTATAGTCAAGGTTGCTATCCCCATAGAGTTGCTACAGAACCTGAAACTGGGCCAGATATCATTTAACTTTATCCCCCCGAAACAAGACGGGGAAACTATCTATACGATTAGGCGGTATGAATTCCCGAAACAGGAAGGGTTTACCAACAAAAAAATAGGTCAGAGATTAATTCTCGAAACAAGATGGGGAAACTATCTATATGGTTGATAAAAAGCAGGTCCTAGATTAATTCCCAAAACAAGACAGGGAAACTATCTATATAACCAGGAAAAGATTAATTCCCAAAATAGGACGAGGCAACTATTTGTATAACCAGGAAAAGATTACCGAAACAGGACGAGGCAACTATCGACATGGCCAGGTGGTATGAATTCCCGAAACAGGACGGGTTTACCAACAAAAATAGATTATGGATCAATTCTCGAAACAGGACAGGGTGACTATCTACATGACAAGCATTTCCCTTAGAGACTAAATCTGACAAGCATTTCCCTCAGAGACCAAATCTGACAAGCATTTCCCTCAGAGACTAAATCTGACAAGTAGCTACTTAAGCACTTTCCCCAGAAAGTTGTCCTGAAAAGCATTCTTTAGATACAATCAAGCATAGACTCACTCTGACACTCCTATCAACAATTACTTTAGATGGCATCTATAAGCCCATCTTCGACGAAACTCCGTCATCTTCCCGAATGGCATCTTTAAGCCCCTTCAAGCAATATTATCAACCAACAGTGTTACATCATGCACAGGCGAGTGCAAATTTATGGGCACTTAAGTGTTAATTCCTCTTCTACCTTCAAATCATGAATGGCGGACATGTCAATCTAACTCTTCAAGTTTAAGAAGATTGAACACGGGAAGTTGTTGTACAGGAAAATTTTCCCTCTCATTTTCTTCAAGACATATTCTCATGCTCATAGAGTTCTCAATTGCTCAAGGTTTCTTAAGAATGGATCAGACTAACTCTCCTCCTAAGCAATGGACCTACAACTAGGGTTTCACTTTTCTCAAGGAAGATGGCGTTTCTAATGCCTCAATTGGATTTCATGGTTTCTTATATGTATCAAAGAATGCTCATACCAAGTTTCAAGCCTTGCATCACAAGTTTACTCAGTCAATGGCTCAGATGACTGAAAATCAACTATTATGGACAAACAATCAATTGTGGTCAACATACAGTCAAACTTCAATATTTTTGGTCAACATTAAGATTTTGAAGTCATATTCATCATTTGATCAAGGTTTGATCATGATTCATCAAGAAAACTCAAGATTCATCAAAAGTCAAGAGTTACCGAATTAGGGTTTTCTTAAGGAGAAGTCAACTGAACTTTGACCAAGCACAAATTTCACATGATTCATCATATTTTTATCAACCAAATCTCATTTTGAAGGAAATCCAATTACCTACAACTTTATCTCTCTAAGCTCAAGTCCAAAAAGTGCTTCATTTGAGAGGTATGGGCCAATACATTACAAGTCATTTCAAAAGTCAACAAAAAGACATTTTTTGTCAAGGAAACTTACAACAAGTAAAGTCTTAAAATGCAAAAATGATCAAAATGGAGATTGTAGAGGACACATTGAGCTTTACAAAAAGTCCAAGATCACCTTCAAATGATAAAAATTGAGAGAGTTATGATTGGTGCAAGTTGGGAAATTTTGAGCAAATGCATGAAACCTAAAGTGACCTAACTTGGAATTTTGGGCTATTGGGCTTGAGATTCAAATTCCGTGCGTGTTTTATACCTCAAGATGAACCTCTGATCTTACTCATACACCCCTTGGCCTTTTTATTCTATTTATGTTGATTTTTTTATTTTAAAGTCAAAATAAATTAAATAAAATCAAGGTTTTTTCTTACAAAGTCCAAGCTCACTATCTTTTAACCTAATTCTCCCCAATATATCTCATTCAATCAAACAAGCATGACACGAACCCTTGCAGCAAGAAATCTCTTCCAAGACACAGAAAATATCAAAAACTAGGGCAACTTGTAAACCCTAGTTACAACTTCTTTCACAATAAACCAGCTGTTCCATTCACTTCCAGAAGAACTATAGAGTAATATGGGGTCAAATGTGATGATCCAAATGGAATAGAATCAGCATGCATGCACCTCTGCTTCCTGTTTTTTTTGCAAATTCGTATCTTTATTTTCTTCATGTTTCAATGCATACTAATGATACTGACTTGTTTTTGAGGTTTAATAGTGCTGGAATAGACCATCACGTGAACCCCATGCTACCGGAACCATGAATGGCCATGATTACACTGACCCATGTTATTTTTTCCATTACCTTACAAACCATCACGAATTAGCCAAAAATAATGGTTCCATTGAACTCGCATGGCTTGATTTAGGGGGGAGGGGGGGTAAGGTCCCTTTGGATCGATAACAGTTGTTGTTTTTGCAGGTTGAAAAAAAAGAGTCTCTAGAGAAGACGACCGGAGCTAGGTCTCTGACGTCTCTCTGGTCCATGCAATAAGGTTTATGTTATATTTAATTTGTTTTACCAATAATACCGGATGTATAGCCACCCTAATGGAAAGGCAGTGCGCGTTAAGGATTATCCTACAAACGTGTGGGTTGGGTCCCTGCCTTTTGGTGTTTTTTTTTTTTTTTTACATTTTCATGTTTTGCAGGTTTAACATAAAGCGTGTTGGTTCTATTCTTTCAACACAAGCACGCACTTGGCGCATTGGTAAAGTGTATGAATGAGGAAGCTAGGGGTGTGGGTTCAACAGCCACCCCAGGAATTTTGTGTTTTTTTTCTTATTTTCTAACCTTTTTTCCCTTTTCCCTTAAACCCTAAATCCACCTAACCATGAAACAAAACTTTTTCTTTTACAAACCCTAAAATTAATTAGGTTTTAGGTTTTTATCATTCACTTTTTTTTATTAATTTAATTAATCAATCTTTTTTTTATTAAAATTAATTAGACTTTTTTTAGGTTTATTAATCATCAAAAAACCTTTTTTCATAAAAAAACCTCTAAAAACATTTTCTTTTTCATCTTTCTTATTCTTATTTTATTTTCGCAATTGTAAATAACGTAGTTTATTTTTGCCGATCTTTTATTATCATGTAACTGTTTTCCAGGATGTAATAGTTAGGTTTACTTTCCATTTTACTATTATGTATCTGCCCCAAAGTGATGTAATAGTTTAGGATTTACGTTCCTGCCTTTACTTTCCGTACCTTTACAGTTTTCCATATTTGCTACTATTGCTTAGTAATTAGGGTGTATGGCAAGATAAAAAAAATGCTAGATAATCATAACTCAAAGACTAAATAACTGAATACAAAACACTTGCACATGCACACCTCTAGGGTAGCCTCTCTTGTTGCCTTTCGATTAAATAGTCATGTCCCTCAAACGTGGGGACTCTTTAGCAAAGTCCCTCGATTCAAAGACCATAGTTGCTCGATGACCCTTCGATGTTGCCTTTTCGGTAAATGATTTGGTCCCTTACGAAAATTGCTGAAGCGTCCTTACCAACCTTTGATGACTATACGATGACCCTCACATTCCCCTTCACATCCAACGATAGGGCTTCCTACTAACTAATGGTACGAATATCACTATCTAAAGGAGGAGGAAAATTATAAGAATGACCTTGAGTAGGGTAGGACTTTTAATCACTTTCTCACAAAGCTCTTCAAAACAAAACATTTCACACAAACACTTTCAAAATATTTTCCAAAACACTTTGTACGCATTCTCGAGGACAGATACAAGAATCATTACAGAGTCCGCCTTACATTGGCAATCATTTCAAAATATTTTTTAAAATCACATACACAAAGAAAATTTCAAAGTGAGCTAAGTGATTAAGAGCCCGTAGGTAACTACGGATGAAAAGGGTGCTAACACCTTCCCTTTTCATAACCTGCCCCCCGAACTCAAAATCTTCAAGGTCTTTCATGTTCTTTTCACCCTTTCCTTATTGGATAAAATAAAATTCAGTGGCGACTCTTGCTATCTGCAACATTTGCAATAAAACGCAAAGCCAATTCAGTTATCCCATCGTATTACACTAGGACTGAAGGGTTAAAAAAAAAATAAATCACAACTCGGGGGTTGGAAACTAACAAATCATAACTCAGGGGTTGGAAACTATGACTCAGGGGTTGGAAAACAAGCATTTGTAACTCAAGGGTTGGAAACTGCGACTCAAAGGTCGGCAAACAAACATCCACAACTCAAAGGTTGCAAACTACGACTCAGGGGTCGAAAAAGAATCATCCATAACCCAGGGGTTAGAAACTACGACTCAGAGGTCGGAAAATAAACACCCATAACTCAGGGGTTGGAAACTATAACTCAGGGGTCGGAAAACAAACATCCACCTCATGGATCGGAAACTACGACTAAGGGGTCAAAAAACAAACAAATCATAACTCAGGAATTGGAAACTACGACTCAGGGGTCAGAAAACAAACATACCTAAAAGAGAGAGGTTTCAGTCGAAGGTGGACATTAAAGAGAGTGGTGTCGGACAAAGGTGGACTTTAAAAGAAAGGTGACAATCAAAGGTGGAATTTTAAAAGAGAGGTGCAGCCGAAGGTAGACTTTAAAAGAAAGGTGCCAACCGATGATAAACTTACTAAAAAAATACAAGCTGAAGGTGGATTTAAAAAGGGGTTACAAACCAAAATTAGGTTTTAAAAGGGTTATTGTAATACGGTGGGAGAACTGAATTGGTTTGCATTTTATTGCAAATGTGCGGATAGCATGAGTCGCCACCAACTTTTCTTTTATCCAATAAGGAAAGGGTGAAAAGAACAGGAAAGACCTTCGAGATTTTTGAGTTCGGGGGGTAGGTTATGAAAAGGGAAGGTGTTAGCACCCTTTTCATTTGTATTTATCTAAGGGCTCTTAATTGCTAGCTCACTTTGTTTGAAAATGCATTTGTGTATGTGTGTTTGAAAATATTTTGAAAATGCCTAATTGCGGCAACTTTGTAATGATTCTTGTATAAGTTAAGAACGCATACAAAGTGTTTGTTTTTGAAAATATTTTAGAGAAAGTGTTTTTGAAAAAGATGTTTTGAAATGTTCGCGAACAAGCGATTAAGAACTATCTACCTACTCAAAGTCTTTCGTGTTATTTTCCTCCTCCTTTAGATAGTTCTATCCTACCATTTGTTAGTAGGAAGCCTGTGAGGACAAGGTTCCTTTAATAAAGGTTTCAATGTTGTCAAAACTTTCCTCTATATGTTGGAAATGTTACTAGATGATATGGTGGACAAGGAAGCATGAAAAGTCTTTGAGAATTGGTATTTTTGGAAATTTCTATGCTATGAGTCGACTTAAAGAAAGCTTCGGTCATTGCATGATTGGAAGTTTCTCCTTGGGGAAGTCTTGGGTTTGCTCACATCCACTGTGTGGTTGACTCAACCTGGGAGTAATTTTTAGGAACTATGCGTCGATGCATAGCTCTGGAGCGGTCGACGCATTAATTGAAAGTTGCGCCTTGGGGAAGTCTCGGGTTTGGTCACGTCGATTATGTGGTTGACTCAATCTGGGAGTAATCTTTAGGAACTATGCATCAACGCACAACCCTGGAGAGGTCGATGCATGGATTACGCACTTTGTCATCTGGATCTCTCAAGAATGCTCAGGTAGAGTCCCCCTTTTGGTATAGGTCGGCCGCTCGCTCGTTAAATCTGTTTTTCAGCTTGACATTTTGGGTTTTGACTTGAGATAACATATATAATCTTGTTAGGTTCTATCATTTGGTTTTTAACAAGAAAAGTGAAATAGATACACAAGCTACTCATCATCTTCAACCTCTCACTCATCCATTGACAACTACACATAATAATTTCTATCGATCAAGGTGCGGAGCATGTGTTAATAACGTATGAAGTAGAAGATCGCAATATTGTTCGGGTTGAGTAATTATGGGTTTTTCTTGAATAAAATCTGAGGGTTTTGTCCTCCGAGATCATTGGGATTTAGGGGTTTTTGACAATTCTTTACTTCAAATTCAGTCGTGCTTAAGGGATTGAGAAACAGTGGTTCGCTCGACAAGGTAGCTACAATCAGAGGATTGTGAAGGAAGAATTAGGGTCACCATCTTGCGATCAAATCAGCCGAGCAAAGGGTTTGAGAAATGGTTTGGGTTCTTAACAAGGTAGCTACAACCGGAGGTTTATCGAAGATTGGTGACATACTTGGTTAAAATCGACTCAAGGGAAGAGAGGAGCTCAGTTTTCAATTCAACATATTGGGTTTGAATTGTGGTGACTATTATCTATATCTTGTACAAACTTTGCAATCATAATAGCAATTATCCTAATTCTACATTCTATAATTAAGGGTAGAGTACCAAAACAAATCACGTGTCATTTTTCTTTCTCATCTTTTACCGTTTATTTGCTATAATTTGTGAATTTGCACTTGTGGTTCCAAGTGTTAGGATTTGTAGTGTGATAGACCTATTTCTAAGGACTATAGTAATAACTTTGATTGCTATAATTGGTTTTAACACTACAAATTAAGATAGATTGGACTTGGTGTGATTACGCACACCAAGTGTTCGATAAAAGTCCAAAAGTGCAAATTTATGGGTTTTATATCAACAATTCACTGGGAGTAATTGACTACAGTTAAAAAGTATAAATGATCTATTGTAATTGAATTAAGTGTTAATAATTCTCATTGATTCATTCCATTTGGTTTTACGCATATCTGGTCTTTTCAATAGAGGGTCATATTTAGACGAGTGTATCCAGGAAGCTTTCAATGTATTTTAAGTTTTCATTAAAAACTCCTTTTAAAAATCATGGTATCCATTCAACCCCCCCCCCCCTTCTAGATACGTCTTATCATCTAACAAGTGGTATCAGATCACCAGTTCATCTAGTGCTTCACATATAACTCTTTAGACAGTGGAGAACGATCCAAAAGGGGCGTACAATAGAGCGCCCATTTTCACCGATGAAAACTATAGCTATTGGAAAGATTGTATGCGCGTGCATATCAATTCTGTTGATAGAAAATTTTGGAAAGTCATAGAAGAAGGTCCTATGGCCATAACTATGTTAACAAATACGGGTGCCGTTGTGCATAAACCGGAAGTACAATGGGATGAAAAAGATGAGAAAAACCATGCTTATGACTGGAAAGCTAAAAATATGCTCATATCAGCTCTTGGAGTTGATGAATACTTTTGTATCTCACATTGTGCTAGTGCTAAGGCAATGTGGGATGCTTTAAAAGTTACCCATGAGGGTACAAACGATGACAAATTAGCAAGGATTAACACATTAACTCAAGAGTTTGATCTTTTTCACATGAAGCATGGTGAAACCATTGTGGACATGCAAAAGAGATTTTCTCACATAATAAGTCTCTTACACACACTTGGTCATATTACTTCTAATGTTATTGCTATTAACAAGATTTTGAGATGTCTTAACAAGGAATGGCAACCTAAGGTCACGACAATCAAGGAAGCCAATGATCTAACTACATTGGAACTTACAAAATTATTTGGTAAGCTTCAAGAATATGAGCAAGAGCTCACAAATCTAAATAAGCATGAAAAGAAAGAGAAGAAAGAAAAGTTAAGGGACACCGAGAAGAAGTCCATCGCGTTAAGGGCTTCAAGTTCTAAGTCTTCCACCATAGATTCGGGTGGAAGTAACTCAAGTGATGGAGATGAGAGTCCGAATGAAGATTTGGGTTTATTCGTAAGGAAGTACAATAGATATCTTCGGAAGAATGAAATCCAACATTCGGATAAGAATCTCGTTGACTATAGAAGGAAAGCTTAGCCAAACAAACCTTTTAAAAGCAAGAGAGATAAGTCAAAAGGATCTTGTTATAATTATGGGAAACCCGGTCATTAGAAACTAAATTGTCCCTTGTTCAAGAAAGACAAAGTAAGAGACAAGTTTCAAAAGAAGCCACACAAAGCTAGAAAAGCTTACATTGCTTGGGATAGTGATAGTGATTCATCAAGCAAAGATGAATCTAGTGATGAAGAGGAAATGGTAAACTTGTGTCTTATGGCGCATCACAAAAAGAAAAATAATGTAAGTCATTCTAAATATGATTATGTTGATGATATATCTTATATTGAATTACTAAATGCCTTTAATACTCTACATTATGAGGCTAAGGAAGCTTTCAAACGCTTAGCCTCAAATAAAAATATTTTCAAATACCTTGAGCATAAAGTTTCCAAATCCGAAAAGGAGTTGGAAACTCTCAAGGCATCCATGATATAGAGTATCAAAGACAAAGATGAAATTGACAAGACCTCTTGGAAAATTGGCATGGATGTGAAACTTGTCACATTTGGCAAAGAGAGACTAGAATTCTTAAAGCCAAATTAGACAAGGCTTTACAACCCAAAGTTACATTTGCTATTCATCGATCAAAATTTAGAAAAAAAATGATTAATCATTATCTTATCAGATAAAAGATCAATGAAGCAAAAGTAACTCCTATCAAGACTTAGCTTGTCTATATTGTTGCAAGGAAGGACACACCATTAAAAAATGTCAATTTAGAAGATTCTTGGTACCTAAAGGCATTTTCAAATGGTATCCCAAAGGCAACCTATGATCGGTGGAAATAGAACTGACTATTTTTTAAGATGGTTCGTGAAATGTCGCGGTAAGCAAGAGTCGCCACCGTCTTTTATTTTCTCCAACAAGGAAAGGACAAAAGCACAGCAAAATTCCTTTTCGAGATGTTTCTCGGTTCGGGAGGTAGATTATAGAAAGGGAAGGTGTTAGCACCCTTTCTATCCGTGGTTATCCACGGGCTCTTAGGTACTTGCTCACTATGTTTTCAAAAATGTTTTGCTTTTCTTGTGTTTGTGGGTTTTGAAAAAGTTTGTTTGAAAACTTTGTTTTAACTCTTGTATCAGTCCTCAAGAGTGTCATGAAGTGTTTGTTTGAAAACTTTTATCAGAAAAAGTGTAGGTGCGAAAAGTTGTTTTGTTATTGAAAGAGCAAGTGCCTGAGAACCTCTACCTACTCAAAAGAAATTAAGCTGTGTAAATATCCTTTAGACAGTACTATCCCACTATTGAGAAGTAGGTAGCACCATCGTTGGAGTTATTCGGGTCAATTCGATTATAGGGACATGTGGTCACCAAAGCAATAGTAGGACGCCTTAGCGGTAACCCTAATGTCCTAGATCCTTTTTATCCGAGGCAACCGTTTCGAGGCAACTGGATCTTTAGACAGGAGGGCGACCTCTAAAACACCCTATACTTAATGACCACGTCGAGGCAACCAAGTGAGGCGTACCCTAGGAGTGGCATGTGCGAGTGTGTCAGGTTTCATATTAATTATCTTTGCACAAGTTATGGTGAGCTACGTTTTGATTTTATTTGTCATACAAGTCTTTCATGCATATTAACAGTTAAGATTGCGGAAAATAAAGTGCGGAAAGGTAAATCTACGCTATTACAAGGCGCGGGTCTATACATCGCCAAAAATATAACCCGTTTGGAAAATAAGTGCAGAAAGTAAAGAAAGCGGTAAAAGACCTAATTAACTATTACATCCTCGGAAACAGTTACATCAAATATAATAAAAAAAAATGATAATGCGCGAAAAGAAATTAAATCGGGACGTCCTTAGGGTTTTGACCCTTTTGAGAAATAAAGAAAGTAGTTTGTCCTTTTTTTGCAATTAATCAAATATTAAACCTAAACCTAATTAATTAATTATTTAAAAGAAAAGTTTTTTTTGTGTTTTTTTAATTTTTTAATAAAATTAAAATAAAAGAAATTAAAAGTCAAAAGAAAAACCCTAATTCTAAATTGGTTTTATTTATTGTAAAAAGAGTCAAAATTATCTAATTAAAACTAAGTCAATTTGGGTTAGTATTTATTTACAAAATAATAATTATTAATAGTGAAAATAATAAATAATAAAAATAATTACATCTTTTGATTATCTGAATTTATTATAAAAAATAATTTGTTAGTTAATAATAATAATAAGAATTATAATTAAAAGAAAAAATAAAAAGAAAGAAAATAAAAAAGAAATAGAAACCAGTGGGGGTGTTGGACCCAAATGGAGGTTTATTCCAGCAATTCTGAGCCCATTAAGAATCAGGCCACGTTTGACTTCTGGGGATTATCTGTACGTGCATTGACCTGAGCATACCATGATCATCCAATTCTGATCACTGGATTTGTGCTTGAAGACACTTGGCGTCTGGATGAGCAAGGTGCATGATGGACACCTCCTAAAGCGCTGCATGAGAATACATTAGAAAAAATATGAACAAAGGTTTGGGGGACCTGGGAATCGAACCCATGTCCCAATGGTTGCCAGACAACTCATCCTCCACTAAGCCAAGCGCCTGTCTTTGTTAGCATAGTGGTGATTAATCATAATATATAATACAAATAACGTCCTGAAGGATAAACAAAACGCGTGCCATCTTTTTGAATCCAGCAATAGCATTCCTACGCGTCATCGTCTTCTTCAATTGCCTGCATAAAAACATATCAAATAGCGGGGGGTTTTAACCCCCACAACTTAGCATGACCAAAACTAGCGATTAGATGTTCAAGCTATATAAATAGGGCGCAAGGGTTGGGTTTGATTTGTCTGGCCTTGACGAATTCAACCATAGGCGTCATTAGTCCTAATTTTGCTTATGCTGTAAAGCCCTAATTCGAGAGCTTGGAAACCCTAGAATCCTTCAATGGCAGTTTCTGTTTCAGGATATTTTAATGCAATTAAATCACACCAACAGCTTTGTATGAGTCCTATTAGCACAAAACAACCACAATAATATGTTAAATATGCAAGAATCGATATATACAATTATGGAAAAAAGCTTCAAACCGTAAAACTGTTTGCCACGATTTCTTGAGCTATGAAGCTTGGTTTTGATTGCAAATCGTTCCTGGGAGGCCTAGCAATGTATTGGAATCAAGAAAAGGCTTTGAATTGTCCTGGAAGGTTGAATTCAGTTTTGAGTTTTTTTGATATTTTTTGGAATTGGTTATGGTGTTTCTTGCAGCAATCTCAAGTGTGCCTGATTAGGTTTAGGTTTAGTACATATAGAGGACTGAATTAGGTTAAATCTTTGGGCAAAAGATCCATGGCATTATGTTTTCAATATTTGATTTCCAATCACATCTTTTTGCATATTTTTGATTGACAAAACTTGCTAATTTTGGAGATTTTGGTCCCCTTGATTGATACACGAAATCTTCAGCAAGTGTTGACCTCTTTTGCTTCATAAAAAGATTGAGAAATCATATCTTTGAATTTTCCTACAATTAAATGAATTAAATGAATTAATATTGATTAAAAATTCAATTAATTAATAAAAAATAAGAAAATAAATCAAATTAATCTCAATGGGTCGTGCATAGGCCTTGGACAATGTTTCAAGAAGGAATTTGAGGCCCATTAGCAAAAATGATGTGTTTTGAGCAAAGTTGACTTTTGCAAATTCATGAAAATTTCCCAACTTCTCCAATGCATATCTTGCTCAATTTTGAAGCTATGAACATGTTCTTGGACATTTTGGAAAGGTCTTGAAGTCCTCTAACCAATTCCTTTGGTCCCATGTCATTTGGATTTACCAATCTCAAGTTATGGTCTTTGACTTAAAGTGCATTTTTGTTGACTTTTGAAATTGACCTATAATGTAGGAATTGATAACTTTTTGTGAGAGCATTTCTTGGACTTGGAATGTGAAGATGAGTTGTAGGAAATTTCATCCCCTTCAAAATGAGCATTGTATGGGATTTTTCTGATGAACCATGAAAAAGTTATGCCCTGGTCAAGTTACAGTTGACTTTTCAACTATCCAAAAATAGAAACTTTTGCATCTTTGATGATTTTTGAGCCATGTTTGTGGAATAATGATCAAGACTTGATCAAATGATGATTGTGGCTTCAAAATAAGATGTTGACCAAAAATTCTGACTTTTGACTGCAAAATGACCATTTTGCCCCTGTAGTTGGTTGTGGAGCAACTAGGGTTTTTGACTGTGCAAACTGGCATTGTGAATCTTGAAACTTGACATGTAGATGCTTGACAATGTATATAGGCACATGGGACTTGATTGGACCATTGAAAACCTCAAATTCTTTGCAAGAACCAAAACCCTAATTTTGACTGGCTTAGGAGATGTTTGGACTGTGCAATCCCTTGAGAAATCTTGAAGAATATGGGAGGGCAAATTTTGGGGTACAACAGTTGCCCCTGTTCAATCTTCTTAAACCCGAGGATGTAGATTGGCTTGCGTGCCTTTCGTGATCCGAAGGTGGAAGATGATTGAACACTAGAGTGCCCAGAAATTTGCACTCACATAGTAGAATATCAGCAATATGATGTCGGGAATGGGCTTACAGATGCCATTTGGAGAGATGGTGGATAGGAGGATGGGCTTATAGATGCCATCTAGAAGTGTGACAAAACCTTGTCGGGAACGGGCTTATAGATGCCATTTGGAGTTGTGTGTCCATCGCGTAAGAGATTCCTTAGCGAGAACTTGTGTACCTGAGAAAGAAAGATAATTACCTGGCCTGTTACAGGGGTTGATCTTCAAACTCCTCATGCAGATATGCCCTGGCTAGATACATGTATCGAATCTATAATCAATCACTCACAGATATGCCCTGGCTGGATACAGGTATCGAATCTGGAATTAGTCGTCTACAGATGTGCCCTGGCTGGATACAGGTATCGAATCTCTAAACTCTTCATGCAGACATGCCCTGGCTGGATACAGGTATCGAATCTACAATCAGTTACTCACAGATATGCCCTGGCTAGATACAGGAATCGAATCTGGAATTGGTCATCTACAGATATGCCCTGGCTGGATACAGGAATCGAATCTCTAAACTCTTCATGCAGACATGCCCTGGCTGGATACAGGTATCGAATCTACAATCAGTTACTCACGGATATGCCCTGGCTAGATACAGGAATCGAATATGGAATTGGTCGTCTACAGATATGCCCTGGCTGGATACAGGAATCAAATCTCTAAACTCTTCATGCAGACATGCCCTGGCTGGATACAGGTATCGAATCTACAATCAGTTACTCACAGATATGCTCTGGCTAGATACAGGAATCGAATCTGGAATTAGTCGTCTACAGATATGCCCTGGCTGGATACAGGTATCGAATCTCTAAACTCTTCATGCAGACATGCCCTGGCTGGATACAGGTATCGAATCTACATTCAATTACTCACAGATATGCCCTGGCTAGATACAGGAATCGAATCTGGAATTAGTCGTCTACAGATATGCCCTGGCTGGATACAGGTATCGAATCTCTAAACTCTTCATGCAGACATGCCCTGGCTGGATACAGGTATCGAATATACATTCAATTACTCACAGATATGCCCTGGCTAGATACAGGAATCGAATCTGGAATTAGTCGTCTACAGATATGCCCTGGCTGGATACAGGTATTGAATCTCTAAACTCTTCATGCAGACATGCCCTGGATGGATACAGGTATCGAATCTACATTCAATTACTCACAGATATGCCCTGGCTAGATACAGGAATCGAATCTGGAATTAGTCGTCTACAGATATGCCCTGGCTGGATACAGGTATCGAATCTGAAATTGTGACAGTTGATAGTAATCATCTTTGGATTGTCCTTTTTCCTAAAAAGGCAAAACATCAGTTGTATGCAATGTCATGATGTATGAAATGCATGATGTCATGATGTTCTCAAAAATTAGTGAGATCATGCAGTATGCACTTTATCATGTATGTAAACAGGATGTATGAAATGTGATATGTTTATGAATGTGTTTTCGTCTAGGAAAATAAATCCTTGATGAATGCCGGGAGCTTGTTGAATCCTGGGCTGATGTTGAAGAGTAGAGTTCTTCATTCCCGCTGAGGATGATGGTTGCAAGAATAAGCCGGTAGGAGAAGATGACTCCATTGGGGAATAAACTTGATGAAACGATTACTCTGCGGGGAATTACTCTGTGGGAAGAGATACTTCGCTGAGATTTTGATGAGAACTCCGCTGGGGATTCCGTTGATAAGTTATGTTGGGGAATCTGATGAACTCCGCTGGGGGATAGGAAGAACTTCGCCGAGGACGATCTTTCCGTTTGTAATTAGCTGAGGATAACCCAGTTATAGGCTCTGGTGGGGAATAACCTCTGAATATGGTCGGGGAGAGACGTATGTACTCTGCAGGTGGTAAGCTTCCAGAATCTATTGGGGATAAGCTTCCAGCATCTACTGGGGAGATTGATTCAACTCTCCTGGGGAAACTCTTGGATTGCACTGGGGAAATGGCTCCACTGGGGTGTCTTGTATTCCACCGGGGAACAATCTTATATTTCCATCGAGGAATATTAAGACTGCCGGGGATACTCCACTGGGGAATATTGAGATCTTATGGGGATACCCAACTTCCTTAAGGCTGACAGTAGACTAACTCTGCTTGGGGAGAGTGTTGCTGACTTGCTGGGGAATACCGTGCCTTTTCAGGACTGATGGGAGGCCAACTCTGACTGGAGGAGAGAGCATGGCTGACTCTTGACTTACTCTGCAGGGAGTGAAGGTATTCTGGTTACATTCTTCAGCCGAACTTACCTTGGTACCTTGGTGGACAGAGCAACTAGATCGCTTAGACAACTCATTATTGCCCCTGTTTCTGATGTCACCTGTAATTAGTCATTTGTTTCGCATGCAAATATTTATGATTAGCAATTAGTGTCAAATGCATATATCAAAAATGAACATTGGACGTTCTTCGCAAGACAAAACAGAAAAAGGAAAAACAATTGGCAATTTGTCTGGCAAAGTGGATTTGTATTGATTTTGAATATTCCTGTAAATAGGCGTTTTATGTACAAGAGGCTGACGTCCTAGTAAGAGAACACCGCCGAACAACAGAGTTTATACATTTTGTGAAAAGGAAAACAAAACAGCTATGTGAACAATGCCACTGGGTTCCAACTCTACTATCGCCTTTATGTCTTCAAGCGTCTCATCACTTTGCTGCTTAGTTGAAGATGAAGCTGATTGATTGATGTCGTCTGAACCTGATAGTTGATACCGAATTCTGGATGCAAGGTGATCCAATGAGACATAGTATTAAGCTTTATCCCTAACTTTTGCCTGGACCGCCCTTTCGGGTTTTCAGTCCACCGGGATACCCATTTTTGCCCAAGCTGCCTTTTCAGGTTTTCGACTTGCCGGGTGTACAAATTTTTTTCATTTCATCCCTTATTTTTGCCCGAACCCTTTTGGTTCGCCGGGAAGCCCTTATTTTTGCCTAGGTGTGTCAACCTAGCGGGTCTTTTATTCATGCGTAGTATCTTTTTACTATGTCTGCATTAGCGGGGTGAGGAAGGTCGTCACCATCCATGGTGGTTAGAATCATAGCTCCTCGTGAGAAGATATGTTTAACCACAAATGGCCCTTCGTATGTAGGGGTCTATTTGCCCCTGGGATCACTTTGAGGAAGAATGATGCGCTTGATTACCAGGTCTCCGACTTGATACTCTTGTCGTCTGACTTTCTTGTTAAATGCCCTGATTATCCGTTTTTGGTACGTCTGACCATGACACATAGCAGTGAGCCTCTTTTCGTCAATCAGGTTTAATTGATCAAGCCGAGTCTGGATCCAGTCATCTTCGTTCAAATCTGCATCCTTCATTATCTGGAGAGAGGGTATCTGGACTTCAATAGGCAAGACTGCCTCCATGCCATAGACCAAGGAAAAGGGTGTTGCCCCTGTTGACGTCCGTGCTGAGGTACGGTACCCATGAAGAGCAAACGGTAACATCTCGTGCCAATCTTTATAGGTCACTGTCATCTTCTGCACAATCTTCTTGATATTCTTATTAGCCGCTTCGACAGCCCCATTCATCTTCGGCCGGTAGGGAGAAGAATTGTGGTGCTGTATCTTGAATTGCTCGTAGAGCTCAGTGATCATCTTGTTGTTAAGATTGGTACCATTGTCTGTAATGATCCTTTCAGGTACACCGTAGCGACAGATCAGGTTGTGTCGAATGAACTGGGCCACGACGTTCTTGGTTACGGTAGCATAGGAAGCTGCTTCGACCCACTTCGTGAAGTAATCAATCGCTACCAGGATGAAGCGATGCCCGTTAGATGTCGTAGGTCTGATCTCGCCGATCATATCGATGCCCCACATTGCAAAAGGCCAAGGTGCTATCAAGACATTCAGGGGAACTGGAGGAATGTGCACCTTATCAGCATAGATCTGGCATTTGTGACATGTCCGAGAATGTTGGTAACAATCAACTTCCATTGTGGACCAGAAATATCCTGCCCGAAGGATTTTCTTTGCCATGGTATGTCCACTGGAATGCGTTCCGAAGGTACCTTCATGTAGCTCTGCCATGAACTTTTCTGTTTCAGTTTTATCCACACAACGCAGTAAGGTTGAATCGTGGTTCCGCTTGTATAGAATGCCATTGCTGAGGAATAACTTTGCCGCGAACCTTCTCAGAAACTTTTTGTCATTAACAGATGCACCCTCGGGATATTCTTGAGCTTCCAGGTACCTCTTTACTTCATGATACCAAGGTTTTTCAGTTACCTCTTCAGCCTCAAGATCACAACAATGTGCAGGTTCGTCCAATTTCCAGATAATGATCCGGGGAGCCTCGTTGTCCCATTTGACTTTGAACATAGAAGACATCGTAGCTAACGCGTCCGCCAACTGATTCTCCTCTCTTGGGAAATGTTCAAAGGTTATCTCTTCGAAATGGGGGATTAGTGTCAGTACATACTCCTTGTAAGGAATAAGATTTGGGTGTTTCGTATCCCATTCGCCTTTGATCTGATTGATTACGAGAGCGGAATCTCCGAAGACACTCAGAAACTTGATCCTTAAGTCTATTGCAGTTTGAAGACCCATAATGCACGCTTCATACTCCGCCATGTTGTTGGTGAAGTTGAAACATAGCCGGGCGGTGAGTGGAGTATGAGTGCCTTTAGGGGATATGATCACAGCGCCGACACCATTACCCAAAGCGTTTGAGGCTCCGTCAAAGTGCATAGACCATCGGGATCCTTCCTCAGGTCCTTCATCTGGTCCAAGTACTTCACAATCAGTCACTACCATGATATTCTCATCCGAAAATTCAAAGTTCATCGACTGGTAATCATCCACTGCCTGGTGTGCCAAATGGTCTGCCAATACACTTCCTTTGATTGCTTTTTGAGTCGTGTATTGGATGTCATATTCCGTCAAGATCATCTGCCATCTTTCTATTCTCCCGAACAAGGCGGGCTTTTCGAAGATATACTTTATTGGATCCATTTTTGAAATCAACAGAGTAGTGTGAGTCAACATATACTGTCTCAGCCGACGAGCAGCCCATACCAAAGCGCAACAAGTTTTCTCGAGCAGTGAGTATCGGGTCTCACAGTCGGTAAAATTTTTGCTAAGGTAATAAATGGTGTGCTCTTTTCGGCCAGACTCGTCATGCTGCCCCAGCACACACCCCATTGAGCTGTCAAGTATAGTATTAGAGGTCTCCCTTCAACCAGTGGCATAAGAATAGGTGGTTCTTGGAGATACTCTTTGATTCTTTCGAAAGCGGCCTGACATTCATCATTCCAACGTACTACTTGATCTTTCTTCAGTAGCTTGAAGATTGGTTCACAGGTAGCAGTTAGATGTGAGATGAATCGGGCAATGTAGTTCAGCCGTCCTAGAAAGCCTCTGACTTCTTTCTCTGTCTTGGGAGTTGGCATATCTTGTATGGCTTTCACTTTGGCAGGGTCCACTTGAATACCTTTGTCACTTACGACGAAGCCTAGCAATTTTCCAGATCTTACCCCGAAGGTGCACTTGTTTGGGTTCAACCTCAGCTTGTACAACTTTAGACGGTCAAACAGTTTCTGTAGATGGTCAAGGTGTTCCTCCTCAGTTTGGGACCTTGCAATCATATCATCGACATATACTTCAATCTCGTGATGGATCATGTCATGAAATAAAGCAACCATGGCACGTTGGTAGGTTGCCCCAACATTTTTCAACCCAAAAGGCATGACCTTGTAGCAAAAGGTGCCCCACTGAGTAACAAAAGTGGTCTTCTCCAGATCTTCAGGAGCCATCTTGATTTGGTTATATCCGGAGAAACCGTCCATGAAGGAGAACACCTTGTGCTGAGCAGTATTGCCAACCAGAACGTCGATGTGAGGCAGAGGGAAGTCATCTTTAGGGTTGGCCCTATTCAAATCCCTGTAATCAACACACATTCGGACCTTACCATCTTTCTTCGGCACTGGAACCACGTTGGCAACCCACTGAGGGTAAGAAGTCACTGCTAGAAACCCGGCATCAAATTGTTTCATAACCTCAGCTTTGATTTTCTCGGACATCTCTGGACGCATACGGTGGACCTTCTGTTTAACCGGAGGGAAGTCTTCCTTGGTAGGCAGGTGATGAACCACAATGTCAGTATCCAACCCAGGCATGTCTTCGTAGGACCAGGCAAAGATTTCCACATAATCCTGCAACATCTGAATCAACAGTTGTTTCACACTGAGCTCTAGATTGGCACCAATCTTGACTTCCTTTCTGTCTGTCTCAATACCCAGATTTACCGTTTCCACTGGCTCTTCATGTGGCTGAATGGCCCTCTCTTCCTGGAGTAGCAGTCTTGCAAGCTCACCAGGCACTTCACAATCATCTTCACCTTCGTCTTCGGCTAAGTTGATCGGATTTTCGAAGTCATAACTGGCAGTAGCAGAGTCGTTACCAGTGATATCTAGAGTGGATTGGAACCTGTATAGGTGAGTCTGTGTAAATATAGCTGTTTTGCAATATATAAAGAAAGAAAGGGAGCACAAGATTTGAAATGCGAAAAACGTCCAATGTTTTTATTCATGATATATGAAAATGACAAATAATAAGCCCTCACAAATGAAGCCACGGTGCCCCGGGTAAGACACCGGGCCATAAAGTTTCAAATTATTGTTCGTTACAAATTCATAACAAAGGAGTTCATTACTGAGTGACAAAAGTAATAGGTATGAAATCTTTGGCAGTCCAGTTGTTCAGTCCACCGTTGGTCGTTGGGTAGATCCAGCTGTCAAATTCAGATTCCTCCACATCGTTTTCAATAGCATTCACTCCTGGGTTGGTGATGGACACAGGAGGTCTTCCAATCCTTGCCTTACGAACAACCCTCTGAGCTTCTGCAGTGAAACCCAAACCAAACTTGTCAGTCTTTGGAGTAAAATCAGGAAGTCAGCCCCAGTTTGCACACTCACCCTTCTCAATCACAGCCCGGGCATCCTTTAAGGAAGCCATCTTCAAAGGAGAACCCTCTTCAGTTACAGTCTCTGCTGCTGCCAGTGTCTGAGGCACCTCTTCAAAGTGTTGAAAGGGGGTCTCAATGAACTCCCCATCCATTTCTATGTACCGGAACGAGTTGAGGTGGCTGACCATGTATTCTTCCTCCCCCTGAACTGTAACAATCTTCCCTCTGACCGGGTACTTCAGCTTCTGATGTAGTGTGGAGGTCACAGCTCCAGCCTTATGTATCCATGGACGACCTAGCAAACAAGAATAGGATGGTCGGATGTCCATCACATAGAAAGTAGAATAAAAAACTTGAGAACCAACCCTGATTGGAATGTCAACTTCCCCATGTACCATCCTTTTCGACCCGTCAAAGGCCCGGACAACAATGTTACTAGGCTTGAGCTCTAAACCTTCACAATCCAACCTGTATAGGGCCTTCTTGGGTAATAAGTTTAATGAAGAACCAGTGTCTACCAACACATGGGCAAGAGTAGTGCCCCTGCATTCAATGGAGACATGCAGGGCGTCATTATGGTTCTTCCCCTTAGCGGTCAGATCAGCATCAGAGAAACCCAACCCATTATCAGCAGTTAAGTTGGCCACACAATCGGTAAATTGATCAGCAGACATTTCTTGTGGCACGTGGGCCGTCTTCAGGAAGGAAATCAGGGCCTTGGCATGGGCCTCTGAACACAACAACAGTGATAGCATAGAAATTTTAGAGGGGGTGTGCCCCAGCTGCTCAACTACATTGAAATCACTCTTCTTGATAATCTTGAGGATCTCTTCCATCTCTTGCTTGGAAGCTTCAACATTGGTGGTCCTCGATGCCTCTGTCCGGGCAGGCATATCAGTAGCAATCCCTTTGCCCCGAGCGTCAGATGACTCGGCAGCAGGGGTGGAAACAGGAACTTGGTCAAGTAGGGAAGTGGGAACACTTGCAGGTGTGATGACAATAGGTCTCTGAATTGTTGGTGGCGCAATATCTGGTGAGAATAGCCTACCACTACGAGTAACCTTGGCAGGCCCGGTGATGTTGCTGACACCGGTACTAGTATCAAACTCTTGTTTTATTCCCAGAACATAAACATCTGCCCCATAGTGCCACGGGACAGCTTTGTCAGATTTATAAGGGATGGGCCCCGGAACAGTGATGATGATAGGAGCAATCTTCTGTGTAGACATGATTTTGACAGGCTTCTTTGAGGGAGCCTTAGGAGGGTTGTTGAAAATAGTGACAATAGAAACTTCTTCAGCAGGAACAACAATCTTCTCGAACAAGATCTCTTTGTTATCCATCAGGTTTTGGATACCTGTTTTCAGCAAAGAACAACCAGCAGGTGAAACAGCACATAGATGGCAACCTTTACTACATCCCGGAAATAAACCGTCTAGCAACAGGTTCCTTTTGACAGTCAACAATGGAGTAACAATCTCATCCACAGAGGCTATATACAGGTCTTCCTCAACGGCATTCACAACATTAGGCCTTTCGGGCGCCTCGAACTGTATTTCTTTAGCATCAATAAGGTCCTGAACCTTATTCCTCAAAGCCCAACAATCATCAGTAGAATGCCCCAGGCTATCAGAGTAATAAGCGCAGCGGGCGTTGGGATTGTACTTCGGAGATGTTGTATTCACTACCTTCGGAGCTTCTTTGACGGTTACCAGATTGGTTGATAGCAGTTGTGGCAAGATCTGAGATAGGGTCATACTGAGCCGAGTGTACTGCCTTTTGGGTCTCTCACCCCTTGGTTGGTTATATTGCTGAGGAGCAGCAACAGGCTTTGAGATTACCAACGCGTTGACAGCTTGGTGGCGTTCCGATTTATTCTGTTTCCTGGAACCATACACAGCACTAGATTCCTTCTTGAAGGGCTTCTTTTCAGAGCTCGAGGATGCACCTTTCTGTATCTTCCCCGACTTGATACCAGCTTCTATCCTTTCACCAGTCAGGATGAGGTCTGTAAACCCTGCAGAAGAATTACCAATCAGATGATTGAAGAACGGACCAGACAGGGTCCCCAAGAACATGTCCACGAGTTCACGGTCAGTCAGCGGTGGCTGCACCCTGCCAGCCAGGTCTCTCCACTTTTGCACGTACTCCTTAAAACCTTCACCCGTCCCAAGTGACATACCCTGGAGTTGGGTACGCATGGGAGCGAGGTCGGAATTGTACTGATACTGCTTATAAAATGCAGTAGCCAAGTCCTCCCAATTTCGAATACTGGTTCCATCCAGCTGATAGAACCATTCGAGTTGAGCCCCTGAAAGGCTACCCTGGAAGAAATGGATCCATAGATTCTTGTCTACAGTATACGGTTGGATCTTCCTTACATAAGAACGGAGGTGCAGCTTAGGGCAGGAAGCTCCGTCATACTTTGCAAAAGAAGGTGCCTTGAATTTGTGTGGGATCACCACCCCAGAAGATAAACCTAGATCTCCAAAATCCAACCCGGGCACATGTTGAATTTCCATAGCACTTAGCCGGTCCTCCAGTTGCTTGTACCTATCCTCAGCAGGAGGGTACTGTTCATTATTGTAATCGGTCTCGTTGTCGGAGACCACGGGACTAGGAACCCTTCCCCCTTGGGGACTATCCTTCCCTACAGAGGAAGTAGCCTGATCAGCCTCATTCTGCAGTGTATTCCCAAACCTCCGTCCAGCGTTAAACAACACAGTCCTCTTCTTCTTCTTCTTCAAAAGCAGAGTCTTCAACTCCTGTTGACCCTGGGCTAAGCTCATGACCAGCTCTTGAAACTGGGCGTTCTGGGCCTGGAGGGCCTTGATAGCTTGTTCAGTAGTAGGCTCAGGATTCATGATGACTGATGAAATAAACAGCGAAGAAGATTCAGTGACCTGTAGAAAAAGAGTACCTGTTATGCACATGATGCATGATATGCTATTTATGCAATGCATTCAAGGGTTCGAAAGTTCAAATTCATTGTAGACAAAAAAGGAACACACGTTATATTAAGAAATAATTTGTTCAGTACATCAATGCCTCATGGGAGAAATATTACAAAATAATTAATCCCAAAAGACATTGCGGATCCTCTTTGGAGCGATGTAAGTATTGAGAGTCTTTTCCTCGTGAAGTAGGCGGGTGAGCTCCAAGACCTTCTTCTCACTGGCATGTAGACTGGTTTCAAGAGAGTTTCATTCTTCCTTGAGTTGGATCCAGCTCTTTTGCATTTCTTCCCAAGATGTCGGCATGTCAGGATGTTGAATGGTGTATGGCACCTCTCCTTCCAAAACTGGCTCTTTGATCACGGGGAGAACATGAGGATATGACATCACAAGCTTCTGGGAGTGGGCTCTTACCCACTTGAGATAAGGCTCAAGGGGGATGGAGTTCTTGTGCCCCAGTGTCTTACTATCTACCCTGTTGGGCATCCTCCAAGCTCTGATGAATCTCTGGCGAAGTCCTTGCGTATCATTGTCGAAGTCAAAAACTATGTCAAGAATCAACATGTCATGAGGGCCATCCCTCCGAGCATATCCAAACTGTCTCAAAGCCAGACATGGGTTGTAAGTAATGCCCCCTCTAATTCCAAGTAAAGGAACATTAGGAAACTCTCCGCAACGATCAATAATAGTGACATTTTCTCTGGACCGAGAACACCAATGTATATCAGCATGTGTAAGAGTCATTAATCGTTGTGACCATCTTAAACCCCGTTCGTTCTTTAAAACTGATTGTGGAAGGTGCGAAATAAACCACCTTGCCAGGAGAGGAGTGCAGCACATGAGAACACCTCTTTTTCTCATGGTTTGAGTGTAACATGAGTGGAGGATGTCTCCAAGCAATGTAGGTATGGGATTCCTGGACATGAAGATCTTGACAGCATTGATATCTATAAGCTGATCCAGATTTGGGAACAACACCAACCCATAGACAAGGAGTGCCACAACTTCTTCAAAGGCTTGTAGGTCAAGGGAATTCCAACATTCTTGGGCCTTCTCAAACAGGAACTTTACCAAGAATCCTTTGATACCACTTCTGATTTCCCAGTGCCCCTTGATGTCGGATGGTTGTAGGCATAATGCTTTAGCAACCTCTTCAAGTTTTGGTTCCCTTTCCGTACCGTTGTAGGGTAGTTGACTAAGAATAGGAACCTTCAGAAGCTGAGAAAAATCTTCCAAAGTAGGCACCAATTGATAATCCGGGAAAGTAAAACAGTGGTGCAAAGGGTCAAAGAACTGAAAGAGAACTTTTATCATATCTTCTTCAATGTTAGTGTTAACCAAGCTGATGAGTCTACCATGCCTTTCACTGAAGGAAGAGTTCTCGGGAATCCTGGATGTAAGCTCCTTAAGCTGAGGAGGGATCCTTACAAGGTTGACCTGAATTGTCTTTCTGCGGATAGTTTCCATGTCCTACAAAACAAGAACAAAGATGAAGATTCGAACCCTTGAAGCGGTTAGTGGATGCATATGATGTTGTATGATGTTATGATAAAAACACACCACAAGTATTCACAAAAGGCAAACATGATAAGGCACACAAGTCACACCAGACAACCCTTAGAGTTTAGGCCAGCATGAAGTTTGGGGTATTACCCTCTTGAAGTTGGTGGGCTCAAAAACCTGTCCTATCAAAAGTAACCGGGTTCTAAGGAGCTCAATATCATTGGGTTGTTTTCTGTGTTCATTGTTTTGATTTAGCCACTGAACTGGCGATCAAAATATTCCAAGAAAGCAACCCTCAATGAGTGTAGTATCGAGTATCTACCAACTTCGGACTGCACCAAAGTCGGTCATCTCACTACCTCTAAAGAGGCCAGGATGGTCAAGTAAGGTTCCTAAGGTCAGTTGATGCTTCACGACACCACGCGGCGGCCCCGTACTCTCCTTGACTTGACTCAAGGGTTACCGGTACTCACCAAAGTGCCACATCAACGTAACAACTGCTTCAACCATGTCGGTATACCCCACACAGTTCCCTCACAGTTTGTTGCTACCTAAAAGGTATCCCCTAGATCCGGGTTAGGATCTATGAAACTCCCAAAACAGGCCCACAATATTAAAGCAATCAAAACAGGCAATTGAAAACATAAGAGTGGTCTAATACTAAGGTACACCTCACTTTTATAAGTATCCCCAGCAGAGTCGCCAGTTCTGTGATCGGTGGAAATAGAACTGACTGTTTTTTAAGCTGGTTCGCGAAATGTCGCGGTAAGCAAGAGTCGCCACCGTCTTTTATTTTCTCCAACAAGGAAAGGACAAAAGCACAACAAAATTCCTTTTCGAGATGTTTGTCGGTTCGGGAGGTAGATTATAGAAAGGGAAGGTGTTAGCACCCTTTCTATCCGTGGTTATCCACGGGCTCTTAGGTACTTGCTCACTATGTTTTCAAAAATGTTTTGCTTTTCTTGTGTTTGTGGGTTTTGAAAAAGTTTGTTTGAAAACTTTGTTTTAACTCTTGTATCAGTCCTCAAGAGTGTCATGAAGTGTTTGTTTGAAAACTTTTATCAGAAAAAGTGTAGGTGCGAAAAGTTGTTTTGTTTTTGAAAGAGCAAGTACCTGAGAACCTCTACCTACTCAAAAGAAATTAAGTTGTGTAAATGTCCTTTAGACAGTACTATCCCACTATTGAGAAGTAGGTAGCACCGTCGTTGGAGTTATTCGGGTCAATTCGATTATAGGGACATGTGGTCACCAAAGCAATAGTAGGACGCCTTAGCGGTAACCCTAATGTCCTAGATCCTTTTTATCCGAGGCAACCGTTTCGAGGCAACTGGATCTTTAGACAGGAGGGCGACCTCTAAAACACCCTATACTTAATGACCACGTCGAGGCAACCAAGTGAGGCGTACCCTAGGAGTGGCATGTGCGAGTGTGTCAGGTTTCATATTAATTATCTTTGCACAAGTTATGGTGAGCTACGTTTTGATTTTATTTGTCATACAAGTCTTTCATGCATATTAACAGTTAAGATTGCGGAAAATAAAGTGCGGAAAGGTAAATCTACGCTATTACAAGGCGCGGGTCTATACATCGCCAAAAACATAACCCGTTTGGAAAATAAGTGCGGAAAGTAAAGAAAGCGGTAAAAGACCTAATTAACTATTACATCCTCGGAAACAGTTACATCAAATATAATCAAAAATAATGATAATGCGCGAAAAGAAATTAAATCGGGACGTCCTTAGGGTTTTGACCCTTTTGAGAAATAAAGAAAGTAGTTTGTCCTTTTTTTGCAATTAATCAAATATTAAACCTAAACCTAATTAATTAATTATTTAAAAGAAAAGTTTTTTTTGTGTTTTTTTAATTTTTTAATAAAATTAAAATAAAAGAAATTAAAAGTCAAAATAAAAACCCTAATTCTAAATTGGTTTTATTTATTGTAAAAAGAGTCAAAATTATCTAATTAAAACCAAGTCAATTTGGGTTAGTATTTATTTACAAAATAATAATTATTAATAGTGAAAATAATAAATAATAAAAATAATTACATCTTTTGATTATCTGAATTTATTATAAAAAATAATTTGTTAGTTAATAATAATAATAAGAATTATAATTAAAAGAAAAAATAAAAAGAAAGAAAATAAAAAAGAAATAGAAACCAGTGGGGGTGTTGGACCCAAATGGAGGTTTATTCCAGTAATTCTGAGCCCATTAAGAATCAGGCCACGTTTGACTTCTGGGGATTATCTGTACGTGCATTGACCTGAGCATACCATGATCATCCAATTCTGACCACTGGATTTGTGCTTGAAGACACTTGGCGTCTGGATGAGCAAGGTGCATGATGGACACCTCCTAAAGCGCTGCATGAGAATACATTAGAAAAAATATGAACAAAGGTTTGGGGGACCTGGGAATCGAACCCAGGTCCCAATGGTTGCCAGACAACTCATCCTCCTCTAAGCCAAGCGTCTGTCTTTGTTAGCATAGTGGTGATTAATCATAATATATAAAACAAATAACGTCCTGAAGGACAAACAAAACGCGCACCATCTTTTTGAATCCACCAATAGCATTCCTACGCGTCATCGTCTTCTTCAATTGCCTGCATAAAAACATATCAAATAGCGGGGGTTTTTAACCCCCACAACTTAGCATGACCAAAAATAGTGATTAGATGTTCAAGCTATATAAATAGGGCGCGAGGGTTGGGTTTGATTCGTCTGGCCTTGACGAATTCAACCATATGCGTCATTAGTCCTAATTTTGCTTATGCTGTAAATCCCTAATTCGAGAGCTTGGAAACCCTAGAATCCTTCAATGGCAGTTTCTGTTTCAGGATATTTTAATGCAATTAAATCACACCAACAGCTTTGTATGAGTCCTATTAGCACAAAACAACCACAATAATATGTTAAATATGCAAGAATCGATATATACAATTATGGAAAAAAGCTTCAAACCGTAAAACTGTTTGCCACGATTTCTTGAGCTATGAAGCTTGGTTTTGATTGCAAATCGTTCCTGGGAGGCCTAGCAATGTATTGGAATCAAGAAAAGGCTTTGAATTGGCCTGGAAGGTTGAATTCAGTTTTGAGTTTTTTTGATATTTTTTGGAATTGGTTATGGTGTTTCTTGCAGCAATCTCACGTGTGCCTGATTAGGTTTAGGTTTAGTACATATAGAGGACTGAATTAGGTTAAATCTTTGGGCAAAAGATCCATGGCATTATGTTTTCAATATTTGATTTCCAATCACATCTTTTTGCATATTTTTGATTGACAAAACTTGCTAATTTTGGAGATTTTGGTCCCCTTGATTGATACACGAAATCTTCAGCATGTGTTGACCTCTTTTTCTTCACAAAAAGATTGAGAAATCATATCTTTGAATTTTCCTACAATTAAATGAATTAATATTGATTAAAAATTCAATTAATTAATAAAAATAATAAAATAAATCAATTTAATCTCAATGGGTCGTGCATAGGCCTTGGATGATGTTTCAAGAAGGAATTTGAGGCCCATTAGCAAAAATGATGTGTTTTGAGCAAAGTTGACTTTTGCAAATTCATGAAAATTTCCCAACTTCTCCAATGCATATCTTGCACAATTTTGAAGCTATGAACATGTTCTTGGACATTTTGGAAAGTTCTTGAAGTCCTCTAACCAATGCCTTTGGTCCCATGTCATTTGGATTTACCAATCTCAAGTTATGGTCTTTGATTTAAAGTGCATTTTTGTTGACTTTTGAAATTGACCTATAATGTAGGAATTGATAACTTTTTGTGAGAGAATTTCTTGGACTTGGAATGTGAAGATGAGTTGTAGGAAATGTCATCCCCTTCAAAATGAGCATTGGATGGGATTTTTATGAAGAACCATGAAAAAGTTATGCCCTAGTCAAGTTACAGTTGACTTTTCAACTGTCCAAAAATAGAAACTTTTGCATCTTTGATGATTTTTGAGCCATGTTTGTGGAATCATGATCAAGACTTGATCAAATGATGATTGTGGCTTCAAAATAAGATGTTGACCAAAAATTCTGACTTTTGACTGCAAAATGACCATTTTGCCCCTGCAGTTGGTTGTGGAGCAACTAGGGTTTTTGACTGTGCAAACTGGCATTGTGAATCTTGAAACTTGACATGTAGATGCTTGACAATGTATATAGGCACATGGGACTTGATTGGACCATTTAAAACCTCAAATTCTTTGCAAGAACCAAAACCCTAATTTTGACTGGCTTAGGAGATGTTTGGACTGTGCAATCCCTTGAGAAATCTTGAAGAATATGGGAGGGAAAATTTTGGGGTACAACACAACCCATGTTTCACTCACACACAAGGACCCAATAAAAATTGGGTACCTATTTCCCTTGTTTGATTTTGTAGGTGGAATGTCTTGAGACTACGGAGAGAAGATGGTTTCTCGATAATGGATGCTCAAGATATATGACGGGTGACATTTCCCTATTCTTTGACTTTGTGGCTAAGAAGAAGGGATTTGTAACCTATGGTGATAACAACAAGGGAGCTATACTCAGAAAAGGTAGTGTAGGTAATCTCTCTTCTATTACTATCTCAGATGTCCTTTTAGTTGAGGGTTTTAAACACAATCTCATTAGTATTAGTCAATTATGCGATAAAGGATATAAAGTTTCTTTTTCAAAAGATTGTTTCTTAATTGAAAATAGTGATAAGGAAAATGTGTTTAAAGGCTTGAGGGTTAATAATGTATATATGCTTGACTTGAATGAAGTATCTTTGACCGGCGCTAAATGTCTTGTCTCCATGAGTGAAGACTCATGGCTTTGGCATAGGCGATTAGCGCATGTCAATTTTGACTTGCTAAACAAAATTGTATCAAAAGATACAGTTGTTGGTTTACCCAAAATAAAGTTTTCTAAAGATCACTTATGTGATGCATGTCAAATGGGCAAACAAACAAAAATTTCTTTTAAATCTAAAAAGATTATCTCTAAAACAAAACCACTTGAACTTCTCCACATGGATATTTTTGGACCATCTAGCATAAAAAGTCTAGGTTTTAACTAGGTGGTAATTATTATGGTTTTGTTATAGTAGATGACTTCTCTAGATTTTGTTGGACAATTTTCTTGGCTTACAAAAGTGACCCTTTTTCCGTGTTTGAAATTTTTTCTAAGATGTTCCAAAATAAGTTAAACGTACATTGTTACAATCCGAAGCGATCACGGGGGTGAATTTGGAAACCATCTTTTTGAGAAATTTTGTGAAAACATGGCATTGATCATAATTTTTCCCCACCACGTACTCTACAACAAAATGGAGATGTGGAACGCAAGAACCGTGTTTTAGAAGAACTCAGAAGAACTATGATCAATGAACATGCCCTTCCTAAGTATTTTTGGGTCGATGCCATAAGTACGGCTTGTTATGTTTTGAATAGGATCCTAATCCGTCCAATTCTAAACAAAACTCCGTATGAACTACTGGAAGGAAGAAAGCCTAATATTTCACACCTTCACGTTTTCGGATGTAAATGTTTTGTGTTGAACAATGGAAAGGAAAATCTTGGTAAGTTCGATTCAAAAGAAGATGAAAGTATCTTTCTCGGATACTCTCAATCTAGTAAAGCTTATAGGGTATTTAATAACAGGTTACAAATTATTGAGGAGTTCGTGCATGTATTTTTTGATGAATCTTGTCCGAGATCGGTCGGAAAAGGTATTGTGTTTGATGGTGCAGGTGTATCTTCGGAAAGTATACTTAAGGATCCGGATGTTAAAAGTGATGAAAATGATCTCCCATTGGAATGGAAATCTATCAAGGATAAAGATCCAGATGTTGAAAGCGATGAAAATGATCTCCCATTGGAATGGAAATCTATCAAGGATCATCCCATAGACAATATCCTTGGAGATATCACAAAAGGAGTCACTACACGGTCCAAGATAAGTAACTTTTGTTATCATTTTCCTCTTGTCTCACAAATTGAGCCTAAAAACTCCAAAGACGCTTTACTCGATGAACATTGGTTTTTAGCTATGCAAGATGAGCTAAACCAACTTAAGAGAAATAAGGTTTGAGACCTCTTCTCTCCTCCACGATACCATCTTGTAATCGGCACTAAATGGGTGTTTAGGAACAAATTGGACAAAAACGGAATAATAACTCGCAACAAGGCTCGCCTTGTTGCTCAAGGGTATAACCATGAGGAGGGCATCGACTATGAGGAAACTTATGCACCGGTCGCCTGACTCGATGCTATACGCCTTTTGCTTTCCTTTGCATGTTCACAAAATTTCAAGTTATATCAAATGGATGTTAATAGTGCTTTTCTAAATGGCTATATTAATGAAGAGGTTTTTGTATCTCAACATCCCGGATTTGAAAAGTTTGAGTATCCTAATCATGTTTACAAACTAAAATGTGCCTTATATGGTCTCAAACAAGCCCCTAGGGCTTGGTATGAACTCCTTAGCAAGTTTTTGTTAGAACAAGGATTCTCAAGAGGAAAGGTGGATACAACTCTTTTCATTAAGCACCAAGGAAAACATTTATTTTTAGTACAATTTTATGTATATGATATCATATTTGGATCTATTAATATATCCTTGGTCAAGGAGTTCTCTAAGTTGATGCAGGGAGAATTTGAAATGAGTATGATGGGTGAATTTAAGGACTTGGGATTTAAATTAATCAACTCGAGGAAGGGACTTTTGTGAGTCAAACCAAGTATTGTCAAGAACTATTAAAGTGCTTCGATATGGAAAAATCAAAGGTCATTGACACTCCAATGCCTACCGCAGTTAATCTTGATCGTGACGAACATGGTAAGCCGGTTGATGTAAAAAGATATAGTGGTATGATCAGTTCCCTTCTTTACCTTACCGCTTCTCATCCCGACATTATGTTTAATGTATGTATGTGTGTTAGGAATCAATCATACCCCAAGGAGTCACATTTAAAATTCGTTAAGTGCATACTTAGGTGTCTTTGCGGTACGATTAAGTATGGTTTATGGTTCTCTAATGGTAGTGATTTCTCTTTGGTTGGTTATTCCAATTCCGACTTTGCCGGTTGCAAGTTGGATAGGAAAATTACTAGTGGTACATGGCACTTCTTTTCAATTTCCTTAGTAAGTTGGCATAGCAAGAAACAAGTTCCCGTTGCTTTGTCAACTGCCGAGGCAGAATATGTCACAACCGATAATTGTTGTGCCCAAAGTTTATGGCTCAAACAACAACTACTTGATTTTAATGTTAAACTAGATCATATTCCGATCTTTTGTGACAACACAAGTGTCATAAACCTAACCAAAAACCCGATTTTACATTCATGCACTAAACATATTGAGATTAGGCATCACTTTCATAGGGAACTTGGTGTTCTCGATATTTTGGATAGGCTGTAACTACATTAGTTGCATTGCTCTTATTTATACTTGTACTCTCAGAAATTGTCTACACTCTTGTATCAAGTTATTTGTGAGGGAAAAATGTCATCCTGTATCATATAGGTAATATCATTCTAACTCTAACTCTACTCTTGATAACTCAAAGTGATAAACTTATAAATTTTTATTCCTTGTGATATGCGCTTTTCAATCTTTGTGATGTGTGATCTATGCTTAGGTGGTTATTTTTGTTTTATTGTGTCTTAAAATTCACGAATATTTGCAAAATTGAAAAATAGGTCTGCTTGGGTCGACCTATGGCCAGGGATCGTCGATGCATACTGGAACATGTGTTTCTCAAAATTTTGACCCTTTATGTCGATGCATGACCTATATAGGTTGATGCATCGCGCGATATCTTAACCAATGACTTTAGCAATTCTGTGTGACAAGTGTGTTTTTATCTTACCATCTCTACTCATTTACTCTCATTACTCTATTTTCCCCAAAACCTTCTAAAAAACCCTAAGAGCATCTTTTATCCACAAGTCTCAAACTCTTCAAACTTCCTTTCATGGATTCATCAAGAACTACAAAGAGAAGATTGGTAAAAGGAAGTTCCTCTTCTCAACAAAACACCGATCTGGTAACTACTTTGTCTCTACTTTCTGATGATTTGGTTGAATCTTATTCAAAGAAATTTAGTAAGAGAAAAATTGTTAAGCAATTTGTAGTGTACAAGCAAACCCTGGGTCGGTTGAATCTACCACATGTTATTAAGATTTCAAAAACTCAGTGTCTTTTTGGAATGTGATATTGTGTATAATGAAGAGTTGATCAAACTATTTTATAATGGTCTTCAAGGTAGTTTTGATGGGGCACTTTTAGATATAAGATGAATAACAAGGTTTATACTGTTAATTCTGAGATTTGGACGGAGTTTGAGATGTTTCCTTCAAGTTTCGTTGTTATCAACATCACCGATACCGATAACTTTGAGGGATATGACTTTAAGGTTGCTCTAAATTCAATGCTGAAACATCCATTCTCTGAAAGTGTTGTGAATAACACCTTATTTCCAAAGTCGGTCACAGCGGGTGCATTAAAACCGCTTGATCGTATTCTGCAGTGGATTCTCTCTCACATCATTCACCCTAAGAGGGGTGGATACTCAAGGGTTGATCAGCCTGAGGTGCACTTGTTCTATGCTATCAAGAACAAAATGGAGAACAATTGGCCTTACTACATTGCGAGTAGAATATATAGTCTGAAAGATTTGGGTAGAGGAACAACATTGGGTTATGCTTCCTTTATTCAACATGTCCTAAACAAGGCCGCTATTGGTGTTCGGGTCTTCCCTTAATTGGATCATCAACTGATCAAGAGTTCACTCAGAAGACATTGACTATGATGGGTCACCAGTGGGATGCGAGTCAGCAACGATATCGATATATGGTAAGAAGTAATAATGTGTGTTTGCAGTAAGGAGATGATAGTGACGAGGAACATGATGAAGAAAATGAGGAAGGTGAGAATGTTTCTGCTATGGATGAAGATGAAGTGTCGAGTGGAAACAATGCTACCATTTTGAACTTGCTTGAGTTTATGCGTCTTCAACAAGAGGAGAACTTTTTGCTTGTAAATGAGAGACTTACTACTCTATCAAACTATGTCAGGGTACACGGTGAACAATTTGCCGCATACTCTACCATTCAAGATCAATGATACAATACTTTGTATGGTATCATGGAGTCTCAAGCAAACAACTTCACCAACTTTACCAACAATTTCATGCAACACTTCCCTTTTAACCAACCTTCAAATCCACCACCTCAAGGAGGAAATGAGAGTGTTAAAAATTAATGTTTTCTTTGGTCTTGTACTTTGTTATTTTCATGAACTTTGACTAGTATTTGTTGATTAATTATTTTTAGATTATGACTTAATTTGTATTTGTCTCTCTCTGAACATCGGTTTGTAACTAAACTATGTGATTGGTGTCTATTTTTGTTTTTTATTTGTTATGCCTTTCTCTAACATCGCTTTATGTGATTTTTAGTTAGAGTTATTGATTTCCAAAGTAGATAATGGTCTAACCTTACTTGTATTGATTATTGTTATTTTTAACCTATTGCTTTGTCTCTTTTTGATGTTGTCAAAGGGGGAGAAGCATGTGGAAGCCAAGAACAGATGATATGAAAGCCAAAAGGAAATGAAATGAAAGGGTGCAAAAAGATAGGGGAGAAATCTATGAGATTAAGATTCTGATACTTGATACTAAGGACAAGTTTTGCCATCATCAAAAAGGGGGAGTATGTGATGGCAAGGTTCCTTCAATAAGGGTTTCAATGATGTCGAAAATTTCCTCTATATGTTGGAAATGTTGCTAGATGATATGGTGGATAAGGAAGCATGAAAAGTCTTCGAGAATTGGTATTTTTGGAAATTTCTATGCTCTGAGTCGACTTAAAGAAAGCTCTGGTAGACGCATGATTGAAAGTTACTCCTTGGGGAAGTCTTGGGTTTGCTCACATCGACTGTGTGGTCGACTCAACCTGGGAGTAATTTTTAGGAACTATGCATCGACACATAGCCCTGGAGCAGCCGACGCATGAATTGAAAGTTGTTCCTTGGGGAAGTCTCGAGTTTGCTCACGTAGACTATGTGGTCGACTCAACCTGGGAGTAATCTTTAGGAACTATGCATCGATCCACAGCCCTGGAGCGGTCGACGCATGGATCGTGCACTTTGTCTTCTAGCACTCTCGGGAATGCTCAGGTCGAGTCCCCCTTTTGGTATAGGTCGACCGTTCGCTCGTTAAATCTGTTTTTCAGCTTAACATTTTGGGTTTTGACTTGATATAACATACATAATCTTGTTAGGTTCTATCATTTGGTTTTTAACAAGAAAAGTGAAATAGATACACAAGCTACTCATCATCTTCAACATCTCACTCACCCATTGATAACTACACATAATAATTTTTCTCGATCAAGGTGTGGAATGTGTGTTGATAACGTCTGAAGTAGAAGTGTGATACAGTGGGAGAACTGACTTGGTGTTTTGTGTTTGATCGTAAATGTTGCGGTTAGCAAGAGTCTCCATCGACTTTTCTTTTATCCAAAAAGGAAAAGTGAAAAAGCACAGGAAAGACCTTTGAGATTATTTCTTGAGTTTGGGGGGTAGATTTTGAAAAGGGAAGGTATTAGCACCCCTTTCATCCATGGTTTTCCATGGGCTCTTAGTTACTTGCTAGATCACTTGCTTTTGTTTTGAAATTGTGCTTTGTGTGGTTTTGAAAGTATTTTGTAAAAGAGGGCATTGCAAAGTATCTTAACATTTTGAGGGACCAAGATCATTTTGTAAGGCAACTTTGAATAGCGTCATCGAGGGACTATGATCTTATATTTGTTTTTTTTTGCCAAGATACTTCGCATGCGTAATATGGCCAATTTTTGTATAAGGCAACCAAGTGGAGAAACCCTAAGGGTGCTTGTGTGTAAGTGTGTTATTTTCATGCTTGATTTTGTCTTGGATTAGGGTTTTCTATTTGATTTGTTTTTATCTTGCCATACAAACCCTAATTACTAGCATGGTATATAAAAGCGGTAAATTGCATAGTTTAAAGATTACTACGCTATTACAACATTTTATGGGAGGAGGGAATACAAATTGTGAATGGGGATTTGAAATAATGTAAACCTGATTAATCTATTACAACCAAATCGAATTTGTACAAATATTTGAATAAATAATATACAATATAAATATGCAATGGTATGTATGTAAGAAAAAGATTTTTGCTTTGCTTTTCATATGCCAAAAGAAATTTGACCTAACCCTAATATCTTTAAGAAAAAAAGAAATATTTCTTGAAAAATGGTTAACCCTAATTTCTAAATTAAAAGAAAATAAAGTTCCTTAAGTATTATTTTTTATGTATTTTTTTGTCTTAAAATAATAAATAATATTTTATAAAAATATTTAGTCTTTTTATATGTCAAAATAAATATTTACAAGTGTGAGAAAAAGAATAAATAATTAACCTAATTCTATTTTTTTATTTTACAAGTTTATTAAAGAAAGTATATATATGATATGTAACAAAAATAAAATATTTTCTATGAGAAAAATAAAATAAAATGGCCCCAAAATATAAATTTAGCATTTTTATATTTTTTATGATTTTTAATATTAAGGAAAATATATTTAATAAAATAAAAATGAAAATAAAAATGAATAATAAAAATACATGGACCAAGGGTGCTGCAAGCAAACAGGGGGGGTAATATGTTAGAAAAAAAGGCCCAACAATGAGAGGCCCAGTGTTGCCAGAAATAAAAAAAAAATGAACAAAAGTGTGAAAAAATGCAAAAAGGCAGGCACCAAGGCTCGAACCCATGACCTTGGCATTCTCAGCGCGCTACCTTGCCACTGGGGTGGCTGTACATCCGTTAGTTCATATGAAAACAAAAATACATAACATGAATCCCTTCCTTGCCCTGTACTTCGTCTTCTTCCTCAAGCTAGCCAGAACCTCTGTATCTTTCTCATTTCTCCATGAAAAATGGAAACTTCCAACATGAAAATGATAGTACTCTTTCCCACGATTTCAGACATGTAACTTATGGAAACTAACAATCAAAGATCAAAACGAATTTTAAAGGCCCTAATTTTAAACCTAATTTTTGCAGAAATTTGAACTCTAAAATTCCCTATACACAATGAATATAAATTAATTTTGTGGACATGGTTGGCTTTAGCACAATAATATCTACATTTTCCTTTCACAAATCGTGGCCAATGGATGTCTGTATGAAGAGATAAAAGTTGGAGTTCTTACCTCTTTCAACTGAGATCGTGAATGGAGTTTGAGTGAGATTTATGAAGGCCTGAAGATTCCTTTAGCTTGCTTGAACCTCCCTGAGTGTGTTCCAATCCTTACCTTGCTTTGAAAGTGCATGAATCTCTCTGTCCAAGTCAACCTGCAAGCTTGAAAAACAAAAATGGAAGATGGAGAATGAGGTGTTGCAGTGGAGGGATGATGGTCTGGAACACTTAGATATGAGGTAGGTAAAGGGTTTGAATGATTAAAACTTGAAACGCACGAGCAAATTTGTGGATTTCTATGCTTAGACACAAACTGTAAGTTTTTGGTGATAGGGAGTTTTGGAGAGTTTCTGGCCTTGAGCAATAGTGTTCTAGGTTGAAATGTGTTTGTGTATTAGTATATAGAAGGTTTCTAATCCACTGCACAATAGATTTTTGAGTTGTAGCCTTTTTGCACTCTTACTTGCTTTTTAGGAAAGGTGAAGAGACAAGTCTCCACATGCTTGTATGGGCCTGCTTGGAGTTGGTACAATTCCTAGACAACGTGTATTTGGTTTATAGGACTTATGTGTGCAGAGAAAACAGGTCCAATGCTCAAGAAGTGAAAAGTTGCAAAAGTTGTGCTTTTCCAAAATGGCAATGTCAACTTTGTGCCATTTATGGAATTAAAGCTTGGACAAAGACTCTTGTGCTTAGATTAAGGCTTTATCATCTGTGCAAGCATTAAATTATGAAGTGAAAAACAAGTTTGAGGCCTGTAAAGCAAGGATTAGGCAGCATAGGTTCAGATTGGAATTTTGTTCTTCATGAAATGGCTTGAATTCAAAGTGAGAAATTGCCAACTTCCTTTCTTTGATTCTCCCTACCCAAAAATGATCTTAAGGAGTTCTTGGGCATTTTGGAAAGCTTGCAATGTGCTCTATAACTCATCTTTAAAATGCATTTCAATATTCCTCTTGGAAATAGGTGAAAATTTTCCATGAAGTTGGGTCAAACACCTGCCCAAATTAGGGCACAATTTCACTAAGTTATTTTAGTTTATGAGCATGTATTCACAAAATTATATCTTGAGATCCAAGCATCTTTAGGAAAAAATGTGTGAAGAAAAGTTGTAGATTTCATGGAGATCTACAACTTTCATGTTTGGAACTTTCTTTGAATCATCTTGTATCATGGTGAAAAAATTACTTAAAGTTGAGAAAAAATAAGAAATTTTCTATAAGAAAAATTTCTAAGTTAAGAAAAAATTCAAATTTCAAAACCAAATCTTCAATCTTTGATTTCTTGATGAACAAGTTTCACCTTTTGACATGTTTTGATGAATTGTTATCCTTGGCACTTGATTTTGACCAAAAAGTCAAAGTTTGACTTTTTAGTATACAGTTGACTTTTGATCAGTTGACTGCAAATTTCATCTGTTAATCCAATGAAATTGCAATGTTTTGAACCATGTCATTAGGTCAAGATGATACAAATGAAACCTTGTAATCATGATTCAAATCAATTGGTCATTTTCTAGGTCAAAAATCAGAAATTGCCCTTTCTCAGTCAAAACCCTAATTTTGACCATTTTGCCCTTTTGATGATTTGATCAAATTTCTTGAGGAATTATGGTCCAAACTTGATCAAATGATGCATATGAGTCCAAAATGTTGATGTGGATAAAAAATTATGAAGTTTGACTGTAAATTGGCCATGGTTGACTTTTTCCCCAATATAGTTGATTTTTAGGTCAATTGTCCAATTGACTGATCAAAAATGTGACTCAAGGCTTGAAACTTGACATGAGTAATCTTAGGGGTCCATAATAATCCTTGAAAGTCATATGAAGCATTGATAGTCCAAAAATCCTTGTGCAAACTCAAACCCTAATTTTGGGTCATCAGGGCATGATGAGATGTCTTGAGCTATCAAACCCTAATCCAGTCTTGAGTCCAAGGGATCTTGTGAGAAAAGTCTTGATATATTAGAGGGCAAATTTTGGGGTACAACAGCTGCCCTTGTTCAATCTTCTTAAACCTGAAGAGTTAGATTGGCGAGTTTTGTCATTCGTGACTCGAAGGTGAAAGATGATTGGACACTAAAGTGCCCAGAAATTTGCACTCGACGATGTGTAGTTGAAGGAATGGGCTTAAAGATGCCATTTGGAGAGGTGATATAGTCTTGTTGGAGATGGGCTTGTAGATGCCATCCAATAATGTTTGTTGAACTGTAAATTGTAAGCTGAAAGAATAAGTATCAGAATGGTGTCCGTGTCTGGAACGTATCTGTACTGTATCTGAATGAGTATCAAAATGGTGTTCGTGTCTAGAGCGTATCTGAATTGTATCTGAATTTGGAATCTGAATGAGTATCAGAATGGCATCCGCGTCTGGAGCGTATCCGTAATGTATCTGAATGAGTATCAGAATGGCGTCTGTGTCTAGAGCGTATCTGTATTGTATCTGAATTTAAAATCTGAATGAGTATCAGAATGGCATCCGTGTCTGGAGCGTATCTGTACTGTATCTGAAAGTTGAATCTAAACGAGTATCAAAATGGCATCCGTTTTTGGAGCGTATTTGTACTGTATCTGGAGTCTGAATCTGAATGAGTATCAGAATGGCATTCGTGTCTGGAGCGTATTTGTATTGTATCTGAAGTCTGAATCTGAATGAGTATCAGAATGGCATCCGTGTCTGGAGCGTATTTGTACTGTATCAAGGTTGTATGTTATTAATGGTAACTGCTAATCTTATCCTGAAAAGGGTAAAACGTTAGCTAAAACACAAAGTTATGTTGCATGAAATGTATGATGCAATTTATTTGCTTTATCAATGTTTATGATATATGGATGCAATGTATGCGCCTGTGAGCTGATTTGTTGTATTGTCGTTTGATTAAGGAAAATAAATCCCTGAATGCTGCTGGGGATATGTGAATTTTCATGTCTTGAAGTTGAAGTGCTGGCGAACTCTTGTTGAGAGAAGTAAGTTCTATTGTGAGGGCAACGCCATGTACTGCTTATAAGATCTGCTTGAAGAATCTTGAGAAATTTGACGATAGCCTAGAGACGTTTTCCTGTCTTTTCAACCTATCAGTAATTGTCTTTCTCATTTTGTTTATTTGTAAACAGTAATTATGTTCAAATGCATATGTTCATCAATGAATCATCGGACGTTTTTGTAAACAAAACACAAGAGTAAAGGAAAAGACAGGTAGTTTTTGCACTTTCAAAGGGACATCTTTGTATTGACTTTGGATAAGTATTTTTGTACAAAGGGAACAAACATTCTAGTAAAAGAATGCTGTCATAAAATAAGAAAAATTTATACAAAGAAAGATAGCTATGTGTGATAATCTCATGGGGTTCCCATTCTGCTATAGCCTTCATATCTCAGAATATCTTATCTATTTGCCTTATCCCAAGATGATTGAATTGATCAGAAACTCTGAGTTTGTCCATGGAAGTCAAAGGTTGTCCGTAAAGTGATCCGACGGGACATAGTCATACGCTTTAATTCCCTAACTTTTGCCTGGACCGCCCTTTCGGGTTTTCAGTCCACCGGGAAACCCTTTTTTGCCCAAGTCGCCCTTTCGGGTTTTCGACTTGCCGGGTGTACAGTTTTTTTATATTTTATCCCTAATTTTTGCCCGAACCTTTTTGGATCGCCGGGATGCCCTTGTTTTGCCTAGGTGTGTCAACCTAGCGGGTCTCTTATGCGTAGTATCTTTTTGACTATGTCCGTGTTCGCAGGGTGGGGCAGGTCACTGTCGTCCATGGTGGTCAAGATCATTGCCCCACCGGAGAATATGTTCTTGATTACAAATGGTCCTTCATAGGTAGGAGTCCATTTGCCCCTGGGGTCACTTTGTGGCAAAATGATATGTTTAATCATTAGATCCCTAACTTGATATACTTGGCGTCTGACTTTCTTGTTGAAAGCCTTGATCATCCGTTTTTTATACATCTTACCATGGCAAACAACAATAAGTCTCTTTTCATCAATTAAGTTAAGTTGATCAAGTCGAGTCTGGATCCAATCGTCTTTATTCAAACCTGCATCCTTCATAATCCTTAGAGAGGGGATTTGGACCTCAATAGGCAAAACAACTTCCATGCCATATACCAAAGAATAGGGTGTTGCCCTAGTTGATGTGCGGGCCGTGGTGCGATACCCATGGAGAGAGAATAGTAACATCTCATGCCAATCTTTGTATGTGACTGTCATTTTCTGTATGATCTTCTTAATGTTTTTATTCGCAGCTTCGACAACACCATTCATCTTTGGCCGATAGGGAGAAGAATTGTGATGCTGAATCTTAAATTGCTCGCATAAAGTGGTGATCATAGTGTTGTTGAGATTTGTACCATTGTCAGGGATGATCCTTTCCGGGATACCATACCGGTAAATAAGGTTTTGCTTGATGAAGCAGGCAATAACATTCTTAGTAATGGAAGCGAAGGAAGCTACCGCGACCCACTTTGTAAAATAGTCAATGGCCACTAGGATGAAGCGGTGTCCATTGGAGGTTGTTGGCTTGATATCTCCAATCATATCAATTCCCCACATGGCAAAGGGCCAAGGAGCCGTCAAGACATTTAGAGGAACTAGAGGTACATGCACATTGTCAGCATAAATTTGACACTTATGACAAGTTTGGGAGTGCTGATAGCATCTGCTTCCATGGTAGACCAATAATAGCTTGCCCGTAGGATTTTCTTCGCCATCGTATGCCCACTGGAGTGGGTGCCAAAAGTTCCTTCATGTAATTCAACCATGATCTTTTCAGCTTCAATCTTATCCACACACCGAAGCAGAATGGAGTCATGATTACGTTTGTACAGAATGCCATTACTAAGGAAGAATTTAGCAGAGAATCTCCTTAAGAACTTCTTATCATTAATTGAAGCTCCTTCTGGATATTCTTGAGCCTCGAGATACCTCTTGACCTCATGAAACCAAGGTTGGTCAATTACCTCTTTGGTATTAATCTCGTGACAGTGTGTTGGTTCGTCCATTCGTTTGATGGTGATCTGAGCAGCTTCGTTATCCCAATTAACTTTAAACATAGATGACATGTGGCTAGAGCGTCTGCTAGATTATTTTCTTCTCGTGGGAAATGCTCGAAGGTAATCTTCTCAAAATGTGGTAGCAATGTCAAAACATGTTCTTTGTAAGGGATAAGGTTTGGGTGCTTAGTGTCCCATTCCCCTTTGATCGGACTGATGACCAAAGCTAAATCTCCAAACATCTAAAGATTTGATTCCCAAGTATATGGCAGCTTTGAGACCAAAGATGCATGCTTCGTACTCTACCATGTTGTTTGTACAATTGAAGCAAAGTCTGGCAGTAAAAGGAGTATGACACCCTTCTGGAGATATGAGTACAACGCCTGTTGTACCCCAAAATTTTCCCTCCCATATTCTTCAAGATTTGTCAAGATCAATCTTCAAATGGTTCAAAATCTCTCAAGGGTTGCACAGTCAAACATCCTCCTAAGCCAGTCAAAATTAGGGTTTTGTTTCTCTCAAGGAGGTTGAGGTTTTCAATGGCTCAATCAATTCCCATATGCCGATATACATTGTCAAGCATCCACATGTCAAGTTTCAAGGTTCACAATGCCAGTTTGCACAGTCAAAAGCCCTAATTGCTTCACAATCAACTGTAGGGGTAAAATGGTCATTTGGCAGTCAAAAGTCAAAAATTTTGGTCAACATCTTATTTTGAGTACACAATCATCATTTGATCAAATCTTGATCATGATTCCACAAGCATGTCTCAAAAATCATCAAGATGCAAAAGTTTCCATTTTTGGACAGTTGAAAAGTCAACTGTAACTTGAATAAGGCATAACTTTTTCATGGTTCATCAGAAAAATCCCATCCAATGCTCACTATGAAGGGGATGACATTTCCTAGAACTCATCTTCACATTCCAAGTCCAAGAAATGCTCTCACAAAAAGTTATCAATTTCTACATTATATGTCATTTTCAAAAGTCAACAAAAATACACTTTAAGTCAAAGACCATAACTTGAGATTGGTAAATCCAAATGACATGGGACCAAAGGCATTGGTTAGAGGGCTTCAAGACCTTTCCAAAATGTCCAAGAACATGTTCATATGATCAAAATTGAGCAAGATATGCATTGGAGAAGTTGGGAAATTTTTGTGAAATGGCAAAAGTCAACTATCCTTAAAACTTCAATTTTTGACAAAAGGGCCCACTTTCTTCCACTTGATTCAGCCTTGTCATGCCATACACGTGTCCCATGATTAATTTCAAGATCAAACATTTATTTTTCCATTTTATTTAATTTTTATTGATTTAATTCATTTTAAATCCATAAAAATTCAAATAAAATCTAAAAAATTAATGGAATAGCATCTTTTGATTTGAATAGCTTTCATGTGTCATATGCCAGCTACCAAATTCATGCCAAGCCTTTTTGTGCATAAAATCTTGAATTTGAACCAAAAATGGAAGGTTCTTTAATGGTGGTCAACAAGATCTCAAGGCTTCAATGCACAAGGATACAAGCCCAGCCGCTGACCTAATTTCGTTCATACATACATAAGCAAGCATTACAAACTTAATTCGGAACCCAAGCATTGCTGAAACGGCAAAATCAAAACTAAAAAATTATTGGAAAAGTGAGAGATCTAGAATAAGGTTGCAGGCATTTTGAGATCAAAAGAAGCACGTAGTCTTCCTCCTTGCTATCCACTGAACCTAAAGAGACCAATATCACGTCCTAAGATCCACTGAATAGCGCTGTAAGTTCTCAAATACAGACCCCTGAACACGAAACCTCAATTCTCCATTCTTGCATTTTTCCTCAAAAATATTGGCATAGTTATGTTTCTTGTTTGATTTCTAATCTAATGACAATAGCCAATTTCGTTTTTAGGCCCTATACTGTGATACCCGATTCTAGGGTTTGTTTGCTTGTTTTTTAGGCGTTTTCAGTGCAGGAAAAATTGGCCACCATAATGGGTATAGGAGTGATCAGGAGATGGAAACGAGACCAACCATGGTTTTGGAATTAATTTTTGAAGCCTAGGGATGATTTTCAGAAGAGCCTACGAAACTACCTGCGGATAAAAATCCGCAGGTAACTGAACCAGCAATTTGATGAAGAAGACGATGATGTGTCTTCACATCATTGGTCCATTCAAATTAAAACACGCGTGTTTTTTTTTATTTCCAGGATATTGCTTTTATTACATATATTGCTAACTGCCTATTGTTATGATGAATGAAACACGTTGACTCAGTGGCTAAGGCGTACAGGCGTTGAACGTTGGGACCTGGGTTCGATTCCCAGGTCCACCCAAAGTCTTTATTTTCTTTTCCTTTACATGTTCACGTGCAGATTCCTAAAGGCAGGTCCACCATGCATCCCAGACATCCAGGTGCCAAGTGTCTCAAGGCAGCAACCCAAAGGTCATGAGAGAGGGAACACCATGTTCCCCAGTCAACTATGCCATGGACAATTGCAAAAGGTCAAACGTGGCTTGGCAACAATTGGGCTTCCAATTTCCACACAAACCTCCATTCTGGGCCCAGAACTCCCCTTGGTTCATTCTTTCTTTCCTTTTTATTTTATTTTATATTTTCTAGTTTATTTATTAAATATTTTTTCTAATTACTATTATTATCACTAAAACTAACATAATTAATTTTTCACAATAAAATTCAAAAACTAAAAAAATGTAAATATTTCATTTATTACTATTATTATTAATTTCACTCTTTTATTTTGTAAATAAATTCTAAATATAATTAACTTAGTTTAATTAGAATAATTTTAATCTTTTTTTCATAATAAATAAAATCAAGCTTAGAATTAGGTTTTTCTTTTTGACTTTTAAATTTCTTTTGTTTTATTTCATTAAAAATATAAAAAACACAAAAAACATTTTTTTCTTTTAATAAATTAATTAATTAGTAATTAGGCTTAATTTCATTAATTGCAAAAAAAAAGGACAAATTCAATTCTTTTCTAAAAAAAAAGGGTCAAAACCCTAGGACGTCCCGATTCATTCTTTCGCGCGCATGTTTATTTTAATTCATCATGTTTATGTATCTGCCCCGGAAATGTAATAGTTTAATTAGGCTTTTATCGCTTCATTTACTTTTCTCGCACTTATTTTCCAAACGGGTTATGTTTTTGGCGATGTATAGACCCGCGCCTTGTAATAGCGTAGATTTACCTTTCTGCAATTTATTTTCCACACTCTTAACTGTTAAAAATGCATGAAAGACTTGTATGACAAATAAAATCAATCCATAGCTCACAAATGCATGTTCAAAGATAAACATAAATTGAAACAACACACATGCACATGCCACTCTTAGGGTACGCCTCACTGGTTGCCTCGACGTGGTCGTCAAGTATAGGGTGTTTTAGAGGTCGCCCTCCTGTCTAAAGGTCAAGTTGCCTCAAAACGGTTGCCTCGGATAAAAAGGATCTAGGACATTAGGGTTACCGCTAAGGCGTCCTACTATTGCTTTGGTGACCACACATGTCCCTCATAGTCGAATTAACCCGAACAACTCCAACGATGGTGCTACCTACCTCTCAATGGTGGGATAGCACTATCTAAAGGACTCTTACACAACCTAATTCCTTAGAGTAGGTAGATTTCTCCTGGGTACTTGCTCTTTCAAAAAAAACAAAAACATCTTTTCGCACCTACAATTTCAAAAGGTTTTCAAACAAATATTTCATACACTCTTGAGGACAGATACAAGAGTTACTTAGAAATTTTTCAAACGAAACTTTTTCAAAACCCACAAACACTTGAAAAGCAAACAATTTTTGAAAACATAAGAGCAAGTACCTAAGAGCCCGTGGATAACCACGGATAGAAAGGGTGCTAACACCTTCCCTTTCTATAAATCTACCTCCCGAACCGAGAAATATTCTCGAAAAGGAATTTTGCTGTGCTTTTGTCCTTTCCATGTTGGAAAACATAAAAGACGGTGGCGACTCTTGCTTACCGCGACATTTCGCGAACCAGCTTACAAAATAGTCAGTTCTATTTCCACCGATCACAGAATTGGCGACTCTGTTGGGGATATGAATAAGTGAGGTGTACCTTAGGATTAGACCACTCTTGTTTTCAATTGCTTGTTTTGTTTGCTTTAAAATTGTGGGCCTGTTTTGGGAGTTTCTTATATCCTAACCCGGATCTGGGGGATACCTTTTAGAAAGTAGCAACAAACTGTGAGGGAACTGTGCTGGGTATACCGACACGGTTGAAGCAGTTTGTTACGTTGATGTGGCACTTTGGTGAGTACCGGTAACCCTTGAGTCAAGTCAAGGAGATTACGGGGCCTCCGCGTGGTGTTGTGAAGCATCAACTGACCTTAGGAACCTTACTTGACCATCCTGGCCTCTTTAGGGGTAGTGAGATGACCGACTTTGGTGCAGTCCGAAGTTGGTAGATACTCGATACTACACTCATTGAGGGTTGTTTTCTTGGAATATTTTGATCGCCAGTTCAGTGGCTAAATCAAAACAATGAACACAGAAAACAACCCAATGATATTGAGCTCCTTAAAACCCGGTTACTTTTGATATGACAGGTTTTGAACTCACCAACTTCAAGAGGGTAGTACCCTAAACCTCATGTTGGCCTAAACTCTAAGGGCTGTCTGGTGTGACTTGTGTGCTTTATCTTTTTTGCTTTTTGTGAATACTTGTGGTGTGTCCTTATCATAACATCATAGCATCATACGGCATCATATGCATTTACTAACCACTTCAAAGGTTCAAATCTTCATCTTTGTTCTTGTTTTGTAGGACATGGAAACTATCCGCAGGAAAACAATTCAGATCAACCTTGTAAGGATCCCTCCTCAGCTTAAGGAGCTTACATCCAGGGTCCCTGAGAACTCTTCCTTCAGTGAAAGGCATGGTAGACTCATCAGCTTAGTCAACACCAATGTTGAAGAGGATATGGTGAAAGTGTTGTTCCAGTTCTTTGACCCTTTGCACCATTGTTTTACTTTCCCGGATTATCAATTGGTGCCTACTTTGGAAGAGTTTTCTCAACTTCTGAGGGTTCCCATTCTCGGTCAGCTACCCTACAACGGTACGGAAAGGGAACCAAAACTTTAAGAGGTTGCTAAAGCATTACGTCTACAACCGTCTGACATCAAGGGACATTGGGAAGTTAGAAGTGGTATCAAAGGATTCTTGGCAAAGTTCCTGTTCGAGAAGGCACAAGAATGTTGGAATTCCCTTGACCTACAAGCCTTTGAAGAAGTTGTGGCACTCCTTGTCTATGGGTTGGTGTTGTTCCCGAATTCGGATCAGCTTATAGATATCAATGCTGTCAAGATCTTCATGTCCAGGAATCCCATACCTACATTGCTTGGGGACATCCTCCACTCATGTTACACTCGAACCATGAGAAAAGAGGTGTTCTCATGTGCTGCACTCCTCTCCTGGCAAGGTGGTTTATTTCGCACCTTCCACAATTAGTTTTGAAGAACGAGCGGGGTTTGAGATGGTCACAACGATTAATGACTCTTACACATGCTGATATACATTGGTGTTCTCGGTCCAGAGAAAATGTCACTATCATTGATCGTTGCGGAGAATTTCCTAATGTTCCTTTACTTGGAATTAGAGGGGGCATTACTTACAACCCATGTCTGGCTTTGAGACAGTTTGGATATGCTCGGAGGGATGGCCCTCATGACATGTTGATTCCTGACATAGTTTTTGACTTCGACAACGATGCACAAGGACTCCGCCAGAGATTCATCAGAGCTTGGAGGATGCCTAACAAGGTGGATAGCAAGACACTGGGGCACAAGAGCTCCATCCCCCTTGAACCTTATCTCAAGTGGGTACGAGCCCGCTCCCAGAAGCTGGTGATGCCATATCCTCATGTTCTCCCCGTGATCAAAGAGCCTGTTTTGGAAGGAGAGGTGCCCTACACCATTCAACATCCTGACATGCCAACTTCTTGGGAGGAAATGCAAAAGAGCTGGATCCAACTCAAGGAAGAGCGGAATTCTCTTGAAGTCAATCTACATGCCAATGAGAAGAAGGTCTTGGAGCTCACCCGTCTACTTCACGAGGAAAAGACCCTCAACACCTACATCGCTCCAAAGAGGATGCGCATTGTCTTTTGGGATTAAGTATTTTGTAATGTTTTGCCCATGAGGCCCTGATGTACTGAACAAATTATTTCTTAATATAACGTGTGTTCCTTTTTGTCTACAACGAATTTGAACTTTCGAACCCTTGAATGCATTGCATAAATAGCATATCATGCATCATATGCATAACAGGTACCCTTTTTTCTACAGGTTGCTTAATCTTCTTCGCTGTTTATTTCAGCAATCATCATGAATCCTGAACCTACTACTGAACAAGCTATCAAGGCCCTTCAGGCCCAGAACGCCCAGTTTCAAGAGCTGGTCATGAGCTTAGCCCAGGGTCAACAGGAGTTGAAGACTCTGCCCTTGAAGGAGAAGAAGAAGAAGAAGAGGACTGTGTTGTTTAACACTGGACAGAGGTTTGGGAATACACTGCAGAATAAGGCTGATCAGGCTACTTCCTCTATAGGGAAGGACATCCCACAAGGGAGAGAGGTTCCTAGTCCTGCGGTCTCCGACAATGAGACAGATTTCAATGATGAACAGTACCCTCCTACTGAGGATAGGTACAAACAGCTGGAGGACCGGTTAAATGCTATGGAGATTCAACGTGTGCCCGGGTTGGATTTCGGAGATCTAGGTTTATCTTCTGGGGTGGTGATCCCACACAAGTTCAAGGCACCTGCCTTTGCGAAGTACGACGGGGCTTCCTGCCCTAAGCTGCACCTCAGATCATATGTAAGGAAGATCCAACCTTACACTGCAGATAAGAATCTATGGATCCATTTCTTCCAGGATAGCCTTTCAGGGGCTCAACTCGAATGGTTCTATCAGTTAGATGGAGCCAGTATTCGAAACTGTGAGGACTTGGCTACTGCGTTTTATAAGCAGTATCAGTACAATTCCGACCTCGCTCCCACGCGTACCCAACTCCAGGGTATGTCACTAGGAACGGCTGAAGGTTTTAAGGAGTACGCGCAGAAGTGGAGAGACCTGGCTGGCAGGGTGCAACCACCTTTAACTGACCGTGAACTCGTGGACATGTTCTTGGGGACCCTGTCTGGTCCGTTCTTCAATCATCTGATCGGTAATTCTTCTGCAGGGTAGACCTCATTCTGACTGGTGAAAGGATAGAAGCTGGTATCAAGTCAGGGAAGATACAGAAAGGTGCTTCCTCGAGTACTGAAAAGAAGCCCTTCAAGAAGGAAGCTAGTGCTGTTTATGGTCCCAGGAGACAGAACAAACCAGAACGCCGCCAAGCTGTCAACGCAGTGGTAATTTCAAAGCCTGCTACTGCTCCTTAGCAGTATAACCAACCAAGGGGTGAGAGACCCAAAAGGCATTACACTCGGCTCAGCATGACCCTCTCTCAGATATTGCCACAACTGCTGTCAACCAATCTGGTAACTGTCAAGGAAGCTCCAAAGGTTGTGAACACAACCTCTCCAAAGTACAACCCCAACGCCCGCTGTGCTTATCACTCTGATAGCCCGGAACATACTACGGATGATTGTTGGGCTATGAGGAATAAGGTTCAAGACCTTATTGATGCTAAAGAAATATAGTTCGAGGCGCCCGAAAGGCCCAATGTTGTGACTGCTCCCATGCCCCAGCATGGAGTGAATGCTGTGGAAGAAGACCCGTACGTAGCCTCTGTGGATGAGATTGTTACTCCGTTGTTGACTGTCAAAAGGAACCTGCTGCTAGCCGGTTTATTTCCGGGATGTAGTAAAGGTTGCCTTCTATGTGCTGTTTCACCTGCTGGTTGTCCTTTGTTGAAGTCAAGTATCCAAAGCCTGATGGATAATAAAGAGATCTTGTTCGAAAAGATTGTTGTTCCAGCTACCCGTACCGAAGAAATTTCTATTGTCACTATTTTCAACAACCCTCCTAAGGCTCCGTCAAAGAAGCCTGTCAAAATCATGTCTACACAGAAGATTGCTCCTATCATTATCACTGTTCCGGGGCCCATCCCATATAAATCTGACAAAGCTGTCCCGTGGCACTATGGGGCAGACGTTTACGTGCTTGGAGTAAAACAAGAGTTCGATACTAGTACCGGTGTCAGCAACATCACCGGACCTGCCAAGGTTACTCGTAGTGGTAGGATCTTCTCACCTGATATTGCGCCACCAGCTATTCAGAGACCTCTCGTCATTACACCTGCAAGTGTGCCCACTTCCCTGCCTGACCAAGTTCTTGTTTCTACCCCTGCTGCCGAGTCATCTGACGCTCGGGGCAAAGGGATTGTTACTGATGTGCCTGCCCAGACGGAGGCATCAAAGACCACCAATGTTGAAGCTTCCAAGCAAGAGATGGAAGAGATTCTCAAAATTATCAAGAAGAGTGATTTCAATGTAGTTGAGCAGCTGGGGCACACCCCCTCTAAAATTTCTATGCTATCACTGTTGTTGTGTTCAGAGGCCCATGCCAAGGCCCTGATTTCCTTCCTGAAGACGGCCCATGTGCCACAAGAAACGTCTGCTGATCAATTTACCGATTGTGTGGCCAACTTGACTGCTGATAATGGGTTGGGTTTCTCTGACGCCGATCTGACTGCCAAAGGAAAGAACCATAACGACGCCCTGCATGTCTCCATTGAATGCAGGGGCACTACCCTTGCCCATGTGTTGGTAGACACCGGTTCTTCATTGAACGTATTACCCAAGAAGGCCCTAGACAGGTTGATTGTAAGGGTTTAGAGCTCAAGCCTAGTAACATTGTCGTCCGGGCCTTTGATGGGTCGAAAAGGATGGTACATGGGGAAGTTGACATTCCAATCAGGGTTGGTTCTCAAGTTTTTGATTCTACTTTCTATGTGATGGACATCCGACCATCCTATTCTTGTTTGCTGGGTCGCCCATGGATCCACAAGGCTGGAGCTGTGACCTCCACATTACATCATAAGCTTAAGTACCCGGTCAGAGGGAAGATTGTTACAGTGCAGGGGGAGGAAGAGTATATGGTCAGTCACCTTAACTCATTCTGGTACATAGAGATGGATGGGAAGTTCATTGAGACCCCCTTCCAACACTTTGAAGAGGTGCCTCAGACATTGGCAGCAGCAGAGACTGTGACTAAAGAGGGTTCTCCATTGAAGATGGCTTCCTTAAAGGATGCCCGGACTGTGGTTGAGAAGGGTGAGTGTGCAAACTGGGGCCGACTTCCTGATTTCACTCCGAAGACTGACAAATTTGGTTTGGGTTTCACTGCAGAAGCTCAGAGGGCTGTTCGTAAGGCAAGGATTGGAAGACCTCCCGTATTCATCACCAACCCGGGAGTAAATGCTATTGAGGACGAAGCAGACGAATCTGAATTCGACAGATGGATCTACCCAACGACCAACGGTGGACCAAGCAACTGGACGACGAAAGATTTCATACCTATTACTTTTGTCACTCAGTAATGAACTCCTTTGTTTTAAATTTGTAACGAACAATAATTTGAAACTTTATGGCCCGGTGTCTTACCCGGGGCACCGTGGTTTCATTTGTGAGGGCTTTTGTGTGTCACTTTCATATATCATTAATAAAAGCATTGGACGTTTTTCGCATTTCAAATCTTGCGCTCCTTTTCTTTCTTTATTATATATATTGCAAAACAGCTATATTTACACACACTCACCTATACAGGTTCCAGTCCACTCTGGATCCCACTGGTAACGACTCTGCTACTGCCAGTTATGACTTCGAAAATCCGATCAACTTAGCCGAAGACGAAGGTGAAGATGATTGCGAAGTGCCTGGTGAGCTTGCAAGACTGTTACTACAGGAAGAGAGGGCCATTCAGCCACATGAAGAGCCAATGGAAACGGTAAATCTGGGTACTGAGACAGAAAGAAAGGAAGTCAAGATTGGTGCCAATCTGGAGCTTAGTGTGAAACAACGGTTGATTCAGATGCTACATGACTATGTGGAAATCTTTGCCTGGTCTTACGAAGACATGCCTGGGTTGGATACCGACATTGCGGTTCATCACTTGCCTACCAAGGAAGAATGCCCTCCGGTAAAACAGAAGGTCCGCCGTATGCGTCCAGAAATGTCCGAGAAAATCAAAGCTGAGGTTATGAAACAATTTGACGCCGGGTTTCTAGCAGTGACTTCTTACCCTCAGTGGGTTGCCAACGTGGTTCCAGTGCCGAAGAAAGATGGTAAGGTCCGAATGTGTGTTGACTACAGGGATTTGAATAGGGCCAGCCCTAAGGATGATTTCCCTCTGCCTCATATCGACGTTCTGGTTGACAATACTGCTCAGCACAAGGTGTTCTCCTTCATGGACGGTTTCTCCGAATATAACCAAATCAAGATGGCTCCTGAAGACATGGAGAATACCACTTTTGTTACTCAGTGGGGCACCTTTTGCTACAAGGTCATGCCTTTTGGGTTGAAGAATGCTGGGGCAACCTACCAACGTGCCATGGTTGCTTTATTTCATGGCATGATCCATCATGAGATTGAAGTATATGTCGACGATATGATTGCAAGGTCCCAAACTGAGGAGGAACACCTTGACCATCTACAGAAGCTGTTTGACCGTCTGAAGTTGTACAAGCTGAGGTTGAACCCGAACAAGTGCACCTTTGGGGTGAGATCTGGAAAATTGCTAGGCTTCGTCGTGAGCGACAAAGGTATTCAAGTGGACCCTGCCAAGGTGAAAGCCATATAAGAGATGCCAGCTCCCAAGACAGAAAAAGAAGTCAGAGGCTTTCTAGGACGGCTAAACTACATTGCCTGATTCATCTCGCATCTAACTGCTACCTGTGAACCAATCTTCAAGCTACTGAAGAAAGATCAAGTAGTACGTTGGAACGACGAATGTCAGACCGCTTTCGAAAGAATCAAAGAGCATCTCCAAGAACCACCCATTCTTATGCCACCGGTTGAAAGGAGACCTCTAATATTATACTTGACAGTACTGGACAGCTCAATAGGGTGTGTGCTGGGGCAGCATGACGAGTCTGGCCGAAAAGAGCACGCTATTTATTACCTTAGCAAAAAGTTTACCGACTGTGAGACCCGATACTCACTGCTCGAGAAAACTTGTTGCGCTTTGGTATGGGCTGCTCGCCGGCTGAGACAGTATATGTTGACTCACACTACTCTGTTGATTTCAAAAATGGATCCAATCAAGTACATATTCGAAAAGCCTGCTCTGTCCAGAAGAATAGCAAGATGGCAGATGATCTTGACAGAATATGACATCCAGTACACGACTCAGAAAGCAATCAAGGGAAGTGTATTGGCAGACCATTTGGCACACCAAGCAGTGGACGATTACCAGTCGATGAACTTTGAATTTCCAGACGAGGATATCATGGTAGTGACTGATTGTGAAGTACCTGGACCGGATGAAGGACCTGAGAAAGGATCCCGATGGTCTATGCACTTTGACGGAGCCTCAAACGCTTTGGGTAACGGTATTGGCATTGTGATCATATCCCCTAAAGGCACTCATACTCCACTCACTGCCCGACTATGTTTCAACTGCACCAATAACATGGCGGGGTATGAAGCATGTATCATGGGTCTTCAAGCTGCAATTGACTTAAGGATCAAGTTTCTGAGTGTCTTCGGAGATTCCGCTCTCGTGATCAATCAGATCAAAGGCGAGTGGGATACGAAACACCCAAATCTTATTCCTTACAAAGAGTATGTGTTGACGTTGATTCCCCACTTCGAAGAGATAACTTTCGAACACTTCCCAAGAGAGGAGAATCAGTTAGCGGATGCACTAGCTACAATGTCTTCTATGTTCAAAGTCAAATGGGACAACGAGGCTCCCCAGATCATTATCTGGAAGTTGGATGAACCTGCACATTGCTGTGATCTTGAGGCTGAAGAGGTAACTGAAAAACCCTGGTATTATGAAGTAAAAAGGTATCTTAAAGCTCAAGAATATCCCGAGGGTGCATCCGTTAATGACAAGAAGTTTCTGAGAAGGTTCGCGACGAAGTTCTTCCTCAGCAACGACATTCTGTACAAGCGAAACCATGATTCGACCTTACTGCGTTGTGTGGATAAGACTGAAGCAGAAAGGATCATGGCAGAGCTACATGAAGATACCTTCGGAACACATTCCAGTGGACATACCATGGCAAAGAAAATCCTTCGGGCAGGATATTTCTGGTCCACAATGGAAGCCGACTGTTACCAACATGCCCGGACGTGTCACAAATGCCAGATCTATGTTGATAAGGTGCACGTTCCTCCAGTTCCTCTAAACGTCTTGACAGCACCTTGGCCTTTTGCAATATGGGGCATTAATATGATCGGCGAGATCAGACCGACGACATCCAACGGGCATCGCTTCATCCTAGTGGCGATTGATTACTTTACAAAGTGGGTCGAAGCAGCCTCCTACGCTACGGTAACCAAGAACGTCGTGGCACGGTTCATTCGACACAACCTGATCTGTCGCTACGGTGTACCTGAGAGGATCATTACGGATAATGGTACCAATCTTAACAACAAGATGATCACTGAGCTCTGCGAGCAATTCAAGATACAGCACCACAACTCTTCTCCCTACCGGCCGAAGATGAATGGGGCTGTAGAAGCAGCAAATAAGAATATCAAGAAGATTGTGCAGAAGATGACAGTGACCTACAAAGATTGGCACGAGATGTTACTGTTTGCTCTACATGGGTACCGTACCTCAGCACGGACGTCAACAGGGGCAACCCCCTTTTCCTTGGTCTATGGCATGGAGGCAGTCTTGCCTATTGAAGTCCAGATACCCTCTCTCCGGATAATGAAGGATGCAGGTTTGAGAAAAGATGACTGGATCCAGACTCGACTTGATCAATTAAACCTAATTGACGAAAAGAGACTCACCGCTATTTGTCATGGTCAAACGTACCAAAAACGGATGATCAGGGCATTTAACAAGAAAGTCAGACGATAAGAGTATCAAGTCGGAGACCTGGTAATCAAGCGCATCATTCTTCCTCAAAGTGATCCCAGGGGCAAATGGACCCCTACGTATGAAGGGCCATTTATGGTTAAACATATCTTCTCAGGAGGAGCTATGATTCTAACCACCATGGATGGTGACGACCTTCTTCACCCCGCCAATGCAGACATAGTAAAAAGATACTACGCATGAATTAAAAACCCGCTAGGTTGACACACCTAGGCAAAAATAAGGGCTTCCCGGCGAACCAAAAGGGTTCGGACAAAAATAAGGGATGAAATGAAAAAATCTGTACACCTGGCAAGTCGAAAACCTGAAAAGGCGGCTTGGGCAAAAATGGGTATCCCGGTGGACTGAAAACCCGAAAGGGCAGTCCAGGCAAAAGTTAGGGGTAAGCGTAATACTATGTCTCATTGGATCACCTTGCATCCAGAATTCGGCATCAACTATCAGGTTCAGACGGCATCGATCAATCAGCTTCATCTTCAACTAAAGCAGCAGAGTGATGAGACGCTTGAAGACATAAAGGCGATAGCAGAGTTGGAACCCAGTGGGATCATTTTTTCACATAGCTGTTTTGTTTTCCTTTGTACAAATTGTATAAACTCTATTCTGTTCGGCGGTGTTCTCTTACTAGGACGTTAGCCTCTTGTACACAAACGCCTATTTACAGGCAAAGTTCAAAATCAATACAAGCTCATTTTTTCAGACAAATCGCCAATTGTTTTTCCTTTATCTGTTTTGTTTTGCAAAGAACGTCCAATGTTCATTTTTGATATATGCATTTGACATTAATTGCTGATCACAAATATTTGCATACGAAACAAAGGACTAATTACAAGTGACATCGGAAACAGGGGCAGTGAAATTTCTGAGATCTAGTTGCTCTGTCCACCAAGGTACCAAGGTAGGTTCGACTGAAGAACGTAACCAGGATACCTTCACTCCCCCGTAGAGTAAAACAAGAATCAACAATACTCTCCCAAGCAGAGTTGGTCTCCCATCAGCCCCGAAAAGGCACAATATCCCTAGCAAGTCAGCAACACTCGCCCCAAGTAGAGTTAGTCTACTGTCAGCCTTAAGGAAGTTGGATATCCCCAGAAGATCTCAATATTCCCCAGCGGAGTATACAGATATTCCTTAACGAGCATCCCCGGTAGTCTTAATATAAGATTGTTCCCCGATGGAATACAGACACCCCAGTGGAGCCATATCCCCAATACAGTACAGAAGTTTCCCCAGGAAAGTTGAATCATCCTCCCCAGTAGATTCTGGAAGCTTATCCCCAGTAGATGCTGGAAGCTTATCCCCAGTAGAGGCTGGAAACTTATCACCTGCAGAGTACGAACGCATCTCCCCGGCTTTATTCAAAGGTTATTCCCCACCAGAGCTTATAACTGGGTTATCCTCAGCTAATTGCAACGGAAAGACCGTCCTCAGCGAAGTTCTTCCTATCCCCAACGGAGTTCATCAAATCCCTCAACAGAGCTTATCAACGGTATCCCCAACGGAGTTATCGTTAAAATCTCAGCGAAGCATCTCTTCCCACAGAGTAGTTCCCTGCAGAGTAATATCTTCACCAAGTTTATCCCCCATCGGAGTCATCTTCTCCTACCGGTTTATTCTTGCAACCATCATCCTTAGCGGAAACAAAGAACTCTACTCTTCAAATATCAGCCCAGGATTCAACAAGCTCCTGGCATTCGTCAAGGATTTATTTTCCTAGATGAAAATACATTCATAGACATTTCACATTTCATACATCCTGCTTACATACATGATAAAGTGCATACGACACGATTTCATTTATTTTTGAGAACATCATGACATCATGCATTTCATACGTCATAACATTGCATACAACTAATGTTTTGCCTTTTCAGGAAAAAGGTCAATCCAAAGATGATTACTATCAATTGTCGTAGTTCCAGATTCGATACCTGTATCTAGCCAGGGCATATCTGTGAGCGATTGATTATGGATTCGATACCTGTATCTAGCCAGGGCATGTCTGCATGAAGAGTTTAGAGATTCGATACCTGTATCCAGCCAGGGCATATCTGTAGACGACTAATTCCGGATTCGATACCTGTATCTAGCCAGGGCATATCTGTGAGTGATTGATTGTGGATTCGATACCTGCATCTAGCCAGGGCATGTCTGCATGAAGAGTTTAGAGATTCGATACCTGTATCCAGCCAGGGCATATCTGTAGACGACTAATTCCGAATTCGATTCCTGTATCTAGCCAGGGCATATCTGTGAGTGACTGATTGTAGATTCGATACTTGTATCCAGCCAGGGCATGTCTGCATGAAGAGTTTAGAGATTCGATACCTGTATCCAGCCAGGGCATATCTATAGACGACCAGTTCTAGATTCGATACTTGTATCTAGCCAGGGCATATCTGTAGACGACTAATTCCAGATTCGATTCCTGTATCTAGCCAGGGCATATTTGTGAGTGATTGATTGTAGATTCGATACCTGTATCCAGCCAGGGCATGTCTGCATGAAGAGTTTAGAGATTCGATACCTGTATCCAGCCATGGCATATCTGTAGATGACTAATTCCATATTCGATTCCTGTATCTAGCCAGGGCATATCTGTGAGTAATTGATTGTAGATTCGATACCTGTATTCAGCCAGGGCATGTCAGCATGAAGAGTTTAGAGATTCGATACCTGTATCCAGCCAGGGCATATCTGTAGACGACTAATTCCAGATTCGATTCCTATATCTAGCCAGGGCATATCTATGAGTGATTTGATTCTTGTATCTAGCCAGGGCATATCTACATGAAGAGATTGAAGATCAACACCTGTAACAGGCCAGGAAATTATCCTTCTTTCTCAAGTACGCAAGTCCTCGCTAAGGAATCTCTTACGCGATCGACAACCCCCGATGGCATCTTTAAGCCCATCTCCACAACTATCCATTATATTTCCAAATGGCATCTATAAGCCCATTCCCGACAAGGTTCTGTCACATCTCCAGATGGCATCTATAAGCCCATCCTCTTATCCACCATCTTTCCAAATGGCATCTGTAAGCCCATTCCCGACATCACGTTGCTGATATTCTACTATGCGAGTGCAAATTTCTAGGCACTTTAGTATTCAATCATCTTCTACCTTCGGATCACGAAAGGCACGCAAGCCAATCTACATTCTCAGGTCTAAGAAGATTGAACAGGGGCAACTGTTGTACCCCAAAATTTTCCCTCCCATATTCTTCAAGATTTGTCAAGATCAATCTTCAAATGGTTCAAAATCTATCAAGGGTTGCACAGTCAAACATCCTCCTAAGCCAGTCAAAATTAGGGTTTTGTTTCTCTCAAGGAAGTTGAGGTTTTCAATGGCTCAATCAAGTCCCATATGCCTATATACATTGTCAAGCATCCACATGTCAAGTTTCAAGGTTCACAATGCCAGTTTGCACAGTCAAAAGCCCTAATTGCTTCACAATCAACTGTAGGGGTAAAATGGTCATTTGGCAGTCAAAAGTCAAAATTTTTGGTCAACATCTTATTTTGAGCACACAATCATTATTTGATCAAATCTTGATCATGATTCCACAAGCATGGCTCAAAAATCATCAAGATGCAAAAGTTTCCATTTTTGGACAGTTGAAAAGTCAACTGTAACTTGACTAAGGAATAACGTTTTCATGGTTCATCAGAAAAATCCCATCCAATGCTCACTATGAAGGGGATGACATTTCCTACAACTCATCTTCACATTCCAAGTCCAAGAAATGCTCTCACAAAAAGTTATCAATTTCTACATTATAGGTCATTTTTAAAAGTCAACAAAAATGCACTTTAAGTCAAAGACCATAACTTGAGATTGGTAAATACAAATGACATGGGACCAAAGGCATTGGTTAGAGGGCTTCAAGACCTTTCCAAAATGTCCAAGAACATGTTCATATGATCAAAATTGAGCAAGATATGCATTGGAGAAGTTGGGAAATTTTTGTGAAATGGCAAAGGTCAACTATCCTTAAAACTTCAATTTTTGACAAAAGGGCCCACTTTCTTCCACTTGATTCAGCCTTGTCATGCCATACACGTGTCCCATGATTAATTTCAAGATCAAACATTCATTTTTCCATTTTATTTAATTTTTATTGATTTAATTCATTTTAAATCCATAAAAATTCAAATAAAATCTAAAAAATTAATGGAATAGCATCTTTTGATTTGAATAGCTTTCATGTGTCATATGCCAGCTACCAAATTCGTGCCAAGCCTTTTTGTGCATAAAATCTTGAATTTGAACCAAAAATGGAAGGTTCTTTAATGGTGGTCAACAAGATCTCAAGGCTTCAATGCACAAGGATACAAGCCCAGCTGCTGACCTAATTTCGTTCATACATACATAAGCAAGCATTACAAACCTAATTCGGAACCCAAGCATTGCTGAAACGGCAAAATCAAAACTAAAAAATTGTTGGAAAAGTGAGAGATCTAGAATAAGGTTGCAGGCATTTTGAGATCAAAAGAAGCACGTAGTCTTCCTCCTTGCTATCCACTGAACCTAAAGATACCAATATCACGTCCTAAGATCCACTGAATAGCGCTGTAAGTTCTCAAATACAGACCTCTGAACACGAAACCTCAATCCTCCATTCTTGCATTTTTCCTCAAAAATATTGGCATAGTTATGTTTCTTGTTTGATTTCTAATCTAATGACAATAGCCAATTTCGTTTTTAGGCCCTATACTGTGATACCCGATTCTAGGGTTTGTTTGCTTGTTTTTTAGGCGTTTTCAGTGCAGGAAAAATTGGCCACCATAATGGGTATAGGAGTGGTCAGGAGATGGAAACGAGACCAACCATGGTTTTGGAATTAATTTTTGAAGCCTATGGATGATTTTCAGAAGAGTCTACGAAACTACCTGCGGATAAAAATCCGCAAGTAACTGAACCAGCAATTTGATGAAGAAGACGATGATATGTCTTCACATCACTGGTCCATTCAAATTAAAACGCGCGTGTTTTTTTTTTATTTCTAGGATATTGCTTTTATTACATATAATGCTAACTGCCTATTGTTATGATGAATGAAACACGCTGGCTCAGTGGCTAAGGCGTACAGGCGTTGAACGTTGGGACCTGGGTTCGATTCCCAGGTCCACCCAAAGTCTTTATTTTCTTTTCCTTTACATGTTCACGTGCAGATTCCTAAAGGCAGGTCCACCATGCATCCCAGACATCCAGGTGCCAAGTGTCTCAAGGCAGCAATCCAAAGGTCATGAGAGAGGGAACACCATGTTCCCCAGTCAACTATGCCATGGACAATTGCAAAAGGTCAAACGTGGCTTGGCAACAATTGGGCTTCCAATTTCCACACAAACCTCCATTCTGGGCCCAGAACTCCCCTTGGTTCATTCTTTCTTTCCTTTTTATTTTATTTTATATTTTCTAGTTTATTTATTAAATATGTTTTCTAATTACTATTATTATCACTAAAACTAACATAATTAATTTTTCACAATAAAATTCAAAAACTAAAAAAATGTAAATATTTCATTTATTACTATTATTATTAATTTCACTCTTTTATTTTGTAAATAAATTCTAAATATAATTAACTTAGTTTAATTAGAATAATTTTAATCTTTTTTTTCATAATAAATAAAATCAAGCTTAGAATTAGGTATTTATTTTTGACTTTTAAATTTCTTTTATTTTATTTCATTAAAAACATAAAAAACACAAAAAACATTTTTTTTCTTTTAATAAATTAATTAATTAGTAATTAGGCTTAATTTCATTAATTGCAAAAACAAAGGACAAATTCAATTCTTTTCTCAAAAAAAAGGGTCAAAACCCTAGGACGTCCCGATTCATTCTTTCGCGCGCATGTTTATTTTAATTCATCATGTTTATGTATCTGCCCCGGAAATGTAATAGTTTAATTAGGCTTTTATCGCTTTATTTACTTTTCTCGCACTTATTTTCCAAACGGGTTATGTTTTTGGCGATGTATAGACCCGCGCCTTGTAATAGCGTAGATTTACCTTTCCGCAATTTATTTTCCGCACTCTTAACTGTTAAAAATGCATGAAAGACTTATATGACAAATAAAATCAATCCATAGCTCACAAATGCATGTTCAAAGATAAACATAAACTGAAACAACACACATGCACATGCCACTCTTAGGGTACGCCTCACTGGTTGCCTCGACGTGGTCGTCAAGTATAGGGTGTTTTAGAGGTCGCCCTCCTGTCTAAAGGTCCAGTTGCCTCGAAACGGTTGCCTCGGATAAAAGATCTAGGACATTAGGGTTATCGCTAAGGCGTCCTACTATTGCTTTGGTGACCACACATGTCCCTCATAATCGAATTGACCCGAACAACTCCAACGATGGTGCTACCTACCTCTCAATGGTGGGATAGCACTATCTAAAGGGCTCTTACACAGCCTAATTCCTTAGAGTAGGTAGATTTCTCCTGGGTACTTGCTCTTTCAAAAAAAACAAAAACATCTTTTCGCACCTACAATTTCAAAAGGTTTTCAAACAAATATTTCATACACTCTTGAGGACAGATACAAGAGTTACTTAGAAATTTTTCAAACGAAACTTTTTCAAAACCCACAAACACTTGAAAAGCAAACAATTTTTGAAAACATAAGAGCAAGTACCTAAGAGCCCGTGGATAACCACGGATAGAAAGGGTGCTAACACCTTCCCTTTCTATAAATCTACCTCCCGAACCGAGAAACATTCTCGAAAAGGAATTTTGCTTTGCTTTTGTCCTTTCCATGTTGGAGAATATAAAAGACGGTGGCGACTCTATTTTACCGCGACATTTCGCGAACCAGCTTAAAAAACAGTCAGTTCTATTTCCACCGATCACAGCGCCGATACCATTACCAAGTGCATTGGATGGCCCATCAAAGAATATGGTCCATCGGGATCCTTGTTCAGGTCCATCGTATGGCCTGATTTCTTCACAGTTGTCTAATGTCATGATGTCTTCATCCGGGAATTCAAACTTCACGGATTGATAGTCTTCTACAGCTTGATGAGCAAGATGATCAGCTAGCACACTGCCTTTTATGGCTTTCTGGGCAGTATACTGTATGTCATATTCTGTTAGGATCATCTGCCACCTAGCTATTCTTCCAAATAGAGCAGGCTTTTCGAAGATGTATTTTATTGGATCTATCTTAGATATCAATAAGTTAGTATGAGTCAGCATATACTGTCTTAGCCGGTGAGTAGCCCATGCCAGAGCGCAACAAGTTTTCTCGAGCAATGAATATCTGGTTTCACAGTCGGTAAAATTTTTGCTCAGGTAGTAAATAACGTGCTCTTTTTGGCCAGACTCGTCATGCTGCCCCAATACACACCCCATTGAGTTTTCTAAAACATTCAGATACATGATCAGTGGTCTTCCCTCGACTGGTGGCATCAAAACAAGAGGCTCTTGCAAGTACTCTTTGATTTTGTCGAAAGCAGTTTGGCATTCATCATTCCATTTGACTACTTGATCTTTCTTCAATAGCTTGAAAATTGGCTCACAAGTAGTTGTTAGGTGAGAAATGAATCTGGCAATATAGTTCAAGTGTCCCAGGAATCCTCTGACTCCCTTCTCAGTACGAGGAGCAAGCATCTCTTATATTGCTTTAACCTTGGTAGGATCGACCTCAATACCTTTGTTACTGACGACAAAGCCTATGAGCTTATCGGATCGTACTCCGAATGTGCACTTGTTTGGATTCAACCTCAGCTTGTATTTCTTCAGTCTCTCAAACAACTTTTGCAAGTGATCAAGGTGCTCTTCCTCCATTTGTGATCTGGCTATCATATCGTCTACGTAGACCTCTATTTCATGATGTATCATGTCGTGAAATAAAGCTACCATGGCGCGTTGATAGGTTGCCCCAGCGTTCTTCAGTCCGAATGGCATCACCTTATAGCAAAATGTGCCCCATTGTGTGACAAATGTAGTTTTCTCCATGTCCTCAGGTGCCATTTTGATTTGGTTATAACTTGAGAATCCGTCCATGAAGGAAAACACTTTGTGTTGTACTGTATTATCAATCAGGATATCAATGTGGGGGAGTGGAAAATCATCTTTAGGGCTTGCCCTATTCAAATCTCTATAGTCTATGCACATTCGTACTTTGCCATCTTTTTTAGGTACAGGAACAATGTTGGCAACCCATTGAGGATAGGAAGTGACAACCAAGAATCTCGCATTGAATTGCTTCATGACCTCTGCTTTGATCTTTTCTAACATATCAGGTCTCATGCGGCGGACTTTTTGTTTTACTGGTGGACAATCCTCTCTTTTAGGTAGACGATGTACCACGATGTATGTATCAAGTCCTGGCATGTCTTCATATGACCAGGCAAAGATCTCAACATAATCATGCAATAGCTGAATCAGACGCTCCTTGACACTCAGTTCCAGATTGGCACCCACCTTGACCTCTTTTTTATCCTCCTCGGTACCCAGATTTATTGTATCTACAGGTTCCTCGTGAGGCTGAATGGCTTTTTCCTCTTGTTGTAGTAGTCTGGCTAGTTCCCCTGGTACTTCACAATCTTCCTCACCTTCGTCTTCGGCTTGGTAGATTAGATCCTCAGAGTCACAAAAGGCCATAGCAGTATCGTTACCCATGGGATCCAGAATGGAGGGGTACCTGCATTTGTGAGTGTGGGTGTGTGTAAGGGTATAGCCATCCTTTTAAAAAATAAAATGTAAAAGAAAAACAATGAACACAAAAGTTTGTATGTGAAAAACGTCCATGATTCATTGAATGTCATATGAAGATGAAATAATAACCCTTACAAATGGACCATTGTGCCTCGGGCAAGACACAAGGTTTTAAAGGTGCGAATTGTTTGTGAATATTACAAGTCCAACAGAAATGTAAAGATAAATTATTGAGGGATGAAAGTTATTGGGACAAAATCTCTGGCCTCCCAATTGCGAAGTCCTCCATTGATAGTAGGAAAGATCCAATCCTCCAAGTTGCAATCTTTTTCACCATCTTCCACCGCATTGACCTCTCGGTTACTAATCTTCAAGGGTGACCCTCCAGCACGGGCACAGCGTACAGCCTTCTGAGCACTTGAAGTGAACCCTAAACCAAACTTGTCAGATTTATACGGAATATCCGGAAGTTGCCCCCAGATGGTGCATCCACCCTCCTCTACCACTGCCTTGGCGTCCTTCATAGATGACATCCGGAGTGGAGGTCTTGTAGTCTTGGGAATCTGGGACACAATCTTGGTTACTGCTACCTCTTGGGGGACTTCTTCAAAATGTTGAAAAGGAGTTTCAATGAACTCGCCGTCCAATTCCACATACTTGAAGGAATTGAGGTGGATAATCATATATTCTTCCTCTCCGTGGACAGTGATAATTTTTCCCTGGACCAGATATTTCAGCATCTGGTGCAGTGTAGAGGTGATAGCGCCGACATTATGGATCCACGATCGTCCTAGCAGACAGGAGTAAGAGGGGCGGATGTCCAATACGTAGAAGGTTGTGTTGAATGTTTGAGTCTCAACCTTTATGGGGATATCCACCTCCCCGTGTACCATCCTCTTTGAGCCATCAAATGCCCTTACGACTATGTTATTGGGTTTCAACATCAGTCCTTCACAGTCTAGTCTGTTGAGAGCTTTTTTTGGTAAAACATTCAAAGATGAGCCAGTGTCCACCAAGACATGGGCCAAAGTTGTGCCCCTACATTCCACAGAGACATGTAGTGCCTCGTTGTGCTTTCTTTCCCTTGGTGTCAGATCAGCATCTGAGAAGCCTAGGCCGTTATCCGCTATCAAGCTGGCCATGCAATCTTGAAATTGGTCAGCAGATGTCTCTTGAGGCACATGAGCTGTCTTTAGGAACTTCACTAGGGCTTTCGCATGTGCCTCGAAACATAGTAACAATGCCAGTATGGATATCTTGGAGGGAGTTTGCCCCAACTGTTCAACTACATCGTAGTCGCTCCTCTTTATTATTTTCAGGATCTCCTCCATTTCCTTCTTGGAGGCCTCGGGGATAGTCAGTGAATGAGCCTTCGCCCAGACAGGCTCTACTTGAATACTTTTTCCTCGAGTTTCAGCCGCAGGCATGTTGGTAGGAGTGACAGCAGGGGTTGTATCGTCTTCGTCAATAGGAGCACTTGTAGAGATTATTGGTACGAAAGTAACCTTTAGAGCAGCCATGGGTCCAAAAACTGCCTTTGGGGGGGCAATTTCTGGAGAAAAGATTCTACCGCTTCGGGTAATCTTACTGGTTCCGGAAATATTGCTAATGTCGGAGTATTCTTCTTCGGAGCTTATTTCTTTGGCGGACAGCCCATCTTGTTTGATGCCATGGTAGTAGATGTCCCCACTGTAATTCCACGGTACAGTTTTGTCTAATTCATATGGGACTGGCCCAGGCATTGTGATTATAAGAGGAGTAGCTTTTGGAACTGATGTAATTCTAACGGGTCTTTTGGAGACCCTGGAAGAATTGGCAGAGATGGTAATGATTGAAACGTCTTCAACAGGAACAGGTTAAACAAGAGTACTGTCAAACAGAATCTCTTTGTTATCTATCAAGCGTTGAATGCCTGTTTTCAACAAAAGGCAATCAGTTGGTGAGGATAAGCAGAAGTGGCAGCCTTCATTACAACCCGGGAAAACACCGGTTTTCAACAAGTTTATCTTAATGATTAGGAGTGGAGTTACGAGTTCATCAACTGTGGTAATAAACAAATTTTCTTCAATAGCATTGGTGTTGTGACCATGTCTGGGCATAGGAGTATAAATGAAGTTTGGCTTCTCGGGCGCATCAAACTCAATTTCTTTTACCTCTATAAGGTCTTGAATTTTGTTTTTCAAAGCCCAACAGTTGTTAGTGTCGTGACCCGAACTTTCAAAATGATATGCGCAACGGGCATTTGGGTGAAAATGAGGGGATGCTGTGTTGGGGTTTTTTGGAGCTTCTTTCAAAGTTACCAGATTGGATTTTAGAAGGCGCGGTAATACTTGAGACAGAGTCATATTGATTCTGGTGAATTGTCGGACTAGCCTTTCCACCCTCGGTTGATTACTTCTTGGTTTATCATATGTGGGCTTTGGGATCATAATAGCCCCTACCATTGGTCGGCGTTTGGCTCTCCCTTGGTTCCTTTGTGGATATACGGCAACTACTTCTTTCTTCCCAATGAAAGGCTTCCTCACAACTGTAGAGGCAGATGAATCCTTCTGAATCTTTCCACTTTTTAAGCATGCTTCCACCCTCTCCGGTCAATATTAACTCAGTAAATCCTACAGATGAGCTTCCAATTAAATGGTTGAAGAAAGGGCCCGATAGAGTGCCTAAGAACATGTCCACCAACTCCCTTTCAGACAGAGGGGGTTGAACTCTTCCAGCTAGATCTCTCCATTTATGCGCGTAATCCTTGAAACCCTCATTGGAAGCCATAGCCATACTCTAAAGTTGAGTACGGGTAGGGGCCAAATCAGCATTATATTGATATTGTTTGTAGAAAGTTGCGGCAAGGTCTTCCCAGTTGTGGATGTTGGCCCTTTCCAGTTGGTAAAACCAGTCGAGTTGTGTTCCAGATAGGCTATCTTGGAAAAAATGCACCCACAAGTCTTTATCAACGGAGTGTGGCTGGATCTTTCTCACATATGATCGGAGGTGCATCTTAGGACATGACACTCCGTCATATTTTAGAAACAAAGGTACTTTGAATTTCGGAGGAATCACGATCCTCGACACTAGTCCCAATTCTTTAAAGTCTAGACCTGGCACCTTTTGTATTTCCATAGCACTCAAACACTCTTCAAGATGTCTGTACTTATCATCGGCTGGAGGATACTATTCCTCAAAGTAGTCTTCCTCTTCTTCCTCCTCTTCAGATTCTGACGGAACCGCTGTTTCCTTTCCTTTCCCCTCTCCTTCACCAGATGTTGTTGTGAAATTCAAGGTTCTTCTAGTCTGTCCCTGAAACCTTCTCCCCGTGTTTAAAACCCCGGTGACCTTCTTCGTTTTCTTTTTTCTTTCCTCGGCCAACAGAGTCTTCAATTCCTCTTGCCCCTTGGCTAGGGTCATAAGTAACTATTGAAATTGCGTGTTCTGAGCTTGGAGATATTTGACTGTCTATTCGAGATCCATCTTACTGAAATAAATAGTAGAGAGATGAGGAAACTCGTTGCAAAAGACCTGTTTATGTTATGATGAATGATATGTGCATATGAAATGTTTTCAAGGATTTCAAAGATTCAAGTTCGTTTTAGACAAAAAGAAAACACACGTTATATTAATAAGATAAAGTTTGAGTACATCAATGCCCCTTGGGCAAAATAATACAAAACTCTAAGATAAAAAATTAGTGCATATCCTCTTTGGTGCAATGTAGGCATTTAGAGTCTGCTCCTCATGAAGTAGCCTAGTGAGTTCCAAAACCTTCTTCTCGCTTGCGTAGAATTGGGCTTCGAAAGTATCTCGCTCTCCTTTGATTTGTATCCAATCCCTTTGTAGGTCTTCAAGAGATGTGGGCATGTCAGGATGTAGGATAGTGTATGGAACTTCTCCCTCCTTAACAGGCTCAATAATTACCGGAAGAATGGAAGGATAAGGCATCATAAGAATTTGTGCACGGGTTCGTACCCACTTGAGGTAAGGCTTGAGAGGAATGGAATTCTTGTGCCCCAAAGTCTTGCTATCCACCTTGTTTAGCATCCTCCAAGCTCGGATGAATCTCTGGTGAAGACCTTGATCGTCATTGTCGTAGTCGAATACCAAACCTTGAATCACCATCTCGTGCGGGCCATCCCTTCGGGCGTAACCAAACTGTCTTAAAGCTAATCATGGGTTGTAGGTGATGCCTCCCTTAATGCCAAGTAGAGGGACATTAGGGAATTCCCCACAATGGTCAACAATGATAACATTCTCTTTGGATCGGGAGCACCAATGAATATCTAAATGTTTGAGCTTCATTAACCTTTGTGACCACCTTGAACCTTGCTCATTCTTTAAGACTGATTGGGGAAGATGAGAAATAAACCATCTTGCCAAGAGACAAGTGCAACACATAAGGACACCTCTTTTCCTCATTGTGCGAGTGTGAAAAGAGTGTAGGATATCCCCTAGCAATGTAGGCACCGGATTGCGTGACATGAAGATTTTGACGGTGCTCACATCTATGAATTGGTCAGGATTGAGAAATAAAATCATCCCATAGATAAGAAGAGCCACAATTTCCTCAAAGGCTTGCAAGTTTAAGGAATTCCAACAGCTTTGGGCTTTCTCAAACAGGAACTTTGCTAAGAAGCCTTTGACACCACTTCTAGTTTCCCAATGAGTTGTGACATCAGATGAGTGCAAGTGCAGATCTTGTGCAATCTCTTCTGGCTTTGGGTCTCTTTCCGTACCGTTGAAAGGTAGTTGATTGAGAATAGGAATCCTTAAGAGTTAGGAGAATTCTTCCAAAGTATGCACAAGCTGATAGTCGGGAAATGTGAAGCAATGGTGCAAAGGATCAAAGAACTGAAAGAGCACTTTCATCATATCCTCATTTGTGTTGGAGGTGACCAAGTTGAGTAGACGACCATGCCTCTCGGTGAATGGAGAATTCTCAGGGATCCTTGAAGCTAGCTCCTTAAGTTGTGGAGGAATTCTTACAAGGTTGACTTGGATGGTTTTCCTGCGAAGTGAATCCATATCCTACAAAACAAGAACAAAGATGAATCTCCAAAAAACCCTTGAAATGGTTAGTGAATGCATATGATGCTCATGATGTCCATGATGTTATGTACAAGTATGCATATACAAGCAAAGCAGACAAGTTCTTAGTTTAGGCTTGCATGGGGTTTTATGGGTAGGTACCCTCTTGAATTTTAGTTGGCTTAAACCTGTCCTAATAATAGTATCCGGGTTCTAAGGAGCTCAATATCACCAGATTATTTCCTTGGTCATTGTTTCAGCTCAAGCCTCTTTAATGGCGACCGAAATATCCCAAGAAACCAAACCTCAATGAGTGTAGTATCGAGTATCTACCAACTTCGGACTGCACCAAATCCGATCATCTCACTACATCCTAAAGGCCAAGTTGGTCAAGTAAAGGGTTCTAGAAGTTCATTAGTGCTTCATGACATCACTCAGCGGCCCCGTATTCTCTTTGATTAAATCAAAGGCTACCGGTACCCACAAATATGTCGCACTAACATAGTTATTTCTTAAATCATGTCGGTATACCCCACACAGTTTCCACAACATATTGCTATTTACCTATAATGTATCCCAAAACCGGGTAGAGGATTTCAAACCTAAACAAAGAACCATAATGTAAAGCATACAAGTCAAACAATGTAAGAAAATAAATGTGATCTAGCCTTAAGGTAAACCCACTTTTATAATAATCCCCAACAGAGTCGCCAGTTCTGTGATACGGTGGGAGAACTGACTTGGTGTTTTGCGTTTGATCGCAAATGTTGCGGTTAGCAAGAGTCGCCACCAACTTTTCTTTTATCCAAAAAGGAAAGGTGAAAAAGTACAGGAAAGACCTTTGAGATTATTTCTTGAGTTCGGGGGGTAGATTATGAAAAGGGAAGGTATTAGCACCCTTTTCATCCATGGTTTTCCATGGGCTCTTAGTTACTTGCTAGATCACTTGATTTTGTTTTGAAATTATGCTTTGTGTGGTTTTGAAAGTATTTTGTAAAAGAGGCCATTGTTTAGGCGATCTTTGTAATGACTCTCGTTCATAAGAATGTATACAAAGATGTTTGTCTTTTTGAAAATGTTTTCAATGTTTGTAAGATGTTTTTGAAATGTGTGTGTTTGTTTTGGAAAATAGCAAGGATAGTTGTTTGAAATGGAGAAAGTAACTAGAAGTAATCTACCTACTCAAAATGTCTTTCTTGTTCATTTTCTTTTCCTTTGGTATTGTTGTCTTACCATTGATTTGGTAAGCAACCCTATCTTTGGATGTAAACGGGACGGGCGTGGGTCATCGTATAACCATGATTAGCAATGTTGCAAAGTATCTTAGCATTTTGAGGGACCAAGATCATTTTGTAAGACAACTTTGAATAGCGTCATCGAGGGACCAAGATACTTCGCATGCGTAATATGGCCATTTTTTATATAAGGCAACCAAGTGGAGAAACCCTAAGGGTGCTTGTGTGTAAGTGTGTTATTTTCATGCTTGATTTTGTCTTGGATTAGGGTTTTCTATTTGATTTGTTTTTATCTTGCCATACAAACCCTAATTACTAGCATGGTATATAAAAGCGGTAAATTGCGTAATTTAAATATTACTACACTATTACAACATTTTATGGGAGGGGGGAATACAAATTGTGAACTGGGATTTGCAATAATGTAAACTTGATTAAACTATTACAACCAAATACAATTTGTACAAATATTTGAATAAATAATATACAATATAAATATGCAATGGTATGTATGTAAGATAAATATTTTTGCTTTGCTTTTCATATGCCAAAAGAAATTTGACCTAACCCTAATATCTTTAAGAAAAAAAGAAATATTTCTTGAAAAATGGTTAACCCTAATTTCTAAATTAAAAGAAAATAAAGTTCCTTAAGTATTATTTTTTATGTATTTATAAATAATATTTTATGAAATATTTAGTCTTTTTATATGTCAAAATAAATATTTACAAGTGTGAGAAAAAGAATAAATAATTAACCTAATTCTATTTTTTTATTTTACAAGTTTATTAAAGAAAGTATATATATGATATGTAACTAAAATAAAATGTTTTCTATGAGAAAAATAAAATAAAATGGCCCAAAAATATATATTTAGCATTTTTATATTTTTTATGATTTTTAATATTAAGGAAAATATATTTAATAAAATAGAAATGAAAATAAAAATGAATAATAAAAATACATGGACCAAGGGTGCTGCAAGCAAACAGGGGGGTAATATGTTAGAGAAAAAAAGGCCCAAGAATGAGAGGCCCAACGCTGGCAGAAATCAAAAAAATGAACAAAAGTGTGAAAAAATGCAAAAAGGTAGGCACTAAGGCTCGAACCCACGACCTTGGCATTCTCAGCGCGATGCCTTGCCACTGGGGTGGCTGTACATCCGTTAGTTCATATGAAAACAAAAATACATAACATGAATCCCTTCCTTGCCCTGTACTTCGTCTTCTTCCTCAAGCTAGCCAGAACCTCTGTATCTTTCTCATTTCTCCATGAAAATGGAAACTTCCAACATGAAAATGATAGTACTCTTTCCCACGATTTCAGACATGTAACTTATGGAAACTAACAATCAAAGATCAAAACGAATTTTAAAGGCCCTAATTTTAAACCTAATTTTTGCAGAAATTTGAACTCTAAAATTCCCTCTACACAATGAATATAAATTAATTCTATGCACATGGTTGGCTTTAGCACAATAATATCTACATTTTCCTTTCACAAATCATGGCCAATGGATGTCTGTATGAAGAGATAAAAGTTGGAGTTCTTACCTCTTTCAGCTGAGATCGTGAATGGAGTTTGAGTGAGATTTATGAAGGCCTGAAGATTCCTTTAGCTTGCCTGAACCTCCCTGAGTGTGTTCCAATCCTTACCTTGCTTTGAAAATGCCTGAATCTCTCTGTCTAAGTCAACCTGCAAGCTTGAAAAACAAAAATGGCAGATGGAGAAGGAGGTGTTACAGTGGAGGCATGATGGTCTGGAACACTTAGATATGAGGTAGGTAAAGGGTTTGAATGATTAAAACTTGAAACGCACGAGCAACTTTGTGGATTGCTATGCTTGGACACAAACTGCAAGTTTTTGACAGGTTTTTGGTGATAGGGAGTTTTGGAGAGTTTATGGATTTGAGAAATCGTGTTCTAGGTTGAAATGTGTTTGTGTATTAGTATATAGATGGTTTTTAATCCACTGCACAACAGGTTTCTGAGTTGTAGCCTTTTTGCACTCTTACTTGCTTTTTAAGAAAGGTGAAGAGACAAGTTTCCACATGCTTGTACTACTCTGCTTGGAGTTGGTACAAGTCCATACAACTTGTATTTGGTTTATAGGACTTGTGTGTGCAGAGAAAACATGTCCAATGCTCAAGAAGTGAAAAGTTGCAAAAGTTGTGCTTTTCCAAAATGGCAATGTTAACTTTGTGCCATTTATGGAATTAAAGCTTAGACAAAGACTCTTGTGCTTGGATTAAGGCTTTATCATCTGTGCAAGCATTAAATCATGAAGTGAGAAACAAGTTTGAGGCCTGTAAAGCAAGGATTAGGCAGCATAGGTTCAAATTGGAATTTTGTTCTTCATGAAATGGCTTGAATTCAAAGTGAGAAATTGCCAACTTCCTTTCTTTGATTCTCCCTACTCAAAAATGATCTTAAAGAGTTCTTTGACATTTTGGAAAGCTTGCAATGTGCTCTATAACTCATCTTTGAAATGAATTTCAAGATTCCTCTTGGGACTAGGTGAAAAATCGCCATGAAGTTGGCTCAAAAATCTGCCCAAATGGCAAAATTTCACTAAGTTATTTTAGTTTATGAGCATGTATTCACAAAATTATATCTTGAGATCCAAGCATCTTTAGGGAAAAATATGTGAAGCAAAGTTGTAGATTTCATGGAGATCTACAACTTTTATGTTGGGAACTTTCTTTGAATCATCTTGTATCATGGTGAAAAAATGGCTTAAAGTTGAGAAAAAATAAGAAATTTTCTATACTTAGAAAAATTTCTAAGTTAAGAAAAAATTTCTTGATGAAAAAGTTTCACCTCTTGACATGTTTTTATGAATTGTTATCCTTGGCACTTGATTTTGACCAAAAAGTCAAAGTTTGACTTTTCAGTATACAATTGAGTTTTGATCAGTTGACTGCAAATTTCATTTGTCAATCCAATGAAATTGCAATGTTTTGAACCATGTCATTAGGTCAAGATGATACAAATGAAACCTTGTAATCATGCTTCAAATCAATTGGTCATTTTCTAGGTCAAAAATCAGAAATTGCCCTTTCTCAGTCAAAACCCTAATTTTGACCATTTTGCCCTTTTGATGATTTGATCAAATTTCTTGAGGAATTATGGTCCAAACTTGATCAGATGATTCATATGAGTCCAAAATGTTGATGTGGATAAAAAACTATGAAGTTTGACTGTAAATTGGCCATGGTTGACTTTTTCCCCAATATAGTTAATTTTTAGGTCAACTGTCCAATTGATTGATCAAAAATGTGACTCAAGGCTTGAAACTTGACATGAGTAATCTTAGGGCTCCATAATGATCCTTTAAAGTCATATGAAGCATTGATAGTCCAAAAATCTCTGTGCAAACTCAAACCCTAATTTTGGGTCATCAGGGCATGATGAGATGTCTTGAGCTGGTCAAACCCTAATCCAGTCTTGAGTCCAAGAGATCTTGTGAGAAAAGTCTTGATAAAAAAGAGGGAAAATTTTGGGGTAAAACAAGAAGATTATGATATTGTTCGGGTTGAGTAATTGTGGGTTTTTCTTGAATAAAATTTGAGGGTTTTGTCCTCCAAGATCATTGGGATTTAGGGGTTTTTGACAATTCTTTGCTTCAAATTCAGTCGTGCTAAGGGGATTGAGGAGTCGTGCGTTCGCTCGATAAGCTAGCTATAATCGGAGGATTATGAAGGAAGAATTGGGGTCACCATCTTGCGATCAAATCAGCCAAGCAGAGGGTTTGAGAAAAGGTTTGGGTTCTCAACAAGGTAGCTACAACTGGAGGTTTATCGAAAATTAGTGACATACTTGGTTCAAATCAAATCAAGGAAAGAAAGGAGCTTAGTTTTCAATTCAACATATTGGGTTTGAATTTTGGTGACTATTTTCTATCTCTTATACAAACTTTTCAATCATAATAGTAATTATCCTAATTCTACATTCTATAATTAAGGGCGGAGTACCCCACGCGAGAACGATAGGGGGAACTTCCTAAACGAATCGCGTGTCATTTTTTTTTAGTCTTTTACCATTTATTTGCTATAATTTGTGAATTTGCACTTGTGGTTCCAAGTGTCTGGATTTGTAGTGGGATAGACCTATTGCTAAGGACTATAGTAATCACTTTGATTGCTATAATTGGTTTTAACACTACAAATTAAGATAGATTGGACTTAGTGTGATTACGCACACCAAGTGTTCGATAAAAGTCCAAAAGTGCAAATTTGTGGGTTTTATACTCAAAATTCATTGGGAGTAATTGATTACAGTTAAAAAGTATAATTGATCTATTATAATATAATTAAGTGTTAATAATTCTCATTTATTCATTCCATTCGGTTTTACGCATATCCGGTCTTTTCAATAAAGGATCGTTTTTAGACAAGTGTATCTGGGTAGCTTTCATTGTGTTTTAAGTTTTCATTAAAAACTCCTTTTAAAAATCATGGTATCTATTCAACCCCCCTTCTAGATACGTCTTATCGTCTAACAAAACCCTATCGTTGGATGTAAAGGGACAAGTGTGGGTCATTACAGTCATAAAGGTAACTCGTAGGGGCACTTTAGAAGTTTATCGTAAGGGACTAAGATCGTTTACCGAAGGCAGCATCGAAGGGTCATCAAGGGACTATGATCTTTTGTATCAGAGGGACTTTGCTAAAGCGTCCCCACGTTTGAGGGACATGACTGTTTTTATCTGAAGGCAACAAGTGAGGTTACGCTAGAGGTGCATGTGTGAAGAGTGATTTAATTTAGTTATTTTATCTTGATTAGGGTTTTCTAACGGTTTATTTTAGATCTTGCCATACATGCCATAATTACTAGCAGTTATAAGGAAAGCAGTAAAAGTAGAAAATAAAGGTCCTACGCTATTACAATGCTTCGGGGAAGGGGGTACAAACCACAAAACCTGGGAGAAAGAAAGCAAATATAACCCTAATTAAAACTATTACAACCCTTTAGCAGTTACATAATTGGGAAAAAAACTAAATGCGAAAATAATAAAGGTGCGCGAAGATTGTAAAATAAGAGGAAAATCATTTGATGATTAATCTAAAAAGACCTAATTGATTTTAATTTAGAAAAAGAATTAGTTGATTAAAAAAGAACTGTTTAATTAAGCAAAAACCCTAAATTCTAGGTCAATTTTAAGTTAATTAAGAAAACCTAAAAAATTAAATTAGGGTTTATTAATAAAAAACCTAAAACTAAATCAGGGTTAATAAAACTTAAAATTAATTAAAAACCTAAAAAATAAAAATTAGGGTTTTGTTTTAAAAAAGGTTTTGAAAAAAATAGGTTTGTAAAAGAGTGAGAAACATAGAATTGAAAAAAATTACCAAATGAGTAGGGGGGGGTGTTGAACCTACGCCCTTAAGCAGTTTCAACAACAATCATACCACCAGGCTAATGCACTTGTTGTGTCAAGGTAACGCCTCCAACGTGTTTTGTAACAAACCTGCAAAGATAATAGAAATATGAAAAAAAATGGCAAAACTGAGGATCGAACCTGTGACCAGAGAGAGGAGTGACTTAGCGCACACGTTTCTACCATTGGGGTGGCTATACATCCATTTATATTAATCAAACAATTAATATATAATATAAGTTTGAATATATTGGTCGGAGAAGCGCCGAAGCCCTAACTTCGGTCGTCTTCTCCAGCGAGCCAATTCCTACACCTGCAAAAATAGCAAATGTTAGCGCATGACGAAGACTCTACCCCCCTAAGTCAAGCCTTCTAAATCCAATGGTGGTTGCCGTTTGACCTGAATGTGACTATATTCAAAGATACAAAGAAAACTGCTCTTTATGCCCTAGTAATGGCACGATTCTGTTTCTGCACCAAAGCTTACATGTAAAACGTTAAAATAGTTCTAATAATGCATATGAGTTATGTTGGCATGTTAACAACGACTGAAATCATGCTAAACCTTAAAAATCAAAACTCGCCAACATAACAACCGGAGTTCATGCAAGGAAGGGTTCTGGGATTGCTTCGCGATGGATAAGGGTCGGTATCAACTCCTGGAAACTACAGGAAGATGATGTGAAGCTCAAAGTTTCTTGAGAGTGGCTGGAGAATAGGGTTTTGTTTTGCCCTAAATCTTGAATTTTGAGAGATATTTGAAGTGGTTCTTGAGGCATCTTTTTCGTGTCCTTTTGGTTTGGTATTATTAGATATATATATATAGGTCATGAGATTAGGTTAACAAAATTTTTAAAGAATCGTGCATGATTAGGAGAAAAAGATTTGATTTGGAATTATGTCAAACTTGCTATTTTAACCAAGATTTGATTCACAAAACTCCACACGGTCTTTCCAGCTCCCACATAATATTTTGGGCCTCCAACATGACTGAAATCAAAAGTCTTATGCCTTAGTCCATTAGTTTTATATTTTATTTAATTTATTTTGGATTTAACTGAATAAAAATCAAAATAAATAAAATAAAATTAAAAAAGATAATGCATGAATGGACTTATGGGTCTTTAAACATGTCATGAACACGTTTGGATCTGAAAACTTATGCCCAATAGCTCAAAATTACAAATTTGCTCAATTTGGAATTCATGCTTTCTACCAAATTTTCCTAACTTGCAAAGACCATAACTCTCTCAATTTTCATATTTTGAAAGTGACCTTGGACTTTTTGGAAATCTCTAGATTCCCTCTACAACCTCTATGTTGATAATTCTTTCTTTTTAAGAATTTATCTTGATGTAAGTTGTCTTGACAAAAAGTGTCTTTTTGTTGACTTTTGAAATGACTTGTAACGTATTGTCTTTTATCTCTCAAATGATGCACTTTTGGATTTGAGCTTAGAGAGACAAAGTTGTAGAGAATTGAATTTCCTTCAAAATGGGATTTGGTTTGGGAAAATATGATGAAGCATGTGAAAGTTATGCTTGGTCAAAGTTCAGTTGACTTCTCTTAAGGAACCCCCTAATTTGGCAACTTTTGACTTTTGGTGATTTGAGGGATTTTCTTGAGGAATCATGATCAACCCTTTATTAAATGATGGATATCACTTCAAAATGTTGATGTTGACCAAAAATCTTGAGGTTTGACTCTATGTTGACCATGGTTGACTTTTTGTTCAATACAATTAATTTTTAGTCATCTGAGCAATTGACAGAGCAAACCTGTGATGCAAGGCTTGAAACTTGGTATGAGCGTTGTTAAAGATACATGAAGAACCATGAAAACAACTTGAGACCTTGATAACCTAATCTTCCTTTAGAAATACCAAACCCTAGTTGTGGACCCATTGCTTAGGAGGAGAATTTGTCTAATCAATTCTTAAACAACCTTAAGCATTTGAGGACCTTTGGAGAATGTCTTAAAGAAAAATGGGAGGGAAAATTTTGGGTAAAACAACTGCCCCTATTAAATCTTCTTAAACCTGAAGAGTTAGATTGGCATATCTGCCATTCGTGACTTGAAGGTAGAAGATGATTGAACACTTAAGTGCCCAAAAATTTGCACTCGCCTGTGCAGGAAGTATCGTTATTGGTTGATTATACCAAGAATGGGCTTTAAAATGTCATTCGGAGAGTGACGGGATGTAGTCGGAGATGAGCTTATAGATGCCATCCAGAGTAACTATTGATAGGAACATCAGAATAAGTCTACGCCAGACTTTATCTTAGAAGATGTGTTTGGAATGAGTTTAGGCCCGACTTTGTCCAAAAGAATATCAAAGTGAATCTACGCTTGATTTTATCATAATGAGGTACTAGAATGAGTCTATGCTCAACTTTGTCTAGAAGATACGTTTGGAATGAGTCTACGCCTGACTTTGTCCAGAAAGAGTATCAGAATAAATCTATGCTTGACATGCTAGAATGAGTCTATGCCCGACTTTGTCTAGAAGATATGTTTGGAATGAGTCTATGTCCTACTTTGTCCAAAATAGTTTTAGAAGGAATCTACGCTTGATTTCATCTGAACTAGAAGATGCCTACACCTGACTTCAACTACAAGAGGTATTAGAAGGAGTCTACACCTGACTTTTTCCAATAGAGTTTCCAGAAGGAATCTACACTTGATTTCATCTGAATGATGCACTATAAGATGTTTATGCCCGACTTCATCTAGAAGAGATATTGGAAGGAGACTATGCCTGACTTTTTTTTTCCAAAAAGAGTATCTGAAGGAAATCTACGCATGACTTCATCTGAATGATGCACTAGAAGATGTCTACGCCCGACTTCATCTAGAAGAGATATTTTTTCCGAATTACTCACTGGGGGAAATGCTTAAGTAGCTACTTGTCCAATTTAGTCTCTGAGGGGAATTGTATGATCATGTAGATATTCGCCTCGTTCTTTTTCAAGAATTACTCTGTGACATGTTAGAAAATTGTTGATGATGTTCGTCTGTTTGTGAACTTTACCTGAAAAGATAGAGTTAGTATTTATGCAATGTCATGATGTATGCAGTTCATTGCATAATGATGTATTTATGCATAAATGAGAGCGTGCTATATACGTTTCGTATGCATATGCTATGATAAATGATGTACGAATATGAGATGTCATTGAAATATATCGGTAGCTTCGTATAACATTTTTTATTGGGAAAATAAATCCCAGACTACTGTTGGGGATGACAAATATATGTGATCTTCAATCTTGTTTAGAACGTCTCTGCTGAGAATTCTTGCTTTCTGTTTGAGGAAACTCCGCTGGGGAATTTGATTTCTTCTTGGGGAGAAAATTTCAAGAACATCGGTCGTTCATCACTCTATTGGAGAGCTTAATTCTTATATACCCTGACTGGGGATAAAAGAGATGTATAACCTTCTGTGGTGATGTCTGATCAAATTTTCGATATGGATGCCGACTCGTCTGAGGAGGATAAGATTAACTGATATCTGGTTCAATTTTAGATTTCATAGCAACTCTCTGGGCATAGTGGTATGTACTACCCTTTGTTGGAGAGAGAAGTTTTGTTGGTGATTTGTAGTAGTCAAAGTGATAAATACAAGCTAGGGATACTATATCTTGGTTGGGAAATAAACCCTGTTAGGGAAATAAACTCCGCTGGAGAATATGATTTGCTGAGGGATATGCTCTACTGAGGAATTTTACCGTGTTGGAGAAATAAGCTCAGTTGAGGGAGAGAATTTCTGTGAAATGTGCTGATGATATATTCTTTGATGAGTATTGGGACTCCGTAGGTTGACTTCATTGCTGGGAAAAATCATACTCCTTTGTCTGCTAGGGGGATCTGGTTGTGAGTATAATTAGGATATTTCAGACTTGTGGGGAATGTGTCGAGTTTGTGAATATGACTCCGCGGGGGATAATCTTATTGAAACTGCTCTGTGGAGACTATCCCATGGAGGTTGTTCTGTGGGGATCTATGGGCGACTTGAACATTATCCTGCCTCCTAAAGTCTTGAGTAAATACTTATTCTTGTTTTTATGCATATATTTGTTAACGGTAATCATATTCATATGCATGTGTTCATTTAACTTAGTCATTGGACGTTTTTGCAAACAAAACAGAAAAAGTAAAACAAAAATTGATTTTTGAAATTGTGTTTATATTGATAGTTTGCCTATAAACAGGTGATTGTTGTACAAAGAGACGGAAATCCTAGTAAGAGGAAATCATCGTGAAATGAAGAGAGTACAAAGTGAAAACAAAATATTTAGTTAGGTGTAAATAATCTTGTCAGGTTTCAACTTTGTTATTGCCTCTATGTCTTCGAGCATCTCATCCCTCGCTATCGGAAGAAGTTGATTAAATTGATCAGCACCATTCAGACTTGACGTTAGTAATAAAACTGGCTGTGAGTGATCCAACGAGACATAGTCGTATGCTTTAATCCCTAACTTTTTCCTGGACCGCCCTTTCGGGTTTTCAGTCCACCGGGATACCCTTTTTTTTCCCAAGCATCCTTTTCAGGTTTTCGACTTGTCGGGTGTACAAGATTTTATATATATCCCTGATTTTTGTCTAAACCCTTTTGGTTCATCAGGATGCCCTTATTTTTTCCTAGGCCAGTCAACCTAGCGGGTTTTTTCATGTGTAGTATCTTTTAACTATGCATGTATTCACATGGTATGGAAGATCTTCACCGTCCATGGTGGTAAGTATCATTACGCCACCCAAAATTACCTTCTTGATTACAAATGGTCCTTCGTAGGTAGGAGTTCATTTGCCTCTAGGGTCACCTTGTGGTAGAATGATGCGCTTTATTACCAAGTCACCAGCCTGATATACTCGATGCTTAATTTTCTTATTGAAGGCTTTGATCATACGATTCTGATACATCCGACTGTGACAAACGCAAGCCTCTTCTCGTCAATCAAATTCAACTGATCTAGCCTAGTCTGAATCCATCTGTCTTCGTCCAAGTCTGCATCTTTCATAATTCTCAAGGAAGGAATCTGAATTTCGACAGGTAAGATAACTTCCATACTGTAAACTAGAGAGAACGGGGTTGCCCTAGTTGATGTCCAAGCTGAAGTGCGATAACCATGGAGAGCAAATGGTAACATCTTGTTCCAGTCTTTATATGTTACTGTCATCTTCTGTATAATCTTCTTGATGTTCTTATTGGCGACTTCCACTGCGCCATTCATCTTCAATCGATACGAAGAAGAGTTATGGTGTTGATCTTGAACTACGTGCAGAGTTCCATGATCATAGTATTATTCAGATTAGTATTATTGTCTGTGATAATCCTCTCGGGGATGCCATACCGATAGATAAGGTTATGATTAATGAATCGGGCAACCATATTCTTAGTAACAAAGGCAAATTAGGTTGCTTCAACCCACTTTGTGAAGTAATCAATGGTGAAGAGGATGAAGCGATGTCTGTTGGAAGAAGTAGGTTTGATCTCTCCAATCATATTGATACCCCAAGTCAATACATTCAGAGGTACTGGAGGCACATGTACTTTGTCAGCATAGATCTGGCACTTGTGACAAGTTCTCGAGTGGTGATGACAGTCATTTCCATAGTCGACCAATAGTAACCTGCTCTAATAATTTTCTTAGCCATAGTATGTCCACTAGAATGAGTACCAAAGATACCTTTGTGCATATCTTCTATAATCTTCTTTGCCTCTTCCTTGTCCATACAACAAAGTAGAGTCGAATCATGATTACGCCTGTACAAAATTCTGTTACTTAGGAGGAATTTAGTTGAGAACCTCCATAGGAATTTCTTGTCATTGATAGATGCTCTTTCAGGATACTCTTGAGCCTCACGATATCTTTTCACTTCATGAAACCAAGGTTTCTCTTATATTCCGTTAGTGTCAATTTTGTAGCACTGTACAGGTTAGTCTAGCTTTTAAATGGTAATTCTGGGAGCCTCGTTATCCCATATGACTTTGAACATATACGACATGGTAGCTAATGTGTCTGCCAACTGATTCTCTTCTCGCAGGATGTGCTCAAAAGTGATCTCTTCGAAGTATGAGATTAAGGTAAGCACATGTTCTCTATAAGGAATGAGATTCGGGTGCTTAGTATCCCATTCCCCCTGAATTTGGATGATTACCAGGGTTGAGTCCCCGTATAAGCTTAAGAACTTGATTCTCATGTCAATAGCAGATTTACTACCCATGATGCACGCTTCGTATTCAGCCATATTATTGGAACAGTCAAAACATAATATGGAAGTGAAGGGTGTATGGCAACCCTAAGGAGAGATAAGTACAACACCAATTCTGTTACCAAGTGTGTTAGAAGCTCCGTCAAAAACCATGGTCCATCGGGGTCCTGGCTCACGTGCTTCATACGGTCCAAGTTCTTCACAATCTATAACTAGCATAATATTCTCGTCCGAGAATTCGAAGTTCATAGATTGGTAGTCGTCCACGGCTTGATGAGCCAAATGATCTGCTAGTAAACTTCCTTTGATTGCTTTCTAAGTGGTGTACTGAATATCGTATTATGTCAAGACCATTTACCATCTGGCTAATCTTTAGGAGAGAGCGGGTTTCTCAAATATATATTTGATGGGATCCGTTTTAGAGATCAACAAGGTAGTATGACACAACATATACTATCTTAGTCAGCGAGCAGCCCATGCAAAAGCGCAGCAAGTTTTCTCGAGCAATGAGTATCTTGTTTCACAGTCGGTAAAATTTTTGCTAAGGTAGTATATTGCATGCTCTTTTCGACCAGACTCATCATGCTAGTGCAGTATACACCCCCATTGAGTTATCTAACACTGTTAAATACATGATCAGAGGTATTCCTTCAATTGGTGGCTTCAGGATTAGAGGTTCTTGTAGGTACTCCTTGATTTTGTCAAAAGCTATTTGGAAGTCGTCATTCCATTTCACTACTTGATCTTTCTTTAGTAACTTGAAGATTGGCTCACAAGTAGCAGTCATATGGGAAATAAATTTGGCAATATAATTCAGTCTTCTTAAGAATCCCCTGACTTCCTTCTATGTATAAGGGACTGGCATTTCTTGGATAGCTTTGACTTTAGTGGGATCAACCTCGATTCCTTTACCGTTGACAATAAAACCCAGAAGTTTACCGGATCTCGCCCTAAAGGTTCACTTGTTCGGACTCAATCTCAACTTGTACTTTTTCAGCCTCTCAAACAACCTATGTAAATGGTCCAGATGCTCTTCTTTAGTCTGTGATATGGCTATCACATCGTCGACGTAGACCTCTATCTCGTGATGGATCATGTCATGGAACAAAGCTACCATATCACGCTGATATGTTGCACCGACGTTCTTTAACCCAAAAGGCATAACCTTGTAGGAGAGTGTGCCCCACTGTGTAACAAAAGTAGTCTTTTCCATGTCTTTAGGTGCCATCTTGATCTGTTTATACCCTGAGAAACCTTCCATGAAGGAGAACACCTTGTGCTGGGCGATGTTGTCGATTAAAACATCAATATGTGGAAGTGGGAAGTCATCTTTGGGGCTCGCTGAAACAACTAGCCAAACCGTCACCCGATAATAAAATCAATGAAGTCGCCACTGAACGTCTTTTATCCCGCCGAAAGGGAAAGGTAAACATCGAGAAAACCTGAAGAGGGTGAAATCACGGTCTTGCAACCATAGAGATTGGGTAAGGGAGTCTGTTACGCGAGGGGAAGGTATTAGCACCCCACACGCCTGTAGTACTCTATGGTATCCACTCTTGTTTGTTCTAATTTAAGGGTGTGTTAGGATCTATATCTAGCCTGTACAGGGAATGCATGCAAAAGAAAGCAGAAAAGAATGTAGGGAAAATAAAAGTTGTGCTCGTTCGGGCCCTACCTCAATGCCTACGTATCCCTTTTAAGGAATCAGAGCAGTCGTAGTTCCGCTCATATATTTTGGTTAGTTTGTGTTTTTAGTTAAAAAGACAAAAGCAACAGTCAAGATTGCAAAACATCAAATAAAATGACAAAACATCAACGATGATGATAAAAAAAACAAAATGGAATGATAATACATCACATGGCAGCACAAACTCAGATAATATGATAAGACGTCAGCATGATAACAAAATATTATACAAGACGACAAAACATTACACCTAACAATGATATCGAAAATCAAAGTAGGATGACAAACATACGCGATGGTGAAACATCGACAATAAACATATGTGATGGCAAAACATCGGCAAAAAGATAGAAAGATAGCATGGCAAAGATGATGAAACATCAATAATCCAAATGATCACACCTAACAATGATATTAAGAATCAAGGTAGGATAACAAACATACGCGATGGCAAAACATCGGTAACAAACATATGCGATGGCGAAACTTTGGCTAAAAGATAACAAAATATCATGGCAAAAGATGGAGAAACATCAACAATTCGGATGATAAAACTTCACACCTAACAATGATATTGAGAATCAAAGTAGGATAACAAACATATGCGATGGTGAAACATCAGCAACAAACATATGTGAAGGCGAAACATCCGCTAAAAGATAATAAGATAACATGGTAAAGATGGCGAAACATCAACAGTTCAGATGATAAAATATCACACCTAACAATGATATTGAGAATCAAGGTTGGATAACAAACATGCATGATGGCGAAACATCAGCAACAAACATATGCGATGGCAAAACATCGGCTAAAAGATAGCAAGGTATCATGGCAAAGATGGCGAAACATCAATTTGACAAGGTTTAAAACAAAGCCAAAAGGCGCACAAACAATTAAGATTGGTTTTTATTTTTTACTTTGAAGAAGGATTTAAGTTCATTAGAGACATTTTTATGATTTGCCAAGAATAAGTTTTAGTTTTAAAATGCAATATGCAAAGAAAGGAAAAATAACTAAGGGAGACTAGCCTAGCACTACTCCTAATGTTATCATACAATGATTGACTCTAAGGTTGAGGATGAAAAAGGGAAGTTTCTACCCTATGTTACCATGCATGGATAGAGATCCTAATGTCTAGCTCGAGGACTAACCCTACACGAGCAATCCTAAGGGTGCAGCAAAAAACTGTCATAGATCTTGTGACAAAAACAAGCAAATAGATGGCAAAACATCTGGAGAAACAAAAGCTCGAGCATCACTCAAATACCAAACACCTACAATGCGCAGGCCTAGTAGTAAAAACAGAGGTCCCGTCATAGACAACCAACCAAGCATCAGACCAAAGGTTAAGCCATAACCAAGGGGAGCGTATCACCCGAGTCAATAAGCTATAGAATTATAGGAATATAAAAGGGTCCTTAACCGTGATATCAATTATCAGGGCAAGAAAGATCTAGGGAAAAGACATAGCGCATGTGTACACTAAGCATCATTGTTGGTCAACACAAGCTAAAGAAAGCGTGGGGATCCGATTGCGGGAACCCTTTTCACTTTCCTTTAAAGGACTTAAATTTATTCAGATCTTGGGCACATGTTCGGAGCATCTACTTGTAGAAAGTGAGCATAGGAACAACATGGACTGGAATGTGCGGGGGTCGATTACGAACCCTTTCCGCTCTTTTGAAGACTTTTCACCTGTAATAGTACGGGCACAAATATAAACACACACGTATAATACCTACTCCAAAGGTAGGATTTTAAACAATAACAATTAGCACACCGACAGAATTCTCTTAAACAGGTCTTTAAATAATCTAGAGGGACTCCTGACATATATCAACAACGGAGGTCCCATCATGCAATAGAAAGTAATAAAGAGCGGAAACAGTAAAAAGGAAATAGTGCAATACCAAACGGATAACTATCCGTAGCATTTGAGCAAGAAAAAGAAACCCAAAGAACTTCAAGTAAGATAGCATCAGTAAATAAATCAAGTCACAAATCACGCCATCAAATATATGCACTGAGGCTTCAAATATGAACATATCCCACAAGTGATGTATAACAGTGACAATCACATATATATCCTACAAAAGAATAACAAATATACAAAGAACAAGAATGGTGCAAGCACAACCAATTGTGTTCCACAAATAAAGTGGAACACTACAGCATCAAGTCTAAATGGAAAACTTTTCTCATAGTACCTCGCACATTTAACAGACAAATTAGTGATTTCAAAGAGAAATCATGAATCAATAAGGGGTGGATGATGATATAACATGACAATGGAAAAACATGATGGCAAACATCAAAGAAGTGAATGCAAGAACCTTCAAGCAAATTCAAACGATAACTAGGTCAAAACTAAAGAACTGATGCTCATTTCTTGTCACCATGTTGAATTGACAAGTAAATATCAATCAAGGATCAAAGTAGCAAGAGAAGAATACAAAAAGAGGGATGCCATAAAATGTATCACAAAGCTTGAATCACAAGTTAGTAATGAAAGGGATTCAAACAAAGACAAAGTTAGAAGACTTAAACCATTCAAATACTTGAAATCAAGCTTCTAACATGCTATGAGGATATGATCAAGAGTTTAGAATGTTGGTTTTAAAGCATGTTGCACAAGTGCATTCAATGTACTTCAAAGATTCAAAAGAAAAGAAAGGATTGAACATTAAATTCATAATAGGATGAAATGGTTCAAACATTAGAGGTCAAGTGATCTCAAGTCTTTATGAGACTATCCTTCATGTATCATTCCCCAACATGTTATCATTGGTCATTTGATGACCTCAAACTCAAGACAGAAATTCAAAACTCAAAGCAAACTTCACAAAAGAACATCACTTAGGAGGTATGGATCAAAAGTGCTCATCAACCAATTATGAGAAGTCAAGGAGATTGACTTGAATTGGTGTGAGAAAACAGAAGCAATATGATCATTAAGTGCCAAATTACAGGCCTCACACAGTTTATTGGCCATCAAACATATTGTAACAAAGAATGCAACATCAATTGGTCACTTTCACTTCAAAAATACATAAAAAATAGAAAAGGATTTTAATAATTCAAACCAAAATTTCTATAACATCTTTGAGATGTGCAGAGCTCATAAAACAAGTTTGAAGTTCATGGATAGTAGAGGAGAGGATCTAATGAGGCTCAAAGACAAAAATGAGTTGGCAAAACTACCAAACTAGACAAGCTTTCAAAATAATTTGTGGAAAAATATCCAATCAAGTCAAATAATTCAAGAAAAATGGTTTTCAGATCCTCAATCAATCCATGAACCTTAAACGATATCCAAATTCCAATGGAAACCCAAGTCAAATTGGTTTTGAAATTGAAACTTGCAATGTAAGCAACAAAACCCTAATTGTTTGATTTTTAATCTTAAATATTAATTAGATAAGATCAAAATTCAAACAATTCAAACCAAGATCATGCAAATCACAAGGAAATCCTAAATATCATAAGACATAATTTTTCACATTTTTAAAATTAAAGAAAAGTGAAAAATAAAATCAAAATTCAAACAATTAATCAATTAAACAAATAGTCACATCTCAAAGTAAAATTATAATCAAAAATCAGAAAAATATTCAACCAAAATTATATTCAAATATTAGAATTAAAAACACACATCCCTGATTTTTTTTGTGGAATTTTTGGATCAAAGGAATTATCAAAATAAAATCAAATATCAAACAAACAATTAATGAATCACATGAATATTTAAACCAATCAAAACATTTTTAAAAATTCTTTAAAAAAATACACAAGGTCAAAAACATTATTTTTAAGTTTCATGAATTTTTGTGGATTTTTATATCAAAGAAAACATTAAAACAAAAAAATATACATCAAACAAATAATTAATTAAACTCACGATTTTTTTAACCAATCAAATGATGTTTAAAAATTCAAAAAAAAATAAAATCAAATACTACATGAAATTCTGAGCCTATGACATTTTTTTTATAATTTTTGAATTTGTTTTGATTAGAAAATAAAATCAAACAAAATACCAAATAAAACAAATAATTCAAATAAGACAAAATTCAAATGGACCAATCATATCATGCCACCACATCATCTTCAACCTCCGGACAAACTCAAAAATGCACGCAATACTCAGTCCTAAGGCTCATGTTCATATCAACATAACATGCTCAATTCTACACCATTTTTCATGAAATCAAGGGCAAATTAAAGCAAGCATAAAAAAGAATCCATAGCAACTCGAATCAAACAACATCATCAAGTATAGATCCAACACGAAGCTCATAAAAACTAAAAAAAAACTATCTTCACACAGAGTTTCAAAAACTCCAAAACACGACTCAAGCTTAAATCAAGCACAAAGTATACCTCGGATCTATTTGTCTGGCCACCTAATACATGAAACACATAATCTACATCATCAATTCAAGCTGAATCATACAAATCAAAATTCGGAAAACTCACCTTGAGCAAAAATCTGGAAATACGATTCCCTCACTCTAGAAGCAAACCAACGATGCAAGCTTGATCTCCTTACTTCATCGAAGCTGAGACACCAAGAATTTTGAAAAATGATCCAAGGAGAAGAGAGATTCGAAGCAGTTTGCAGAGACACTTCATAAATTTCAGATCTGGAATTCTTGCAATGGGAGCGTCTTCTCTCTAAACCAAGGCTTGCTACTTGTTATATAGAGTGAGTGGAGGAGGATAAAAGAGGAATTTGGCTCATAAATTCGTTAGAGGGCAAGTTTGGAAATTTTGGCCAAAAATGAGGATGCACATGAAGCCTGTGTTTCACTCGTGCATTTCCTTGCCTTTTGTGCGTTTTGTGAGCCAAATGAGGTCATATATACATGCTCAAAATGGCAGCTCATGATTGTTTGAAATGAAAAAGTCTTGGTGAATTTGCAAAATCGGGCAAGTTTTGTGATTTTTCAATCAAGCAAGTACAACACCACATGGGGCACGAAATGGTGAGTGTGATGGGCCTAAGCATGTCACAAATTGGTCATGGGCTTGATTAGAAACAAAAATAATGGCTGAAACTTGAGTTCTCAAGAATTGGCCATTTTGCATACTTGTCAAATTTCAATAAAATGCCTCAAAATTCCAAAGTTCATAACTTGCTCATACTTTTGAATTTTGACACAAATGAGCACTTTTTGGAAATTGGCCTCACATTTGGTCCACTTAGGTCCCTTAAAAATTGTAATGAAAATCATTTTTTTTGGAAAATGTCCTATAATTTCACCCTGAGACATGAACTTCCCAAGACCATAACTCTTGATTCCTTGACAATTTGGACATGAGACCAAAAGGATATGAAGGATCATCCTCTTAGCTTTCCAAGAATACATCATTTGCATTTTTTGGATCAAGGATGAATAAAATGGTGAATTTTTGAAGTTAAGTCCTCATTTTCCAAATTTAGAAACTTTTTAGGGTTTCTTCATGAACAAGTTTCAAACCAAACTTCAATCTTCTTGATCCAATGATCAAATAGACTTAAAATATGAAAAGTACACCTTTGACTTATTGGTTGACCAAAAGTTCACTTGGTCAACTTTGACTTTGACTGATTTTGGCCAAAGTGACCATTTTGCCCCTTTGAATCAATTGAACCACTTCTCTTCAAAATTGGTGAACAAATCTTCAAATATATGATATTACGCACACATAGAGGTTATGGAAAGAGTTTCCACTCAAAATTCCGAAGAAACCCTGATTAAAACTCAAACCCTAGTTTTGCACTCTACATTAGGAGATAATTGATCAAGCTTCAAAACCTTAATTCCACTAGGCATCATGAGAGACTTCTTAAACAAAATTGATTCCAATGATAATAAGATAATGATGCTTCAAAACTTGGCTCATCTAGACTCCAATTACTCCAATTTAGACAAAACCCTGATTTTGACTGATGAATCAAAAGGATGTGATTCTCCTCATGGTCAACACATTCAATCTTCTGAGGATCCAATGGGGTGGATAAGATATCTTGAGATATATGAAACATTTGGGCTTGAAAGATCCAGAGTTTTAGATGATAAGGCTCTCCTTGAGCAACTTGTCAATACAATCAATTTCCAAAGCTTGAGGAAAACTTTATAACCAAAATACTTTAATCCCATCACAATATATGAATGTAATGCAATATGATGTTTATGATGAAACATAAGCCTAAAAATTCTGAAATCAAGAGGGTAAATTTTGGGGTGAAACAGCTGCCCCTATTCAATTATCTTTAACTAGATAAGTGAGAAAAGTGACAACTTTTGAGCACTCAGAGTTGAAGATGATTGAATACGAAAGAAACCGAAAATTTACACTCTTGAAGAAAAAGAAAAAACCCCCAAAGACAAAGAATATCAATAGACGCGGGATTAAGAAGATACGAAACGAAATTGGATTTAGCCAATAGATGGTTTAATGAACATTGGACCTCCCAAGACGTGCGCCAGAATAAAGTTATAACGCAGATTTTAATAAAATTGAAACAGAACTAAAACTTAGAACAGTAGACGAAACTAAACTTCAGAATAAATGTGCCAGGATAAAACTGGACCACAAAAGGGGTGAGATAAGACTCAAACCACAGAGAATAGGCAAAACTAAATTCTAGAAAAGTACGCAGGGTAAAGTAGCTAGAGTGCGTGATTCTAGAAGCACCTGCTAATCTCAACCTAAGATAGATAGTATGAAGGAACCGAAAGAATCCCAGGAGTGAGGAACAAAACGAGACAAAACTTGACCCAATGACTAGTTAGACGAAACTAAACTAGATGAGTATCAGGAAGAAACTGGATTTCACGCACGGGTAACAAGGCGAAACTCGACCCAAAGCAAAGTGATGTGAGCGCATGTTTCTCAGAGCACCTGCTGGTATCAGATCAATGGATAAATAGTAACGAAAACTGATAGAAGAATCCAAGGAACAAAAGTGACTGACTTCAACCAGCGACGCAGTACGAACACTGCAAAGAGACTCGGTAAATGAAAACCGATAAAGGGTCCAAGTTGTGAAAACAAAAGGAGACGAAACTCGACTCATTATAACTAGTTAGACAAAACTAAACTAGACGAGTACCAGGACGAAACTGGATTTCATGCACGGGTGAGGAGACGAAACTCAAAGCTCAACCCAAAGCAAGGTGATTAAGGTGTACAACTAAAAACCCACTAAAAGTGAATATCAAGACGAAACTGATATTCGAAAGGTAAATCAATAGACATTGGAATGAACCAACGAGGGTAGTGAAGACTAAACCTGAGAAAATTGCGCCAGGGCAAAACTGAACTACAATCAAGAGTAGACACTCAACCATTCAAATGGTTAACATCAAAAGGATATTTGTATGGGGTGAAATTGAGATAATGAGGATGAAGACTTCGTTGGGGATATAATCCGAAGTTTTAGCAAATTCACTGGGGGAAACAGAAACAGTAATGGCTTATGTTCTGATGCATGTTTGAATTTTTTTATAGCGTAATGCTCCATATAATGGAAATGCTACGCGTTTTGGTAGATGCAATGTAATGATGCATGTTAAATGTTTCACCAGGGAATGGCCAGTCGAGAAACCAACAACCAAGAAGTCAAAATCTGACAAGACTTGCAAAATAAAATGCAAAATCTGCTGGAGAAGAGAAGATATAAGGAGGAACCACTGGAGAGAAACTCTTGTAGAGCTGAAACTATATGGGGAGTAACAAATTGAGTAACCGGTAGAAACGGGTTACGAACACTGAGACGAGTTGCAAAAATAAATTGCAAACTCTGCTGGAGAAGACCGGGTCGAAACTGATCAACTGCAAGAAGGAATGCCAAATGAAGATTGGGCATTGTGGGAGAAGATCAGAGCGAGACTGTAGCTTCTGAAGGAGAATGCCAAATAGAAATCGGATGTTGCTGGAGAAGATTAGAGCAAGACTGTAATCTCATGGAAAAGTTGGTGTGCCTACGTGTTGAGAATGACACCAAAATAAAAGATCAGATGTGGGAATTAAAGCCCTCACTGGGGAAACTTTCGACAAAAAAGTCCTGTACCATTTGCTGAAGATTAATTAAATCTCAATTAATCGACCAACATTGACTACACTGGGGATAAGGAAAGATCCTTAATAAGGATGCCCCAAATAACAAATTAGTAGAGAAGTAAGAGATCAGGACGAGGAATCTCTGATTGACAACTCTGCTAGGAAATCGAAACTTCTTCATAATGTGGATTCTTATCTAAGCAACTCCATTGGGGACATGAGACATCTTCAAACTTGAAGTCTCAGAACGAAGCCTTCTCTTGAAAAAGATTTCTGGAAAAATAAAACCCTATTGAGGAATCAAAACTCCACTGAGGATACCAAACTCTGTCAGGGAGTATTTTGCTGGGGCTAAGAGATACAAAACTCGGTAACCCTTGTTGGGAATGCTTCTGCCATGGATTTCTTCACAAAGAACCCGACTGTCAGGGATTAAAGGAACCTTGGATATGTAGTCATAAAATAGACTATATAGATAGTCATATAGTATCGACTTTACTGGAGAAACGGAAATCTCAGCCAACATCAACCCTACTAAGGATGATAAAAGATTCTTTTGATATTAAATTCCCCAAGTCACAACCTAGATGGGAAAATGATAATTTCTGAATGCAAACTTCAATGATAATTCAAATCGGAAGGTAAACTCCACTGGGAATAGTTTTTATTAAGAAAAGAGATAATGCTCATCCAAACTTGGTTGGGGAATGAAAGTATCCAAAAAACCTTATCGGCGTCGAGAATCCCTCACATGACAATGATGAGGAGAACTAACTCTGCGGGGAATTCCCTATTCCAAAGTTCAAAAGTTAGAGATAACGCTCTTGCCTGGGTGCTGACAAGCTGCAACTTACAAAGTGAACGACAATTCCTCGAGAGGACTTCATGGGATTCGTACCATCATTGATATGTTGCCCTAGGATAGTGGAACTTTGGGAGATCGATCCTCAACTTGACTTCCCCAGATTGGTGAAACAAAAAACAATAACCACATGCCGAATCCTGATAAAACTTGCAAAAATAAAATGTAGATTTCGCTAGAGAAGATCAGATCAAAACTGTAACATCTACGAAGAAATGCCAAATGGATACTTGACGTTGCTGGAGAGAACATTAATAAAATGAGGTCTATGGGAAATCACAATTCACATGACATTTGTTTGATAACTTGTCAATTTCTCACTGGGGATAACTTCCTGAGGAGAATACTGCAAAAAATAAATTGTAGTGCAGAAGAAATCTTGACCTATGTTTCACCTCTTAACCTTCTGGGAAAAGATCCAATATCTCCTTCCACGGATAAAGAGAACCTTGCTGGGAGCTAGGACCTTCTGATGTAAGTCTTTAATGAAAGCGACTTCGACTGGGGAATCATAGAAATTCTTAGACAAAAGAATTCTAACCAAACCAACCCAGGGATACTACCGCTGGGGAGTAACAATCTTTACTTGGGGAAGAGGAGAGTATTTTTGAACCATAAGCTTGAGGTTCAAAACTCGACTGAGGAAATATTTCAGCCATACTCTATCACTAGGGATAAAGAGCCCTTATACTACCAAGGATATGAAGATCCATGTTGGGGTAAGCGACCTTAGAAGAATGTGCTTCAATCAGAACAAAATCCTGCTATGATGCTCTATCTTGGGGCTAGAAACCACAATAGCGTACTCTTTTAGGGAAGTAAAACTTATCAACATCTTGGATTGAGATCCACCGGGAGAAGAGAGAATTTGTGAATAAGTACTTTCGATGAAACAACTCTATTATAGAAATGAGCATTCTTGAATAAGATATTTCCTGATAACGCAACTTCACAAGGAAGATGAGGATTTTGAATAAGAGATTTTCGAAGGCAGCTCCACTAGGGGAAAGGAGAAATTTGGCATAAGAGATCTTAGACAAAGGTCTTCACAGGAGAGATGAAATAAACCTCAACATAAATCAGCTGGGGGAATGAAAATTCCTGAGAAAGAGATCTCTAATAAGGCAGCTCCATTGGGGAACATGAAATCTTGGACAAGAAATCCTCATAAACAGCCTCCTCTGAGGAAGTGAGATGATGCTCCCATGACTTTGCTAGGAAACAGAACAGACTAGAATAATATTTAATGGGGATAACAAAAGATTCTCAGCATAACGAACTTCATGAACTGGGAATAGACATTCTCTTTTGCTAGGTGATGCTGGGGAGACAATACTTCAAGCACTTAGAGAATAAGACTCTCTTAATCTGAAATTCTAATTAGTCGATCTTTAAAAATTCTCCGCTTTGGGGAGATTTACTAGGAAGTAATAGAAACTTCATATCTCTGTAGAAACCCACAACTGATATCAAGTAGATTTGTTCTTCATGAAGTGACTTCATCAGGGCATAAGAAGATACTCAACTGAATCTTCTGTCAGGGTAAAGATGCTCTGCTCCGAGGAATAGATATTCTCTTACGAACACAAACATGTTAGATTTACCGAGAAAGGGAAAATCCATATCAAAAGATCACAACTTTCAGTCAAAAGACTTTCTGCTATGTGATATCGGAAGACAAAGCTTTATGCATCCAGAGAACGAGACTCTTTTAATGCAGAATTCCAATTGGTCAATCTTAAAATTTCTCATCTGGGAAGACTTACTTGGGAGAAGTAGAAACTTCAATGTTGCTCCGAGGAATTGACCCAAGTTAGGGACACTTTAATTATCTTGAAAGATGTTGCTCTGGTAATGGAGAATTACACAGATAAGCAAAGCACATGAAAACACATGCGAAACAGATCACTGAACGTGTCCTAGGTATAGTGTGACAACCTCGCTGGAGAGGGTCCTTTTGACTTGAGATAATCGGCCCCAGATTATTCGAGCTCTGGATAATTCTCTAATACAACAGATCCATGGAGAGATTCGTCGAATTTTGATGTAACTGCTTTAGGTTGACTAACCTTTGAATAGATTTTCCTCAAGAGGACTTCCCGAGATCCATGCTGAGAATAGTACTCCTGACTTTAGTTGGAGATGGAGATCTCCAATACTGATAAAGGAAAAACAATTCATAGACTTTAAATTCTAATAAGTTAAAGATAACAACCTCGACTTCTGGTCATGCTCTTAAAATTCACAAGTTGTTTAGCCTTCGACTGAACTTAACCTGATCAACTCTGAGGTAGAGCAATTCCCTTGTATAATGCCTTGCCCCAGTTTGTAGGGTTGTTAAAGATCATGCCTTGAAAGGACTTCCTGAGATCTGTACCACCCAGATAAACTGCCCGAGTGTTACAAAATTTGAAACAAGGCTTCCGACTAATCAATAATAGAAGTGGCTTCAATAAATCTTAGGTAACGGACCCTGATCACTCGGCACTTTGAGAGATTTGTCGAATCTCGACATAACTGCCTCAAATTGAAGAAACTTTGAGAGTCAATGGATCTTGACTTGATTTCCCCATATTAGCAAAATCTTGGAAAACCATTTCCTTATCTCATGCTTACAGAGGAACAAGAAGTTCACGGAGTTTGGGAGATAAAATCTCCTCAGGATAATTGACTTACGTCTTCGACACAAGCTAGTACACAACCATACTTCTCAACTTGGGCTGCTTCACGCACAAGCAGATGCTTGAAGAAAATTGTCCTTTGGAACCAACTGGAAACGATTCATCGTTGCTCAATCAGAGACTTGGGGGCAAACAAAACTTCCATACAATCATCAGACAAATAATTATTAATAAATCTCTCAAACTAGTCTTCTTCAATTCAAAGGAGTAGCTAGAAAGCATGCCCCATATTAAGGTCATTCTTTTCAACAGATTCCTGAAGCAATTCGTCCCTCAGAATAATCAAACTCTTCATTTGATGCTCATTATGCAAGCTCGCTTGATGTTTAAGCATTTTTTTCATATGCAAAGAATGTTTTATCCTATGAATGATAAATCTAATGGAAGTCATATACTTGCCTTGAAGTTAGAAAACTTTTATTGAAAAGATGCCGAAACATCGAAATTTTTCTATAAAAAGAGGGAGTGATACCAACTCAAAATTTTAAGCAAGTCTCCTAGGAGTCAGGTTACCGTATTCTCGTAACAGTTTTGCTTCTGAATTAACCCATGCTTCAATTATGAATTTTAAGGGTTGTAGCATGGCATGGTTCATGGTTTTTAGAAAAAAAGGATTTAAGGCTCAAAATTTTTGGTGCCCACCCATTCTCCGTGATTTCTCCAGTCATACATTCAGTTAATTTAACACGAGCATTCATCTCCCAAAAGAGTTTATGATGGTTGAGGAACCACAACAATTTTTTGGACACGACAGTCACTTAACCTTTGGTTTTTGGGTGTTCGATCACACGACTTTTTTTTATAAGGATTTTTATTAGATAATCCTTTTTTGCCTTTCGGGATTTTCAAATTCTTTTACGCTTTCCCTAACTTTTTCCTGGACAAATTCTTTTGAATTTCAATTTCGGAGTTCAGCGGGATTCCCTAACTTTTGCCTAAGCGACTTGTTTTCAAGTTTCGACTTAGTGAGGCTTTTTATTTCTTTCTTATTCATACTTTCCCTTTTTAACAAGTCCTGTGACCATAAGTGTTTGAACTTTTGGAGAAAAGTGACTGCCTCATTCCTTGGTCGGTGAGGGATAACCATTATTGTATCATTGGATCTCGACCTCAGGATTTTTGTGAGGAAATGACCATTGTGGTTTTGATATTTTCCCGACCTCATAATGCAAGGGATAAAATGCAGTGATCCTCAGATGGGACACTCCTTCTGAGATTTTGAATGTTCGATCAAATTAACTAAACATCTACCCTGCCCCGGGTTAAAAATAAGGGTTTTTCGGAACAGAAAAGAAACTCCTACTTTGAAGGCTCAGAGGGGTTAACGAGGGTCTATCTCCCTTATATCTCCGGTTTTTGGGGATTGAAACAAGGCTTGTACATCATCAGCAAGCTTTTCACTCGAAAGCATGCCATTTTGGAATTCCAGGTAAATTTTTGTCATCCTCCCTACAGAGTCATTGCTTTATTAACAAAAGTTAGGTATCAAAAACATAGTAAAACAAATAAGAGTGATAGATAACGAATGGATTAATTCAAGACAAACATATCCAATGCATTATGATTAACATTCAAAAAGATTAGCAAGTTTGCATACAAGGAAGTACTGAACAAAACAATTAAGATTGCAAATGAGAATGCAAATGAAATTTGAAATTTCCATGTTGAGGAGACTTGACTTCGTATGGACTGATTGCTTCAAACGATCTTCACCAACCTCTAGGCTCACTTGGCTAAGAGATTCCCCTTCAATATGGGGCACTCAACCATCTTTAATTGAATAGTTGAGTGCCCCAGAATGATGTTCTCTAAAGATTCTCTCTAAAGAGAGGGTGAATGTTGTACCAAGCGAAAAGTTTGAAATTGTCCGCCACATTAGAAATTGGACTTTGGGAAAGACATCAGGCATGTGTTAGGTTTTATACTTCAACGCTTGCAATCATCAACATCACAGCTAGGTCCCCAGAAAGGGAGACACACCTAACATTTGCATCAAGAGAGAGATTAATCAATTGAATAGTCTCCAAATTACGAAGCTTAATCAACTGAATTCCCAACAGACGAGGAAGTTCCAGGATGTAAGGCATTGATATGGTATCAACATACTTCTCGGGCTTCTTCTATATTTGCTTAAAAGTTTTGACCCATGCACTCACTTGGGGAACAAACATTGACTGCTGAAGAAAAGATCAGGTGGCCCAAAGTTGTAGAGAGTGCGCCTGATTGAATAATCGGGTGCCCTAGCATGGTAACCATATATGGTGTTTGTAATAGGGTTTGGAAGGGGGATTTGTAGACGGTACTGAAGTACGAAGCCTAATCCACTGAAGCTCAAACAAGTATGGAGATAGACGGGAATAAAGCACTGAGATAGGGTCAAAACCGTTCTCCAGGCTTCTTCTGCCCTTGCTGATAAAACATATTCTCTTGAATTCCACTGGGGAATGGGAACCATCTGCTGATAAAACGTTCCAACTACTCAAGATAGTGGATGAAACCCAAAAGGCACTCCATGGTTTGAAAGAAATCTCAAATGATGAGGAGAAGAGAATGACTCATGTTGCAATAGTCAGTGTAGGATTGCTGACACTATCATCAAGGCTTCCATGACCTGACTCAGCTGGGTCTCCAACTGATTATCTTCCTTCTCAAAGAGCTCCCAATGATGGGCCAAGGCTTGCATGTACATCACAACCAACCTTATCTGAATCTTCATCCCGGTCAATACCCCACAAAGCCATTCCATAACTGATATTTGAACATGTGACAGCAAGAATTCAAGTCTATAACTCTGAAGAGAGCACTAAATCCAAATAAGAATTCCCAATTTTGAGTATCTATTATGAATGCATGAATATGTATGATGTGCATGAGTGGATGCAATGCCATGTTTGATCATTTCCAAGGAACCCTCATGCTTTTAATTTTGATTTTAAACCAGTAAAAGGTGGAGAAGTGCAACACAAATCTCACAAGCACGGTTCCTTGTAAATGGAAAGAACATGTGTGTTAAAATGACGTTAACAGATTATTTATGCAAGAACACGAGATCAAGGTTCCACAAACATGGAAAATGGTTGCATTATCTTTAAACTGAATGATGAATATCAGCGGATTAAAGGTATGGCACCATCTCGGAACACAAAAGAATCAAGTACCAAGTGGATCAGCAATTGCATGAGACCAAAATCTCCCTGTCATAAAAGATAACTGTAGAATTGCCGAAATAAACAGCCATCACAAGGTGAGAAGTTCGGAGCAAAACTGAGAGAACACACAGTCACTAATAGTATCAAGTTACCATAAAAAACACACAGTAACTATCAGAACATGGTCACCAACAGAACTGAAGTCAGCAACATAACCAAAGTCACTGTCAGAACTAGAGTCACCATCTGTACCTATAAGAATCAATCATCCCTCCCCACTCACGGGCAAAACTAGGTCAGGGTAAGGCAAGGGTAACTCATAATCATGGGTACGCATGAAGCCACTATCGTCGAAACACCTATGTGAAATGATAGCGCCTCATTTGTAATCTTATCTGAGCGTGGACGACATGATCGCACTAGCAATCCAAAGTAGACTAGCCGTTCATGTTCCACTTTATTCTTAAGGTTCCTATGGTTGTCACATGGCCTGGGTATTGGGCCTTTTACCTCTTGTAACACCCATCCAACATGAAAGCAGAGCCAACACAACAGATAACCAAATATATGGAAAGCGGTAAAATGCATGCACAAACATATGCAAACAGTATATACAAAACTGGAAATAAATAAACACCTAAAGAAAATAACAAACAAGAGCTAGGGTTGACTTTGGGATGGACCAGCAATAGGTCAATCTGTCCCCAGTGAAGTCACCAGCTGAAACAATCGGCCGAACCGTCATCTGATAATAAAATCAATGAAGTCGCCACTGAATGTATTTTATCCCACTGAAAGGGAAAGGTAAACATCGAGAAAACTTGAAGAGGGTGAAATCACGGTCTTGCAAACATAGAGATCGGGTAAGGGAGTCTGTTACGCGAGGGGAAGCTATTAGCACCCCACACGCCTGTAGTACTCTACAGTATCCACTCTTTTTTGTTCTAATCTAAGGGTGTGTTATGATCTATATCTAGATTGTACAGGGAATGCATGCAAAAGAAAGGAGAAAAGCATGTAGGGAAAAATAAAAGTTGTGCTCGTTCGGGCCCTACCCCAATGCCTACGTATCCCTTTTAAGGAATCAGAGCAGCTGTAGTTTAGCTCATATATTTTGGTTGGTTTGTGTTTTTAGTTAAAAAGACAAAAGAAACAGTCAAGATGGCAAAACATCAACGGTGATGGTAAAACAACAAAAGGGAATGACAATACATCACATGGCAGCACAAACTCAGATAATATGATAAGAAATCAGCATGATAACAAAATATCAGACAAGATGACAAAACATTACACCTAACAATGATATCGAAAATCAAAGTAGGATGACAAACATACGGGATGATGAAACATCGGCAACAAACATATGCAATTGCGAAACATCGACAAAAAGATAGCAATATAGCATGGCAAAGATGATGAAACATCAACAATCCAAATGATCACACCTAACAATGATATTGAGAATCAAGGTAGGATAACAAACATACGCGATGGCGAAACATCGATAACAAACATATGCGATGGCGAAACATCAGCTAAAAGATAACAAAATATCATGGCAAAAGATGGTGAAACATCAACAACAAACATATGCGATGGCGAAACATCCGCTAAAAGATAATAAAGATAACATGGAAAAGATGGCGGAACATCAACAATTCAGATGATAAAACATCACACCTAACAATGATATTGAGAATCAAGGTAGGATAACAAACATGCACGATGGCAAAACATCAGCAATAAACATATGCGATGGCAAAACATCGGCTAAAAGATAGCAAGGTATCATGGCAAAGATGGCGAAACATCAATTTGACAAGGCTTAAAACAAAGCCAAAAGGCACACAAACAATTAAGATTGGTTTGCATTTTTACTTTGAAGAAGGATTTAAGTTCATTAGAGACATTTTTATGATTTGCCAAGAAGAAGTTTTAGTTTTAAGATGCAATATGCAAAGAAAGGAAAAATAACTAAGGGAGACTAGCCTAGAACTACCCCTAATGTTATCATACAATGATTTACCCTAAGGTTGAGGATGAAAAAGGGAAGTTTCTACTCTATGTTAGCATGCATGGATAAATATCATAATGTCTAGCTCGAGGACTAACCCTACACGAGTAATCCTAAGGGTGCAACAAAAAACTGTCACAGAAGCAAACAGATGGAAAAACATCTGGACAAACAAAAGCTCGAGCATCACTCGAATACCAAACACCTACAAGGCACAAACCTAGTAGTAAAAGGGGAGGTCCCGTCATAGACAAGCAACCAAGCATCGGACCAAGGGCTAAGCCATAACCAAGGGAAGTGTATCACCTGAGTTAACAAGCTATAGAATTATAGGAATATAAAAGGGTCCTTAACCGTGATATCAATTATCAGGGCAAGAAATATTTGGGGAAAAGACATAGTGCATGCGTACACTAAGCATCAGTGTTGGTCAATACGAGCTAAAGAAAGCGTGGGGATCCGATTGCGGGAACCCTTTTCACTTGCCTTTAAAGGACTTAAATTTATTCAGATCTTGGGCACATGTTTGGAGCATCTACTTGTAGAAACTGAGCATAGGAACAACATGGACTGGAATATGCGGGGGTCGATTACGAACCATTTCCGCTCTTTTGAGGACTTTTCACCTGTAATGATGCGGGCGCAAATATAAACACACGTGCATAATACCTACTCCAAAGGTAGGATTTTAAACAATCATAATTAGCACACTCACAGAATTTCCTTAAATAGGTCTTTAAATAAACTAGAGGGACTCTTGACATATATCAGCAACGGAGGTCCCATCATGCAAAAGAAAGCAATAAAGAGCATAAATAGTCCAATACCAAATGGATAAATATCCGTAGCAACTGAGCAAGAAAAAGAAACCTAGAGAACTTTAAACAAGCTAGCATCAGTAAATAAATCAAGTCAGAAATCGCGCCATCAAATATGAACATATCCCACAGGTGATGTATAGCAGTCACAATCACACACACACACACACACACACACACACACACACACACACACACACACATATATATATATATATATATATATATATATATATATATATATATATATATATATATATATATATATATATATATATATATATATATATATATATATATATATATATATATATATATATATATATATATATATATATATATATATATATATATATATATATATATCCTGCAAAAGAATAACAAATATACAAAGCACAAGAATGCTTCAAGTATAACTGTTGTACCCCAAAATTTTCCCTCTTATTTCACTTAACGCATGCCTCTGAAGGTTCTCAATTGCTCAAGGATGACTAAGAATTGACCAGACAAATTCTACTCCTAAGGCAATGAACCTCAAACTAGGGTTTGAACTTTAAGCAAGATGTGTGAGTCCTAAGGATCCCAAATGTTCTCCATTGTCCTAATATGTCCTAAAGATCATCCGTGCCAAATTCCATGCCTTGAACAACAAGTTTGCTCAGTCAACTGCTCAAATGCCTGAAAATCAATTATACTAGGTCAAAATTCAAATGTGGCCCAAACATAGTCAAACTTCAAGATTTTTTGGTCAACATCAATATTTTGAAGTAATATCCATCACTTGATAAAGGGTTGATCATGATTCCTTAAGAAAAATGCTCCTAACTCATCAAAAGTCAAAAATGGCAAATTAGGGTTTCTATAGGAAAAGTCAACCAAACTTTGACCAAGCATAACTTTCTCATACTTTATCAGAAATTTTTTAACCAAGGCTCATTTTGAAGAGAATACAATTCCCTACAACTTCTCTTTATCCCTCAATTTAAAGAAATACACCATTGGAAACATACAAGCTCAAACATTATAGGTCCTTTCAAAAAGTCAACAAAAACACCTTTTGGGTCAAAGCTCCTTACATGAACATGGAAGATCCAATTGAGATGAAACCAAAAAGGTTATTTAGAAGACATCCTAAGCTCTCTAAAAAGTCTAAGAACACCCTCTTAGGGAAAAAATTTAGAGAGATAAGGATTGCACAAGTTGGGAAATTTTTCAAGAAATGCATGAAATCTCAATTGGGAAAATTTGTATTTTTGAGCTATTTGGCCCAATTTTTAGAGTCCAAACGTGTTCATGATTTATCTAAGGATCTCTAAACATGTCCATGCATTTATTTTGTTTTTTTATTTTATTTATCTTGATTTTATTGAAATGAATTCAAAATAAATTAAATAAATACTAAATAAATGCAAGAATATGCAAGATATAGAATATGCAAATCTTTTTTAAACTAAAGAGATCATAGCCAGCTATCAAAACCGTGTGGGTTGAAAAATGAAGTGGATCTCTTATTTTGGGAAAGATTTGAATCAAAATCTTTATATTTTAAAAGAGCATTGATCAATTGGATTCTTGCTACAATTATAAACCTAAAAGGATTTACTACATATACACTACAACCCTAGACCTAATACACACGAAAAAGCTGCCTCCAAACCAAGAGCAAAGTTGCAAAATTATTCAAGTGTGGTGCAATTCAAAATCTCACTCTCCAGCGAATTTCAATCAGTTGCAGCCATCCAGTCGTGTTCCTGGGACTCTCAGCAAGCCAATCCATCTATCCTTGAAGGGCAGATCCTCCAAGAACCAGCAAATCTGAATAACTCATTGTGGGTAAATTCTTGAACTTATATTGTTGATTTTATGATGCATTAATCCTTTTCATAGTTTGATTCATATTCAGGATGTTGTTTAAGGCAGGACTAACGTGAAACATGAGTGGTTTAAGGTGAAACAAAGATTTTGCCATGTTTAGGGAAAAATCTGTATCGTGCTTTGAATCAGATGATACGGGCATGCTCAATGAAAACTGAGACCAGATTTAAACTCAGAAGCATTTTTCTTGTGGGATAGGCTTTTGATTTGAAGCTTAAACTTCCAGAATTTGCAGATCACAATTTAGTGATCCCGAAGAAGATGACCGGAGATCTACTCCGGCATCGTGGACTGAGTTGACTTCGTTTGGAGCATACGTGGCAATTTGATGCATTATGATTGGTTATAGCTATTGCTGACGCGTGCATTTGATTATTGACTAGTATTAGTGCTTGTTTTCCTTTATAATATTATCATGTTATTATATGTATGAATGAGCAGGCAGCGCAGATGGCAAGAGCAAAGGGTTTAAGGAATTGTATGTGTGGGAGGTCAGGGGTTCGACCCTTGCCTCCTGCATATTATTTTTTCTGATTTGTACATGTAGATCCAATACTCCTAGCCCCAGCATGCACACCATAGGCCATCACCTCTATACCATTGGATCACTCATCCTCTAGATCCAGCGCCCAAAAACGCTTCCCCATGATGGACCTCCAAGCATGCTTCCCACTGGATCCAGCGCAGTTGTGGGCCAACCAGATATGGGCCTTGGAATTCAGCAATACACCCCAGTTTGGGCTTCTCACCCCCTCAGGCCCATAATTTTTTTAATTATTATTTCTTTATTCTTTTTAATTAAATTATATTAATTTGTTTATTCATTTTTTTTTAAAATCAGAAAATAAAAAAAATTAGGACTTAGAGTTTTTTTAGAAAAATTAATTTTTGCAAATTAATTTAATTTAATCAACTTTAATTTTTTTTTTATTTAATTTAAAATTAATTAGAAATTAGGTTAAATTTCATATATTTTCATAAAAACATCAAAAATATTTTTAATAGGCAATTAGATTTTTTTTCGGGTTTATAATTTATTCCAGTCTTAATTTTCGCGCGTTATTATTTTTCATATGATTATTTTTATTATGTAATTGTGCCCGGTTTGTAATAGTTTAATTAGGGTTTTCAATTTCTGCATTTTACTTTTCGTTCATTCTTTATGTAACTACACCAAAGCCTTGTAATAGTTGTAGGAACTTTATTTCTCGCTCTTTATATTTCTCATATGCTTGTATATAAATTGTTATTAAATTAGGCGCATGACAAGATTAAATCAATTAATCATTAGGTCACTAACTTCAAGATAAATATCTAAAAAAAGCACATTGTTGCACACTTGCACCCCTAGGGTATACCTCACTCGTTGCCATCGGAAATGGTCATGTCCCTCGAACATAGGGATATCTTAGCAAAGACCCTCAGTTTAAAAGTCATCATAAAGATCATAGTCCCTTAACGTCCCTTGAGTTGCCTACGAGAAATGATCTTGTCCCTCGATGTTGCCTATATGATGACAGTCCCTTCGAAACGCTAAGGTATCCTTACATGTTGCCTTCGATGACCATAAACGTCCCTTTCGATAGTCCCTCAACATCCAACGATAGGTCTACCTACTCACTAATAGTAGGATAGCACTATCTAAAGGAAAGGAGGAAAAGAACGCCCTTTTTCGAGTAGGTAGACAGTTCTTAAGTACTTGCTGAAAACTGTTTTTTTACACTTACACACTTTCAAACTTCTTTTCAAAAAAATGCTTTATCACACTCTTGAGGACTGACACAAGAGTTATCATAAAGCAAACAAAAATCTTTCAAAACACCCAAACACGAAAACAATTTTCAAAAATGAGCAAGTACCTAAGAGCCCGTGGAAAACCATGGATGGGAAGGGTGCTAACACCTTCCCTTTCCATAATCTATACCCCCTTACTCAGAAAATCTCGAAAAAGGTGTTTTTATGTTCTTTTCACCCTTTCCTTTGTTGGATAAAAGAAAATTCGGTGGCGACTCTTTCTTACCGTGACATTTGCGAACAAAAAACACAAAACCAATATAATAGTCGGTCCTGCCACTGTATCACAAAACTGGCGACTTTGCTGGGGAATAATAAAGTGGGGTTTACCTTAGGGTCTAGTTCATTTATGTTTGCTTTGTTGTTTTGATTGCTTTACTTTTAAGGGAACTGTTTGGGTTACTATAGATCCTATACCCGGATCTGGGGAAACCTTTTAGGTAAGTAGCAATAGATTATGGAAACTGTGCGGGGTATACCGACATGGTTGAAGCGATGGCTACGTTGATGCGACACTTTGGTTAGTAACGATAGCCCTTGAGTTAATCAAGGAGAATACGGGGATGCTGCGTGGTGTTATGAAGCGTCAACTGGCCTTAGAACCTTAATTGAACAACTTGGCTATTTGGATGTAGTGAGATAATCGTCTTTGGTGTATTCCCAAAGTCAGTTGATACTCGATGCTACACTCATTGAGATTTGACTCCCAAGTTTTGTTTGGTTGCAAGTCAGTTGTCTATCAAAATAAAACTTGTGGGAAAGATCAGTGATATTGAGATCCCTTAGAACCCAGTTACTATTTATAGGACAGGTTGAACCACTCAAAACTTCAAGAGGGTATTACCTTAAAACCCATGCAAGCCTTAAACCTAAGGTTCTCGTGTGATTTGCTTATGCTTGCTATATCTATGATTTCTTAGCATAATCATGACATTATAACATGGCATAGCATACTAACCATTTCAAGGATTTTCTAGGGCTTACCTTTGTCTTGTTTTGTAGGACATGACATCCGCTCGCAGGAACACTATCCAAGTCAACCTTGTGAAAGTACATCCTCAACTCAAGGAACTAGCATCAAGGATTCCTGAAAGGTCTCCCTTCACTGAAAAACATGGTCGACTTCTCAACTTGGTCACTTTAACCCCTGATGAATAAATGTTAAAGGAGCTCTTTCAGTTCTTTGACCCGTTACACCACTGCTTCACTTTTCCTGATTACCAGTTAGTGCCTACTATGGAGGAGTTTTCTCAATTATTGGGGGTGCCTATCCTTAATCAGCTACCATTCAACGGTATGGAAAGATACCCAAATCCTGAAGAGATTTCTCAAGCTCTGTCTTTACAACGGTCTGATGTAGTGGCAAATTGGGAAAGCAGAAGAGGTGTCCAAGGATTTCCAGCTTAGTTTCTATTTGAGAAAGCTCACTATTTTTGGGATACCCTGGATTTACAAGCTTTTGAAGAAGTGTTGGCCCTTCTCATCTATGGGATGGCACTATTCCCTAACACGGACCATCTAGTAGATGTGAATGCGGTTAAGGTTATTTTGTCACATAATTTGGTGCCTACTTTACTTGAGGATATTATACACTCTCTGCGTACTCGCACTCTAAAGAGAAGAGGGACCCTTCTATGTTGCACTCCTCTATTGGCTAGGTAGTTTATTTCGTACCTACCTCAGTCTATCTTGAGAAATGAGCAGGGTATGAGATGGTCTCATAGGCTGATGTCCCTTACACATTCGGATATTCATTGGTGTTCTCGGTCCTCGGAGAGTGTCACCATTATTGATCACTGTGGGGAATTCCCTAATGTCCCTCTCTTAGGCATTGGGGAGGAATCACTTATAATCCTTATTTGGCATTGCGACAGTTTGGTTATGCTAGAAGAGATGGTCCTCACGACACACTCGTCCAAGGAATCACATTTGACTATGAGAATGACGTTCAGGGTTATTGTAAGAGGTTCATTCGAGCTTGGGGCATGATAAACAGAGTTGATAGCAAGACACTGGGGCACAAGAATTCCATCCCACTTGAGCCTTATCTCAAATGGGTGTGATCTCGTGCTCAATGTCTTATGATGCCTTACCCTGTCATCTTACCTGTGATTATGGAGCCAATTGCTGAGGGAGACACTCCTTACATTGTGCTTCATCCTGACATGCCAACTGACTTTGAGGAGCTACGGAAATCCTGGATCCAACTCAAAGAGGAACGGGATACCTTTGAAACCCAATTCTACGCCATTGAGAAGAAGGTTTTAGAGCTCACCAGGTTAGTTCACGAAGAGAAGAGTATAAATGCTTACATTGCACCAAAGAGGATGCACCTATGGGAAGCTTGTATCTCTTTGCTTAGAGAGTTATTTTTTCTTTGTTCCCTTGTAAGCCCAAGAGGCATTATAGTGACTGATAAAACTTCTTAATGCAATTAACGTTTGTTCTCTTTCTGTTTAAGCAAATTTAAGTCTCAGAAATCCTTGAAAACATTGCATACAATTATTATACATATCATTGCATAAATAGGTTTCATAACAGGTTTCTCATCCTCTTCGTTGTTTATTTCAGCAGTAAAGAAATAGCCCTCGAACAAACAGTGAAGGATCTACATACTCAAAATGCTCAGTTTCAATAGATGATCATGGATCTGGCCAAGGGGCAAGAAGAACTAAAAGCCCTGATTGTTAAAGAGAAGACCAAGAAGCCAAGGAAGACAGCTGGTGTGGTGAATTTGGGAAGGAGGTTCAAAGGACCGCTAAAGCAAGTGGTAGAGCTGACATCTTCATCAGAAAGTAAGACAAGAGAGGAAGACCCAGTCCAAGGTAATTTGATAATGTGACTAACTATAATGAAGAGCAGTACCCTCCAGCCGACGAAAAATACAAACAGTTGGAAGAGCGTCTGAGTGCAATGGAAATCCAGAAGGTGCCTGGGCTAGATTTTAATGAGCTGGGTTTGGTTTCTGGGGTTGTTATCCTACAGAAGTTCAAGGTGCCGGTGTTCGCCAAATATGATGGGGTTTCATGTCCCAAGATACACCTCCGATCTTATGTGAGGAAGATTCAGCCCCACACTGCTGACAAGGACTTATAGGTCCACTTCTTTCAAGATAGTCTATCTGGAACTCAACTAGAATGGTTCTACCAGCTGGAAGGGACCAATATTCATAATTGGGAAGACCTGGTTGCTGCTTTCTACAAGCAGTATCAGTATAATGCAGACCTTGCTCCCACCCGTACACAACTCCAAAGTATGTCTATGGGTTCGAGCGAGGGCTTTAAAGACTATTTTAGAAGTGGAGGGACTTAGCATGAAGAGTCCAACCCCCCTGTCTGATAGGGAGTTAGTGGATATGTTTTTGGGTACCCTATCTGGTCCATTTTTCAATCATCTGATTGGAAGCTCCTCAGTCGGCTTTACTGAATTGATTTTGACAAGAGAAAGAGTGGAAGCTGGGATTAGAAGTGGCAAGATTCAAAAGGATGCCTCTTCAAGTGCGGGAAAAAGACCATTCATAGGGAAAAAAGAGGTTAGTGTTGTGTACAATCAACAAAATTAGAGTAGAACCGAGCGCCGTCCAGCAGTAGAGGTTGTTATGATCTCTAAACCTGCACCTACTCAACAAAGGAACAATCAGCCTAAAATAGAAAGGCATGTAAGACAGTTTACCCGGATAAACCTGACTCTGTCTCAAGTCTTGTCACACTTGCTGAAATCTAATTTGGTAACTTTGCGGGAAGCTCCTAAGAATCTCAACACCGCGTCTCCTTGCTACAACCCAAATGCTTGTTGTGCTTACCATTTAGACAACCCAGGTCATGATACAAATGACAGTTGGGCTTTGAGAAACAAGGTGCAAGACCTGGTCGAGGCGAAGGAGATTGAATTTGATGCTCCTGAGATTCCCAATGTTATCACTTCTCCTATGCCCAAGCACGGCCGTGGTGTTAATTCTATTGAAGATGATATGTTCGTTACTTCTGTCGAGGAACTTGTTACTCCTCTTTTGACCGTTAAGTGGAACTTGTTGAAAGCTAGTTTATTTTCGGGCTGTGGCGAAGGTTGCCACTTATGTTTATCTCTTTGGTTGGTTGTCATTTGTTAAAGGAAGGTGTTCAGCGCCTGATGAATGATAGAGAGATTTTGTTTGAGAAGACTCCTGTCCCGACTGTTCCTTGTAAGGATGTTTCAATCGTAACCATTTCCGCCAATCCTCCCAGGGTCTCCACCAAAAGACCTGTCAGGATTACATCTGCTCTGAAGTTGGCTCCACTGATTATCACTATGCTAGGGCCAATCCCATACTCCTCGGACAAAGTTGTTCCCTGGAACTATGAGGCTGACGTCTACTACCACGGCGTCAAGCAAGACCTGCTGGCTGTTGAAGACCAGGTTTTTGAAAATGCTGATCCCGACATTGGCAACATTGTTGGAACCAGCAAAATAAGAAGAAGTGGAAGAGTGTTCTCCCCTTAGATTTCTCCTCCAAAAGCCGTTACTAGTCCCGTGATCATTCCTACTGTTGTTTCTACTGATACTACCACCGTAATTCTTGTGAATGCCCCTATTGCCACCCCTATCACCGGGTTAGCCAAGACTCGAGGAAAAGACATACTGATTGAGCCTGTCCAGACGAAGGCGCATTCAGAATCTATCCCAGAGGCTTCCAAGAAGGAAATGGAAGAAATTTTGAAGATTATAAAGAAGAGCGACTACAACATGGTCGAACAGCTGGGGCAAACCCCTTCTAAGATTTCTATGTTAGCCTTATTGTTGTGCTTCGAAGCTCATGCAAAGGCTTTGGTGAAGTTCCTTAAGAATTCCCATGTGCCACAAGAAACCCCCACTGACCAATTTGAAGATTGTGTGGCTAGTTTAATGGCTGATAATGGTTTGGGTTTTTCTGATGTTGATCTGACACCCAGAGGGAGAAAACACAATGATGTGCTGCATGTTTCCATCGAATGCAGGGGCACTACTTTGGCCCATGTTCTGGTAGATACTGGTTCATCATTGAACGTGCTTCCCAAGAAGGCTCTGGATAGACTAGACTATGAAGGTTTGACCCTGAAACCCAATAACATAGTAGTGAGGGCTTTCGACGGTTCGAAAAGAATGGTGCACGGGGAGGTGGACATCCCAATCAAAGTGGGTTCTCAGACCTTTGACTCCACCTTCTACGTGATGGATATTAGACCATCTTATTCTTGATTGTTGGGTCGCCCTTGGATCCATGGGGTGGGAGTTGTCATGTCCACTCTGCATCAGATGATGAAATACCTGGTAAAAGGAAAGATTGTCACGGTACATGGCAAAGAAGAATACATGGTAAGTCACCTAAACTCCTTAAGGTATGTAGAAATGGTTGGCGAGTTCATCGAGACTCCGTGTCAGAACCTCGAAGAGGTGCCTCAGACTATGGCTGCAACTGAAACTGACACCAATCTACCAAAGATCACCAGACCTCCCTTGAAGATGGCTTCTCTCAAGAACTCCAAAGCAGTTATTGAAGAAGGTAGGTGTACCATATGGGGCAAACTCCCTGATATTTCGTACAAATCTGATAAGTTTGGTTTGGGTTTCTCTTCAGGGGCTCAAAGGGCTGTTTGCCGTGCTTGTGCTGGAAGAACTCCCCCTACGCATCAGCAATCATGGGGTCAACGCTCTAGAAGACGGTGATGGTGACTATGACATGGATAGATGGATCTTCCCTACTACCAACAGTGGACCCAGTAACTGGACGAAAAAAGACTTTGTACCAATTACTTTTATTCAGAAGTAATTGTCTTTCTTGTTTTCGAATATGTAATAAACAATATAAACTCTATGGCCATGTGTCTTACCCGGGGCACAGTGGTTTATTTGTGAGGGTTATCATGTTTCAATTTTACATGGCATTAATAAAGCGTTGGACGTTTTTGCATACAAATTTTGTGCTCTGGGTCTTTCCTTTCTGCTTTTTACTTTGTCTATACATCTATGCTCTTACACACACTCACGTATCAAAATGCAGATCCATATCCATTCTGGATCCCATTGATAACAGTTCTGCTATTGTCGGTTATGACTTTGAAAATCCGATCAACCAAGTCGAGGACGAAGGTGAGGAAGATTGTGAGGTACTCGGAGAACTTGCTAGACTATTACAGCAGGAAGAAAGGGCCACACAGCCTCATGAAGAGCGAGTTGAGACAATAAACTTGGGCACAGAAGAGGATAGAAAAGAAGTCAAGATAGGTGCAATTTTAGAGCTTAATGTCAAACAGCGGTTGATACAGATGTTGCATGATTATGTCGAGATCTTTTCCTGGTCATATGAATACATGCCAAGACTAGGAACGAATATTATGGTTCATCGTCTGCCAACCAAAGAAGATTTCCCTCCGTAAAGCAGAAGGTCCATTGTATGCGCCCTGAAATGTAAGAGAAGATCAAAGCAGAAGTTATGAAATAGTTCAACACTGGGTTCTTAGTTGTCACCTCTTATCCCCAATGGGTTGCTAACGTAGTCCCGGTGCCTAAAAAGGACGGCAAGGTACGAATGTGTGTGGACTACAGAGATTTGAACAGGGCAAGCCCCAAGGAAGACTTCCCGCTTCCCCACATTGACGTTCTGGTTGACAACACCATGCAGCACAAGATCTTTTCCTTCATGTACAGTTTCTCTGGTTACAATCAGATCAAGATGGCACCCGAAGACATGGGGAAGATAACGTTCGTCACGCAATGGGGCACTTTCATCTATAAAGTGATGTCGTTTGGGTTGAAGAATGTTGGGGCAACCTATCAGCGAGCCATGGTAGCTTTGTTCCACGACATAATTCACCATGAGATAGAGGTATATGTTAATGACATGATATCCAGGTCTCAAACTGAGGAAGAACACCTCGATCATCTACAAAAGTTGTTTGATAGGTTGAAGACGTACAAGCTGAGGTTAAATCTGAACAAGTGCACCTTCGGGGTAAGGTCTGGTAAATTGCTAGGTTTCATTATTCGTGACAAGGGCATTCAGGTAGACCCTGTAAAGGTGAAGGCTATACAAGAGATGTCGGCTCCTCGCACTGAGAAGGAGGTTAGAGGCTTCTTGGGATGCCTAAATTACATTGCCAGATTCATTTCCCATTTAACTGCTACTTGTGAGCCCATCTTCGAGCTTCTGAAGAAAGACCAAGTGGTAAAATGGAATGATAAATGCCAGACCGCCTTTGAGAGAATCAAGGAATACCTTAAAGAGCCTCCAATTCGGATGCCTTCGATTAAAGGAATACCTTTGATAATATGTACTTAACAGTGTTAGATAAAATTTAATAGGGTGTGTGTTGGGGCAGCATGACGAGTCTGGTCGAAAAGAGCATGTAATATACTACCTTAGAAAAAAATTTATCGACTGTGAAACAAGATACTCACTGCTCAAGAAAACTTGCTGCGCTTTGGCATGGGCTGCTCTCCAACTGAGACAGTATATGTTGACCCACACTACTTTGTTAATATCTAAGATGGATCAGATCAAGTACATCTTCAAGAAGCCCGCTCTCTCCGGAAGAATAGCAAGATAAAAAATGATCTTAACCGAATACGATATCCAATACACGACCCGGAAAGCAATCAAAGGAAGTGTACTAGCTAATCATTTGGCTCATCGGGCCATGGATGACTACCAATCCATGAACTTTGAGTTCCCGGATGAGAATATTATGTTATGACTGATTGCGAAGAACCTGGACCGGATGAAGGACCTGAGGAAGGATCCTGATGGACTACGGTTTTTTATGGAGCCTCCAACGCACTCGACAATGGCATCAGTGCTGTAATTATATCTCCTGAGGGCTATCATACTCCTTTCACCTCCAGGTTATGTTTCAATTGTACCAACAACATGGCGGAGTATGAAGCATGCATCATGGGTCTCAAAGCTGCTATTGACCTGAGGATCAAGTTCTTGAGCATTTTTTGGGATTCAGCCTTGGTAATAAGTCAAATCAAAGGAGAGTGGAACACGAAGCACCCGAATCTCATCCCTTACAAAGAACATGTGCTGACATTGCTTCCACACTTTCAAGAGGTCACCTTTGAACATTTTCCATGAGAAGAGAATCAGTTAGCGGACGCACTAGCTACTATGTCATCCATGTTCAAGGTCAGATGGGACAACGAAGCTCCCCGGATCACCATTGAGAGATTGGATGAACCAGCATACTGCTTTGAGATTGACACTGAAGAAGTAGCAAACAAACCTTGGTTTCATGAAGTAAAGAGGTATCTCGAGGCTCAAGAATATCCTGAGGGGGCATCTGTCAATGATAAGAAGTTTCTGAGGAGGTTCTCCGTAAAGCTCTTCCTTAGTAATGGAATTCTCTACAAGCGCAACCATGACTCTACTTTACTTTGGTGCGTAGACAAGAGCGAAGCAGAGAAGATTATGGCAGATCTACACGAGGGTACCTTTGGCACCCACTCTAGTGGACACACCATGGCTGAAAAGATCCTACGGGCAGGATACTATTGGTCCACTATGGAAGAAGACTGTTATCAGCATTCTCGAACTTGTCACAAATGCCAGATTTATGCTAATAAAGTGCATGTACCTCCGGTTCCCTTGAATGTATTGATGGCTCCCTGGCCCTTTGCAATGTGAGGCATTGATATGATCGGCGAGATTAGACCTACCGCTTCCAATGGGCATCGCTTCATCCTAGTGGCCATTGATTACTTCACGAAGTGGGTTGAGGCTGCCTCTTTTGCTACTGTTACAAAGAATGTTGTGGCGCGGTTTATCAAGCATAACCTAATTTGTCGGTATGGTGTGCCAGAGAGAATCATCACAGACAATGGTATGAATCTCAATAATACAATGATCACCGAACTCTGTAAACAATTCAAGACCAGCATCATAACTCTTCTTCCTACCGGCTGAAGATGAATGGCACTGTGGAGGTTGCTAACAAGAATATTAAGAAAACCATACAGAATATGACGGTGACATACAAAGACTGGCATGAGATGTTACCATTTGCTCTTCATGGTTACCGCACCTCAGCACGTACGTCAACAGGGGCAACACCTTATATTCGTTGGTGTATGGTATGGAGGTTGTCCTACCTATTGAGGTCCAGATCCATTCTTTGAGGATCATGAAGGATGCAGGTTTGAACAAAGACGATTGGATCCAGACCCGACTTGATCAACTAAATTTGATTGATGAGAAAAGGCTTACTGTTGTCTGTCATGGTCAAATGTATCAAAAACGGACGATCAAGGCTTTCAACAAAAAGGTCAGATGTCAAGTATATCAAGTGGGTGATCTAGTAATCAAGCGCATCATACTACCACAAGGTGATCCCAGGGGCAAATGGTCTCCCACGTACGAAGGGCCATTTGTGATCAAAAGCATATTTTTCGGTGGAGCCATGATTCTGACCACCATGGATGGTGACGACCTTCCTCACCCTGTTAATGCGGACATAGTGAAAAGATACTACGCATAAATAAGACCCGCTAGGTTGACTGTCCTAGGAAAAAATAAGGGCATCCTGGTGAACCAAAAGGGTTCGGGCAAAAATTATGGATAAAGATAAAAAAATCTGTACACCCGACAAGTCGAAAACCTGAAAAGGCGGCTTGGGCACAAAAGGGTATCCCAGTGGACTGAAAACCCGAAAGGGCGGTCCAGGAAAAAGTTAGGGATTTAAAGCATACAACTATGTCCCATTGGATCACCTTGCGACAAGACTTCAATATCAACTACCAAGTTCAAACGATACCAATCAATCCAGTCAGCTTTGGATGAGTAGCAAAGTGATGAGACGCTCAAGGGCAATAGCAGAATTAAAACTCAATGGGATTATTACACATAGTTGTTTTCTCTTTATACACTATTTTGTATAGTTTTCACGACGGCGTTCTCCTACTAGAACGTCAGTCTCTTTGTACAAAATGCCTATTATAGGAGAACTTCAAAAATCAATACAAATCATTCCTTTAAAAGTACATAACTGTTTGTTTTATTTTTCTATTTTATTTTGAAAAAACGTCCAATGATTATTTTTGACATATGCATTTAAACATGATTACTGTTCACAAATACTTACATAAAAAACAGAAAGACAATTGCCAATGACTTTAAGAAACGGGGCAAAGCCTAAAAACAATTTGTAGTCTCGACAGTTACTCTTTCCAGCATGGTACAGGGGTAGGGACATTCTGAGACGAAGTCACCACTACATACGACCCCGTGACATCTATGTTCTCCACAGAGTAGAAACAACCAAAGTTTTGATCTCTCCTTCCCTGAACAATAATTACTTCCTCCAGTCAAGAGTTGAGATCTGTATTCCCCCGCCGAGTTTTATAATTTCAAACAATTTATAAAACCTCCTCTCGGGTAGAGTTTATTTCTCTAACTGCGGAAGTTTATTCCCCAACAGAGTTTATTTCTCTACATCGACAAAATCTTCCAACAAAGCATCCCCTTCCCCACAAAGCCATTCTCAAACAGAAGTTAAAGACCCCCGACAGAATATTCTCAAACAGGAAGAGGAAATCCCCGATAAATCATCTCCATTCATAATCCTCAGCGGAAATGAAGGATTCAGCTTCCCCAATACTCTTCAACAGCAGTCTCAAATTTACTTTCCCAGACTAAGAAATATCGCAACAGCATCCCATATTCATACATCATGGCATGCGCATGCACATCGCATAAAGCATAATCTCATTTATTTTGAGACCATTATCACAATGCATTTCATACATCATGACCTTGCATACGACTAACTCTTTACCTTTTTCAAGGAAAGATCAAATCTACAAACACCGTTGACTACTTTCGTGACCCGGTAGTCTTCTCAAAAGTTACGTTTGACGAAGGGCTATTTTAGCATTTTCCTCAGAAAGACGTTCTCAAAGGACCTTCTCTGGTTCAGTTAGATCGATACTAAGATCTCTCTGATTTCTATTCCAGTTGAAGATATTCCAAGACTTTTGTCTGGTTCAGTTGAATCAATGTTAAGATTCTTCTGATTTCCATTCCAGTCAAAGTTAATTCAAGACCTTTCTCTGGTTCAGTTAAATCAATACTAGGATTTTTTTGATTTCTATTCCAGTCAAAGAAGCTGCAAAGCCTGGAATACAACCATATAGCAGTTCACCATACTATGAAGCCTGGACTCGACCAGATAACAGTTAACATCATGGCTGAAGCCCGGAATCCGACCGGATAATAGTCAATCAACAATTCAAGACACTGTGAAGCCTGGAGTCTGACCAGATAACAGTATAAGGTGATGTGAATCCTGGAATCCGACCAGATAGCAGTTTACTCTGTCAGTTACTATGAAGCCCGGAACCCGACCGGATAATAGTCAATCAACAATTCAAGACACTGAAGCGTGGAATCCAACCAGATAATAGTTTAAGTTGTTGCGAAGCCTGGAATATGACCAGATAACAGTTAACTTCTTCTGACACTACAAAGCATGGAATCCGACCAGATAGCAGTTTATTCTGTCAATTACTATGAAGCCTGGACTCGACCAGATAATAGTATACCTTAAATTCAAGTTGAAGTCTGGATCCGACCAGATAACAGCATAATTTCTCCAAATCACTGAAGTCTAGACACAACCATATAACAACTCAAGTCAATGAAGCCTGGATTCTGACTGGATAACAGTTTAAGAAATCGCAAAGCCTGGAGTACAACCAAATAACAGTTTAATCTCGATTCCCTAGTAAGTCGCTGCAAAGCCTGAAGTTCGACTAGATATCAGTTAATTTCACGTTTCCCCAGTAAAGCACTGTGAAGCCTGGAGTACGACTAGATAACAGTCAACCTTATTATCCTCAGCAAGTCATTATGAAGCCTGGATCCTGACCAGATAGCAGTTCACCTCCGTCTCTTCAATCAAGAGATGACTCTTCAGTAGAGTAATGAACAACTAAAGCTCCTAAACTCTATTTCCCAAGATAAAGACCAACACTCCTCAATGGAGTCCTCCCCAACAACAGGCATAGGAATTCCCGCAAAGGAATATCTCATGAAATCAACATTGTTCGGGATGGCATCTTTAAGCCCATCTCTGACGACTCTCCATCATATCCTCTAGATGGCATCTCTAAGCCCATCTCCGACGATCTTCCGTCATATTCGCCAAATGGCATCTGTAAGCCCATTCCTGATATTATCTATACAGTCAAGTATCATTTAAGACGAGTGCAAATTTCTGGGCACTCTAGTGTTCAATAATCTTCCACCTTCAGATCACGAAAGGCAGACTAGCCAATCTACATCCTCAGGTTTAAGAAGATTGAACAGGGGCAGCTTTTGTAACCAAAAAATTTCCCTTTCATTTCAGTTAAGATATTCCTCTAAAGGTTCTCAATTGCTCAAGGATGACTAAGAATTGACCAGACAAATTCTCCTCATAAGGCAATAAACCTCAAACTAGGGTTTCAATTTTAAGTAAGATGTGTGAGTCCCAAGGATCCCAAATGTTATCCATTGTCCTAATATGTCCTCAATATCATACATTCCAAATTTCATGCCTTGAACAACAAGTTTGCTCAGTCAACTGCTCAAATGCCTGAAAATCAACTGTATTAGGTCAAAAGTCAATTGTGGCCCAAATACAGTCAAACTTCAAGATTTTTGGTCAACATAAATATTTTGAAGTAATATCCATCATTTTATCAAGGTTTTATCATGATTCCTTAAGAAATGCTCATAACTCATCAAAAGTCAAAAATGGCAAATTAGGGTTTCAATAGGAAAAGTCAACCAAACGTTGACCAAGCATAACTTTCTCATACTTTATCAGAAATTTTTCAACAAAGGCTCATTTTGAAGAGAATCTAATTACCTATAACTTCTCTTCATCCCTCAAGTTCAAGAAATGCACCACTGGAAATATACAAGCTCAGACATTATAGGTCCTTTCAAAAAGTCAACAAAAACACCTTTTGGGTCAAAGCTCCTTACATGAACATGGAAGATCCAATTGAGATGAAACCAAAAAGGTTATTTATATGACATCCTAAGCTCTGTAAAAAGTCCAAGAACACCCTCTTAGGGTTAAAATTGAGAGAGATAAGGATTGCACAAGTTGGGTAAGTTTTCAAGAAATGCATGAAATCACAATTGGGAAAATTTGTATTTTTGAGCTATTGGGCCCAATTTTTAGAGTCCAAACGTGTTCATAATGCATCTAAGGATCTCTAAACATGTCCATGCATTTATTTTGTTTTTTTATTTTATTTATCTTGATTTTATTCGAATGAATTCAAAATAAATTAAATAAATACTAAATAAATGCAAGAATATGCAACATATAGAATATGCAAATCTTTTTTTAAATCAAAGAGATCATAGCCAGCTATTAAAACCGTGTGGACTAAAAAAGGAAGTGGATCTCTTCTTTTGGGAAAGATTTGAATCAAAATGTTTATATTTTAAAAGAGCATTGATCAATTGGATTCTTGCTACAATTATAAACCTAAAATGATTTACTACATATACACTATGACCCTATACCTAATACACACGAAAAAGCTGCCTCCAAACCAAGAGCAAAGTTGAAAAATTATTAAAGTGTGGTGCAATTCAAAATCTCACTCTCCAGCCAACCTCAATCAGTTCCAGCCATCCAGTCGTGTTCCAAGGACTCTCAGCAAGCCAATCCATCCATCCTTGAAGGGCAAATCCTCCCAGAACCAGCAAATCAGAATCACTCATCGTGGGTAAATTCTTGAACTTATATTGTTGATTCGATGGTACATTAATCCTTTTCATAGTTTGATTCATATTCAGGATGTTGTTTAAGGCAGGACTAACGTGAAACATGAGTGGTTTAAGGTGAAACAAAGATTTTGCCATGTTTAGGGCAAAATCTGTATCGTGCTTTGAACCAGATGATACAGGCATACTCAATGAAAACTGAGACTGGATTTGAACTCAGGAGCATTTTTCATGTGGGATAGGCTTTTGATTTGAAGCTTAAACTTCCAGAATTTGTATACCACAATTTAGTGATCCCAGAGAAGATGAACGGAGATCTACTCTGACATCGTGGACTGAGTTGACTCTGTTTGGAGCATGCGTGGCATTTTGATGCATTATGATTGGTTATAGCTATTGCTGACACATGCGTTTGATTATTGACTAGGATTATCGCTTGTTTTCCTTTATAGTATTATCATGTTTTTATATTTATGAATGAGCAGGCAGCGCAGATGGCAAGAGCAAAGGGTTTAAGGCATTATATGTGTGGAAGGTCAGGGGTTCGACCCTTGCCTCCTGCATATTATTTTTTCTGATTTGTACATGCAGATCCAATACTCCTACCCCCAGCATGCGCACCATAGGCCATCACCTTTATACCATTGGATCACTCATCCTCCAGATCCAACACCCATAAACGCTTCCCCATGATGGACCTCCAAGCATGCTTCCCACTTGATCCAACGCAGCTGTGGGCCAACCAGATATGGGCCTTGGAATTCAGTAATACACCCCAGTTTGGGCTTCTCACCCCCTCAGGCCCATAATTTTTTTATTATTATTTCTTTATTCTTTTTAATTAATTTATATTCATTTGTTTATTCTTTTTTTTTTAAATCATAAAACCAGAAAATCACAAAAAATTAGGACTTAGAGTTTTTTTAGAAAAATTAATTTTTGAAAATTAATTTAATTTAATCAACTTTAATTTGTTTTTTCTTTAATTTGAAATTAATTATAAATTAGGTTAAATTTCACATATTTTCATAAAAACATCAAAAATATTTGTAATTGGCAATTAGATTTTTTTAGGGTTTAGAATTTATTCCAGTCTTAATTTTCGTGCGTTATTATTTTTCATACAATTATTTTTATTATATAACTGTTCCCGGCTTGTAATAGTTTAATTAGGGTTTTCATTTTTCGCATTTTACTTTTCGTTCATTATTTATGTAAGTACACCAAAGCCTTGTAATAGCTGTAGGAAATTTATTTCTTGCTCTTTATATTTCTTATATGCTTGTATATAAATTGTTAATAAATTAGGCGCATGACAAGATTAAATCAATTAATCATTAGGTCACTAACTTCAATATAAATACCTGAAAAAAGCACAATGTTGCACACTTGCACCCCTAGGGTATATACCTCACTCGTTGCCTTCGGAAATGGTCATGTCTCTCGAACATAGGGATATCTTAGCAAAGACCCTCAGTTTAAAAGTCATCATAAAGATCATAGTCCCTTAACGTCCCTAGAGTTTCCTATGAGAAATGATCTTGTCTCTCGATGTTTCCTATATGATGACAGTCCCTTCGAAACGCTAAGATATCCTTACATGTTTCCTTCGATGACCATAAACGTCCCTTTCGGTAGTCCCTCAACATCCAACGATAGGGATACCTACTCACTAATAGTAGGATAGCACTATCTAAAGAAAATGAGGAAAAGAACGCTTGTTTTCGAGTAGGTAGACAGTTCTTAAGTACTTGCTAAAAACTGTTTTTTTACACTTACACACTTTCAAACTTCTTTTCAAAAAAATGCTTTATCACACTCTTGAGAACTGATACAAGAGTTATCATAAAGCAAACAAAAATCTTTCAAAACACCCAAACACAAAAACAGTTTTCAAAAATGAGCAAGTACCTAAGAGCCTGTGGAAAACCACAGATGGAAAGGGTGCTAACACCTTCCCTTTCCATAATCTACCCCCCTTACTCAGAATATCTCAAAAAAGGTCTTTTCTATTCTTTTCACCCTTTCCTTTGTTGGATAAAACAAAAGTCGATGGCGACTCTTACTTACCGTGACATTTGCAAACAAAAAAGCAAAACCAGTATAACAGACAAATTTGTGATTTCAAAGAGAAGTGATGAATCAATAAGGGATGGATGATGATATAAAATGACAATGGAAAAACATGATGGCAAACATCAAAGTAGTGAATGCAAGAGCCTTCAAGCAAATTCAAACGACAACTAGGTCAAAACTAAAGAATTGTTGCTCCTTTCTTGTCACCATGTTGAATTGACAAGTAAATATCAATCAAGGATCAAAGGAGCAAGAGAAGAATACAAAAAAATAACTTAGAAGTCAGTAGAAAACACTACACATCCATACTTATCCATTCCATTATGGTTCACAAGCATAATAAAAGAGGGATGCCACAAAATATATCACAAAGCTTGAATCACAAGTTAGTAATGAAAGGGATTCAAACAAAGACAAAGTTAGAAGACTTAAACCATTCAAAGACTTGAAATCAAGCTTCTAACATGCTATTAGGATATGATCAAGAGTTTAGAATGTTGATTTTTAAGCATGTTGCACAAGTGCATTCAATGTACCTCAAAGATTCAAAAGAAAAGAAAGGATTGAACATCAAATTCATAATAGGATGAAATGGTTTAAACATTAGAGGTCAAGTGATCTCAAGTATCTATGATACTATCCTTGATGTATCACTTCCCAACATGTTATCATTGGTCATTTGATGACCTCAAACTCAAGACAAAAATTGAAAACTCAAAGCAAACTTCACAAAAGAACATCACTTAGGAGGTATGGATCAAAAGTGATCATCAACCAATTATGAGAAGTCAAGGAGATTGACTTGAATTGGTGTGAGAAGACAAAAGCAATATGATCATTAAGTGCATAATTACAGGCCTCACACAAGTTCATTAGCCATCAAACAAATTGTAACAAAGAATGCAACATCAAATGATCACTTTCACTTCAAAAATACATCAAAAATAGGAAAGGATTTCAATAATTCAAACCAAAATTTCCATAACATCTTTGAGATGTGTAGAGGTCAGAAAACAAGTTTGAAGTTCATGGATGGTAGAAGAGAGGATCTAATGAGGCTCAAAGACCAAAACTAGTTGGCAAAACTACCAAACTAGACAAGCTTTCAAAATAATTTGTGGAAAAATATCCAATCAAGTCAAATAATTCAAGAAAAATGGTTTTCAGGTCCTCAATACATCCATGAACCTTAAACAAGATCCAAATTCCAATGGAAAACCAAGGCAAATTGATTTTGAAATTGAAACTTGCAATTTAAGCTACAAAACCCTAATTGTTTGAATTTTAATCTTAAATATTAATTAGATAAGATCAAAATTCAAACAATTCAAACCAAGATCATGCAAATCACAAGGAAACCCTAAACATCATAAGACATATCTTTTCACATTTTTAAAATTAAAGAAAAGTAAAAAATAAAATCAAAATTCAAACCATTAATCAATTAAACAAATATTCACATCTCAAAATAAAATTCTAATAAAAAATCAGAAAAGTATCCAACCAAAATTATATTCAAATACTAGAATTAAAAACACCCATCCTTGATTTTTTTGTGGAATTTTTGGCCCATTTACGAAGCATCTTGGCCAATGGCCCATGCGATTCGAAAATGAAAAATTATTTAAAAATTAATAATTAAGTTTTAATTAAGTAAGCCCATTAAACTTCTTTAGTTGGCCCATCTGACGTTTTTGGAAAAAAGAAATATTATTATATAATAAATAAATAATAGGTAGAACGTGATGTTTTATTTAGTATTATTCGTTGATAAACTTTCCATGTATTAAAAGAGATTAGATTAAAATTGAATTTTATCTCTTGGTTAACAAAATTTTGTTTGGACCAAAATATGAGAAGAGAGTAAAGGCCCAATTTGGATTATGACAGTAAGTAAAATATTAAGTTAAGCCCAATTAACGTTTTATTTGTTGTTTTTGTTGAAGCAATTTTTGGTTATTAGATGTTGAGTTTTAAAATCCTTTATTAAAGATTATTTGGAGGAAAAAAAACTGTTTTGAAAAACCATTTAGGCCAGTAGTATAAAAACATGTTGATGTAATAAAAATTATAGTCTTGCTGGGCTGAACAAGAGATAATGCGCAAGCCCAATTGAATTGGAAAGTTGTTTTTTGCTGTGATAAAAAAATAGAAATAATATTGCAGGCTGAACAATTATTAACGCAGGCCCATAGTAAAACAAAAATAACAAGCTAAGGCCCAATTCCATAGAATTAGCGCAGAGCCCAATAGTCTGTTTTACAAATATGTTACATAAAGCCCAAATTACCAAAAACAATTACTGTGTCAGTTAGTAGAAATTTACGCACATTTTTCTTCAATATACAGCTACTGTGGAAATCAAATAAAAATCAAATCTTCAAAATCAGATTAAAGCCCAAAAAATTGCTAAATCAAATCTTGTACAATTGAGACAAAATACGTAGAATACAGATTACATTCAAGCAAAGTTACAGAATCATTTTCCAATTCAATCTTTATTACAGAACAAAATCTAAAAATGATACCAAATATTTATTACATTACAAAAAATTGAATCAGTTATACATATTTTAAATCCCTAATTCTATGCTAAATCCCAAATCTATGCTAAACATTTTGTAACAGCAAAATCTTAAGAAACCCTAAAAAACAAACCTATAAATATAGAACGAAGAACTTGAAGAGTGGATGGGGGATTACAGGAATTCAATACAGAGACGGGGGAAATTGGAAGAAGCGGAAGAATAGAAGGAGGGGTCATCGATTACTAAAAAGAAGAACTTGAAGAACAGCACCGCGAATCGAAGACCGAAGGTCGATGCAATTGGGGTTTCGATATCTAAAACCCTAATCGCTAGCACTAATCATTGTCGTTGCTATCATCTCTGCCACCGTCCACCACCAATCTTCAAACCTCCATAGCAACCTGCAAACAAACGAAGAAGAAGAGATTAAACCCAGAAGACCAAAGAACTCGGAAAAAGAAACCGCAAGAGGGTAAAATAAACTTAGCATTTTTTCTTTTGTTGTTGTTGTTCTTGTATCATGGTCGGGGTATAGAGGGGTACCGGGTTGTGGATATAACGCCACCGCTAGGGGGAAGGGGGTTTGGATGTTAGGGTTTGAAGGGGTTAGGGAAGAAAGGTAAAACGAGAGAAAGAGAAGGTTGTTGTAAGTTGAAAAGAATAAAAATGTAAAAAACAAAAAAAACCTTATAATCCGTAACGATCATGTACCCACGTGCTTACTCTAATTATCATACACCTTTGATCTCATCCGTTTGATCCTCTATGGACGGCCATAAGGCCAAGTCCACCATAAAAGTTATACTCCCTCACACACATAATCAACCGGCCTCTCCCTTCAAAAATTTGTAATGGGCCAAGCCCAATCGTTGTTCACCCCCCCCCCCCCTTTTCCCTCTTATTAAAACAAAGCTAGCAATGCACCCCCCTGTTCTGAACTATTTTTAGGCCTAGCCCAATCTAATTTTAGCACCCCTAATATTTACTATATGAATGGAAACGCACCCCCTGATTCAAATTAAATTATTTAATTTTTTATACTATTTATTTTATATTATTTTTTATCTATTTTTTTATATATTTTTTTCTTTTTTTCTTTTTAATAATAATTATTATCATTAATATTAATTTTTATTATTATATTATTATTATTTATTATATCATGTAAATAAGTTATTTTTATTCAAACTCATGCATATTATTTTCTCATATATTGCATTAAATATTTTTTACTCATGCATTAATCAAGAATTTTTGCAGTTAATACGATTAAAAAATACGCAACAAACATCAACCTATTTTTCGCAATAAACTAAGTTAATCAATTGTTTTTTGCAAATGGGTTTCAAACAGATTTTTACTTACCGCGCATTTAGTCAAAATCTCGGCAATCACTACTCCCGGCCAAAATGCGAGGTGATTCAAGGTACGTTTGTGACCCCTAAAAAACACCAACCCCTACGAATTGTGACTCTGATTCCTCATAAGATGATACGTAGGCATACAATCAAAAATCATAGCGAGTTCTCCTATAAAAAATTTATACCCTTTCCTCCTAATTAAAATTTAAAATCATGTTTCCCCAACTCAAACCTAAAACCTAGTATCCTTGTGAACAAGGTAGATGAAAGGTGCCTAACACCTTCCTTTCGTCTAAAGAAGTCCGAAACCTAGATTCTCTGTCTGCAAATTAGGGTTTCCTATTAGATTCCCTTCCCTAGGATAAAACTAATAGTGGCGACTCTTGATTTAAAAACCAATCGCAACAACTGGCGACTCTGCTGAGGATTTCAACTTTAGGTTTTAGGGTTTTTACTTTGGGGTTTTTTATTTATTTTTTTATTTATTGCTTAATTTATTTATTGCTTTCATTTATTCATTGCATTTATTTAATTATTGTCTATTGTTTATCATCATATATACTGCGTGGCGGGATTTTTTATTTCTCAAAATATTTTCAATAACCCTTAGAAAGAAGGTTCGTTTATTAGCTTAGAGGGTACATCATCCTTGCGATTTTATGTGACGACTTCGCCTAGAGTCGGTGGACTTCCAAAAAAGGAATACTTATCGAAAGATATCCTCTTGACGAGTAGGACTTTGGAAGGACACCCATGACTCTTTGTAACGACCTTAACCTAAAGTTTCACGACTTCGAGACCTTTCACGACTTCGAGACGAAAGTTTCAGTCTATAAAGAGGCTCCACCTAAGGGGGGCCCTTGTGCCTTTTCCCTCTGGTGTTATTCATGACAACCTTAAGGAAGCCACCTTTTGGGGGGGTAGGCTAACCGTAGGGCAAAATTAAGGAGCCTACCTTCTAAGGGTACTTATCACAAAACCCCTTCACTGAACCATACATCCCTACCTTATAGGGGTAGTTATCACAAAAATCTCGTCACTCAACCCTACATCTATCCATTCATACATTCATCATTTATTCGTCACCCGTTTCTTTGTATTATTCACAGGGTACAAAAAATAATAAAATCAAGATCTCAGTGACTGTCTTTAAAAATGGATACCGAAGGGAACAACTTGTCTGCGTCAATGCGCCAAACATGTCTGAAATCAAAGCCACAAAAGGGAAATAATGTGCTGAAGACTTTCTCAAGCTTTCTAGAGCAGACGTCCGCAAGTGCTCCTAGAAGACTTATTTCCCTTGGTTCAATTTCATGCAAAAAAGTTTTGGTTTAAGATTGTAATATTTTTCAATATCTGAATTATGATGCCTTCAATAAAGGCATTTTGTTTCCCCATCTCGTTGGTGTATCTATTTTAAAGCTAGTCACCAAGTAAAATAATAAGCAAAAGACAAATACATACCCAAGTGAATAAGACATTTAAGACAAGAAACCATTTCATGTTCATACACATTCATTTGCATGCATGAATTCACGAACACCTGCATATCATATCGAAACTCATTTTTCCAAAAAAAAATCTCTCCAGTTACGCCATGGGTAGAAGAAGATCTCCACCTCCTTGGCCTCCATATCAAACAATGGCCTATCAACAAAGAATCCTGGAACAGATCGAGGAAAACCAGGCTGCATTCAAGGAAGATCTAGACCAAGTCAAAGGTGATGTAAGTTCGATTAAAGGAGATCTGAGTCAAGTTCTCCTAGCCCTAAATAACTTCATTGACAAACAAGACCAGATTCCCAGGGTAGCTTTCAAAGAAGTAGCTCAAACGATTGGCGCATCAAGCAGTCACTAACTAAGAAGAGAGCCAGAAGTGGGACCCCACAATTTAAGAAGGACTACTTCAAACTTCCCGAAAGGAAAGGAGGGAGAAATCAATGTTGTAGCATAACAAGCAAGGGTACCACAACCATTAGTGATCCCACAAGGGCAGCGGCAAGATGGATTTAAAAGGCCACCCAGAAATTTTAATCCACTCCCCACGCCACCTAGCCAGTTATTACAACACTTGGTTAAGGCATCCTTGGTGGAAATCAAGCCTCTAGCTCCTCCAGTCGAGCCACACCCGCAAAGGTACAATGCCGATGCCAGGTGCGAATACCATGCATGCTAACTCTCTGGGGCACACCATAGAATAGTGTTGGGCATTCAAGCACAGGGTTCAGGATTTGTTAGAATCTCAAGACATCAACTTTGAGAAGCCCAACATCAAATCAAACCATATGCCTCCGCATGGCAGGCCGACAATAAATGCGATTGAAGTAGTCACTAAATTTGGGGCAACCAGACAGGCAAAAACCCCAATCAAATTATTGGAGGAATATATGTTCGAATGTGGGTTCCTATTAGAGCATAATGAAACCTTGGGTAAAACTCCGCTAAAGCTAGTGGACCAGGGAATAGTCCAGTTCGGACAATACCCTGAAGAAAAATATGTAGCTACTCTGAAGGGTAAAGCATAATTTCCTCCAATCCCAGATACCTTTGTCAACAAGGGGATAGAGCACGGCGAACATGTGGCAATGATATCTAATATAGTCAATACCAAAAGGGCAACTGACTTCATCAGAGAATGTGCCCCAGGAGAATAACTCAAAGGATGGACTGCCGTGGAGATTCCCGAGATCTTTTTCTTTCCTAAGTAATTTTTCTTGTTTATGAAAGAACCTATGTCAAGCCCGAGGCCTAGGGGTTGCTTGTAAGGGTTCCCCATTTTGTTTCAGACAATATTTATAATCAATAAAAGTTATATTTTGTTTTCAATTAAGATCCTTGTCTTTCATTTGCATTTAACTCTTAAATTTAAAAATGGCAATACTTTCTCTACATATGCATTTTCAAATATTCATATACTAAAATATGCACCAAAACATGATAACAGTGCAAATCCATGCCCAAAACCACCGATAATGCTACTGCTGTGACCCGATATAATTTTGATGCTCCTATCAACAAAGCTAAAGAGGAAGATGATGAAGATCTTAAACTCTCTGAGGAAATGGCAAGGGAAAGGCTGACAACATACAACCATATCGAGAGGCTATTGAAACCATTAATTTGGGCACAGGTGAAGATCCGAAAGAAATCAAGCTAGGGGAAATGTTAGAGCAGAGCGTAAAAGAAAGGCCGATCAAGCTATTATCTAGCTCAACAACCATTGCTAGAACATCAACCTGTGAAGTTCGGCTTTCCAGACGAAGGTGTCATGGTTATAGGTGACTATGAAATACCAAGACCTAAAGAAAGAAATCAAGCTAGGGGCACGTTGGACACTCATGTTTGATGGGGCTTCAAATACACTAGGGCACGGTATAGGGGAAGTCTTGACTCCTCCAAAGAATTATCACAAGCCCTATACCATAAGATTGTGTTTCGACTGCACTAACAACATCGCCAAGTACAAAGCCTATTTACTAGGACTGGAAGCTGTCATTGATCCGAGAATAAAGCATCTCGAAGTATTTAGGGACTCTGTAATAGTCATATACTAAGTCAACAGCGAATGGAATACTAAAGCTTCCAAAACTGATTCCATATCGGGATCATGTTTTGAAAACTAACTGCGGAATTCACAAATGCGGAATTCACAAAGATCACTTTCAGTCTCATCCCACGAGAAGAAAATCAAATGCAGACGCTCTGGCAACTATATTGTCTATGTTCAAAGTAATTTGGTCAAACCACGAACGCGCATCATAATCAGACACTTTAAAGAGCCCGCACATTGTCTTGCTATCAAAGAAAGACCAGATGACAAACCTTGATTTTACGACATCAAGAAGTACCTGGAAAAGCATGACTAGCCAGAAAATTCCCTTATCATTGACAAACGAACTCTATGGAAATTAGCCTCGAAATTCTTTATGAGTAACGGTGTACTACACAAGATGAACCACAACATGGTCTAGTACTCAAGAAGATTCTGCTACCTTGCCTCGACTCATGTGGTAAATGGACACCCAACTATGAAGGTCCATACGTAGTCAAAACAGCATTCTCTGGTGGTGGTCTTATCTTCACAACAATGGATGGGGAAGAACTACCGCATCCGGCAAACTCAGACGTAGTCAAAAATACTATGTATAAGAAGATTGCTAAGCTCGAACCCTAAATGGGAGACTTAGGCAAAAAGGAGCGTCCCGATGGATCGAAAACCCTAAAGGGCGATCCAGGCAAAAATTAGGGACATATATAAAAAAATATCTTGGTGGATTGAAAACCCGAAAGGTCAATCCAGGCAAAAATTAGGGATTTCATACAAAGAAATAAAGAATAAAAAGACCGCAACCTAAGAACTCTGACTATGAACCACAAAGGGAGAGATGGATCAGAATCATACAACTCAGAAGCAACGGAGATAAGGGCTATTAAAAGGATATTGGGGAATAGCAGCAGCAATTATCATTTTTTATTTCCATTTGAAGTTTTAAAACTTTCTGTAATTACCTCTTTCTAGGAATTGCATCTTGTATTCTCGCCTATTCAGAGGCATATCAATAAAACATTTTCTTTCTTTACATCTTTCAAATTGCATTTTTTCTTTTCTCAGACTTGTTTACAAAATACTACGATCATTGCTTATGAATATTATCTTGAAATCATTTCGGGGAAATTAACAAATAAAAGCTTTTGATAAAACATCGAAAAAACATTTTGGTTAGGAAAATATCGAAAGAAAATACACGTCTACATCCACGCACATGTCTAGTCCTGCGTCTACAATACAAATTATATACACATGTCCACGGCTACGCCTGCGCTTACAACATAAAAGTCTACACATATGCCAATACATACGTCTATGCTTACGCCTGCACTTACAACATACAAATCTACGCATATGCCAATACCTACGTCTACGTCTACACCTGCACTTACAATATAGAAAATCGATGTTCAAAATTTTGCTAACATTGTTCACTGTGTTCAAATTCAATAAAGCTACAATGACACAACATACAAGGCCATGGAATTGGTAACTCTAAGCCAATGGTTTAAAGGAGAGAATGCCAGAAATAGTCTTCATAACATTTCAAGGAATATGCATATTTTACACACATTTCATACATACATCTGGCATATCCAAAGCATGCATACCCTATACATTTTGCATACATACAAACATTCAATATGCATGCATACGCCTGTATCACACATCAAACAGACAACCTAACCCTCTATTCAATCATCTAAGGGTCCATCAACCAAACACTTCTCCTGCGATCCAACCCGTCATCTAAGTCTCCATGCCGTGACGCGTTCAGTCCATCACCTAAGTCTCCATGCAATAATGAACAAAACTCAATACTTGCCTCTAAGTCGTAATGTATTCTCAAAACTCAGTAAATTTCCTCTAAGCTGCAATGTATTCTCAAAACTCGGTACATTTCCTCTAAGCCGCAATGTATTCTCAAAACTCAGTACATTGCCTCTAAGTCGCAATGTATTTGTAAAACTCAGTATGTTGCCTCTAAGCCGCAATGTATTCTCAAAACTCAATACATTGCCTCTAAGACGCAATGTATTCTCAAAACTCAGTGCATTTCCTCTAAGCCGCAGTGTATTCTCAAAACTCAGTACATTTCCTCTAAGACGCAATGTATTCGCAAAACTCAGTACATTTCCTCTAATCCGCAATGTATTCGCAAAACTCAGTACATTGCCTCTAAGCCATAATGTACTCTCAAAACTCAGTACATTGCCTCTAAGCCGTAATGTATTCATAAAACTCGGTACATTGCCTCTAAGCCTCAATATATTCTCCTAGCTCGATACATTGCCTCTAAGCCTCAATATACTCTCCAAACTCGGTACATTGCCTCTAAGCCTCAATATACTCTCCTCAACCTAACCCATTGTCAGAGTCTTCATGCGGTTGTGCGCTCCCTTATTCCGCGACACAGATCATCGCCTCAGACTTCATGCAGCGATGCTCGAAAACCCAAAATCTAGCCTATCGCCTCAGACTTCACGTAGCGATTTGTGAACCTAACCCATTGCCTAAGTCTTCATGCAGCAGTGTGTTCCCTTATTCCACGATACATATCATCGCCTCAGACTTCATGCAGCGATGCTCAAAAACCCAAAATCTAGCCTATCGCCTCATACTTCACGCAGCGATTTAGGAACCTAACCCATTGCCTAAGTCTTCATGCAGCAGTGCATTCCCTTATTCCGCGACACAGATCATCGCCTCAGACTTCATGCAATGATGCTCGAAAACCCAAAATCTAGCCTATCGCCTCAGACTTCACACAGTGATTTACGAACCTAACCCATTTCCTAAGACTTCATGCAGCAATGTGTTTCTTTATTCCGTAACACAGATCATCGCCTCAGACTTCATGCAGCGATGCTAAAAAAAATACAAAATCTAGCCTATCGCCTTAGACTTCATGCAGCGATTTGTGAACCTAACCCATTGCCTAAGACTTCATGCAGCAATATGTTTCCTTATTCTGCAACACAGACCATCGCCTCAAACTTCATGCAGCGATGCTCGAAAACTAAAATCTAGCCTATCGCCTCAGACTTCACGCAGCGATTTGCGAACCTAACCCATTGCCTAAAACTTCATGCAACAATGTGTTTCTTTATTCTGCAACACATACCATTGCCTCAGACTTCATGCAGCGATGCTCGAAAACCAAAATCCAGCCTATCGCCTCAGACTTCATGCAACGATCTGTGAGCATAACCCATGGCCTCAGTCTTCAAGCAGCCATGCACCATCAAGTGTTGTTTCATCCATCCGCCAAATGGGTGAATAAGCAAAACCAAAGCCAAGACATACGAGATTTCTCTCTCGAGCTCAAGACTATTTGCCTCAAACCCTGGTAAGCGATATATCTTCAACTTTGCCTATTTTCCTCAAGACTCGTGAGGGTATGCTATATCAGCGTAACCTTATGATTGGTCGGACAAATTTTCGGTATTCCAAGTATTCATTAAACTCCCAATCAGAATGCGCTAGACCCGCGTTTTCTCGCGCTATTCGATTGGAAGATAATTGAATAGGGGCAGCTGTCGTACCCCAAATTTGTCCTACCTCGATAATTTTATTTTTCAATATTTAAATAGAAGAAATATTTAATTAAAGGTGGTACAGCCGTATCTGATGGCCCATTTTATCCGGGACTAAGGGGTGTACTTAAATTCAGGAAAGTGGGGCTTTCTAAATCAGAAAGACTCATGTATCCGTAGGCCCATTTATGAAGCATGTTGGCCAATGGCCCATGCGTTTCGAAAATGAAAAAATATTTCAAAATTAATAATTAAGTTTTAATTAACTAAGCCCATTAAACTTCTTTAGTTGGCCCATATGACGTTTTTGGGAAAAAGAAATATTATTATATAATAAATAAATAAATAGGTAGAGCGTGATGTTTTATTTATCATTATTCTTTGATAAACTTTTCATGTATTAAAAGAGATTAGATAAAAATTGCATTTTATCTAGGTTAACAAAATTCTGTTGGATCAAAATATGAGAAGAGAGTAAAGGCCCAATTTGGATTATGACAGTAAGTAAAATATTAAGTTAAGCCCAATTAACGTTTTATTTGATGTTTTTGTTGATGCAATTTTTGGTTATTAGATATTGAGTTTTAAGATCCTTTATTAAAGACTATTTGGAAAAAAAAACTGTTTTGAAAAATCATTTAGGCCAGTAGTATAAAAACATGTTGTTGTAATAAAAATTACAGTCTTGCTGGGCTGAACAAGAGATAATGCGCAAGCCCAATTGAATTGGAGAGTTGTTTTTTTGCTGTAATAAAAAAAGAGAAATAATATTGCAGGCTGGACAGTTATTAACGCGGGCCCATAGTAAAACAAAAATAACAAGCTAAGGCCCAATTCCATAGAATTAGCGCAGAGCCCAATAGTCTGTTTTGCAAATATGTTACACAAAGCCCAAATTACCAAAAACAATTATTGTATCCATTAGTAAAAATTTGCGCACGTTTTTCTTCAATATATAGCTACTATGGAAATCAAATAAAAATCAAATCTTCAAAATTAGATTAAAGCCCAAGAAATTGCTAAATCAAATCTCGTACAATTGAGATAAAATACGTAGAATACAAATTACATTCAAGCAAAGTTACATAATCATTTTCCAATTCAATCTTTATTACAGAACAAAATCTAAAAATGATACAAAATCTTTATTACATTACAAAAAATTGAATCAGTTATACAGATTTTAAATCCCTAATTCTATGCTAAATCCCTAATCTATGCTAGACATTTTGTAACAGCAAAATATTAAGAAACCCTAAAAAACAAACCTATAAATATAGAACAAATTTATGGTTTGATATAAGAAACCGGATGTATAGCCACCGCAGTGGTAGAGAGAGCGCTCGTTATTGCCAAGGGCTTTGGTTCGAGCCCCAGCGCTGCCATTTTCCCTAACTTTTTCATTATTTTCTTCTTCTTTTTGTTACAAACAAGCGCGCCAGGGCCTAAGATCATTGGGCATTCACCTTTTATACTCAGAAATACCCCCTTTTTTTATTTATTTTGTTTCTGATTACAAGAACAAGTTTTTGGGCCCAAAACAAAACCAGTTTTACTTCTAAACCACCCAAATCATTTTCACACCCCTGACTCAATTTCATTTCTATTTTATTTTATTTTCTTTATTTATATTTAATATTTATTATTATTATTATTATTTTTATAAAAAGATCAAAATCCCAAAAATATTTTTATTTATTTATTTATATATTTAGTTTACTTTTATTTAAACTAAAAAGACCAAAAACATTTTTTCTAATATTTTCCTTTACTTAATTAAATAAATATTATACTTAGGTTTATTTTCTTTTTTTTGTTAATTAAATTTTTTTTAGAACTTAGACTTTTTAATTAATTAACTTTTCATACTAGTTTGTTTAAGATTAAAACCTTTTTCCATAAAAAACCTAAAAAAATATTTGTTTTCCTAATTAATCCATTAAATTGGGTTTAGTTTTCTTAAAACAAATTAATTAATTTTCTTAGTTTGTTTAGGTTAAAAACCTTTTCATAACCAAAGACAAACAAAAACGATTTCTTTTTCTTTCCACATCACCTTATATTCTTGTACATTATTTCACATTCTTGTATATTATTTATTTAAGTTCAATATGGTTGTAATAATAATTAGGTTTAATTCCTTTTGCTTCCCCCATTTTTAAATTTGTACTCCTATCCCCAAATGATGTAATAGCGTAGAACTTTATATTTCCGTAATTTATCGCTTTCAATACAAATGCTAGTAACTAGGGTTTGTATGGCAAGACATAAAATCAACAAATAGAAAACCCTAAATCAAGAATAAAAAGTATAAAAAAACAAACACTTTGCACACTTGCACCTCTAGGGTTAACCTCACTTGTTGCCTAAAGATAAACATAGTCATGTCCCTCGAACGTGGGATACTTTAGAAAAGACAATCAAATACAAGATCATAGTCTCTCGATGACCCTTCAATGTTTCTGTTGTACCCCAAAATTTTCCCTCTCATTTTATTCAAGACATACTCATAGAGGTCCCCAAATGCTCAAGGTTGACTAAGAATTGACCAGACAAATTCTCCTTCTAAGCAATAAATCTCAAACTAGGGTTTCATTTTTCACAAATAAGTTTGGGTTTCAAAGGCCTCAAGTGATTTCCATGGTCCCTAATATGTCCCCAAGAATGCTCATGCCAATTTTCATGCATTACATTACAAGTTTGCTCAGTCAATTGCTCAGATGACTAGAAATCAACTATATTAGGTCAAAAATCAACTATGGCCAATATACAGCCAAACTTCAAGATTTTTGGTCAACATCAACATTTTTAAGTGATATTCATCATTTGATCAAGGGTTGATCATGATTCCTCAAGGAATGCTCTTAAATCATCAAGGATAAAAAATTGTTAAATTTGGATTTCTATAGGAGAAGTCAACCGAACTTTGACCAGGCATAACTTTCACATGATTCATCAATTGTTCCCCAAACAAATCCAATTTTGGATAAAATTAAATTCCCTACAACTTTTATTTTATTCTCAAGTCCAAAAGATGCATCATTTGAAAGATATGTTCTCATACATTACAGGTCATTTTCAGAAAGTCAACAAAAGACACTTTTTGTCAAGGCAACTTACATCAAGATGATGTCTCCAAATGCAAAAATTATTAAAAAGAGAAAGTGTAAATGACATCTTGGGCTTTCCAAAAATCCCAAGATCATATTCAAAAGATGAAATTTGAGCAATTTATGAAGCGCACAAGTTGGGCAATTTTCAAGAAAATGCATGAAATCTCAATTGAGCAAAATCATAAAAGACATGGGATCATGAAGTTTGGAAACTTTTCATGCATTTTTTCAAGAATCAAAAAGGGCAAGAATCAAACAAAAACAATTTCTTTTTGTTTGATTCTTGCCCTTTTTGGATCATGAAGTTTGGAAACTTTTCATGCATTTTCAAGAATCAAAAAGAGCAAATCGTTTTTGTTTGATTCTTGCCCTTTTCAATAATTTCTTTTCCTATTAAAAAATCATAAAAGAATCATAAAAATCAAACAAACCAAAAATACTTAGACTTAGATTTTCACTAATTAAATTAATTTTAATTAGTTATTTTAATTACCTTTATTTTTTTAATTAATTAATCAATTAGAATTAGGATTAATTTGATTTCAAATCTTTTTCTTAATAATAATAAAAAACAAAATAATATTAGATTGTCTTCTATAGTTAATTTTTAATCAATGTTCATTTTATTCTATAAATTTAAATTAGATTTAGCTTTTTTAATTTTCAATTTAATTATTTTCTTAAAAATAAATAAATAAAACAAAAACAACAAAAATTGTCTTAATTTGCTTAGAACTTTTTTGGGTTTTTAGAGGTTCCTTCTTAAACTTAGCGTGTTCTTTATTTTCCGCATTATTACTTTTGAAATATTGTATTTGCCCATGGTTTGTAATAGTTTAAAATTAGGATTTCTTTACTGTTTTTACCCCCAGTTTTGGACTTGTAATTTCCCCCTCCCCGAAGCCATGTAATAGTTTGTTTAAATTCTGCACTTTAAATTTTCTGCACTTGTATATATATTGAACTGTTAGATGTATGCCTAATAGGATTGCATGACAAGAATTAAAAGTAAACGCTAGAAAACTTAAACATCAAAGACAACTAACTGAAACACAACACACCTGCACATGTGCACCTCTAGGGTACTCTGACTTCGGTTGCCTTCAGAATAAAATAGTCACAACTCTCGAACGTGAGGGATTTTAGTGGCAACCCTTTGGTTCAAAGATCATAAAATGACCCTTTTGATGTTGCCTCGGTACATGATCTTAAAACCTTAGGGGTGTTACTAAAGTATCTTGACAAGTTGCCTTTGTGATTGTACGATGACCCTCGATTGTCCCTCAAACATCCAACGATGGGGCTACCTACTCACTAATAGTAGGATAGCACTATCTAAAGTAAAATAGGAAAAGAATAAACCTTTTCGAGTAGGTAGATAGTTCTTAGATGCTTGCTCAAAACAAAACGTTTTCCACACCTACACTCCTTTCCAAAAATATTTTCAAAAACACTTTGTATACGTTCTTAGCAATGCGAGAAACATTACAAAGTTCACCGCACTTAAGGCGTCTTTACAAAATACTTTTTTTCAAACACACAAACACAAGGTATTTTCAAATGAACTAGCATCTAAGAGCCCGTAGATAACTACGGATGGAAAGGGTGCTAACACCTTCCCTTTCCATAATCTACCCCCTTAGTCAGAAATAATCTCAAAAGGTCTTTTTTGTTCTTTTCACCCTTTCCTTTGTTGGATAAAAGAAAAGTCGATGGCGACTCTTGCTTACTGCAACATTTGCGAATATAAACGCAAAACCAGTATAACAGTCAATTCTGCCACCGTATTACAGAACTGGCGACTCTGCTGGGGAAAACTATAAAAAAGTGGGGTTGCCTTAGAGTTAGATCATTTTAATTGCTTTCATTGTGTGTTTTGTATGCTTTATTTTTAAAGGGTTTCTTGGGTTATTATTAAATCCTACACCCAGATCTTGGGCACCTTTTTAAGTAAGTAGCAATAAATCATGGAGGTTGTACGGTGTAGACCGATACAGATGAAGTGATGGCTACGTTAGCGCGATACTCTGGCTTGTACTAATGTTCCTTGAGTCAATCAAGGATAACATTAGGCTTCCTCGTAGTGTCATTAAGTGCTAACTGACCTTTGGAACCTTTAATCGACTCATCCTAGCCATTAGAAAGTACTAAGATAGCCGACTTTGGTTCTGATCGAAGATTGGTTGATACTCGATGCTACACTCATTGAGATTAGACTTTCAGGATATTTCGGCCACAATACTTCTGTGCTTGAGCTGAAACAATTCCTGACGGAAAGGTTAATGATATGAGACTCCTTAGAACCCGGTTACTATTACTAGTACAGGTTGAGCTAACTGAAACTTCAAGAGGGTACTTACTTTTAAACCTCATGCAAGCCTTTAAACCTAAGGTCTTTGTGTGACTTGTTTGTGTTTGCTATATTTGTTTTTAAGCATAATCATAACATCATGACATATCATTCGCACTAACCATTTCAAGGACCTATGGATTTATCTCTTCTCTATTTTGTAGGTTATGGATTCAGCTCACCAAAAAACCATCCGGATCAACTTTGTAGGAATTCCTCCCAAGCTTAAGGAGTTGGTCTAAAAAGTTCCTGAAAGCTCATCATTCAGCAAAAATATATGATCACTTGCTCAGTTTGGTTACTACCGATTTTGACGAAGGTTTGATGAGCGTCCTATTCTAGTTCTTCGATCCTAAGCACCATTACTTCACATTTCCAGATTATCATTTGGTGCCCACACTGGAAGAATTCTCTAAGCTACCTGGCTTGCCTATATTGGAGCAGATACCTTTCACCGGTTTAGAACAAGATCCAACTGCTGAAGATGTTGCCATAGCCTTGCACTTGAAGCCATCTGACATTGAATCCAGTTGGAAAATAAGAAGTGGGGTTAAAGGTCTTCTTGCAAAGTTTCTGATGGAGAAAGTTCAGGTATTCCTAGACGCCATGAGTTACCATACATTTGAAGATTTAATGGCTCTCTTAATCTATGGGTTGGTTTTGTTCCCTAACTTAGACCAACTTATAGATGTAAGTGCCATCAACATTTTTCTTACTCGAAATCCAGTACCTACGTTGCTCAGGGATATTCTGCATTCTCTCCATACCCATATACTATGAAGAAGCGAGGAGCTCTTATATGTTGTATGCATGTTCTCTATAGGTGGTTTATTTTGTACCTTCCTCGATCAATAATGAAGAATGAGTTAGGCTTAAGGTGGAATCAAAGGTTAATGTATCTCTCTCACTCTGATATCTATTGGTGTCCTCACTCTCAAGAAGACATCTCTTTTATTGATCGCTGGAGAGAATTTCCTAATGTGCCACTCCTTGGCATTAGAGGGGGCATCACCTATAACCCTTCTTTAGCCCTATGTTAGTTTGGTCACGCACATAGAGATGGTCCTCCTGATATGCTCATCCAAGGAATTATGTTCGACTACTCAAAAGATCTGCAAGGTTATCGTTAGAGGTTTATCCGTGCTTGGGGCATGGTTAAGAAGACAGATAGTAAGACTTTGGGGCACAGGAACTCCATCCCTTTGGAACCTTACCTCAAATGGGTGTAAGCTCGTTCTCAAAGTCTTATGATGCCATATACTGCCATCTTACCAGTAATCTTAGAACCTATTGTTCAAGGGGACGAGTCTCACATTATCCTTCATCTTGATATGCCAATAAACTTCGAAGAACTGTAAAGGTCTTGGATCCAACTCAAGGAAGAATGAGACACCTTTGAGACCCGATTCTATGCAAGTGAGAAGAAAGTGTTGGAACTGATGAAGCAGCTTCATTGTTAAGGATAAGAAAAAGAAGGCAAAGAAACAGGCTGGTGTCCTAAACATGGGAAGAAGATTTAGAGGACCAGCCAAGTGCGCTCTAGAATTTGCAACTCTATCAAATGAGGGGGATAATCAAGAAGAGGATAACAAGAAGACAAAAGAAGAAGATAACAGCTCAGGGTCTGATGAAGTGGAAGTTGATTTTTCTGAAGAACAATATCCTCCTGCTGATGATAAGTATAAACAATTGGAGGATCGTCTCAATGCTATGGAGATTCAGAGGGTACCTGGTTTGGACTTTGAAGAGTTAGGGTTGGTCTCAGGAGTGGTCATCCCACAAAAATTCAAAGTTCCCACTTTTACAAAATATGATGGTGTTTCATGTCCCAAACTTCATTTGAGGTCTTACGTCAGGAAGATCCAACCCCATACAGATGATAGGATATTATGGGTTCACTTCTTCCAAGAAAGTTTGTCAGGGACGCAGTTAGAATGGTTCTATCAATTGGAAGGAACTAACATTCACAATTAGGAAGATTTGGCTGCTACTTTTTAAAAGCAGTACCAATATAATGCTGACCTGGCGCCGACTCGTGTGCAGTTGCAAAACATGTCCATGAGCTCAAATGAAGGTTTCAAAGAATATGCTCAAAAATAGAGAGATCTAGCTGGAAGAGTGAAACCTCCTTTGAATGACCGGGAAATGGCAGACATGTTCATGGGTACTTTGGCAGGCCCGTTCTTTAACTTGTTGATTGGAAGTTCTTCGTCTGGTTTTACAGAAATGGTTCTGACTTGGGAAAGGATCGAAAGCAGTATCAAGATTGGGAAGATTCTGATGGCTGCATCTTCTAATGCTGAGAAGAAGCCATTTTGTGGTAAGAAGGAAGCCAATGTTGTGTATGGCCAGAATGGTCATAATAAGATAGACTACAACCAATATGTAGGGGCATTATTGGTCTCCAATCTGGCATCAGTGCAACAACGAAAATAGAGCAGTCAGCGTAAACAAGACACGCCTAAAAGAAAATTTACCAAAATCAACATGTCTTTGGCTCAAGCATTACAAGACATGTTAAAGATGGAGTTGATTACTTTGAGGGATCCTTTTTGGAATCCCAATACCTCTGCTCCTAACTATCATCCTAATGCAATATGTGCATACCATTCCAATAGTCCTTGACATGATACAGATGACTATTGGGCGTTGAAAAACAAGATTAAAGATTTGATTGATGCTAAGGAGATTGAGTTTGGCCCTCTTGAGACTCCTAATGTGATTACTTCTCCCATTCACAATCATGTTTAAGATGGAGAGTGTCCAGTTCATTTGGGTTTTTTCAATTGTAATTTCTTTTGTTTGTTCGAACACTTATCTTTATATAAAACTATGTGTTTTTCCATTAATGCATTGCATATGTTGGTCTTGAATTAATCCATTCGTTCTCACTATACTTAAATTGTGATTTTACTTCCTTTTTGTGATATTCAACTCTCGATTAAAAGTTATAAGCCTTTTGTTGACGATGTACAATCATTGTTTAAAATCCTAAACAATGGAGTTATAAGGAAGAGAATCCCTAGTCAACCCCTTTGAGCCTAAGAAGTAGGAGTTTTCTTTTTCACACAAATTGAAACCTTTAATCATAACCTAGGGCAGGGTAGTTTCTCAATTAATTCAATGGTGCATTTAATCGCAAGCTTTCCCTTCATACATGACGAGTAATGTCAGAGGTATCCTTCCAAAACAAAATATGGTGATGGTTCCACATAATCATTAAAACAGGCAGTCATCATCTCTCAAAAGAAAAGCCCGCTAAGTTAAAACCTATGAAGGAGACTTAAAAAAACAGGGGCATCACACTGACTGTAATTACAAAAGAAACGGTTTAGGAAAAAGGTAGGGATAATAAAATTAAAAAAGTGGTCGCTATGAATCCTCAACAAAAAATATTACAAAAAAAATTACGACTGCCTTCTCAAATAAACTTTCAGTATCCGAACCATCATCGAAATATCAAGGAAAAGATTCCAGACTCAATTGGGATCTAAACTCACAATTAACTGAGTATAGGACTGAAGAACATCACGAAGAACGGGTTGGATACAAATAAGTTTGAACCTTTATCCTTTGTTTTTTAAACCGTGAACCATGCCACACTATAACCCTTAAAAGTCCTAGCAGAAGCGTGGGTTAGTTTGAAAGCATACTGTTACAAAAGGTATCCTGACTCCTGTAAGGTTTACTATAAATCCTGAGTTGAATTTAGATTCTTACAAAATTCTGTTTGTTTACTAAAAATGCATTTTTAAAACTTCAAGACAGACATAAGCTTTGCATTCTTTAAATGCCATTGTTTGCATATGACTAATCGTTCGACAACAGATAAATTCGCACGACAGAAATTCAATGAACGAAAATCCTCTCAATGGACAGAATCACCTCAGCTGGAAATACATTTCCAATAACAGGCTTTTCATAATCAAGGGGCATGACATGGTATCTAACTGATATGGGGGTAGTCGATTCAAGATTCGAGGAATCTCTCAAAAGGGCCGAATAGCCAAGGGGTAGACCTCCACCTGAATCACAAGGGGCATGACATGATGTCTTATTGATCTGAGGGTAGTCGAGTCAAGATTCGAGGTATCTCTCAAAGAGCACTGAATAGCTAGGGGCAGATCTCCATCTGAATCACTTGAGGCATTGAACATGAATTCTAGCAAAGGGTCACGTACGATCGAGCAAACATTTTTCTGGCAGTGCTACAACACTTACTACTATAGACAATGACAATTCTCTGCACTATGTGAACACGGACATAGTCAAAAAATACTATGCATGAAAAAATACCCGCTAGGTTAACTAGCCTAGGAAAAAATAAGGGCATCCCGACGAACCAAAAGAGTTCGAGCAAAAATTAGGGATATATAAATAAAATTGTACACCCGGCAAGTCGAAAACCTGAAAAGGCGACTTGGGCAAAAAAAGGGTATCCCGGTGGACTGAGAATCTGAAAGGACAGTCCAGGAAAAGTTATGGATTAAAGCGTACGACTATGTCTCGTCATCTTGTCACTTGTTTATCAGTAGAAGACTTATCGCCCTGATCATAATTCACCAAGGGCTCTAGAAGTTGAGGTATGTTCAAGTCTCCACAGACTGCCACAGAGCCAATTCCATGAGATTATCTCCACAAAGTAATCTTCACAAAGTCATACATTACCTGCAATTTGCCCGGCAGTTCACTCTGGCAGATAAAGGAGTATGATTTTCTTCCTGGCAATATCACCAACCTAAGAAGTTTCAATCAATACAGTTCATGGAGTTTCTCTTCCCCAGCTGAGCTTGTCCCTCCAAGGTTGTAAAATCCCCTTTAGACTTCTGCTTTCCAACAGAGTCCATTTCCTTAACAAGGGTGTTTCCTCAGCAAGACTACTTCTCCATTAATAGGGTTTATTTCCCCAAACAGTTTATCATCTTCTAGATACAATGCAGATACAATCAAGACACAGATTAATTCTGGCACTCATTCCGGATTTCTCTTCTAGATACAGTGCAGATACAATCAAGACAGAAATTAATTCTAGCACTCATTCCAAATATCTCTTCTAGATACAGTACATATATAATCAAGACACAGATTCGTTCTGGCACTCATTCCAGATTTCTCTTCCAGATACAGTTCAAATACGATCCAGATATGGATGTCATTCTGATACCCATTCAATACATCTTCAGATACAATCAAGGCATGGATTTATTCTGACACTCCCCAGCTTGAGTGTGCTTCTACTACAAATCACTGGCAAATCCCTCTCTCCAGTGAAGTCGTCAGTATCCCCATAGAGTTGCTATGGAACCTGGAAACCGGACCAGATGCCAGTCAACTTTATCCTCCCCGGAAGAGCCGAAAGGTTATCCATCTTTTTTATTCCCAGTCAGGGTATAAACTCCCAAGTAGAACAATGAATATCCAATGTTCTTAAACTCTTCTCCCCAAGCAAGAATTAACACGATCCAACAGAGTTTCCTCAAGCAAAGAGCAAAAACCAATGCTCCCCAATGGAGTTTCCTCGAACAAGAAAGCGGGGATCCCCAGTGGAAATAATTCCTAGAAGATTGAATATACACATACTCTTCATCCCCAGCAACAGTCGGGGATTTATTTTCCCCAGAAAAAGATGCCCGGGTTTACAAATGCACCTCAATAACATTTCACATTCATACATCATTTACAAACGATATAGCATATGCATACAAAACACATATAGCACAATCTTGTTTATTTGGAGAGCATCATTACGCAATACAATACCTACATCATGCCATTTCATAAAACTAACTTGTCTTTTCAGGTTAGTTCCCGAACAGATAGAGATTGTCAACAGTTTATCATCTTCCAGATACGGTTCAGATACGCTCCAGATACGGATGTCATTCTGATACTCATTCCAGATCATCTTTCAGATACAGTTCAGATACACTCCAAATACGGATGTCATTCTGATACTCATTCAGTACATCTTTCAGATACAGTTCAGATACAATCCAGATATAGATGTCATTCTGATACTCATTCAGTACATCTTTCAGATACAGTTCAGATACGCTCTAAATACAGATGTCATTCTGATACTCATTCAATACATCTTTCAGATATAGTTCAAATACGATCCAGATATGGATGTCATTCTGATACTCATTCAGTACATCTTTTAGATATAGTTCATATACGCTCCAAATACGGATGTCATTCTGATACTCATTCAGTACATCTTTCAGATACGGTTCAGATACGATCCAGATATGGATGTCATTCTGATACTTATTCAGTGCACCTTTCAGATACAGTTCAGATACGCTCCAAATACGGATGTCGTTCTGATACTCATTCAGTAATGTGATATGGTGGCAGAACCGACTATTTATACTGGTTTGCATTTTTTGTTTGCAAATGTTGCGGTAAGCAAGAGTCACCACCGTCTTTTATTTTATCCAATAAAGGAAAGGGTGAAAAGAACAAAAAAATACCCTTTTCGAGTTATTCTGAGTAAGGGGTTTAGATTATGGAAAGGGAAGGTGTTAGCACCTTTTCCATCTGTGGTTTTCCACGGGCTCTTAGATACTTGCTCATTTTGAAAAACTATTTTTGTGTTTGTGTGTTTTGAAATGTTTTGTTTGCTTTATGACAACTCTTGTATCAGTCCTCAAGAGTGTGATAAAGCATTTTTGAAAAAGAGTTTTGAAAGTGTGTAAGTGTAAAAGGGAATCAGATTTGAGCAAGTACTTAAGAACTGTCTACCTACTCGAAAAAGGGCGTTCTTTTCCTCTTTTCCTTTAGATAGTAATACCCTACTATTAGTGAGTAGTTAGCCCTATTGTTGGATGTTGAGGGACTATCGAAAGGGACATTTATGATCATTGAAGGCAACATGTAAGGATACCTTAGCATTTCGAAGGGACTGTCATCATGTAGGCAACATCGAGGGACAAGATCATTTCTCGTAGGAAACTCGAGGGACATTAAGGGACCATGATCTTTATGATGAATTTTAAATTGATGGTCTTTGCTAAGAGTATCCCTACGTTTGAGGGACATGACCATTTCCGAAGGCAACCAAAGTGGGAAATACCTTGGGGTGCAAGTGTGTAACATTGTGCTTTTTTCAGGTATTTTATCTTGAGCTTAATGACCTAATGATTAATTGATTAATTCTTGTCATGCACGCCTAATTTACTAACAGTTTATATACAAGCATATAAGAAATATGAAGGCGAGAAATAAAGTTCCTACAACTATTACAAGGCTTTGGTGTAGTTACATAAATAATGACTAAAAAGTAAAGTGCGGAAATTAAAAACCCTAAGTAAACTATTACAAACCAGGCACAGTTACATAATAAAAAATTATCGTATGAAAAATGACACGCAAAAATTGAGACGAGAATAAGTTCTAAACCCTAAAAGTCTAATTGCCTATTAAAAATATTTTGATGTTTTTTGTGAAAAAAAATTGAAATTTAACCTAATTTCTAATTAATTTTAAATTAAGGAAAACAAATTAAAGTTAATTAAATTAAATTAATTTGAAAAAAATAATTTTTCTTAAAAAAAAACTAAATCTTATTTTTATGATTTTATGATATTTTTTTTAAAAAGATGAACAAACAAAAAATATAAACTAATTAAAAAAAGAAAATAAAATAATTAAAAAAAGATGGGCCTGAGGGGTGAGAAACCCAAACTGGGGGGTATGCTGCTGAATTTCAAGGCCCAAATATATGCAAGCCCAATGCAAGCGTGTGATTTGGTGTTGCTATGTCTGGCAGGTTCACCATGTGGAAGCATCTCAGGAGCGTTGGATCTGACTTTGTCATGATCTAATGGTATAGATGTGATGGCCTATGATAAACGTGAATAGCTTGGCTACACTGGATCTGGAGGAAACTCATTAGAAAAATAAAATTCAAGACCTGGGAATCGAACCCAGGTCTCTTCCCTTTGCACGCGTTTCTTCTACCACTCAGCCATTTTATCATTCGCTAACATAAACAAAAGCAAATATATGTGTGTGTGTGTGTGTGTGTGTGTGTGTGTGTGTGTGTGTGTGTGAAATTAAGTCAAATATATCAACAAATAAAATGCGCGCGCTGAGTGGAGCCCTGGAGTTTAAATGGACCAATGGAAAATCGCAAACTGCAAAATAACCTGAATCAGAGCAAGGGATTAAGCCTACCCCCCCCCCCCCCCCTAAATCATATGCTGCGAGTTCAATGGCGGTATCCATTTGGCCTAAAAGTCCCTGTGTTGCAAGGTTCAAAGGTTTTAGTTTGAGATGCCCTAAAAATGGCATCTTGTGATTCAAGCATCAATGCTCTCATGCGAAACGTCTAACCTGTTCTAATGGATGGCCAAACCGGTGGCACTTGGTTACAATGATCTGGGTACAATTTGGCTTGAGTAATGGTTGAAACAAGTTCCTGGGAACCTCACAGTGATAATGGAACACCTGGAATGGATTAAAGATGACTGGATCGTATAATATAAGTTGCACCTCTCTTTGAGAAAATTTGGAATTTTGCTAGGGTTTATAGAGGCAACTTTCACGTGTCCTTTTGGTCTAGGGTTGATGTGCTTATATAGTGAATCATATTAGGTTAACAATTGTGGAAGAAATCCAATTGATCAATGCTCTTTTAAAGTGTGAAGATTTTGATTCAAATCTTTCCAAAAGAAAAGATCCACTTCCTTTTTCACTCCACACGGTTTTGATAGTTGACTATGATCTCTTTGGTTTAAAAAAGATTTGCATATTCTATATCTTACATATTCTTGCATTTATTTAGTATTTATTTGAATAAAATCAAAATAAATAAATAAATAACAAAATAATGCATGGACATGTTTAGAGATCCTTAGATACATCATGAACACGTTTGGACTCTAAAAATTAGGCCCAATAGTTCAAAAATACAAATTTGCCCAATTGAGATTTCATGCATTCCTTAAAAATTGCCCAACTTGTGAAATCCTTATCTCTCTCAATTTTAACCCTAAGAGGGTTTTCTTGGACTTTTTTTATAGAGATTAGGATGTCCTCTAAACAACCCTTTTGGTTTCATCTCAATTGGATCTTCCATGTTCAAGTAAGGAGCTTTTACCCAAAAGGTGTTTTTATTGACTTTTTGAAAGAACCTATAATGTATGAGCTTGTATCTTTTGATTGGGGCATTTCTTGAACTTGAGGGCTGAAGAGAAGTTGTAGGGAATTTGATTCTCTTCAAAATGAGCCTTGGTATAAATTTTTTTGATAAAGTATGAGAAAGTTATGCCTAGTCAAAGTTTGGTTGACTTTTCCTATAGAAACCCTAATTTGCCATTTTTTACTTTTGATGAGTTAGGAGCATTTCTTGAGGAATCATGATCAATCCTTGATCAAATGATGGATATCACTTCAAAATGTTGATGTTGACCGAAAATTTTGAAGTTTGACTGTATTTGGGCCATAATTGACTTTTGACCTAATATAGTTGATTTTCAGGCATTTGAGCAGTTGACTGAGCAAACTTGTTATGCAAGGCATGAAATTTGGCATGGATGATCTTGTGGACATATTAGGACCATGTGAAACATATGAGATCATTGGAGTTCACACATCTTGATGAAAATGGAAACCCTAGTTTTGAGGTTCATTGCCTTAGGAGGAGAGTTTGTCTGGTCAATTCTTGGTCATTCTTGGGCAAGTTGAGGACCTCAATGGGTATGTGTTGAGTAAAAATGGAAGGCAAATTTTGGGGTACAACAGCTGCCCCTGTTCAATCTTCTTAAACCTGAGGATGTAGATTGGCTGGTCTGCCTTTCGTGATCTGAAGGTGGAAGATGATTGAACACTAGAGTGCCCAGAAATTTGCATTGTCTGAAATGATACTTGACTGTGTAGATAATATCACGAATGGGCTTACAGATGCCATTTGGAGAAGATGACGGAAGATCGTCGGAGATGGGCTTAAAGATGCCATCTGGAACAATGTTGACTTCATGAGATATTCCTTTGTGGGAATCCCTATTCCTGTTGTTGAGGAGGACTCCGTTGAGGAATGTTGGTCTTTGTTTGGGAAATAGAGTTTAGGAGCTTCAGTTGTCCATTACTCTACTGGGGAGTCATCTCTTGATTGAAGAGACAGAAGTGAACTACTATCTGGTCAGGATCCAGGCTTCACAGTGACTTGCTAAGGATGATAAGGATAATTGCTATCTGTTTGTATTCCAGGCTTCCCAACGATCTATTGGGGAATATGAAAATAAATTGTTATCTGGTCGTACTGCAGGCTTCACAGTAACTCAAATTGTTATCTGGTTGGAATCTAGGCTTTAGTGACTTGAACTGTTATCTGGTTGTGTCCAGGCTTCAGTGATTTGAAGAGATTAAGCTGTTATCTGGTTGGATCCAGGCTTCAACTTGAATTTGAGGTATATATTATCTGGTCGAGTCCAGGCTTCATAGTAATTGACAAAGTAAACCGCTATCTGGTTGAATTTCAGGTTTTGCAGCACCTTATATTGTTATCTGGCCAGATTCCAGGTTTCAGTGTCTTGAATTGTTGATTGACTATTATCTGGTCGGATTTCGGGATTCAGCAATGATCTTAACTGTTATCTGGTCGAGTCCATGCTTCACAGTATGGTGAACTACTATCTGGTCGGATTTCAGGCTTTGCAGTAACTTAAATTGTTATCTGGTCGAAATCCAGGCTTCACAATGATTGAAGAACTTAACTACTCTCTGGTCGGATTCCAGGCTTCATAGCCACATACTGGGGAAACGTGAAATTAACTACTATCTGGTCGGACTCCAGGCTTTGCAGTTTCTTTAACTGGAATAGAAATCAGAAAAATCTTAGTGTCGATTTAACTGAACCAGAGAAAGGTCTTGAGTTGTCTTCAATTGGAATAGAAATCAAGAAAATCTTAGTATCGATTTAGTTGAACTAGAGGAAGGTCTTGAATTAACTTTGACTAGAACAGAAATTAGAAAAATCTTAATATCGATCTAACTGAACCAGACAAAAGTCTTGGAATATCTTCAACTGGAATAGAAATCAGAGAGATCTTAGTATCGATCTAACTGAACCAGACAAAAGTATTGAGAACATATTTTTGAGGAAAATGTTGAAATAGCCCTTCATTAGACGTAGCTTTTGAGAAGACCACCAGGTCACGTAAGTAGTCAACGGTGTTTGTTGACTTGATCTTTCCTGAAAACGATAAAGAGTTAGTTGTATGCAATGTCATGATGTATGAAATGCACTATGATGATGTTCTCAAAATAAATGAGATTATGCGATGTGTATGTGCATCCCATGATGTATGAATATGGGATGTTGTTGCGATATTTCCTAGTCAGGGAAAATAAATCCCTAACTGCTGTTAGAGAGTATTGGGAAGCTGAATCCTTCATTTCCGCTAGGGATGATGAATAAAGATGATTTGTCGGGGATTTCCTCTTTCTGTTTAAAGATATTCTGCCCGGGATTCTTAACTCCTGCTTGAGAATAACTCTGTGGAGAGAGATAATGCTTTGTTAAAAGGTTTTGTCGATGTAGAGAAATAAACTCCGTTGGGGAATAAACTTCCACAGTTAGAGAAATAAACTCTACCTGGGAGGAGGTTTTATAAACTGTTTGAAATTATAAAACTCAGCCGGGGAATACAAATTTTAGCTTTCTGAAGGAACTTTGCTGGAGGAGGTAATTCCTTCTTGGGGAAGAAGATATCAAAACTTTGGTTGTTTCTACTCTGTGGGGAACATAGACGTCACTGGGTCGTATTTAGCGGTGACTTCGTCTCAAAATGTCTCTGCCCCTGTATCTGCTGGAAAAAGTAACTGTCGGGACTACAAATTGTTTTTTAGACTTTGCCCTGTTTCTTAAAGTCATTAGTAACTGTCTTTTTGTTTCTTATGCAAGTATTTGTAAACAGTAATCATATTCAAATGCACATGTCAAAAATAATCACTAGACGTTTTTGCAAAACAAAACAGAAAAGTAAAACCAAATAGTTTTGTACTTTCAAAGAAATGATTTGTATTGATTTTTGAAGTTCGCCTATAACAGGCATTTTGGTACAAAGAGATTGACGGTCTAGTAGGAGAACACCGTCGTGAAAATGAAAACTATACAAAACAGTGTACAAAGAGAAAACAGCTATATGTAATAATCCCATCGAGTTTCAATTCTACTATTGCCCCTATGTCCTTGAGCGTCTCATCACTTTGCTACTTGTCCGAAGCTGACTGGATTGATCGGTACCGTTTGAGCTTGATAGTTGATACTGAAGTCTGGTCACAAGGTGATCCAATGGGACATAGTTGTACGCTTCAAATTCCTAACTTTTGCCTGGACCTCCCTTTCGGGTTTTCAGTCCACCGGGATACCCTTTTTTGCCCAAGCCGCCTTTTCAGGTTTTCGACTTGCCGGGTGTACAGATTTTTGTATTTATCCCTAATTTTTGCCCGAACCCTTTTGGTTCGCCGGGATGCCCTTATATTTTCCTAGGCCAGTCAACCTAGCGGGTATTTACTTACGCGTGGTATCTTTTCATTATGTCCGCATTCACAGGGTGAGGAAGGTCGTCACTATCCATGGTGGTTAGAATCATGGCTTCACTGGAAAATATGCTTTTGATTATAAATGGCCCTTCGTACATGGGAGTCCATTAGAATGGGTGCCAAAGGTACCTTCGTGTAAATCTGCCATAATCCTCTCTGCTTCGTTCTTAACTATGCACCGAAGTAAAGTAGAGTCATGGTTGCGCTTGTAGAGGATTCCATTACTAAGGAAGAACTTTGCAGAGAACCTTCTCAGAAACTTCTTATCATTGACAGACGCCCCCTCAGGATATTCTTAGGCCTCGAGATACCTTTTCACTTCATGAAACCAAGGTTTGTCTGCTGCTTCTTCAGTATCAATCTCATAGTAGTATGCCAGTTCATCAAACGTCTCAATAGTGATTCGAGGAGCCTCGTTGTCCCATCTGACCTTGAACATGGATGACATAGTAGCTAGCGCGTCAGCTAACTGATTCTCTTCTCGTGGAAAATATTCAAAGGTGACTTCTTCAAAGTGTGGAAGCAATGTCAGCACATGTTCTTTGTAAGGGATGAGATTAGGGTGCTTCGTGTCCCACTCCCCTTTTATTTGACTTATTACCAAGGTTAAATCCCCGAAAACACTCAACAACTTGATCCTCGGGTCAATAGAAGCTTTGAGACCCATGATGCATGCTTCATACTCCTCCATATTGTTGATACAATTGAAACATAATCTGGCGGTGAAAGGAGTATGACAGACCTCAGGAGATATAATTACAACACCGATGCGATTGTCGAGTGCGTTGGAAGCTCCGTCAAAAACCATAGTCCATCAGGATCCTTCCTCAGGTACTTCATTCGGTCCTGGTTCTTCACAGTCAATCACTAACATAATATTCTCATCCGGGAATTCAAAGTTCATGAATTTGGTAGTCATCCACAGCCTGATGAGCCAAATGATCAGCTAGTACACTTCCCTTAATTCCTTTCTGGGTCGTGTATTGGATATCGTATTCGGTCAAGAACATTTGCCATCTTGTTATTCTTTCGGAGAGAGCAGGCTTCTCGAAGTTGTACTTGATCAGATCCATCTTAGATATCAACAAAGTAGTGTGGGTCAAAATATACTGTCTCAGTCGACGAGCAGCCCATGCCAAAGCATAACAAGTTTTCTCGAGCAGTGAGTATCTTGTTTCACAGTTGGTAAAATTTTTGCTAAGGTAGTATATTGCATGCCCTTTTCGACCTGATTTGTCATGCTGCCCCAGCACACACCCCATTGAATTATCTAACACTGTTAAGCACATTATCAAAGGTCTTATTTCAATCGGAGGCATCAGAATTGGAGGATCTTGAAGGTATTCTTTGATTGTTTCGAAGGCAGCCTGGCATTCGTCATTCCACTTCACCACTTGATCTTTCTTCAGGAGTTTGAAGATTGGCTCATAAGTAGTAGTTAAATAGGAAATGAACATGGCAATGTAATTTAGACGTCCCAAGAAGCCTCTAACCTTCTTCTTAGTGCAAGGAGCATGCATCTCTTGTATAGCCTTCACCTTTGCAGGGCCTACCTGAATACCTTTGTCACTAACAATGAAACCTAAAAGTTTACCAGACCTTACCCCGAAGGTGCACTTGTTCGGATTTAACCTCAGCTTGTACATCTTCAACCTATCAAATAGCTTTTGTAGATGATCAAGGTACTCTTCTTCAGTTTGGGACCTGGCTATCATGCCATCAGCATAGACCTCTATCTCATGGTGAATCATGTCATGGAACAAAGCTACCATGGCTCGCTGATAGGTTTCCCCAGCGTTCTTTAATCCAAACGACATCACTTTGTAATAGAAAGTGCCCCATTGTGTGACGGAGGTTGTCTTCTCCATGTCTTCGGGTGCCATCTTGATCTGATTGTAACCAGAGGAACCATCCATAAAGGAAAAGATCTTGTGCTGCACGGTGTTGTCAACCAGTCAATGTGGGGAAGAGGAAAGTCATCCTTGGGGCTTGCCCTGTTCAAATCTTTGTAGTCCACACACATTCGTACCTTGCCGACCTTTTTAGGCACCGGGACTACATTAGCAACCCATTAGGGATAAGAGGTGACAGCTAAGAACCCAATGTTGAACTGTTTCATAACCTCTGCTTTGATCTTCTCTGACATTTCAGGGCGCATACGACGGACCTTCTGCTTTACCGGAGGGCAATCTTTTTTAGTTGGCAGACGATGAACCATAATATCCGTGTCTAGTCCTGGCATGTCTTCATATGACCAGGCAAAGATCTTGACACAATCATGCAACATTCGTATCAACCGTTGTTGGACACTAAGCTCCAGATTTACACCTATCTTGACTTCTTTTTTGTCCTCCTTTGTGCCCAAGTTTATTGTCTCAACTGGCTCTTCATGAGTCTATATAGCCTTGTCTTCCTGTTGTAATAGTCTAGCAAGTTCTCCGGGTACCTCACAATCTTCCTCACCTTCGTCCTCGGCTTGGTTGATCGGATTTTCAAAGTCATAACCGACAATAGCAGAACTGTTATTAATGGGATCCAGAGTGGATATGGGTCTGCAGTTTAATACGTGAGTGTGTGTAAGAGCATAGCTGTATAGACAAAGTATAAAGCAGAAAAGAAAAATAGAGAGCGCAAAATTTGTATGCAAAACGTCCAATGCTTTATTAATGACATATGAGATTGAAACATGATAATCCTCACAAATAAACCATTATGCCCCGGGTAAGACACATGGCCAAAAAGTTTATATTGTTTATTTCATATCCAAAAACAAGAAAGTCAATTACTTCTGAATAAAAGTAATTGGTACAAAGTCTTTTGCCATCCAGTTACTGGGTCAACCATTGGTAGTAGGGAAGATCCAGCCATCCATGTCATAGTCACCATCACTATCTTATAGAGCGTTGACCCCATGATTACTGATGCGTAGGGGAGGTCCTCCAGCACGAATACGAAGAACAGCCCTTTGTGCCCCTTCTTCAACAACTGCTTTGGCGTACTTGAGAGAAGCCATCTTCAAGGGAGGTCTGGTGATCTTTGGCAGATTGGTGATAGTTTCAGTTGCAGCCATAGTTTGAGGTACCTCTTCAAAGTTCTGACACGGAGTCTCAATGAACTCACCATCCATTTCTACATACCTAAAAGAGTTCAGGTGATTTACCATGTATTCCTCTTCACCATGTACCGTGACAATCTTACCTTTAACCGGGTATTTCATCATCTGATGCAGAGTGGACGTGATAGCTCCCACCCCATGGATCCAAGGGCGACCCAACAAACAAGAATAAGATGGTCTGATATCCATCACGTAGAAGGTGGAGTCAAAGGTCCGAGAACCAACTTTGATGGGGATGTCCACCTCCTCGTGCACCATTCTCTTTGAACCATCGAAAGCCCTCACTATAATTTTGCTGGGTTTCAGGGTCAAACCTTCACATTCTAACCTATCCAGAGCCTTCTTGGGCAGCACGTACAATGATGAACTAGTATCTACTTGAACATGGGCCAAAGTAGTGCCCCTGCATTTGATGGAGACATGCAGCGCATCATTGTGTTTTTTTCCTCTGGGTGTCAGATCAACATAAGAAAAACCCAAACTGTTATCAACCGTCAAACTGGCCACACAATCTTCAAATTGGTCAGCAGAGGTTTCTTGTGGCACATGGGCAGTTTTAAGGAATTTCACCAAAGCCTTTGCATGAACTTCGGAGCACAATAGCAGGGCTAACATTGAAATCTTAGAAGGGGTCTGCCCCAGCTGTTCAACCACATTGTAGTCGCTCTTCTTTATCATCTTCAAGATTTCTTCCATTTCCTTCTTGGAAGCCTCTGGGATAGATTCTAAATGCGCCTTCGTCTGGACAGGCTCAATCAGTATGTCTTTCCCCTGAGTCTCGGTCGACTCGGTGATATGGGTAGTAACTGCGGTAATCACAGGATTTGCAGTGGTAGTATTAGCATGAACAACATTAGGAATGATCACAGGAATAGTAATGGCTTTTGGAGGAGAAATCTCAGGGGAGAACACTCTTCCACTTCTTGTTATTTTGTTGGTCGCAACGATATTGCCAATGTTGGGATCAGTATTTTCTATTCCTTTGACATTGTTGACTTACCATTGATTTGGTAAGCAACCCTATCTTTGGATGTTAACGGGACGGGGGTGGGTCATCGTATAACCATGATAGCAATGTTGCCAAGAATCTTAGCATTTTTGAAGGTCCAAGATCATTTGTTTAGGCAACCTTTGAATAGCGTCATCGAGGGGCTATGATCTTATATTTGCTTTGTTTTGCCAAGATACTTCGCATGCATAACATGACCTTTTTTTTTAGGCAACCAAGTGGGAGAAACTCTAAGGGTGCTTATGTGCAAAGTGTGTCATTTTCATGCTTTTGTCTTGCATTTAGGGTTTTCTATTTTGCTTTGTTTTTGTTCTTGTCATGCAAACCCTAATTTACTAAACATGGTATAAATCGATAAATTGCGTAAAAATAAACTAAGCTATTACAACAATTATTATGGGAGGAGGGATACAAGTTTTGAATGGGGATTTTGCACAAATATAAACCTAAATATATTATTACAACCAAATCTAATATTGCGCGAATTAAATAAATATATAAATATTTAAAATGCAATGCAAAATGTGTATGTTAAAAATGTTTTTGTGTTTTGTTTTTTGTATGAGAAAATGATTTAATTTAAACCCTAAACAAGGGAAAAAATATTATTTATTTTTAGAAGGGATGAAACCCTAGTTTTTTAATCAAAAGAAAATAATGTTTCATATTATTATTTGTACAATTTTTGTATAAGAAAATAATAAATAATATTATATGTAAATATTAAAAAAAAATTAAATATGTATAAAAATAAGTATTTATGAGTATAAATAGTATAATAAAAATATTAAGTATTTTTTAATATATTTACAAACTATTTAAGTAAATAAGATCTATTTATCAAAATAAAATATTTTTTCATGTGAGAAAATAATAAAAAAAATAAAATAAATGTGTAAAAATAAATAAGTCATTTTTAGGATTTTTTATCATTTAGAAAAAATAAACAAAAGTATTGAATATAAAAAATATGAAGAAAAATAAAAATATAAAAAAGTTCAGCCAAGGGGGTGCAAATAACAAGTCAGGGGGTGCAAACAGCAAAAACAAAAAGGCCCAAAAGCACAAAAAACCCAACAGCGCTTCATCCCTGTCCTTGGTCATCCTTCTGCGTGCGTTTTCCAGTTCAATCTGCAACTTGCTCATGCTTGCATAAAAACAAAAACTCATAACATGAAACATGTGGCATTTGAGCTCACGATTCCAACCATATAAACTACGTGACCTAACTCTAAAAGATCAAGGAGAATTTTGGTAGCCCTAATTCGTGACCTAACTTTTCCAGAATTTTCAATCTTCAAATTATCTCAGCATAGTTAATATAAATGAAAAGTATGGATATATACAGTTTCATTATGATATGGACTATATTTTTTTCTTCACAAATCGTGGCTTGAGGATGCCTATTCAGAGAGATAGAGTTTAAGAAATTACCTCCTTCAGCTGGATTTGTGTAGGACAATGTAGGGACTTTAATGGAGGCCTGGTGATTGTTTAAGCTTCCTTGAACTTCCCTGAACCTATTCCAATGCTTAGCTTGCTCTGATGATGGTTGGAACACTCTGAACAAGTCAAGTTGCAAGCTTCCAAAGTGAAAATGGTGGATGCTGAAACAGGGGTTACAGAACCAGGGTGATGGCTTGGATTGCTTTGGTATGATGTGTATGAGATGTTTCAAGTGTTTAAACACCAAACGCACGAGCCAAAAATTGGTTGGCTGTGATTTTGTAGAAGTTCTGAATTTTGGCAGTTTTGTGGAGTTTTTGAGTTTTAGAGAGTTTCAGATTCAAATCAATCGTGTTATGCCTTGTACAAAGATTGCAAATATGTAGAGAAGGGATACAAAGTCAACCCTTACTAGCTGTGCAAGCTCTAGCACCTTTTGCAACTTTTCTAGCATTTTAAGTAAAGTGAAGTGACCAATCCCACATGCTTGTACTAGCTGGCTTGAGAGCTGATAAGAGTTGGTACACATTACTTGAGACCTGTAGAAGTTGCTTGTACCAAAGGGGCAGGTTCAATGCTCAAGATTGACAAAGTTGCAAAAGTTGCCCTTTATGAAAATGGCATTGTAACCTTTTAGCCAAAAATGGAAATACACCTTGTACAAAGCTTCAAAAGCAAAGATAAAGCCTATGTCAACTGAGTTTGGATTTAATTATGGAGTGTAAAGCAAGCTTAGGACCTGTAAAGCAATATACAACCATCATAGATCTGATTTGCAACTTGATGCTATGTGAAATGGCTTGATCAAAAGTGAGAAAATGCCAACTTCCCTTCTTCGATTCTCCCTACTCAAAAATGATCTTGGAGAGTTCTTGTACATTTTGGAAAGCTTGCAATGTTCTCTATAGTCCATCTTTGAAATTCACTTTGAGATACCTCTTGGAACTAGGTGAAAATGTCCATGAATTTGGGTCCAAAACCCGCCTAAATTAGGGCAAAATTTCACTAAGTTAAGAAGTTCATGGACCTATATTCACAAATTCATAACTTGAGATCCAAGCATCTTTTGGGAAAAGTTTGTGAAGAAAAGTTGTAGATTTCATGGAGGACTACAACTTTCATGTTGGAAGTTTTCTTTGAATCAAAATTCATCATGGTGAAAAAGTGGTGAAAAGTTGGGGAAAAATAAGAAAATTCTAAGTTATGAAAATTTTCAAATTAAAACCCTAATTTTCAAATTTGAGTTTCTTGGTGAACAAGTTTCATATTTTGACATATCTTGATGAATTATGACCCCTGGCACTTGATTTTGATCAAAAAGTCAAAGTTTGACTTTTCAGTGTGCAGTTGACTTTTGATCAATTGACTACAAAATTCATCTGTCAATCCAATGAACTTGAGATCTTTTGAACAATGTAATTAGGTCAAGATGATGCCATTGAACACTTGAAATCATGTTTGAACTCAATTGGTCATTGGCTAGGTTAAAAATCAGAAATTGCCCTTTCTCAGTCAAAACCCTAATTTTGACCATTTTGCCCTTTTGATGATTTGATCAAATATCTTGAGGAGTTGTGATCCAAACTTGATCAAATGATACATATGAGTCTAAAATGTTGTTGTGGATCAAAAATTATGAAGTTTGACTGTAAGTTGGCCATGGTTGACTTTTTCCCCAATACAGTTGATTTCTAGGTCAACTGTCCAATTGACTGATCAAAAATGTGGTTCATGGCTTGAAACTTAACATGAGTAATCTTAGGGGTCCAAGATGATGTATGAAAGTCACATGAAGAAATGATGGTCCAAAAATCCTTGTGCAAACTCAAACCCTTATTTCAGGTTATCAGTGCAAGATGAGGTGCCTTGACTGACCAAACCCTAATCTTGTCTTGAGTCCAAGAAGTCTTGTGAGAAAATGATAAATGAGAGGGAAAATTTTGGGGTACAACAGCTGCCCTTGTTCAATCTTCTTGTACCTGAAGAGTTAGATTGGCGAGCTTTGTCGTTCGTGACTCGAAGGTAAAAGATGATTGGACACTAGAGTGCCCATAAATTTGCACTCGACAAAGGTGTGGTTGAGGGAATGGGCTTAAAGATGCCATTTTGAGAGGTGATAGAATCTTGTTGGAGATGGGCTTGTAGATGCCATCCAAGAATGTTTGTTGAATTGTAAGTTGCAAGTCAAAAGAATAAGTATCAGAATGGTGTCCGTATCTGGAACGTATCTGAATTGTATCTGGAGACTGAATCTGTACGAGCAATAGAATAGCGTCCATGTCTGGAGCGTATCTTGTATCTGTACTTGAATCTGAATGAGTAACATAATGACTTCCGTGTCGAGTGTATCTGTACTGTATCTGGAATTTGAAATCTGAATAAGCGACATAATGGCATTCGTATCTGGAGTGTATCTGGACTGGAATCTGAATGAGTGACAGAATGACATCCGTATCTGGAGCGTATCTGGACTAGAATCTGAATAAGTGACAGAATGACTTCTGTGTCTGGAGTGTATCTGGACCTGAATCTGAATGAGTGACAGAATGGCAACCGTGTCTGGAGCGTATCTGAACTAGAATCTGAATAAGTGGCAGAATGACTTCCGTGTCTGGAGTGTATCTGGACTGTATCTAAAGTTGAGATCCGAATGAGTAATAGAACGACTTCCGTGTCTGGGGTGTATATGTACTGTAATCTGAATAAGTGACAGAATGGCAACCGTGTCTGGAGCGTATCCGTACTGTATCTGAAAGATGTTGATATCTGAATGAGTATCAGAATGGCATCCTTGTCTGGAGCGTATTCGAACTGTATCTGAAATCTTTGAATATTGTTAATGGTAGCTGTTAATCTTATCTTGAAAAGGGTAAAATGTTAGCTGAAGCACAAAGTTATGTTGCATGAAATGTATGATGCAATATATGTACTTTATCAATGCTTATGATATATGGATGTAATGTATGTGCATGTAAGCTGATTAGCTGTATTGCTGAGGAAAATAAATCCTTGACTGCTGCTGAGGATTCTTCATGTCTTGAAGTTGGAGTATTGACAAAAAATTTGTTGTGAGAGTAATGCCAAATATTGCTTGAGTAATCTGCTTGGTGGAATCCAGAGAATTTTGATGACTTCTACTAGGGATTAATGATGGGAGTCTTTGTTCTGTTGGGGAGCAAAGAAAACTCTGTGGGAAAATAGCTTATTCCTGTTTGGAAAAAGTTCAGGAGTTTCGGCCGTCTGCCACTCTACTGGGGAGTTATCAGAAGGTTGGGGAGAAACAGAAGTTAACTGTTATCCGGTTGATTTTCGAGCTTCAAGATAACTTGCTGGGGAATTTGGAGAAAGTGAATGGTTTTCACTGTGGATTAATAGTTTGAAGTTTTGGCTCCGCTGGGGATCTCGATGATGTACTATAGGGGTTGCTCATGGAATAGCCTAAAGACATTTTCCTATTCTTTCAACCTGTCAGTAATCGTTCTTTTTCATTTCATTTATTTGTAAACAGTAATTATGTTCAAATGCATATGTTCATTAATGAATCATTGGACGTTTTTGCAAATAAAACACAAGTGTAAAAAAGAAAAGGACAAATAGTTTTTTTTTGTACTTTAAAGAGATATCTTTGTATTTACTTTGAATAAGTATTTTGTGCAAAGGAGACAGACGTCCTAGTAAGAGGATGGTGTCATAAGAAAAATTTATACAAAGAAAGATAGCTATGTGTAAAAAATCCCATGGGGTTCTCATTCTGCTATATTCTTCGTATCTTCGAATGTCTTATCCATTTGTTGCTTCGTCCGAAGATGATTGGATTGATCAGAAGCTCCGAGTTTGTCCGTGAAGAGATTGTCCTTAAAGTGATCCGACGAGACATAGTCATACGCTTTAATTCCCTAACTTTTGTCTGGACCGCCCTTTCGGGTTTTCGATCCACCGGGAAACCCTTTTTTGCCCAAGTTACCCTTTCGGGTTTTCGACTTGCCGGGTGTACAGATTTTTTTTATTTTATCCCTAATTTTTGCCCGAACCTTTTGGTTCGCCGGGATCCCCTTGTTTTTCCTAGGTGTGTCAACCTAGCGGGTCTTTTATGCGTAGTATCTTTTGACTATGTCTGCATTTGCAGGGTGTGGCAGGTCGTCGTCCATGGTGGTTAAGATCATTTCCCCACCAGAAAAGATGTTCTTGATTACAAATGGTCCTTCATAGGTAGGAGTCCATTTGCCCCTGGGATCACTTTGTAGTAAGATGATGCGTTTGATCACTAGATTTCCAACTTGATATATCTGGCGTCTGACTTTCTTGTTGAAAGCCTTGATCATCCGCTTTTGATACGTCTGACCATGGCAAACAGCAGTAAGTCTCTTTTCATCAATTAAGTTTAATTGATCAAGTCAGGTCTGGATCCAATCATCCTCACTCAAACCCGCATCTTTCATGATTCTTAGGGAGGGGATCTGAACCTCAATAGGTAGAACAACCTTCATGCCATAAACCAAAGAATAGGGTGTTTCCCCAGTTGATGTGCGAGTTGTGGTACGCTACACGTGGAGAGAAAACGGTAGCATCTCATGCCAGTCCTTGTAGGTGACTGTCATTTTATGTATGATCTTTTTAATGTTTTTAATAGCAGCTTCGACTGCACCATTCATCTTTGATCGATAGGGGGATGAATTGTGATGTTGAATCTTGAACTGCTCGCACAAGGCGGTGATCATAGTATTGTTAAGGTTTGTACCGTTATTAGTGATAATCCTTTCTGGGATACCTTACCGGCAAATGAGATTCTGCTTGATGAAGCGGGAAACAACATTCTTAGTAACAGATGCGAAGGAAGCTACTTCGACCCACTTTGTGAAATAATCAATGGCCACTAGAATGAAGCGGTGTCCATTGGAGGCTGTAGGCTTGATCTCCCCAATCATATTGATTCCCCACATAGCAAAGGGCCAAGGAGTTGTTAAGAAATTTAGAGGAACCGGGGGCACGTGCACCTTGTCTGCATAGATTTGACACTTATGGCAGGTCCGGGAGTGTTAATAGCAGTCTGCTTCCATGGTAGACAAATAATAGCCTGTCCGTAGGATTTTCTTCGCCATCGTATGCCCACTAGAGTGAGTGCCAAAGGTACCTTCATGCAGTTCAGCCATGATCTTTTCAGCTTCAACCTTATCCACACAACGGAGCAGAATAGAATCATGATTGCGTTTGTACAGGATGTCATTACTTAGGAAGAAATTAGCTGAGAATCTCCTTAAGAACTTTTTATCATTGATTGAAGCTCCTTCAGGATATTCTTGAGCCTCGAGATACCTTTTGACTTCATGAAACCAAGGCTGGTCCACTACTTCTTCGGTATTAATCTCGTGACAGTGTGTTGGTTCGTCCATTCGTTCAATGGTGATATGGGGAGCCTCGTTATCCCAATTAAGTTTAAACATGGATGACATTGTGGCTAGAGCATCTGCTAGCTGATTTTCTTCTCGCAGGAAATGCTCGAAGGTAATCTGCTTGAAATGTGGTAACAATGTCAAAACACGTTCTTTGTAAGGGATAAGGTTTGGATGTTTAGTGTCCCATTCTCCTTTGATCTGACTGATGACCAAAGCTGAATCCCCAAACACAACCAAAGATTTGATTCCCAAGTCTATGGCAGCCTTGAGACCAAAAATGCATGCTTCATATTCTGCCATGTTGTTCGTATAGCTGAAGTAAAGTCTGGCAGTAAAAGGAGTATGGCATCCTTCTGGAGATATGAGTACAGCACTGATACCGTTACCAAGTGCATTGGATGCCCCATCAAGGAACAGGGTCTATCGGGATCCTTGTTCAGGTCCATCATATGGCCTGATCCCTTCACAGTTGTTTACTATCATGATGTCTTCGTCAGGGAATTCAAACTTCATGGATTGATAATCTTCTACAGCTTGATGAGCAAGATGATCAGCTAGCACACTGCCCTTTATAGCTTTTTGGGTAGTGTACTGTATGTCATATTCGGTTAGAATCATCTTCCATCTAGCTATCCTTCCAGACAAAGCAGGCTTCTCGAAGATGTACTTTATCGGATCCATCTTAGATATCAGCAAAGTGGTATGAGTCAACATATACTGCCTTAGCCGACGAGCAGCCCATACCAGAGCGCAGCAAGTTTTCTCGAGCAGTGAATATCTAGTTTCACAATCGATAAACTTTTTGCTCAGGTAATAAATAGCGTGCTCTTTTCGGTCAGACTCGTCATGCTGCCCCAATACGCACCCCATTGAGTTCTCTAAAACGGTCAGATACATGATCAGTGGTCTTCCCTCGACTGGTGGCATCAAGACAGGAGGCTCTTGTAAATACTCTTTGATTTTGTCGAAAGTAATCTGACAGTCATCATTCCATCTGACTACTTGATCTTTCTTCAACAGCTTGAAGATTGGTTCACAAGTAGAGGTTAGGTGAGAAATGAATCTGGCAATATAGTTTAGGTGTCCCAAGAATCCTCTGACTTCCTTCTCAGTGCGAGGAGCAGGCATTTCTTGTATTGCTTTGACCTTGGCAGGATCAACCTCGATGCCTTTGTTGCTGACAATGAAACCCAAGAGTTTACCGGACCGGACTCCGAATGTGCACTTGTTCGGGTTCAACCTTAGTTTATACTCCTTCAATCTGACAAACAGCTTTTGCAAGTAATTAAGGTGTTCTTCTTCAGTTTGTGATCGGGCTATCATGTCATCTACGTAGACCTCTATCTTATGATGTATCATATCATGAAACAAAGCTACCATGGCGCGTTGATAGGTCGCCCCGGCATTCTTCAGTCCGAATGGCATCACTTTGTAGCATAACATACCCCACTGTGTGACAAATATAGTTTTCTCCATGTCTTCAGGTGCCATTTTGATCTGATTATAGCCTGAGAATTCGTCCATGAAAGAAAATACTTTGTGCTGGGATGTATTGTCAACCAGGATGTCGATGTGTGGAAGTGGAAAATCATCTTTAGGGTTGGCCCTGTTTAAATCTCTATAATCCACGCACATTCTCACTTTGTCGTCCTTTTTAGGCACGGGAACAATGTTGGCAACCCATTGAGGATAGGAAGTAACAGCCAGAAATCCAGCATTGAATTGTTTCATAACTTCCGCTTTGATCTTCTCTGACATGTCAGGTCTCATGCGGCGGACTTTTTGCTTCACTGGTGGACAGTCTTCTCTTGTGGGTAGACGATGTACCATGATGTTTGTATCGAGTCTCGGCATGTCTTCATATGACTAGGCAAAGATCTCAACATAATCATGCAACAGCTGAATTAGGCGCTCCTTGACACTCGGCTCTAGATTGGCACCCACTCTGATTTCCTTTTTATCTTCCTCGGTACCCAACTTGATTGTATCCAACAGCTCCTCATGAGGCTGAATAGCTCTTTCCTCTTGTTGTAATAGTCTGGCCAATTCCCCTGGCACCTCACAATCTTCCTCACCTTCGTATTCGGCTTGGTAGATCAGATCTTTAGAGTCACTAAAGGCTATAGCAGTATCGTTACCCATGGGTTCCGGAATGGAAGGGTACCTGCATTTGTGAGTGTGGGTGTGTGTAAGGGATAGCCATCTTAAAACAATAAAATGTAAAAGAAAGACAATGAGCCCAAAAGGTTTATATATGAAAAAGCGTCCATGATTCATTGAATGTCATATGAAAATGAAATAAAAACCCTTACAAATGGACCGTTGTGCCCTGGGTAAGACACAAGGTTTTTAAAGTGCGAATTGTTCGTGAATTATTACAAGTCCAACAAAAATGTAAAGGATAAATTACTGAGATATGAAAGTTATTGGGATGAAGTCTTTGGCTTCCCAGTTGCAAAGTCCTCTGCTAATAGTAGGAAATATCCAATCTTCTAAGCTTCCATCTTCTTCATTGTCCTCCACTGTGTTAACCCCTTGGTTACTAATCTTCACAGGTGGCCCTCCGGCACGGGCGCGGCGCACAGCCTTCTGAGCAGTTGAAGTAAACCCAAGACGAACTTGTCTGATTTGTACGGGATGTCGGGAAGCTGCCCCCAGATGGTGCATCCTCCCTCTTCCACTACTGCTTTTGCATCCTTTAGAGATGACATCCGAAGTGGAGGTCTTGTGATTTTGGGAATCAAGGATACTGTCTTGGTTACCGCCACTTCCTGAGAGACTTCTTCAAAATGTTGGAAAGGGGTTTCAATGAACTCGCCATCTAACTCCACATATCTAAAAGAATTCAGATGAATAATCATGTACTCCTCTTCTCCGTGGACAGTTATGATCTTCCCTTGGACGGGTACTTCAGCATCTGATGCAAAGTGGAGGTGACAGCACCGGCATTGTGGATCCAAGGCCGTCCTAACAGACAAGAATAGGAGGGACGGATGTCCATCACATAGAAGGTCGAATTGAAGGTCTGAGTTCCCACCTTTATCGGGATGTCCACCTCCCCATGGACCATCCTCTTAGAGCCGTCAAATGCTCTCACCACTATGTTACTGGGTTTTAATGTCAGCTCCTCAAAATCTAATCTATCAAGGGCTTTCTTTGGAAAGACGTTCAGAGATGATCTCGTGTCCATCAGGACATGGGCTAGGGTTTTTCCTCTACACTCCACTGAGACATGTAACGCCTCGTTGTGTTTTCTCCCTTTGGGTGTCAAGTCAGCATCAGAGAAGCCCAGGCCATTATCAGTTGTCAAACTGGCCACACACTCTTGGAATTGGTCCGCAGACGTCTCTTGCGGAACATGAGTTGTCTTCAGAAATTTTACTAGAGCTTTAACATGTGCCTCAGAGTACAGCAACAAGGCTAACATAGAGATTTTGGAAGGGGTCTGCCCTAATTGTTCAACCACATCATAATCACTTTTCTTTATTATCCTCGAGATTTCTTCCATCTCCTTCTTGGATGTTTCAGGAACAACTAGTGATTGAGCCTTCGTCCGGACAGGCTCTTCTTGCACGTTTTTTCCTTTATTCTCAGCAGTGGAAGTAGGGATGGGGATTTTATTGTCTTTGTCGGTAGGTACGCTTGCAGGTACAATTACTGGTGCAGATGTAATCTTCAGAACGGCCACGGGTCCAAAGACTGCCTTTGGAGGGGCAATCTCTAGAGAGAAGATCCTACCACTACGGGTAATCTAGCTTGTTCCTGCAATGTTACTGATGTCGGAATTGTCCTCTTCGGAGCTTTCTTCTTCGGCAGTCAGTTCATCCTGTTTAATACCATGGTAGTAGATTTCTTCACCATAATTCCATGGTACTGTTTTATCTGATTTATACGGGGCCGGCCCGGGCATTGTAATCTTAAGTGGAGTAGTCATTGGAGCAGATGTAATCCTAACGGGTCTTTTAGGGACCCGAGAAGGATTGGCGTAGATGGTTATTATTGAAACTTCTTTAACTGGAATAGGTGAAATATGAGCTTTCTCAAACAAAATTTCTTGGTTATCAATCAGTTGTTAGATACCTTTTTTCAATAGAGGGCAGACAAATGATGAGGATAGGCAAACATGGTAGTCTTTGTTATAACCTGGGAATATACCAGCTTTCAACAAATTCAACTTAATAATCGGGAGCGGAGTTAACAGTTCATCCACGGTGGCAACAAACAGATCTTCCTCAACAACATTGGCATTGTGACCATGCTTAGGCATTGGAGAGGAAATAACATTTGGTTCCTCAGGCGCTTCAAACTCAACTTCCTTCGAATCTATCAAATCTTGAATCTTGTTCTTCAGAGCCCAACAGTTGTTGGTGTCGTGCCCTGGACTTTCAGAATGGTATGCGCACCTGGCATTCGGATGGTAGTGAGGAGACGCAGTATTAGGATTTTTAGGGGCCTCTTTTATCATGGCCAGATTCAACTTCAGAAGATGTGGTAGGACCTGAGTTGGAGTCATGTTAATCTTGGTGAATTGCCGGATTGGCCTTTCCACCCTTGGCTGATTATTTCTCGGCTGGTTATTTCTTGGCTGGTCTGATGCAGGCTTTTGAATCATAACGACCCCCACCATTGATCGGTGTTCCGTTCTTCCTTGATTTTTATGTGAATAGACAGCATACACTTCCTTCTTCCCACTGAAGGGCTTTTTTACAGCTGTGGAGGCAGACGCGTCTTTCTGAATTTTCCCACTTCTTATACTGGCTTCCACCCTCTCGCCGGTTAAAATCAATTCGGTAAACCCTACAGAGGAGCTCCCAATCAGATGATTAAAGAAAGGGCCTGATAGAGTTCCCAGGAACATGTCCACTAACTCCCTTTCAGATAAAGGGGGTTGCACCCTTCCAGCTAAATCTCTCCACTTTTTGGTGTAGTCTTTGAAGCCTTCATTTGATACCATAGCCATACTCTGGAGTTGAGTACGGGTTGGTGCCAAATCACCGTCGTATTGATACTTCTTATAGAAGGCTGCTGCCAGGTCTTCCCAATTATGGACATCAGCCCTTTCCAACTGGTAGAACCAATCAAGTTGTGTTCCTGATAAACTATCCTGAAAAAAGTGGACCCACAAGTCTTTGTCAGCAGAATGCGGCTGAATCTTCCTGACATAAGATCGAAGGTGCATTTTGGGACAAGACACCCCATCATACTTGGCAAATAATGGCACTTTAAACTTTGGCGGGATTACTATTCCTGACACCAGCCCCAATTCCTCGAAATCTAGCCCCGGTACTCTTTGTATCTCCATAGCAGTTAGACGCTCTTCCAGGTGTTTGTATTTGTCATCGGCCGGAGGGTATTGTTGTTCAGGGTAGTCCTCTTCTTCCTCTTCTTCTTCAGAATCTGATGGTACTGCCATTTCTTTTCCTTTTCTTTCCCCTTCGTCATAGGTTGTTGGAAATTCTAAGGTCCTTCTGGCTTGTCCCTGAAACCTTCTGCCCATGATAACCACACCAGCTGGCTTCTTCTTCTTTTTCTCTTTCTCTTTTTCTAGCAAAGTCTTTAGCTCCTCCTGCCCCTTGGCTAAGGTCAAGAGTAACTGTTGAAATTGTGTATTTAGAGCTTGAAGGTCTTTAACCGTTTGCTCGAGATCCATTTTGCTGAAATAAACAGCAGAGGGATGAGGAAACTTGTTGCAAAGACTTGTTTATGCTTATGATGAATGATATGTATTCATGCAATGCTTTCAAGGATTTTAAAAAATCAAATTTGTTTCAAACAAAAAGGAAACACACGTTATATTAATAAAATAGAACTTGAATACATCAATGCCCCTAGGGAAAAATAGTACAAAATTCTAAGATAAAAAGACATTGCGCATCCTCTTTGGTGCAATGTAGGTGTTGAGAGTCTACTCTTTATGAAGTAGCCGAGTGAGTTCCAAAACCTTCTTCTCGCTTGCGCAGAATTAGGCTTCAAAAGTATCGCGTTCTTCTTTGAGCTGTATCCAACCCCTTTGTAGATCTTCGAGTGATGTAGGCATGTCAGGATGTAGGATGGTGTATGGAACCTCTCCTTCCTTAGCAGGCTCTATAATCACTGGGAGAATGGAGGGGTAAGGCATCATAAGACTTTGAGCTCGGGTTTGTACCCACTTGAGGTAAGGCTCAAGAGGGATGGAATTCTTGTGTCTCAAAGTCTTACTATCTACCTTGTTTGGCATCCTCCAAGCTTGGATGAATCTTTGGCGAAGTCCTTGATTGTTGTTGTCGAAGTCGAAAATCAAGCCTTGAATCAGCATATCATGTGGGCCATCCCTTCGGGCATAACCAAACTGTCTTAGAGCCAAGCACGGGTTGTAGGTGATGCCTCCCCTAATTACAAGTAGAGGGACATTAGGGAATTCCCCATAACGGTCGACAATGATAACATTCTCTTTGGATCGAGAACACCAATGAATATCTGAATGTTTAAGTGTCATCAACCTTTGTGACCACCTCAAACCTTGCTCATTCTTCAAGACTGATTGGGGAAGATGAGAAATAAACCATCTTTCCAGGAGAGGAGTGAAACACATAAGAACACCTCTTTTCCTCATTGTACGAGTGTGAAAAGAGTGTAAGATATCTCCAAGCAATGTAGGCACCGGGTTGCGAGACATGAAGATTTTGACAACACTCACATCTATGAGTTGGTCAGGATTAGGGAACAAGACCATCCCATAGATGAGAAGAGCTACAATCTCCTCAAAAGCTTGTACATCCAAGGAGTTCTAACAGTTTTGGGCCTTCTCAAACAAGAACTTTTCCAAGAAGCCTTTGACACCACTTCTAGTTTCCCAATGGGTTGTGACATCAGATGAGTGCAAGTGCAGGGCTTGAGCAATCTCTTTTGGCTTTAGATCTCTTTCAGTACCGTTGAAAGGTAGTTGATTGAGAATGGGAATCCTCAAGAGTTGAGAGAATTCTTCCAAAGTAGGCACAAGCTGGTAGTCAGGAAATGTGAAGCAGTGATGCAAAGGGTCAAAGAACTGGAAGAGAACCTTCATCATGTCTTCCTTTGTGTTGGAGGTGACCAAGTTGAGTAGACGACCATGCCGCTCGGTGAATGGAGAATTCTCAGGAATCCTTGAAGCTATCTCCTTGAGTTGTGGAGGAATTCTTACAAGGTTGACTTGGATAGTTTTCCTGCGAAGTGAATCCATAACCTACAAAACAAGAACAAAGATGAATTTCCAAAATCCTTGAAATGGTTAGTGGATGCTTATGATGCTCATGATGTCCATGATGTTATGCACAAGTATATATGTACAAGCAAATCAAACAAGTTCCTAGTTTAGGCTTGCATGGGGTTTCATAGGTAAGTACCCTCTTGAAGTTTAGTTGGCTCAACCTGTCCTAGTAATAGTAACCGGGTTCTAAGGAGCTCAATATCACTGGATTGTTTCCTTGTTCATTGTTTCAATTCAAGCCTCTTTACTGGCGACCGAAATATTCCAAGAAACCAACCCTCAATGAGTGTAGTATCGAGTATCTACCAACTTCGGACTGCACCAAAGCCGGTCATCTCACTACATCTAAAAGGCCAAGTTGGTCAAGTAAAGGTTCTAGAAGTTCGTTAGTACTTCATGACATCACTCAGCGGCCCCGTATTCTCTTTGATTGACTCAAAGGCTACCCGTACCCACAAATATGTCACACTAATATAGCTATTGCTTAGACCGTCTCGGTATACCCCGCACAGTTTCCACAACGTATTTCTATTTACCTATAATGTTTCCCAAATCCGGATGGAGGATTCAAACCCAAACAATAGAACCAAGATGTAAAGCAAACAAGTCAAACAATGTAAGCAAATAAATGTGATATAAACCCTAAGGTAACCCCACTTTTAGAATTTTCCCCAGCAGAGTCGCCAGTTCTGTGATACGGTGGGAGAACTGACTTGAGGTTTTGCATTTTGTCGCAAATGTCGCGGTTAGCAAGATTCACCACCGACTTTTCTTTTATCCAAAAGGAAAGGTAAAAAAGCACAGGAAAGACCTTTGAGATGTTTTCTTGAGTTCGGGGGGTAGATTATGAAAAGGGAAGGTGCTATCACCCTTTTCATCCATAGTTTTCCATGGGCTCTTAGTTACTTGCTTAGATCACTTGCTTTGCTTTGTTTGAAATGGTGTTTGGTGTGATTTTAAAAGTATTTTGAAAAGAGGCCATTCGTTCAAGCAATCTTTGTAATGATTCTCGTTCGTAAGAATGCATACAAAGATGTTTGTCTTTTGAAAATGTTTTCAATGTTTTGAAAGATGTTTTGAAAGATGTTTTGAAATGTGTGTGTGTTTGTTTTTAAAAATAGCAAGGATTGTTGTTTGAAATGGAGCAAGTAACTTAGAAACTATCTACCTACTCAAATGTCTTTCTTGTGCATTTCTATTCCTTTGACATTGTTGACTTACCATTGATTTGGTAAGCAACCCTATCTTTGGATGTTAACGGGACGGACGTGGGTCATCGTATAACCATGATAGTAATATTGCCAAGTATCTTAGCATTTTTGAGGGTCCAAGATCATTTGTTTAGGCAACCTTTGAATAGCGTCATCGAGGGGCTATGATCTTATATTTGCTTTGTTTTGCCAAGATACTTCGCATACATAACATGGCCTTTTTTTTAGGCAACCAAGTGGGAGAAACCCTAAGGGTGCTTATGTGCAAAGTGTGTCATTTTCATGCTTTTGTCTTGCATTTAGGATTTTCTATTTTGCTTTATTTTTGTTCTTGTCATGCAAACCCTAATTTACTAAACATGGTATAAAGCGATAAATTGCGTAAAAATAAACTAAGCTATTACAACAATTATTATGGGAGGGGGGATACAAGTTTTGAATGGGGATTTTGCACAAATATAAACCTAAATATATTATTACAACCAAATCGAATATTGCGCGAATTAAATAAATATATAAATATTTAAAATGCAATGCAAAATGTGTATGTTAAAAATGTTTTTGTGTTTTTTTTTTTGTATGAGAAAATGATTTAATTTAAACCCTAAACAAGGAAAAAAATATTATTTATTTTTGGAAGGGATGAAACCCTAGTTTTTTAATCAAAAGAAAATAATGTTTCATATTATTATTTGTACATTTTTTGTATAAGAAAATAATAAATAATATTATATGTAAATATTTAAAAAAATTAAATATGTATAAAAATAAGTATTTATGAGTATAAATAGTATAATAAAAATATTAAGTATTTTTTATTATATTTACAAACTATTTAAGTAAATAAGATCTATTTATCAAAATAAAATATTTTTTCATGTGAGAAAATAATAAAAAAATAAAATAAAAGTGTAAAAATAAATAAGTCATTTTTAGGATTTTTTTTTATCATTTAGGAAAAATAAAGGCAAAATACCCTTTTTGGTCCTTTAAGTTTACCCCAAGGTCCATTTTGGTCCTTTATCTAAAAAAAGTGTCAAACTGGTCCTATAATTCTTTCAAAAGGACCATAGGAGTCCTTTCCGTCCAAAAGGCACAAACGGACGTTTGGTTTGCATGCGTGGCAGGTGACATGGAATGACATGGAATGATATTACAGGACCATGTCACCTGCCACGCATGCAAACCAAACGTCTGTTTGTGCCTTTTGGACGGAAAGGACTCCTATGGTCCTTTTGAAAGAATTATAGGACCAGTTTGACACTTTTTTTAGATAAAGGACCAAAATGGACCTTGGGGTAAACTTAAAGGACCAAAAAGGATATTTTGCCTAAAATAAACAAAAGTATTGAATATAAAAAATATGAAGAAAAATAAAAATATAAAAAAGTTCAGCCAATGGGGTGCAAATAACAAGTCAGGGGTACAAACAGCAAAAACAAAAAGGCCCAAAAGCACAAAAAACCCAATAGCGCTTCATCCCTATCCTTGGTCATCCTTCTGTGCGCGTTTTCCAGTTCAATCTGTAACTTGCTCATGCTTGCATAAAAACAAAAACTCATAACATGAAACATGTGGCATTTGAGCTCACGATTCCAACCATATAAACTATGTGACCTAACTCTAAAAGATCAAGGAGAATTTTGGTAGCCCTAATTCGTGACCTAACTTTTCCAGAATTTTCAATCTTCAAATTCTCTCAGCATAGTTAATATAAATGAAAAGTATGGATATGTACAGTTTCATTATGATATGGACTACATTTTTTCTTCACAAATCGTGGCTTGAGGATGCCTATTCAGAGAGATAGAGTTTAAGAAATTACCTCCTTCAGTTGGATTTGTGTAGGACAATGTAGGTACTTTAATGGAGGCCTGGTGATTGTTTAAGCTTCTTTGAACTTCCCTGAACCTATTCCAATGCTTAACTTGCTCTGATGATGGCTGGAACTCTCTAAACAAGTCAAGTTGCAAGCTTCCAAAGTGAAAATGGTGGATGCTGAAACAGGGGTCACAGAACCAGGGTGATGGCTTGGATTGCTTTGGTATGATGTGTATGAGATGTTTCAAGTGTTTAAACACCAAACGCACGAGCCAAAAATTGGTTGGCTGTGATTTTGCAGAAGTTCTGAGTTTTGGCAGTTTTGTGGAGTTTTTGAGTTTTAGAGAGTTTTAGCTTCAAATCAATCGTGTTATGCCTTGTACAAAGATTGCAAATATGTAGAGAAGGGATACAAAGTCAGCCCTTACTAGTTGTGCAAGCTTTAGCACCTTTTGCAACTTTTCTAGCATTTTAAGTAAAGTGAAGTGACCAATCCTACATGCTTGTACTAGCTGGCTTGAGAGCTGATAAGAGTTGGTACACATTACTTGAGACCTGTAGAAGTTGCTTGTACCAAAGGGACAGGTTCAATGCTCAAGATTGACAAAGTTGCAAAAGTTGCCCTTTATGAAAATGGCATTGTAACCTTTTGGCCAAAAATGGAAATACACCTTGTACAAAGCTTCAAAAGCAAAGATAAAGCATTTGTCAATTGAATTTGCATTTAATTATGGAGTGTAAAGCAAGCTTAGGACCTGTAAAGCAAGATACAACCATCATAGATCTGATTTGCAACTTGATGCTATGTGAAATGGCTTGATCAAAAGTGAGAAAATGCCAACTTCCCTTCTTCGATTCTCCCTACTCAAAAATGATCTTGGAGAGTTCTTGGACATTTTGGAAAGCTTGCAATGTTCTCTATAGTCCATCTTTGAAATGAAATTTGAGATACCTCTTGGAACTAGGTGAAAAATGTCCATGAAGTTGGGTCCAAAACCTGCCTAAATTAGGGCAAAATTTCACTAAGTTAAGAAGTTCATGGACCTATATTCACAAATTCATAACTTGAGATCCAAGCATATTTTGGGAAAAGTTTGTGAAGAAAAGTTGTAGATTTCATGGAGGACTACAACTTTCATGTTGGAAGTTTTCTTTGAATCAAAATGCATCATGGTGAAAAAGTGGTGAAAAGCTGGGAAAAAACAAGAAAGTTTTTATACTTAGAAAAATTCTAAGATGAAAATTTTCAAATTAAAACCCTAATTTTCAAATTTGAGTTTCTTGGTGAACAAGTTTCATATTTTGACATATCTTGATGAAATATGACCCTTGGCACTTGATTTTGATCAAAAAGTCAAAGTTTGACTTTTCAGTGTGCAGTTGACTTTTGATCAATTGACTACAAAATTCATCTGTCAATCCAATGAACTTGAGATCTTTTGAACAATGTAATTATGTCAAGATGATTCCATTGAACACTTGAAATCATGTTTGAACTCAATTGGTCATTGGCTAGGTTAAAAATCAGAAATTGCCCTTTCTCAGTCAAAACCCTAATTTTGACCATTTTGCCCTTTTGATGATTTGATCAAATTTTTGAGGAGTTGTGATCCAAACTTGATCAAATGATACATATGAGTCTAAAATGTTGTTGTGGATCAAAAATTATGAAGTTTGACTGTAAGTTGGCCATGGTTGACTTTTCCCCCAATACAGCTGATTTCTAGATCAACTGTCCAATTGACTGATCAAAAATGTGGTTCATGGCTTGAAACTTAACATGAGTAATCTTAGGGGTCCAAGATGATGTATGAAAGTCACATGAAGCAATGATGGTCCAAAAATCCTTGTGCAAACTCAAACCCTAATTTCAGGATATCAGTGCAAGATGAGGTGCCTTGAGCTGACCAAACCCTAATCTTGTCTTGAGTCCAAGAAGTCTTGTCAGAAAATCTTGATAAATGAGAGGGCAAATTTTGGGGTACAACAATTGGGAATCTCGGGAGCGTCAAATTCAATTTCCTTCGCCTCGATAAGGTCTTGCACCTTGTTTTTCAAAGCCCAACAGTCGTTTGTATCATGACCTAGACTTTCTGAGTGGTAAGCACAACGAGCATTTGGGTTGTAGCGAGGAGACGCAGTGCTGGGATTCTTTAGAGCTTCCCGCAAAGTTACCAGATTAGATTTCAGCAAGTGTGACAAGAATTGAGATAAAGTCATGTTTATTCGGGTAAACTGTCTTACAGGCCTTTCTGCTCTAGGCTGATTGTTCCTTTGTTGAGTAGGTGCAGGTTTAGAGATCATAACAGCCCCTACCGCTGGATGGTGCTCGGTTCTGCCCTGATTTTGTTGATTATAAATAGCACTGACCTCTTTTTTTCCTATGAAAGGTCTCTTTCCCACACTTGAAGAGGCATCCTTCTGAATCTTGCCACTTCTAATCCCAGTTTCCACTTTTTCTCCTGTCAAAATTAACTCAGTAAATCCAGTTGAGGAGCTTTCAATCAAATGATTGAAAAACAGATCAATAGGGTACCCAAAAACATATCCACTAACTCCCTATCAGATAAGGGAGGTTGGAATCTTCCTGCTAAGTCCCTCCACTTCTGAGCATAGTTTTTAAAACCTTCGCTCGAACCCATAGACATACTTTGGAGTTGTGTATGGGTGGGAGCAAGGTCTGCATTATACTAATACTTCTTGTAGAAAGCAGCAACCAGGTCTTTCCAATTACGAATGTTGGTCCCTTCCAGCTGGTAGAACCATTCTAGTTGAGTTCCGGATAGACTGTCTTGAAAGAAGTGGACCCATAAGTTCTTGTCAGTAGTGTGAGGTTGAATCTTTCTCACATAAGATCGGAGGTGCATCTTGGGACATGAAACCCCATCATATTTGGCAAACACCGGCACCTTGAACTTCTGCAGGATGACAACCCCAGAAACCAAATCCAACTCTTCAAAATCCAGCCCAGGAACCTTCTGGATTTCCATTGCACTTAGACGCTCTTCCAGCTGCTTGTATTTTTCGTCGGCTGAAGGGTACTGCTCTTCATTATAGTCAGTCTTATTATCAGATTCTCTTGGACTGGGATCTTCCTATCTTGTCTCCCCTTCTTGATTGTCTCTTTCTTTTGACGAAGATGTTATCTCTACCACTTGCCTTAACGGTCCTTTGAACCTCCTTCCTAAATTCACCACACCAACTGTCTTCCTTAGTTTCTTGGTCTTCTCTTTGACGATCAGGGCTTTCAGTTCCTCTTGCCCCTTGTCCAGAGCCATGATCATTTGTTGAAACTGGGCATTTTGAGTTTGTAGATCCTTCACTGTTTGTTCGAGAGCCATTGCTAAAACAAACAACGAAGAAGATGAGAAACCTGTTATGAAACCTGCTTATGCAATAATATGTATGACATATGTATGCAATGTTTTCAAGGATTTCTAAGACTTAAATTTGCTTAAACAGAAAGAGAACAAATGTTAATTGCATTAAGAAGTTTTATCGGTTACTATGATACCTCTTGGGCTTACAAAAGAAGTAACAAGGCAAAAATAAACTCTCCAAGCAAAGAAAGACTCAAGCTTCCCACAGGCGCATCCTCTTTGGTGCAATGTAAGCATTTATACTATTATCTTCGTGAAGTAACCTGGTGAGCTCTAAAACCTTCTTCTCGCTGGCGTAAAATTGGGTTTCGAAAGCATCCCGTTCTTCTTTGAGTTGGATCCAGAACTTTCATAGCTCCTCAAAATCAGTTGGCATGTCAGGATGGAGGACAATGTAAGGAGTGTCTCCCTTAACAATTGGCTCCATAAGATGGCGGGGTAAGGCATCATAAGACATTGAGCACGAGCTCACACCCATTTGAGGTAAGGCTCAAGAGGGATGGAATTCTTGTGCCCTAGTTTCTTGCTATCAACTCTATTTACCATGCCCCAAGATCGAATGAACCTCTTACGATAACCTTGAACATCATTTTCATAGTCAAATATGATTCTTGGATGAGTGTATCGTGAGGACCATCCCTTCTAGCATAACCAAACTGTCGCAACGCCGAACAGGGATTATAAGTGACTCCTCCCCTAATACCTAAGAGAGGGACATTAGGGAACTCCCACAGTGATCAATGATGGTAACGTTCTCCAAGGATCGAGAACACCAACAATATCCAAATGTGTAAGGGATATCAACCTATGAGACTATCTCATACCCTTCTCATTCTTCAACGCAGACCGAGGTAGGTGCGAAATAAACCACCTAGCTAGTAGAGGAGTGCAACACAGAAGGGTCCCTCTTTTCTTTAGAGTGTGAGTATGCAGAGAGTGTAGAATATCCCCAAGTAAAGTAGGCACCAGATTATGAGACAGAAAAACCTTAACCGCATTCACATCTATGAGTTGGTCCGAGTTAGGGAATAATACCATCCCATAGATGAGAAAGGCCAACACTTATTCAAAAGCTTGTAAATCCAGGGTATCCCAAAAATGGTGAGCTTTCTCAAATAAAAACTTAGCTAATCCTTGGATACCTCTTCTGGTTTCTCAATTTGCCACTACATCAGACTGTTGTAAAGAAAAAGCTTGAGCAATCTCTTCAGGCTTTGGGTCCCTTTCCATACCGTTGAATGGTAACTGATTAAGGATAGGTACCCCCAATAACTGAGAAAACTCCTCCATAGTGGGCACTAACTAGTAATCAGGAAAAGTTAAGCAGTGATGTAACGGGTCAAAGAACTGAAAGAGCACCTTTAACATTTCTTCATCAGGATTTGAAGTGACCAAGTTGAGATGTCGACCATGTATTTCAATGAAGAGAAGCTTTCAGGAATCCTTGATGCTAATTCCTTAAGTTGAGGAGGTACTCTCACAAGGTTGACTTGGATAGTGTTCCTGCGAGCGGATGTCATGTCCTACAAAATAAGACAAAGATAAGCCCTAGAAAATCCTTGAAATGGTTAGTATGATATGCCATGTTATGATGTCATGATTATGCTAAGAAATCACAGATATAGCAAGCACAAGCAAATCACACCAAAACCCTAGGTTTAAGGCTTGCATGGGTTTTAAGGTAATACCCTCTTGAAGTTTTGATTGGTTCAACCTATCCTATAAATAGTAACCAGGTTCTAACGGATCTCAATATCACTGATCTTTCCCACAAGTTTCATTCTGATTAACAACTGCTTGCCACCAAACAGAACTCGGGAGTCAAATCTCAATGAGTGTAGTATCGAGTATCAACCGACTTTGGGGATACACCATAGACGGTTATCTCACTACGTCCTAATAGCCAAATTGTTAAATCAAGGTTCTAAGGTCAATTGACGCTTCATGACACCACGCAGCGGCCCCATATTCTCCTTGATTTACTCAAGGGCTACCGGTACCCACCAAAGTGTCACATCAATGTAGCTATCGCTTTAACCGTGTCGGTATACCCCACACAGTTTCCACAATCTATTGCTACTTTCCTAAAAGGTTTCTCCAGATCTAGGTGTAAGATCTATAGTAACCCAAACAATACCCTTAAAAGTAAAGCAATCAAAAACAGACAAAGAAAATAGATTAGAAATGAACTAGACCCTAAGGTAAACCCCACTTTTTATTATCTCCCCAGCAGAGATGCCATTTCTGTGATACGGTGGCAGAACCGCCTGTTTATACTGGTTTGTGTTTTTTGTTCGCAAATGTTGCGGTAAGCATGAGTCACCACCGACTTTTCTTTTATCCAACAAAGGAAAGGGTGAAAAGAACAGAAAAGACCTTTTTCGAGCTTTTCTGAGTAAGGGGTAGATTATGGAAAGGGAAGGTGTTAGCACCCTTTCCATCCGTGGTTTTCCACGGGCTCTTAGGTACTTGCTCATTTTGAAAATTGTTTTCGTGTTTGTGTGTTTTGAAAGGTTTTGTTTGCTTTATGATAACTCTTGTATCAGTCCTCAAGAGTGTGATAAAGCATTTTTGAAAAAGAGTTTTGAAAGTATGTAAGTGTAAAAGGGAATCAGATTTGAGCAAGTACTTAAGAACTGTCTACCTACTCGAAAAATGGCGTTCTTTTTCTCCTTTCCTTTAGATAGTACTACCCTACTATTAGTGAGTAGGTAGCCCTATCGTTGGATGTTGAGGGACTGTCGAAAGGGACGTTTATGGCTATTGAAGGCAACATGTAAGGATACCTTGGCATTTCGAAGGGACTGTCATCATGTAGGCAACATCGATGGACAAGATCACTTCTCGTAGGCAACTTGAGGGACATTAAGGGACCATGATCTTTATGATTACTTTTAAATTGAGGGTCTTTGCTAAGAGTATCCCTATGTTCGAGGGACGTGACCATTTCTGAAGGCAACAAAAGTGGGAAATACCTAGGGGTGCAAGTGTGTAACAGTGTGCTTTTTTCAGGTATTTTATCTCGAGGTTAGTGACTTAATGATTAATTGATTAATTCTTGTCATGCACGCCTAATTTACTAACAGTTTATATACAAGCATATAAGAAATATAAAGACGAGAAATCAAGTTCCTACAACTATTACAAGGCTTTGGTGTAGTTACATAAATAATGACTGAAAAGTAAAGTGCGGAAATTAAAAACCATAATTAAACTATTACAAATCGGGCAAAGTTACATAATAATAAATAATCGTATGAAAAATGACGCGCAAAAATTGAGACGAGAATAAGTTCTAAACCCTAAAAGTCTAATTGCCTATTAAAAATATTTTGATGTTTTTTAAGAAATAAAATAAAATTTAACCTAATCTCTAATTAATTTTAAATTAAGGAAAACAAATTAAAGTTAATTAAATTAAATTAATTTGCAAAAAATTAATTTTTCTTAAAAAAATCTAAATCCTATTTTTATGATTTTATGATTTTATGATTTTTTTTTTTTGAAAAAGATGAACAAACTAAAAAATATAAACTAATTAAAAAAATAAAATAAAATAATTAAAAAAAGATGGGCCTGAGGGGTGAGAAACCCAAATTGGGGGTATGCTGCTGAATTTCAAGGCCCAACAAATTTGTGCAAGCCCAATGCAAGTGTGTGATTTGGTGTTGCTGTGTCTGGCAGGTTCACCATGTGGAAGCATCTCAGGAGCGTTGGATCTGACTTTGTCATGATCTAATGGTATAGATGTGATGCCCTATGATAAGCGTGAATAGCCTGGCTACACTGGATCTGGAGGAAGCTCATTAGAAAAATAAAATTCAAGACCTGGGAATCGAACCCAGGTCTCTTCCCTTTGCACGCGTTCCTTCTACCACCCAGCCATTCTATCATTTGTTAACATAAACAAAAGAAAAAATATATATGTGAAATTAAGTCAAATATATCAAAAACTAAAACGCGCGCGCTGAGTGGGGCCCTAGAGTTTAAATGGACCAATGGAAAGCAAGGGTCGTGCCACGCTTGCACCGGTGAGTCTAACCACCCCTCACGGTGGTCAACTCTTTCTTCTCCGATGATACCAAAAATCGCAACCTGCAAAATAACGTGAATCAAAGCAAGGGATTAAGCCTACCCCCCTAAATCATATGCTGCGAGTTCAATGGTGGTATCCATTTGGCCTAAAAGTCCCTGTGTTGCAAGGTTCAAAGGTTTCAGTTTGAGATGCCCTAAAAATGGCATCTTGTGATTCAAGCATCAATTCTCTCATGCGAAACGTCTAACCTGTTCTAATGGATGTCCAAATCGGTGGCACTTGGTTATAATGATCTGGGCACGATTTGGCTTGAGTAATGGTTGAAATAAGTTCCTGGGAACCTCACGGTGATAATGGAACACCTGGAATGGATTAAAGATAATTGGATCGTATGATATAAGTTGCACCTCTCTTTGAGAAAATTTGGAATTTTGCTAGGGTTTGTAGAGGCAGCTTTCACGTGTCCTTTTGGTCTAGGGTTAATGTGCTTATGTAGTGAATCATATTAGGTTAACAATTATGGAAGAAATCCAATTGATCAATGCTCTTTTAAAGTGTGAAGATTTTGATTCAAATCTTTCCAAAAGAAAAGATCCACTTCCTTTTTCACTCCACACGGTTTTGATAGCATGCTATGATCTCTTTGGTTTAAAAAAGATTTTCATATTCTATATCTTACATATTCTTACATTTATTTAGTATTTATTTAATTTATTTTTAATTTATTTAAATAAAATCAAAATAAATAAAATAAATTAAAAAAAAAAACAAAATAATGCATGGACATATTTAGAGATCCTTAGATACATCATGAACACGTTTGGACTCTAAAAATTGGGCCCAATAGCTCAAAAATACAAATTTGCCCAATTGAGATTTCATGCATTCCTTGAAAATTGCCCAATTTGTGCAATCCTTATCTCTCTCAATTTTAACACTAAGAGGGTGTTCTTGGACTTTTTAGAGAGCTTAGGATATCCTCTAAACAACCATTTTGTTTTCATCTCAATTGTATCTTCCATGTTCATGTAAGGAGCTTTGACCTAAAAGGTGTTTTGTTGACTTTTTGAAAGAACCTATAACGTATGAGCTTGTATCTTTTGATTGGGGCATTTCTTGAACTTGAGGGATGAAGAGAAGTTGTAGGGAATTGGATTCTCTTAAAAATGATCCTTGGTGGAAAAATTTCTGATAAAGTATGAGAAAGTTATGCCTAGTCAAAGTTTGGTTGACTTTTTCTATAGAAACCCTAATTGGCCATTTTTGACTTTTTGATGAGTTAGGAGTATTTCTTGAGGAATCATGATCAATCCTTGATCAAATTATGGATATCACTTCAAAATGTTGATGTTGACCAAAAATCTTGAAGTTTGCCTGTATTTGGACCTCAATTGGCTTTTGACCTAGTATAGTTGATTTTCAAGCATTTGAGTAGTTGACTGAGCAAACTTGTTATGCAAGGCATGAAATTTGACATGGATGATCTTGTGGATATATTAGGACCATGTGCAGCATTTGAGATCATTGGAGTTCACACATCCTGATGAAAATGGAAACCCTAATTTTGAGGTTCATTGCCTTAGGAGGAGAATTTGTCTGGTCAATTCGTGGTCATCCTTGGGCAAGTTGGGGACCTCAATGGGTATGTGTTGAGTAAAAAGGGAGGGAAAATTTTGGGGTACAACAAGTACATCTTTCAGATACACTCCAGATACGAGTGCCATTCTGATACTCATTCAGTACATCTTTCAGATACAGTTCAAATACGCTCCAAATACAGATGTCATTCTGATACTCATTCGGTACATCTTTCAGATACAGTTCAGGTACGCTCCAAATACTGATGTCATTCTGATACTCATTTAGTACATCTTTCAGATACAGTTCAGATACGCTCCAAATATGGATGTCATTCTGATACTCATTCAATACATCTTTCAGTTCATATACGATGAAGATATAAATTCATTCTGATACTCATACTCAATACATCTCTAGATACAATCACGACATATATTCATTATGACACTCCCCAACACATCTGCTAGATACAATCAGACACAAACTCATTCTAGTATACTTCTCATATGAAGTCAGATACATAGACCTCTTCTGCCTCAGATAAAACCAACCATAGATTTATTCTGATACTTTTCTAGTTTGGAGTCAACATTTACTTTGGATGGCATCTATAAGCCAATCTCTGACGACTCTCATTCATCTTCTCCAAATGACATCTATAAGCTCATTCCCGATATCAGCAACCAACAACGTTACTTCATGCACATGCGAGTGCAAATTTCTGGGCACTCTAGTGTTCAATCATCTTCCACCTTCAGATTACAAATGGAAAACATGTCAATCTAACTCTTCGGATTTAAGAAGATTGAATAGAGACAGTTGTTGTACCCTAAAATTTGCCCTCTCATTTTATTCAAGACAAATTCTCATCGTAAACAATAGATCTCCAACTAGGGTTTCATTTTTCACAAAGATGTTTGGGTTTCAAAGACCTCAAGTGATTTCCATGGTCCCTAATATGTCCCCAAGAATGCCCATGCCAATTTTCATTCATTGCATTACAAGTTTGCTCAGATGAATGGAAATCAACTATATTAGATCAAAAGTTAACTATGGCCAATATACAGTCAAACTTCAAGATTTTTGATCAACATCAACATTTTAAAGTGATATTCATCATTTGATCAATGTTTGATCATGATTCCTCAAGGAATGCTCTTAAATCATCAAGAATAAAAATTACTAAATTAAAATTTCTATAGGAGAAGTCAACTGAACTTTGACCAGACATAAAAGTGAAATATTTAACGTTTGTTTTAAATATGATAATACTTCCTTCATGTAAGAGAGAAGTCTAAAATTTTTATTACAAAGTTTTAGATTTTTAAGCTTTTAAAATTTCAAACTTTAAAAATTAAAAGCCACGTGGATTTTTAATAAAATAAAAAATTAGAAAAAAATGTCGATTTGACGTGACAATCCACGTCATTAAAAATTAAAAAGTAAAAAAAATGTTATTAAAAAAAAACACGTCACGTCACAGCTAATTAAGTATTTTAAAGGGTAAAAAAAAGAGAATTTGAAAAGGCTAAAGAAGGGAATTTGTATTTATTTTTACATAGACGTTTTTCAATTCGTCTCATATCATGAAAAATAAATATTAACCCTAATTTCATTAATTCAACACAGTTTTTAAAAAACAATTTAACAAAATACATTTCATAACTTCAAACTACTTATACATCAAACTTGGTGACAATAAACCTATTTAAAATACAGTGTTAATATCACTAAATTCACTGTTAAATTTAAATTTTCAAACAACATTGCCATCTTAAGTAAACAATCTCATTTTTCAATTTAAAATTTTTCTTTTTTTCTCTTTCGATCTTCATATCCAGTCATTTCCATAATAGTACGAAAAATACATTCCTTTTAGAAAAAACATTTTCTCTTTTTATATCTTCTAAATAAAGATCTAATTGTCCCAAAATTTTAATTATTTGACATTGAACCACTACTTCAAATCTCAAACATTTTCAGAATTAAGATGAAGAGAATATAGGTATGTTGAGTTTTTTATAAAAATTGGAAAACTTAAGAAGATGATGAATAAATATGAGAAAATAAATAAATAAGAGAAACCCTGAAAATGCTAATCTATTAGCAATCTTATGAAATATTTTAGAATGAAGAGGATACACACTTAAATCAGGTTTATATTGAAGGTTAATATAGTACTTTAGTATGTTGTTTATGTGACCCTAGTTTGTGTGTATAAATAGATTAGTAGTAGTTGTCATTCTAATTAATTCCTTCTTACAGTTTTACAGTCGTCATTCCTTTTGTTCTCATAAATATTCTCATTCTTTTTGTTCTTAAGCTTGTGCACTAATAATTGGTATCTAAAGTTTTGGTTCGGATCCATGGGGAAACACGAGTGAAACAGTGAGGCGTTGTGTGATTGATTTTGTTTCTTAAATTCGTGTTTGAATCTTGAATAAAATCATAACAGAATCACATTTTCTGATATTGCGGGATTGGGAAACACTGTGTTTAGTGAGATCTGAGAGTTTGTACAAGGTTGAAGATGAACGGAAACGGTAATCTGAGCACCAAACTTTCATTTTTTGATGGCAAGAACTAGAATAGATGGATAATACACATGCGCATGTTATTTGATGCTCAAGATGTTCTTGAGCTTGTTACCGAAGGTTACGTTCGGGTTGCAGCAGATGCTACGGAAGAATAGAGAACCGCACAAAGAGACAAAAGAAAGAAAGATCAGAAGACTTTGGTCTATATTCATCAGTGTGTGGATGTGAATGTGTTTGAGAAAGTCGCTAATTCAACGACGAATAAGGCTGCGTGGGACACATTGGTTAGGTGTTACGATGGTGACGCATCAGTGAAGAAGGTGAAGCTTCAGTTCCTGCGAAAGCAATATAAGAATCTCAACATGAAGAACAACGAGAAGATTTCTGAGTACATCTCCAGAGTGATTTTGATCACTAATGAGATGAAAGGTTGTGGAGAAACCCTTTATGAACAAGTAATCATTGAGAATATATTGAGGTCCCTTACTCCTCAATTTGATTATATTGTTGTAGCAATTGAACATTCTAAAGATCTGGACACCATAAGAATAGAAAAGTTGCAAAATAGTCTAGAGGCGCAGGAGTTGCGTCTGACTGAAAGAACTTCTGAGAGGGAAGTTGAGCAGGCTCTGAAGGTTTCTTTTGTCAAAAAGGACCAGAAGCATTCTTGGTCAGAAACCAAGAATAGACGTGGTGATAGATTCTAGAAGTCAGAAACTTCCACTTCTGATGAGAAGAAACATCATAAAGGAATGGAGAAGTTTGACAAGAAGAAAGTTCAATGTTACTGTTGTAAGTAGTTTGGCCATTTTGCTAAAGATTGTTGGTCAAACAAGGAAAAGAAATCAGAAGAAGCAAATATAATCAGAGGAGATTCTGATGATGAACATGTGCTATTGATGGCTTTTGAGGATGATGAAAGGTGTTTTGTAAACTGGTGGTATATGCACACTGGTTGCTCAAATCACTTGATTGGAAACAAACAATGATTGATAGATTTTTATTCCAGAAGGAGGACAAAGATCAGATGTGCTGATGATAAGTACCTTAATGCAGAAGGTATAAGAAATGTCAAAGTTAAAGTGAAGAATGGGAAAACATTTCCGATCAAAGATGTTTGGTATGTTCCTGGAATCAAGAGCAATTTGATGAGTGTGGGTCAACTCATTAAGAAAGGTTTCTTAGTGATTATGAAGAACAATCTCTTGAAATTGTATGATTCCAATCAGAAGTTGATTATGCAATCTGAGCAGAGAAGCAACAAAACACTCAATGTGAATGTAGAAACATATGAAACAGAGTGTCTTAGTGCAGAAGGCGCTGAAGGTGATGCAAGTTGTGGCGCAAGAGGCTGGGGCATCTAAACTACAAGAGTTTGGGGTGTCTGAGTTCTAAGAAGCTCGTGTGTGACATTCCAAAGATTGTGAAGCCTGAGAAGTCATGTGAGTTATGCATGAAAGGAAAGCAACCCATATTTCCATTTGTGTCAGAAGTAGCCCAAAGAGCAAAACATGATTTGGGAGTAGTGCATTCTGACGTGTGTGGACCATTTCCAGAACCTTCACTTGGAGGAAATAGGTATTTTGTGTCTTTTGTTGATGAGTTCACAAAAATGACGTGGGTAACACTCATTAAATTTAAACATGAGGTGTTTACCGAGTTCCAGAAGTTCAAGGTGAAGACTGAGAAACAAAGTGGTCAAAAACTAAAGATCCTCAGAACGGATGGTGGAGGTGAGTATAACTCTACAGAATTCCAGAAGTTATTATATGACGAAAATGTAATTGAGCATGAGGTTACTGCTCTTTATACTCCTCAACACAACGATCTTGTTGAAAGAAAAAATCGTACTTTGCTTGATATGACGAGAAGTAGCTACCTCATACTTTGTGGGGAGAATTTGTGGCCACTTCAGCGTGTGTGCTCAACAGGTGTCCAATGAAGAAGCTGAAGAAAATTGTTCCTTTAGAAAAGTGGACTGGAGACAAACAAAGTGTTAGACATCTGAAAGTGTTTGGTTCTGTATGTTACAAACATGTCCCAGAAACCAGAAGACAGAAGCTGAATGATATAAGCAAAGTGATATTACTGGTGGACTACCACAGTACAGGTGCGTACAAGCTTTATTGTCCAAAAACTAATAAAGTTGAAGTCAACAGAGACGTCATTGTAAAATAGTCAGGAGCATGGAATTGGAGCAAGTCTCAATCCATTTCTGGTGTAATACTAACACTAGAGGTAATTTTTAAAGATACTTAAGAAGGTTCTGAAGATAAGTCAGAGTCAGAAGATGATTCTGGAGACTCTGAATATGAGTCAGATGGTGAATCTGGTTCTGATCCAGATTTTGATGATGGTCCAAAATTTGGTAGTGATCATGTTTTTGAAGATGGTACTTCTAAAGGTAGTGGTTATGGACTAAGTCCTGAAGCTAACTTTGTTCCAAGTTTTGTAGAAGATTCAGAACAAGTTCAGAGGCCACAAAGAGTCACACAAATATCAAGATGGTTTGCAGAGTTTGACATGTTGCAAGACACTGAAGTAGATTTCGAAGGAGAAGTTGTTCAGTGTGCCATGTTAGTAGATTCTGAACCAGTGGGTATTGAATACGCTCTTAAGAAGAAAGTTTGGTTGAATGTCATGAAAGAAGAACTAGAGGCTATAGAAAGAAACAACACTTGGGAGTTGACTAAGCTTCCAAATGAGAAAAAAGCCATCAGCGTTAGATGGATTTTCAAGGTAAAATTTAAGCTAGATGGATCAATTGGCAAGCACAAAGCAAGGCTAGTGGCTAGGAATTTTCTTCAGAAACCCGGGCTAGATTACTTTGAGGTGTTTGCACTTGTAGCCAGACATGAAACAATCAGATTGGTGATTGTTATAACTACAAATAGAAATTGCCCTCTGATACATCTGGATGTGAAGTCTGCATTTCTGAGCAGTCCGTTACAAGAAGAGGTATACATGTCACAACCTCCTGAATTTGTGAAAAAGAATCAGGAAGGAATGGTGCAAGTTACATAAAGCTCTGTATGGATTGAATCAAGCGTCCAAAACTTGGAACTTGAAGATTGATTCATTTTTCAAGAAGCATGGATTTTAGAAATGTGAGATGAAACATGGCGTTTATGTACAGCATTTTGGAGGCAATATGATTCTGATGTGTCTCTATGTTGATGATATATTGCTGACAGGTAGTTGTTTTGAAGAGATAATCAAGTTCAAGAAGATTTTGATGAATGAGTTTGAAGTAACTGACCTAGGAAAACTGATATACTTTCTAGGAATGGAGGTATTGTAGTCTGAAAATGGTATAATTTTACATCAACTGAAGTATGAACTTGAACTTTTGAAAGATTTAAGCTGCAGAATTGTAAGGCTATTGTCACACCATCAGAAACCAATCATAAATTGGATTCTGATTCTGAGGGTGTGGATACTACAACCTTTAAACAGTTTGGTTGATTGTCTAAGGTATTTGTGTAATTCCAAACCTGATATTTGCTATGCAGTTGAAATGGTTAGTAGGTTCATGAGTAAACCTAAGTGGTCCCATTACCAAGTTGCTGTCAGAATTCAGAAATATATCAAGAGAACTCTGAAGTATGGAGTACTATTCCCTTCTGAAAGTAAGACAAATTCAGAGTTGATGAGTTATTCTAATTCTGTTTGGTGTGGAGATATAGTTGATAGAAGAAGTATTATTTCTTGATATTCCAAGAAACAATTTGTTGTTATTCTATCAACTTGTGAAGTTGAGTACATTGCAAGTGTTGTAGCTGTATGTCAAATTGTGTGACTTCTGAATTTATTACAGGATCTGAAGATCAAGATAGATAAGCCTCTGAAACTGATGATTGATAACAAGTTTGTAATCAATCTCGTCAAGAACCCAGTATTACATGGGAGAAACAAACATATTCAGACAAAGTATCACTTTCTAAGAAGGCAAGTCCAAAACGAAGTACAAGAAGTTGTACACTGTAGCACCCAAAAGCAGTTGACAGATGTTCTGACAAAGGCGATTAAGACGGATCAATTTCTCCACTTAAAGGATGAAATTGGTGTTGTTAGTTTTTAATTAAGAAATTCTAAATTAAGGAGTGGTATTGTAGGATAATTTAGTATTTTAATATGTTGCCTATGCGACCGTAGTTTGTGTGTATAAATAGACTAATAGTAGTTGTCATTCTAATTAATTATTTCTTACAACTTTACTATCGTCATTCCTTTTATTCTCATAAATATTCTCATTATTTTTGTTCTTAACCTTGTACACTACCGGTTTGCGACTCACTCTGTCCATTTTTGCCAACTGAATTGCTACACAAGTACAAACGATTTTGGAAAAAATTTGACCAAAAGAACCAAGTTGGCTAAAGGAATAATTTTTGGAAACTCAACACTAACATAGGTTAGATAAGGGATTAAAATGAAACCTTAATTAATCCTAAAATTATATATAACAAACCACTGAAAACTACTAACATATTGTTATTAATGCACAAAAATAAGCTGCCTGGAGTATATGCATGGCCAGTAAAGTAAAATATGTAGACAATGTATCAAACCATTTTTCAAGACCATAGAGATACAGTACTCCATTATTTTATTTTCCTTTTGGTACAATGTACTCCATTATTTAAAGTAGCATCAAGAAGCACGAAGAGATATGGATCAAGTGACTTTTTAATGTTGGCGCAAAGATTTTGCAAGCATGGAACATTTTGCACCTTGGTTATCTTGCAATCATTGCAATACTTTGTCAGCAAAGGGGAAGGTAGGAGACACATCAACAGGTACCTATGGTACAGACAATTAGTTTTTTCAATACTTTAAATTCACAGTCTGTAGTTACTCAATGTTTCTGTGGTTAATACCTGAATATTCTCTAACTTTTCCAGAGCAACTTTCAATGGTTCTGTCATCACACCGTATTTCTTAAGAAACAAGCCAGCAGCCTCTTTATCACCTTGGGCTTGTATGGTGAGTATCTCCCTGCTCAGGCCTTCAACTGCACCTTCAATCTATAGAAAGAAAAATACAATTTACATCGCTTATCTTAGGGTCAAATAGATTCAAATTGAAGCAATAAATACCTTGGAAAAATCAACAGAAAATGTATCTTCAGAATACAAGACAAAGGCTCCTTTCTCATATAACCAGTTGAACTGCAATGCTTGTCCTTTTCTGACAATATGCGGTAGAATTAGATGCTAAATAACAAATATGAACACCAAATGAAAGAAGAATGTGTAGCTAGCAACACACCCGTGAGCTTCCTCTAAGCCAAAACGTACTGAGCGAAAGCATCCAGCAAGAAAAGAAACATACATGGACTTCAATAAGCTTTCGGAAAGCATGTCCTGAAGAAATCATACAGATAATCTATGACATTAACACAGTTCTAAGCAACGGAACAATAAACTATCTAGAAAATGTAATTCTTGAGAGATTAAGCATAATAGCTAACCTGAGAGATTAAGAACCTCAATGCCCAGAGGCCAACAATATCAGCTTTTGCTTCTTCCAGAGCTGAGTGAAATTCTTGCAATTCCTGTATCAAAAGATTAGATATTGTAATTGATATTATATCAAACATAATCGTGAGGTACCAAACAATTTAATATGCTAGGTGCGTATTAAATAATTTCACATATGTAGTAGGTACAGTATCAGTAGCAGTAGAGTATCAAAAAAGATATTTCGGATGTTCCGGAAATCAAAGATGAAATACAGTATCCCAAAAAACTCTCAACCAGCGGCGGGTATGGCAGATATGCAGAAATAAGGGTTGGTTCACATGAAGCTCTAAATATCAGGTTAAGAAGACAGCGGAATAAGAATTGCGTTCAAAAGATTTAATTAAGAGTCGCAACCCTAACCTTACAAGCCGGTTTCGTAGAAAGCCGGTTCCATGTGCATATTCTAATAGTGATAAATGTGAGGGGTATATTGGAAAAATTCAAGTGTCATATTGTAAAGAGATAAGGTATGAGTCGAGTTATGTCTAACCAAAATTTTAAGCTATACTAATTATTGCAATTATATGATATAATTTGTCTATTTATATTTTACAAATATTGCAACATCACAAAATTCTTGTGTTTCTCACTCACATTACTATGTGTCTCTCACTCACATTCTTTCACCTCACTTATTAATTCTTGTGTTTTCTCTAACTTTTCCAATGGTCCTACATCACAAAATTTAGTCCTTGAAAGAATGTGATGTTACAACCAGAACCGAAAACGAGCTTAAAATGTTACCATTATCAGTGTCCGTAGTGGCAGAATCTCATTAACTTGGTGGTGATGAAGCATTAGTGAGTCATACTAACAGTGTCACTATATCTTGTGACTTACCAGTCTCACAGTCGACTCTTTGCCATTTGGAAGTGTTATTGTATGAGGTCCAATTCCATGGCAGCATTCATGGCAAATTGTATGAGTAAAAAACGATTCAAAATCTACGAGTTCTTGTTGTTCGTCGGCAACACAGGCACTGGCTATAGGTAAAAGAATATGATTGAACCTGATAAGAAAAGGCAGATTTCCCCAACATAATATATCCACTTAAAAAGAAAATCTTACAGAAGAGACTCATTCATGATGGAGTTAAAGTTTGAAGAAACTAAAGCATTAAGGGTTGGAAAGTTACTTAGCCTCTGAAACATTCTTAAGCATGACCATCGATGTTCCCCTGTCTTTTACAATGCGCTCATCATTTGGTAGATTGAAAGCAAGAGTTTGTGGTCCCTTGACATCCTGAAATAATTCACTAATGTAAAATTTCCAGTTTAGTAATTTCAAGCATGAAGAAATGCATTATCGGTCAGAAATGCCAGCGAATTATATTAGAAAGGGCATAGGGAAAATTGGGTCCATCATAACTACTGCAGAAGCTAGATGTCAGATGCAATAGATTGAAATGTTTCTCCACTCTTTTTGTCGTTATGTATTATATTCATTTTTCATTCATTGAGCATCTGTTTATATTTCAAAAGCACTCCTGTGAAGCCAAAAGTCTCATCCAACTATATCATGTAATACACACACAGCTCATGCACACAACTCACCCCTGAATTATATAGAAGTTGGATGACACGTATAGGTGCTGCATTCACATATTTTGATTTGTATGCATTATCCATTGGAAGATTTTGCTCCAGAAGCTTCAATAGCAGAAATATTGTGATGTCATTCACACTAAATTTCAAATAAAATTACAAAATTCATTTCAATTAAAAGGCTTGAGGCGTACTACCTGCAGATTATCACCAAAAAGTTTCAATTGAGCTGTTGCTTCATCGTCGCTGATTCCAATATATGCTTCAAAGGTAGCCTTAAACAAACAATGCAATTACCAAGTTAGATAGCCAAATGTCTTAGTATAAGAGTTGGGCAACGAAAGGGACTTTCACAACTTTCACACTTTCATTTTACAAAAGTCTTTCCAAATGAGAGAATGTTGACAAGTTTCCAGGGAATTTCATCTGGCTAGAACATAAATGATAGTTGTTTATTTATAGATTTCAAACCAGATCGTTGCATTTGCATCCATATATAATAAATGATTATGGACATAGAACAAGCTTAGTCATACCGATCCTGAGTCATTAAGCTCGATAGCAAGACAAAATCACTTTATGCTTCGATTTAGACACTTGACACAAAATCTTTTGGATGTTCAGCTGACACTGGCAAATGTTATTATTGTCTCTATTGAATGTATAAGCAAATGTATAAGTAGCTTTACTGTTATTCCCTTGACTGGCAACTGTAAGTTACAGTATGCCCTAACCTGTAATAGCAGGTTATCCTTGATGCTGTATATAAAGCATCAAGGAGCCTTTTTGTAATAACTGAAAAAATCAGAAAACAGAATAACAGAATTCTGTTATAGATGAATACTCTCTTCTTCTCATTCTTCTTTTCTAATATGGTATCAGACTGCTGAGTCGATCCATGGCTTCGCCTGCTTCGCAATCGCCTCCGCCTTCTGCTATGGTCTCGCCTAGTCTGGCTGAACAAACGCCGTCGCCGGCGCCGATAATGGAGGATTCTCGTCGCCTGCACTTCTCGCTCAAGATTTCGCAGAAGCTGGATGAAAAGAACTTCCATCTCTGGCGTCAACAGGTAGAACCTTACATTAACGCGCACGATCTCACTGATCTGGTAGTTTGCGCTCGTGTTCCAGCGAAATTCGTTGATGATGTTGCTCGTCGTTCTGGCTCTATCAATCCAGCGTACTCTCGCTGGATTCAGAAGGACCAAATGTTGCTGTCCTGGCTTCAATCAACACTTTCCAGTGAAATCCTCTCACGCGTGCTTGGCTGTCACCATTCTCATGAACTATGGGATCGCCTCTTCAGCTATTTTCAGAAACAGACTCGTGCTAGGGCACGCCAACTGCGTGTTGAAATGCGTGCGCTCACACTGGATACTCTTTCTGTTCAAGACTACTTGCTGAAGATTCGCACCATTGTTGATGCGCTTGCGTCCATTGGTGATCCTATTCCTGTGGCACATCATATTGATGTAATTCTTGAGGGCTTACCTGCTGAATTTGCTCCAGTAGTGTCTGTTGTTGAAAGCAAATTTGGAATAATGGACATTTATGAGATTGAAATCCTTCTGGTTGCTCATGAACTGCGCTTGAACAAGTTCAAGAAGCAGCCAATTCCAGATCTGGTTTCCCTCAACCTAACACATGCTGTGGCTCAACCATCCACAACAGATGAATCTCCATCTCCTGTCATTGATTCTTCCTCTGCTCACAGTGGTCAGCCTAATCAAGTGCAGGATTATCAACCTTTTAGAGGGGGAAAAGGTCATCGTGGTGGTAGATTTGGCCGTAGCAGAGGTGGCAGATTCTCCAACTCTAATGTCCAGTGCCAAGTCTGCTCCAAGCCTGGTCATTCTGCCCTGCAGTGCTGGCATAGGTTCAACTATCAGTTTTAAGCTGCTGGTGCAAACTATGTGCAACCTCCTTGGCAGGGTGCTCATGCCTACTACACACAAGCACCTTCTCAAGCCTCTCCTTATGTATGGACCAGGCCTCCTACTGTGCCTTCTTACTCTTCTGTTGTTCCACCTCCTCCAAGCACCTTTGTGGCTAATGTTTCTCCATCTCCTTCTGACTCCTGGTTTCCTGATTCTGGCGCCTCATACCATGTCACTAGTGATGCAAAGAACTTACAACATGTGACTCCCTTTGAAGGCCATGATCAAATTTACATTGGTAATGGACAAGGTTTGACTATTCAGTCTGCTGGCTCAAGCTCTTTCCCTTCCCCTTTTCATCCTACCACACACCTCACTCTCAAGAACTTACTTCATGTTCCTGCTATCACTAAGAATCTGCTTAGTGTCAGTCAGTTCTCTAAGGATAACCATGTGTATTTTTTATTCTCAGCTGACAAGTGCCTTGTTAAATGTCAGGTGTCTAATGCCACTCTTCTTGAAGGTCATGTAGGAGCTGATGGACTCTATGAGTTTCCTTTTGTTGATGTGTCCCAACCTGCTAAGTCCTTTCTGCATTCTTCTAATTTCTCTTCCAATAATGCTGCACCTAGTGCTAATACTGTATCTTCTTCTACTAGCTTGCCTTACATGTGGCATCTTAGGTTAGGACATCCTAACAATCATGCCCTCAAACTTGTTTTACAAAACTGTAATGTTCAGTTCAGTAATAAAAATTGTGATATGTTCTGTTCTGCATGCTGTATGGGTAAATCTCACAGGTTACATGCTCCCACTTCACACACAGTTTACACGAAACCTCTTGAACTAATTTATACTGACCTATGGGGGCCCTCACCCAAGGCTTATGCATCTGGTTTTTTGTATTACATGTCCTTTGTGGATGCTTATTCCAGATTTACTTGGATCTATCTACTTAAAACTAAATCTGAAGCTGTTTCTGTGTTTCAAAAGTTTAAAGCATTGGTTGAATTGCAACTTGAGGCACGTATTAAAGCTGTTCAGTCTGACTGGGGGGGGTGAATTCAGGCCATTTACTAAGTATCTAACTGAGATGGGCATTCATCATCGTCTTATCTGTCCACACACACACCATCATAATGGTGTAATTGAAAGAAAACACAGGCACATAGTGGACTTAGGGCTTACTTTGCTTAGTCATGCTTCCCTTCCCCTTACATATTGGGACTATGCTTTCTCCACAGCTGTTTATCTTATAAACAGGCTGCCATCTGCTTCCATTCACTTTGAAGTTCCCTACACTCTTCTCTTTCATCAGCAACCTGATTACAAGTTTCTGAAAGTTTTTGGGTGTGCTTGTTTTCCTCTCTTGAGACCTTATCTTTCTCAGAAACTTAATTTCAGATCTCAAGAATGCCTCTTTCTTGGATATTCTACCTCTCACAAAGGTTATAGGTGTCTGGCTCCTACTGATAGGTTATACATCTCCAAGGATGTTCTCTTTAATGAGTCTAGGTTTCCTTATCTAGACTTATTTTCCAGATCCAGTGCTATTAGTAATACTTCCAGCCCCAGTACATCCTTGGCACCCCATCACTCTAGTCCTCTTTTGAGTGCTCTTACTCCTCACATCACTTCCTTACCATCTCTTGTCCCTAATTCTTCAGTTGAATCTCCTCCTGCCTCTCCCACTACCTCCTATGTTCCTACTCCCCTTGTTGTCCCTACTAGCCCTAAGGATTCATCCTCAGCTGGTAGGTCTGCCACTTCTTCACCAATTACTGCCAGCAACTCCCCAGGGCCACTTTCATCTTCCTCTAATCCTGCTGACTCCTCCTTCAGCTCATCTTCAAATACTGCTTCTGCATCTTCTGTTCCCCCTAATGCTATTCCAGTGCCTATTATCCCTCAAAACTCTCATCCTATGATTACTAGGGCCAAGTCTGGATTTTCTCAGCCTAGACTGGATCCTAGGGTGCTTCTCACTCACACTGAGCCTAAATCTGTTAAACAAGCTATTGCTGATGTGCATTGGAAGGGAGCCATGCAAGATGAATTTGATGCCTTACAGAAAAATGCCACATGGTCCCTTGTGCCTTTACCTCCTCATAAGAATGTTATTGGCTGCAAGTGGGTGTTCAGGCTCAAAGAAAATCCTGATGGCACCATCAACAGATACAAGGCCAGGTTGTTAGCTAAAGGTTTCCATCAGAGGCATGGGCTGGACCTTACTGAAACCTTTTCCCCTGTTGTAAAGCCTATTACTATCAGGGTTATTCTCACCATTGCCATTACCCACAGGTGGTCTATTCAGCAGTTGGATGTAAATAATGCCTTCCTTAATGGTTTCCTCACTGAAGAAGTTTACATGGAACAGCCTCCAGGGTTTGTTCACCCTGACTCTTCTCTGGTGTGTAAACTCAATAAGGCTTTGTATGGCCTGAAACAGGCTCCAAGGCAGTGGTTTGAGAGGCTGCAAACAACTCTTCTCAAGCTCAATTTTAAAGCCAGCAAGTGTGATCCCTCTCTCTTCACCTACTTCTCCAAAGGACACTCCCTTTATCTACTGGTTTATGTGGATGATATTATCCTCACATGTAGCTCTACTACTCTTCTCCAAGAGGTCATTCAAAAGCTTAACTCTGCTTTCTCTCTCAAGCACCTTGGGGATCTTGACTATTTTCTGGGCATTGAGGTTAAGCAGTCAGCTAATGGCTCTATGCTCCTCGCCCAAACTAAGTATCTCAGAGATTTGCTGCAGAAAACCAACATGTTGGAAGCTTGCTCTGTCAGCACTCCCATGCAGTCCACCTGCAAACTCACCAAAACTGGGTCTGCAGCCTTTTCTGATCCTTTTCTGTACAGGTCTGTGGTTGGGGCATTGCAGTATGCCACCATCACCAGACCAGATTTGACCTATGCTGTTAACAAAGTATGTCAGTTTATGTCTTACCCTCTTGATTCTCACTGGCAAGCTGTCAAAAGGATTCTCAGATATTTGAAAGGTACTCTACATCATGGTTTATCTCGCACTCCTCTGTCCTCTCAGGCTGTTCCCTCTCTTCATGTCTACTGTGATGCTGATTGGGCTTCAGATCCAGATGACAGGCGCAGTACATCTGGTGCTGCCATTTTCTTTGGAACTAATTTGGTTGCCTGGTGGTCCAAGAAGCAGCATGTTGTTGCTAGGTCCAGCACTGAATCTGAATACAGAAGTTTAGCTCAGGCTACAGCTGATCTTCTTTGGATACAAACACTTTTGCAGGAACTGTGTATTAAAACCAAGCCTCCTATTATTCTGTGTAATAATCAGTCAGCTGTACTGTTAGCTCATAATCCTGTTTTGCACTCCAGAACTAAGCATATGGAGATTGATCTTTTCTTTGTGAGGGAAAAGGTTCTGGCCAAACAAATTCAAGTGTTGCACATTCCTGGCACTGATCAGCTTGCTGATGTGTTGACCAAGCCCTTGCCTTCCACCTGATTCTTGGAGCTTATACACAAACTCAGGGTAGCTAGCTCCCCTCAGTTTGTGGGGGGGGGTATTGAATGTATAAGCAAATGTATAAGTAGCTTTACTGTTATTCCCTTGACTGGCAACTGTAAGTTATAGTATGCCCTAATCTGTAATAGCAGGTTACCCTTGATGTTGTATATAAAGCATCAAGGAGCCTTTTTGTAATAACTGAAAAAATCAGAAAACAGAATTCTGTTATAGATGAATACTCTCTTCTTCTCGTTCTTCTTTTCTAATAGTCTCAAATGATTTATTAGATATTTGAAATAAATATAAAAGTAACAAGGGTTTTTGAAAGATACCCAACACATGGTTGTCCAAGGATCTTCCTTGTAAGGACTTGGTAAACAAATTATGCATCGGTGCCATGAACAATAATGAAACTTCGAGAAAACAAGGTACACGCCCACAAGATTTATCAAAGACTACGAGTGTTTTTGTATCTGATCGTAAATACCTATGTTCTCGACAATTCTTAGCATTTTGTCTACTACAACAATCAGGCAATATATGATCTGAACATGGGCTTATCAGTAGGGGTAATTCTCACCCTACAAACTCGTCTTGTAGGGTTGAGTTAGACCCAACCACAGTTCTTAACAATTTCTATATTTTTAAATTTGACATTACATAAACGCAATCAACATTTTTATGTCCATTTTAACAAGTTAACTAACAGTTGGCCATTAATTACACAAAGCTTCGCTCTACTGTTATTTTTGTGAAGTATAGACATGTTCCAAAATAAATAAATAAAAAATTATTTAAGTTTGACATCGTAATGCTTTGGGGACTTCAATTGTTTATGCGGCATAAAGCCTGGTTTTCAGTAATCACCTTATATCCAAAAAGTTTGTCTTCGTAAGTTTCATATGGCCCTATTGTGATATCCAACTTAGAGTCCTGCATAGAGAAGAGAATACCAAATAATATCATTATTCAAAAATTGTATACAAAATAAAACTCATTACCTTAATTACACAAGCGCATTGTTGCGAAAAAAACACATTAACCAAGGATAAATGGAATGGTAAAAAGTTTGTTTGATTCTTTAGCTTTAGACTGGTTTATAAAGTGATAATACAATAATTATAATTAATTCTCTCTTTAATGGAGAATAAAAGAAAATAAATGAGAATAAATTGAAATAATAAAATAAGGAAATATAATATTTTTCCAACACCCCCTCAAGTTGGTGCATAGATATCTATCATGCCCAACTTGTCTATCAAATGCTCAAAGGTAGGTCTTGCCAAAATTTTGGTCAGAATATCCACAGTTTGCTGACTTGAAGTTACAAAAGGTAGACATATGATTCCAGCATCTAACTTCTTCTTTATGAAGTGTCGATCGATCTCAATATATTTGATTCTGTCATGTTGAACTGTGTTATAATTTCAATGGAATCTCAATTTTCATCTTAAGTTCTTCTAGGACTCTAAGGACCCATAATCCTTCACATACCTTGGGACATACATAGCTCTAAACTCGACTTTTGCACTACTTCTTGCTACAACTCCGTGTTTCTTGCTCCTCCGTGTCACAAGATTACCCCAAGCATAGGTACAATATCCAGAAGTTGATCTTCTATTTGTGACTGAACCTGCCCAATCAACATCGGTGAAGATAGACACATTTCTTTCACTAGTCTTCTTAAAAAATAAGCCTTTTCTAGAATTTCCCTTCAAATATCTCAGTATCCTAATGACAGCCTCAAGATGTTCCTCAAAAGGAGGATGCATAAACTGACTTACTACACTAAGTGAGAAAGCAATATAAGGTCGAGTGTGTGATAAATAAATCAGTTTCCCAACCAATCTCTGATATCTTCCAGTATCAACATGAACATTACCTTATCCCCAAAGTTTAACATTAGGATCCATAGGGGTATCTATAGCACGACATCCACTTATTCCTGTTTTTTTCAATAAGTCTAGAATGTATTTCGGCTGTGAAACCATAATACCATTCTTTGACCGAGCAATCTACATACCAAGAAAATATCTCATGAATCCCAAGTCCTTGATTGCAAAGTCTCCAGCCAATTTCTCTTTTACTCTTGTCATTTCCACTGTATCGTCTCCAGTAAGGACAATATCATCAACATAAACAATAAGGACAACAATTTTCCCATCGTGGGAGAACTTTGTGAACAAGGTGTGGTCAGCCTGTCCTTGAATATACCCTTGTTTCTTCATTGACTGAGTGAATTTTTCAAACCAAGCTCTAGGGGACTGCTTTAATACATACAAAGACTTATTTAGTTTGCATACATTTAATCCAAATTTGTTTTCAAAGCCAGGAGGAATGTCCATATATACTTCTTCTTCTAGATCATCGTTGAGAAAGACATTCTTAACATCTAACTGATGTAGGGGCCAATCCAGATTAACAGCAAGAGATAACAGAATTCTGACAGTGTTCAATTTTGCAACAGAAGCGAATGTCTATGAGTAATCTATACCATAGGTCTGAGTAAAGTTTTTAGCCGCCAAACACCCACTTGCATCCAACTTTCTTCTTGCCATCTCATAGTGTTAAACTCCAAATTTTATTCTTCTCAAGAGCTTTCATCTCCTCAAGTACAACTTCCTTCCACTTTGGAATTTCTACACTAGACAATTTTGAGGTGAAGGCAGACAGAGTTGAAGACAAATTTAAATATGATATAAAATTGGACATGAGGTGTTTAGTACAAGGTCTAACAGGTTTTCTAATGGCAACAGGATCATCTATATCAGGATACAAAATACGACTTTCAGAAACAGAGATGGACTTACCTTTCTTATTCTTAGGAGGTTGATCATTCCTCGATTCAGATTCCTGACAGTGTTGAGATGTGGACTTATCCCTTCCTTTGTGGTGCTTTTTCACAAAAACCTTCCATTTCCAAGTCTTGTTCCCTAATTCAAATTTGTTTTCTTGAAGTGTGACTCATTATTTTGTGACATTTCAATTAGATCTGTTGAAATATGAGACACTAAGAGACATTTGAATAAACTGTGTCTGAATAGCACAGTAGAAGATGCATTATATAGGAGAAAATACAAATCGTAGTATTAATTACATAGATATCCTATCCTATTCTAGAATACATTAAGGAATATTTTAGAAGTATTCTAGAGAATATTTTCTAGAGAATATTCTCTTTATATACATAGACATATAAAATTATCAACACTCCCCCTCAAACTTGAGCATATAAATCAAATGCACCAATCTTGTTACATATATAATTGGTTCTGGGGCTTCAAAGCGATTTTGTAATCATATCTGCCAATTGATCATTCGAGTTGACAAAGCTTGTGGTAATGTCGCCTGACTTGATCTTCTCTCTGATAAAGTGACAGTCTATCTCAATATGTTTGGTCCTCTCATGAAAGACCAGATTTGAACCAATCTGCAATGCAGTTTGATTATCAGAAATAAGTGTCATTGGTTTTGCTTCTTCGATTAGAAGTTCCTTGAGCAACTGCTTTAACCAAATAAGTTTACATGTTGCCATCGTCATGGCCCTATACTCTGCCTCAGCGCTTGATCTTGCAACTACATTTTGTTTCTTGCTTTTCCAGGATATAAGATTTCCTCCGGCAAGTACACAATACCCAAAGGTGGATCGTCTATCAATGGGTGACCCTGTCCAATCAGCATCGAAGTATCCAACTATCTGAGTATGTCCTTTGTCTTCATACATCAGATTTTTTTCCGGAGCACATGATCAGTGGTTTTTACACGGTTATTTACCGTTAAGTTCAGTTATCTTTTCTTTTAATTGCCGAGTGTTTTATTTTATTTTACTGTATTTTATGTTTTGGTTGTGTGTTTTAGTGTTTTAAGGGTCAGAGGAATAAAACAAGACAATTCAGGGCGAAAAAGTGCAAAAACTCAAAGTTTCGGAGAAAGTCAAAAATCCACCTACAGGAGGCCTGACACGGGTCGTGTCAGGATGGGCGAATGAAGAAAGATTGAAGTCAGGGGTAAAACACGGGCGGTCGTGTTGCCTAACACGGGCAGTGTTGCAACCCCTGGGACCTTATAAGAAGATTTGGGAGTTTGGGAGCCAACACGGACGGCCGTGTTGGCCTGTGACGCTGATTTCCTGATTTTTTCATATTTTTTTCATATGTTAAGCTGTAAGGATGTTTTGGGTACTTCCAACCGGCCTGGATGAATGGTGACTATTTAAATGAGTTTTCACAAGGAATAAATGAGACTTTTTTGGAGCGAAGAATAGTTTACACGACTGAAGATTGGAGAAGTCAAGGTTTTCGGAGAGCGGGAGATTTTCATGCGCGGAAACAATTGAAGATCAAAGTTCATCTCAATCCTTGTAAGGTCTATATTTTGTCTTCTGATTATTTTGAACAATATGAGTAGCTAAACCCCCCAATGCCAGAGGGATGTCCCTGATTTGAATCTGTAATGATTATGAATTTCCGAGTTCTTTAATAAAATTGTTTTCTTATTCAATTTAATCGTGCAATATTTTCACGCTTTTCTGATCGGACCAATTAGGATTGATCTACGGTTAACAACCAGCTGGACCGCAGTTGTTAGGGTTTTTGTATGATTAAGCTATAGTAGATATCACCTAAGACTATGGATACCCTATAGATACCAGATCACTCTTGATATAATAAAGGCTTGACTCTATCAGATATCTCTAAAGACTTAGGATTTAGGATGGATGGTTAAAGGTTTTCCCACTAAGGACTTAAGGGAAGATTAAAGGGCTGGTAGTTGAAGGATATGAACATGTTGAAGAGATCAGGGTTCAAGGTTGTTAGAGGGAAAATTATACACCATGCCCTAGCATGCTCCTTATATCTGTGAAAAAACCCTAATTTACATTCTACTTATTTTTTATTTCTGCTAAGTGACAATTCCTAAACCAAAACTCCAATTAAGTTTTTGTTTAATTGAACGTGAATTGAACTTGATAATTGCATGCAGTCCTTAGATCGACATTTGGGGAATCTCCCTGTTATTACAAGAGGCAAAATAGTACACTTGTTATTTTTCCCATCAGCACACTTGATGTATCTTAGAATCCGGACAACAGCATCCATGTGTTCCTGGCAAGGAGAATTTAAGAATTGGCTTACCACACTAATTGCAAAAGAAATGTCCGGACGAGTGACTGTGAGATAATTCAACTTTCTAACCAATCTCATATACCTTCTTGGATCAGATAAAGGCTCCCCCTAATTGGATAGCAGTTTGACAGTTGGATCTATAGGAGTATCAGTTGGTTTAGCATTCAACAACCTTGTTTCTTCCAAAATATCCATAGCAAATTTTCGCTGGGAAATCACCAAGCCATCTATAGATTGGGCCACCTCAATTCCTAAGAAGTAGCGGAGTTTACCAAGATCTTTTATCTGAAATTGATTCGAAAGATATTGTTTCAACTGGAGTATCCCTCTGCTGATCACTGTCAGTTATGACAATATCATCTACGTATACAATAAGATAGATACATCCTCGAGCAGAGTGACAATCACAGAATGGTCAGCTTCACTACGGACCATATTAAACTGTTATACTATAGTGCTGAATCTGCCAAACCAAGCTCTCGGAGATTGCTTAAGACCATAAAGAGACATGTGTAGCCTACAAACCATGTTCGAGGACTCCCCCTGAGCAACAAACTCAGGTGGTTGCTCCATATATACTTCCTCTTCAAGATTGTCATGTAAAAAGGCATTTTTGATGTCAAGTTGATGAAGAGGCCAATATCGAATGGAAGCAATGGCTAGAAGAAGTCTATCAGATGCCATCTTGGCTACAGACGAGAAGGTATCACTATATTTCAACCCAAAAATCTGAGTGTATCTTTTGGCTACCAAGCGAGCTTTAAACCGATCGATCTTACCATCTGGTCCAACCTTCACAGTATAAAGCCAACGACAACCTACTACAGATTTCCCAGGGGGTAAAGGTACCAGTTCCCAAGTACCACTGCTTTGAAGAGCACACATTTCATCTATCATTACTTGCCTCCACTCAAGGTGAGATAATGCTTCACCTGGAGTATTAGGAATAGAAACATAAGACAAAGAAGAAAAACAAGTACTGCAAAGGGGAAAGACGATGATAATATAAATCAATATAATGTGGAGAAGGATTGTGTGTTTGACGTATACCTTTTCGAAGGGCAATCGAAAGATCGGACTCAAGTTGCAGGATCGGATCCGATGATGGCGGATGCGTCGGTGGAGAATCTGCAATGACCTCAGGAACAGGTACTGCCTCAGGGATAGGTACGACTGACGTGGGTTGGCGACGCTGATATGTTTGAAGTGGACGAGAAGTGGGGGGCTCAACCGTAGGATTTTCTAGTGGGCCAGGTTCCCTAGGATGATGTGGGAGTACTTTCCTGAAGGGGTTTCGGAGTTACTTGACTGGACTCAAAATATGGAACAGACTCGAAGAAGGTAACATCGGCCGATACGAGGTATCATTGTAGAGTATGTGAGTAGTAACGATGACCCTTTTGGGATCGATGATAATAAAAAAAGACACACTTAAGTGATGAGCTGATAGTTTATCAAGACCAGGGGAGAGATTGTGTATAAAACACGTAGACCCGAAGACTCGAGGAGGAATTGGTTGAAGAGGATAGTTTGAAAACAAGATTAAATGAGGGATTTTATTATTAAGGACTGATGAGGGCATGTGATTTATGAGGTAACATGCCGTGAGCACAACATCCCCCAAAAATCGGAGAGAAACATTATTACCATGGAGAAGTAGGGTTCGACCGGTTTCTACGAGATGTCGGTTTTTGCGTTCAACTACCCCGTTTTGTTGAGATGTATGAGAGCAAGATGTTTGGTGGAGAATATCATTATTGAACATAAAAGTTTGAAATTGTTATGATAAGTATTCACGAGCATTATCACTTCATAAGGTACGAATAGACACACTAAACTGAGTTTTTATTTCTTTATAAAAAATTTCAAAAATAAAAAATAATTTTGATCTATTTTTCATTAAAAATAACCTAGACAAAATACCTAGACTCAAGAGTAGAGACAATACGTGAGAGACCACAAACATCAAAGTGAACTAAAGCAAAAGGGGACAAAGCTCATTTATTGACTCGATTGAAAAATTGACTACGAGTGTGTTTCCCTAACTGACACGACTCACAATGCAAAATTAGATACCTTCGATAAACTTGACACCAAATTTTGTAGTTTTGAAATACTAGGATGACCTAATTAAGCATGGATAGTAAGTGGAGAATCTTTGGTTGAGCATGTCTGAGATGACACTGAGAGGTAATAAAGGCCTTGAGACTCACATCCGACGCCAATCGTCTGTCCCGAACTCCGATCCTGCAGGGTGACACTACTATTAGTGAAGGTGACAATACAATCAAGAGAACGAGTTAAACACGACTGATTGAAAGTAAATTAAATGGACAGTTAGGTACATAGAGAACAGAATTAACAGAGAGAGAAGGTAGAATTTGAACAGTACCAATTCCTTCGGATTAGGTTTGAGAATCATTGGCAGAAATTATAGTAGGTAAGAAACCAGAAGTAGAGAGGGAGGAGAAAAGATTTTTATTACCGATAACATGATCAGACGCACCAGAATCAAGGACCCAAGGTCCAAGTGAAGATGATTGAGAGAAACAATCAGATGAATACCAGTGTGGGCAACCACCGAAGTAGTAGAATTTGAGTTCTGATAATACTGATACCACCTGAGAAAATCATCGTAGTTTAGCGTAAAGTTCTGAGGAGTAGTCATGAGAATCTGAAAAGAGAAAATATCACACGAACCGAGTAAACAAGACTATGTTTGGACTGGATCACAATTTTCCGTGAGTCTAAAATAAAATTTGAGACCGGATCTAGAACAGCTGCACGGTGGCGATTGAGGCGGTGGAAAAATCGCTGAGATCCGAGGAGGCGCTTCTGTCGGTCGGATTAGTTTGTCGGAAGGTCACCGAAAAACAATAGCAAACGGTGGCGGACAGTGGCGGCAGTGCGGTGGTGACCAGAAAATTTCGAAAAACTGATGCCAGAATGAGTCACAGAAGTGTATGGAAGGCAAACCGGAGTCATGACACGGTTTGCCAAAAATTTCTCACCAGAAGACAGTGGGTCAACCGGGTAAAGCATGGCGAAGATGCATTATATAGGAGAAAATACAAATTCTAGTATTAATTACATAGATATCTTATCCTATTCTAGAATACACTAAGGAATATTCTAAGGAATATTCTAGAGAATATTCTCTTTATATACATTGACACACAGAACTTCCGAGTTCTCTTCACTGTTTTAACACACTTTATACATTTTCTAGACAAATATCACGCATGATTGGAAGGGTTAAACATGTATTGAAGCAATGTTATCAATCAAGAATTAAAACATTAATTTTGATTAGAATATTTTCAACTCTTTTGATATTAGATGAATAAATGAAACTCAAATAGTATAACATATATAGCGGTGTCGGTGTCCTAGGTTTTTGACATATCGGTGTCGGAGTGTCCGTGTCAATGTCGTGTCGCGGTGTTTGTGTCGGAGTCTGTGCTTCATAGGTTTAACTATGACCTCCAACTACACTCTGTTTCACCTCAGCAACCATTCTTCTTGCATGACTTTTGTGATGCAAACTAGGGTGTTGATCCTGATACCTGCATGTCTACTCCTGGCAGTGCCATCTATTTTGGTCCCAATTGCAAACCCTTCTTTGTGAGCTAAATAAAAGTTCCCACTGCTTCTATCATTCATTGTGACAATGAAAGTGCAGAAGTTATGGCTTACAGTCCTAACTTTCATGCCAAAACTAAGCACAAGGTAATAGACTTGTTTTTTGTTCTTTGTTTGAGAGAAGGTTCTAGCCAAGGAATTGCAAGTTGTGCATTCCTTAGTGATGATCAAAAGGCGGATATTTTGACCATGTCTCTCTCTCATAACAAATTTGTCACCTTCAAAACCAAGCGCAAGGTGGTTCTTCTGTTGTCACAAGAATACACCTCTCTTTGCATCCCTGGCTACATCAGATTCTAACTACTATCCATTTACTACTGACTCCTCTCTTTAAAACACATGTCTCTGCTCATAGTTCTCCAGAGTCACAAGGTACTCGAGACTTTCGTCGTTTTGGTATTACTTAGGGGTGTCAATGCCTTGAAACTTCATAGACCACCCCTACTTAATGATCATTTTGGTATTAATTAAAAATAAATGTTATGATTTTAGTACAATGCACTATAAATGAATGATCATATCTGAATTTTTGTTCATACTAAAAAAGTTATGAGTTCTCTTCACTGTTTTAACACACAGAACTTCTATGATTCACTCACTGTTAACACACACTGAACTTCTGATGCTTACATGCTGATAACGCACTGAATTGCTAATGTTCACTCACTGGCTCAGCACAATACAGAACTTCTGATGATTCACTCACTGTTCTAACACAGTACAGAACTTCCGAGTTCTCCTTACATGTCAAATACACTGAACTTCCGATATCTCCACTCGTTGTTTTCAAACACTCAGAGTTTCTGATTTTTACATGCTGATAACGCACTTAACTGCTGACGTTTACTCACTGTTTTAGTATAATACAGAACTTCTGACTTGTGGCCCACTGTCTGAACACCATCCAGAACTTCTGTGTTTTCCCTGTAACGTTTCTTGCAGGACCTCAGAGTGTACGAATCTAGAACTTCTGATTCCACTGACGTTCCTTTCTGAGTCATCACGCGACTGGCTTCAGAACTTTTGATCCTTGTTGTTTTGCTTGCAGCAGCATTGTTTCTATCTTTCATTTATTTTCTTTTTCATCATTTTTAATATTAACTCCTTTTTTTTATTAACATAAAAAGACATAAAAATATTTTCTTTTATTAATTAATTTATCTCTTTTTTCATTAAGACAAAAAAAACCATTTTCTAAACAAGTCTTTTTTCTTTCTTATATTGTACATTTCAATATGGTTGTAATAGTAACTTAGGACTTATTTTTACTTGCAACCCTCATTCATAAATATGTACCCCCATCCCTAAAATATTGTAATAGCGTAGGACTTTACATTTCTGCAATTTATCGTTTTCGAATGTAAATGCTAGTAATTAAGGTGTGTATGGCAAGATATGAAATTGACAAATAGATCACCCTAATCAAAACTAAAAGGCATGCAATCAAACACACTTGCACACATGCACCCTTAGGGTAATCTCACTTTGTTGCTTATCGAAAAAATAGTCATGTCCCTCGAATATGGGCGTTTTAGTAAAAGACCCTCGATAAAAGATCGTAGTCCCTCGATGACCCTCGATGACCCTCGATGTTGCCTTCGATAAACGATCTAGTCCCTAAAACAACATTGCTAAAACGTCTCATGGGTTGCCTTCTATGACTATACAAACGTCCCAACGCCCGTCCCTTCATATCCAACAATGGGGCTTCTTACCAAATCAATGGTAAGATAGCAACATCTAAAGGAGGAGGAAAAGAACATCTAAAACCTTTTGAGTAGGTAGGTTCGCTCTTAGTTACTCGCTTGCTCACAACAAAAACATTTTATACACCAACACTCTCATTTCGAAATATTTTCAAAAGACAAACACTTTGTACGCGTTCTTATAGAAACGAGAGTCATTACAAAGGAAACCCTTTTCAAAAATCACTTTCAAAAACACATCTCACAAACACCTCTTTGAACTATTTTCGAAACAAACACTTTGTATGCGTTCTCATAGAAACGAGAATCATTACAAAGTTACATTTTCAAAATACTTTCAAAACTCACACCACAAGCACATTCAAAACAAAAGCAAGTGATCTAGCAAGTAACTAAGAGCCCATGGAAAACCATGGATGAAAAGGGTGCTAATACCTTCCCTTTTCATAATCTACCCCCGAACTCAAGAAAACATCTCTAAAAGTTTTTCCTGTGTTTTTTATCTTTCCTTTTGGATAAAAGAAAATTCAGTGGCGACTCTTGCTAAACCGCAACATTTGCGAACACAGACGCAAAACAACAAGTCAGTTCTCCCACCGTATCACAATTGTCAATCATCTTCCCCGAGTTCAAATCCTAGAAGACACAGTGAGATCGGAAAAAATTAGCTTGACAATTTATGTCTTTGACTAATTTACTGACGGACATTAAATTACATGATAAATTTGGAACATGATGAACATTTTTAAGAGTTAACATTGGAGACAACACAACTGACCCTTTACCTACAATGGCTGAAAAGGAGCCATCTGCAATTTTTATTTTTTTATTACCTATGGACTATATGAAGAGAACAAAGTAGATCCACCTGTCATATGATCAGAGGCACCTGAATCTACTATCCAAGTATGACTGAGACTGACACTAAGAAATGCAGAATTATCTTTTGTTGCTATAGAGCAAGGAGTTAGAGACACGAGGAGTTTGTACAGTCTGTCTAGTTGTTCCGTAGTGAGTGGTAGCTGAGGCGAAGAGATTTCCTGCCCTTACTAGCCTGAAATGCACGATCACCTTTCTTCTTCCAATTGGGAGGTTTGCCTTTGAGCTTCCAACAAATTTCGCGCGTATGCCATTCGCGATTGCAATGATCACATCAAAGAACTTCGTCTGGCCTTTTTCCCTCGTCAAAGTTCCTAGTAGCCAAAGCTGAGCCTTCAGATTTAGAGCTTCTTGGTGTCTTTCCTATCATAATACCTTGTTGTGCCTCCTCCCTTCTTATTTCTGCAAAAGTTTCACGAAGCGTTGGCAATAGTATTTTTCCTAAAATTCTACCTCTTACCTCATCAAGGTCTTTATTGAGGCCAGCGAGAAATATGAAGACACGATAATTTTCTTGTCTCTTGATAAACAGAACACTATCTTCTGCACACCTTCAATTGTCATCATAACAGAGGTCCAACTCTTGCCACAAGTTCAACAACTCATCATAATAAGTAGTGACATTCTTGTCACCTTGTTTTGCATGCCATAACTTTGATTTTAAACTAAAAATTTGTGAAGAGTTTTGAATATCAGAGTATGTTTCCTTAACAGCTTCTCATACATCCTTTGCAGAGGACAAAAACATGTAAGACTTACCTATTCGAGTTTCCATAGAACTTACCAACCACGCAATAACCAATGAATTTTCAGATTTCCATTGTTTGTAGAGAGGGTCTCCTCCAACCGGTTCAGCTACTGTTCCTGTTAAAAAATCAAGCTTCCATTTGCTATCAAATACCAAGCGAACAGTTTGGGCCTATTCATTATAGTTATTCTCGTTCATCTTAGGAATATTGATCTTGAGTATAAGAAACCCTCTTGGTCATTGCCGCCTATATTGGAAGTGACCACCGATGATTCCTCTTTTCTGCCAACTCTGCGACCACCTCCATTACCGCGGCCACGGCCGTTTCCTCTGTCGCCGCCATTTCCGCGGCGACCGCCTAATTCGGGTGGTGGTTGTTCGCTATTGTTGAATCCAGTGTAGGCATGTGTTGGGGAAGGCCACGTGTTGTTATTCACCATAGAGCGCTAAACGGGTGTGTAAAACGGGTCGGATAAGAAGACGGTTCGAAGTGGAACTGTAAAAAGTTGTTGTTTTATTCCTCAGCTCTAACTAAGATGGTTTATATAGTGATAATACAATAATTATAATTAATTCTCTCTTTAATGGAGAATAGAGAAAAAAAAATAGAATAAATGAAAATAATAAAATAAGAAAATACAATATTTTTCAAACAGAGCACAACAGGTGAAATAGTAGAAGAACTCCGACAAAAGTATTGTAAATTCTGTCTAAACTTAAAACTCAAGTAGTGTATGATCCATGAATTCAAGTATTTCACTGAAAACAATGAGGAATAGTAAACACTTATTCACGAGAGACCACTATCACCTACACCTTTTCGAAGTAGAATCACCAAGGAGTTAGCTTGGATAGGTGGCCCCCAAAACCGAGAGGCAACTTGCACAGAATGCCAGAAAGTTTCTCTTTGTCAGACGCGTGTGATGGCGTGTAACGTAGTCTTCTCGAGCGGTAGGTGATGGAATGGAAAACTAGACTCCTCTAGGTCGGTTACATGCAATTTCAGAGTTGACGGCTGTAACGCTGTCAGGTCTTTGATTCCAAAAAACAAGACTTAGATTGAATAATTGAACTAATGGTCAGAGTTGGGTATTTTTAAGAGAAATAATTATCCTTAGTATATGATTGAATAATTGAACTAATGGTCAGAGTTGGGTTTTATATTCCAAAAATTTTGTAACAAAACTCAAACTCGACACATAGTATTGTAAGTGTTAACATTGTGAAAATCTTAAAAGGAACCAATCATGTAATTAGAGACCCCAAAATTAACAAAGTTAGAAAAAAATGAGTAAAAAGAAGGTAAGGAAATAAAAAAGAAATAGAGGAAGGAAAATGAGTAAAAAACTTAGAGACAAGAAAAAGGGAAAAGAAATGACATAAAATAAGTGAATCTGAAGAAAAGATGAAGAATGAAGAATCTCAGAATGAAGATGATGAAGCTTGAACGATGGATCTTGTGTTTTAAAGAAAAAGAACAAACGACGCGCGGCAGAAGGAAGCAAGGAAGAGTAAAGTGTTGTGGTTAAATAGATAACACTCAAATTCAGAGATAAATACCAAATTACTCTCAAATACCAATGCAACATGATAGAACAAAACATATTAAAGTTGACAGACACTTAATCATCAAGAAAAAATTAAACAGTGGCTAATCTGCACTCCATATGTCTCTTCTCAAAGAAACCTTATGGATCTTCTAACAAAGGGGCTGAACAACAATAAATTTGAAAGGATTGTTTCCAAGATGGAAATAATAGATATACATTCACCAACTTGAGAGAATGTGTGTTGTAAATAATGTCTTTTTATTATTAGTAGTTGTTGATATTTGTAAATATATAGTGTTAAGAATATTTGTATGTAGAATAGTCTCACATCGATTATATCGTATAATTAGTTGTAATCTCTCTATATATAATAAAGTCTCCGTAGTGCTTTCAAGACACATGGTTTAACTTAAATGTCTCTTAGTCTATGCTAATTCAATATGGTATCAGAGCCTCATCTAAGATCCATTGGGCCACCCACCATTTAGTTCCACGCTCCAGACGCAATTCTTGGGCGTGAGAGGGTGTGTTAAGAGTCTCACATCGGACAATATATGGCCTGAACATCTGCTTATAAGTGGGGGTAATCCTCACCCTACAAGCCGGTTTTGTAGGGTTGAGTTAGACTCAATCCACATATTCTGAGATGGTATCTAGAGCCTTCTAAGAGGCAATTCTTCGCCGTGCTTTACCTGGTTGACCCACTGTCTTCCAGTGAGAAATTCTCTTCTGCAAACCGTGTCATCATTCCGGTTTACCTCACATTTTTTTTGAATTTTTTTCCAGCAACCTTCGTCGCCGCACTGCCCACGGGAGAAAAAAAAAATTTCGAGGACTAGTGTTCACCGTCGCTGTCACTGTTCACCGCCGCCGCACGGTTAACCGTCGCCGCCACTGTTCACCGCCTCCGCCACTGTTCATCGTCGCCGCTATTATTCACGAAAAAAATAATAATAATTTTTATCAGAACTCGAATCTGTTCGTAACCAGATTTTATCAGGTACTACTGGTCCTAACTATGATACAGTTAGTGAACAATTGTTGCGCTTGGCTACACCTCATGCGTTTGGCACAGTTTCTCCTCCATCTATTGCTATTCCAACACCAGGTGACATTGCTGCTCTTGCATCTCTTGCCAACAATCGGAATAGCCTTCGAGGAGGGTCATCCACCAAACCTCGTCATAAGTGTGACCATTGTAACCGGCTTGGACATACTATCGATCGTTGCTGGAAGTTACATGGCAAACCTCCACAGTAGGTAAATGCAGCTCAAATTGATAACCCAGACACTATGCAGACTTCACCTTCTCTTCAGAACCATACGCCAAGCTACGAGGATTTTCTCAGGTAGTGTCAGACTAACCAGACCTCTGGTTCCATGGCTTCGATTGCACACATCGGTAATTCATTTGTTTGCGTCTCTCAATCATCTTCTCTTGGTCCTTGGGTCCTCGACTCTGGTGCGTCTGATCATGTTACCGGTAATAAAAATCTTTTCTCTTTCCTTTCTACCTCTGGTTTCTTACCGAGTATAAGTACCGCAAATAGTTCTAAAACCCGATCCCAAGGGATCGGTACTGTTTAAATTCTACCATCTCTCTTTGTTACTTCTGTCCTATATGTACCTAATTGCCCATTTAATCTACTGTCAGTCAGTCGTTTAACTCGTTCCCTTAATTGTTCTATCACTTTTACTAACAATGATGTTATTCTGCAGGATCGAAGTTCGGGACAGACGATTGACGTCAGATGTGAGTCTCAAGGCCTCTACTACTTCTCTATGTCATCTACCACATGCTCCACCACAGATTCTCCACTCATTATACATGCGCAGTTAGGTCATCCAAGTCTTCCCAAGCTACAAAAATTGGTGTCCAATTTATCTAAATTATCCACTTTACAGTGTGAGTCTTGTCAATTAGGGAAACATACTCGTAGTCACTTTCTCGATCGAGTCAATAAACAGGTTGCGTCCCCTTTTGCTTTAGTACACTCCGATGTTTAGGGTCCACAGCGTACCGTGTCTACTTTTGAGTTTAGGTATTTTGTAACATTTATTGATGATTTTTCACGTTGCACGTGGCTATTTTTAATGAAAAACATATTTGAATTGTTTTCTATTTTTGAACAATTTTATCGAGAAATAAGAACCCAAATTGGTTTTTCCATTCGTACCTTAAGAAGTGACAATGCACGTGAATATTTATCCCAACAATTTCAAACTTTTATGTCACATGCAATGGTATTCTCCACCAAACATCTTGCCCTTATACACCTCAACAAAACGGGGTAACCGAACGCAAAAACCGACATCTCGTAGAAACCACTCGGACTCTACTTCTCCATGGTAATGTCCCTCTCAGATTTTGGGGGGATGTTGTGCTCACGGCGTGTTATCTCATAAATTGCATGCCCTCATTTGTCCTTAATAATAAAATCCCTCATTCAATCCTAATTTCAAACTCTCCTCTTCACCCAATTCCTCCTAGAGTCTTCGGGTCTACATGTTTTGTGCATAATCTCTCCCCTGGTCTTGATAAACTATCAGCTTGATCACTAAAGTGTGTCTTTCTTGGTTATCATCGATCCCAAAAGGGTTATCGTTGTTACTCACACACTCTGCAACGATACCTGATATTGGCCGATGTTACCTTCTTTGAGTCTATGTCATATTTTGCGTTCACCCAAGTCACTCCGGAACCCCTTCAGGAAAGTACTTTCACACCTCTTTCGGGAGTCCCATTATCCCCCATCATTCTAGGGAACCTGTCCCTCGAGAAACCCCTATGGTTGAACCCCCCACTTCTCGCCCACTTCAAACATATCAACGTCGTAAACCAACGTCTATCATACATGTCCCTGAGGTTGTACATGTCCCTGAGGTCGTACCTGTCCTTAAGGTCATTGCAGACTCTCCTCTAACGCTATCGCCATCACCAGATTCGATCTTGCAATCTGAGTCTGATCTTCCAATTGTCCTTCGCAAAGGTATACGTCAAACACGAAATCCTTCTCCACATTATATTGGTTTATGTTATCATCTTCTTTCCCCTTTGCAGTATACTTGTTTGTCCTCTTTGTCTTTTGTTTCTATTCCTAAACTAGGTGAATCATTATCTCACCCTGAGTGGAGGCAAGCAAATTGATGAATTGTGTGCTCTTCAAAGCAGTGGTACCTAGGAACTGGTTCCTCTACCCACTGGAAATTCTTTAGTAGGTTGTCGTTGACTCTATACAGTGAAGGTTGGTCCAGATGGTAAGATTGATCGTTTTAAAGCTCGCTTGGTAGCCAAGGGATACACTCAGATTTTTGGGTTGGATTATAGTGATACCTTCTCGCCTGTAGTCAAGATGGCATCTGTTAGACTTCTTCTAGCCATTGCAGACATTCGACATTGGCCTCTTCATCAACTTGACATCAAAAACGCATTTTTACATGGTGATCTTGAAGAGGAAGTATATATGGAGCAACCACATGGGTTTGTTGCTCAGGGAGAGTCATCGAATATGGTTTGTAGACTACACAGGTCTCTTTATGGTCTTGAGCAATCTCCGAGAGCTTGGTTTGGCAGATTCAGCACTGTAGTACAACAATTTGGTATGGTCCGTAGTGAAGCTGACCATTCTGTCTTTTATCGTCAATCAGCCCAAGGGTGTATTTATCTTATTGTGTATGTAGATGATATTGTCATAACTGGTAGTGATGAGTCGGGAATACTCCAGTTGAAACAATCTTTCGAATCAATTTCAGACAAAGGATCTTGATAAACTCTGGTATTTCTTGAGTATTGAGGTAGCCCAATCTAAAGATGGTTTGGCGACTTCTCAGCAGAAATATGTTATGAATATTTTGAAAGAAACAGGTTTGCTGAACGCTAAACCAGTTGATACTCCTATGGATCCAAGTGTCAAACTACTATCCAATCAGGGGGAGCCTCTATCAGACTCTGAAAGGTATAGGAGATTGGTTGGAAAGTTGAATTATCTCACAGTCACTAGTCTAGACATTTCTTTTGCAGTCAGTGTGGTAAGCCAGTTCTTAAATTCCCCTTGTCAGGAACACATGGATGTTGTTATCTGGATTCTAAGATACATCCAATGTGCTCCAGGAAAAGGTTTAGTGTATGAAGATAAAAGACATACTCAGATAGTTGGATACTCTGATGCTGATTGGGCAGGGTCACCAATTGATAGACGATCCACCTCTGGATATTGTATACTTGTTGGAGGAAACCTTATATTCCGGAAAAGTAAGAAATAAAATGTAGTTGCAAGATCAAGCGTCGAGGCAGAGTATAGGACCATGGTAATGGCAACATGTGAACTCATTTGGTTAAAACAGATGCTCAAAGAACTTAAAATTGAAGAAGCAAGACCAATGCCACTTGTATGTGATAATCAAGCTGCATTGCACATTGCTTCAAATTCAGTCTTCTATGAGAGGACCAAACATATTGAGATAGACTATCATTTTGTCAGAGAGAAGATTGAATCTGGCGACATCGTCACAAGCTTTGTCAACTCTAATGATCAATTAACAGATGTGTTTACAAAATCTCTGCGAAGCCCCCAGAACTAATTATATATGTGGCAAGCTTGGTGCATTTGACTTATATGCTCCAGCTTGAGGGAGAGTGTTGATATTTGTAAATATAGTGTTAAGAATATTTGTATGTAGAATAGCCTCACATCGATTATATCGTGTAATTAATTGTAACCTCTATATATAATAAAGTCTCCGTAGTGCTTTCAAGACACACGATTTAACCTAAATGTCTCTTAATCTCTCCTAATTCAATAGTAGTAATAGTAGTAATTTGTATTCGGCCCAATAATCCATTAGTCAGACTCATTAGATTATAATAGCCTATATAAACAAATTAGTGCTTGTACATTATTCATACTTGAGATATAATATTCACTTTTCACAATCTTTACAATTATTAGGCTGATTCTACGCACGAATTAAAAGGAGACAATAATAGTAATAAAGAATCATTAACCAACACCAAGTTCATAGGTTGGTAAAATTTATTAGGCGGTGTAGTGTTTCCATGTCATGTATGACTACGTGAATAAGGACAAATGTAAGAACATTAATCTCACCAGCTTGACAACTATTTTTTGGATCATAAAAGTAAGATGGACAGTATTGACTAACCAATTTCATCCAGGCGATGTCAGACTCATAATAATCATTTGAAAGGAAAGCATCAGCCTTGCTATGTAGTAGCTTCTTCAAACTACACTTGGAAACAATGCGTTATTGACCAACAACATAAGTAGTTTAGCATGTAGCTGAAAATTGAACCCTTAATAATAAGGGAATGGATGAAAGAACAATATACCTTGTTGAGTTGGTAATGTCTCCAGCTTTATGCAATAATTTAGCAGCTTTTGCAAGAAGAGACTTGTACTCTTGAGAATAAGGAACTATGTACAGATCCTTAGAAGAAGCTACTTTATCATTGGACAGACCAGAATCTAAAATAAGTTCACTGTGCCTTTTAATGACAGTGAAAAAGCTTGTTGCCTCTGTCTGTTGATCCTTTTCTAGACTGTCATTCCATAAATTGAACTCCTGCGAAACAGAAATTTTCATCTTTTTTATAAATCAAACCAAATGTTTTGATAAAATAGCTTCTTTACATGACGACAGAAATCCTTTCTCACTATATGGGATTGGTTCCATTGATCAGACAACATCATGATATTCTATCACAAATCATATCTAGTCACAAACCAAACAAATCTGAATTTTTCTATGGTACCATTTTGTCCATGTCAGGGGGGTAGAAATTAGCACCGGCAGGTTTAAGGATTGGAAATGCTACTCTGTATTCCAGACCCTTCCACTCACTAACTGTCCTAGTTGCTTTAGAGAGCAGCCTTATTTCTGAATCTGCAGTTGTCAAAAATGCCTCATCATCATCAAGGCAAGACCTGCGAAGAATGAATACAACATAATTACACAAGTATGTAGGAAAAATATTGTTAAAAGAAACATATTGCAGTGCTCAAGGCAGATATTAATATATTTTTCAAGAACACCATTCAAATTTAGCAATTTCAAGTGTCAGTTTCCATTTTAGTTCAGTTCTTTTCTAACTCTCCCTACATGCATATAATTGACATATCACTTAATTTTTGATAAACTTTGTCATATCTTTAAATTTTGCGAACACTCGTTTATTCCAATTTCTTATTATATGCATGTAGGGAGAATTTGAGATACATTTAATGTGTACAAAATGTCTCGTTGATGATGATGGTCGTCACTGTCGTGAAAAGGCAATGTGCACCGTTACATGCAAAGATAACAAGGGAAATCCGTTTGCAAATACTTCTGTCAATTCCCTCATAGTGGCCGGCCGTGTTCAAGTAAGCAGATGATAAATTTCATCCATAACTCTTGTAAATCAAACAAATTGCAGTGCAAGTGTCAGAGCTGAGAGAATTCACAGAGATAAGAGTGTTACATCTATTTATATATGTTTTACAGCTGTCAACTGAATAACAGAATCAGTTACTGACAACTGTGTCAATAACTTTCTATCTAATCTAAGGGGGAAAATAGTAGGTACGCTGTACGCCCTTACTGTGTCCTCTATCACTACATAAACAACAGAAGCTCATTGCTTTGTTAATGCTAAGGTCATCGGCAATGTGCAAAGGTCAAAATTACCATATATTAAACAATGACATAATAAGTTATTACCCTATCTGTTGGTAAAATCCTTGTAATTCGGAAATCTTCTTTGTACTCGAGGCATTGATTGGGTTCAAGTCAGATTTCTACATCAATCAGGTAAAGAGAAAGGAAGTGCTAAACAAAATTAGCCAGATGATGCAAATAGGAACTCTTGTTGGTAATCCCTGCTAGCCTCAGACTGAGAAAACAGATTCTCGGAGAAAGCTTAATCTTAAATATAGTAAATCAATCACATTCTAGACCATTGGAATTTTCAAATGTCCTCAAGTACAAGAAAACACGAGTTTCATCTTAAGTCCAAGTTGATTTTCTGAGATACAAAATCACCAAAGTCTGTTTGTCTACATAATATATATAGCATTCAGTTGGTAGAGCAAGTAGTCAAGATTTAAAGGACTTACCATGGGCTCTTGTTTATCTGATAATAGGACCATTTCAACTTATTTAACTCTGACTTATCTGCATGATCCTTCAACCAATCTCTAAGAGCTGGATTACTGTACCACGACTAATAGGGAAATAAACAGAAACTTTAGTAATACACACTATTATTCAAACATACCAGTCTTCCTGATTCTAGTCTCCAACCACAGTTAAAAATAAAGAATATTTTTTGAAGTACAAAACAAACTGCCAATCAAATTTCACAAAATAATTAGTAAAACCTAGGTACTAAGCATGATACATGGAACATTATTACATGCACGTGAAAAATTATTTGCTCACACAAAAAAGCTTAGAATTTATATATTTGATAAGAACATGTACTTTGAAAATAGAAAGAAAAATCAGCATACAAGGTAAATAAAAATTGTATATAAACACAGTTATAAATGTATTGTAACCTAAACCTGCAGATAGAAAATTTCATCCATAACACTTGCAGCCTTGACAATAAAAACAAGAGCCTCTTTGTCTGAATCTGTAAGCCCTGTCAACTGCCAAAACAACAACAACAAAAAAAAGTAACTTATTTCCAAGGTTAAAAGGGGACAAAAATATTTATGATAAATATGTTCGTAATAATCCATGAATTGGTGCGCTCAACTAATAATGATATCATAACCTTCAAAACTCATAAACAAAACTTATTTCGAATTTTAAATTTATTTATTTGTGTTGAATTAGGAGAGACTAAGAGACATTTAGGTTAAACCGTTTGTTTTGAAAGTACTACGGAGACTTTATAATATATAGAGAGATTACAACTAATTACATGATATTAGATGTATTCTTTTATTCACTGACAGGTGTCAGCTCTTTCTATGTACTGACCTGCTATTGCAGGTTACTCTTCTGTTTTCTATAAAAACAGATCTCACTTGTAACAAACTGGAATAACAGAAAATAGAAATTCAGTAACAAACTGGTATCAAAGCTTGTTGAATCAGAAATATCTGGACTTGGCAAGGGGGTGATGCAGGGCACAGGGAAATAAGGGATGATAGAACCAAGGGGGGTGGCAGGCTGAGATTGGAGAGCAGTAGCGGTGGAAGATGTGGAGCAAAAAAGATCATGAAAAGGAAACCTGGACTCATTGAAAAGCACATCTTTAGAAATATAAAGTCTGCCTTGGGCAGAGAGACACCTGTACCCTTTATGAGAGGTGGAATAGCCTAGAAAAAGGCACTCTTGGGATCTGAAGTCCAGCTTATGAGCATGATATGGCCTAAGTAAGGGAAAGCAAGCACATCCAAACACTTTTAAGAACTTGTAGTCAGGTTGGAAATTAAATAACAGAGTGTAAGGTACTTTGAACTTAAGGGAGGAAGATGGAAGCCTGTTAATGAGGAAAACAGCAGTGGAGAAAGCATAATCCCAGTACTGGAGTGGCATTGAAGCTTGACTTAAGAGTGTAAGACCAAGTTCCACAATATGCCTATGTTTTCTCTCAACCACACCATTTTGGTGATGTGTGTGAGGGCTAGATTTTACTGAAACCTTTTCCCCTGTGGTCAAGCCCATTACCATCAGGATCATTTTGACACTTGCTATCACTCACAGCTGGTCCATTCAACAATTGGATGTCAACAATGCCTTTCTCAATAGAGTGCTTGATGAAGAAGTATATATGCAGCAGCCTCCTGGTTTTCTTGACTCCAATCCTTCTTTAGTGTGCAAGCTTCACAAGGCTCTCTATGGCCTCAAGCAAGCACCACGGCAGTGGTTTGAAAAGTTGCAAACTGCCCTCATTCAACTTCATTTTGTACCCAGCAAGTGTGATCCTTCCTTGTTTATTCTATCTTCTAAAGGACATACCACATATATTCTGGTATATGTGGATGATATCATCCTAACTGGCAGCAATTCTTCTACTCTTGCAGCTGTTACTACCAAGCTTAATGAGGCCTTTTCTCTTAAGCACCTTGGCAGCCTTGACTACTTCTTGGGCATTGAAGTTAAAACCACTCCTCATGGCTCTCTTCTTCTCTCTCAAGCCAAATACATTAGGGATCTTCTGCACAGGACCAATATGGCTGATGTTGCTGCTGTTGACACTCCTATGCATTCCACTTGTAAGCTTACCAAAACTGGCTCAGCCGCGCTTTCTGATCCTTTCATGTACAGGTCTGTAGTGGGTGCGCTTCAATATGCCACCATTGTCATGAATTCTGGCTTGAGGTCTTTCTCATTGCATTTGATACTATATATAATAGTGTCGGTAATTACAACTCATAATGACTAATTACAACTCATAATAACTAATTACAACTTATAATGGCAATTTCCTATTCTATGAATGTAAATTATTCACAATAAATGTGTTTGATTATTTCCTGATTAACATCCCCCCTCAAATTGATGCGGCTGGTCAAGGAGCATCAATTTGCTAACAAGAAACTGATGTCGCGGGCGTGGAACAGCCTTGGTAAGAATATCTGCAACCTGCAACTGAGTACTGATGTGAGGAAGTGATATTATTCGATTATCGTAGGCGTCACGTATTGAATGACAATCAACTTCGATATGTTTGGTGCGCTCATGAAAAACAGGATTTGCAACAATTTGAATGGCACTTGTATTGTCAGCATAAAGTGAAGTTGACTCTGTTTGGGGAAATCCAAGTTCAGCCAAAAGACCACGAAGCCAAAGTATTTCTGAACAAGCAGCAGACATGGCACGATACTCTGATTCAGTAGAAGATTTAGAAACTCTTGCTTGCTTCTTACTTTTTCAAGAGATCAATGAAGAACCAAGAAACATGCACCAACCAGTAACAGATCGACGAGTATCAGGACACCCTGCCCAATCAGCATCACTATAAGCACTCAACTGAAGAGAAATTCCAACGGAAAAGAATAATCCGCGGTGAGAGGTTCCGTTTAAGTAGCGAATTATACGACGAACCGCAGCCAAGTGAAGATGACGAGGAGAATGCATGAATTGACTTACTTGTTGAACAGCAAAAGATATGTCAGGGCGAGTAATAGTCAAGTAGTTGAGGCTGCCCACAAGTTGTCGATACAATAAGGGATCAGGCAAAAGATCACCATCATCACGATGATATTTAACATTAACCTCAAGAGGAGTATCTACCGGGTTAGCCAATTCTAGACCGGCCATAGAAATCAAATCTGTAGCATACTTGTGTTGATGGAGAAAGATGCCCTTGGATGTAGAATGAACCTCAAGACCAAGAAAATAATGTAGATTACCCAGATCTTTCATGTGAAATGAGGCTTGTAACTGTTGCTTAAGTCGCTAAATGGAAGCATGATCCGAACCAGTAATAACCATATCATCAACATACAAAAGAAGCAGAACAATACCCGTAGATGTGCTATGAATAAATAAAGATGAATCATACTGACTCTGAATAAAGGAGAATCCAAGTAGAGTGGAGCGGAATTTCTCGTACCATGCTCTAGGTGCCTGTTTCAAACCATATAAGGAGCGTTTGAGCTTACACACGCCTTTAGATGACGAGAATAAGCCTTGAGGTGGAGTCATATAAATATCTTCTCTCAGGTCACCATGAAGAAAAGCATTCTTCACATCCATTTGATGAAGAGTCCAACCACTAGAAGCAGCTATAGAGATGATCGTGCGGACAGTTTTCATTTTAGCAACCGGTGCAAATGTCTCATCATAATCAATTCCATATTCCTGCTTGTTTCCTAACGCAACCAAACGAGCCTTGTAACGGTTGAGGGACCCATCAGAATTTAATTTCACAGAATACACCCATTTGCAACCTATAGGTTTTACATCGGGAGGGCAAGAGACAATTTCCCATGTGAAATTCTCTTGAAGAGCTTGAAGCTCTTCATTCATTGCTTTTATCCATCGCACATCCTTAACAGCCTGTGAGTAACAAGTAGGAATAGATATGCTAGAGAGTGTGGCAGTCAGAGAAGTATGTGAGGAATCATACCTGTCTGGTGAATATCTATCTGGTGCACGAGATATTCGACCAGAACTCCGTGGTTCAACCGGTACAGGATCAGGTGGCGGTTCAGCGTCGGGAAGGGGTGTGGGAACCTGTTGTCTGTGTTTTCTGACATATACATGACCTGGTTTATAACGATGGTTAGTGACACAGGAAAACAATATCATTAATGGCAGGAGAAACACAGGGAAACATAAACTGATTATCAAAAAATGTCACATTTCTAGAAATGCGAAAACGATGGTTAGTGACATCATAACACACAAATCCCTTATGAGAGTGACTATATCCCATAAATGCACATTGAACTGATTGTGCTCCAAGCTTATGCCTTTCAAAAGGAGGTAAGTGAACAAAACACACACACCCAAAAGTATGTAAAGCACTATAATCAGGATGAATTTTAAAAAGACGAAAGAAAGGAGAATCAAGTTCAATAACCGTAGAAGGAAGACGATTGATCAAGAAGACAGCTGTGGAAAGAGCTTCTACCCAAAATCGGGATGGTACTGAAGCTTGGAGAAGCAATGTGCGTGTTACATCAAGCAAATGACGATTCTTCCGTTCTGCAATACCATTTTGTTGAGGGGTATTGGGACAAGATCGTTGCGACAAGATGCCTTTTTGTTGAAGGTATTCCTGAAACTTATGAGACATGTACTCACTACCAGAGTCAGAGCGAAAATTTTTAACACTTGCTTGAAATTGAGTTTCAACATATGTTAAAAATTTCTTAAACACAGAAAACACTTCAGATTTAGACCGAAGGAAATATATCCAAACAAAACGACTATAATCATCAATAAATGTGACAAAATATTTATAGTGAGAATGAGAAACTACAGGAGATATACCCCATACATCACTATGAATCATTTCAAAACAAGTGGAAGCACGATAAGCACCAGATGGAAAAGGAAGTGTTTTACTCTTAGCTAATTTGCAAACAGAACATGAAATAGAGGCATTAGAAACATTCTTATTTCTCAACAAACCATTTTTAAATAAATGGGACAAAACAACAGAGTTTGGATGACCTAATTTTCTATGCCAATCCTCATAAGAGTTCAAAATATTATTACAAGCAAGAGATATATGATTAGAAATAAACTGGAGTGGAAACAGTCTTCCCACTTTAGGCCCCTTCGCGATCACTCTCTCCGACACCTGTTCCTGCACAAGACAACCATCACGAGAAAAGTTAACATCATAATTTTTATCTACCAATTGACCAACAGATAATAAATTAGACGCAAGTCCAGGTGATACAAGCACGTCCCGAAAATCAGAGTTGATGTCGCCAATATCCGTAATAGATAAAGTATTACCATCAGCTATTTGAATTTTCTGATTACCATGATAAGAGTGTAAATTGTTCAAATACTCTGAAGAACATGTCATGTGATTGGATGCACCCGAATCAAGAAACCATGGGCGAGAAACATTAGAAGACTTACCCTGAATTCCCAAGGCCGAGAGAGCGGAAAGTACCATTTGTTGAATCAATTCAGGTTGTATAGCACTATCGTTTGATGCCCCATTAGTGGAAGGACCAACCGCATGATTTGCATGGAATGCCTGTACTGAACGTTGTGTTGGTCGTGGAGGACGTGTGGGACACTCAGAGATAATATGACTCTGTTGCTTGCAGTAATTACAAAACTTCTTATTGCAGCTACGAGCAATATGACCAAATTGTTTGCAAGAGAAGCACTGAACTTGTTTCATATCACGATTTTTACCTTTACTTTGAGCAGCATATGCAACCATCACGGGCTCGAAAATGGTAGCATCATGAGACATGGCTCCTTGAGTAATAAGACGTTGTTCCTCCCTTAGGAGTTCTCCAACACATGTGTCTAAAGAAGGAACAGGATTCCTATTCAACAAGGCACCTCTGACAACCTTAAATTCTGGGCGTAATTTCATGAGAAATTGATCTCGACCACTTGTGTTGTAAACCTCTTGAACAACCGCGAGAGAGGTCTTGGGAACATTAGCATGTATAATAGCAGAGTGTTCTGCCCAGAGATTTAAAAAACCAGAATAGTATTCTTGAATAGACAAATCACCTTGTTTGTAGTTGGCTATTTCTAACTCCAACTGAAAACGTTTTGCCGAATTGCCCTGGTTGTAAATGCACTTTAGATAATTCCACATTTCTTGAGCAGTTGAAAAAGAGCGTAAGTTATTGATCATGTGAGGATCAATACTGTTGAGAATCCAAGTGATGATTTGAGCATCTTTAGTTTCCCACGCATCTAAACCAGTTTTCTCCGTCGGTGCCTTAGAAACACCATCTAAATGACTCCATAATCCCTTTCCTTTAACATACATCTTGAACTGAAATTCCCATGCAGAATAATTCTTGTCGGTAAAACGGACACAAAAATTCTTTTCATTTTCCATTGCCATTAGATATAACCCCTTTGTATTGTTAAATAAACAGGATAAATCCAAACCCAGTGTGCACGTGCAACCAATTTATTTAATAATACCAATTAAATAAATAGTAAAACAAAGGGAAGCAAACCAGGAAACCACGCGGTAGCTAAACCAGGAAACCACGCAGTAGCTAACGAACGGTGAAGAAACACCCACGATCTAGAAATCGCCAACAATTCAACAATGAAACCACGATCACCGAACAGAATCACCAAGAACAATGATCACCAAGCGGAATCGCCGAGAATACGAAACGGAATCGCAAAGCACAATATGTTAGCAGCACCAAATGATTAACGATCACCGAAACAACGTGCGATAAACACGGAATCAAGATCACGAAGCAACAACAATGAAGAAATCACGAAACGGCAATTGAAAGATTTCAGATTTCGAGAAATACAAACAAGAAACACGATTTCAAGAGCGACCCAGTGGGGTGTCGCTATTCAGCCAAGAGAACAAGGATTCACAGGTTAGATCGAACCCTTCTGATACCATGTCATGAATTCTGGCTTGATTCCTTTCTCATTGCATTATATATAATAGTGTCGGTAATTACAACTCATAATGACTAATTACAACTCATAATAACTAATTACAACTTATAATGGCAATTTCCTATTCTATGAATGTAAATTATTCACAATAAATGTGTTTGATTATTTCCTGATTAACAACCATTACCAGACCTGACATTGCTTACTCTGTCAACAAGGTGTGTCAGTTTATGTCTCACCCTCTGGAATCACACTGGATTGTTGTGAAACGCATTCTTCGTTATCTCAAAGGTACCATCAACTTTGGCCTTCATCTCACGCCTTGTTCTCCTCGCCAGGCACCTGCACTGCAAGTTTTTTGTGATGCTGACTGGGCGTCAGATCCTGATGATAGACGCAGCACTTCTGGAGCAGCTATTTATTTTGGGCCTAATCTGGTTTCTTGGTGGTCCAAAAAGCAGCCTGTAGTCGCCAGATCCAGCACTGAGGCTGAATATAGAAGTCTTGCTCAAGCTACAGCAGATCTACTGTGGCTTCAAACTCTTCTTCAAGAACTTTGTGTTTTAACTCAGCCTCCAGTCATTTTCTGTGATAACCAATCTGCTGTGCTGCTGGCCCATAATCCCATTCTGTATTCTTTTATTCACTGACAGGTGTCAGCTCTTTCTATGTACTGACCTGCTATTGCAGGTCATCTTTCTGTTTACCCTGCTATTGCAGGTTACTCTTCTGTTTTCTATAAAAACAGATCTCACTTGTAACAAACTGGAATAACAGAAAATAGAAATTCAGTTACAATGAAAACTCTCTCTCTCTCTTCTTGCTTTCTAATACATAATATAATCGATGTGGGACTATTTTACATACAAATATTCTTAACACTATATATCAACAATTTGCATCAAGAGTTTATCCGAGACCTCTATAATATACATACTCATACTGATGTAAACGATGCGTAGAACTAATTTCCAGTATCACATGTCTCTTTGCTAATATGTATGACATTAACATAATATGCTCTTTATTCTGCTCATAAATCAACAAAATATTTGATATTGCTAGAAATACTTTGACATGTGGCTTCTGGCCTTGTGACTCAGAATTATCTTTACCATTCAGGATCAAGAGCACGTTGCCAAGAAAATAGAGATCAAAGTTATGTTTCATTAATAGTTTTAGAAAGATGGAAGTCTTAAAGAGGCGATACCCTTCTCTTGTCTTTAATTTAAAAAAATAAATGTCAGAAATAATGGAACAGTGTGATGCCCTAAAACGTATTTAATAGAATCATATATATTTCTAACTAATTAACAGACAATTTCAATATATTGCCACAGCAGAGATTTAATGATTCAGCTTAAATACTTAACACTTGGTTCGATTATCCATTTGGATAACTCCTAAATATCAACAATTTTCTTGGCTACATCAAATTCAATATTTATTTTAAGTTACAAATTTGAATTCCATTCTGTCTGTTAAAGTTGATGTTAAAATTAGGTTGTTGAGTACATGGGCTTGGTCCAAAATTTTACATTTTACTGCCTTTATAAACCGGTGCAATATATACACAGGGAGACTGAAGTATTGGCTTCCAATTACAGTATTGTATCTCTTGCTTTCTTATTTACTCTCTTTACATGATATCACAGACATACTGGGGAAATGGTTTTCCTACAAGCCCCCGCCACAGAAAAAAAGCAATACAAGTTGAATCAGGAAAGGCCAACCAGCGCAGCCGAAGGTAAAAAATCATTTGGTAATCGTATATTGAAGAAAGACAAATACTACTAACAACTCATTCTCAAATATATTATTTCCAACAAACTGTTGTCAAGTGAAATTCACATGTAATCCACCATATTATATGGATCTTGGTCCATATTTGGCGAGCATATTTTTTAATTAGGACCCAGAAAAATTTCATCAAATCAAATAATAGTGTTAAAATGAGTTTTTTAGATTTCTTATGAGCAACGAAATTGTCCAGGTATTTTTCAAAGGGATAGCTCATGTTTTGGGTACAGAGAAAAGGATTCTGTTTGTCTGACAAAAGCTGTCACTATGGAAGATTTTCACAGATGTCAGGTATCATTTCAGATAGAATCAATCTGTGTTTCCAGTTGTTTTGGTTTTTTGGTACTGTTTTGGGCATGTCTGGATATTTTTAAGATGCTTATTACAGCTGTTTGGTGAAATTCGTGTTCTTTTATCTCAGCTCCTGTTATTAAATTTACATGTGTAATGTCTACAAACAAGAATAAGACTCCAGTCCGAGGGGAAAAAATTGGAAGATACATGTTTTCTACTCTTAAGTATCTGTTATATATCTCTGTTCAGTATTACTAGCATTCAATAATTTAGTTTATTTTTTGTTATCAACTATTGTGCCTCGTGACAAGTGTGGTCGATGGCAGTTGACGGGTCCATGGCGGAGAGCCAAAATCCTGCCATACCGGCCGCTGTGCGGCGCCGTTACAGCGGATTAGGACGGAAAAACCTGCAATATCGGCCGATGTATACCATTGCGGCAAGCCCAAAAACTGACATGTATATCCGCCACAGTGGCCATGGCGCCGCTATTTGATAACACTGCTCGTGACTCAATACTCTTGATTAAGGCCAGCCTTTTGTAAGTTGAAATTAGTTATTTCTATTTCAGACCACTTCCAACTGTTTATTATGGTTGTAAATGAATAAAAACATTGCAGCTATTATTATTCTTTCCTCAGTGAAACAAAACTAATATAATGCTGTTAAATTGTTAAAAGCACAGGGATATAAAAAGAATTAAAGCTAAATAATTTATAGATAGAAATCAATATAATGCAACAAAGCAAACAAAAATGAAAATACAACAACCTCTGCATTGAGAGAAACAGGAGTATAGCGACTTAATTGCTTTTGTAAAGTCAAACTGCGTGCTACAGTATTCTCTTTGTACCTTCAACAAATATATAAGGAAATAACAAATTAAGTATATAATCAATGACTGTCATTATTTTTTATATTGTGTGCTATTCCTTAATATATGGTCATAACTCATAAGTATATGATAGTACAAATAGTTTTAATAATATTTGTGCAATGTTGTGATTATTATACACTGCGAAGAACGCAATCCTAAACAGCTAAAATCATGAAATCCTTAATGCAAACTACAACCACAAACACCACCGCCACACTGTTACTGTTGTATCTGTACAACTTTTCATTCTTCATTTCTTCTTCTACTTTCTCGCCTCTCCTCATATTGTGATAGTGGTAGCCATTTTCGGTAGATCGTGGTAAGAAACGACTTCTCCCACATGAAAGGCAGCCTCAAACACCGCTCATGTTGAGCGCGGAAAACAGGCTAAATGTGTTGCAAAGACCCCTTCCCCCACTATACTATGCCACTATTGCGCATTATGGTGCCGCTTTGACAACATAGAGCCCACCCACTTACAAGCCTAACCACATGCGACTTGTCCGCCATTTTTTACATCAGTTGAGGTTGTGTATCATTGCTTTCTGTCCACTGGTCACTAATCATATCTGTCTTACAACAGATTCCCCTAAGGCCGATCATCCTATACTTTCTAGAATAATGCTAGCAAGTAGAAACACATTTTCTAACTAAATTTTCAACACTCTTTTATTGGTTAAAATTTACATGGGTCACACATGATTTGGTGGAATCTACGTGAATTTTAACCAATAAAAAAGAGTGTTGGAAAGTGTTGTTAGAGTGATGTATGAAGGCCGGTCATGCGTATCGAAGAAGATATTGCGTGTCGGAAAGCATTTTAATATTTAAGCAATTTCTTTTTTATTTGTTTTATTTAATTCTATTTTAAATTAAAGGTCCATAAAATCCATTAGGATTATTTTATTTTATGTATTTAAAGACCTTTGGTATTGTCATAGGGACTATCTTTCATATAATAAAATTTATTTAAAGTTTTTTTTATTCCCGGTGGCACTTGCAACTTTGTTTTCATTCTAGGTTTAGTGCTTGTTATTACCTAGGGTTTCTGACTGTGTCATTTGGCATCAGAGCAGGTTTTCTCTTGTTCTTTTCGTAGCTTGACAACTATGGCGGATCAACCGGTGACCAGAGCAAATCTTGAGGAAATTACCACGGCTTTTACCGCGGCTCTAACTGCCTTAACTGAACAGATGACGAATTTAGTAAATCAGGTGAACAACAACAACAGGAATCAGCGAAAAGACAAGGGAAGAGAACAGATTAGGGTTCCACGGGGTGGAAACAATCATCGTGCTTTTATTGCTGAAAATTCGAGTTCCGAAGAAGAAGAGTCCTACGAGGAAGAGGTCGTTGATCATGGGAAACGACATCACCATGTTTATCGAGTGAAGGCTAATATTCCATTATTATATGGAACGATGGAAGTGGAGGAGTTTCTGGATTGGCAAATCGACGCCGACAAGTTCTTCGACGTTATGGACGTCTCTTAGAACAAGCAAGTTAAGATGGTTGCAATCAGGCTTAAAAGTACTGATGATGTCTGGTGGGATAAACTTGTTGTTCAAAGGCAAAGGAAGGGATCAGCCAAAACTTGGCGAAGAATGAAACAATTGATGCTAGAGCAGTTTTTACCGGAGGATTATGAACAATTCTTTATAAGATGTACATCAAGAGTGTTCAGGGCAAGAGAACTGTAACTGAATACACAGTTGAGTTCTTGCGGTTTTCTGAGCGCAATGAATTGGGAGAATCAAAGAGCCAAAAAGTGGCTCGATACATAAGTGACTTAAAGGGATCCTTGTAGGAGAAAATGGGTTTACAGACTGTATGGACCGTAGCTGAGGCATCCAGTTTAGCTTTGAAGGCAGAACTGATGGAGAAATCTCCTCAAAATTTCTCATCTTTTAGAAGGTACTTACCCCAGAATAACTCTGAATAAGCAGGTGACAAAGAAAAGAGTGCAACACCTCGGGATTCCAACCCTGGGAATAAGGGGGCTAGCAGCTATAGCGGTGTGCAGCAGGGTAAAGCGCCAATTCAAAGGCAGAATAATCCATATGCTAGACCCACTATAGACACATGTTATCGTTGTAACGGAAGAGGCCACAAATCGAATGTTTGTCCGACAAGGAGAGTCGTTGTTGTTGTGGAAGAAAGGGGGAAGATAAAGAAAGAGAAGATCCTGCAGTTGAGAGTGATGAATATGTCGATCTTGAGTTTACAGAGGGAGCATCTAATGAGAGGGTAAATTGTGTGTTGCAGATAGGGGTGGGAATAGGTCAGGCCAACTAACAGAGCCCTACGGCCTAGCCTACGCACAGGCCAGGCTTTTTTTTATAAGTCTATTTTGTTAAAAAGGCTAGGCCTCGGACCACAAAAAAGCCTTTTAAGCCTATCAGGCCAGCTTATATAAATAAATATAAATAATTTCATTATTATAATTATATTGTATTTTGTACTTTAAATTAAAATACTAAAATAAAACTTGGTTATCTTGAATAACTTATTAGAATAGGTCGAAAACCTCTTATGAACTTTGTCATAAGTTATTTTCATAAGTTTTTCTAAACAAATAGTCTCACAATACCTATACTAATAGGTAAGTTCAGATAAGTCAATGCAAAAAATATTTAGTAACATTGATCTTTTAGTTTCTTAGTTTATAAAAACATTAATTTAATTGTTTATTGTTGATATTTGTATATAGAATAAGAATATTCTCTAAACATATTCCGTAGTATATTCTAGGATAGAATCATAATATATTTAGTATGTAATTATTACTATTGATCTGTATTTTTCTTTATATATATCATTCTCCGTTGTGGTATTCAACACACGGTTTAACATAAATGTCTCTTATTATTTATTTTCTATTTCAACATGGTATTTAGAGCCTACTAAGAGAAAATTCTTCGTTTTGCTTTACCCGATTGACCCACTGTCTTCCGGTGAAAAAAAAATTTGCAAACCGTGTCATCACTCTGGTTTGCATCACCCTTCAAAGTTCTTCGTTATTCTCTATTTCGGCACTGTTGCCGGTACTGTTCCGAAATCTTTCTGACGCCGATTTCGAAAACTGACCCCACCATCCGACTTGTTGTCCTCTGATCCGGCCGTCACCCTTTTGACCGCCTCCAACCGCCACCTCACGCGCCCGCACGGGCCCTCACCGTCCCCGCACGTGGGCTTCATGCACCGCCGTTTCTCTGACCGCCCCACTCGGTTTTGGCCCCTGATCACAGATCTGGTCTCTGTTTTTTTTTCCGACTCTGGGAAATTTGTCTTCTAGTTCAAACAGCCCCGGTTGTTGTGTTTTAAGCCATGGGAGATGCTGATTTTGTCTCGTTTACTAAAATTCTGCTTATCCCATGTGAAAAACTAACCGGATCAGCCAACTATAACATATGGGCTCGTGCTTTCGAGATGTAGTTTCACGGTCAGGGATATGAAGAGCATCTAACCACCTAATTGAGTGACGTTGCATCCGCCAAACTTGTTAAATGGAAGAAAACTTATGCCTCTCTTTGTAATGTGTTGTGGTTTTCCATAGCACCTAAACTCCAAGTGCAGTACCAAGCATTCACCACTTGTTATGAGGTGTGGCAAAAGGCCAAGAAAGTCTTTACTACTGACATTCATTCTCTATACAGTGTCATCCACAAACTCAACACACAGAAGTTGGAAAATATGGATGTGCAAGCTTATCTGAGTAAGCTTGATGCCTTGAAAGCAAGCTACGCAACCCTCATGTCTTACGCAAAAGATGCAACAGCTCATGCCGAACAACAGAGTAAATATTTCATGGTCATGGCACTTAAAAGACTACCATCAGAATTCGAATTCGTTCGTAACCCGATTTTATCAGGTACTACTGTTCCTAACTATGATACAGTTAGTGAACAATTGTTGCGCTTGGCTACACCTCATACATTTGGCCCGATATCCCCTCCATCCATTGTTATTCCAACACCAGGTGACACTACTGTTCTTGCATCTCTTGGCAACAATCAGAATCGCCTTCGAGGAGGATCATTCAACTCCAAACCTCGTCCTAAGTGTGACCATTGTAATCGGCTTGGGCATACTACCGATCGTTGTTGGAAGTTGCATGGCAAACCTCCATGACAGGTAAATGCAGCTCAAATTGATAACCCAGACACTATGCAGAATTCACCTTCTCTTCAGAGCCCTACGCCAAGTTACGAGGATTTTCTCAGGATGTGTCATACTAACCGGGCCTCTGGTTCCACGGCTTCGATCGCACACAGTGGTAATTCATCTGTTTGCGTCTCTCAATCATCCCTTCTTGGTCCTTGAGTCCTCGATTCTTGTGCGTCTGATCATGTTACTGGTAATAAAAATCTTTTCTCTTCCCTCTCTACCTCTGGTTTCTTACCGAGTATAATTGCCGCAAATGGTTCTCAAACCCGATCCCAAGGGATCGGTACAGTTCAAATTCTACCATCTCTCTTTGTTACTTTTGTCATATATGTACCTAATTGTCCCTTAATTGTTCTATCACTTTTATTAACAGTGATGTTATTCTGCAGGATCGGAGTTCGGGACAGACGATTGAGGTCGGATGTGAGTCTCAAGGCCTCTACGACTTCTTTACGTCATCTACCACATGCTCCGTCACAGATTTTCCACTCATTATACATGCGCAGTTAGGTCATCCAGGTCTTCCCAACTACAAAAGTTAGTGCCCAGTTTATCTAAATTATTCACTTTACATTGTGAGTCTTGTCAGGGAAACATACTCGTAGTCACTTTCCCGATCGAGTCAATAAACGGGCTGCTCACCTTTTGCTTTAGTTCACTCTAATGTTTGGGAACTATCGTGTACCGTGTCTACTTTTGAGTCTAAGTATTTTGTAACATTTATTGATGATTTTTCACGTTGCAGGTGGCTATTTTTAATGAAAAACAAATCTGAATTGTTTTCAATTTTTGAACAACTTTATTGAAAATTAAGAACCCAATTGGTTTGTCTATTCGTATCTTAAGAAGTGACAATGCACGTAAATATTTATCCCAACAATTTCAAAAATTTATGTTATCCAATGGTATTCTGCACCAAACATCTTACCCTAATACACCTCAACAAAACAGGGTAGCCAAACGCAAAAACCGACATCTCGTAGAAACCACTCGGACTCTACTTCTCCATGGTAATGTCCCTCTTAGATTTTGGGAGGATGTTGTGCTCACGGCGTGTTACCTCATAAATCGCATGCCTTCATCTGTCCTTAATAATAAAATCCCTCATTCAATCCTGTTTCCAAATTCTCCTCTTCACTCAATTCCTCCTCGAGTCTTTGGGTCTACATGTTTTGTGCATAATCTCTCCCCTGATCTTGATAAACTATCAGCTCAATCACTAAAGTGTGTATTTCTTGGTTATCATCGATCCCAAAAGGGTTATCGTTGCTACTCAGACACTCTGCAATGACATCTGATATCGGCCGATGTTACCTTCTTCGAGTTTGTGCCATATTTTGCGTCCATCCAAGTCACTCTGGAACCCTTTTAGGAAAGTACCCCCACACCTCTTCCGAAAGTCTCATTTTTCCATTATCCCCTATCATTCTAGGGAACCTGGGAACTGGTTTCTCTACCCACTGGAAAATCTTTAGTAGGTTGTCGTTGACTTTATACAGTGAAGGTTGGTCCAGATGGTAAGACTGATCGTTTTAAAGCTCGTTTGGTAGCCAAAGGATACACTCAGATTTTTGGGTTGGATTGTAGTGACACCTTCTCGCCTGTAGCCAAGATGGCATCTGTGAGACTCCTTCTAGCCATTGCAGCTATTCGACATTGACATCTTCATCAACTTGACATAAAAAATGCCTTTTTACATGGAGATCTTGAAGAGGAAGTATATATGGAGCAACCACCTGGGTTTGTTGCTCAGAGGGAGTCCTCGAATATGGTATGTAGGCTACACAGGTCTCTTTATGGTCTTAAGCAATCTCTGAGAGCTTGGTTTGACAGATTCAGCACTGTAGTACAACAGTTTGATATGGTCCGTAGTGAAGCTAACAACTTTGTATTTCATCGTCACTCAACTCAAGGGTGTATCTATCTTATTGTGTATGTAGATGATATTGTCATAACTGGTAGTGATCAGCAGGGATACTCCAGTTAAAACAACATCTCTTGAATCAATTTCAGACAAAAGATCTTGGTAAACTTTGTTACTTCGTGGAAATTGAGGTGGCCCAATCCAAAGATGGCTTGGTGATTTTCCAACGAAAATATGCTATCGATATTTTGGAAGAAACAAGATTATTAAATGCAAAACCAACTGATATTCTTATAGATCCAAGTGTTAAACTACTGCCCAATCAGGGAGAGTCTTTATCTGACCAAGGAAGATACAGGAGATTAGGTGGAAAGTTGAATTATCTCATAGTTACTCGTCCTGACATTTCTTTTGCAGTTAGTGTGGTAAGTCAATTCTTAAATTTCCCTTGTCAGGAACACATGGATGTTGTTATTCAGATTCTGAGATACATCTAATGTGCTCCAGGAAAAGGTCTTGTGTATGAAAATAAAGGACATACTCAGATAGTTGGATACTCCGATGCTGATTGGGCAGGATCATCCATTGATAGAAGATCCACCTTGGGGTATTGTGTCCTTGTTGGAGGAAACCTCATATCCTGGAAAAGTAAGAAGCAAAATATAGTTCCCAGATCAAGCGCCAAGGCGGAATATAGGGTTATGGCAATGGCAACTTGTGAACTTATTTGGTTAAAATAATTGTTCAAGGAACTTCGAATTGAAGATGCAAAACTAATGACACTTATTTGTGATAATCAAGCTGCATTTGATATTGCTTCAAATCCGGTCTTTCACGAGACGACCAAACATATTGAGATAGACTGTCACTTTGTCAGAGAGAAGATCGAATCAAGTGACATCACCACAAGTTTTATCAACTCTAATGACCAATTGACCAATGTGTTTACAAAATCCCTATGAAGCCCCTGAACCAACTATATATGTAACAAGCTTGGTGAATTTGACTTATATGCTCACGCTTGAGGGGAAGTGTTGATATTTATATATAGAATAAGAATATTCTCTAAAAATATTCCGTAGTATATTCTAGAATAGAATCATTATATATTTAGTATGTAATTATTACTATTAATCTGTATTTTTCCCTATATATATCATTCTCCGTTGTGGTATTCAACACACGGTTTAATCTAAATGTCTCTTAATATTTTCTATTTCAATACTTATTTACACATGTTCTAATAAAATAGGCTTTTAAGTAGGCTAGCAGGTCAATAAGGCCTTCAAAAAGGCCAAGTTCAGGCCCAAAAATAAGGCTATGGTAGGCCCTAGGTCATGCTTAGGCTTTGATATTTTTAGCAGGTCAGGCTCAGGCTTGGCAAAGCCTAGCTTGGCCCAGCCTATTCTCACCCCTAATTGCAGAGAATGTTACTAGCATCCAAAGACGAAGAGCAGCACAAGAATTTGTTCAAAACACATTGTTCTATCAAGAACAAAGTGTGTAATCTGATTGTGGATAGATGGTCACACGGAGAATCTGGTGAATTGGTAGATTATTTGAAATTGTCCACAGAACCCCATAAGAAGCCATGCACCCTCGGTTGGCTAAGCAAGGGCTCACAAGTTCAGTAACACTAGCCTGTAGAGTTCCTATTGTGAGTAAAACTTCATCATGAGATGTTTTGCATGATGTCAAAACTAGAAAAAGTTAGCATTTCTGTATATTGGACTGTATCTCTATGTCTTGTGGCACTCCTTTGCATTAGGGGTCTTAGGAATCATTAAAAACCACTTTGAAATTGATTTGTCTTGAAAAACAAGTCTTTGCATATATTTTCATTGCATGCGTCAACACATACGAATTACAAATCGACACATGCAACTCAGTTTTGAAGCTTGTAGCCTCTGAAAGGCTCAGGTCGACACATGAAGAAAGGGAAGTTCAATTGGGGGTTTGAGCAAGAGCAGAGTTTAAAAATACTAATTAAGGAGAAGTTATGTACCACTCTGGTATTAGCACTTGCCGATTTTGACAACGTATTCCAAGTTGAATGTGATGCTAGTGGAGTGGGAATATGAGTTGTGTTGTCTCAGGAGAAGAAACTAGTAGTCTTTTTCAGTGAAAATTAAGCGATGCTCGCCAGAAACGTACTTATGATCAGGAATTCTATGCGGTCTTTAGAGATATACGCCAGTGGGAACATTATTTGGTTCAAAGGGAGTTCATTCTATTCACTGACCATCAAGCTTTGAAGTTTCTTCATATGCAGAAGGTGATAAACAAGAAGCATGCTTTGTGGATGAGTTTTCTACAAAAATTTCCTTTTATTATTCAGCGTAAGTTGGGGACTCTTAACAAGGTAGCAGATGCATTGAGTTGGAGGGCTTCCTTGCTAATTACCTTAGCCTAAGAGATAGTAGGTTTTAAGTGCCTGAAAGAGTTGTATGAAAGTGATGTTGAGTTCAAGGAGTTATGGGCCAAGTGCAGTAGAAAACATTTGTGTGCAGATTTTCGTATTCGAGATGGCTATCTTTTTAAAGGGGATCGACTATGCATTTCTTGCTCCTCTTTAAGAGAGAAGTTAATTCGATACCAGCATGGTGGTGGTCTTAGCGGTCATCTGGGTAGAGACAAGGCCATTGCTAGTCTGGAGGAGAGATACTATTGGCCACACTTGAGGAGGTACGTTGGTACTATAGTCATGAGGTGTTATACTTGTCAGGTTTCTAAGGTTCAGTCTCAAAATATTAGTCTTTATATGCCTTTACATATGCCTTTACCTATTCCTGGTGATAATTGACAAGATTTGGCCATGAATTTTGTGTTGGGCTTGCCTCGTACACAGAGAGGTGTAGATTTTGTGTTCGTTGTAGTAGACAGATTCTCCAAGATGACCCACTTCATTGCTTGTAAGAAGTCTACTGATGTGTCCAACATAGCCAAACTGTTTTTCAGGGAGGTTGTGCGTCTTCACGAAGTTCCTAAGTCAATTACTTCAGACAGGGACACTAAATTTCTCAGTCATTTATGATTACTCTTTGAAGATTGTTTGGAACTGCGTTGAATAGGAGTTCTACAGCTCATCCTCAAACAGATGGACAAACTGAGATAACCAATAGAACATTGGGAAATATGATTTGAAGTGTTTGTGGTGACAAGCTGAAACAGTGGAATTAGTTTTGCCTCAGGTCGAATTTGCTTACAACAGCGTTGTGCATTCAGCAACAGGGAAATCACCATTCTCTCTGGTCTATACTTCTATTCCTAAGCATGTGGTCGATTTGGTTAAGTTGCCTAGGGTGTCGGGAGTTAGTGCGGCTACTGAGAATATGGTCGAGGAAATGGTAGTTGTTAAAGAGCTTGTCAAGGTTAAGTTGGAGGCTACTGGGCAGAAGAATAAAGCAGCTGCTGACAAACGCAGGAGAGTCAAAAATTTTAATATAGGAGATGATGTGATGGTGTTTCTGCGCAAAAAGAGGTTTCTGGTTGGTACTTACAGCAAGTTGCAGCCACACAAATATGGACTGTTCAAAGTGACCCGAAAGAACAATGATAATGCTTATGTGGTAGCTCTCCCGAATGCCATGAATATATCCAATACCTTTAAGGTTGCTGACATTCATGAGTATCAAGCAGATAGGACTTTTTATCAAGAGAACTCGGAGTCGAGTTCTTTAGAGGTGGTGTAGGAAGGCCGGTTGTGCGTATCGAAGAAGATATTGCGCGTCGGAAACTATTTTAACATTTAAGCAATTTTCTATTTTAATATTTAAACAATTTCTATTTTATTTGTTTTATTTAATTTTGTTTTGAATAAAAGGCCTGTAAGATTCATTGAGGTTAATTTTGTTTTATGTATTTAAAGACCTTTGACATGGTTATAAAAATTATCTTTCATATAATAAAATATGAAGTTTTCTTTATTTCTGGTGGACTCCGGAGTTTACCCGACGGGTTTTGTGCTTGCAACCATGTTTTCATTTTAGGTTTAACGCTTGTTATTCCCTAAGATTTTCGACTACGTCATAGAGCTTCTCTTATTTCTGTCACTTCTTCCTTCTGCACTAAGAAACATGATGGGACTTCTAATGTCAAGTTATAGATCAATAGTCAAAGCTACAAAGACCACCTAAATACAAAGTTGAGTTTGTTGTGGAAGTTTTCGATTGAGAATGATGGGAAAAGATTGACATCAAATGATCCCTCCATCAAATCTGTTTTCCGTCTACACCTCACGCTCAAGTCTAAAATAATGATACACCTCATGTTCAAGTCTAATGATACATTGTCATGAGTAGATGAATGTCATTTCATCAAAGAAGGATCACTGCAGATATATAATTAATTTTAGAAAGAGACATGCAGTACTGATCTGCTACCTCTTTACAAGAGCCTGAGCTCTGAAAAATCTCCCAAGAGAAAAAGCCAATGGTAGATCCTAAAAATACTCCCCATCCCCTAACAACTTCCTCGAAATCAAAATAACAAAATAAAAAAGTTAACAGTTAATCCTAAATTTTAATTTAAAAATAAAAACAGTGATGCATGACAACTAAAAAATATCAACTTAATAGATAAAAGATTCCTAAATTTGTTATTTCTTATCCCTCCTAGTGTAGACTCTCCAAACCTTTGGTCCACTATTCAGTTGGGTTCTATCATAAATCAATACATAATAGTGATATTTTTGTTTAGTGTGAATCTTAAACATTAGCATACCTCTTCTCAATTAAATCAAATAGTTGACCATATTGTCCATGAACATCATAAGGGACATAGTCTGAATCCTCTTTGGCCAGCAACATTTTATACTCGTCATAATTGATATATTTAACAGCAGAAACTTCAGTTTCCTGCCATCATAAAAAGATCCACTCACCAAGATCATGAAACTCAATAAAATCATGTGTATACTTTGTAAAAGACCTAAAGGACATGCATATAATTAGATTAGCATACAATTCTCATGGAAGAGTGTGCAAGAGACACATGGAAGAGTGTGAGAAACAGAGAGATTACTCTGCAGTCAACCGAATTTTGTTTATAGAATACCACCCAAGTTATAATGGCATTAAGGCATCAAGAAGATTTCAATGATTTATTTCAGAATTCATGTCATAAAAAGTTTTATCGAATTGCAATAAATGATATTATCTTTTTATTAATGATTTAGGTTATTATAGTCTTAAATATGATTATTCTCTACTTATTATTGTTGATATAGTTTCCTTAATTTTCATATTTTTCCTTTTATGAGAGAGCTTCTCTTGTATATAAATTTGTATAACCTCATTGTGAAATAGTCACCAAAGAACCGCTGGCGTCACACTCCCTACCATACCATAAGTCTCAAAAAGCAACAGTCGGACTTCAATCAGAACACAATAACTAGAACCAGCCATGCACCATCACATTCCACCACAGCCACATGTAAACTCCGACGCATGGATATTATGATGCTGTCTCTCAGTTTTAGACATCTATGTCTGTTGTTTCTCTTTTTCTCCTGGTTGTGCATCACAACCTTGAGGGTTCTTGGTTGATGCTTTAATTTTTATCCAGCTGTTTGGACCCATTTGTAGTTAGCTGGTTTCTCTGGTGGCACTCCTGGTTGATTATCACATCCTTAGGCTTTGTTTGCGAGTTTGGAGGGGAGGGGAAGGCTTTCGAAAACGGAATTTTTTTAAAATATAGGAAAATATTTGACATTTTTTGAAAAAATGAGTTCGTATAGAACCATAAAATATTGTTTATTATTACTGTATTTTTAATTTTCAAAATACTATAACAACATAAAAAATATTTGAATAATTTATCTAAGCCCTTCAAAACCCTCCTTTAATACAAATTTTGAGTTCCCTAAATTAGGGTATTTTCAGTGTTATGAAGAAAATCAAACCCTCCAAAACCCTCCCAACCAAAATCTTTCTAATCTTTTCACTCAATCCTCCCTATTTTACAAAATCCTCCCCTCCCGTCCCCTCCAAACTCCCAAACAAAACCTTAAGGTTTCTCTGCTTTAGTTTTTTTCCATCTGTTTGGACCCATGAATGTCACTGCCAAACTTTCAAAAGACGGCTTTATACACTTTGATTATCCTACTATATTCAGGTTTGTAGTAGGGGCTCTCCAATATGCCTCCATCACTAAACCTAAACTGAGTAACTCTGAATAATGTGAGTCAGTTGCTGGAAAATCCTTTGGATTTCCATTGGCAAGCAGTAAAACGGATTCTAAGATATCTACAGAGCTGTCTTAACCTATGAAGCACGGACACCTCTAGAAGTAGGCGTGTTGCGGTGTCCGACACGTGTCGGTGTCCGACACTTGTATGACACTCGTACGACACGTGTCGGAAAAGTCAGACAAGTGTCGGAAAAGTCAGACAAGTGTCTCCAAAAAATTGGTCTTTTTTCTTGCGTTGACACTTTTTAAATCGGTGTCCAATACCCATATGGCACTCATACAACATGTGTCCAATAATTCATACAAGTTTTCTTTAAAAAAATTGTGTTTTTCTTTTCCTCAACACACTTTATACATTTTCTAGACAAATATCACGCATGATTGGAAGGGTTAAACATGTATTGAAGCAATGTTATCAATCAAGAATTAAAACATTAATTTTGATTAGAATATTTTCAACTCTTTTGATATTAGATGAATAAATGAAACTCAAATAGTATAACATATATAGCGGTGTCTGTGTCCTAGGTTTTTGACATATCGGTGTCGGAGTGTCCGTGTCAATGTCGTGTCACGGTGTTTGTGTCGGAGTCTGTGCTTCATAGGTTTAACTATGACCTCCAACTACACTTTGTTTCACCTCAGCAACCATTCTTCTTGCATGACTTTTGTGATGCAAACTAGGGTGTTGATCCTGATACCCGCATGTCTACTCCTGGCAGTGCCATCTATTTTGGTCCCAATTGCAAACCCTTCTTTGTGAGCTAAATAAAAGTTCCCACTGCTTCTATCATTCATTGTGACAATGAAAGTGCAGAAGTTATGGCTTACAGTCCTAACTTTCATGCCAAGACTAAGCACATGGTAATAGACTTGTTTTTTGTTCTTTGTTCGAGAGAAGGTTCTAGCCAAGGAATTGCAAGTTGTGCATTCCTTAGTGATGATCAAAAGGCAGATATTTTGACCATGTCTCTCTCTCATAACAAATTTGTCACCTTCAAAACCAAGCGCAAGGTGGTTCTTCTGTTGTCACAAGAATACACCTCTCTTTGCATCCCTGGCTACATCAGATTCTAACTGCTATCCATTTACTACTGACTCCTCTCTTTAAAACACATGTCTCTGCTCATAGTTCTCCAGAGTCACAAGGTACTCGAGACTTTCGTCGTTTTGGTATTACTTATGGGTGTCAATGCCTTGAAACTTCATAGACCACCCCTACTTAATGATCATTTTGGTATTAATTAAAAATAAATGTTATGATTTTAGTACAATGCACTATAAATGAATGATCATATCTGAATTTTTGTTCATACTAAAAAAGTTCATGCCTTAGAGTAATAGTGATTCTTTGAGAGAATTGTGTGTTTTATTTTATAAAAAAATATATCATTCATTTATAGAACATTGTAATACAAACATAGCATTTAGAAAATCATGTTAGCAAGCAGCTTTTAAGCAGAAAATAAAACAACCAAACAACTTTTAACTTTACATCTAAGCTTTTATTTTTATCATTATCTTAATAGTATCTTTTTAGCCATAAAAAACAGACAACACACGCCTTAATATAATTATCAAACAATTAGATAACAGAATTCCATTAAATAACAAGCTGGCGGAAACTAGATAGTTAACTAACTTAGCATTGAATTTGGCATAGAAGATGTGAAACAATTGCTTACACTATCAATTCCAAATCTTAAAAGCTAGAATGAGAAGGAAATCTCCAGGTACAAAATATAAAGTTCTATCATCTCCAACAGTTTAAAATAATCAACTAATGAAAAACAATGAAGGCAAAATATGAGGATAATCACATCCTACTTTATTTTGAAAACTATACAAAAATGTGGTGAAAATGCAGATTGTCCAATTTGAAAGAGCCTTAAACATATCATCACCTGAAGTGTAAGAGCTTCCAAAGGTATTGGATTTATAGTAGTTACCAGAAACACATCATTATATTCGTTATTGAAGAATGTTCCATCATTTGTGACACTGCATTTCACATCAAAAGTTAAAATCAGCTAATTCATGGATAATAAAAGAAAGAAAGTACTGCATTAATTGAACGTGAAAAACATAATGAATCAGCAGTCTCTCTTCATATGTGAGGGTCTGAAAGAAACCCCTTTAAACAAATCCTCGGCATAGCTTGACGGAAGATTTTTTTTGGACTGAAACAGTAAAAAATGCAGGAAAACTTGAGGGTGTTTTTATTGTCATTTCATTTTACATGCTCAGTTGATATGTTTTTGCTTTTATTATAATTAAAAGAATGTTACTATATTTAAATTCTGTTTTCTAGTTTCAAACTTTTGTGAAGTAAACGGTGCAAAAAAGCAAATGTTGAAAATAGTAAACAGCACAAAAGCAAGGTGGCAGTTTAGTAACTATGATCAAAGCATATCCACAAAGGAAAACCAAACTTATTCGTAAAATTTAGATAAATACAGTAGTAGTAGTAGTAGTCCAGCATAAGCTACTACCACTCTTGTAGGAAAACAAATATCAATTCAAATGCATCCTTGGGAAGGGTTACACCTAACTCTTCTTCCAGCTCCCTCCTGAAAAAACCAAATATACAACAGTATACAGTTAGTTAATCACTAATACAATCTTCATAATCCAAACATTCTGAACCTAATTAACTCTATCATCTAAAGTCAACAACCAAATAAATTATAATTTATGAAGCACGGTAATAGAGTAAACAGGGTTTACAATAAGTATGTTAGTAGTGCCAGCTGTATTCAGTTAGTGGTGCCAGCTGTACTGTATTCTGTTAGTGGTGCTTAGCTTCTCTATATAAGAGTCTTTGTATTCATTCTCTTAATATGATCAATATATGAAATACAAACTTTCTCTTTCTCTCTCTTTATGATATTCTAACATGGTATCTAGAGCTTCTATTTTTCCGATCCAGTGATCTTCATCTATGACGTATCCGTTTCGCAACGACGGCGTGTTTCCTTCTTCTCACGTTAAGCTCTCACATCTTATCTCCGTCAAGCTTGATGATAAAAACTTCAAGCAGTGGAAATAACAAATTGACGGCGTTGTTCGTGGCCACAAGCTTCAACGCTTCGTCACGGTTCCGGTGATTCCTCACCGTTCTCTTTCTACTTCCGATCATAACCACAACGAGGAGAACGATGCATATCTTGATTGGGAACAACAGGATGCTCTTATTTGTACGTGGCTTCTCTCCATGATCTCTGATTCGCTGCTTCTGAAGCTTGTTGACTGCACACACGCGTGGCAAGTTTGGACGGAAGTACATCGTTACTTTGCCAAGCTCCTCACGACGAAAGCACGTCAGCTTCGCTCGGAATTGCGCCGTCTCTCCAAAGGTACTCTCACAATTGAGTCGTTCATGGTACGTGTTCGTGAAATCAATGAATCCTTGATCTCAATTGGCGATCCCGTTCCTCTTCGTAACCTAATTGAGATCGTCCTTGATGCACTTCCTGAAGAATAGGATTCTATTGTTACTGCTGTCAATAGCAAGGAAGATCTTAGCTCTTTGGACGAACTTGAATCCTGCCTCCTTGCACACGAATCGGGATTGGAGAAGCATCGGAAAGCAATCCTCACGGAACCGGTGTCAGTCAATTTAACGCAAGCTCCTCCGTCTGATTCATCTTCTCTGGTGGAACCTTCGTCATCTGCTGCAAAATCGTTTTCCACTGGCACTAGTCATGTCACCGCTCATGCTGAAAACAACAATTACAACTCCAACGGAGGTCGATCTGGCCGTGGTGGTGGTCGTTTTGGCCGTGGAGGTGGCCATTTTGGTAAGTCTTAATGTCAGATTTGTCACAAAAGTGGTCATGATGCCTCTGTTTGTTATTACAGGTATTCGCAGTCCACTTCTATGCCGTTTTCACCTCAACGTGCTCCCTTCAATCCCTTTCTGATGAATGCTCGACCGGTGTATGCACCTTCATTTGGTTATGCTTCGCCTAGACCAGCTGCTCCCAGACCTTCTCTACCACAAGCATTTATGGCCAGTTCTGATCCATCCTTCAGCAAACAATGGTGGTATCCAGATTCAGGTGCGTCGCATCATTTTACACCTGATTCTTCTAATGTGTCTGATGCTCATTCTGTGACTGGCTCTGAGCAAGTATTCATGGGGAATGGCCAAGGTTTGTCTATCAACTCTATAGGTTCCATGAATTTTACCGCCCCTAACTTTCCTCACAAACCACTCACTCTACACAATTTACTTCTTGTACCTCACATCACCAAAAACATCATTAGTGTTAGCAAATTTGCCCAAGACAATCAGGTTTTCTTTGAATTTCATCCTTACTTTTGTCTTGTTAAATCTCAGGCTTCTTCTGAGGTGCTTCTTCGTGGAGTTGTAGGAGATGATGGTCTTTACAAGTTTCAGAGTCCGTCATCTCAAGTGTCCAAGTCTCTCCCTAGTCTCCATTCTAGTGTAGTCTTAGCTTCAAACAATTGTATTCCTAGTACATCATGTAATACTTTACTTCATTCCAATACCAAAAGTGCTTGTATTACTGATTGTACTCCTTTTATTTCAATGAATAAAATCAATATTCCTTGTGTTAATTCACCTCTTGTTCATGCTACTGTCTTTGCTAATTCTCAATATCCACAGCATTCTTCTGTCCCAAATATTATACCTAATAGTAAGTATGCTCTGTGGTATACAAGGTTAGGGCACCCTCGTTACCAAGCTCTTGCAGAAGTGCTAAAAACCTGCAATATTCCTATACCCCCCAAGTCTCAAGCTGACTTCTGCACTGCCTGTTGTTTAGGTAAATCCCACAGACTGCCTACCTCCTTATCCACCACTGTGTATACACAACCTTTTGAGTTAGTAGTGTGTGACTTATGGGGACCAGCTCCCATACAATCTTTAGGTGGTTATACCTACTTCTTGACTTGTGTAGATGCCTTTTCCAGATTTGTTTGGGTTTTCCCTTTAAGACTTAAATCTGACACACTTACTCAATTTGCCCAATTCAAAACCATGGTTGAACTTCAATTCAATTGTAAAATCAAAGTTGTTCAAAGTGATGGAGGAGGTGAACTTAGGCCATTCACCAAATATCTCAATAACATTGGCATCACTCATAGATTTACATGTCCCCACACCCACCACCAAAATGGCATAGTTGAACGGAAACATAGGCACATTGTAGAAAGCGGCCTAGCTTTATTAGCTCACTCTAATTTACCCCTCAAAATGTGGGATCATGCCTTTGTCACAGTTGCTTATCTAATTAATAGGATGCCTAGTATGTCTCTTGCCAACCAATCCCCTTATTTCAAGCTTCTTCATAAAATACCTGACTATTCTCATCTTAGAGTCTTTGGCTGTGCTTGTTTTCCCTTACTTCGTCCCTACAACTCTCATAAATTGGACTATAGATCCAAGAGTGCATATTTCTTGGTTATTCCACCATTCATAAGGGTTACAAGTGTCTAGCAGCCACTGGTCATATTTACATTTACAGGGATGTTCTTTTTCATGAATCTAGATTTCCCTACTCCATTCTATTTCCCTCTTCTTCCATTGTAGCATCCACATCATCTCCTCATACCACTTCTGCCTGATCTATACAAGCAGTTCCTATGTCTGCCATTCCTCTCACTCAGATCAACTCTGTTCCTGTGACACCTACCAGTTCTGTTTCTCTTAGCAGCCTTAATTTTGTGTCCATTACTTCTACCAATTCTCCTATTTCTGCCCCTATTAATTCTGCAAATCCTCCTATGTTAACACCTTCTAATAATGCTTCCCCTGCTTCTGGAAATTCTTCTTTTCGCTCTCCCATCACTCCCTCTTCTCTCAGCCCTGTTACATCTGATATTGCAGAAGCTAACACCATTTCTCCTTCATCTAGTCCCGAAACCAATTCTCCTCTTAGCCCTGTACCAGCCCCCCAACAACCCTTTATCCATCCTCATAACACTTATTCTATGCAAACTAGAGCCAAAAGTGGCATTACCAAGCCTAGAATTCATCCAACTCTTTTACTCACACATGTGGAACCTACTTCAGTTGGTCAGGCCTTGTCCTCTTCCCATTGGTCTCAGGCCATGAAAGATGAGTATCATGCATTGTTAAAGAATCAGACTTGGACCTTGGTGGCACCATCTGTTTCTAGGAAGCCAATTGGCTGCAAGTGGGTATTTAGGGTGAAGGAGAACCCTGACGGCTCCATTAATAGATATAAGGCCAGGTTGGTAGCTAAAGGCTTCCATCAGCAAGCTGTCACTGATTTTACAGAGACATTTTCTCCTGTGGTGAAGCCAGTTACAGTCAGGATTGTCCTAACTCTTGCAGTTACTACAAGTGGCCTATACAGCAGATTGATGTGAATAATGCCTTTTTAAATGGCACCCTTAAAGAGGAAGTTTTCATGCAGCAGCCTCCTGGGTTTGAAGCTTCTGACAAGACCCTTGTATGTAGGCTGAACAAAGCCATTTATGGGCTAAAGCAGGCCCCTAGAGCCTAGTTTGACAAACTTAAAGGCTCCCTTCTGCATCATGACTTTCATGCTAGCAAATGTGATCCTAGTTTATTTCTCCTTCACACTGCAAGCTTAACTATAATGGTGCTAGTATATGTTGATGACATTATCATCACTGGAAATTCTGCCTCCTTTATTACTGCTTTAATCAAGAAACTGAATACTGATTTTTCTCTCAAACAGTTGGGCAGGTTGGATTATTTTCTTGGCATAGAGGTCACACACTTACCAAATGGCTCTCTTCTTCTCTCTCAAGCTAAATATCTGATTGATTTACTGGCCAAAGTTAACATGCTCCATGCTAATGGCATGCCTACTCCCATGGTGTCCACAAACAAATTGTCCAAACTTGGTTCTGTAGTTGTTTCTGATCTTACTCAATTCAGATCAGTTGTGGGGGCTCTTCAATATGTCACTCTCACCAGACCTGAAATTTCATTTTCGGTCAACAAGGTTTGCCAATTTTTATCTAACCCCTTGGAGGAGCATTGAAAGGCAGTTAAAAGGATATTGAGGTATCTCAGTGGCACTTTGTATCATGGCTTGTTGATTCAGCCTGCCTCCCCTTACCAGCCGCTGCCTTTGCTTGGGTTCTGTGATGCTGATTGGGCATCAGACCCTGATGACAGACGGTCCACCTCAGGAGCTTGTGTTTTTCTTGGTCCAAACTTGATATCTTGGTGGTCTAAGAAACAACAGTTGGTAGCCAGGTCAAGTGTTGAGGCTGAGTACAGGAGTATGGCCCAACTTGCTGTAGAAATCCTATGGGTGCAGTCTCTTCTTCAAGAACTTCACTGCAGAATTCTCACTCAGAAAATTCTCTGCGACAACCTTAGTACAGTTACTCTTGCGCATAACCATGTGCTGCACAATAGGACTAAGCATATGGAATTGGATATTTTCTTTGTGAGGGAAAAAGTGCTCTCCAAGAACCTTATAGTGAAGCATGTCCCAGCACAAGATCAGTGGGCAGACTTACTGACTAAGCCTCTTTCAGCAGTCAAGTTTCTGCCTCTGCGTGACAAACTGAGAGTGATCAACAAACTCAGTTTGCTTGATGCATCCTCAGATTCTAAGGGGGAATAATAGAGTAAACAGGGTTTACAATTGTTAATCAGGAAATAATCAAACACATTTATTGTGAATAATTTACATTCATAGAATAGGAAATTGCCATTATAAGTTGTAATTAGTTTTATGAGTTGTAATTAGTCATTATGAGTTGTAATTACCGACACTATTATATATAGTATCAAATGCAATGAGAAAGGATCAAGCCAGAATTCTTGACATGGTATTAGAAGGGTTCGATCTAACCTGTGAATCCTTGTTCTCTTGGCTGAATAGCGACACCCCACTGGGTCGCTCTTGAAATCGTGTTTCTTGTTTGTATTTCTCGAAATCTGAAATCTTTCAATTGTCGTTTCGTGATTTCCTCATTGTTGTTGCTTCGTGATCTTGATTCCGTGTTTATCGCACGTTGTTTCGGTGATCGTTAATCATTTGGTGCTGCTAACATATTGTGCTTTGCGATTCTGTTTCGTATTCTCGGCGCTTCCGCTTGGTGATCGTTGTTCTTGGTGATTTTGTTCGGTGATCGTGGTTTCATTGTTGAATTGTTGGCGATTTCTAGATCGTGGGTGTTTCTTCACCGTTCGTTAGCTACTGCGTGGTTTCCTGGTTTAGCTACCGCGTGGTTTCCTGGTTTGCTTTCCATTGTTTTACTATTTATTTAATTGGTATTATTAAATAAATTGGTTGCACGTGCACACTGGGTTTGGATTTATCCTGTTTATTTAACAATACAAAGGGGTTATATCTAATGGCAATGGAAAATGAAAAGAATTTTTGTGTCCGTTTTACCGGCAAGAATTATTCTGCATGGGAATTTCAGTTCAAGATGTATGTTAAAGGAAAGGGATTATGGAGTCATTTAGATGGTGTTTCTAAGGCACCGACGGAGAAAACTGGTTTAGATGCGTGGGAAACTAAAGATGCTCAAATCATCACTTGGATTCTCAACAGTATTGATCCTCACATGATCAATAACTTACGCTCTTTTTCAACTGCTCAAGAAATGTGGAATTATCTAAGGTGCATTTACAACCAGGGCAATTCGGCAAAACGTTTTCAGTTGGAGTTAGAAATAGCCAACTACAAACAAGGTGATTTGTCTATTCAAGAATACTATTCTGGTTTTTTAAATCTCTGGGCAGAACACTCTGCTATTATACATGCTAATGTTCCCAAGACCTCTCTCGCGGTTGTTCAAGAGGTTTACAACACAAGTGGTCGAGATCAATTTCTCATGAAATTACGCCCAGAATTTGAGGTTGTCAGAGGTGCCTTGTTGAATAGGAATCCTGTTCCTTCTTTAGACACATGTGTTGGAGAACTCCTAAGGGAGGAACAACGTCTTATTACTCAAGGAGCCATGTCTCATGATGCTACCATTTTCGAGCCCGTGATGGTTGCATATGCTGCTCAAAGTAAAGGTAAAAATCGTGATATGAAACAGGTTCAGTGCTTCTCTTGCAAACAATTTGGTCATATTGCTCGTAGCTGCAATAAGAAGTTTTGTAATTACTGCAAGCAACAGGGTCATATTATCTCTGAGTGTCCCACACGCCCTCCACGACCAACACAACGTTCAGTACAGGCATTCCATGCAAATCATGCGATTGGTCCTTCCACTAATGGGGCATCAAACGATAGTGCTATACAACCTGAATTGGTTCAACAAATGGTACTTTTCGCTCTCTCGGCCTTGGGAATTCAGGGTAAGTCTTCTAATGTTTCTCGCCCATGGTTTCTTGATTCGGGTGCATCCAATCACATGACAGGTTCTTCAGAGTATTTGAACAATTTACACTCTTATCATGGTAAACAGAAAATTCAAATAGCTGATGGTAATACTTTATCTATTACGGATATTGGCGACATCAACTCTGATTTTCGGGACGTGCTTGTATCACCTGGACTTGCGTCTAATTTATTATTTGTTGGTCAATTGGTAGATAAAAATTATGATGTTAACTTTTCTCGTGATGGTTGTCTTGTGCAGGAACAGGTGTCGGAGAGAGTGATCGCGAAGGGGCCTAAAGTGGGAAGACTGTTTCCACTCCAGTTTATTTCTAATCATATATCTCTTGCTTGTAATAATATTTTGAACTCTTATGAGGATTGGCATAGAAAATTAGGTCATCCAAACTCTGTTGTTTTGTCCCATTTATTTAAAAATGGTTTGTTGGGAAATAAGAATGTTTCTAATGCCTCTATTTCATGTTCTGTTTGCAAATTAGCTAAGAGTAAAACACTTCCTTTTCCATCTGGTGCTTATCGTGCTTCCACTTGTTTTGAAATGATTCATAGTGATGTATGGGGTATATCTCTTGTAGTTTCTCATTCTCACTATAAATATTTTGTCACATTTATCGATGATTATAGTCGTTTTATTTGGATATATTTCCTTCGGTCTAAATCTGAAGTGTTTTCTGTGTTTAAGAAATTTTTAACATATGTTGAAACTCAATTTCAAGCAAGTGTTAAAAAATTTCGCTCTGACTCTGGTGGTGAGTACATGTCTCATAAGTTTCAGGAATACCTTCAACAAAAAGGCATCTTGTCGCAACGATCTTGTCCCAATACCCCTCAACAAAATGGTATTGCAGAACGGAAGAATCGTCATTTGCTTGATGTAACACGCACATTGCTTCTCCAAGCTTCAGTACCATCCCGGTTTTGGGTAGAAGCTCTTTCCACAGCTGTCTTCTTGATCAATCGTCTTCCTTCTACGGTTATTGAACTTGATTCTCCTTTCTTTCGTCTTTTTAAAATTCATCCTGATTATAGTGCTTTACATACTTTTGGGTGTGTGTTTTGTTCACTTACCTCCTTTTGAAAGGCATAAGCTTGGAGCACAATCAGTTCAATGTGCATTTATGGGATATAGTCACTCTCATAAGGGATTTGTGTGTTATGATGTCACTAACCATCGTTTTCGCATTTCTAGAAATGTGACATTTTTTGATAATCAGTTTATGTTTCCCTGTGTTTCTCCTGCCATTAATGATATTGTTACTCTTCCTAAGTTTTCTATTATGCCTCAATCTATAGAACGTTATAAACCAGGTCATGTATATGTCAGAAAACACAGACAGCAGGTTCCCACACCCCTTCCCGACGCTGAACCGCCACCTGATCCTGTACCGGTTGAACCACGGCGTTCTGGTCGAATATCTCGTGCACCAGATAGATATTCACCAGACAGGTATGATTCCTCACATACTTCTCTGACTGCCACACTCTCTAGCATATCTATTCCTACTTGTTACTCACAGGTTGTTAAGGATGTGCGATGGATAAAAGCAATGAATGAAGAGCTTCAAGCTCTTCAAGAGAATTTCACATGGGATATTGTCTCTTGCCCTCCCGATGTAAAACCTATAGGTTGCAAATGGTGTATTCTGTGAAATTAAATTTTGATGGGTCCCTCAACCGTTACAAGGCTCGTTTGGTTGCGTTAGAAAACAAGCAGGAATATGGAATTGATTATGATGAGACATTTGCACCGGTTGCCAAAATGACAATTGTCCGCGCGATCATCTCTATAGCTGCTTCTAGTGGTTGGACTCTTCATCAAATGGATGTGAAGAATGCTTTTCTTCATGGTGACCTGAGAGAAGATATTTATATGACTCCACCTCAAGGCTTATTCTCGTCATCTAAAGGCGTGTGTAAGCTCAAACGCTCCTTATATGGTTTGAAACAGGCACCTAGAGCATGGTACGAGAAATTCCGCTCCACTTTACTTGGATTCTCCTTTATTCAGAGTCAGTATGATTCATCTTTATTTATTCATAGCACATCTACGGGTATTGTTCTGCTTCTTTTGTATGTTGATGATATGGTTATTACTGGTTCGGACATGCTTCCATTCAGCGACTTAAGCAACAGTTACAAGCCTCATTTCACATGAAAGATCTGGGTAATCTACATTATTTTCTTGGTCTTGAGGTTCATTCTACATCCAAGGGCATCTTTCTCCATCAACACAAGTATGCTACAGATTTGATTTCTATGGCCGGTCTAGAATCGACTAACCCGGTAGATACTCCTCTTGAGGTTAATGTTAAATATCATCGTGATGATGGTGATCTTTTGCCTGATCCCTTATTGTATCGACAACTTGTGGGCAGCCTCAACTACTTGACTATTACTCGCCCTGACATATCTTTTGTTGTTCAACAAGTAAGTCAATTCATGCATTCTCCTCGTCATCTTCACTTGGTTGCGGTTCGTCGTATAATTCGCTACTTAAAGGGAACCTCTCACCGCGGATTATTCTTTTCCGTTGGAATTTCTCTTCGGTTGAGTGCTTATAGTGATGTTGATTGGGCAGGGTGTCCTAATACTCGTTGATCTGTTACTGGTTGGTGCATGTTTCTTGGTTCTTCATTGATCTCTTGGAAAAGTAAGAAGCAAGCAAGAGTTTCTAAATCTTCTACTGAATCAGAGTATCGTGCCATGTCTGCTGCTTGTTCAGAAATACTTTGGCTTCGTGGTCTTTTGGCTGAACTTGGATTTCCCCAAACAGAGTCAATTTCACTTTATGCTGACAATACAAGTGCCATTCAAATTGTTGCAAATCCTGTTTTTCATGAGCGCACCAAACATATCGAAGTTGATTGTCATTCAATACGTGACGCCTACGATAATCGAATAATATCACTTCCTCACATCAGTACTCAGTTGCAGGTTGCAAATATTCTTACCAAGGCTGTTCCACGCCCACGACATCAGTTTCTTGTTAGCAAATTGATGCTCCTTGACCAGCCGCATCAATTTGAGGAGGGATGTTAATCAGGAAATAATCAAACACATTTATTGTGAATAATTTACATTCATAGAATAGGAAATTGTCATTATAAGTTGTAATTAGTTATTATGAGTTATAATTAGTCATTATGAGTTGTAATTACCGACACTATTATATATAGTATCAAATGCAATGAGAAAGGATCAAGCCAGAATTCTTGACAACAATAAGTATGTTAGTAGTGCCAGCTGTATTCAGTTAGATGCCAGCTGTATTGTATTCAGTTAGTGATGCCAGCTGTATTGTATTTTGTTAGTGGTGCTTAGCTTCTCTATATATAAGAGTTTTTGTATTCATTCTCTTAATATGATCAATATATGAAATACAAACTTTCTCATTCTCTCTCTTTATGATATTCTAACACACAGACACCTCGGACCCCGACACACTGACACCGATAATAATTTGAAATAAATAAATAAATAAATAAAACGTAAGTAATTACGAGTGTATGCAGGTTTCCGACACATCCAGGGACACACATGTACTTAAAACTAATTTCTAATCAAATTGGAAAAGTCAACTAACATTATAGAAATGCACAAACAGGCGAAGTAAATAGTAATCAAAGGGAAGAGAAATGAAAATAGATGATCTGAGGTACCTAGCAGTGACGAGAGAGGAATCACCGGCAGAGATGTGACCGGCGCTGGAAATGTCCCAAAGATCAGGCCACGAATCTTTGCAAGAAGCGCGGCGTTGGAGAAGTAACTGCTGCGTGGTCTCGGCGAAAATCCAAACGTGAACGGCGCGATGGTAGTCTCCATCGCGATGAACTTGTCCTCTGAAACGCAGGCGTTTGGCTTGTTATGAGATGGAGGAGTTGTGTGCGAGAGAAGTGTGACTGAGTGAGTTTTACTTGCCTGGGTTTGGTTATTCCAGTTTTGACACCGGCTTCGGTGAGAACGTCGAAGTGCTCTTCTTGAGAGTGGGAGGGTTGAATTTGGGATTCTTCGGCCATTGCGTTTGAGATGAATGAGCGTGTCGTCGTCGTACTCCAACGCCAACTTATTCTCAAGTCATAACAACTCAACTCGTTGATACACCTGTCACGCCACGTCACTTGTTAACTAAATAACTAAACACGCTTGCATCGCATCATAAAATAATGAACACCAAATGCAATATATACACGGCGGGAATTGGATTCTCTGCGTCAAATAGTGACTACAGGTTGTTCTCAACCATCCAATTCATTATAATCATTTTTATTTATTTATAAGCTTAAAATATGTACGGTCCAATTATTATCATATGGTTCACAGTTTCTTGACCGTGTGACTGTTCTTTCTTGATCGCAGTCTTGTGGTAGGTTATATTTTTGGGAATTTTTTATTATACCTCAAGTTTTTTTTAGCATACCAGGCAAAATTCTAAAAATGCTTTCGTAAATCAAAAATATATTTTCGATGCGCACCTCCATACACATATAATTTATTTGGTTTTTAAATTCGTCTCATTTTACAGTAAAATTGATATTGAAAATGCACTTTCGATCTAATCGAAAGTATATTTCTGATTCCTATGTAAAAATATTTTGTAATTGATATTGGTTTAATTAGAGAAATTAATCCTAGAATGGTTTCTTCGGGTTGCTTAAAGGTGGGCCTTGTTCTGATAAGTTTTGTCTTGTATCCCAAAATGAGTTCTTAAGAGTGATCTTGTCTCAGTTTATGTCGTTTCTGAATAGTTGAGTTTTTAGATGGATCTGATGGTTCATCATCCTTGTTACTTGTATTTTTTCTTTCTTCAGAACCTGTAAGTCTTATTTCTACACCTGCAGTTTGTTCACTTAGCTTTGACTTTTTAGGGTAAAGTTTATCATCAAATCTAACATGTATGGATTTCTCTACGATACTTGTTTCTGTATTATATACTTTGTACCATTTTGAGCGTTCAGAGTACCCTAACATAATATACTTTTGTGCTTTGGAATCGAACTTGTTCAGATTTTCTTTAGTGTTCAAGATAAAGCAATCACATCCAAAAGGATGAAAGTAGGAAATGTTTAGTTTTCTTCCTTTACACGGTTCATAAGGAGTCTTCTCCTAAATATATCTTATAGAGATTCTATTATGAATATAACATGATGTATTTACAGCTTCTGCCCAAAAGTGCTTTGCAACATTAGTTCCATTATCATAGTTCTGGCCATTTCTTGTAAAATTCTATTTTTCCTTTCCACAACTCCATTTTGTTGAGGAGTTCTAGGACAAAAAAAATCATGAGAAATATCGTGAGTGTTAAACAGGTTTTCAAAATATTTATTTTTAAATTCTCCACCATGATCGCTTCTAACTTTAATAATTTTACAGTCAAATTCATTTTGTACTTTTACGCAGAAACTAAAGAACACAGAATGAGACTCATATTCTTGTGCCTTAGGAATTTAACCCATGTCCAGCGATTATAGTCATCTACAATGACAAGTCTGTATTTCTTGCCATTTACAGACTCAGTTTTAACTGGTCCGAATAAGTCAACGTGCATAAATTCTAAGGGTTTTGAGGTAGAAACAACATTCTTAAATTTAAAACAAGTTTTAGAAAACTTTCCTTTCTGACATGATTCACAGAGAACATCTGAAGAAAACTTCAGCTTTGGTAAATCTCTGACTAACTCAAGTTTGTTGAGCTGGGAGATTTTTCTCAAGCTAACATGACTTAAGCGTTTGTGTCATACCCATTGCTCTTCGTTAATAGACATAAGACATTTAACATTTTGGTTTTTTAAATCAGAAAGTTTAATTTTATAAATGTTGTTTTTCCTTTTACCAGTTGTGATCGGTGGGAATAGAACTGACTGTTTTTGGAATGCTGGTTCGCGTTTGCGTTTGTTTTTGCAAAATATCGCAGTAAGCAAGAGTCACCACCGTCTTTTATTTTATCCAACAAGGAAAGGAAAAAAGCACAGAAAAATTCCTTTTTCGAGATGTTTCTCGGGTTCGGGAGGTAGATTATAGAAAGGGAAGGTATTAGTACCCTTTCTATCCGTGGTTATCCACGGGCTCTTAGGTACTTGCTCATGTGTTTTCAAAATTTGATTTTCTTTGCGTTTGTGGGTTTGAAAAGAGTTTTTGTTTGAAAGGAGTGTAAGTGCGAAAAGTTTTGTTTTGTTTTAAAAAGGAGCAAGTACTTAAGAACCATCTACTTACTCGAAAAGGGAATTAAACTGTGCTAATGTCCTTTAGACAATGCTATCCCACTATTGAGGAGTAGGAAGCGTCGTCGTTGGAGTTTTCGGGTCAATTCGATTAAGGGACGTGTGGTCACTAAAGCAATGTTAGGACGCCTTAGCGGTATCCCTAATGTCTTAGATCATTTTATCTGAGGCAACTGTTTCGAGGCAACTATGATCTTTGGACAAGAGGGCGACCTCTAAAACTTTCTATACTCAATGACCACGTTCGAAGGCAACCAAGTGAGATGTACCCTAAGAGTGTGCATGTGCGAGTGTATTGTTTTCCAGTTATTTATCTTTGTACATGTCATGGGTTATCTATGTTGATTTTAAGTTCATACATTGGATCTTGTCATGCACTCCCTATTATCAAATATCTAGCAGTTAATAATTTGCGGAATTTAAATTTGCGGAAATTAAATCTAAACTATTACAAGGCGTCGGGTATTTACATCGCCAAAAACAAACCCTTTAATTTAAATTGCGGAAAGTAAAATAAAGCGATAAATAGTTAAAGTCCTAATTAAAAGCTATTACATACCGGAAGCAATTACAATATTGGATAAAACGATACGCGTGCGAGAAATTAAATCGGGCGAGTTTTTTAGGGTTTTGACCCTTTTTGGAAGAAAGCATGTTTTTTTTTATTTTTGGAATTAAATGGAAATTAAATTAGGTCAAAAATTAATTAATTAGTTAATGAAAATATTTTTGGGTTTTTGAATATTTAAGGAAATAAAATAAAAATGATTAAAAGTTAGTAAAACCTAGTTATTCTAAATTGATTTTAATTATTTGCAAAAAAAAAGATATTGAAATTAACCTAATTAAAACTAAGTTAATTAATTAATATTTATTTACAAAAATAAAGTCAAATTTAATTTTAATAAATAAAAATAATATTTTTGGTGTTTTCTGATTTTATGAGAAAAATTATTAATTGGTTAGTTTTAAATAATAATAATAATAATTAACAAAATAAATAAATGAAATGAAATTAAAAAAAAAAAAAAAAAACCAAATAGGGGGGTTTGGGTCCCAAATCTGGAGGTGGATTCAGCAATTGTTGGCCCAATTCAAGCAAGCCCGGTTGACTTTTACCATTCCACGCACGTGCATTGACTGGGGAGTATGGTGAGTATTCAATTTTGGCCATTGGATTTGGTCTACAAGCCATCTTGACAATATCTGGATGAGGGCGTATGGTGAGCCATAACCCCTGAGGCACGTTGGATCTCCTGCAGAAAAAAGCCAAAGCAAATATGGGGGACCTGGGATTCGAACCCAGGTCCCATGAGACAATCCACTAGCGCGCTTACCATCTCCATCATCACGTTTAACTGTTAGTATATTAGAAATCAAATATAATATGAAAAAAATAAATAAATGCCAGCAAATAAAAAATAAAAGCGCGAGATTTGAACGGGCCAATGGGAAGAGGACGCGTAGTCGTCTTCTTCGTTGAAACACTGATCTTTTTACCTGCGGATTTTATCCGCAGCAAGATCCGTGGCTTCGTCCTAGAACGAGAGTTATAGGCCACGAAAGTGCAAACCAAGACCATCATTATGCCTGTTTCTTCCTCCTAAACTCATCTATGTCAATGGTTTGTTCTAATTTTCCCTGAAATCAAAACGCCTAAAAAACAAGAGCAAAAACCCTAGCTTCGAATACAGGGTTACATGCTACAAAAATGAAATCAAATATTGCAGAAACATTCTAAATAGGCCGATTAACATGATTATACAAAGATTTTGGCAAGAGGATGCAAGAATGATGGATTATGTTTTCGTGTACAGGGCCATGTTCAGAGAAGCTTACAATGCGTTTTAGGTGACGAGAGGGCTTGAATCTGATTGCTATAGCTTCAGTGGACTCCTGGCAATTGAACCACGTTGAGATTTTTTATTGAATTCGCCTCCAACCAAGATTTTGATCCCACACTTTTTAAGCTTTTTTCAAGTTTTGTATTCTGAGATTTGGCAGTCTCCTGGTCGTCTATTGTGTTTGTCTAGCCTCTATGAGTAATAAGGGTTGTATTAGGTTAAATCTTTGGGCTTGAATCCATGTGAATTGATGATTTGAGATTTGATATGATTTTTCCATTAAAGGCTTCCAATTTCTTTACAAATCCAAGATTTTGTGCATGATATGGCTTGGCATGAATTTTATTGTGTTCATGATGTTAATTGAAAGTTGTATCAATCAAAAAGATCACAAGTTATTAATATTGAGATTTTATTTTGATTTAAATTGATTAAAAATGAATTAAATCAATAAAAATAAAATAAAATAGAAAAATTAATAATTGGTCATGAAATTGAAGATAGGACACGTGTGTGGTGTGACAAGATCAAATCAAGTGGAAAAAAGTGGGCCCTTTTGACAAAATTTGAAGTTTTGGGGATAGTTGACTTTTGGCAATTTTGGAAAAATGCCCAACTTCAACAATGTATAACTTCTTCAATTTTGAACTTTTGGAGGTGTTCTTGTACTTTTTAGAAACCTTGGCATGTCCTCTAACCAACCCTTTTGGTCTCATCTCATTTTGATATTCCATTCTCACGTTATAAGCTTTGGAAAAAAAGGTGTTTTTGTTGACTTTCAAAAATGACCTATAATGTCTAAATTTGTAACTTTTTGTGAGTGCATTTCTTGATCTTGGGGTGTGAATATGGATTGTAGGAAATTGCATCCTCTTCATAATGAGCTTTGGATGGGTTATTTATCATAAAGTATGAGAAAGTTATGCTTGGTCAAAGTTGAGTTGACTTTTCCTACAAAACCCTAATTTAGCAACTTTTGAATCTTGATGAATCTTGAGCAATCCTTGATGAATCATGATCAACCCTTGATCAAATGATGAATTATCCTTCAAAATGAGAATGTTGGCAAAAAATCTTGAGGTTTGACTGTTTGTAGGTCACAGTTGACTTTTGCCCTAGCACAGTCGATTTTTGGACCTCTTGAGCAATTGACTGATCAAACTTTCTCTGCAAGGCTTGAAATTTGACATGGATAAACTTGAGAACATATTAGGACATTGGGGAGAATTTGAGGCCATTTGGATGTAAGGACCTTGATGCAACACAAAACCCTAATTTGAGATTGACTGCCTTAGGAGATAGCTTGACTGTCCAACTCTTGAGCAATCTTGAGCCATTTGGAGATTATTCTTGCAATGTCTTGAGAAATATGGGAGGGCAAATTTTGGGGTACAACAGCTGCCCCTGTTCAATTTTCTTAAACCTGAGGATGTAGATTGGCTTTCGGGCCTTTCGTGATCCGAAGGTGGAAGATAATTGAACACTCGCATGGGTAGTATCAGCATTGTGATGTCGGGAATGGGCTTATAGATGCCATTTGGATATTGTTGGTAGGAGGATGGGCTTACAGATGCCATCTGTAGGAGTGTCGATCGCATAAAAGATTCCTTAGCGAGAACTTGCATACCTGTTGTTGTAGAAGATTCCGCTGGGGAAGCTTAACTTTTGTTGAGATTTAGGAACTTGCCTGTACTTCAACTGAGAGAATGCCTCGGCTGAGTCTTAAGAACCTGTCCATAATTCAATTGGGGGAAACATCTTCATCAAGATCTAGGAACTGTCTAGTCTTCAACGTAGTATACCATTGAGATTATAGAACTCGTCCACACTTTGACGGAGGAAAACATCAAGATCTAGGAACTGACTAGTATTCAACGTAGTATACCGTTGAGGTTATAGTACTCGTCCACACTATGACGTAGGGAAACATCTTCATCAAGATCTAGGCAATGTCTGGTCTTCAACATAGTATACCGTTGAAATTACAGAACTCGTCCACACTATGACGGAGGAAAACATCAAGATCTAGGAACTGACTAGTGCTCAACGTAGTATACCATTGAGGTTATAGTACTCGTCCATACTATGACGTAGGGAAACATCTTCATCAAGATCTAGGCACTGTTTGGTCTTCAACATAGTATACCGTTGAAATTACAGAACTCGGCCACATTATGATAGAGGAAAACATCAAGATCTAGGAACTGACTAGTGCTCAACGTAGTATACCGTTGATGTTATAGCACTCATCCATATTATGACGTAGGGAAACATCTTCATCAAGATCTAGGAACTGCCTGGTCTTCAACGTAGTATACCGTTGAAATTACAGAACTCGTCCACACCGTGACGGAGGAAAACATCAAGATCTAGGAACTGACTAGTGCTCAACGTAGTATACCATTGAGGTTATAGTACTCGTCCGCACTATGACATAGGGAAACATCTTCATCAAGATCTAGGAACTGTCTGGTCTTCAACGTAGTGTACCGTTGAAATTACAGAACTCGTCCACACTATGACGGAGGAAAACATCAAGATCTAGGAACTGACTAGTGCTCAACGTAGTATACCGTTGAGGTTATAGCACTCGTCCATACTATGACATAGGGAAACATCTTCATCAAGATCTAGGAATTGTCTGGTCTTCAACGTAGTATACCGTTGAAACTACAGAAGTCGTCCACACTATGACGGAGGAAAGCATCAAGATCTAGGAACTGACTAGTGTTCAATGTAGTATACCGTTGAGGTTATAGCACTCGTCCATACTATGACGGAGGAAAACATCAAGATCTAGGAACTGACTAGTATTCAACGTAGTATACCGTTGAGGTTATAGCACTTGTCCACACTATGATGTAGGGAAACATCTTCATCAAGATCTAGGAACTGTCTGGTCTTCAACGTAGTACACCATTGAAATTAGAGAACTCATCCACACTATGACGGAGGAAACTGTCGAGATTGAGAACCTTATCTGAAATTCAACCGAGGATAATTCAATTGAGATTTAAGAACCAGTCAAGTCTTCGACGTAACTGAGAACTTTAACTCTATCTTTCCTGAAAGGTAAAGGTCAGTCATATGCAATGCATGATATGGATCAGGCAATGATGTTCTCAAAATAAATGAGGTTGTATTCGTATGATGCGTATATGCATGTATCATGATGTATGGGAATATAATGTTTTAGCTGGGGAAAATAAATCCCAGAGTTACTGGAGAATAGAGTTGAGTTCTTCGTTTCCGCTGGGGATGATGAACGAAGATGATTGTGAGAATAAACCTGCGGGAGAAAAGAACTCTGTTGGGGAATAAACTGATGAAGAGATTACTCTGTGGGGAATTACTCTATGGGGAAGAGATGTTCTGCTAAAGATTTTAACGATAAACTCCGTTGGGGATTCCGCTGATAAACTCCGCTGGGGATGGATTACTGTTGCTGGTGATATTGAATTTGTTGAGGATTGAAGTCCTGTTTGTAAAAGGAAAGAACTTCGTTGGGGATGATCTTTCAGTTGCAACTTGCTGGGTATACCCTGTTAGACTCTTGTGGGGGTAATCCTTCTAAATTTGGCTGGGGAGATTTATTCGTGCTCTGTAGGGGATAAGCTTCTAGAGCCTACTGAGGATGACGATTCAACTCCGTTGGGGATGCTTTTTCAGACTGCGCTGGGAAAATGTTGACTCCACTAGAGGTATCTTGTATTCTGCCGGGGAACATTCTTATACTTCGTCGGGGAATATTAAGACTGCCGGGGATACTCTGATACTTGCTGGAGAATATTCTTATACTCCGCTGGGGAATATTAAGATCTTTTGGGGATACCAATCCTTTTTAGGGCTGATGGTAGACTAACTCTGCTTGGGGAGAGTGTTGCTGATTCGTCCATAGTTGCAAGTCTCAGCTGGGAGAGCTACCATTACTGCCTTATTCTGCGGGGAGTGAAAGTAATTTAGCCATATTCTTCAACTGAATATACCTTTGTACCTGGTGGACAGAGCAACTTGTACAGTTCGGACAATTCTTATTTGCCCATGTTTCTACTATTACCAGTAATTCATCTTTCGATTCGCATGTAAATATTTATGATCAGCAATCAATGTCAAATGCATATATAAAAAATGAGCTTTGGACGTTCTTTGCAAAATAAAACAGATAAAGGAAAACAGTTTGAAATTTGTCTAAAAATGAATTTGTATTAATTTTGAAGTTTGGCCTGTAGATAAGCGTTTTTGTACAAGAGGCCGACGTCCTAGTAAGAGAACGCCGCCGAACAAATAGAATTTATACAATTTGTAAAAAGAAAACAAAACAGCTATGTGAATAATCCCACTGGGTTCCAACTTTGATATTGCCTTTATGTCTTCGAGCATCTCATCACTTTGCTACTGGTTGAAGGTAGATCAGATTGATTAGTGCCGTTTGAGCTTGATAGTCGATACCGGAGTCCGGATGCAAGGTAATCCAATGAGACATAGTGTTACGCTTTAATCCCTAATTTTTTCCCTGACCGCCCTTTCGGGTTTTCAGTCCACCGGGATACCCTTTTTTGCCCAAGCCGCCCTTTCAGGTTTTCGGCTTGCCGGGTGTACAGATTTTTTTCATTTTCATCCCTTATTTTTGCCCGAACCCTTTTAGTTCGTCGGAAAGCCCTTATTTTTGCCTAGGCCAGTCAACCTATCGAGTCTTTGATTATGCGTAGTATCTTTTCACTATGTCTGCATTGACGGGGTGAGGAAGGTCGTCATCATCCATGGTGGTTAGAATCATTGCTCCTCCTGAGAAAATGTTCTTAACCACAAATGGCCCTTCGTATGTAGGGGTCCATTTACCCCTGGGATCACCTTGAGGTAGGATAATGCGCTTGATTACCAGATCCCCAACTTGATACTCTTGTCGTCTGACTTTCTTGTTAAATGTCTTGATCATCCATTTTTGGTACGTCTGACCACGACAAATAGCAGTAAGTCTCTTTTCGTCGATTAGGTTTAGCTGATCAAGCCGGGTCTGGATCCAGTCATCTTCACTCAAACCTGCATCTTTCATGATCCGAAGAGAGGGTATCTGAACTTTAATAGGCAAGACTGCCTCCATGCCATAAAACAAGGAATAGGGTGTTGCCCCTGTTGACGTCCGTGCTGAGGTACGGTACCCATGAAGAGTAAATGGCAACATCTCGTGCCAATCTTTGTATATCACTGTCATCTTCTGCACAATCTTCTTAATATTCTTATTAGCCGCTTCGATGGCCCCATTCATCTTCGGCCGGTAGGGAGAAGAGTTGTGATGTTGTATCTTGAATTGCTGGTAGAGCTCAGTGATCATTTTATTGTTTAGATTAGTACCATTGTCTGTAATGATCCTCTCTGGTACACCGTATCGACAGATCAGGTTGTGCCGAATGAACTGTGCCACAACGTTCTTGGTTAAAGTAGCAAAAGAAGCTGCTTCAACCCACTTCGTAAAATAATCAATTGCTACCAGGATGAAACGATGCCCGTTGGATGTCGTAGGTCTGATCTCGCCGATCATATCAATGCCCCACATTGCAAAAGGCCACGGAGCTGTCAAGACATTCAGAGGTACTAGAGGTATGTGCACTTTATCAGCATAGACTTGACACTTGTGACATGTCCGAGAATGCTGATAACAGTCGACTTCCATTGTGGACCAATAATATCCTGCCCGTAGGATCTTCTTTGCCATGGTGTGTCCACTGAAATGAGTTTCGAAAGTACCTTCGTGTAAATCTGCCATGATCCTTTCTGCTTCATTCTTATCCACACAATGCAGTAAGGTCGAATCATGGTTACGCTTGTAAAGGATGTCATTGCTGATGAAGAACTTCACCGCGATCCTCCTCAGAAACTTCTTATCATTAACAGATGCACCATCGGGGTATTCCTGAGCCTCAAGGTATCTCTTCACCTCATGAAACCAGGGCTTTCTGTTACCTCTTCAGTATCAAGATCACAACAATGTGCAGGTTCGTCCAATCTTTCAATGATAATTCGGGGAGCTTCATTATCCCAATTGACTTTGAACATAGAAGACATCGTAGCCAACGCATCCGCCAACTAATTCTCCTCTCTAGGGAAATGTTAAAAGGTTATCTCCTCGAAATGGGGAAGCAATGTCAACACATACTCCTTGTAAGGGATAAGCTTTGGGTGTTTCGTATCCCACTCGCCTTTGATCTGACTGATCACGAGAGCGGAATCTCCGAAGATACTCAAGAACTTAATCCTTAGGTCAATTGCTGCTCGAAGACCCATAATGCATGCTTCATACTCCGCCATATTGTTGGTGCAGTTGAAACATAGTCGGGCGGTAAACGGAGTATGAGAGCCTTTAGGAGATATGATCACAGCGCCAATGCCATTACCTAGAGCGTTTGAAGCTCCATCGAAGTACATAGACCATCAGGATCCTTCCTCAGGTCCTTCATCCGGTCCAGGTGTCTCACAATCAGTTATCAACATGATATTCTCGTCCGGAAATTCAAAGTTTATAGACTGGTAATCATCCACTGCCTGATGTTCCAAATGGTCTGCCAATACACTTCCCTTGATTGCCTTTTGAGTCGTGTACTGGATGTCATACTCAGTCAAGATCATCTGCCATCTCGCTATTCTTCCGGACAAGGCAGGCTTTTCGAAGATATACTTGATTGGATCCATCTTCGATATCAACAGGGTAGTGTGAGTCAGCATATACTGTCTCAGCCGGCGAGCAGCCCATGCCAAAGTGCAACAAGTTTTCTCGAGTAGTGAGTATCGGGTCTCACAGTCGGTAAACTTTTTGCTAAGGTAGTAAATTGCATGCTCTTTTCGGCCAGACTCGTCATGCTGCCCCAGCATACACCTCATTGAGTTATCGAGCACTGTCAAGTATAAGATCAAAGGTCTCCCTTCAACTGGTGGCATCAGGATTGGTGGCTCTTGGAGATACTCTTTGATCCTTTCGAAAGCGGCATGGCATTCATTGTTCCAACGTACTACTTGATCTTTCTACAACAGCTTGAAGATTGGCTCACAAGTAGCAGTTAGGTGCGAGATGAATCGGGCAATGTAGTTCAGTCGTCCCAGAAAGCCTCTGACCTCTTTCTCTATTCTGGGAGCTGGCATCTCTTGTATAGCTTTCACCTTGGCAGGGTCCACTTGAATACCTTGTCACTTACAATAAAGCCTAGCAGCTTACCAGACCTCACCCCGAAGGTGCACTTGTTCGGGTTTAACCTCAGCTTGTACAACTTCAACCTGTCAAACAGTTTCTGCAGATGGTCAAGGTGTTCTTCCTCAGTCTGGGACCTTGCAATCATATCATCGACGTATACTTCAATCTCATGATGGATCATGTCATGAAACAAAGCAACCATGGCACGTTGATATGTTGCCCCAGCATTCTTTAGTCCAAAAGGCATGACCTTGTAGCAAAAGGTACCCCACTGAGTAACAAAGGTCGTCTTCTCCATGTCTTCGGGAGCCATTTTAATCTGATTATAACCGGAGAAACCATCCATAAAGGAGAATACCTTGTGTTGAGCAGTGTTGTCAACCAGAACGTCGATATGAGGTAGAGGGAAATCATCCTTGGGGCTTGCCCTGTTCAGATCCCTGTAGTCAACACACATTTGAACCTTACCATCCTTCTTCGGCACAGGAACCACATTGGCCACCCACTGAGGGTAAGAAGTAACTGCTAGAAAACCGGCGTCAAACTGTTTCATAACTTCAACCTTGATTTTATCAGACATCTCTGGGCGCATTCGGCGGACTTTCTGTTTTATTGGAGGACAGTCTTCCTTGGTAGGCAGGCGATGAACCACAATATCGGTATCCAACCCTGGCATATCTTCATAAGACCAGGCAAAGATTTCAACATAGTCACGCAGCATCTGAATTAACCGTTGCTTCACACTAAGCTCCAAATTTGCACCAACCTTGACCTCCTTCTTATCTGTCTCAGTACCCAGATTCACTGATTCCACCGGCTCTTCATGTGACTGAATGGCCCTCTCTTCCTGGAGTAACAGTCTTGCAAGTTCACCAGGCACTTCGCAATCATCTTCACCTTCGTCTTCAGCTAAGTTGATCAAATTTTCGAAGTCATAACCGGCAGCAGCAGAGTCGTTACCAGTGAGATCCATAGTGGATGTGGACCTGTATATGTGAGTGTGTGTAAAATAGCTATTTTGCAATATATAATAAAGAAAAACAAGGAGCGCAAAATTTGAAATGCAAGAACGTCCAATGCTTTTATTAATGATATATGAAAATGACACACAAAAAGCCCTCACAAATGAAGCCACGGTGCCCCGGGTAAGACATCGGGCCATAAACTTTGAAACATTGTCTATTACATATTCAAAACAAAAAGTTTCATTACTGGGTAATAACTGAAACGGGCATAGAATCCTTCGCTGTCCAGTTGTTTAATCCACCATTGGCAGTCGGGTAGATCCAACTGTCGATATCAAACTCTTCATCATCGTCATCCCTGATAGCATTCACCCCTACATCTTGTTTAGGCTTCTCTGGTGCTCCGAACTCAATCTCCTTTGCATCGATCAAGTCCTGTACCCTATTCTTCAAAATCCAACAATCATCCGTATTATGCCCCGGGCTATCAGAGTGATAAGTACAGCGGGCATTAGGGTTATACTTTGGTGATGTTGTATTTGGATTCTTTGGAGCTTCCTTTAGAATCACCAGATTGGTCTTCAGCAACTGTGGCAGAATCTGAGATAAAGTCATGCTGAGACGAGTGAATTGCCTTCGAGGTCTCTCATCCTTTTGTTGATTGTTATGCTGAGGAGCACCAACAGGTTTTGAAATAACAACCGCATTCACAGCTTGACGGTGTTCAGGTCTATTCTGGTTTCTTGAACTATAGACAACACTTGACTCTTTCTTGAATGGCTTCTTCTCGGTGCTTGACGAGTCACCCTTCTGTATCTTACCAGCCTTAATACCAGCTTATATCCTTTCACCGGTCAAAATAAGCTCTGTAAACCCAGATGAAGAGCTTCCAACCAAGTGGTTGAAAAATGGACCAGACAGGGTCCCCAGAAACATGTAAACAAGCTCCCGGTCAGCCAAGGGTGGTTGTACTCTACCGGCAAGGTCCCTCCACTTTTGAGCATAATCCTTGAATCCTTCACCCGTTCCCATTGACATACCCTGGAGTTAGGTACGCGTAGGAGCAAGGTCGGAGTTATACTGATACTGCCTGTAGAAAGCAGTAGCCAAATCCTCCCAATTGCGGATGCTGGCCCCGTCCAGCTGATAAAACCACTCAAGCTGAGTCCCTGAGAGACTATCTTGGAAGAAGTGGATCCATAGGTTCTTATCAGCGGTGTAAGGCTGAATCTTCGTCACATATGACCGAAGGTGCAGCTTCGGACAAGAAACTCCGTCATACTTAGCAAAGGCTGGTGCCTTGAACTTATGGGGAATCACCACCCCAGATGATAGGCCTAGATCACCAAAGTCCAGAGCAGGCACTTTTTGAACTTCCATAGCACTCAATCGGTCTTCCAGTTGCTTGTATCTGTCCTCAGCAGGAGGATATTGTTCTTCATCATAGTCTGTCTCGTTGTCGAAGACCACAGGGCTAGCAGCCCTCCTTTCCTCTTGACTACCTTTCCCCCCAGATGAGGTGGTCAGATCAACTTCATTTTGTAGCCTGTTTCTAAACCTGTGCCCTGTGTTAAACAGGATGGTCCTCTTCTTCTTCTTCTTCTTCTCTTTCAGAATCAAGGTCTTCAGGTCCTGCTGACCCTTAGCTAGATTCATGAACAACTCTTGAAATTGGGCATTCTGGGCCTGGAGGGCCTTGATAGCTTGCTCAGTTGAAGGTTCAGTAGACATGATGAGTGAGTGCTGAAATAAACAACGAAGAAGATAAGAGACCTGTAAAGGGTACCTGTTTATGAAGTGCATGGGATGAAATGCGTATGATTATGATTTCAAAGACAATCGGGAGATTCAAATTTGTAAAAAAAAGGAAACACACTTTATTAGATAAACTTTGGAATTCAAATTGTTCAACTGATGCCCTCATGGCGTTACATGAAAGGAAATACTGAAAAGTAAATAAGACTGAAATGGTAATAAACAAAAGCCCATCAATGCTCCCATGGTCTCTTTTTATCAGTGCGGACATAGTCGTTGAGAATCCGCTCGTTCTCTAACTGCCTAGTCAACCTCTGGATCTTCTGCTCTTGTTCATTTAACTTCTCTCGGTAAGAATCTCGTTCCTCCCTCAATTGCATCCAAGATCTCTTCAGTTCCCCAATATCAGTGGGCATATAAGGATGGAGAGTGGTTGGAAGAACCCCTTCTTCATTAGCAACTTCAAGAGTGACAGGCCAGACAACTTCATATGGCATACCCAGCTTTTGGTCACGGATACAGACCCATCTGAGATATGGCTCCATTGGCAGAGAAGTCTTTGGACCCAACTCATGTGGATCAGATTGGTGAACTCTATCCCAAGCCCTTATGAATCTACGACGTTGCTCGTCGCTATCCCCTTGAAAATCAAAGATGATATTAGGCATTAGCAGCTCGTGAGGTCCTTCTCTTCTGGCTCTTCCAAACTGACGGAGAGCTAAGCATGGGTTGTAAGAAATTCCTCCATGGGTTCCTATCAATGGAACATTAGGATACTCTCCACAGCGATCAATGATAGTCACCTCATCCATACCTTTGAGAGTCCAGATAATATCATTATGCGAGAGAGACATCACTCTACAAGCCCAGCTCATTCCTTCTTTGTTCTTCAGTACTGACTTAGGGAGGTGCGAAATAAACCACCTCGACAATAAAGGAGCACATCACATCAAGGTTCCCCGCTTTCGGGCAGTACGAGCATAAAGCTGATGAAGAATGTCACCCAAGAGAGTGGGTATAGGGTTCTGAGAGATGAAGATCTTTATCGCATTCACATCAACAAAAGTGTCAGGATTAAGAAACAATACCAAGCCATAAATCAGAAGAGCCAGAATATCCTCGAAGGCCTTGAAGTCTAGACCATCCCAGAAATAGTTAGCCTTACCAACCAAAAACTTAGTTAGAAAGCCCTTTGCTCCACTTCTAGTCTCCCAATTAGCCATTACCTCCTCTTTGGTCAAATGAAGGGCTACAACAATTTCTTCGGGCCTAAGGGTCTTTTCCAAACCAGTAAACGGGGCCTGTTCCAGAACAGAGATACCGAGCAGCTCAGAGAACTCTTCTAGGGTGGGAACCAGCTGATAGTCTTGAAAAGTAAAACAATGATACAGCGAATCATAGAATTGGACCAGGACACTCATCATCTGCTCGTCCAATTTGGAGGTGACTAAACTGAGAAGAGAACCATGCCTCCTGATGAAGGAAGTAGTGTTAGGCATCTTGGCAACCAACTCTTTAAGCAAGGTGGGGACCTGGACAAAGTTAATCCGGATGGTATTCCTATGCATGGGCATCATGATGACCTACAAAACAGAGCAAAGATGAATCTCTCCTGTCTTTGAAATAGGTTAGTCCAATGCAAGATGTATGCAATGTTATGATGTCATGATGTTATGATAGTAAGCACACCACAAGTATCCACAAATAGCAAACATGGTAAAGGCACACAAGTCACACAAAAGAGCCCTTAGATTTCAGGCCGGCAAGGAGCTTAGGTACTACCCTCTTTTAGTTCAATTGGTTTAAACCTGTCCTAAAAATAGTAACCAGGTTCTAGAGGATCTCAATATCACTGACTATCCTCAATCGGTCATAATTCCAGTTTAGCAACCTTTTCTTGCGGCCGGAATCATCGCGAGAGTTTAGTCTCAATGAGTGTAGCATACTGCTACTGTTCTATGGCCAAGTTGGTCAATTTAAGGTTCTAAGGTCAGTTGGTGCTTAATGACCCCTTAAAAGACCCATATTCTCCTCGTTCCAACACAAGGGATATCGGTACAGACTAAAGTGCCACACAAACGTAGCTACTACTTCAACCATGTCGGTCTACGCCGAATAGTTCCCTCACAGTTTATTGCTACTTACCTAAAGGGTATCCCCAGATCCGGGCTGGATCTATAGAACTCCGATACAAGCCCACAAATATAAATCATACAAAGCATACAATTGAAAACACAATGATCTAATCCTAAGGTACACCTCACTTATTAAGTCCCACGCAGAGTCGCCAGTTCTGTGATCGGTGGGAATATAACTGACTGTTTTTGGAATGCTGGTTCGCGTTTGCGTTTGTTTTCTCAAAATGTCGCGGTAAGCAAGAGTCGCCACCGTCTTTTATTTTATCCAACAAGGAAAGGAAAAAAGCACAGAAAAATTCCTTTTTCGAGATGTTTCTCGGGTTCGGGAGGTAGATTATAAAAAGGGAAGGTATTAGCACCCTTTATATCCGTGGTTATCCACGGGCTCTTAGGTACTTGCTCATTGTGTTTTCAAAATTTGCTTTTCTTTGCGTTTGTGGGTTTGAAAAGAGTTTTTGTTTGAAAGGAGTGTAAGTGCGAAAAGTTTTGTTTTGTTTTAAAAAGGAGCAAGTACTTAAGAACCATCTACTTACTCGAAAAGGGAATTAAACTGTGCTAATGTCCTTTAGACAATGCTATCCCACTCTTGAGGAGTAGGAAGCGTCGTTGTTGGAGTTTTCGGGTCAATTCAATTAAGGGACATGTGGTCACTAAAGCAATGTTAGGACGCCTTAGCGGTATCCCTAATGTCTTAGATCATTTTATCCGAGGCAACCATTTCGAGGCAACTATGATCTTTGGACAAGAGGGCAACCTCTAAAACTTCCTATACTCAATGACCACGTTCGAAGGCAACGAAATGAGGTGTACCCTAAGAGTGCGCATGTGCAAGTGTATTGTTTTCCAATTATTTATCTTTGTACATGTCATGGGTTATCTATGTTGATTTTAAGTTCATACATTGGATCTTGTCATGCACTCCCTATTATCAAACATCTAGCAGTTAATAATTTGTGGAATTTAAATTTGCGGAAATTAAATCTAAACTATTACAAGGCGTCGGGTATTTACATCGCCAAAAATAACCCTTTAATTTAAATTGCGGAAAGTAAAATAAAGCGATAAATAATTAAAGTCCTAATTATAAGCCATTACATACCGGAAGCAATTACAATATTGGATAAAACGATACGCGTGCGAGAAATTAAATCAGGCGAGTTTTTTAGGGTTTTGACCCTTTTTGGAAGAAAGCATGTTTTTTATTATTTTTGGAATTAAATGGAAATTAAATTAGGTCAAAAATTAATTAATTATTTAATGAAAATATTTTTGGGTTTTTGAATATTTAAGGAAATAAAATAAAAATGATTAAAAGTTAGTAAAACCTAGTTATTCCAAATTGATTTTAATTATTTGCAAAAAAAAGATATTGAAATTATCCTAATTAAAAATAAGTTAACTAATTAATATTTATTTACAAAAATAAAGTCAAATTTAATTTTAATAAATAAAAATAATATTTTTGGTATTTTCTGATTTTATGAGAAAAATTATTAATTGGTTAGTTTTAAATAATAATAATAATAATTAACAAAATAAATAAATGAAATGAAATTAAAAAAAAAGAAAGAAATAACCAAATAGGGGGGTATGGGTCCCAAATCTGGAGGTAGATTCAACAATTGTTGGCCCAATTCAAGCAAGCCCGATTGACTTTTACCATTCCACGCACGTGCATTGACTGGGGAGTATGGTGAGTATTCAATTTTGGCCATTGGATTTGGTCTACAGGCCATCTGGACAATATTTTGATGAGGGCGTATGGTGAGCCATAACCCCTGAGGCACGTTGGATCTCCTGCAGAAAAAAGGCAAAGCAAATATGGGGGACCTGGGATTCAGACCCAGGTCCCATGAGACAATCCACTAGCGCGCTTACCATCTCCACCATCACGTTTAACTGTTAGTATATTAGAAATCAAATATAATATGAAAAAAACAAATAAATGCCAGCAAATAAAAAAATAAAAGCGCGAGATTTGAACGGGCCAATGGGAAGAGGACACGTAGTTGTCTTCTTCGTTGAAACACTGATCTTTTTACCTGCGGATTTTATCCGCAGCAAGATCCGTGGCTTCGTCCTAGAACGAGCTCTAGGCCACGAAAGTGCAAACCAAGACCATCATTATGCTTGTTTCTTCCTCCTAAACTCATTTATGTCCATGGTTTGTTCTAATTTTCCCTGAAATCAAAACGCCTAAAAAACAAGAGCAAAAACCCTAGCTTCGGATACAGGGTTACAAGCTACAAAAATGAAATCAAATATTGCAAAAACGTCCTAAATAGGCCGATTAACATGATTATACAAAGATTTTGGCAAGAGGATGCAAGAATGAGGGATTATGTTTTCGTGTACAGGGCCATGTTCAGAGAAGCTTACAATGTGTTTTAGGTGACGAGAGGGCTTGAATCTAATTGCTATAGCTTTAGTGGACTTCTGGCAATTGAACCACGTTGAGATTTTGGATTGAATTCGCCTCCAACCAAGATTTTGATCCCACACTTTTTAAGCTTTTTTCAAGTTTTGTATTCTGAGATTTGGCAGTCTCCTGGTCGTCTATTGTGTGTGTCTAGCCTCTATGAGTAATAAGGGTTGTATTAGGTTAAATCTTTGGGCTTGAATCCATGTGAATTGATGATTTGAGATTTGATATGATTCTTCCATTAAAGGCTTCCAAATTCTTTCCAAATACAAGATTTTGTGCATGATATGGCTTGACATGAATTTGGTTGTGTTCATGATGTTAATTGAAAGCTGTATCAATCAAAAAGATCACAAGTTATTAATATTGAGATTTTATTTTGATTTAAATTGATTAAAAATGAATTAAATCAATAAAAATCAAATAAAATAGAAAAATTAATAATTGGTCATGAAATTGAAGATAGGACACGTGTGTGGTGTGACAAGATCAAATCAAGTGGAAAAAAGTGGGCCCTTTTGACAAAATTTGATGTTTTGGAGGTGTTCTTAGACTTTTTAGAAACCTTGGGATATCCTATAACCAACCCTTTTGGTATCATCTCATTTTTATATTCCATGCTCAAGTTATAAGCTTTGGAAAAAAAGGTGTTTTTGTTGACTTTCAAAAATGACCTATAATGTCCAAATTTGTAAATTTTTGTGAGTGCATTTATTGATCTTGGGGTGTGAATATGGATTGTAGGAAATTGCATCCTATTCAAAATGAGCTTTGGATGGGTCATTTCTCATAAAGTATGAGAAAGTTATGCTTGGTCAAAGTTGAGTTGACTTTTCCTACAAAACCCTAATTTAGCAACTTTTGAATCTTGATGAATCTTGAGCAATCCTTGATGAATCATGATCAACCCTTGATCAAATGATTAATTATCCTTCAAAATGATAATGTTGGCAAAAAATCTTGAGGTTTGACTGTTTGTAGGTCACAGTTGACTTTTGCCCTAGCACAGTCGATTTTTGGACCTCTTGAGCAATTGACTGACCAAACTTTCTCTGCAAGGCTTGAAATTTGACATGGATGAACTTGAGAACATATTAGGACATTGGGGATCATTTGAGGCCATTTGGATGTAAGGACCTTGATGCAACACAAAACCCTAATTTGAGATTGACTGTCTTAGGAGATAGCTTGACTGTCCAACTCTTGAGCAATCTTGAGCCATTTGGAGATTATTCTTGCAATGTTTTGAGAAATATGGGAGGGCAAATTTTGGGGAACAACACCAGTGAACGGGAGTGAGCCATCTTTTTTACTAACAGCTTTACATCTTTTTTGATTAAAGACTATATCATAACCGTTATCGCTTAATTGACTTATGGATAATAAGTTATGCATTAGTCCTTCAACATACAAAATGTTTGAGATAGAGGGAAGAGCTCAATTACCAATAGTTCATGATCCCTTAATTTTTCCTTTTTGGTTTCCTCCAAAACCCACGAATCCAGCATCTTTAAGTTCCAATTCTTGGAACATATGCTTTCTTCCCGTCATGTGACGCGAGCATCCAGAGTCCAGGTACCATGATTGATGTTTGGACTTTGTTGTGTAAAAGATATGCAACATAAACAATCTTATCTTTAGGTACCCATATATTTATGGGTCCTTTAACTTTAGTCTTACCAGAGTTCTTGTGGAACCTTGGTTTTCGTGCATCATTGAATTTTTGTGTCTATGACTTTGTGTGATGATATGTGAAGGGAGGTATTTGTGTCTATGATCTTCATTAGAAGTGTAACCAATTCCCCTCTTCCCAATTTAACCGACACAGTATATCATAGAAGCCATTTTGCTTATGTCTATGTTGTTTTTCAGAAATTCTTGAAAGGCATTGTCATACTTATAGTATTTTCTAGTGTGGATGTTTCTAAAACCACATTTTCTTCTTGGCTATGAGCTTTAAACAAGATTATTTAATTGTTTAATTTTAAATTATTTGCTTTGTGAACAGAAACTTCCTTTTCTAACTTGTTGTATTCTTCGATTCCAATCTCATGAACCTTTTGCAGGTTTTTGAGTTTGTTTCGAAGCTTCTGATACTTTTATTAAGGTTTCAGATAAATAATACTCTAATTCAGAAAATGTGAAATCAGAAAATACCTCTTCAGAGTCAGACTCTATGTCGGATGAGGATTCTTCAAAAGTTGTGGCCATGAGTGCCAGATTTGCATGCTTAACTTGTGACTCTGAGTCTGATGTATCGGAGTCATCCCGTGTTGCTATAAGACCCTTCTTTTTGCTTCTGATGGAGTTTTTTTTGTATTGATATCTTCTAGAATTCTCCTTGTTTAATTTTGGACAAGCATTTCTATAATGTCCAGATTCCTTGCATTCATAGCACGTCACTTCCTTACTATTTTTGCCTCGAGAGAAGGAGTCTGGACAATCATCGTGGTTTCTGAATCTTCTAGAACTATTATGTCCAGATCTTTAGCCAGTTTTAGAGGAGTGACCATTGGTCTCCATTTCTTTGGAAGACTTTTGACGATCTTCTTAACGTAATCAGCAGTTGTATAGCCTTTGTTCAGAACTTTTAATCCAGCTATAAGTGTTTGAAATCTGGAGAACATGGTTTTTATGTTCTCAACATCTTCCATCTTGAAGGCTTCATATTTATGGACTAAAGCCAAGGCCTTTGTTTCTTTTACTTTTGAGTTTCCTTCATGTGTTATTTTTAGAGAATTGAAAATCTATTTTGCAGATTCTATGTTTGTGATATTCACGTACTCGTTGTATGAGATGGCATTCAGAAGAATGGTTATGGCTTTGTGATGTTTTCTGAGCATTTGCTTTTGTTCCTCTTTCATCTCGCTTCTAGGGACTGGATTTCCTTCTTTTGTTACAGGTGGTATATACCCGTCTATAACTAGATCCCATAGATCCAAATCATAACTAAGAAAGTAGCTTTCTAACAGATCTTTCCAATAGTCAAAATATTCACTGTCGAAAACAGGTGGTTTAGCTTTATAACTGTCCTTTTTATTTGTGCTAGTAGATGTCATTTTAAAAAGAAGTTTCTCTAACTCCCTGAATCTCTCTACATAATTAAGTGTTTGATTTGAAAATCAATGACAAAGCCGAAGCTCTGAAACTAATTGAAGTTTAAAGAAAACACAACTAAGGGGGATTGAATTGGATTTTCTAAAATTTCTTTCAAAAAACTTTGTTTTATCACTAACACACAATGATAAGTAGTTAAAAAAAAGAAACCAAATAAAAATAACATAGTTATTTTTGTACAAGTTCACCTTAAAACTAAGGCTACCTCTTGCCCACCCGCCAAGGTGATTTTGCCTTCAACGAGGACTTAATTCACTAATCTCAAAAGATTACACAATAACCTCTAAGAGTCTAGAAATACCTTTTAGCCCTCTCAAATATATAGACTAGAAAGTCACTTGAGGAAATATACAAACTTACACGTAGAACAATGTTTTACGTTTACAAAAAAATATGCTTCTATAAAGCTGATAAACACTAAATTTTCTATCTAATGAAGTTACACTTTTTGAGCAACAACTTAGTGTAAACAAATTTTGTAACTAATTGAGAATTTGAGCGTGTGTGTGAAATGTTGTAGCGTTTTTTTTGTTGTTGTATTGTTGTTTTTCAAACAATGTGGATATCCTTTTATAGCATTGTGAAAAGTGTCGTTAGGCTAGCTAGGCACGTTGAGACCATTCCTCAATACACGTTTCCTCATAGATGTAATGATTTTTACTTTTGGAGGCGTGTTTACTTCTTTCCAAGTTTCCAAGATACTGTTTGAGATAAGTAATCATTGTGTTTGCCTTGAGAATAATGATTTCTCATCTGATGCTTCTGAATGTATCTTTTGAATGTGTTTTTGATCACATGATTTTATATACTGACAGTTTATGCAAAACTAGCGTTTTTTGGTCAGTGTTGTTTTTGATGTTGAGTTTTCTTTAACTATGCTATAGTGCTTCTGATTTGGTCCATGTGGAACTTTTGATGTTTCATTAGATACACCTGCATTTTATAATACTTGGCATGCACACATATAATTTCACATATAATTGTTATTGTTGTACCCTAAAACTTTCCCTCTCATTTCTCAAGAAATCTCTCATAAGATCTCCATTTATTCAAGACTACATAAGGACTGATCAGCTAAAGACACTTCCTCAACACTAACAACTAAAAATTAGGGTATGAGTTTTCACAAGGAAAATTGGACTTTCAAGGCTCCATATGACTTTCATGGATCATTTTGGACCCTCAAGATTTCTCATGTCAAGTTTCATGTCTTGGATCACATTTTTGCTCAGTCAATTGATCAGATGACCTAAAACCAGCTCTATTGGGGAAAAAGTCAATTATGGTCAATTTGTAGTCAAACTTCATAATTTTTTATCCACAACAACATTATGAATGCATATATGTCAATTGATCAAGTTTTGATCATAATTCCTCAAGAAATTTGATCAGATCATCAAAAGGGCAAAATGGTCAAAATTAGGGTTTTGACTGAGGAAGTTCAATTTTTGACTTTTGACCGAAAAATTACTTACTGGTTTAAGGCATGATCTCAAGGATTCAAATACATAATTTTGACCTAATGACATGGCTCAAAACATTTCTCAAGACCAATTGATTGATAATTGAATTTCAGTCAACTGATGAAAAGTCAATTGTACACTGAAAAGTCAAGCTTTGACTTTTTGATCAAAATCAAGTTTCAAAGATTACAATTCATCAAGACATGTCAAAATATAAAACTTGTTCATCAATGAACTGAAAAGTCAAATTTCATCTTTGAAAAGTCAAATTTCCAAGACTTAGAATTTTTTCTAAGTGTTGGAAAATTCACTTTTTTCACAACTTTGTACCAAATTTCCACCATGATGCAAGATGATTCAAAGGAAACTTCCAACAGGGCAAAATGTTTCCTAGAAATGCTTAGATTCAAGTTATGATTTTGTGAAAACATGTTCATGAAACTTAAAAGACTTAGTGAAAATTTTGCCCTAGTTAGGCAGGTTTTTGACCTAACTTCATGGCAATTTTTCACCTAGTTCCAAATTGAATTTTCAAAAATGTCCAACATGAAGGTTGTAGGGGATGTTACAAGCTTTCCAAAATTTCCAAGAACTAATTGAGATTATACTTGATCTAAGAGAATCTAAGGCAAGAAGTTAGGGTTTCAAACTTGAATTACAAGTCATTTCTTCATGAAGAACCTTTTGATCCAATGTTAAACATGCTGCATAATCTTGTTCCATAAGTCTATTAACCCCTAAGTCTACCTTTAGTCAGATGATTACATAAAGTTTTATGCCCTAATCCAAGCATTCAATGCATTGTCCATGCTTAATACCATTTTAGGAAGAAAGACAACATTGCCATTTTGGAAAAGTGGCTTTAATCAAAGTCCACTCTTCTTGAGCCTCTAAATTGTTGTTCTGAACACACACACAACATATATGCTCAGAAGCAATATGTTTAAAGCTTCTAAGCCACCCTATAAAACCAGGTACTTGTGAATTGGAATCACATTTTCAAGCTTTCTTCAAAAACAACCAAAATCCAAAAACATGTGATTCTTGATTTCTGACTTCTCCAAGCATCCAAACTTTTGCTTATTAATAGAGACACTATTTATAAGCTAAGACACGAGCAAAAAACACCCACAAACTCTCCCAAACTCAGATCTATGCAAAAATCACCATTCTTGTCATTTTTGGCCAAGAAACTTGAAACACAAAATCCACTCGTGCGTTTCTTTTCCCAATTGTGATACGGTGGAAGAACTGACTGTTTTGAAATGCTGGTTTGTGTTTTGCATTTGTTTTCGCAAAATGTCGCAGTAAGCAAGAGTCGCCACCGAATTTTATTTTATCCAACAAGGAAAGGAAAAAAACACAGAAAAATTCCTTTTTTGAGATATTTCTGAGTAAGGGGGGTAGATTATAGAAAGGGAAGGTATTAGCACCCTTTCTATCTGTAGTTATCTACGGGCTCTTAGGTACTTGCTCATCATTTTCAAAAAAAAATTCTTTGTGTTTGTGGGCTTTGAAAACTTTTTGTTTTAACTTCGATTTAACTCTTGCTTCTGTCTTCAAGAGTGTAATGAAGTGTTTTTGAAAACTTGTTTGTAAAGGTGTAAGTGTGAAAAAGTTTTGTTTTAATTGAGCAAGTACTTAAGAACTAATCTACCTACTCGAAAAAGGAATCATTCTGTATTCGTTTCCTTTAGACAGTGTTATCCCACTATTAGTGAGTAGGTAGCAGCGTCGTTGGAGTTTGAGGGTCAATTCGAAAGAGGGACATACAGTCACTAAAGCCATGTTAGGAGGTCTTAGTAATAACCCTAATGTCTTAGATCAATTATTCGAGGCAACAATTCTGAGGCAACCTATGATCTTTTAGACAAGAGGACGACCTCTAAAATATCCTATACTCAATGACCGCTTTAACGAAGGCAACCAAGTGGGAGTGTACCCTAGGAGTGCGCATGTGCGAGTGTATTGATTTCAGTTATTTTTATCTTTGCACAATTAAGGGTGATCTAACTGTTTTAAATTTAGTCATTCATTCTTGTCATGCAAACTCTATTATCAAACATCTAACAGTTGAATATTTGCAGAATTTAAACTAACTATTACAAGGCTTCGGGTATTTACATAGCCAAAAATAAACCCTTTGAAATTTAAAAGCGGTAAAAATAAATAAATGTCCTAATTTAATTATTACAAACCGGGAGCAGATACAATAATTGAATAAAAAATAAAGCGCGCGAGAAAGTTGAATCGAATGCGAAACTAGGGTTTTGACCCTCCTAATTAAAAGAAAATGTTTTTGTTGTTGTTTTTATTATTTTTTAAGAAAAGAAATTAAGTCCTAAAATTAAATGCTAAATTAATTAGTTATTAAATTAATGAAAAATAATTACAAGACCTATTTTTTATTTTATTTTAGGAAAGAAATAAAATAATTAAATTAATAATAAAAACCTATTGATTCTAATTGATTTTAATTATTTGAAAAAAATAAATTAAAATGATCTAACATTAATAACCTAATTAATTTAATTAATATTTATTGATAAAAAATAATAATTCTGATTTTAATTGGATAAAAAATATTTTTTTGGTGATTTTTGATAAAAAAAATTAATTGTTTTATTGGTTAGTAAATAAATAAAAATAATTAAATGAAATATAAACAAAATATAAAAAGATAGAGGAAATGGGCCTGGAATTGGGGGGTGTGCCTAGCAAGAATCTGGGCCCAATGATGCTGATCCACATTGACTTTTTTGATCCCATGCGTTGCGTTTGACTGACTTGTGGTGCACTCCCAATGGTGGCCACCAGATCTAGTCATCTGGCGCGTTGATGAGGAAGGAGTATGGTGGACATCCCGGCTTGCATGCATATTGGATCTCCTGAAATAAAATATGAAAATCGCAAATGCTGGAGGCAGGGATCGAACCCCTGACCTCCAGCCTTCCAAGACCTTAATGCTTAGCTGGCTTCCGCTGGGACATTTGTTTTCATTTGTTAATTAATCAAACATTGAAAGTAATATGTAAAATAAAAGAATATTGGAAAACAAATAAAAAATGCGCGCAATAATTTGAATGGGCGAATCAGATGGATCCACGTATTCGTCTTCCTCCTGTATCGTGGCTAAAGGTTTGAAACCCTATACCCACAGACAATGTCCGTTGCTATACCACTGTCCACTCTCAAAATCTCGTACAGGAAATATAAACGACCACCAAGGCCATGGTTAGAACCGTCTCCTTCTTCTGAACACAACCGTACCATTCATGAAGGCTAATTGTCCCTGAAAATAAAAACCCTAAAACCAAATCCGAAACCCTAACAATGGTGGATTTCGTTACAAACCATATAAATGAAATTGAATAATGCCAAAAGTTTGCAAATGCTCTATAGGTTAAGAATATGTCATCAATTCATGTTAATAATGCCTAAGTTACAAGATGCGAATTCAAGAACAGGGGTGTATCGTGATGGACTTACAACGTGTTGTAGGGCTTGAAAACACTTGCTTTCGATTGCTTTTGCTCGTGGAGACTCCCTGGAAGCGATTGAGATCGTCAAAGAACCTTGAAACTGCCTCTAAAGGGGATTTCGGACTCACACTTTTCTTGGTATTTTTTGAAATCCTGTTCTTGCTCTGCGCCTGATTTCCAACCTTGCTTTTGATCTACACGCCCTCCTTATGTATTAGTGAAGGAATTAGGGTTGTTAAACTGATCAAAATCCTTCTCTTTCAATGCCCTTCGATTTGATTTGATTTGCTTTGAAAACCTTCCAAATTTGGTTTCTTTTCAATCTTTTTGTTCACTCTAAGGCTTGGCACGAATTTGAATGATGCTAGCTGTATAATGAAGCCTGAAATAATCACAAAATCTTTGGTTATCAATGTTTTGGATTTTTATTTGATTTGTTTTGATTTAAATCAAATTAATTCAAATAAAAATCAAAATGATTAATAAAAATAAGACATGGACAAGTGTAAAAGGATAGAGCACGTGGGCTATGTTTCCAACCCAAAACAAGTGAAAAAGATTGGACCCATTTGGCAAAATTTGAAGTTTTGGGGATAGTTGACTTTTGGTAATTTTGCAAAAAAGGTCAACTTCAACAATGTATAACTTCCTCAATTTTGACTCTTTGGAGGTGTTCTTGGACTTTTTAGAAAGCTTGAGATGTCCTCTAAGCAAACATTTTGGTATCATCTCATTTTGATATTCCATGCTCATGTATGAAGCTTTGACAAAAAAAGTGTTTTTGTTGACTTATCAAAATGACCTATAATGTCCAAATTCATAACTTCTTGTGAGTGCATATTTTGAACTTGGGAGATGAAGATCGATTGTAGGGAATTGCATCCTATTCAAAATGAGATTTGGATGGGTCATTTCTCATAAAGTATGACAAAGTTATGTTTGGTAAAAGTTGGGTTGACTTTTCTTGCAAAACCCTAATTTGGTAACTTTTGAGTCTTGATGAATTATGATCAATCCTTGATGAATCATGATCAACCCTTGATCAAATGATGAAATATACTTCAAAATGAGGATGTTGACAAAAGATCTTGAAGTTTGACTGTATGTGGGCCACAGTTGACTTTTGCCCTAGCACAGTCGATTTTTAGACCTTTGGGCAATTGACTGAGCAAACTTTCTCTGCAAGGCTTGAAACTTGACATGGATGATCTTGAGAACATATTAGTAAATTGGTGAGCACTTGGGATCACTTGGATTCAAATATCTTGATGCAACATGAAATCCTAGTTTGGGGTAGACTGTCTTAAGAGAGAGCTTGTCTGGATAACCCTTGGACTACCTTGAGCAACTTGAGGATCTTTCTTGCAATGTTTTGAGAAATATGGGAGGGAAAATTTTGGGGTACAACAGCTTCCCCTGTTCAATTTTCTTAAACCTGAGGATGTAGATTGGCTTTCGTGCCTTTCATGATCCGAAGGTAGAAGATGATTGAACACTAGAGTGCCCAGAAATTTGCACTCGCATGAAGTGGTAATTGTCTTGTGATGTCGGGAATGGACTTACAGATGCCATTTGGAGATTGATGATGGGATATGGGCTTAAAGATGCCATCCGAAGGAGTGTCGACCGCATAAGAGATTCCTTAGCGAGAGTTTGCATACCTGTTGTTGAGGAAGATTCTGCTAGGGAAGTTTGATCTTGTTGAGAATAGAAATTTAGGAGCTTCGGCGTCCGTTATTCTGCTGGTGAGTCGTCTTTATTGATCTTTAGGAACTCTGGTCGTCCGTACTCAACTGAGGAATCATCTCTGTTGATATTTAGGAACATCAACCGTCCGTACTTAACTGAGGAATCATCTCTGTTGATATTTAGGAACTTCAATCATCCGTACTCAACTGAGGAATCATCTCTGCTGATATTTAGGACCTTCGATAGTCTGTACTCAACTGAGGAGTCATCTCTGCTGATATTTAGGAACTTCGTTCGTCCGTACTCAACGGAGGAAACATTTTTTTGCTGAGATTTAGGAACTTGTCCGTAATTCAACTGAAGAAACATTTCTGCTGAGATTTAGGAACTTGTTCGTAATTCAACTGAAGAAACATTTCTGCTGAGATTTAGGAATTCGCCCGTAATTCAACTGAGGAAACATCTCTGCTGAGATTTAGGAACTCGTCCGTAATTCAACTGAGGTAACATCTCTGTCGAGATTTAGGAGCTCGTTCGTAATTCAACTGAGGAAATATCTATGCTGAGATTTAGGAGCTCGTCCGTAATTCAACCGAGGAAACATCTCTGCTGAGATTTAGGAACTCGTTCGTAATTCAACTGAGGTAACATCTCTGTCGAGATTTTGGAGCTCGTCCGTAATTCAACCGAGGAAACATCTCTGCTGAGATTTAGGAACTCGTCTGTAATTCAACTGAGGTAACATCTCTGTCGAGATTTAGGAGCTCTTCCGTAATTCAACTGAGGAAACATCTATGCTGAGATTTAGGAACTCGTCCGTAATTCAACCGAGGAAACATCTCTGCTGAGATTTAGGAACTCGTCTGTAATTCAACTGAGGTAACATCTCTGTCGAGATTTAGGAGCTCGTTCGTAATTCAACCGAGGAAACATCTCTGCTGAGATTTAGGAGCTCATCTGTAATTCAACTGAGAAAACATCTCTGTCGAGATTTAGGAACTCGTCCGTAATTCAATTGAGGTAAAAGCTTCATAGCTTGAATTTTGTGAGAATTTAATTGTATCTTTCCTGAAAGGTAAAGGTTAGTTGTATGTAATGCATGATATGTATCAAGCAATGATGTTCTCAAAATAAATGAGATTGTGTTGTATGATGCACATATGCATGTGTCATGATGTATGGAAATGTAATGTTTTTAGCTAGGGAAAATAAATCCCGGATGTCTGCTAGAGAAAAGAGTTGAAATCTTCGTTTCCACTGGGGATAGTGGATGAAGATGATTGTGAGAATAAACCTGTAGGAGAGGATAACTTCGCTGGGGAATAAGCTGATGAGGAGATGGCTCTATGGGGAGGACATGCTCTGTTGAGGATTCCGCTGATAAATTTAGCTGGGGATAAATTACCGTTGCTGGTGATACTAAATCCTGTTGGGGATTAAGTTTCCGTTTGTGAAAGGAATGAACTCGACTGGAGATGATCTTTTAGTTGCAGCTTCACTGGGGATAACCTTTTAGACTCTACTAGGGACAATCTTCCAGAGTCTACTGGGGATGATTCTCCAAACTCCACTAGGGAAGATCTTTTATACTCCGCCGGGGATGATAAGACTTTTTAGTGCTGATGGTAGATAAACTCTGCTTGGGGAGAATATTACCGATTCATTCACAGTTGTGAGTCTCAGCCGAGGAGAGCTAACATTACTGTCTCTTTCTTACTCTGCGGGGAGTGAATGCACCTCAGCCATATTCTTCAGCTAAATCTACCTCTGTACCTGGTGGATAGAGCAATTGTAAAGTCTGGACAATTCTTATTTGCCCTTGTTTATGATATTACGAGTAATCGTCTTTTGTTTTGCATGTAGATATTTATGAGCAGCAATCAATGTCAAATGCATATATCAAAATGAACATTGGACGTTATTCGCAAAACAAAACAGAAAAAGGAAAAATAGTTTGAAATTTCTTTGTAAATGAATTGTATTGATTTTGAAGTTTGGCCTATAAATAGGCGTTTTTGTACAAGAGGTTGACGTCCTAGTAAGAGAACGCCGCCGAATAAATAGAGTTTATACAATTTGTGAAAAAACAAAGAAAACAGTTATGTGAATAATCCCACTGGGTTCCAACTCTGCTATTGCCTTTATGCCCTCGAGCATCTCATCACTTTGCTACTTGGTTGAAGGTAGATCAGATTGATTAGTGCCATCTGAGCCTGATAGTCGATACCGTAGTCTGGTCGCGAGGTGATCCAATGAGACATAATGTTATGCTTTGATCCCTAATTTTTGCCTGGACCGCCCTTTCGGGTTTTCAGTCCACCGGGATACCCCTTTTTGCCCAAGCCGCCTTTTCAGGTTTTCGACTTGCCGGGTGTATATTTTTTCATTTTTATCCCTTATTTTTGCCGGAACCCTTTTGGTTCGCCGGGAAGCCCTTATTTTTGCCTAGGCCAGTCAACCTAGCGGGTCTTTGATTATGCATAGAATTTTTTCACTATGTCTGCATTGACGGGGTGAGGAAGGTCGTCACCGTCCATGGTGGTTAGAATCATAGCTCCTCCTGAGAAAATGTTCTTAACCACAAATGGCCCTTCGTATGTAGGGGTCCATTTACCCCTGGGATCACCCTGTGGTAGGATGATGCGCTTGATCACCAGATCCCCAACTTGATACTCTTGTCATCTAACTTTCTTGTTAAATGCCTTGATCATCCGTTTTTGATACGTTTGACCATGACAAATAGCAGTAAGTCTCTTTTCGTTGATTAAGTTCAGCTGATCAAGTCGGGTCTGAATCCAATCATCTTCGCTTAAACCTGCATCCTTCATAATCCGAAGAGAGGGTATCTGAACTTCAATGGGCAACACGGCCTCCATACCATATACCAAGGAATAAGGTGTTGCCCCTGTTGACGTCCCCGCTGAGGTAAAGTACCCATGAAGAGCAAAAGGTAACATCTCGTGCCAATCTTTGTATATCACCGTCATCTTCTGCACAATCTTCTTGATGTTCTTATTAGCCGCTTCGACAACCCCATTCATCTTTGGCCAGTAAGGAGAAGAGTTATGATGTTGTATCTTGAACTGCTTGCAGAGCTCGGTGATCATTTTATTATTGAGATTTGTACCACTGTCCGTAATGATCCTCTCTGGTACACCATATCGACAAATCAGATTGTGCCGAATAAACCGTGCCACAACATTCTTGGTTACAGTAGCAAAGGAAGCTGCTTCAACCCACTTCGTGAAGTAATCAATAGCTACCAGGATGAAGCGATGCCCGTTGGACGCAGTAGGTCTAATCTCGCCGATCATGTCGATGCCCCACATTGCAAAAGGCCAAGGCGCTGTCAAGACGTTCAGAGGAACTGGAGGTATGTGCACCTTATCAGCATAGACTTGGCACTTGTGACAGGTCCGAGAATGCTGATAACAGTCGGCTTCTATTGTGGACCAGTAATATCCTGCCCGTAGGATTTTCTTTGCCATGGTGTGTCCACTGGAATGAGTTCCGAAGGTACCTTCATGTAGCTCTACCATAATCCTTTCTGCCTCGTTCTTATCCACACATCCCAGTAAGGTCGAATCATGGTTACGCTTGTAAAGAATGCCATTGCTGATGAAGAATTTCGCCACAAACCTCCTCAGAAACTTTTTATCATTAACAAATGCACCCTCGGGGTACTCTTGAGCCTCAAGATACCTTTTTACCTCATGAAACCAGGGTTTATCTGCTACCTCTTCAGTCTCAATGTCACAGCAATGTGCGGGTTCGTCCAACCTTTCAATGGTAATCTGGGGAGCCTTGTTGTCCCACCTGACCTTGAACATAGAAGACATCGTAGCTAGCACGTCCGCCAACTGATTCTCCTCTCTAGGGAAGTGGTCAGAGGTTATCTCCTCGAAGTGCAGAAGCAACGTCAACACATACTCTTTGTAAGGAATAAGATTTGGGTGTTTCGTATCCCACTCGCCTTTGATCTGACTGATCACGAGAGCGGAATCTCCGAATACACTTAAGAACTTAATCCTTAGGTCGATAGCTGCTCGAAGACCCATGATGCACACTTCATACTCCGCCATGTTGTTGGTGCAGTTGAAACATAGTCGGGCGGTAAACGGAGTATGAGAGCCTTCAGGAGATATGATCACTGCGCCAATATCATTACCCAAAGCGTTTGAAGCTCCATCAAAGTACATAGACCATCGAGATCGCTCCTCAGGTCCTTCATCCGGTCTAGGTGTCTCACAGTCAGTCTATCATTATATTTTCATCTGGGAATTCGAAGTTCATAGACTGGTAATCATCCACTGCCTGATGTGCCAGATGATCTGCCAACACACTTCCCTTGATTTCCTTTTGGGTCGTGTACTGGATGTCATACTCAATCAAGATCATCTGCCATCTTGCTATTCTTTCGGATAAGGCAGGCTTCTCGAAGATATACTTGATTGGATCCATCTTTGATATCAATAGAGTGGTGTGAGTCAGCATATACTATCTCAGCCGGCGAGCAGCCCATGCCAAAGCGCATCAAGTTTTCTCAAGCAACGAGTATCGGCTCTCGCAGTCGGTAAACTTTTTGCTAAGGTAATAAATAACATGCTCTTTTCGGCCAGACTCGTCATGCTGCCCCGACACGCACCCCATTAAATTATCGAGTACTGTCAAGTATAGGATCAGAGGTCTCCCTTCAACTGGAGGCATCCGAATAGGTGGCTCTTGGAGATATTCTTTGATCCTTTCGAAAGCGGCCTGACATTCATCGTTCCATCTTACCACTTGATCTTTCTTCAGTAGCTTGAAGATTGGCTCACAAGTAGCGGTCAAGTGTGAGATGAATCGGGAAATGTAGTTCAAGCGTCCCAAAAAGCCTCTGAATTCTTTTTCGGTTCGGGGAGCTGGCATTTTCTGGATAGCCTTCACCTTTGCAGGGTCCACTTGAATACCTTTATCACTAACGATGAAACCCAGCAGCTTACCAGACCTCACTCTGAAGGTGCATTTGTCCGGGTTTAACCTCAGCTTGTACAACTTCAACCTGTCAAATAGCTTCTGGAGATGGTCCAGATGTTCTTCCTCAGTCTGGGACCTTGCAATCATATCGTCAACATATACCTCAATCTCATGATAGATCATGTCAAGGAACAAGGCGACCATGGCACGCTGATACGTTGCCCAACATTCTTTAATCCAAACGACATGACCTTGTAGCAAAAGGTACCCCATTGAGTAACAAAGGTTGTCTTCTCCATATCTTCGGGAGCCATTTTAATCTGATTATAACCGGAGAAACCATCCATAAAGGAGAAGACCTTATGTTGTGCGGTGTTGTCTACCAGAACGTCGATATGAGGCAGAGGGAAATCATCCTTGGGGCTCGCCCTATTAAGATCCCTATAGTCAACACACATTCGAACCTTACCATCCTTTTTCAGCACTGGAACCACGTTGGCAACCCACTGCGGATAAGAAGTAACTGCTAGAAAACCGGCATCAAACTATTTCATAACCTCAACCTTGATTTTCTCAGACATCTCTGGGCGCATTCGGCGAACTTTCTATTTCACTGGAGGACAGTCTTCCTTGGTTGGCAAGCGGTGAACCACAATATCGGTATCCAACCCAGACATATCTTCATAAGACCAGGCAAAGATCTCAACGTAGTCACGGAGCATCTGAATCAACCGTTGCTTAACACTAGGCTCCAGATTTGCACCGATCTTGACCTCTTTCTTGTCTTCCTCCGTAACTAGATTCACTGATTTCACTGGCTCTTCATGCGGCTGTGTAGCCCTCTCTTCCTGAAGTAACAGTCTAGCAAGTTCTCCAGGCACTTCGCAATCATTCTCACCTTCTTCCTCGACTTGGTTGATCGGACTTTCGAAGTCATAACTAGCAGTAGCAGAGTAGTTATCAGTGGGATCCAGAGTGGATGTAGACCTGTATATGTGAGTGTGTGTAAGACAAATAACTGTTTTTGCAAGATAGAAAAGAAAGAACAAGAAGTGCAAAATTTGTAATGCAAAAAACGTCCAATGCTTTTATTAATGATATATGGAAATGACACTTCATAAGTAGGGGTCCATTTGCCCCTGGGATCACCTTGAGGTAGGATAATGCGCTTGATTACCAGATCCCCAACTTGATACTCTTGTTGTCTGACTTTCTTGTTAAATGTCTTGATCATCCATTTTTGGTACGTCTGACCACGACAAATAACAGTAAGTCTCTTTTCGTCGATTAGGTTTAGCTGATCAAGCCGGGTCTGGATCCAGTCATCTTCACTCAAACCTGCATCTTTCATGATCCGAAGAGAGGGTATCTGAACTTTAATAGGCAAGACTGCCTCCATGCCATAAACCAAGGAATAGGGTGTTGCCCCTGTTGACGTCCGTGCTGAGGTACGGTACCCATGAAGAGAAAATGGCAACATCTCGTGCCAATCTTTGTATGTCACTGTCATCTTCTGCACAATCTTCTTAATGTTCTTATTAGCCGCTTCGATGGCCCCATTCATCTTCTGCCGGTAGGGAGAAGAGTTGTGATATTGTATCTTGAATTGCTGGTAGAGCTCAGTGATCATTTTATTGTTTAGATTAGTACCACTGTCTGTAATGATCCTCTCTGGTACACTGTATCGACAGATCAGGTTGTGCCGAATGAACCGTGCCACGACGTTCTTGGTTACAGTAGCAAAAGAAGCTGCTTCAACCCACTTCATAAAATAATCAATTGCTACCAGGATGAAACGATGCCCGTTGGATGCCGTAGGTCTGATCTCGCCGATCATATCAATGCCCCATATTGCAAAAGGCCACGGAGCTGTCAAGACATTCAGAGGTACTAGAGGTATGTGCACTTTATCAGCATAGACTTAGCACTTGTGACATGTCCGAGAAAGCTGATAACAATCGACTTCCATTGTGGACCAATAATATCCTGCCCGTAGGATCTTCTTTGCCATGGTGTGTCCACTAGAATGAGTTCCGAAAGTACCTTCGTGTAAATCTGCCATGATCCTTTCTACTTCATTCTTATCCACACAATGCAGTAAGGTCGAATCATGGTTACGCTTGTAAAGGATGTCATTGCTGATGAAGAACTTCACCGCGAACCTCCTCAGAAACTTCTTATCATTAACAGATGCACCCTCGGGGTATTCCTGAGCCTCAAGGTATCTCTTCACCTCATGAAACCAGGGCTTTCTGTTACCTCTTCAGTATCAAGATCACAACAATGTGCAGGTGTGATCGGTGGATCTGGAACTGACTGTTTTAAAGCTGGTTCGCGAAATGTCGCGGAAGCAAGAGTCGCCACCGTCTTTTATTTTCTCCAAATGGAAAGGACAAAAGCACAGAAAAATTCCTTAAAGAGATTGCTCTCGGTTCGGGAGGTAGGTTATAGAAAGGGAAGGTGTTAGCACCCTTTCTATCCATGGTTATCCATGGGCTCTTAGATACTTGCTCACTTGTGTTTTCAAAATGTTTGCTTGCTTTTCAATTGTGGGTTTAAAAAGTTTCTTTGAAAAATTTCAGTTCGACTCGTACGTCAGAGTGTTTGAAAAATTTGCTTTTGAAAGCTTTTGAAAACGTGTTGATGAAAAGATGTTTTGATTTGTTTGAAATTAGAGCAAGTATCTACGAGAACCTACCTACCCTAAGGAATTCGTCTGTGTAAATGTCCTTAAAGTAGTGCCATCCCACCATTGAGAGGTAGGTAGCACCACTATTGGAGGTGTTCGGGTCGATTCGAGTTTTAGGGACGTGGTGATCACCAGAGCAATGGGAAGATACCTTAGAAGCTACCCTCATGCCAGGTTCCCGGATCATGAGGACTTACTAAGACGTCTTCTACTCGACGACCACCTTTCGAAAGGCAACAGTGAGGCGTACCCTAGGGGTGGTGTGTGCGGTCCGTGTGTCATGTTTCAATTATTTTGTCTTGTCATGTTTGTTGTGATCTACGCTTGATTTTATTTTTAAGTCCATACATTCTTTCATGCATATTTATTAACAGTTATATAGTTTGCGAAAAAAATAAATCTAAACTATTACAAACGGCGCGGGTCCACATCGCCAAAATAAACCGAACCCGATTTGACTGAAAGTAAAAGTGCGAGAAATAAAGTAAAAATTATTACAGGGCTTTGGGGCATATACATAATTATTTAAACGATATAAAATAAATGTGCGCAATTAAGGAATTAAAAGCAAGAATAGGGCGTTGGACCCTTTCGCAAAATATTAAAAGCTAATGAGAATTAAAAATTAAATGATTAAATGTTTTTTTGGTATTTTGTGTTTTTTAGATTTAATGAGGAAAAGGAGTTAATTGAAATTAAATTAAAAAGCAAACCCTAGTTCTAATATTTTTTTATTTATTATGAAAGAATTAAAATATGATCTACATTAAACCCTAATTTATTTATGTGCAATTTAATTATAAAAAATAAATAAATAAATAATTATTACTGTGGAAATAAAAGGGAAAAAATTAAAAAGGAAGAAAAAGTGTTTATTAACCTAATTCTATAATTTTACATTTTTGTTAAAAAAGAATTAAACTCATAACCTAGTTTACTAAATTATTTACATGTTTATTTGAAAATAGTTATAATAAAATAAATATTATATTTTTTATATTTTCTGATTTTTGTGTGTTTTTGTATTTTTGTAAAAAATAACTATTGAATTAAAACAGCAAAACAAAATAAAATAATAATTAAATGATATAAGAAGAATAAATTAAATGGGCAAACCAGGGTGGGGTGTAGCCCCAGAATTGGAGGTTCAGGCCTGGAAATTCTGGCCCAACAAGACTTGATTCGTTGACTTCTCCAATTGGTGTACCAACGCGTTGACCTAGGCGTATAGTGGATCTTCAATCTCAGCCCTTGATCTACATCCATTAGGCATGTGTACGCTTGGATGAGGGTGGAATATGGTGTACCTGGACATTAGCAAAGCATAGAATTTTATTTTGAAAAATAATATGGAAATTGCCAGACCTGGGACTTGAACCCAGGTCATGAAGGTTATTCCCATCACGTGTTACCAACTGCGCTGCTGTATTTCATTTAACATAGTATGGTTAATAAACAACAAAAATTAAAACCAACGCCTAATGATCAAAACGCGCGCAAATTTGAATGGACCTGTCCCTGTGTGACACGACACCATCGTCTTCATCCCTGTAAAAACAAAACACATTGGCCACGGTTTTTCATGCGTGGCTTAAAGCTAGCTTTCAAAAAATAGCGATTAGGTCCACGAGCTTCATAAATTGTTCGCGAGGTATGTCTCTTGTTCGTTGGAGCACGCTGATTGCAATGGTAATGGTCTTGAGTTCCAATTGTTCCTTGGGTGAGAAACCCCAATTCAAGAACTCTGAAAACCTAAATTTCAATCATGGTGAAATCCCATACACGATGCAAAAATCAAATTAAATATAAGGGTTAGCTTGGAAACATCACATGGAACAAGAATATACGATTGAAATGCAATGAAGATGCTTAGAATTGAGAATACGATTTCAAAATTTTTTCTGTACAGCTTGAGTTGTAGCTACCGTTTCTTCGCGTTTTGATGAATGATAGGGATTGTAATGTGTTCAGAATTTGTCCAGGATGCTAATGGTATATGAATCAAGGCTTAAAAATTACTCCAACTTTGATTTCAGTTTTGTCTTTTTATCCAAAATTTTCAATTTGCAAAAGCTTGTTTGGGCGCAGCTTATGATCTCTTAGGCTTAGGGTTTGACTTAGTGATTATAATGGAAGGGAATTGGCTTGCTAACTGACCTAGATTCAAGCTCATGAATGAACAAGTCTTAGGGTTTTTACCATTGACCATTTTTCCTTCTTTTTAGCCAAGACCTAGACCTAGTGTGAAACTTAACCCTAGCCTGAGTTTTTGAGTTGGCCCATGATACATAGAAATTGTCCAAGTTCACATGACACTATTCCATTGGTTTTTAAATTTTATTTGAATTTTCAAAGATTTAAAATGAATTAAATTATCAAAAATTAAATAAAATAAAAAAATCAATATTTGGTCTTGAAATTAACCATGGGACACGTGTGTGGCATGACAAGGATGAATCAAGTGGAAAAAAGTGGGCCCTTTTGTCAAAAATTGGAGTTTCAAGGATAGTTGACTTTTGCCATTTCACAAAAATTTCCCAACTTCTACAAGGCATAACTTGCTCAATTTTTAGGCTTTTCACATGTTCTTGGACATTTTGGAAAGGTCTTTGAGTCCTTTAACCAATGCCTTTGGTCCCATGTCATTTTGATTTACCAATCTCAAGTTATGGCCTTTGACTTAAAGTCCCTTTTTGTTGACTTTTGAAAATGACCTATAATGTTGAAATTGATAACTTTTTGTGAGAGCATTTCTTGGACTTGAAGTATGAAGATGAGTTGTAGGAAATGTCTTTCTCTTCAAAATGAGCTTTGGATGGAATTTTTCTGATAATCCATGTGAAAGTTATGCCCTGGTCAATTTCAGTTGACTTTTTCAACTGTCCAAATATAGCAACTTTTGCATCTTTGATGATTTCTGAGCCAAATTTTGAGAATCATGATCAAGCATTGATCAAATGATGTTTGTGGCTTCAAAATGATATGTTGACCAAAAATTTGAACTTTTGACTGTCAAATGACCATTTTGCCCCTACAGTTGACTGTAGTGCAATTTAGGGTTTTGACTGTGCAATTTTGAGCTGAATGCCTTGAAACTTGATATGAGGATGCTTGACCATATTTGTAAGCATATGAGACTTGATTGAGCCTTTGAAAACTTCCTTTTCTTGATCAGACTCAAAACCCTAATTTTGACTGTATGGGAGACTGTTGCACTGCACAACCCTTGGGAAATTTTGTAGCTTGGCTTGGCAATTTCTTGAAGAATATGGGAGGGCAAATTTTGGGGTATAACAGCAGGTTCGTCCAATCTTTCAATGATAATCCGAGGAGCTTCATTGTCCCAATTGACTTTGAACATAGAAGACATCGTAGCCAACGCATCCGCCAACTGATTCTCCTCTCTAGGGAAATGTTCAAAGGTTATCTCCTCGAAATGGGGAAGCAATGTCAACACATACTCCTTGTAAGGGATAAGCTTTGGGTGTTTCGTATCCCACTCGCCTTTGATCTGACTGATCACGAGAGCGAAATCTCCGAAGATACTCAAGAACTTAATCTTTAGGTCAATTGCTGCTCGAAGACCCATAATGCATGCTTCATACTCCGCCATATTGTTGGTGCAGTTGAAACATAGTCGGGCGGTAAACGAAGTATGAGAGCTTTTAGGAGATATGATCACAGCGCCAATGCTATTACCCAGAGCGTTTGAAGCTCCATCGAAGTACATAGACCATCGGAATCCTTCCTCAGGACCTTCATCCGGTCCAAGTGTCTCACAATCAGTTATCAACATGATATTCTCGTCCGGAAATTCAAAGTTCATAGACTGGTAATCATCCACTGCCTGATGTGCCAAATGGTCTGCCAATACACTTCCCTTGATTGCCTTTTGAGTCGTGTACTGGATGTCATACTCAGTCAAGATCATCTGCCATCTCGCTATTCTTCCGGACAAGGCAGGCTTTTCGAAGATATACTTGATTGGATCCATCTTCGATATCAACAGGGTAGTGTGAGTCAGCATATACTGTCTCAGCCGGCGAGCAGCCCATGCCAAAGTGCAGCAAGTTTTCTCGAGTAGTGAGTATCGGGTATTTTGGTAAACTTTTTGCTAAGGTAGTAAATTGCATGCTCTTTTCGGCCAGACTCGTCATGCTGCCCCAACACACACCCCATTGAGTTATCGAGCACTGTCAAGTATAAGATCAAAGGTCTCCCTTCAACTGGTGGCATCAGGATGGGTGGCTCTTGGAGATACTCTTTGATCCTTTCGAAAGCGGCATGGCATTCATTGTTCTAACGTACTACTTGATCTTTCTACAGCAGCTTAAAGATTGGCTCACAAGTAGCAGTTAGGTGCGAGATGAATCGGGCAATGTAGTTCAGTCGTCCCAGAAAGCCTCTGACCTCTTTCTCTATTCTGGGAGCTGGCATCTCTTGTATAGCTTTCACCTTGGCAGGGTCCACTTGAATACCTTGTCGCTTACAATAAAGCCTAGCAGCTTACCAGACCTCACCCCGAAGGTGCACTTGTTCGGGTTTAACCTCAACTTGTACAACTTCAACCTGTCAAACAGTTTCTGCAGATGGTCAAGGTGTTCTTCCTCAGTCTGGGACCTTGCAATCATATCATCGACGTATACTTCAATCTCATGATGGATCATGTCATGAAACAAAGCAACCATGGCACGTTGATATGTTTCCCCAGCATTCTTTAGTCCAAAAGGCATGACCTTGTAGCAAAAGGTACCCCACTGAGTAACAAAGGTCATCTTCTCCATGTCTTCGGGAGCCATTTTAATCTGATTATAACCGGAGAAACCATCCATAAAGGAGAATACCTTGTGTTGAGCAGTGTTGTCAACCATAACGTCGATATGAGGTAGAAGGAAATCATCCTTGGGGCTTGCCCTGTTCAGATCCCTGTAATCAACACACATTCGAACCTTACCATCCTTCTTTGGCATAGGAACCACATTGGCCACCCACTGAGGGTAAGAAGTAACTGCTAGAAAACCGGCGTCAAACTGTTTCATAACTTCAGCCTTGATTTTCTCAGACATCTCTGGGCGCATTCGGTGGACTTTCTATTTTATTGGAGGACAGTCTTCCTTGGTAGGCAGGCGATGAACCACAATATCGGTATCCAACCCTGGCATATCTTCATAAGACCAGGCAAAGATTTCAATGTAGTCACGCAGCATCTGAATCAACCGTTGCTTCACACTAAGCTCCAAATTTGCACCAACCTTGACCTCCTTCTTGTCTGTCTCAGTACCCAGATTCACTGATTCCATCGGCTCTTCATGTGACTGAATAGCCCTCTCTTCCTGGAGTAACAGTCTTACAAGTTCACCAGGCACTTCGCAATCATCTTCACCTTTGTCTTCAGCTAAGTTGATCGAATTTTCGAAGTCATAACCGGCAGCAACAGAGTCGTTACCAGTGAGATCCAGAGTGGATGTGGACCTGTATATGTGAGTGTGTGTAAAATAGCTATTTTGCAATATATAATAAAGAAAAACAAGGAGCGGAAAATTTGAAATGCAAGAACGTCCAATGCTTTTATTAATGATATATGAAAATGACACACAAAAAGCCCTCACAAATGAAGCCACAGTGCCCCGGGTAAGACACCGGGCCATAAAGTTTGAAACATTGTCTATTACATATTCAAAACAAAAAGTTTCATTACTGGGTGATAACTGAAACGGGCATAGAATCCTTCGTTGTCCAGTTGTTTAATCCACCATTGGCAGTCGGGTAGATCCAACTGTCGATATCAAACTCTTCATCATCATCATCTCTGATAGCATTCACCCCTACATCTTGTTTAGGCTTCTCTGGTGCTCCGAACTCAATCTCCTTCGCATCGATCAAGTCCTGTACCCTATTCTTCAAAATCCAACAATCATCCGTATTATGCCCCGGGCTATCAGAGTGATAAGTACAGTGGGCATTAGGGTTATACTTTGGTGATGTTGTATTTGGATTCTTCGGAGCTTCCTTTAGAATCACCAGATTGGTCTTCAGCAACTGTGGCAGAATCTGAGATAAAGTCATGCTGAGACGAGTGAATTGCCTTCGAGGTCTCTCATCCTTTTGTTGATTGTTGTGCTGAGGAGCACCAGCAGGTTTTAAAATAACAACCGCATTCACAGCTTGACGGCGTTCAGGTCTATTCTGGTTTCTTGAACTGTAGACAACACTGGACTCTTTCTTGAATGGCTTCTTCTCGGTGCTTGACGAGTCACCCTTCTGTATCTTACCAGCCTTAATACCAACTTATATCCTTTCACCGGTCAAAATAAGCTCTGTAAACCCAGATGAAGAGCTTCCAACCAAGTGGTTGAAAAATGGACCAGACAGGGTCCCCAGAAACATGTAAACAAGCTCCCGGTCAGCCAAGGGTGGTTGTACTCTACCGGCAAGGTCCCTCCACTTTTGAGCATAATCCTTAAATCCTTCACCCATTCCCATTGACATACCCTGGAGTTGGGTACGCGTAGGAGCGAGGTCGGAGTTATACTGATACTGCCTGTAGAAAGCAGTAGCCAAATCCTCCCAACTGCGGATGCTGGCCCCGTCCAGCTGATAAAACCACTCAAGCTGAGTCCCTGAGAGACTATCTTGGAAGAAGTGGATCCATAGGTTCTTATCAGCGGTGTAAGGCTGAATCTTCCTCACATATGACCAGAGGTGCAGCTTCGGACAAGAAACTCCGTCATACTTAGCAAAGGCTGGTGCCTTGAACTTATGGGGAATCACCACCCCAGATGATAGACCTAGATCACCAAAGTCTATGCCAGGCACTTTTTGAACTTCCATAACACTCAACCGGTCTTCCAGTTGCTTGTATCTGTCCTCAGCAGGAGGATATTATTCTTCATCGTAGTATGTCTCGTTGTCGGAGACCACAGGGCTAGCAGCCCTCCTTTCCTCTTGACTACCTTTCCCCCCAGATGAGGTGGTCAGATCAACTTCATTTTGTAGCCTGTTTCCAAACCTGTGCCCTGTGTTAAACAGAATGGTCCTCTTCTTCTTCTTCTTCTTCTCTTTCATAATCAAGGTCTTCAGGTCCTACTGACCCTTAGCTAGAATCATGAACAACTCTTGAAATTGGGCATTCTGGGCCTGGAGGGCCTTGATAGCTTGCTCAGTTGAAGGTTCAGTAGACATGATGAGTGAGTGCTGAAATAAACAACGAAGAAGATAAGAGACCTGTAAAGGGTACCTGTTTATGAAGTGCATGGGATGAAATGCGTATGATTATGATTTCAAAGACAATCGGGAGATTCAAATTTGTAAAAAAAAGGAAACACACTTTATTAGATAAACTTTGGAATTCAAATTGTTCAACTGATGCCCTCAGGGCATTACATGAAAGGAAACACTGAAAAGTAAATAAGACTGAAATGGTAATAAACAAAAGCCCATCAATGCTCCCATGGTCTCTTTTTATCAGTGCGGACATAGTCGTTGAGAATCCGCTCATTCTCTAACTGCCTAGTGACCTCTGGATCTTCTGCTCTTGTTCATTGAACTTCTCTCGGTAAGAATCCCGTTCCTCCCTCAATTGCATCCAAGATCTCTTCAGTGCCCCAATGTCAGTGGGCATATAAGGATGGAGAATGGTTTGGAAGAACCCCTTCTTCATTAGCAACTTCAAGAGTGACAGGCCAGACAACTTCATATGGCATACCCAGCTTTTGGTCACGGATACAAACCCATCTGAGATATGGCTCCATTGGCAGAGAAGTCTTTGGACCCAACTCATGTGGATCAGATTGGTGAACTCTATCCCAAGCCCTTATGAATCTACGACGTTGCTCGTCGCTATCCCCTTGAAAATCAAAGATGATATTAGGCATTAGCAGCTCGTGAGGTCCTTCTCTCCCGGCTCTTCCAAACTGACGGAGAGCTAAGCATGGGTTGTAAGAAATTCCTCCATGGGTTCCTATCAATGGAACATTAGGATACTCTCCACAGCGATCAATGATAGTCACCTCATCCATACCTTTGAGAGTCCAGATAATATCATTATGCGAGAGAGACATCACTCTATAAGCCCAGCTCATTCCTTCTTTGTTCTTCAGTACTGACTTAGGGAGGTGCGAAATAAACCACCTCGACAATAAAGGAGCACATCACATCAAGGTTCCCTGCTTTCGGGCAGTACGAGCATATAGCTGATGAAGAATGTCACCCAAGAGAGTGGGTATAGGGTTCTGAGAGATGAAGATCTTTATCGCATTCATATTAACAAAAGTGTCAGGATTCAGAAACAATACCAAGCCATAAATCAGAAGAGCCAGAATATCCTCGAAGGCCTTGAAGTCTAGACCATCCCAGAAATAGTTAGCCTTACCAACCAAAAACTTAGTCAAAAAGCCCTTTGCTCCACTTCTAGTCTCCCAATTAGCCATTACCTCCTCTTTGGTCAAATGAAGGGCTACAATAATTTCTTCGGGCCTAAGAGTCTTTTCCAAACCAGTAAATGGGGTCTGCTCCAGAACAGAGATACCGAGCAGCTCAGAGAACTCTTCTAGGGTGGGAACCAGCTGATAGTCTTGAAAAGTAAAACAATGATACAGCGGATCATAGAATTGGACCAGGACACTCATCATCTGCTCGTCCAATTTGGAGGTGACTAAACTGAGAAGAGAACCATGCCTCTTGATGAAGGAAGTAGTGTTAGGCATCTTGGCAACCAACTCTTTAAGTAAGGTGGGGACCTGGACAAAGTTAATCCGGATGGTATTCCTACGCATGGGCATCATGATGACCTACAAAACAGAGCAAAGATAAATCTCTCCTGTCTTTGAAATAGGTTAGTCCAATGCAAGATGTATGCAATGTTATGATGTCATGATGTTATGATAGTAAGCACACCACAAGTATCCACAAATAGCAAACATGGTAAAGGCACACAAGTCACACAAAAGAGCCCTTAGATTTCAGGCCGACAAGGAGCTTAGGTACTACCCTCTTTTAGTTCAATTGGTTTAAACCTGTCCTAAAAATAGTAACCAGGTTCTAGAGGATCCCAATATCACTGACTACCCTCAATCGGTCATAATTCCAGTTTAGCAACCTTTTCTTGCAGCCAAAATCATCGCGAGAGTTTAGTCTCAATGAGTGTAGCATACTGCTACTATTCTATGGCCAAGTTGGTCAATTTAAGGTTCTAAGGTCAGTTGGTGCTTAATGGCCACTTAAAAGACCCATATTCTCCTCGTTCCAACACAAGGGATATCGGTACAGACTAAAGTGCCACACAAACGTAGCTACTACTTCAACCGTGTCGGTCTACGCCGAATAGTTCCCTCACAGTTTATTGCTACTTACCTAAAGGGTATCCCCAGATCCGGGCTGGATCTATAGAACTCCGATACAAGCCCATAAATATAAATCATACAAAGCATACAATTGAAAACACAATGATCTAATCCTAAGGTACACCTCACTTATTAAGTCCCACGCAGAGTCGCCAGTTCTGTGATCGGTGGGAATAGAACTGACTGTTTTTGGAATGCTGGTTCGCGTTTGCGTTTGTTTTCTCAAAATGTCGCGGTAAGCAAGAGTCGCCACTGTCTTTTATTTTATCCAACAAGGAAAGGAAAAAAGCACAGAAAAATTCCTTTTTCGAGATGTTTCTCGGGTTCGGGAGGTAAATTATAAAAAGGGAAGGTATTAGCACCCTTTCTATCCGTGGTTATCCACGGGCTCTTAGGTACTTGCTCATTGTGTTTTCAAAATTTGCTTTTCTTTGCGTTTGTGGGTTTGAAAAGAGTTTTTGTTTGAAAGGAGTGTAAGTGCGAAAAGTTTTGTTTTGTTTTAAAAAGGAGCAAGTACTTAAGAACCATCTACTTACTCGAAAAGGGAATTAAACTGTGCTAATGTCCTTTAGACAATGCTATCCCACTATTGAGGAGTAGGAAGCGTCGTCGTTGGAGTTTTCGGGTCAATTCAATTAAGGGACATGTGGTCACTAAAGCAATGTTAGGACGCCTTAGCGGTATCCCTAATGTCTTAGATCATTTTATCTGAGGCAACCGTTTCGAGGCAACTATGATCTTTGGACAAGAGGGCAACCTCTAAAACTTCCTATACTCAATGACCACGTTCGAAGGCAACCAAGTGAGGTGTACCCTAAGAGTGCGCATGTGCGAGTGTATTGTTTTCCAATTATTTATCTTTGTACATGTCATGGGTTATCTATGTTGATTTTAAGTTCATACATTGGATCTTGTCATGCACTCCCTATTATCAAACATCTAGCAGTTAATAATTTGTGGAATTTAAATTTGCGGAAATTAAATCTAAACTATTACAAGGCGTCGGGTATTTACATCGCCAAAAACAAACCCTTTAATTTAAATTGCGGAAAGTAATATAAAGCGATAAATAATTAAAGTCCTAATTATAAGCCATTACATACCGGAAGCAATTACAATATTGGATAAAACGATACGCGTGCGAGAAATTAAACCGGGCGAGTTTTTTTAGGGTTTTGACCCTTTTTGGAAGAAAGCATGTTTTTTATTATTTTTGGAATTAAATGGAAATTAAATTAGGTCAAAAATTAATTAATTAGTTAATAAAAATATTTTTGGGTTTTTGAATATTTAAGGAAATAAAATAAAAATGATTAAAAGTTAGTAAAACCTAGTTATTCCAAATTGATTTTAATTATTTGCAAAAAAAAGATATTGAAATTATCCTAATTAAAAATAAGTTAATTAATTAATATTTATTTACAAAAATAAAGTCAAATTTAATTTTAATAAATAAAAATAATATTTTTGGTGTTTTCTGATTTTATGAGAAAAATTATTAATTGGTTAGTTTTAAATAATAATAATAATAATTAACAAAATAAATAAATGAAAAGAAATTAAAAAAAAAAGAAAGAAATAACCATATAGGGGGGTTTGGGTCCCAAATCTGGAGGTAGATTCAACAATTGTTGGCCCAATTCAAGCAAGCCCGGTTGACTTTTACCAATCCACGCACGTGCATTGACTGGGGAGTATGGTGAGTATTCAATTTTGGCCATTGGATTTGGTCTACAGGCCATCTGGACAATATCTGGATGAGGGCGTATGGTGAGCCATAACCCCTGAGGCACGTTGGATCTCCTGCAGAAAAAAGGCAAAGCAAATATGGGGGACCTGGGATTCAGACCCAGGTCCCATGAGACAATCCACTAGCGCGCTTACCATCTCCACCATCACGTTTAACTGTTAGTATATTAGAAATCAAATATAATATGAAAAAAACAAATAAATGCCAGCAAATAAAAAAATAAAAGCGCGAGATTTGAACGGGCCAATGGGAAGAGGACGCGTAGTCGTCTTCTTCGTTGAAACACTGATCTTTTTACCTGCGGATTTTATCCGCAGCAAGATCCGTGGCTTCGTCCTAGAACGAGCTCTAGGCCACGAAAGTGCAAACCAAGACCATCATTATGCTTGTTTATTCCTCCTAAACTCATTTATGTCCATGGTTTGTTCTAATTTTCCCTGAAATCAAAACGCCTAAAAAACAAGAGCAAAAACCCTAGCTTTGGATACAGGGTTACAAGCTACAAAAATGAAATCAAATATTGCAAAAACGTTCTAAATAGGCCGATTAACATGATTATACAAAGATTTTGGCAAGAGGATGCAAGAATGAGGGATTATGTTTTCGTGTACAGGGCCATGTTCAGAGAAGCTTACAATGCGTTTTAGGTGACGAGAGGGCTTGAATCTGATTGCTATAGCTTCAGTGGACTCCTGGCAATTGAACCACGTTGAGATTTTGGATTGAATTCGCCTCCAACCAAGATTTTGATCCCACACTTTTTAAGCTTTTTTCAAGTTTTGTATTCTGAGATTTGGCAGTCTCTTGGTCGTCTATTGTGTGTGTCTAGCCTCTATGAGTAATAAGGGTTGTATTAGGTTAAATCTTTGGGCTTGAATCCATGTGAATTGATGATTTGAGATTTGATATGATTCTTCCATTAAAGGCTTCCAATTTCTTTCCAAATACAAGATTTTGTGCATGATATGGCTTGGCATGAATTTGATTGTGTTCATGATGTTAATTGAAAGCTGTATCAATCAAAAAGATCACAAGTTATTAATATTGAGATTTTATTTTGATTTAAATTGATTAAAAATGAATTAAATCAATAAAAATCAAATAAAATAGAAAAATTAATAATTGGTCATGAAATTGAAGATAGGACACGTGTGTGGTGTGACAAGATCAAATCAAGTGGAAAAAAGTGGGCCCTTTTGACAAAATTTGATGTTTTGGGGATAGTTGACTTTTGGCAATTTTGGAAAAATGCCCAACTTCAACAATTCATAACTTCTTCAATTTTGAACTTTTGGAGGTGTTCTTAGACTTTTTAGAAACCTTGGGATGTCCTATAACCAACCCTTTTGGTCTCATCTCATTTTTATATTCCATGCTCAAGTTATAAGCTTTGGAAAAAAAGGTGTTTTTGTTGACTTTCAAAAATGACCTATAATGTCCAAATTTGTAACTTTTTGTGAGTACATCTATTGATCTTGGGATGTGAATATGGATTGTAGGAAATTGCATCCTATTTAAAATGAGCTTTGGATGGGTCATTTCTCATAAAGTATGAGAAAGTTATGCTTGGTCAAAGTTGAGTTGACTTTTCCTGCAAAACCCTAATTTAGCAACTTTTGAATCTTGATGAATCTTGAGAAATCCTTGATGAATCATGATCAACCCTTTATCAAATGATTAATTATACTTCAAAATGAGAATCTTGGCAAAAAATCTTGAGGTTTGACTGTTTGTAGGTCACAGTTGACTTTTGTCCTAGCACAATCGATTTTTGGACCTCTTGAGCAATTGACTGGCCAAACTTTCTCTGCAAGGCTTGAAATTTGACATGGATGAACTTGAGAACATATTAGGACATTGGGGATCATTTGAGGCCATTTAGATGTAAGGACCTTGATGCAACACAAAACCCTAATTTGAGATTGACTGCCTTAGGAGATAGCTTGACTGTCCAACTCTTGAGCAAACTTGAGCCATTTGGAGATTATTCTTGCAATGTTTTGAGAAATATGGGAGGGCGAATTTTGAGGTACAACACCAGTGAACGGGAGTGAGCCATCTTTTTTACTAACAACTTTACATCTTTTTTGATTAAAGACTATATCATAACCGTTATCGCTTAATTGACTTATGGATAATAAGTTATGCATTAGTCCTTCAACATACAGAATGTTTGAGATAGAGGGAAGAGCTCAATTACCAATAGTTCATGATCCCTTAATTTTTCCTTTTTGGTTTCCTCCAAAACCCACGAATCCAACATCTTTAAGTTCCAATTCTTGGAACATATGCTTTCTTCCCGTCATGTGACGCGAGCATCCAGAGTCCAGGTACCATGATTGGTGTTTGGACTTTGTTGTGTAAAAGATATGCAACATAAACAATCTTATCTTTAGGTACCCATATATTTATGGGTCCTTTAACTTTAGTCTTACCAGAGTTCTTGTGGAACCTTGGTTTTCGTGCATCATTGAATTTTTGTGTCTATGACTTTGTGTGATGATATGTGAAGGGAGGTATTTGTGTCTATGATCTTCATTAGAAGTGTAACCAATTCCCCTCTTCCCATTTTAACCGACACAGTATATCATAGAAGCCATTTTGCTTATGTCTATGTTGTTTTTCAGAAATTCTTGAAAGGCATTGTCATACTTATAGTATTTTCTAGTGTGGATGTTTCTAAAACCACATTTTCTTCTTGGCTATGAGCTTTAAATAAGATTATTTCATTGTTTAATTTTAAATTATTTGCTTTGTGAACAGAAACTTCCTTTTCTAACTTGTTGTATTCTTCGATTCCAATCTCATGAACCTTTTGCAGGTTTTTGAGTTTGTTTCGAAGCTTCTGATACTTTTATTAAGGTTTCAGATAAATAATACTCTAATTCAGAAAATGTGAAATTAGAAAATACCTCTTCAGAGTCAGACTATATGTCGGATGATGATTCTTCAAAGGTTGTGGCCATGAGTGCCAGATTTGCATGCTCAACTTGTGACTCTGAGTCTGATGTATCAGAGTCATCCCGTGTTGCTATAAGACCCTTCGTTTTGCTTCTGATGGAGTTTTTTTTGTATTGATATCTTCTAGAATTCTCCTTGTTTAATTTTGGACAAGCATTTCTATAATGTCCAGATTCCTTGCATTCATAGCACGTCACTTCCTTACTATTTTTGCCTCGAGAGAAGGAGTCTAGACAATCATCGTGGTTTATGAATCTTCTAGAACTATTATGTCCAAATCTTTAGCCAGTTTTAGAGGAGTGACCATTGGTCTCCATTTCTTTGGAAGACTTCTGACGATCTTCTTAACGTAATCAGCAGTTGTATAGCCTTTGTTCAGAACTTTTAATCCAGCTATAAGTGTTTGAAATCTGGAGAACATGGTTTTTATGTTCTCAACATCTTCCATCTTGAAGGCTTCATATTTATGGACTAAAGCCAAGGCCTTTGTTTCTTTTACTTTTGAGTTTCCTTCATGTGTTATTTTTAGAGAATTGAAAATCTATTTTGCAGATTCTATGTTTGTGATATTCACGTACTCGTTGTATGAGATGGCATTCAGAAGAATGGTTATGGCTTTGTGATGTTTTCTGAGCATTTGCTTTTGTTCCTCTTTCATCTCGCTTCCAGGGACTGGATTTCCTTCTTTTGTTACAGGTGGTATATACCCGTCTATAACTAGATCCCATAGATCCAAATCATAACTAAGAAAGTAGCTTTCTAACAGATCTTTCCAATAGTCAAAATATTCACTGTCGAAAACAGGTGGTTTAGCTTTATAACTGTCCTTTTTATTTGTGCTAGTAGATGTCATTTTAAAAAGAAGTTTCTCTAACTCCCTGAATCTCTCTACATAATTAAGTGTTTGATTTGAAAATCAATGACAAAGCCGAACTCTGAAACTAATTGAAGTTTAAAGAAAACACAACTAAGGGGGATTAAATTGGATTTTCTAAAATTTCTTTCAAAAAACTTTGTTTTATCACTAACACACAATGATAAGTAGTTAAAAAAAAGAAACCAAATAAAAATAACATAGTTATTTTTGTACAAGTTCACCTTAAAACTAAGGCTACCTCTTGCCCACCCGCCAAGGTGATTTTGCCTTCAACGAGGACTTAATTCACTAATCTCAAAAGATTACACAATAACCTCTAAGAGTCTAGAAATACCTTTTAGCCCTCTCAAATATATAGACTAGAAAGTCACTTGAGGAAATATACAAACTTACACGTAGAACAATGTTTTACGTTTACAAAAAAATATGCTTCTATAAAGCTGATAAACACTAAATTTTCTATCTAATGAAGTTACACTTTTTGAGCAACAACTTAGTGTAAACAAATTTTGTAACTAATTGAGAATTTGAGCGTGTGTGTGAAATGTTGTAGCGTTTTTTGTTGTTGTTGTATTGTTGTTTTTCAAACAATGTGGATATCCTTTTATAGCATTGTGAAAAGTGTCGTTAGGCTAGCTAGGCACGTTGAGACCATTCCTCAATACACGTTTCCTCATAGATGTAATGATTTTTACTTTTGGAGGCGTGTTTACTTCTTTCCAAGTTTCCAAGATACTGTTTGAGATAAGTAATCATTGTGTTTGCCTTGAGAATAGTGATTTCTCATCTGATGCTTCTGAATGTATCTTTTGAATGTGTTTTTGATCACATGATTTTATATACTGACAGTTTATGCAAAACTAGCGTTTTTTGGTCAGTGTTGTTTTTGATGTTGAGTTTTCTTTAACTATGCTATAGTGCTTCTGATTTGGTCCATGTGGAACTTTTGATGTTTCATTAGATACACCTGCATTTTATAATACTTGGCATGCACACATATAATTTCACATATAATTGTTATTGTTGTACCCTAAAATTTTCCCTCTCATTTCTCAAGAAATCTCTCATAAGATCTCCATTGATTCAAGACTACATAAGGACTGATCAGCTCAAGACACTTCCTCAACACTAACAACTAAAAATTAGGGTTTGAGTTTTCACAAGGAAAATTGGACTTTCAAGGCTCCATATGACTTTCATGGATCATTTTGGACCCTCAAGATTTCTCATGTCAAGTTTCAAGTCTTGGATCACATTTTTGCTCAGTCAATTGATCAGATGACCTAAAACCAGCTGTATTGGGGAAAAAGTCAATTGTGGTCAATTTGTAGTCAAACTTCATAATTTTTTATCCACAACAACATTATGAATGCATATATGTCAATTGATCAAGTTTTGATCATAATTCCTCAAGAAATTTGATCAGATCATCAAAAGGGCAAAATGGTCAAAATTAGGGTTTTGACTGAGGAAGTTCAATTTTTGACTTTTGACCGAAAAATTACTTATTGGTTTAAGGCATGATCTCAAGGATTCAAATACATCATTTTGACCTAATGACATGGCTCAAAACATTTCTCAAGACCAATTGATTGATAATTGAATTTCAGTCAACTGATGAAAAGTCAATTGTACACTGAAAAGTCAAGCTTTAACTTTTTGATCAAAATCAAGTTTCAAAGATTACAATTCATCAAGACATGTCAAAATATAAAACTTGTTCATCAAGGAACTGAAAAGTCAAATTTCATCTTTGAAAAGTCAAATTTCCAAGACTTAGAATTTTTTCTAAGTGTTGGAAAATTCACTTTTTTCACAACTTTGTGCCAAATTTCCACCATGATGCAAGATGATTCAAAGGAAACTTCCAACAGGGCAAAACGTTTCCTAGAAATGCTTAGATTCAAGTTATGATTTTGTGAAGACATGTTCATGAAACTTAAAAGACTTAGTGAAAATTTTGCCCTAGTTAGGCAGGTTTTTGACCTAACTTCATGGCAATTTTTCACCTAGTTCCAAATTGAATTTTCAAAAATGTCCAACATGAAGGTTGTAGGGGATGTTACAAGCTTTCCAAAATGTCCAAGAACTCATTGAGATTATACTTGAGCTAATAGAATCTAAGGCAAGAAGTTAGGGTTTCAAACTTGAATTACAAGTCATTTCTTCACGAAGAACCTTTTGATCCAATGTTAAACATGCTGCATAATCTTGTTCCATAAGTCTATTAACCCCTAAGTCTACCTTTAGTCAGATGATTACATAAAGTTTTATGCCCTAATCCAAGCATTCAATGCATTGTCCATGCTTAATACCATTTTAGGAAGAAAGACAACATTGCCATTTTGGAAAAGTGGCTTTAATCACAAAGTCCACTCTTCTTGAGCCTCTAAATTGTTGTTCTGAACACACACACAACATATATGCTCAGAAGCAATATGTTTAAAGCTTCTAAGCCACCCTATAAAACCAGGTACTTGTGCATTGGAATCACATTTTCAAGCTTTCTTCAAAAACAACCAAAATCCAAAAACATGTGATTCTTGATTTCTGACTTCTCCAAGCATCCAAACTTTTGCTTATTAATAGAGACACTATTTATAAGCTAAGACACGAGCAAAAAAACACCCACAAACTCTCCCAAACTCAGATCTATGCAAAAATCACCATTCTTGTCATTTTTGGCCAAGAAACTTGAAACACAAAATCCACTCGTGCGTTTCTTTTCCCAACTGTGATACGGTGGAAGAACTGACTGTTTTGAAATGCTGGTTTGTGTTTTGCGTTTGTTTTCGCAAAATGTCGCGGTAAGCAAGAGTCGCCACCGAATTTTATTTTATCCAACAAGGAAAGGAAAAAAGCACAGAAAAATTCCTTTTTTGAGATATTTCTGAGTAAGGGGGGTAGATTATAGAAAGGGAAGGTATTAGCACCCTTTCTATCCGTAGTTATCTACGGGCTCTTAGGTACTTGCTCATCATTTTCAAAAAAAATTTCTTTGTGTTTGTGGGCTTTGAAAACTTTTTGTTTTAACTTCGATTTAACTCTTGCTTCTGTCTTCAAGAGTGTAATGAAGTGTTTTTGAAAACTTGTTTGTAAAGGTGTAAGTGTGAAAAAGTTTTGTTTTAATTGATCAAGTACTTAAGAACTAATCTACCTACTCGAAAAAGGAATCATTCTGTATTCGTTTCCTTTAGACAGCGCTATCCCACTATTAGTGAGTAGGTAGCAGCGTCGTTGGTCAATTCGAAAGAGGGACATACAGTCACTAAAGCCATGTTAGGACGTCTTAGTAATAACCCTAATGTCTTAGATTAATTATTCGAGGCAACAATTCTGAGGCAACCTATGATCTTTTAGACAAGAGGACGACCTCTAAAATATCCTATACTCAATGACCGTTTTAACGAAGGCAACCAAGTGGGAGTGTACCCTAGGAGTGCGCATGTGCGAGTGTATTGATTTCAGTTATTTTTATCTTTGCACAATTAAGGGTGATCTAACTGTTTTAAATTTAGTCATTCATTCTTGTCATGCAAACCCTATTATCAAACATCTAACAGTTGAATATTTGCAGAATTTAAAGTGCGGAATTTAAACTAACTATTACAAGGCTTCGGGTATTTACATAGCCAAAAACAAACCCTTTGAAATTTAAAAGCGGTAAAAATAAATAAATGTCCTAATTTAATTATTACAAACCGGGAGCAGATACAATAATTGAATAAAAAATAAAGCGTGCGAGAAAGTTGAATCGAATGCGAAACTAGGGTTTTGACCCTCCTAATTAAAAGAAAATGTTTTTGTTGTTGTTTTTAATATTTTTTAAGAAAAGAAATTAAGTCCTAAAATTAAATGCTAAATTAATTAGTTATTAAATTAATGAAAAATAATTACAAGACCTATTTTTTATTTTATTTTAGGAAAGAAATAAAATAATTAAATTAATAATAAAAACCTATTGATTCTAATTGATTTTAATTATTTGAAAAAAATAAATTAAAATTATCTAACATTAATAACCTAATTAATTTAATTAATATTTATTGATAAAAAATAATAATTCTGATTTTAATTGGATAAAAAATATTTTTTTGGTGATTTTTGATAAAAAAAATTAATTGTTTTATTGGTTAGTAAATAAATAAAAATAATTAAATGAAATATAAACAAAATATAAAATGATAGAGGAAATGGGCCTGGAATTGGGGGGTGTGCCTAGCAAGAATCTGGGCCCAATGATGCTGATCCACATTGACTTTTTTGATCCCATGCGTTGCGTTTGACTGACTTGTGGTGCACTCCCAATGGTGGCCACCATATATAGTCATCTGACGCGTTGATGAGGAAGGAGTATGGTGGATATCCTGGCTTGCATGCATATTGGATCTCCTGAAATAAAATATGAAAATCGCAAATGCTGGAGGCAGGGATCGAACCCCTGACCTCCAGCCTTCCAAGACCTTAATGCTTAGTTGGCTTCCGCTGGGACATTTGTTTTCATTTGTTAATTAATCAAACATTGAAAGTAATATGTAAAATAAAAGAATATTGGAAAACAAATAAAAAATGCGCGCAATAATTTTAATGAGCGAATCAGATGGATCCACGTATTCGTCTTCCTCCTGTATCGTGGCTAAAGGTTTGAAACCCTATACCCACAGACAATGTCCGTTGCTATACCACTGTCCACTCTCAAAATCTCGTACATGCAATATAAACGACCACCAAGGCCATGGTTAGAACCGTCTCCTTCTTCTGAACACAACAGTACCATTCATGAAGGCTAATTGTCCCTGAAAATAAAAACCCTAAAACCAAATCCGAAACCCTAACAATGGTGGATTTCGTTACAGACCATATAAATGAAATTGAATAATGCCAAAAGTTTGCAAATGCTCTATAGGTTAAGAATATGTCATCAATTCATGTTAACAATGCCTAAGTTACAAGATGCGAATTCAAGAACAGGGGTGTATCGTGATGGACTTACAGCGTGTTGTAGGGCTTGAAAACACTTGCTTTCGATTGCTTTCGCTCGTGGAGACTCCCTGGTAGCGATTGAGATCGTCAAAGAACCTTGAAACTGCCTCTAAAGGGGATTTCGGACTCACACTTTTCTTGGTATTTTTTGAAATCCTGTTCTTGCTCTGCGCCTGATTTCCAACCTTGCTTTTGATCAACACGCCCTCCTTATGTATTAGTGAAGGAATTAGGGTTGTTAAACTGATCAAAATCCTTCTCTTTCAATGCCCTTCGATTTGATTTGATTTGCTTTGAAAACCTTCCAAATTTGGTTTCTTTTCAATCTTTTTGTTCACTCTAAGGCTTGGCACGAATTTGAATGATGCTAGCTGTATAATGAAGCCTGAAATAATCACAAAATCTTTGGTTATCTATGTTTTGGATTTTTATTTGATTTGTTTTGATTTAAATCAAATTAGTTCAAATAAAAATCAAAATAATTAATAAAAATAAGACATGGACAAGTGTCAAAGGCTAGAGCATGTGGGCTATGTTTCCAACCCAAAACAAGTGAAAAAGATTGGACCCATTTGGCAAAATTTGAAGTTTTGGGGATAGTTGACTTTTGGCAATTTTGCAAAAAAGGTCAACTTCAACAATGTATAACTTCCTCAATTTTGACTCTTTGGAGGTGTTCTTGGACTTTTTAGAAAGCTTGAGATGTCCTCTAAGCAAACCTTTTGGTCTCATCTCATTTTGATATTCCATGCTCATGTATGAAGCTTTGACAAAAAAGTGTTTTTGTTGACTTATCAAAATGACCTATAATGTCCAAATTCATAACTCCTTGTGAGTGCTTATTTTGAACTTGGGAGATGAAGATCGATTGCAGGGAATTGCATCCTATTCAAGATGAGCTTTGGATGGGTCATTTCTCATAAAGTATGACAAAGTTATGCTTGGTAAAAGTTGGGTTGACTTTTCTTGCAAAACCCTAATTTGGTAACTTTTGAGTCTTGATGAATTATGATCAATACTTGATGAATCATGATCAACCCTTGATCAAATGATGAAATATACTTCAAAATGAGGATGTTGACAAAAGATATTAAAGTTTGACTGTATGTGGGCCACAATTGACTTTTGCCCTAGCACAATCGATTTTTAGACCTTTGGGCAATTGACTGAGCAAACTTTCTCTGCAAGGCTTGAAACTTGACATGGATGATCTTGAGAACATATTAGTAAATTGGTGAGAACTTGGGATCACTTGGATTCAAATATATTGATGCAACATGAAACCCTAGTTTGGGGTAGACTGTCTTAGGAGAGAGCTTGTCTGGCTAACCCTTGGACTACCTTGAGCAACTTGAGGATCTTTCTTGCAATGTTTTGAGAAATATGGGAGGGAAAATTTTGGGGTACAACAGCTTCCCCTGTTCAATTTTCTTAAACCTGAGGATGTAGATTGGCTTTCGTGCCTTTCATGATCCGAAGGTAAAAGATGATTGAACACTAGAGTGCCCAGAAATTTGCACTCGCATGAAGTGGTAATTGTCTTGTGATGTCGGGAATGGACTTACAGATGCCATTTGGAGATTGCTGATGGGATATGGGCTTAAAGATGCCATCCGAAGGAGTGTCGACCGCATAAGAGATTCCTTAGCGAGAGTTTGCATACCTGTTGTTGAGGAAGATTCTGCTAGGGAAGTTTGATCTTGTTGAGAATAGAAATTTAGGAGCTTCGGCGTCCGTTATTCTGCTGGTGAGTCGTCTTTATTGATCTTTAGGAACTCTGGTCGTCCGTACTCAACTGAGGAATCATCTCTGTTGATATTTAGGAACTTCAACCGTCCGTACTCAACTGAGGAATCATCTCTGTTGATATTTAGGAACTTCAATCGTCCGTACTCAACTGAGGAATCATCTCTGCTGATATTTAGGACCTTCGATCGTCCGTACTCAACTGAGGAGTCATCTCTGCTGATATTTAGGAACTTCGTTCGTCCGTACTCAACGGAGGAAACATTTTTTTACTGAGATTTAGGAACTTGTCCGTAATTTAACTGAAGAAACATTTCTGCTGAGATTTAGGAACTTGTTCGTAATTCAACTGAAGAAACATTTCTGCTGAGATTTAGGAATTCGCCCATAATTCAACTGAGGAAACATCTCTGCTGAGATTTAGGAACTCTTCCGTAATTCAACTGAGGTAACATCTCTGTCGAGATTTAGGAGCTCGTTCATAATTCAACTGAGGAAATATCTATGCTGAGATTTAGGAGCTCGTCCGTAATTCAACCGAGGAAACATCTCTGCTGAGATTTAGGAACTCGTTCGTAATTCAACTGAGGTAACATCTCTGTCGAGATTTTGGAGCTCGTCCGTAATTCAACCGAGGAAACATCTCTGCTGAGATTTAGGAACTCGTCCGTAATTCAACTGAGGTAACATCTCTGTCGAGATTTAAGAGCTCGTCCGTAATTCAACTGAGGAAATATCTATGCTGAGATTTAGGAACTCGTCCGTAATTCAACCGAGGAAACATCTCTGTCGAGATTTAGGAACTCGTCCGTAATTCAACTAAGGTAACATCTCTGTCGAGATTTAGGAGCTCGTCCGTAATTCAACCGAGGAAACATCTCTGCTGAGATTTAGGAGCTCATCCGTAATTCAACTGAGAAAACATCTATGTCGAGATTTAGGAACTCATCCGTAATTTAACTAAGGTAAAAGCTTCATAGCTTGAATTTTGTGAGAATTTAATTGTATCTTTCCTGAAAGGTAAAGGTTAGTTGTATGTAATGCATGATATGTATGAAGCAATGATGTTCTCAAAATAAATGAGATTGTGTTGTATGATGCGTATATGCATGTGTCATGATGTATGGAAATGTAATGTTTTTAGCTAGGGAAAATAAATCCCGGATGTCTGCTGGAGAAAAGAGTTGAAATCTTCGTTTCCGCTGGGGATAGTGGATGAAGATGATTGTGAGAATAAACCTGTAGGAGAGGATAACTTCACTGGGGAATAAGCTGATGAGGAGATGGCTCTATGGGGAGGACATGCTCTGTTGAAGATTCCGCTGATAAATTTAGCTGGGGATAAATTACCGTTGCTAGCGATACTGAATCCTGTTGGGGATTAAGTTTCCGTTTGTGAAAGGAATGAACTCGACTGGGGATGATCTTTTAGTTGCAGCTTCACTGGGGATAACCTTTTATACTCTACTAGGGACAATCTTCCAGAGTCTACTGGGGATGATTCTCCAAACTCCACTGGGGAAGATCTTTTATACTCTGTCGGGGATGATAAGACTTTTTAGTGCTGATGGTAGATAAACTCTGCTTGGGGAGAATATTACCGATTCATTCACAGTTGTGAGTCTCAGCCGAGGAGAGCTAACATTACTGTCTCTTTCTTACTCTGCGGGGAGTGAATGCACCTCAACCATATTCTTCAGCTAAATCTACCTCTGTACCTGGTGGATAAAGCAATTGTAAAGTTTGGACAATTCTTATTTGCCCTTGTTTATGATATTACGAGTAATCGTCTTTTGTTTTGCATGTAGATATTTATGAGCAGCAATCAATGTCAAATGCATATATCAAAAATGAACATTGGACGTTCTTCGCAAAACAAAACAGAAAAAGGAAAAATAGTTTGAAATTTCTTTGTAAATGAATTGTATTGATTTTGAAGTTTGGCCTATAAATAGGCGTTTTTGTACAAGAGGCTGACGTCCTAGTAAGAGAACGCCGCCGAATAAATAGAGTTTATACAATTTGTGAAAAAACAAAGAAAACAGTTATGTGAATAATCCCACTGGGTTCCAACTCTACTATTGCCTTTATGCCCTCGAGCATCTCAACACTTTGCTACTTGGTTGAAGGTAGATCAAATTGATTAGTGCCATCTGAGCCTGATAGTCGATACCGTAGTCTGGTCGCGAGGTGATCCAATGAGACATAATGTTATGCTTTGATCCCTAATTTTTTCCTGGACCGCCCTTTCGGGTTTTTAGTCCACCGGGATACCCCTTTTTGCCCAAGCCTCCTTTTCAGGTTTTCGACTTGCCGGGTGTACATTTTTTCATTTTCATCCCTTATTTTTGCCGGAACCCTTTTCGTTCGCCGGGAAGCCCTTATTTTTGCCTAGGCCAGTCGACCTAGCGGGTCTTTGATTATGCATAGTATTTTTTCACTATGTCTGCATTGACGGGGTGAGGAAGGTCGTCACCGTCCATGGTGGTTAGAATCATAGCTCCTCTTGAGAAAATGTTCTTAACCACAAATGACCCTTCGTATGTAGGGGTCCATTTGCCCCTGGGATCACCCTGTGGTAGGATGATGCGCTTGATCACCAGATCCCCAACTTGATACTCTTGTCGTCTAACTTTCTTGTTAAATGCCTTGATCATCCGTTTTTGATACGTTTGACCATGACAAATAGTAGTAAGTCTCTTTTCGTCGATTAAGTTCAGTTGATCAAGTCGGGTCTGAATCCAATCATCTTCGCTCAAACCTGCATCCTTCATAATCCGAAGAGAGGGTATCTGAACTTCAATGGGCAACACGGCCTCCATACCATATACCAAGGAATAAGGTGTTGCCCCTGTTGACGTCCGCGCTGAGGTACGGTACCCATGAAGAGCAAAAGGTGACATCTCGTGCCAATCTTTGCATGTCACCGTCATCTTCTGCACAATCTTCTTGATGTTCTTATTAGCCGCTTCGACAACCCCATTCGTCTTCGGTCAGTAAGGAGAAGAGTTATGATGTTGTATCTTGAACTGCTTGCAGAGCTCGGTGTTGTACCCCAAAATTTGCCCTCCCATATTCTTCAAGAAATTGCCAAGCCAAGTCACAAAATTCCCCAAGGGTTGCACAGTGCAAGGGTCTCCTATACAGTCAAAATTAGGGTTTTGAGTCTGATCAAGAAAAGGAAGTGTTCAAAGGCTCAATCAAGTCTCATATGCTTACAAACATGGTCAAGCATCCTCATATCAAGTTTCAAGGCATTCAGCTCAAAATTGCACAGTCAAAACCCTAAATTGCACTACAGTCAACTGTAAGGGCAAAATGGTCATTTGACAGTCAAAAGTTCAAATTTTTGGTCAACATATCATTTTGAAGCCACAAACATCATTTGATCAATGCTTGATCATGATTCTCAAAATTTGGCTCAGAAAATCATCAAGATGCAAAAGTTTCCTTATTTGGACAGTTGAAAAAGTCAACTGAAATTGACCAGGGCATAACTTTCACATGGATTATCAGAAAAATTCCATCCAAAGCTCATTTTGAAGAGAAAGACATTTCCTACAACTCATCTTCATACTTCAAGTCCAAGAAATGCTCTCACAAAAAGTTATCAATTTCAACATTATAGGTCATTTTCAAAAGTCAACAAAAAGGGACTTTAAGTCAAAGGCCATAACTTGAGATTGGAAAATCAAAATGACATGGGACCAAAGGCATTGGTTAAAGGACTCAAAGACCTTTCCAAATTGTCCAAGAACATGAGAAAAGCTTAAAAATTGAGCAAGTTATGCCTTGTAGAAGTTGGGAAATTTTTGTGAAATGGCAAAAGTCAACTATCCTTGAAACTTCCATTTTTGACAAAAGGGCCCACTTTCTTCCACTTGATTCAGCCTTGTCATGCCACACACGTGTCCCATGATTAATTTCAAGATCAAACATTGATTTTTCTATTTTATTTAATTTTTATTAATTTAATTCATTTTAAATCTTTAATAATTCAAATAAAATTTAAAAATCAATGGAATAGTGTCATTTGAATTTGGATAGCTTCCATATATCATGTGCCAGCTCACAAACTCATGCTAGGGTTAGATTGTACACCAAGTCTTGGTTTTGCTTAAAAAAAGGAAAGTTGGTTAATGGTGAAAAACCTAGGACTAGTTCTCTCATGGGCATGGATCAAGGCCAGCTAATGACCTAATTCCCTTCCCTCATAAGTGCTGAGTCAAAACCTAATGCCCACACACTGAATGCTGCGCAGGAGACACCATTGCCAACTTGAAAAAATAGCCATAAAACTCAAAACTGAAATCCTTGTTTGAGGTGGATTCAAGGCACAAAACCTATTCCAAAAGCTTCCTTGGCAATCCCTGAACGCATTCCAATCCCTACTATCAACTCAAACCTCAAGAATTGGTAAAACAAACTCAAACTGTACAGCAAAAAAACTCATAATCGTATATCATCTTTTAAGCATTTTTACAACATTCTATTCATGGAATCATGTTTGTTTTGAGCTTCTGAAACTAACCATTGTGTTTGATTGAATTTTTGCAAGCCATACGCGATTATGCCATGACTGCTTTTTAGGGTTTACAGAGTTTGAAAATTGGGGTTTCCCAAACCAAGTAAAATTAGGACTCAAGGCCATGACCATTAGCATCAGTGTATCTGGACGAACAGAAATCACCTATCGCGCCCAATTTATGGGTACCATAGCGCTAGTCGCTATTTTCTTGAAGCCGGTCTAAGAAAGCGCTAAAAAACCGTTGCTTATAACATTCATGTTTCAGGAAAAACAAAACTGGGCGAGGAAGATGATGTGTTGGCAAGCATTGGTTGGGTCTTTTAAAATTACGCGCGTTTTTTCAGATAACTAACCAATTTTCTTTTATATTGATTAATAGCTATTATATATTAAAAGAAGTTGAAGTGGTTCAGTGGCGCAGGAAGTGGTTAGCAATGCTAGTGACCTGGGTTCGAGTCCCAGGTCTTGATATTTTCCATGTTATTTTCCAATTCATGTTCACCTATGCTTCAAGGCTGCAGACGCACCATATTCCATCATCATCAAGCCAGCCACGCGTCCTGGGAGATCAATCAAAGGGTTCAGATTCAATGCATATGGTAAACGCTGGTCAACTTGGCCACACGCTACGCAAAAAGTCAATGGACCCATGTCTTATTGGGCCAGGATTTCACCATCAAAACCTCCATATTGGGACTTCCACCCCCCCTGGTTTGCTTTCATAATTTTTTTTCTTTTTTCTCCTTATTCTTGTTTTAATTCTAATTTTTATTTTAATCACTGTTTATTTAATTAATTATTTTTTTTCAAAATACAAAACACATAAAAAACTCAAAAAAGACAGAATATAATAAATAATATTGATTTTCATATTTTCTTATAAATAATTGTATGTAAATTAATTAATTTAAATTAGGTTTAATTTTATTTCTTTTCACAATAAAAATATAAAAAATATAGACTTAGGTTTAATAAATTTTATTCCTTTAATTTTTTTTCTTTTTTTTTCTAATAATATTATTTATTTATTTTTTAATTAATTGTACATAAAAAATTAGGTTTAATTTAGGTTTCAATTTAATATTTTCACAATAAATTTAAAAGCTATTAGAATTAGGGTTTGCCTTTTAGTTTAACTCTAAATTAATTCCTTTTCTCATCAAATATCTAAAAAACACAAAATACCAAAAAAAATTCTTTTTTAAATCTTTAATTTTAATTCCTCATTAATTCTAATTAATTAATTCATTAACTTTAAATATTTTTGCAAAAGGGTCCAACGCCCTAGTTTTGTTTTTAATTCCTTTATTTCGCGTATTTATTTATTTCGCTCAAATAATTATGTATCTCTCCCAAAGCGTTGTAACTTAAACTTCTCGCGCTTTTATTTCTTTTGCTCTATTTACTTTCCGTCAAACCGGGTCCGGTTTAATTTTGGCGATGTGGACCCGCACCATTTGTAATAGTCTTAGATTTACTTTTCCCGCAACTTTTAACTGTTAACAAAAGCATGAAAGAATGTATGGACTTAAAATAAAATCAAGCGTAGAACACCAATGAACATGACAAGACAAATATCAATGAAAACGATACACGAATCGCACACACCACCCCTAGGGTACGCCTCACTGTTGCCTTGCCTTTCGAAAGGTGATCGTCGAGTAGAGGATGTCTTAGTAAGTCCTCATGATCTGGGAACCTGGCATGAGGGTAGCTTCTAAGGTGTCTTCCCATTGCTCCGGTGATCACCATGTCCCTACAAACTCGAATTGACCCGAACACCTCCAACGGTGGTGCTACCTACCTCTCAATGGTGGGATGGCACTACTTTAAAGGACATTTACACATACGAATTCCTTAGGGTAGGTAGACGACTCATGGATACTTGCTCTCTTCAAAACAAACTGAAATCTTTTCACACCGACACTTTTCAAAAGCTTTCAAAGCAATTTTTCAAACACTCTGACGTACGAGTCGAACTGAAATTTTTCAAAGAAACTTTTTAAAACCCACAGTTGAAAAGCGAACAAAACATTTTGAAAACACAATGAGCAAGTATCTAAGAGCCCATGGATAACCATGGATAGAAAGGGTGCTAACACCTTCCCTTTCTATAACCTACCTCCCGAACCGAGAGCAATCTCTTTAAGGAATTTTTCTGTGCTTTTGTCCTTTCCATTTGGAGAAAATAAAAGACGGTGGCGACTCTTGCTTCCGCGACATTTCGCGAACCAGCTTTAAAACAGTCAGTTCCAGATCCACCGATCACAGAACTGGCGACTCTGCTGGGGACTAAACTTAAAGTGAGGTGTACCTTAGGGCTAGTTCATAAGTGTGTTTTCAATTGTTTTCCTTGTGTGCTTTAAATTGTGGGTTGCTTGGGAGTTCTATAGATCCTAACCCGGATCTGGGGATACCTTTCTTAGAAAGTAGCAACAAGGCTGTGAGGGAACTGTGCGGGGTATACCGACATGGTTGAAGCAGTCTGCTACGTTGATGTGGCACTTTGGTGTGTACCGGTAACCCTTGAGTTCAGTCAAGGAGAGTACGGGGCCTCCATGGGGTGTCATGAAGCATCAACAGACCTTAGGAACCTTAATTGAACCATCTTGGCCTCTTTAGGGTAGTGAGATAACTGACTTTGGTGCAGTCCGAGGTTGGTTGATACTCGATACTACACTCAATTGAGGGTTGCTTTCCTGGAATATTTCGGTCGCCAGTTCAGTGGTTAAATCGAAACGATGAACAATGAAAGCAATCCCGTGATATTGGGAACCTTAGAACCCGGTTACTTTGATTAGGACAGGTTGAACTCACCAACTTCAAGAGGGTACTACCCAGACCCCATGCTGGCCTTAAACCTTAAGGGCTTGTCTTGTGTGCCTTGTGTGCCTTACATATCTGTGGTGTGTTTAATCATAACATCATGACATCATCCAGCATCATATGCATTAACTAACCATTTCAGGGGTTCGAATTTTCATCTTTGTTCTTGTTTTGTAGGACATGGAAACTGTTCGTAGAAAGACAATTCAAATCAGTCTTGTAAGGGTACCTCCTCAGCTTAAGGAGCTTATATCCAGGATTCCCGAGAACTCTTCATTCAGTGAAAGGCATGGAAGCCTCATCAGCTTGGTCAACACCAACATTGAGGAAGATATGATAAAGGTCTTGTTCCAGTTCTTTGACCCTCTGCATCACTGTTTTACCTTCTTGGATTATCAGTTGGTACCTACATTGGAGGAGTTCTCCCGGCTCCTGAAGATCCCTATCCTTGATCAGCTACCCTTCAACGGTACAAAAAAGGAACCTAAGCTTGAAGAGATTGCTAAAGCCTTGCACCTACAGTCATCTGACCTCAAGGGACATTGGGAAGTCAGAAGTGGTATTAAAGGGTTCTTAGCCAGGTTTCTGTTTGAAAAGGCCTATGAATGTTGGAACTCCCTTGACTTGCAAGCTTTTGAAGAGGTTGTGGCCCTCCTTGTTTATGGTTTGGTGTTGTTCCCTAACCCAGATCAGCTCATTGATATCAGTGCTGTCCAGATCTTTATGTCCAGGAATCCTATACCTACGTTGCTGGGGGACATCCTTCACTCATGTTACACTCGAACCATGAGAAAAAGAGGTGTCCTTATGTGTTGCACTCCTCTCCTAGGAAGGTGGTTTATTTCGCACCTTCCACGATCAGTCCTGAAGAATGAGCGGGGTTTGAGATGGTCACAACGGTTGATGACTCTTACACATGCAGATATACATTGGTGCCCTAGGTCCAGAGAAGATGTCACTATCATTGATCGTTGTGGGGAGTATCCTAATGTTCCTTTACTTGGAATCAGAGGGGGTATTACTTATAGCCCATGCCTGGCTTGGAGACAATTTGGTTACGCTCGGAGGGATGGTCCTCATGACATGTTAATTCCTGACATAGTTTTTGACTTCGACAACGATACTCAAGGACTTCGCCAGAGATTTATCAGAGCCTGAAGGATGCCTAGTAGGATAGACAGCAAGACACTGGGGTACATGAACTCCATCCCTTTGGAGCCTTACCTTAAGTGGGTACGAGCCCGCTCTCAGAAGTTAGTAATGCCTTATCCTCACATGCTTCCAGTAATCAAAGAGCCTGCCTTGGAAGGAGAAGTGTCTCACGTTATTCAGCACCCTGATATGCCCACATCCTGGGAAGAGATGCAGAAGAGCTGGATCCAGCTTAAGGAAGAGCGGAATTCTCTTGAGACTAGTCTGCGTGCCAATGAAAAGAAGGTCTTGGAGCTCACCCGCCTGTTGCATGAGGAGAGGAACCTCAACACTTACATAGCTCCAAAGAGGATGCGCAACATATTTTGGGATTGATTTGATTTTTTGTACTTTTGCCTATGAGGCTTTGATGTATTAAACAATGATTTTCTTAATAATAACGTGTGTTCCTTTTGGTCTACAACAAATTTGAATTTTCGAACTCTTGAATGCATTGCATAAACACATATCATTCATCATGTGCATCACATGTACTCTTCTTTTCAGGTGGCTTACTGTTCTTCGCTGTTTATTTCAGCATCATGAACCCTGAATCATCAACCGAGGCATCTATCAAGGCTCTTCAGGCGCAGAACGCCCAATTTCAGGAGCTGATCAAGGGCTTGGCTCAGGGTCAACAAGAGTTGAAGACCATGCTTCTGAAGAAGACTAAGAAGAAAAGGAGGACTGTGCTATTTAACACTGGGCGCAGACTCGGGAACACCTTACAGATTGAGGCTGAAAGGACTACTTCATCTGTGGGGGAAGGTAGTCACCAAGAAAGGGAGGTCCCTACTCCTGTGGGCTCTGATACTGAAACAGACTTCAACGACGAACAGTACCCTCCTGCTGAAGACCGGTACAAGCAACTGGAGGACAGATTAAAGGCTATGGAAGTTCAGCGGGTGCCTGGACTGGATTTCGGAGACTTGGGGTTATCTACTGGGGTGGTGATCCCACACAAGTTCAAGGCACCTGCCTTTGTGAAGTATGACGGGGCTTCCTGTCCCAAGATGCACCTCCGTTCTTATGTAAGGAAGATCCAGCCTTACACAGCAGACAAGAACCTTTGGATCCACTTCTTCCAGGAGAGTCTTTCAGGGACTCACCTCGAATGGTTCTATCAGCTGGATGGAACCAGCATTCGTAACTGGGAGGATCTGGCTACTGCTTTTTACAAGCAGTATCAATATAATTCCGACCTCGCTCCTACGCGTACCCAGCTCCAGGGTATGTCGCTAGGGTCGGGTGAAGGTTTTAAGGAGTATGCCCAGAAATGGAGAGACCTGGATGGCAGGGTGCAGCCACCATTGACGGATCGGGAGCTGGTAGATATGTTTTTAGGGACCCTGTCTGGTCCATTTTTCAATCATCTCATTGGTAATTCCTCTGCTGGGTTTACTGATCTGATCCTGACTGGTGAAAGGATCGAGGCCGGTATAAAATCGGGGAAGATACAGAAGGCTGCCTCCTCCAGTACTGAAAAGAAACCCTTCAAAAAGGAGGCTAGTGCTGTATATAGCTCCCGAAGACCAGAGCAACCTGAACGCCGCCAATCTGTCAGTGTGGTAATGATTGCCAAACCTGCTGCCGCTCCTCGGCCAACTAATCCTCAAAAGTTTGAAAGACCCCGGAGAGAGTTTACCCGGTTAAGCATGACCTTATCACAGATCCTGCCACAGTTGTTATCCACCAATTTAGTGACTGTCAGGGAGGCTCCAAAGTTTCCCAATACTGCATCCCCCAAGTTTAATCCAAATGCTCGCTGTGCTTACCACTCTGATAGCCCGGGGCATAACACAGATGACTGTTGGGCCCTAAAGAATAAGGTTCAAGACCTCATTGATGCAAAGGAAATACAGTTTGAGGCGCCCGAGAGGCCGAATGTTGTAACCGCTCCCATGCCCCAGCATGGAGTGAATGCTGTTGAGGAGGATTTGTATGTAGCTTCGGTGGATGATGTTGCTACTCCGCTGCTGACGGTCAAGAGGAATCTGTTGCTAGCCGGTTTATTTCCGGGATGTAGCGAAGGTTGCCCTCTATGTGTTGCTTCCCCTGCTGGTTGTCCTCTGCTGAAGTCAGGCGTCCAAAACCTGATAGATAGTAGAGAGATTTTGTTCAGAAAGACTGTTGTTCCTGCTGCTCCTGTTGAAGAAGTGTCAATCGTTACCATCTTCAACAACCCTTCCAAGTCTCCTTCAAAGAAGCCTGTCCAAATTTTGCCGGTTCACAAGAGTGCTCCCATCACCATTACTGTTCCGGGGCCTATCCCCTACAAATCTGATAAGGCTGTCCCATGGCACTATGGGGCGGATGTTTATGTTCTGGGTGTGAAACAAGAGTTCAACATTGATGCTGGTGTCTCCAACATCACTGGGCCTGCTAAGGTCACTCGTAGTGGAAGACTGTTCTCGCCAGACATTGCTCCTCCGGTAATTCATAGGCCTTTGGTCTTCACACCTGCCAGGGTGCCTGTTTCTCCCCCTGACCAAGTATCCACCCCTGCTACCGAGTCATCTGATACTCGGGGCAAGGGGATTGCTGCTGATGTGCCTGCCAGGACGGAGGCACCAAAGACCATTGTTGAGGCTTCCAAGCAGGAAATGGAAGAAATCCTCAAGATAATAAAGAAAAGTGATTTCAACGTTGTAGAACAGCTGGGGCACACCCCCTCTAAAATCTCCATGTTGTCACTGCTGCTGTGTTCAGAGGCCCACGCCAAGGCTCTGATTGCTTTCTTAAAAACAGCCCACGTACCCCAAGAGACGACTGCTGACCAGTTCACCGACTGTGTGGCCAACCTAACCGCTGATAATGGCCTGGGTTTCTCTGATGCCGATCTGACAGCAAAGGGGAAGAACCATAATGACGCCCTGCATGTCTCCATTGAATGCAGGGGCACTACTCTTGCTCATGTGCTGGTTGACACAGGTTCTTCATTAAATGTGCTGCCCAAGAAGGCTCTGGATAGGCTGGATTGTGAGGGTCTAGAGCTCAAACCAAGTAACATTGTTGTCCGGGCCTTTGACGGGTCCAAAAGAATGGTACATGGTGAGGTGGACATCCCAATCAGGGTTGGGTCACAGGTATTTGATTCAAAATTCTATGTGATGGACATCCATCCGTCCTATTCTTGTTTGCTGGGTCGCCCGTGGATCCACAAGGCTGGAGCTGTGACCTCCACGTTGCATCAGAAGCTCAAGTACCCGGTCAGGGGGAAGATCGTAACGGTGCAAGGGGAAGAGGAGTACATGGTCAGCCACCTCAACTCCTTCAGATACGTAGAAATGGATGGGGAGTTCATTGAAACCCCCTTTCAACATTTTGAGGAAGTGCCACAAACTTTGGCAGCAGCAGAAGCAGTGGATGAAGAGGTTTCTCCTTTGAAGATGGCCTCCTTAAAGGACGCCCGAGCTGTGATCGAAAGAGGTGAATGTGCAAACTGGGGCAAGCTCCCTGATCTTACTCCTAAGACTAACAAGTTTGGGCTGGGTTTCACCACAGAAGCTCAGAAAGCAGTGCGCAAGGCGAGAATTGGAAGACCTCTTGTGCTCATCACTCACTCAGAAGTGAATGCTGTTGGAGAGGAAGACGAAGTGGAAGAGTCAGAGTTCGATAGCTGGATCTACCCGACGACCAACGGTGGATTGACCAATTGGACTGCTAAAGACTTTACACCCATAACTTTTGTTCCCCAGTAATGAACTTCTTTGTTTTGGATTTGTAATAAACAATAATTTGAAACTATATGGCCCGGTGTCTTACCCGGGGCACCGTGGTTTTGTTTATGAGGGCTTTTGTTTGTCACTGTCATATATCATAAATAAAAGCATTGGACGTTTTTCACATTTCAAATTTTGCGCTCCTTTTCTTTCCTTTCTTTACATATTGCAAAACAGCTGTATTTACACACACACTCACTCATACAGGTTTCAATCCACTCTGGATCTCATTGGTAACGATTCTGCTACTGCCAATTATGACTTCGAAAATCCGATCAACTTAGCCGAAGACGAAGGTGAAGATGATTGCGAAGTGCCTGGTGAACTTGCAAGACTGTTACAACAGGAAGAGAGGGCAATTCAACCCCATGAAGAGCCAGTGGAAATAATAAACTTGGGTACTGAAGAAGACAAGAAAGGGGTAAAGATTGGTGCCAACCTAGAGCTCAGCGTGAAGCAACGGTTGACTCAGATGCTGCATGACTATAAGGAGATCTTTGCCTGGTCCTACGAAGATATGCCCGGATTAGATACCGACATTGTGGTCCATCACTTACCAACTAAAGAAGATTGCCCTCCGGTTAAGCAAAAGGTCCGCCGCATGCGTCCAGAGATGTCTGAGAAGATTAAAGCCGAGGTTATGAAGCAGTTTGATGCCGGGTTTCTTGCAGTGACTTCTTACCCTCAGTGGGTTGCTAATGTGGTGCCGGTACCTAAGAAGGACGGCAAGGTCAGAATGTGTGTCGATTACAGGGATCTGAACAGGGCCAGCCCCAAGGATGACTTCCCTCTACCTCACATTGATGGCCTTGTTGATAATACAACTCAGCATAAAGTGTTCTCTTTTATGGATGGTTTTTCAGGCTACAATCAGATCAAGATGGCTCCTGAAGACATGGAAAAGACTACATTTGTTACTCAGTGGGGCACCTTCTGCTACAAAGTCATGCCTTTTGGACTAAAGAATGCTGGGGCAACCTACCAATGTGCCATGGTTGCTTTATTTCATGACATGATCCATCATGAGATAGAAGTGTATGTTGACGACATGATCGCTAGGTCCCAGACTGAGGAAGAACACCTTGATCATCTGCAGAAACTGTTTGACCGTTTGAAACTGTACAAGCTGAGGTTGAACCCGAACAAGTGCACCTTCGGGGTAAGATCTGGAAAGTTGCTAGGCTTCGTGGTAAGTGACAAGGGAATTCAAGTGGACCCTGCTAAAGTCAAAGCCATTCAAGAGATGCCAGTTCCTAAGACAGAGAAGGAAGTCAGAGGCTTTCTAGGACGTCTGAATTACATTGCTCGGTTCATCTCACACCTAACTGCTACCTGTGAACCAATCTTCAAGCTGCTGAAGAAAGATCAGGTAGTACGTTGGAATGATGAATGTCAGGCTGCTTTTGACAGAATCAAAGAATATCTCCAAGAACCACCCATCCTTATGCCACCAGTTGAAGGGAGACCTTTGATACTTTACCTGACAGTGCTTGATAATTCAATGGGGTGTGTGCTGGGGCAGCATGACGAGTCTGGCCGAAAAGAGCATGCCATTTATTACCTTAGCAAAAAGTTTACCGACTGCGAGACCCGATACTCACTGCTTGAGAAAACTTGCTGCGCTTTGGTATGGGCTGCTCGCCGGCTGAGACAGTATATGCTGACTCACACTACCTTGTTGATCTCAAAAATGGATCCTATAAAGTACATATTCGAAAAGCCTGCTCTGTCTGGGAGAATTGCAAGATGGCAGATGATCTTGACGGAATACGACATTCAGTACACGACCCAAAAAGCCATCAAGGGAAGTGTATTGGCAGACCACTTAGCACATCAAGCTGTGGATGACTACCAATCGATGAACTTCGAGTTTCCGGATGAAAGCATTATGATAGTAACTGACTGTGAAGTACCTGGACCGGATGAAGGACCTGAACCAGGATCCCGATGGTCTATGCATTTTGACGGAGCATCCAACGCTTTGGGAAATGGTATTGGCGCCATCATCATATCTCCACAAGGTACTCATACTCCACTCACCGCCCGGCTGTGTTTCAACTGTACCAACAACATGGCGGAGTATGAGGCGTGTATCATGGGTCTTCAAGCCGCGATCGACCTGAGGATCAAATTTCTGAGTGTCTTCGGAGATTCCGCTCTTGTGATCAATCAGATCAAAGGAGAGTGGGATACGAAACATCCAAACTTGATTCCTTACAGAGAATGTGTGTTGACCCTGATCCCCTACTTCACAGAGATAACATTTGAGCACTTTCCAAGAGAAGAGAATCAGTTGGCGGACGCGTTAGCTACAATGTCTTCAATGTTCAAGGTCAAATGGGATAATGAGGCTCCCTGGATCATCATCTGGAAATTGGACGAGCCGGCATACTGTTGTGATCTCGAAACTGAATTGGTGACTGAGAAGCCTTGGTACCACGAAGTGAAGAGATATCTGGAAAATCAGGAATACCCTGAAGGCGCATCTATCAACGATAAGAAATTCCTGAGAAGATTCGCAGCCAAATTCTTCCTTAGCAACAACATCTTGTACAAGCGAAACCATGATTCAACCTTACTGCGTTGTGTGGATAAAACTGAAGCAGAAAGAATCATGGAAGAGCTACATGAAGGGACCTTTGGTACACATTCCAGTGGACACACTATGGCTAAGAAAATCCTACGGGCAGGATATTACTGGTCCACAATGGAAGCTGACTGTTACCAACATTCCAAGACATGCCACAAGTGCCAGATTTATGCAGACAAGGTGCATGTTCCTCCGGTCCCCCTGAATGTTCTGACTGCGCCTTGGCCGTTTGCAATGTGGGGCATAGACATGATCGGCGAGATTAAACCTACGGCATCTAATGGACATCGCTTCATCCTAGTGGCAATTGATTACTTCACGAAGTGGGTTGAGGCAGCATCCTATGCCACGGTAACCAAGACTGTTGTAGCACGGTTCATTCGGCATAACCTGATCTGTCGGTACGGCGTCCCTGAGAGAATTATTACAGACAACGGTACCAATCTGAACAATAAGATGATCGCTGAGCTTTGCGAACAGTTCAAAATACAGCACCACAATTCTTCTCCTTACAGACCGAAGATGAATGGGGCTGTAGAAGCAGCAAATAAGAACATCAAGAAAATCGTGCAGAAAATGACAGTGACTTATAAAGATTGGCATGAGATGTTACCGTTTGCTCTACATGGGTACCGTACCTCAGCCAGGACGTCAATCGGGGAAACTCCTTTCTCTCTGGTTTATGGTATGGAGGCAGTCTTGCCGATCGAAGTGCAAATACCCTCTCTCCGGATAATGAAGGATGCAAATCTGAAAGAAGATGATTGGATCCAGACACGACTGGATCAGCTCAACCTTATTGATGAAAAGAGACTTGCTGCTATCTGCCATGGTCATACGTATCAGAAACGGATGATCAGGGCATTTAACAAAAAGGTCAGACCACAGGAGTATCAAGTTGGGGATCTGGTAATCAAGAGAATCATCCTTCCTCAGAGTGATCCAAGGGGCAAATGGACCCCTACGTACGAAGGGCCATTTGTGGTTAAGCATGTGTTCTCAGGAGGAGCAATGATATTAACCAATATGGATGGTGACGACCTTCCTCACCCCACCAATGCAGACATAGTTAAAAAATACTACGCATGAAAAAAGACCCGCTAGGCTGACATACCTAGGCAAAAATTAGGGCTTCCCGTCGAACCAAAAGGGTTCGGGCAAAATGAAGGGATGAAAATGAAAAATCTGTACACCCGGCAAGTCGAAAACCTGAAAAGGCGGCTTGGGCAAAAATGGATATCCCGGTGGACTGAAAACCCGAAAGGGCGGTCCAGGCAAAATTAGGGATAAAAGCGTAATGCTATGTCTCATTGATCACTTTGCATCCAGAATCCGGTATCTACATCAAGATCAGACGGCATCGATTAGTCAGCTTCACCTTCAACCAAGGTCATCAAGTGATGAGACGCTCGGAGTTATAAAGGCAGTAGCAGAGTTGAAACCCAGTGGATCATTCATTTCACACAGCTGTTTTATTTTCTTTTGTACAAAATTTATATAAACTCTTTTGTTCGGCGGCGTACCTCTTACTAGGACGCCAGCCTCTTGTACACAAAACGCCTATTCAGGCCATTCAAAATCAATACAAATATATTTTCAGTTAAACGTGCCAAGTGTTTTTCTTTTTCTGTTTTGTTTTGCGAAGAACGTCCAAGGTTCAATTTGTGATATATGCATTGACAATAATTTGCTAACTCATAAATATTTGCATACGAAACAAAAGAATTAATTACAGGGGACATTAGAAACAGGGGCAATAAGGAGTTGTCTAGGCAATCTAATTGTTCTATCCTCCAAAGTACCAAGGTAGGTTCAGCTAAAGAACATAACCAGGCATCTTAAATTCCCCCAGAGAGTGAGACAGCAAGCAGTATACTCTCCTCAAGCAAAACAGTCATCAACCTTAAAGAAGTTGGGTGTCCTCCCGCAGATCTCAACATTCCCCAGCAGCATATATTCTAAACAAGCATCCCCGGCAGTCTTGGTCTAAAGATTGTTCCCCGGCGGCATACATCAACATTCAAAGGAATCACTTCCCCAGCATATCAAAATTCCCCAGGAGAGTCCAATTAGTTTCCCCAGGAAAGATGGAATTCATATCCCTAAGCAATAAGCTTATCCCCAGTAGATTCTGGAAGCTTATCCCCTCGCAGAGCACGAATGCGTCGTCCGGCTTTATTCAAAGAGTTGTTTCCTTAACAGGATATAACTGGGTTATCCTCAGCCAAAAGCCACGGAAAGAGTGTCGTCGACAAAGTCTTCCTATCCCCAGCAAACTATTATCAACACTCAGCAAAGCATTTCTCTCCCCACAGAGTATTGCTTCCCAGCATGGCCGCTAGAGTACTTTTTCTCCCCGCAGAATCTACCATTTGCCAAGTTTATTCCGCAACGGAGTCATCTTCCGGTATTCTTGCAGTTATCATCCCCAGCGGAAGCAAAATCTATTCTTCGACATCAGCCCAGCAACCCAGGATACGACTTCCCGGCACCCGTCAAGGATTCACTTTCCTAGACAAAAACATACATAAAACATCACATACATCATTATAGCATGCATAGACGCATCATATCCTACGAATCTCATTTATGTTGAGAACATCATTACTTGATCCATATCATGCATTGCATATGGCTGACTTTTACATTTCAGGAAAGATCCAGTTAAAGTTCTCAAGCTACATTTCAAGACCTAGACCGGTTCAGTTAAATCGACCCTAAGATTTTCCTGATGCTTATCTAGTCAAAGGCCTTCTCTGGTTCAGTCAGATCGACCCTAAGATCTCCCTGATGCTTATCCAGTTGAAGATATTTCAAGACCTAGACCGGTTCAGTTAAATCGACCCTAAGATTTTCCTGATGCTTATCCAGTCAAAGGCCTTCTCTGGTTCAGTCAGATCGACCCTAAGATCTCCCTGATGCTTATCCAGTTGAAGACATTTCAAGACCTAGACCGGTTCAGTTAAATCGACCCTAAGATTTTCCTGATGCTTATCCAGTCAAAGGCCTTCTCTGGTTCAGTCAGATCGACCCTAAGATCTCCCTGATGCTTATCCAGTTGAAGATATTTCAAGACCTAGACCGGTTCAGTTAAATCGACCCTAAGATTTTCCTGATGCTTATCCAGTCAAAGGCCTTCTCTGGTTCAGTCAGATCGACCCTAAGATCTCCCTGATGCTTATCCAGTTGAAGATATTCCAAGACCTTGTCCGGTTCAGTTAAATCGACCCTAAGATTTTCCTGATGCTTATCCAGTCGGAGGCCTTCTCTGGTTCAGTCAGATCGACCCTAAGATCTCCCTGATGCTTATCCAGTTGAAGATATTCCAAGACCTTGTCTGGTTCAGTTAAATCGACCCTAAGATTTTCCTGATGCTTATCCAGTCGGAGGCCTTCTCTGGTTCAGTCAGATCGACCCTAAGATCTCCCTGATGCTTATCCAGTTGAAGACATTTCAAGACCTAGACCGGTTCAGTTAAATCGACCCTAAGATTTTCCTGATGCTTATCCAGTCAAAGGCCTTCTCTGGTTCAGTCAGATCGACCCTAAGATCTCCCTGATGCTTATCCAGTTGAAGATATTTCAAGACCTTGTCCGGTTCAGTTAAATCGACCCTAAGATTTTCCTGATGCTTATCCAGTCAAAGGCCTTCTCTGGTTTAGTCAGATCGACCCTAAGATCTCCCTGATTCTTATCCCAGTAGAAGACACCCAAGATTTTTCTCAACGAGCGTTGTTGAAGTTAAAATCGCCCAAGGTTCTCTTACCATTCATGCTAAGGTAGTAACCATCCCTGGTTCTTTCATCGTCGTTTGAAGCTCCAGACTCAGCTCCTGTAACCAGTCAGGACACATCTATACCAGGCATCTAAAAATCAGCTCCTGCAACGTGTCAGGTACTCATTTTCTGTTTTGCAGGTATACAGGTTCTCGCCAAGGAATCTCTTACGCAATCAAACATCCAGATGGCATCTATAAGCCCATTCCACCATCACTGCCACTATGTGAGCGCAAATTTCTGGGCACTCTAGTGTCCAATCATCTTCTACCCTCGGATTACGAAAGGCACGTCAGCCAATCTGCATCCTCAGGTCTAAGAAGATTGAACAGGGGCAACTGTTGTACCCCAAAATTTGCCCTCCCATATTCTTCAAGAAATTGCCAAGCCAAGTCACAAAATTCCCCAAGGGTTGCACAGTGCAAGGGTCTCCTATACAGTCAAAATTAGGGTTTTGAGTCTGATCAAGAAAAGGAAGTGTTCAAAGGCTCAATCAAGTCTCATATGCTTACAAACATGGTCAAGCATCCTCATATCAAGTTTCAAGGCATTCAGCTCAAAATTGCACAATCAAAACCCTAAATTGCACTACAGTCAACTGTAAGGGCAAAATGGTCATTTGACAGTCAAAAGTTCAAATTTTTGGTCAACATATCATTTTGAAGCCACAAACATCATTTGATCAATGCTTGATCATGATTCTCAAAATTTGGCTCAGAAAATCATCAAGATGCAAAAGTTTCCTTATTTGGACAGTTGAAAAAGTCAACTGAAATTGACCAGGGCATAACTTTCACATGGATTATCAGAAAAATTCCATCCAAAGCTCATTTTGAAGAGAAAGACATTTCCTACAACTCATCTTCATACTTCAAGTCCAAGAAATGCTCTCACAAAAAGTTATCAATTTCAACATTATAGGTCATTTTCAAAAGTCAACAAAAAGGGACTTTAAGTCAAAGGCCATAACTTGAGATTGGAAAATCAAAATGACATGGGACCAAAGGCATTGGTTAAAGGACTCAAAGACCTTTCCAAATTGTCCAAGAACATGAGAAAAGCTTAAAAATTGAGCAAGTTATGCCTTGTAGAAGTTGGGAAATTTTTGTGAAATGGCAAAAGTCAACTATCCTTGAAACTTCCATTTTTGACAAAAGGGCCCACTTTCTTCCACTTGATTCAGCCTTGTCATGCCACACACGTGTCCCATGATTAATTTCAAGATCAAACATTGATTTTTCTATTTTATTTAATTTTTATTAATTTAATTCATTTTAAATCTTTAATAATTCAAATAAAATTTAAAAATCAATGGAATAGTGTCATTTGAATTTGGATAGCTTCCATATATCATGTGCCAGCTCACAAACTCATGCTAGGGTTAGATTGTACACCAAGTCTTGGTTTTGCTTAAAAAAAGGAAAGTTGGTTAATGGTGAAAAACCTAGGACTAGTTCTCTCATGGGCATGGATCAAGGCCAGCTAATGACCTAATTCCCTTCCCTCATAAGTGCTGAGTCAAAACCTAATGCCCACACACTGAATGCTGCGCAGGAGACACCATTGCCAACTTGAAAAAATAGCCATAAAACTCAAAACTGAAATCCTTGTTTGAGGTGGATTCAAGGCACAAAACCTATTCCAAAAGCTTCCTTGGCAATCCCTGAACGCATTCCAATCCCTACTATCAACTCAAACCTCAAGAATTGGTAAAACAAACTCAAACTGTACAGCAAAAAAACTCATAATCGTATATCATCTTTTAAGCATTTTTACAACATTCTATTCATGGAATCATGTTTGTTTTGAGCTTCTGAAACTAACCATTGTGTTTGATTGAATTTTTGCAAGCCATACGCGATTATGCCATGACTGCTTTTTAGGGTTTACAGAGTTTGAAAATTGGGGTTTCCCAAACCAAGTAAAATTAGGACTCAAGGCCATGACCATTAGCATCAGTGTATCTGGACGAACAGAAATCACCTATCGCGCCCAATTTATGGGTACCATAGCGCTAGTCGCTATTTTCTTGAAGCCGGTCTAAGAAAGCGCTAAAAAACCGTTGCTTATAACATTCATGTTTCAGGAAAAACAAAACTGGGCGAGGAAGATGATGTGTTGGCAAGCATTGGTTGGGTCTTTTAAAATTACGCGCGTTTTTTCAGATAACTAACCAATTTTCTTTTATATTGATTAATAGCTATTATATATTAAAAGAAGTTGAAGTGGTTCAGTGGCGCAGGAAGTGGTTAGCAATGCTAGTGACCTGGGTTCGAGTCCCAGGTCTTGATATTTTCCATGTTATTTTCCAATTCATGTTCACCTATGCTTCAAGGCTGCAGACGCACCATATTCCATCATCATCAAGCCAGCCACGCGTCCTGGGAGATCAATCAAAGGGTTCAGATTCAATGCATATGGTAAACGCTGGTCAACTTGGCCACACGCTACGCAAAAAGTCAATGGACCCATGTCTTATTGGGCCAGGATTTCACCATCAAAACCTCCATATTGGGACTTCCACCCCCCCTGGTTTGCTTTCATAATTTTTTTTCTTTTTTCTCCTTATTCTTGTTTTAATTCTAATTTTTATTTTAATCACTGTTTATTTAATTAATTATTTTTTTTCAAAATACAAAACACATAAAAAACTCAAAAAAGACAGAATATAATAAATAATATTGATTTTCATATTTTCTTATAAATAATTGTATGTAAATTAATTAATTTAAATTAGGTTTAATTTTATTTCTTTTCACAATAAAAATATAAAAAATATAGACTTAGGTTTAATAAATTTTATTCCTTTAATTTTTTTTCTTTTTTTTCTAATAATATTATTTATTTATTTTTTAATTAATTGTACATAAAAAATTAGGTTTAATTTAGGTTTCAATTTAATATTTTCACAATAAATTTAAAAGCTATTAGAATTAGGGTTTGCCTTTTAGTTTAACTCTAAATTAATTCCTTTTCTCATCAAATATCTAAAAAACACAAAATACCAAAAAACATTCTTTTTTAAATCTTTAATTTTAATTCCTCATTAATTCTAATTAATTAATTCATTAACTTTAAATATTTTTGCAAAAGGGTCCAACGCCCTAGTTTTGTTTTTAATTCCTTTATTTCGCGTATTTATTTATTTCGCTCAAATAATTATGTATCTCTCCCAAAGCGTTGTAACTTAAACTTCTCGCGCTTTTATTTCTTTTGCTCTATTTACTTTCCGTCAAATCGGGTCCGGTTTAATTTTGGCGATGTGGACCCGCGCCATTTGTAATAGTCTTAGATTTACTTTTCCCGCAACTTTTAACTGTTAACAAAAGCATGAAAGAATGTATGGACTTAAAATAAAATCAAGCGTAGAACACCAATGAACATGACAAGACAAATATCAATGAAAACGATACACGAATCGCACACACCACCCCTAGGGTACGCCTCACTGTTGCCTTGCCTTTCGAAAGGTGATCGTCGAGTAGAGGATGTCTTAGTAAGTCCTCATGATCCGGGAACCTGGCATGAGGGTAGCTTCTAAGGTGTCTTCCCATTGCTCCGGTGATCACCATGTCCCTACAAACTCGAATTGACCCGAACACCTCCAACGGTGGTGCTACCTACCTCTCAATGGTGGGATGGCACTACTTTAAAGGACATTTACACAGACGAATTCCTTAGGGTAGGTAGACGACTCATGGATACTTGCTCTCTTCAAAACAAACTGAAATCTTTTCACACCGACACTTTTCAAAAGCTTTCAAAGCAATTTTTTCAAACACTCTGACGTACGAGTCGAACTGAAATTTTTCAAAGAAACTTTTTAAAACCCACAGTTGAAAAGCGAACAAAACATTTTGAAAACACAATGAGCAAGTATCTAAGAGCCCATGGATAACCATGGATAGAAAGGGTGCTAACACCTTCCCTTTCTATAACCTACCTCCCGAACCGAGAGCAATCTCTTTAAGGAATTTTTCTGTGCTTTTGTCCTTTCCATTTGGAGAAAATAAAAGACGGTGGCGACTCTTGCTTCCGCGACATTTCGCGAACCAGCTTTAAAACAGTCAGTTCCAGATCCACCGATCACAGAACTGGCGACTCTGCTGGGGACTAAACTTAAAGTGAGGTGTACCTTAGGGCTAGTTCATAAGTGTGTTTTCAATTGTTTTCCTTGTGTGCTTTAAATTGTGGGTTGCTTGGGAGTTCTATAGATCCTAACCCGGATCTGGGGATACCTTTCTTAGAAAGTAGCAACAAGGCTGTGAGGGAACTGTGCGGGGTATACCGACATGGTTGAAGCAGTCTGCTACGTTGATGTGGCACTTTGGTGTGTACCGGTAACCCTTGAGTTCAGTCAAGGAGAGTACGGGGCCTCCATGGGGTGTCATGAAGCATCAACAGACCTTAGGAACCTTAATTGAACCATCTTGGCCTCTTTAGGGTAGTGAGATAACTGACTTTGGTGCAGTCCGAGGTTGGTTGATACTCGATACTACACTCAATTGAGGGTTGCTTTCCTGGAATATTTCGGTCGCCAGTTCAGTGGTTAAATCGAAACGATGAACAATGAAAGCAATCCCGTGATATTGGGAACCTTAGAACCCGGTTACTTTGATTAGGACAGGTTGAACTCACCAACTTCAAGAGGGTACTACCCAGACCCCATGCTGGCCTTAAACCTTAAGGGCTTGTCTTGTGTGCCTTGTGTGCCTTACATATCTGTGGTGTGTTTAATCATAACATCATGACATCATCCAGCATCATATGCATTAACTAACCATTTCAGGGGTTCGAATTTTCATCTTTGTTCTTGTTTTGTAGGACATGGAAACTGTTCGTAGAAAGACAATTCAAATCAGTCTTGTAAGGGTACCTCCTCAGCTTAAGGAGCTTATATCCAGGATTCCCGAGAACTCTTCATTCAGTGAAAGGCATGGAAGCCTCATCAGCTTGGTCAACACCAACATTGAGGAAGATATGATAAAGGTCTTGTTCCAGTTCTTTGACCCTCTGCATCACTGTTTTACCTTCTTGGATTATCAGTTGGTACCTACATTGGAGGAGTTCTCCCGGCTCCTGAAGATCCCTATCCTTGATCAGCTACCCTTCAACGGTACAAAAAAGGAACCTAAGCTTGAAGAGATTGCTAAAGCCTTGCACCTACAGTCATCTGACCTCAAGGGACATTGGGAAGTCAGAAGTGGTATTAAAGGGTTCTTAGCCAGGTTTCTGTTTGAAAAGGCCTATGAATGTTGGAACTCCCTTGACTTGCAAGCTTTTGAAGAGGTTGTGGCCCTCCTTGTTTATGGTTTGGTGTTGTTCCCTAACCCAGATCAGCTCATTGATATCAGTGCTGTCCAGATCTTTATGTCCAGGAATCCTATACCTACGTTGCTGGGGGACATCCTTCACTCATGTTACACTCGAACCATGAGAAAAAGAGGTGTCCTTATGTGTTGCACTCCTCTCCTGGGAAGGTGGTTTATTTCGCACCTTCCACGATCAGTCCTGAAGAATGAGCGGGGTTTGAGATGGTCACAACGGTTGATGACTCTTACACATGCAGATATACATTGGTGCCCTAGGTCCAGAGAAGATGTCACTATCATTGATCGTTGCGGGGAGTATCCTAATGTTCCTTTACTTGGAATCAAAGGGGGTATTACTTATAGCCCATGCCTGGCTTGGAGACAATTTGGTTACGCTCGGAGGGATGGTCCTCATGACATGTTAATTCCTGACATAGTTTTTGACTTCGACAACGATACTCAAGGACTTCGCCAGAGATTTATCAGAGCCTGGAGGATGCCTAGTAGGATAGACAGCAAGACACTGGGGCACATGAACTCCATCCCTTTGGAGCCTTACCTTAAGTGGGTACGAGCCCGCTCTCAGAAGTTAGTAATGCCTTATCCTCACATGCTTCCAGTAATCAAAGAGCCTGCCTTGGAAGGAGAAGTGTCTCACGTTATTCAGCACCCTGATATGCCCACATCCTGGGAAGAGATGCAGAAGAGCTGGATCCAGCTTAAGGAAGAGCGGAATTCTCTTGAGACTAGTCTGCGTGCCAATGAAAAGAAGGTCTTGGAGCTCACCCGCCTGTTGCATGAGGAGAGGAACCTCAACACTTACATAGCTCCAAAGAGGATGCGCAACATATTTTGGGATTGATTTGATTTTTTGTACTTTTGCCTATGAGGCTTTGATGTATTAAACAATGATTTTCTTAATAATAACGTGTGTTCCTTTTGGTCTACAACAAATTTGAATTTTCGAACTCTTGAATGCATTGCATAAACACATATCATTCATCATGTGCATCACATGTACTCTTCTTTTCAGGTGGCTTACTGTTCTTCGCTGTTTATTTCAGCATCATGAACCCTGAATCATCAACCGAGGCATCTATCAAGGCTCTTCAGGCGCAGAACGCCCAATTTCAGGAGCTGATCAAGGGCTTGGCTCAGGGTCAACAAGAGTTGAAGACCATGCTTCTGAAGAAGACTAAGAAGAAAAAGAGGACTGTGCTATTTAACACTGGGCGCAGACTCGGGAACACCTTACAGATTGAGGCTGAAAGGACTACTCCATCTGTGGGGGAAGGTAGTCACCAAGAAAGGGAGGTCCCTACTCCTGTGGGCTCTGATACTGAAACAGACTTCAACGACGAACAGTACCCTCCTGCTGAAGACCGGTACAAGCAGCTGGAGGACAGATTAAAGGCTATGGAAGTTCAGCGGGTGCCTGGACTGGATTTCGGAGACTTGGGGTTATCTACTGGGGTGGTGATCCCACACAAGTTCAAGGCACCTGCCTTTGTGAAGTATGACGGGGCTTCCTGTCCCAAGATGCACCTCCGTTCTTATGTAAGGAAGATCCAGCCTTACACAGCAGACAAGAACCTTTGGATCCACTTCTTCCAGGAGAGTCTTTCAGGGACTCACCTCGAATGGTTCTATCAGCTGGATGGAACCAGCATTCGTAACTGGGAGGATCTGGCTACTGCTTTTTACAAGCAGTATCAATATAATTCCGACCTCGCTCCTACGCGTACCCAACTCCAGGGTATGTCGCTAGGGTCGGGTGAAGGTTTTAAGGAGTATGCCCAGAAATGGAGAGACCTGGCTGGCAGGGTGCAGCCACCATTGACGGATCGGGAGCTGGTAGATATGTTTTTAGGGACCCTGTCTGGTCCATTTTTCAATCATCTCATTGGTAATTCCTCTGCTGGGTTTACTGATCTGATCCTGACTGGTGAAAGGATCGAGGCCGGTATAAAATCTGGGAAGATACAGAAGGCTGCCTCCTCCAGTACTGAAAAGAAACCCTTCAAAAAGGAGGCTAGTGCTGTATATAGCTCCCGAAGACCAGAGCAACCTGAACGCCGCCAATCTGTCAGTGCGGTAATGATTGCCAAACCTGCTGCCGCTCCTCGGCCAACTAATCCTCAAAAGTTTGAAAGACCCCGGAGAGAGTTTACCCGGTTAAGCATGACCTTATCACAGATCCTGCCACAGTTGCTATCCACCAATTTAGTGACTGTCAGGGAGGCTCCAAAGTTTCCCAATACTGCATCCCCCAAGTTTAATCCAAATGCTCGCTGTGCTTACCACTCTGATAGCCCGGGGCATAACACAGATGACTGTTGGGCCCTAAAGAATAAGGTTCAAGACCTCATTGATGCAAAGGAAATACAGTTTGAGGCGCCCGAGAGGCCGAATGTTGTAACCGCTCCCATGCCCCAGCATGGAGTGAATGCTGTTGAGGAGGATTTGTATGTAGCTTCGGTGGATGATGTTGCTACTCCGCTGCTGACGGTCAAGAGGAATCTGTTGCTAGCCGGTTTATTTCCGGGATGTAGCGAAGGTTGCCCTCTATGTGTTGCTTCCCCTGCTGGTTGTCCTCTGCTGAAGTCAGGCGTCCAAAACCTGATAGATAGTAGAGAGATTTTGTTCAGAAAGACTGTTGTTCCTGCTGCTCCTGTTGAAGAAGTGTCAATCGTTACCATCTTCAACAACCCTTCCAAGGCTCCTTCAAAGAAGCCTGTCCAAATTTTGCCGGTTCACAAGAGTGCTCCCATCACCATTACTGTTCCGGGGCCTATCCCCTACAAATCTGATAAGGCTGTCCCATGGCACTATGGGGCGGATGTTTATGTTCTGGGTGTGAAACAAGAGTTCAACATTGATGCTGGTGTCTCCAACATCACTGGGCCTGCTAAGGTCACTCGTAGTGGAAGACTGTTCTCGCCAGACATTGCTCCTCCGGTAATTCATAGGCCTTTGGTCTTCACACCTGCCAGGGTGCCTGTTTCTCCCCCTGACCAAGTATCCACCCCTGCTACCGAGTCATCTGATACTCGGGGCAAGGGGATTGCTGCTGATGTGCCTGCCAGGACGGAGGCACCAAAGACCATTGTTGAGGCTTCCAGGCAGGAAATGGAAGAAATCCTCAAGATAATAAAGAAAAGTGATTTCAACGTTGTAGAACAGCTGGGGCACACCCCCTCTAAAATCTCCATGTTGTCACTGCTGCTGTGTTCAGAGGCCCACGCCAAGGCTCTGATTGCTTTCTTAAAAACAGCCCACGTACCCCAAGAGACGACTGCTGACCAGTTCACCGACTGTGTGGCCAACCTAACCGCTGATAATGGCCTGGGTTTCTCTGATGCCGATCTGACAGCAAAGGGGAAGAACCATAATGACGCCCTGCATGTCTCCATTGAATGCAGGGGCACTACTCTTGCTCATGTGCTGGTTGACACAGGTTCTTCATTAAATGTGCTGCCCAAGAAGGCTCTGGATAGGCTGGATTGTGAGGGTCTAGAGCTCAAACCAAGTAACATTGTTGTCCGGGCCTTTGACGGGTCCAAAAGAATGGTACATGGTGAGGTGGACATCCCCATCAGGGTTGGGTCACAGGTATTTGATTCAAAATTCTATGTGATGGACATCCATCCGTCCTATTCTTGTTTGCTGGGTCGCCCGTGGATCCACAAGGCTGGAGCTGTGACCTCCACGTTGCATCAGAAGCTCAAGTACCCGGTCAGGGGGAAGATCGTAACGGTGCAAGGGGAAGAGGAGTACATGGTCAGCCACCTCAACTCCTTCAGATACGTAGAAATGGATGGGGAGTTCATTGAAACCCCCTTTCAACATTTTGAGGAAGTGCCACAAACTTTGGCAGCAGCAGAAGCAGTGGATGAAGAGGTTTCTCCTTTGAAGATGGCCTCCTTAAAGGACGCCCGGGCTGTGATCGAAAGAGGTGAATGTGCAAACTGGGGCAAGCTCCCTGATCTTACTCCTAAGACTAACAAGTTTGGGCTGGGTTTCACCACAGAAGCTCAGAAAGCAGTGCGCAAGGCGAGAATTGGAAGACCTCCTGTGCTCATCACTCACTCAGAAGTGAATGCTGTTGGAGAGGAAGACGAAGTGGAAGAGTCAGAGTTCGATAGCTGGATCTACCCGACGACCAACGGTGGATTGACCAATTGGACTGCTAAAGACTTTACACCCATAACTTTTGTTCCCCAGTAATGAACTTCTTTGTTTTGGATTTGTAATAAACAATAATTTGAAACTATATGGCCCGGTGTCTTACCCGGGGCACCGTGGTTTTGTTTATGAGGGCTTTTGTTTGTCACTGTCATATATCATAAATAAAAGCATTGGACGTTTTTCACATTTCAAATTTTGCGCTCCTTTTCTTTCCTTTCTTTACATATTGCAAAACAGCTGTATTTACACACACACTCACTCATACAGGTTTCAATCCACTCTGGATCTCATTGGTAACGATTCTGCTACTGCCAATTATGACTTCGAAAATCCGATCAACTTAGCCGAAGACGAAGGTGAAGATGATTGCGAAGTGCCTGGTGAACTTGCAAGACTGTTACAACAGGAAGAGAGGGCAATTCAACCCCATGAAGAGCCAGTGGAAATAATAAACTTGGGTACTGAAGAAGACAAGAAAGGGGTAAAGATTGGTGCCAACCTAGAGCTCAGCGTGAAGCAACGGTTGACTCAGATGCTGCATGACTATAAGGAGATCTTTGCCTGGTCCTACGAAGATATGCCCGGATTAGATACCGACATTGTGGTCCATCACTTACCAACTAAAGAAGATTGCCCTCCGGTTAAGCAAAAGGTCCGCCGCATGCGTCCAGAGATGTCTGAGAAGATTAAAGCCGAGGTTATGAAGCAGTTTGATGCCGGGTTTCTTGCAGTGACTTCTTACCCTCAGTGGGTTGCTAATGTGGTGCCGGTACCTAAGAAGGACGGCAAGGTCAGAATGTGTGTCGATTACAGGGATCTGAACAGGGCCAGCCCCAAGGATGACTTCCCTCTACCTCACATTGATGGCCTTGTTGATAATACAGCTCAGCATAAAGTGTTCTCTTTTATGGATGGTTTTTCAGGCTACAATCAGATCAAGATGGCTCCTGAAGACATGGAAAAGACTACATTTGTTACTCAGTGGGGCACCTTCTGCTACAAAGTCATGCCTTTTGGACTAAAGAATGCTGGGGCAACCTACCAACGTGCCATGGTTGCTTTATTTCATGACATGATCCATCATGAGATAGAAGTGTATGTTGACGACATGATCGCTAGGTCCCAGACTGAGGAAGAACACCTTGATCATCTGCAGAAACTGTTTGACCGTTTGAAACTGTACAAGCTGAGGTTGAACCCGAACAAGTGCACCTTCGGGGTAAGATCTGGAAAGTTGCTAGGCTTCGTGGTAAGTGACAAGGGAATTCAAGTGGACCCTGCTAAAGTCAAAGCCATTCAAGAGATGCCAGTTCCTAAGACAGAGAAGGAAGTCAGAGGCTTTCTAGGACGTCTGAATTACATTGCTCGGTTCATCTCACACCTAACTGCTACCTGTGAACCAATCTTCAAGCTGCTGAAGAAAGATCAGGTAGTACGTTGGAATGATGAATGTCAGGCTGCTTTTGACAGAATCAAAGAATATCTCCAAGAACCACCCATCCTTATGCCACCAGTTGAAGGGAGACCTTTGATACTTTACCTGACAGTGCTTGATAATTCAATGGGGTGTGTGCTGGGGTAGCATGACGAGTCTGGCCGAAAAGAGCATGCCATTTATTACCTTAGCAAAAAGTTTACCGACTGCGAGACCCGATACTCACTGCTTGAGAAAACTTGCTGCGCTTTGGTATGGGCTGCTCGCCGGCTGAGACAGTATATGCTGACTCACACTACCTTGTTGATCTCAAAAATGGATCCTATAAAGTACATATTCGAAAAGCCTGCTCTGTCTGGGAGAATTGCAAGATGGCAGATGATCTTGACGGAATACGACATTCAGTACACGACCCAAAAAGCCATCAAGGGAAGTGTATTGGCAGACCACTTAGCACATCAACCTGTGGATGACTACCAATCGATGAACTTCGAGTTTCCGGATGAAAGCATTATGATAGTAACTGACTGTGAAGTACCTGGATCGGATGAAGGACCTGAACTAGGATCCCGATGGTCTATGCATTTTGACGGAGCATCCAACGCTTTGGGAAATGGTATTGGCGCCATCATCATATCTCCACAAGGTACTCATACTCCACTCACCGCCCGGCTGTGTTTCAACTGTACCAACAACATGGCGGAGTATGAGGCGTGTATCATGGGTCTTCAAGCCGCGATCGACCTGAGGATCAAATTTCTGAGTGTCTTCGGAGATTCCGCTCTTGTGATCAATCAGATCAAAGGAGAGTGGGATACGAAACATCCAAACTTGATTCCTTACAGAGAATGTGTGTTGACCCTGATCCCCTACTTCACAGAGATAACATTTGAGCACTTTCCAAGAGAAGAGAATCAGTTGGCGGACGCGTTAGCTACAATGTCTTCAATGTTCAAGGTCAAATGGGATAATGAGGCTCCCCGGATCATCATCTGGAAACTGGACGAGCCGGCATACTGTTGTGATCTCGAAACTGAATTGGTGACTGAGAAGCCTTGGTACCACGAAGTGAAGAGATATCTGGAAAATCAGGAATACCCTGAAGGCGCATCTATCAACGATAAGAAATTCCTGAGAAGATTCGCAGCCAAATTCTTCCTTAGCAACAACATCTTGTACAAGCGAAACCATGATTCAACCTTACTGCGTTGTGTGGATAAAACTGAAGCAGAAAGAATCATGGAAGAGCTACATGAAGGGACCTTTGGTACACATTCCAGTGGACACACTATGGCTAAGAAAATCCTACGGGCAGGATATTACTGGTCCACAATGGAAGCTGACTGTTACCAACATTCCAAGACATGCCACAAGTGCCAGATTTATGCAGACAAGGTGCATGTTCCTCCGGTCCCCCTGAATGTTCTGACTGCGCCTTGGCCGTTTGCAATGTGGGGCATAGACATGATCGGCGAGATTAAACCTACGGCATCTAATGGACATCGCTTCATCCTAGTGGCAATTGATTACTTCACGAAGTGGGTTGAGGCAGCATCCTATGCCACGGTAACCAAGACTGTTGTAGCACGGTTCATTCGGCATAACCTGATCTGTCGGTACGGCGTCCCTGAGAGAATTATTACAGACAACGGTACCAATCTGAACAATAAGATGATCGCTGAGCTTTGCGAACAGTTCAAAATACAGCACCACAATTCTTCTCCTTACAGACCGAAGATGAATGGGGCTGTAGAAGCAGCAAATAAGAACATCAAGAAAATCGTGCAGAAAATGACAGTGACTTATAAAGATTGGCATGAGATGTTACCGTTTGCTCTACATGGGTACCGTACCTCAGCCAGGACGTCAACCGGGGAAACTCCTTTCTCTCTGGTTTATGGTATGGAGGCAGTCTTGCCGATCGAAGTGCAAATACCCTCTCTCCGGATAATGAAGGATGCAAATCTGAAAGAAGATGATTGGATCCAGACACGACTGGATCAGCTCAACCTTATTGATGAAAAGAGACTTGCTGCTATCTGCCATGGTCAGACGTATCAGAAACGGATGATCAGGGCATTTAACAAAAAGGTCAGACCACAGGAGTATCAAGTTGGGGATCTGGTAATCAAGAGAATCATCCTTCCTCAGAGTGATCCAAGGGGCAAATGGACCCCTACGTACGAAGGGCCATTTGTGGTTAAGCATGTGTTCTCAGGAGGAGCAATGATATTAACCAATATGGATGGTGACGACCTTCCTCACCCCGCCAATGCAGACATAGTTAAAAAATACTACGCATGAAAAAAGACCCGCTAGGCTGACATGCCTAGGCAAAAATTAGGGCTTCCCGTCGAACCAAAAGGGTTCGGGCAAAATGAAGGGATGAAAATGAAAAATCTGTACACCCGGCAAGTCGAAAACCTGAAAAGGCGGCTTGGGCAAAAATGGATATCCCGGTGGACTGAAAACCCGAAAGGGCGGTCCAGGCAAAATTAGGGATAAAAGCGTAATGCTATGTCTCATTGATCACTTTGCATCCAGAATCCAGTATCTACATCAAGATCAGACGGCATCGATCAGTCAGCTTCACCTTCAACCAAGGTCATCAAGTGATGAGACGCTCGGAGTTATAAAGGCAATAGCAGAGTTGAAACCCAGTGGATCATTCATTTCACACAGCTGTTTTATTTTCTTTTGTACAAAATTTATATAAACTCTTTTGTTCGGCGGCGTACCTCTTACTAGGACGCCAGCCTCTTGTACACAAAATGCCTATTCAGGCCATTCAAAATCAATACAAATATATTTTCAGTTAAACGTGCCAAGTGTTTTTCTTTTTCTGTTTTGTTTTGCGAAGAACGTCCAAGGTTCAATTTGTGATATATGCATTGACAATAATTTGCTAACTCATAAATATTTGCATACGAAACAAAAGAATTAATTACAGGGGACATTAGAAACAGGGGCAATAAGGAGTTGTCTAGGCAATCTAATTGTTCTATCCTCCAAAGTACCAAGGTAGGTTCAGCTAAAGAACATAACCAGGCATCTTAAATTCCCCCAGAGAGTGAGACAGCAAGCAGTATACTCTCCTCAAGCAAAACAATCATCAACCTTAAAGAAGTTGGGTGTCCTCCCGCAGATCTCAACATTCCCCAGCAGCATATATTCTAAACAAGCATCCCCGGTAGTCTTGGTCTAAAGATTGTTCCCCGGCGGCATACATCAACATTCAAAGGAATCACTTCCCCAGCATATCAAAATTCCCCAGGAGAGTCCAATTAGTTTCCCCAGGAAAGATGGAATTCATATCCCCAAGCAATAAGCTTATCCCCAGTAGATTCTGGAAGCTTATCCCCTCGCAGAGCACAAATGCGTCGTCCGGCTTTATTCAAAGAGTTGTTTCCTTAACAGGATATAACTGGGTTATCCTCAGCCAAAAGCCACGGAAAGAGTGTCGTCGACAAAGTCTTCCTATCCCCAGCAAACTATTATCAACACTCAGCAAAGCATTTCTCTCCCCACAGAGTATTGCTTCCCAGCATGGCCGCTAGAGTATTTTTTCTCCCCGCAGAATCTACCATTTGCCAAGTTTATTCCGCAACGGAGTCATCTTCCGGTATTCTTGCAGTTATCATCCCCAGCGGAAGCAAAATCTATTCTTCGACATCAGCCCAGCAACCCAGGATACGACTTCCCGGCACCCGTCAAGGATTCACTTTCCTAGACAAAAACATACATAAAACATCACATACATCATTATAGCATGCATAGACGCATCATATCCTACGAATCTCATTTATGTTGAGAACATCATTACTTGATCCATATCATGCATTGCATATGGCTGACTTTTACATTTCAGGAAAGATCCAGTTAAAGTTCTCAAGCTACATTTCAAGACCTAGACCGGTTCAGTTAAATCGACCCTAAGATTTTCCTGATGCTTATCCAGTCAAAGGCCTTCTCTGGTTCAGTCAGATCGACCCTAAGATCTCCCTGATGCTTATCCAGTTGAAGATATTTCAAGACCTAGACCGGTTCAGTTAAATCGACCCTAAGATTTTCCTGATGCTTATCCAGTCAAAGGCCTTCTCTGGTTCAGTCAGATCGACCCTAAGATCTCCCTGATGCTTATCCAGTTGAAGACATTTCAAGACCTAGACCGGTTCAGTTAAATCGACCCTAAGATTTTCCTGATGCTTATCCAGTCAAAGGCCTTCTCTGGTTCAGTCAGATCGACCCTAAGATCTCCCTGATGCTTATCCAGTTGAAGATATTTCAAGACCTAGACCGGTTCAGTTAAATCGACCCTAAGATTTTCCTGATGCTTATCCAGTCAAAGGCCTTCTCTGGTTCAGTCAGATCGACCCTAAGATCTCCCTGATGCTTATCCAGTTGAAGATATTCCAAGACCTTGTCCGGTTCAGTTAAATCGACCCTAAGATTTTCCTGATGCTTATCCAGTCGGAGGCCTTCTCTGGTTCAGTCAGATCGACCCTAAGATCTCCCTGATGCTTATCCAGTTGAAGACATTTCAAGACCTAGACCGGTTCAGTTAAATCGACCCTAAGATTTTCCTGATGCTTATCCAGTCAAAGGCCTTCTCTGGTTCAGTCAGATCGACCCTAAGATCTCCCTGATGCTTATCCAGTTGAAGATATTTCAAGACCTTGTCCGGTTCAGTTAAATCGACCCTAAGATTTTCCTGATGCTTATCCAGTCAAAGGCCTTCTCTGGTTTAGTCAGATCGACCCTAAGATCTCCCTGATTCTTATCCCAGTAGAAGACACCCAAGATTTTTCTCAACGAGCGTTGTTGAAGTTAAAATCGCCCAAGGTTCTCTTACCATTCATGCTAAGGTAGTAACCATCCCTGGTTCTTTCATCGCCGTTTGAAGCTCCAGACTCAGCTCCTGTAACCAGTCAGGACACATCTATACCAGGCATCTAAAAATCAGCTCCTGCAACGTGTCAGGTACTCATTTTCTGTTTTGCAGGTATACAGGTTCTCGCCAAGGAATCTCTTACGCAATCAAACATCCAGATGGCATCTATAAGCCCATTCCACCATCACTGCCACTATGTGAGCGCAAATTTCTGGGCACTCTAGTGTCCAATCATCTTCTACCCTCGGATTACGAAAGGCACGTCAGCCAATCTGCATCCTCAGGTCTAAGAAGATTGAACAGGGGCAACTGTTGTACCCCAAAATTTTCCCTCCCATATTCTTTAAGAAATTGCCAAGCCAAGTCACAAAATTCCCCAAGGGTTGCACAGTGCAAGGGTCTCCTATACAGTCAAAATTAGGGTTTTGAGTCTGATCAAGAAAAGGAAGTGTTCAAAGGCTCAATCAAGTCTCATATGCTTACAAACATGGTCAAGCATCCTCATATCAAGTTTCAAGGCATTCAGCTCAAAATTGCACAGTCAAAACCCTAAATTGCACTACAGTCAACTGTAAGGGCAAAATGGTCATTTGACAGTCAAAAGTTCAAATTTTTGGTCAACATATCATTTTGAAGCCACAAACATCATTTGATCAATGCTTGATCATGATTCTCAAAATTTGGCTCAGAAAATCATCAAGATGCAAAAGTTTCCTTATTTGGACAGCTGAAAAAGTCAACTGAAATTGACCAGGGCATAACTTTCACATGGATTATCAGAAAAATTCCATCCAAAGCTCATTTTGAAGAGAAAGACATTTCCTACAACTCATCTTCATACTTCAAGTCCAAGAAATGCTCTCACAAAAAGTTATCAATTTCAACATTATAGGTCATTTTCAAAAGTCAACAAAAAGGGACTTTAAGTCAAAGGCCATAACTTGAGATTGGAAAATCAAAATGACATGGGACCAAAGGCATTGGTTAAAGGACTCAAAGACCTTTCCAAATTGTCCAAGAACATGAGAAAATCTTAAAAATTGAGCAAGTTATGCCTTGTAGAAGTTGGGAAATTTTTGTGAAATGGCAAAAGTCAACTATCCTTGAAACTTCCATTTTTGACAAAAGGGCCCACTTTCTTCCACTTGATTCAGCCTTGTCATGCCACACACGTGTCCCATGATTAATTTCAAGATCAAACATTGATTTTTCTATTTTATTTAATTTTTATTAATTTAATTCATTTTAAATCTTTAATAATTCAAATAAAATTTAAAAATCAATGGAATAGTGTCATTTGAATTTGGATAGCTTCCATATATCATGTGCCAGCTCACAAACTCATGCTAGGGTTAGATTGTACACCAAGTCTTGGTTTTGCTTAAAAAAAGGAAAGTTGGTTAATGGTGAAAAACCTAGGACTAGTTCTCTCATGGGCATGGATCAAGGCCAACTAATGACCTAATTCCCTTCCCTCATAAGTGCTGAGTCAAAACCTAATGCCCACACACTGAATGCTGCGCAGGAGACACCATTGCCAACTTGAAAAAATAGCCATAAAACTCAAAACTGAAATCCTTGTTTGAGGTGGATTCAAGGCACAAAACCTATTCCAAAAGCTTCCTTGGCAATCCCTGAACGCATTCCAATCCCTACTATCAACTCAAACCTCAAGAATTGGTAAAACAAACTCAAACTGTACAGCAAAAAAACTCATAATCGTATATCATCTTTTAAGCATTTTTACAACATTCTATTCATGGAATCATGTTTGTTTTGAGCTTCTGAAACTAACCATTGTGTTTGATTGAATTTTTGCAAGCCATACGCGATTATGCCATGACTGCTTTTTAGGGTTTACAGAGTTTGAAAATTGGGGTTTCCCAAACCAAGTAAAATTAGGACTCAAGGCCATGACCATTAGCATCAGTGTATCTGGACGAACATAAATCACCTATCGCGCCCAATTTATGGGTACCATAGCGCTAGTCGCTATTTTCTTGAAGCCGGTCTAAGAAAGCGCTAAAAAACCGTTGCTTATAACATTCATGTTTCAGGAAAAACAAAACTGGGCGAGGAAGATGATGTGTTGGCAAGCATTGGTTGGGTCTTTTAAAATTACGCGCGTTTTTTCAGATAACTAACCAATTTTCTTTTATATTGATTAATAGCTATTATATATTAAAAGAAGTTGAAGTGGTTCAGTGGCGCAGGAAGTGGTTAGCAATGCTAGTGACCTGGGTTCGAGTCCCAGGTCTTGATATTTTCCATGTTATTTTCCAATTCATGTTCACCTATGCTTCAAGGCTGCAGACGCACCATATTCCATCATCATCAAGCCAGCCACGCGTCCTGGGAGATCAATCAAAGGGTTCAGATTCAATGCATATGGTAAACGCTGGTCAACTTGGCCACACGCTACGCAAAAAGTCAATGGACCCATGTCTTATTGGGCCAGGATTTCACCATCAAAACCTCCATATTGGGACTTCCACCCCCCCTGGTTTGCTTTCATAATTTTTTTTCTTTTTTCTCCTTATTCTTGTTTTAATTCTAATTTTTATTTTAATCACTGTTTATTTAATTAATTATTTTTTTTCAAAATACAAAACACATAAAAAACTCAAAAAAGACAGAATATAATAAATAATATTGATTTTCATATTTTCTTATAAATAATTGTATGTAAATTAATTAATTTAAATTAGGTTTAATTTTATTTCTTTTCACAATAAAAATATAAAAAATATAGACTTAGGTTTAATAAATTTTATTCCTTTAATTTTTTTTCTTTTTTTTCTAATAATATTATTTATTTATTTTTTAATTAATTGTACATAAAAAATTAGGTTTAATTTAGGTTTCAATTTAATATTTTCACAATAAATTTAAAAGCTATTAGAATTAGGGTTTGCCTTTTAGTTTAACTCTAAATTAATTCCTTTTCTCATCAAACATCTAAAAAACACAAAATACCAAAAAACATTCTTTTTTAAATCTTTAATTTTAATTCCTCATTAATTCTAATTAATTAATTCATTAACTTTAAATATTTTTGCAAAAGGGTCCAACGCCCTAGTTTTGTTTTTAATTCCTTTATTTCGCGTATTTATTTATTTCGCTCAAATAATTATGTATCTCTCCCAAAGTGTTGTAACTTAAACTTCTCGCGCTTTTATTTCTTTTGCTCTATTTACTTTCCGTCAAATCGGGTCCGGTTTAATTTTGGCGATGTGGACCCGCGCCATTTGTAATAGTCTTAGATTTACTTTTCCCGCAACTTTTAACTGTTAACAAAAGCATGAAAGAATGTATGGACTTAAAATAAAATCAAGCGTAGAACACCAATGAACATGACAAGACAAATATCAATGAAAACGATACACGAATCGCACACACCACCCCTAGGGTACGCCTCACTGTTGCCTTGCCTTTCGAAAGGTGATCGTCGAGTAGAGGATGTCTTAGTAAGTCCTCATGATCCGGGAACCTGGCATGAGGGTAGCTTCTAAGGTGTCTTCCCATTGCTCCGGTGATCACCATGTCCCTACAAACTCGAATTGACCCGAACACCTCCAACGGTGGTGCTACCTACCTCTCAATGGTGGGATGGCACTACTTTAAAGGACATTTACACAGACGAATTCCTTAGGGTAGGTAGACGACTCATGGATACTTGCTCTCTTCAAAACAAACTGAAATCTTTTCACACCGACACTTTTCAAAAGCTTTCAAAGCAATTTTTTCAAACACTCTGACGTACGAGTCGAACTGAAATTTTTCAAAGAAACTTTTTAAAACCCACAGTTGAAAAGCGAACAAAACATTTTGAAAACACAATGAGCAAGTATCTAAGAGCCCATGGATAACCATGGATAGAAAGGGTGCTAACACCTTCCCTTTCTATAACCTACCTCCCGAACCGAGAGCAATCTCTTTAAGGAATTTTTCTGTGCTTTTGTCCTTTCCATTTGGAGAAAATAAAAGACGGTGGCGACTCTTGCTTCTGCGACATTTCGCGAACCAGCTTTAAAACAGTCAGTTCCAGATCCACCGATCACACTCGGTGATCATTTTATTATTGAGATTTGTACCACTGTCCATAATGATCCTCTCTGGTACACCATATCGACAAATCAGATTGTGCCGAATAAACCGTGCCACAACATTCTTGGTTACAGTAGCAAAGGAAGCTGCTTCAATCCACTTCGTGAAGTAATCAATAGCTACCAGGATGAAGTGATGCCCGTTGGATGCAGTAGGTCTGATCTCGCCGATCATGTCGATGCCACACATTGCAAAAGGCCAAGGTGCTATCAAGACGTTCAGAGGAACTGGAGGTATGTGCACCTTATCAGCATATACTTGGCACTTGTGACAGGTCCGAGAATGCTGATAACAGTCGGCTTCCATTGTGGACCAGTAATATCCTGCCCGTAGGATTTTCTTTGCCATGGTGTGTCCACTGGAATGAGTTCCGAAGGTACCTTCATGTAGCTCTACCATAATCCTTTCTGCCTCGTTCTTATCCACACATCCCAGTAAGGTCGAATCATGGTTACGCTTGTAAAGAATGCCATTGCTGATGAAGAATTTCGCCACAAACCTCCTCAGAAACTTTTTATCATTAACAAATGCACCCTCGGGGTACTCTTGAGCCTCAAGATACCTTTTTACCTCGTGAAACCAGGGTTTATCTGCTACCTCTTCAGTCTCAATGTCACAGCAATGTGCGGGTTCGTCCAACCTTTCAATGGTAATCTGGGGAGCCTTGTTGTCCCACCTGACCTTGAACATAGAAGACATCGTAGCTAGCACGTCTGCCAACTGATTCTCCTCTCTAGGGAAGTGGTCAGAGGTTATCTCCTCGAAGTGCAGAAGCAACGTCAACACATACTCTTTGTAAGGAATACGATTTGGGTGTTTCGTATCCCACTCGCCTTTGATCTGACTGATCACGAGAGCGGAATCTCCGAATACACTTAAGAACTTAATCCTTAGGTCGATAGCTGCTCGAAGACCCATGATGCACACTTCATACTCCGCCATGTTGTTGGTGCAGTTGAAACATAGTCGGGCGGTAAACGGAGTATGAGAGCCTTCAAGAGATATAATCACTGCGCCAATGCCATTACCCAAAGCGTTTGAAGCTCCATCAAAGTACATAGACCATCGGGATCGCTCCTCAGGTCCTTCATCCGGTCCAGGTGTCTCACAGTCAGTCACTATCATTATATTTTCATCCGGGAATTCGAAGTTCATAGACTGGTAATTATCCACTGCCTGATGTGCCAGATGATCTGCCAACACACTTCCCTTGATTGCCTTTTGGGTCGTGTACTGGATGTCATACTCAGTCAAGATCATCTGCCATCTTGCTATTCTTCCGGATAAGGCAGGCTTCTCGACGGTATACTTGATTGGATCCATCTTTGATATCAATAGAGTGGTGTGAGTCAGCATATACTATCTCAGCCGGCGAGCAGCCCATGCCAAAGCGCATCAAGTTTTCTCGAGCAACGAGTATCGGCTCTCGCAGTCGGTAAACTTTTTGCTAAGGTAATAAATAGCATGCTCTTTTCGGCCAGACTCGTCATGCTGCCCCGACACGCACCCCATTAAATTATCGAGTACTGTCAAGCATAGGATCAAAGGTCTCCCTTCAACTGGAGGCATCCGAATAGGTGGCTCTTGGAGATATTCTTTGATCCTTTCGAAAGTGGCCTGACATTCATCGTTCCATCTTACCACTTGATCTTTCTTCAGTAGCTTGAAGATTGGCTCACAAGTAGCGGTCAGGTGTGAGATGAATCGGGAAATGTAGTTCAAGCGTCCCAAAAAGCCTCTGAATTCTTTTTCGGTTCGGGGAGCTGGAATTTTCTGGATAGCCTTCACCTTTGCAAGGTCCACTTGAATACCTTTATCACTAACGATGAAACCCAACAGCTTACCAGACCTCACTCTGAAGGTGAATTTGTTCGGGTTTAACCTCAGCTTGTACAACTTCAACCTGTCAAATAGCTTCTGGAGATGGTCCAGATGTTCTTCCTCAGTCATGGTCCTTGCAATCATATCATCAACATATACCTCAATCTCATGATGGATCATGTCGTGGAACAAGGCGACCATGGCGCGCTGATACATTGCCCAACATTCTTTAATCCAAACGACATGACCTTGTAGCAAAAGGTACCCCATTGAGTAACAAAGGTTGTCTTCTCCATATCTTCGGGAGCCATTTTAATCTGATTATAACCGGAGAAACCATCCATAAAGGAGAAGACCTTATGTTGTGCGGTGTTGTCTACCAGAACGTCGATATGAGGCAGAGGGAAATCATCCTTGGGGCTCGCCCTATTAAGATCCCTATAGTCAACACACATTCAAACCTTACCATCCTTTTTCGGCACTAGAACCACGTTGGCAACCCACTGCGGATAAGAAGTAACTGCTAGAAAACCAGCATCAAACTGTTTCATAACCTCAGCCTTGATTTTCTCAGACATCTCTGGGCGCATTCGGTGAACTTTCTATTTCACTGGAGGACAATCTTCCTTGGTTGGCAAGCGGTGAACCACAATATCGGTATCCAACCCAGACATATCTTCATAAGACCAGGCAAAGATCTCAACGTAGTCACGGAGCATCTGAATCAACCGTTGCTTAACACTAGGCTCCAGATTTGCACCGATCTTGACCTCTTTCTTGTCTTCCTCCGTAACTAGATTCACTGATTTCACTGGCTCTTCATGCGGCTGTGTAGCCCTCTCTTCCTGAAGTAACAGTCTAGCAAGTCCACCAGGCACTTCGCAATCATTCTCACCTTCATCCTCGGCTTGGTTGATCGGACTTTCGAAGTCATAACTAGCAGTAGTAGAGTCGTTATCAGTGGGATCCAGAGTGGATATAGACCTGTATATGTGAGTGTGTGTAAGACAAATAGCTGTTTTTGCAAGATAGAAAAGAAAGAACAAGAAGCGCAAAATTTGTAATGCAAAAGACGTCCAATGCTTTTATTAATGATATATGGAAATGACACATAATAAGCCCTCAAACAAAGCCACAGTGTCTCGGGTAAGGCACCAGGCCGTAAAGTTTAAAATTGTTTGTTACAAACTTAAAACAAAAGTCTTATTACTGTGTAATAAAAGAAACAGGCATAGAATCCTTCGTCGTCTAATTGCTCAAACCGCCATTGGTAGTTGGATAAATCCAGCTGTCAATATCAAACTCTTCTTCATCATCCCCGATAGCGTTCACTCCCGCGTCATGTTTGGGCATAGGTGCCGTTATGACATTAGGCTTTTCCGGCACTTCAAATTCATTTCCTTAGCTTCAATCAGATCCTGTACCTTATTCTTCAAGACCCAGTAGTTATTCGTATCATGCCCCAGGCTATCAGAGTGAAAAGCACAACGGGCGTTCGGATTATACAGCAGTGATGTAGTATTGGGATTCTTTGGGGCTTCCCTCAGAGTCACCAAGTTGGTCTTTAACAACTACGGCAGAATTTGAGACAGGGTCATACTGAGCCGAGTAAATTGTCTTTGCGGTCTCTCTTCTCTTGGTTGATTATTGCATTGTGGGACAACAACAGGCCTTGATATAACCACCTCATTAACCGCTTGGCGACGCTCAGGTCGATTCTGGTTTCTAGAGCTGTAGACTGCACTAGACTCCTTCTTGAAGGGCTTCTTTTTTGTGCTTGACGAAGCACCTTCTGTATCTTGCCGCTCTTGATACCGACTTCAACTCTCTCCCCAGTCATTATGAATTCAGTAAAACCAGACGATGAACTTCCGATCAAGTGATTGAAATACGGACTAGACAAGGTCCCAAGAAACATATCCACCAACTCCCTATCAGCCAGAGGGTTTGTACTCTCCCAGCAAGATCCCTCCATTTTTGAGCGTAGTCCTTAAAACCTCCGCTCGCACCCATAGACATACCCTAAAGTTGGGTACGCGTGGGAGCAAGGTCGGCATTATATTGGTACTGCTTGTAAAAAGCAGCAGCAAGGTCCTCCCAATTACGAACGTTAGCTCCTTCCAGTTGGTATAACCATTCAAGTTGAGTCCCTAAAAGACTATCTTGAAAGAAATGAATCCAGAGGTTCTTATCAGCAGTATATGGTTGGATCTTCCTTACATACGAGCGGAGGTGTAACTTTGGGCAGGAGACCCCGTCGTACTTAGCAAAGACCGGTGCTTTAAACTTGTGGGGAATCACTACCCCAGATGCCAAACCCAAATCTTCTAAGTCCAACCCATGTACCTTATACATGTCCTCAGCCGGAGGATACTGGTCTTCATCAAAGTCAGTCTCATTGTCAGAAACCACAGGGCTAGGAGCCGTCCTTTCTTCTTGATTTTCTCCCCCTCCAGATGAGTGAGATAAATCAACATCCTATCTCAATCTGTTCCCGAACCTGTGACCTATATTCAGGAGGACCGTCTTCTTCTTCTTCTTCTTCTTCTTATCCTTCAAGATAAGAGTCTTCAAATCTTGCTGACCCTTGGCCAAGTTCATGAACATTTCTTGGAACTGGGCGTTTTGAGCTTGTAGAGCCTTGATGGCTAGATTAGTTGATGTTTCAGAAGACATGATTGCTGAAATAAACAGCGAAGAAGATGAGAAACCTGTAAGGGTACCTGTAATGAGGTAGGTGCATGGGAATGGCATGCGTATGATATGATTTCAAAGACTTTGGAGATTCAAGTTTGTAAGCCAAAATAAACACACTTTTATTAGATAAAAACTTGAAATCAATGTTTAACAAATGCCTTTAAGGCGTTACAAAAAGGAATATTGAAAAGTAAGTCTAAACTGAAAGCAATAAAAGACATCAGCGCTCCCATGGTCGTTTTCCTTTGGTGCTGACATAGTCGTTGAGGACCCTCTCATTCTCCAGCTGCCTTGTAAGCTTCAAGATCTTCCGTTCCTGCTCATGATACTTCTCTCTGTAAGTATCCCGTTCTTCCCTTAGCTGGATCCAAGACCTCTTTAATGCCCCAATGTCAGTAGGCATGTATGGATAGAGGACTGTACAAGGAACCCCTTCTTCATCAGCACGCTCAACAATCACCGGTAAGACAGCTTCATACGGCATCCCCAACTTCTGAGCATGGGCTCGAACCCACCGGAGATACGGTGGCATCGAGAGAGAAGTCTTCATGCCTAACTAATATGGATCAGACATGTTCACCCTATCCCAAGCTCGTATAAATCTGCGGCGATCTCCCTCAACATCTCCCATGAAGTCAAAGACAATGTTTGGAAGTAGCAACTCATGAGGTCCGTCCTTCCTAGCTCGCCCAAACTGTCGTAAGGCCAAACAAGGATTATAGGTGATCCCTCCTCTAATTCCAAGTAATGGAACGTTGGGGTATTCCCCACAGCGATCAATAACAGCTACTTCTTCCATGTCTTTAGTACTCCAGATGATGTCCGTGTGAGCAAGGGACATAATCCTGTGGGCCCAACCCATGCCTTCCTCGTTCTTCAAAACAGATTTGGGGAGGTGAGAAATAAACCACCTCGCCAACAATGGTGCACAGCACATGAGAGTTCCCAGTTTCCGAGCAGTACGGGCATAAAGAGCATGCAAAATGTCACCCAAGAGAGTGGGTACTGGATTACGGGACATGAAGATCTTCACTACATTCACGTCGACAAAGGAATCTGAATTTGGGAACAGGACCAGGCCATAAATAAGAAGAGCCAAGATATCTTCAAACACTTGAAAGTCCAAACTGTCCCAGAACTGATGAGCCTGATTGTTGTACCCCAAAATTTGCCCTCCCATATTCTTCAAGATTTGTCAAGATCAATCTTCAAATGGATCAAGGGGTTGCCTAGTCAAACATCCTCCTAAGCCAGTCAAAATTAGGGTTTTGGTTCTTGCAAAGAATTTGAGGTTTTCAATGGCTCAATCAAGTCCCATAGGCCCTATGTACATCGTCAAGCATCTACATGTCAAGTTTCAAGGTTCACAATGCCAGTTTGCACAGTCAAAAGCCCTAGTTGCTCCACAACCAACTGTAGGGGCAAAGTGGTCATTTTACAGTCAAAAGTCAAAATTTTTGGTCAACATCTTATTTGAAGCCACAATCATCATTTGATCAAGTCTTGATCATGATTCCACAAGAATGGCTCAAAAATCATCAAGATGCAAAAGTTTCCATTTTGGGACAGTTGAAAAGTCAACTGTAACTTGACCAGGGCATAACTTTTTCATGGTTCATCAGAAAAATCCCATCCAATGCTCATTTTGAAGGGGAGGACACTTCCTACAACTCATCTTCACATTCCAAGTCCAAGAAATGCTCTCACAAAAAGTTATCAATTTCTACATTATAGGTCATTTTCAAAAGTCAACAAAAAGGCATTTTAAGTCAAAGACCATAACTTGAGATTGGTAAATCCAAATGACATGGGACCAAAGGAATTGGTTAGAGGACTACAGGACCTTTCAAAAATGTCCAAGAACATGTTCATATGATCAAAATTGAGCAAGATATGCATTGGAGAAGTTGGGAAATTTTTGTGAAATGGCAAAAGTCAACTATCCTTAAAACTTCAATTTTTGACAAAAGGGCCCACTTTATTCCACTTGATTCAGCCTTGTCATGCCACACATGTGTCCCGTGATTAATTTCAAGATCAAACATTTATTTTTCTATTTTATTTAATTTTTATTGATTTAATTCATTTTAAATCCATAATAATTCAAACAAAATCTAAAAATTAATGGAATGGCATCTTGGTGACTTGAATGACTTTTATATGTCATGTGCCAGCTAACAATTTCGTGCCAAGCCTTTTGGTGCACAAAATCTTGAATTTGAACCAAAAATGAAAGGTTCTTTAATGGTGGTCAACAAGAATCCCAAACTTAATTGCACAAGGATACAAGCCCAGCTGCTGACCTAATTTCATTCACACATACATAAGCAAGCATTACAAACCTAATTCAGGACCCAAGCATTGCACAAACGGCCAAAAGCAAAACTGAAAATTGTCCAAAAAGTGTGAGATCAAAAATAGAGTTGCAGACATTTCCAGATCAAACTAAGCACGTGGCCCTCTTCCTTGCCATCCCCTGAAGCTAAGGCGATCACAACCACGTCCTAAGACCACCTACCAAGCGCTGTAAGTTGTCTCGAACCTTACTCTGAACATGGCAACTCAACCCCTAATCCTTGCGCCTTTTCTGTAATATTTTGGCATATTTGTGTTCACCATTAAATTTCCAGGCATCCTGTATTATTTAATTGTATTGTTGTAGCCTAGATCTCCCTACCCGAACCTAGGGTTTTGGGGGTTGCAATTTGGGGTTTTGTTTTACAGGAATAATTGATACAAGCCATAGTCATGGATGGATTTAGGAGGATGAGACGAACAGGATGATGGCCCAAGTTGGCATTTTCGTGGCCTGGAGCTCATTATAAGAGAAGGCAACAGATTTTGTTGCGGAACCGAATCCGCAGGAAAAATGTACAGGGGTTGTTGGAGAAGACGAAGGCGTGTTAGCTTTTGATTGGTCCGTTCAAACTAAAACGCGCGCGTTTTTAATTTCCAGGATATTGTTTGTTTATTTCATATAATATTAATTGTTTATTATTATAACGAATGGAAGCGATTGGCTCAGTGGTTGGGACGAACGTGCATAGACCTCTGGGACCTGGGTTCGATTCCCAGGTCCCCCAAACAATTATTTCTCCTTTTTTCCAATGCGTTCATATGCAGGATGCTGAATGATGTCCACCCTACGCCTCATCCAGATGCACACCATGTGGCCCCTATCACAGATCCAATGGCTTAGAGCAGATGACCACCATGTATCCAGTCAACACGTGCCATGGAGAGGTCAGAAAGTCAAACGCAGGCTTGGCAACCAATGGGCCTGGAAATTGCTAAGAGACCTTCAAATCTGGCCCAAACCCCCCTTGGGTTTGCATTTCATTTTTTTTATTATTTTCTCTCTTTCATTTGTTTTATTTATATTTATTGTTTTTTTTATAATTAATTATTAACCAGTAAATTAATTAACCTTTTCACAATAAAAATCAGAAAACTAATATTATTATTATTTATTAATTTCATATTATTCTTTGTAAATAAATTATAATTAATTAATTAGTTTAATTAGGCAATTTTAATCTTTTTCTTAATAAATAAAATTAATTTAGAATTAGGGTTTTGAAAATTTTAATTCCTTTTATTTTATTTTCATTAAAACATAAAAAACACAAACATTTTTTCTTTTAATTAAATAATTAATTAGTAAATTAGTTTTAATTTTAATTAATTGCAAAAAGGACAAATTCAATTCTTTTCTCAAAAAAGGGTCAAAACCCTAAAGACGTCCCGATTCAATCTTTCACGCGCGTATTTATTTTTTAATTCATTATTTTTGTATCTGCTCAGGAAATGTAATAGTTAATTAGAACCTTATCGCTTTCTTTTAATTTCTCGCATTTTTATTTTCCAAACGGGTTATGTTTTTGGCGATGTATAGACCCGCGCCTTGTAATAGCTAGATTTACCTTTTCCGCACTTTATTTTCCGCACTCTTAACTGTTAAAAAATGCATGAAAGACTTGTATGAAAAATAAAATCAATCCGTAGCTCACAAATGCATGTTCAAAGATAGACCTTAACTGAAAAAAACAACACACATGCACAGGCCACTCTTAGGGTACGCCTCACTGGTTGCCTCGAAGTGGTCGTCAAGTATAGGGTGTTTTAGAGGTCGCCCTCCTGTCTAAAGATCCAGTTTCCTCGAAACGGTTGCCTCGAATAAAAAAGGATCTAGGACACTAGGGTTACCGCTAAGGCGTCCTACTATTGCTTTGGTGACCACACATGTCCCTACTAATCGAATTGACCCGAATAACTCCAACGACGGTGCTACCTACCTCTCAATGGTGGGATAACACTATCTAAAGGACTCTTACACAGCCTAATTCCTTAGAGTAGGTAGATTTCTCCTGGGTACTTGCTCTTTCTAAAAAACAAAACAACTTTTAGTACCTACACTTTCAAAAGGTTTTCAAACAAATATTTCATACACTCTTGAGGACAGATACAAGAGTTACTTAGAAATTTTTCAAACGAAACTTTTTCAAAACCCACACACACTTGAAAAGCAAACAATTTTTGAAAACATAGAGCAAGTACCTAAGAGCCCGTGGATAACCACGGATAGAAAGGGTGCTAACACCTTCCCTTTCTATAAATCTACCTCCCGAACCGAGAAACATTCTCGAATAAGGAATTTTGCTGTGCTTTTGTCCTTTCCATGTTGGAGAACATAAAAGACGGTGGCGACTCTTGCTTACCGCGACATTTTGCGAACCAGCTTAAAAAACAGTCAGTTCTATTTCCACCGATCACAGAACTGGCGACTCTGCTGGGGACAAATAAAAGTGAGGTGTACCTTAGGATTAGACCACTCTTGTTTTCAATTGCTTGATTTGTTTGCTTTAAAATTGTGGGCCTGTCTTGGAGTTTCATAGATCCTAACCCGGATCTGGGGGATACCTTTTAGAAAGTAGCCACAAACTGTGAGGGAACTGTGCGGGGTATACCGACACGGTTGAAGCAGTTTGCTATGTTGATATGGCACTTTGGTGAGTACTGGTAACCCTTGAGTCAAGTCAAGGAGAGTACGGGGCCGTCACGTGGTGTCGCGAAGCATCAACTGACCTTAGGAACCTTACTTGACTATCCTGGCCTCTTTAGGGGTAGTGAGATGACCGACTTTGGTGCAGTCCAAAGTTGGTAGATACTCGATACTACACTCATTGAGGGTTGCTTTCTTGGAATATTTTGATCGCCATTTCAGTGGCCAAATTAAAACAATGAACATAGAAAACAACCCAATGATATTGAGCTCCTTAGAACCCGGTTACTTTTGATAGGACAGGTTTGAGCCCACCAACTTCAAGAGGGTAATACCTAGACCTCATGCTGGCCTAAACTCTAAGGGTTGTCTGGTGTGACTTGTGTGCCTTATCATGTTTTCTTTTTGTGAATACTTGTGGTGTGTCCTTATCATAACATCATAGCATCATATGCATTTACTAACCACTTCATGGGTTCAAATCTTCATCTTTGTTCTTGTTTTGTAGGACATGGAAACTATCCGCAGAAAGACAATTCAGATCAACCTTGTAAGGGTCCCTCCTCAGCTTAAGGAGCTTACATCCAAGATTCCCGAGAACTCCTCCTTCAGTGAAAGGCATGGGAGACTCATCAGCTTGGTCAATACCAACATTGAAGAGGATATGGTGAAAGTGTTGTTCCAGTTCTTTGACCCTTCGCACCACTATTTTACTTTCCCGGATTATCAACTGGTGCCTACTTTGGAAGAGTTTTCTCAACTTCTGAAAATTCCTATCCTTAGTCAACTACCCTACAACGGTACAGAAAGGGAACCAAAACTTGAAGAGGTTGCTAAAGCATTACACCTACAACCATCTGACATCAAGGGACATTGGGAAGTTAGAAGTGGTATCAAAGGATTCTTGGCAAAGTTCCTGTTTGAGAAAGCACAAGAATGTTGGAATTCCCTTGACTTACAAGCCTTTGAAGAAGTTGTGGCACTCCTTGTCTATGGGTTGGTGTTGTTCCCGAATCCAGATCAGCTTATAGATATCAATGCTGTCAAGATCTTCATGTCCAGGAACCCTATACCTACGTTGCTTGGGGACATCCTTCACTCATGTTACACTCGAACCATGAGAAAAAGAGGTGTTCTCATGTGTTGCACTCCTCTCCTGGCAAGGTGGTTTATTTCGCACCTTCCACAATCAGTTTTGAAGAACGAGCGGGGTTTGAGATGGTTACAACGATTGATGACTCTTACACATGCTGATATACATTGGTGTTCTCGGTCCAGAGAAAATGTCACTATCATTGATCGTTGCGGAGAGTTTCCTAATGTTCCTTTACTTGGAATTAGAGGGGGCATTACTTACAACCCATGTCTGGCTTTGAGACAGTTTGGATATGCTCGGAGGGACGACCCTCATGACATGTTGATTCCTGACATAGTTTTTGACTTCGACAACGATGCACAAGGACTTCGCCAGAGATTCATCAGAGCTTGGAGGATGCCCAACAAAGTGGATAGTAAGACACTGGGGCACAAGAACTCCATCCCCCTTGAGCCTTATCTCAAGTGGGTAAGAGCCCGCTCCCAGAAGCTGGTGATGCCATATCCTCATGTTCTCCCCGTGATCAAAGAGCCAGTTTTAGAAGGAGAGGTGCCCTACACCATTCAACATCCTGACATGCCAACGTCTTGGGAAGAAATGCAAAAAAGCTGGATCCAACTCAAGGAAGAGCGGAATTCTCTTGAAACCAGTCTACATGCCAGTGAGAAGAAGGTTCTGGAGCTCACCCGCCTACTGCACGAGGAAAAGACTCTCAACACCTACATCGCTCCAAAGAGGATGCGCAGTGTCTTTTGGGATTAATTATTTTGTAATGTTTTTCCCATGAGGCCCTGATGTACTGAACAAATTATTTCTTAATATAATGTGTGTTCCTTTTTGTCTACAACGAATTTGAACTTTCGAACCCTTGAATGCATTGCATAAATAGCATATCATGCATCATGTGCATAACAGGTACTCTTTTTCTACAGGTTGCTTAATCTTCTTCGCTGTTTATTTAAGAAATTATCATGAATCCTGAACCTACTACCGAGCAAGCTATCAAGGCCCTCCAGGCCCAGAACGCCCAGTTTCAAGAGCTGGTCACGAGCTTAGCCCAAGGGCAACAGGAGTTGAATACTCTGCTCTTGAAGGAGAAGAAGAAGAAGAAGAGGAGGACTGTGCTGTTTAACACTGGACAGAGGTTTGGGAATACACTGCAAAATGAGGCTGATCAGGCTACTTCCTCTGCAGGGAAAGACAGCCCCCAAGGGAGAGAGGTTCCTAGTCCCGTGGTCTCCGACAACGAGATAGATTTCAATGATGAACAATACCCTCCTGCTGAGGACAGATACAAACAGTTGGAGGACCGGTTAAATGCTATGGAGATTCAACGTGTGCCTGGGTTGGATTTTGGAGATCTAGGTTTATCTTCTGGGGTGGTGATCCCGCACAAGTTCAAGGCACCTGCCTTTGCGAAGTACGACGGGGCTTCCTGTCCTAAACTGCACCTCCGTTCTTATGTAAGGAAGATCCAACCTTACACTGCAGACAAGAACCTATGGATCCATTTCTTCCAGGATAGCCTTTCAGGGGCTTAACTCGAATGGTTCTATCAGCTGGATGGAGCCAGTATTCGAAACTGGGAGGACTTGGCTACTGCATTTTATAAGCAGTATCAGTACAATTCCGACCTCGCTCCTACGCGTACCCAACTCCAGGGTATGTCGCTAGGAACGTGTGAAGGTTTTAAGGAGTACGCGCAGAAGTGGAGAGACCTGGCTGGCAGGGTGCAGCCACCGTTGACTGACTGTGAACTCGTGGACATGTTCTTGGGGACCCTGTCTGGTCCATTCTTCAACCATCTGATTGGTAATTCTTCTGCAGGGTTTACAGACCTGATCCTGACTGGTGAAAGGATAGAAGCTGGTATTAAGTCGGGGAAGATACCGAAAGGTGCCTCCTCGAGTACTGAAAATAAGCCCTTCAAGAAGGAAGCTAGTGTTATTTTTGGTCCAAGAAGATAGAACAAACCGGAACGCCGCCAAGCTGTCAACGTGGTGGTAATTTCAAAGCCTGCTGCTGCTCCTCAGCAATATAACCAACCAAGGGGTGAGAGACCCAAAAGGCAGTACACTCGACTCAGTATGACCCTGTCTCAGATATTGCCGCAACTGCTATCAACCAATCTGGTAACTGTCAAGGAAGCTCCAAAGGTTGTGAACACAACTTCTCCAAAGTACAACCCCAACGCCCGCTGCGCTTATCACTCTGATAGCCCGGGGCATTCTACTGATGATTGTTGGGCTCTGAGGAATAAGGTTCAGGACCTTATTGATGCTAAGGAAATACAGTTCGAGGCGCCCGAAAGGCCCAATGTTGTGACTGCTCCCATGCCCCAACATGGAGTGAATGCTGTGGAAGAAGACCGATATATGACCTCCGTGGATGATATTGTTACTCCGTTGTTGACCGTCAAAAGGAACCTGTTGCTAGCCGGTTTATTTCCGGGATGTAGTAAAGGTTGCCTTCTATGTTCTGTTTCACCTGCTGGTTGTCCTTTGTTGAAGTCAGGTATCCAAAACCTGATGGATAATAAAGAGATCTTGTTCAAAAAGATTGCTGTTCCTACTACCCGTACCGAAGAGGTTTCTATTGTCACTATTTTCAACAACCCTCCTAAGGCTCCCTCAAAGAAGCCTGTTAAAATTATGCCTGTTCACAAGATTGCACCTATCATTATCACTGTTCCGGGGCCCCTCCCCTATAAATCTGACAAAGCTGTCCCGTGGCACTATGGGGCAGATGTTTATGTGCTGGGGGTAAAACAAGAGTTTGATACTAGTGCCGGTGTCAGCAACATCACTGGGCCTGCCAAGGTTACTCGTAGTGGTAGGCTGTTCTCACCAGATATTGCGCCACCTACAATTCAGAGACCTCTTATCATCACACCTGCAAGTGTGCCCACTTCCCTGCCTGACCAAGTTCCTGTTTCTACCCCTGCTGCCGAGTCATCTGACGCTCGGGGCAAAGGGATTGCTACTGATATGCCTGCCCAGACGGAGGCACCGAAGACCGTCAATGTTGAAGCTTCCAAGCAAGAGATGGAAGAGATCCTCAAGATTATCAAGAAGAGTGGTTTCAATGTAGTTGAGCAGCTGGGGCACACCCCCTCTAAAATTTCTATGCTATCACTGTTGTTATGCTCATAGGCCCATGCCAAGGCCCTGATTTCCTTCCTGAAGACGGCCCACGTGCCACAAGAAACGACTGTTGATCAATTTACCGATTGTGTGGCCAACCTAACTGCTTATAATGGGTTGGGTTTCTCTGACGCCGATCTGACTGCCAAGGGAAAGAACCATAACGACGCCCTGCATGTCTCCATTGAATGCAGGGGCACTACTCTCGCCCATGTGTTGGTAGACACCAGTTCTTCGTTGAACGTATTACCCAAGAATGCCCTAGACAGGTTGGATTGTGAGGGTTTAGAGCTCAAGCCTAGTAACATTGTTGTCCTGGCCTTTGACGGGTCGAAAAGGATGGTACATGGGGAAGTTGACATTCCAATCAGGGTTGGTTCTCAAGTTTTTGATTCTACTTTCTATGTGATGGACATCCGACCATCCTATTCTTGTTTGCTGGGTCGTCCATGGATCCACAAGGCTGGAGCTGTGACCTCTACACTACATCAGAAGCTGAAATACCCGGTCAGAGGAAAGATCGTAACAGTTCAAGGGGAAGAAGAATATATGGTCAGCCACCTCAACTCGTTCCGGTACGTAGAGATGGATGGGGAATTCATTGAGACCCCCTTTCAACACTTTGAAGAGGTGCCTCAGACATTGGCAGCAGCAGAGACTGTGACTGAAGAGGGTTCTCCTTTGAAGATGGCTTCCTTAAAGGATGCCTGGGCTGTGATTGAGAAGGGTGAGTGTGCAAACTGGGGCCGACTTCCTGATTTTACTCCGAAGACTGACAAATTTGGTTTGGGTTTCACTGCAGAAGCTCAAAGGGCTGTTCGTAAGGCAAGGATTGGAAGACCTCATGTGTTCATCACCAACCCGAGAGTAAATGCTATTAAAGACGAAGCGGAAGAATCTGAGTTCGACAGTTGGATCTACCCAACGACCAACGGTGGACCAAGCAACTGGACGGCGAAAGATTTCATACCTATTACTTTTGTCACTCAGTAATGAACTCCTTTGTTTTAAAATTGTAACGAACAATAATTTGAAACTTTATGGCCCGGTGTCTTACCCGGGGCACCGTGGCTCCATTTGTGAGGGCTTTTGTGTGTCACTTTCATATATCATTAATAAAAGCATTGGACGTTTTCGCATTTCAAATCTTACGCTCCTTTTCTTTCTTTATTATATATATTGCAAAACAGCTATATTTACACACACTCACTTATACAGGTTCCAATCCACTCTGGATCTCACTGGTAACGACTCTGCTACTGCCAGTTATGACTTCGAAAATCCGATCAACTTAGCCGAAGACGAAGGTGAAGATGATTGCAAAGTGCCTGGTGAGCTTGCAAGACTGTTACTCCAGGAAGAGAGGGCCATTCAGCCACATGAAGAGCCAGTGGAAACAGTAAATCTGGGTACTGAGACAGACAGAAAGGAAGTCAAGATTGGTGCCAATCTGGAGTCTAGTGTGAAACAACGGTTGATTCAGATGCTGCATGACTACGTGGAAATCTTTTCCTGGTCTTACGAAGACATGCCTGGGTTGGATACCGACATTGTGGTTCATCACCTGCCTACCAAGGAAGAATACCCTCTGGTAAAGCAGAAGGTCCGCCGTATGCGTCCAGAGATGTCTGAGAAAATCAAAGCTGAGGTTATGAAACAATTTGACGCCGGTTTTCTAGCAGTAACTTCTTACCCTCAGTGGGTTGCCAACGTGGTCCCAGTGCCGAAGAAAGATGGTAAGGTCAGAATGTGTGTTGACTACAGGGATTTGAACAGGGCAAGCCCCAAGGATGATTTCCCTCTGCCTCACATCGACGTTCTGGCTGACAATACTGCTCAGCATAAGGTATTCTCCTTCATGGATGGGTTCTCCGGTTATAATCAAATCAAGATGTCTCCTGAAGACATGGAGAAGACCACTTTTGTTACTCAGTGGGGCACCTTTTACTACAAGGTCATGCCTTTTGGGTTGAAAAATGCTGGGGCAACCTACCAATGTGCCATGGTTGCTTTGTTTCATGACATGATCCATCACGAGATCGAAGTATATGTCGACGATATGATTGCAAGGTCCCAAACTGAGGAGGAACACCTTGACCATCTACAGAAGCTGTTTGACCGTCTAAAGTTGTACAAGCTGAGGTTAAACCCAAACAAGTGCACCTTTGGGGTGAGATCTGGAAAATTGCTAGGCTTCGTCGTGAGCGATAAAGGTATTCAAGTGGACCCTGCCAAGGTGAAAGCCATACAAGAGATGCCAACTCCCAAGACAGAAAAAGAAGTCAGAGGCTTTCTAGGACGGCTGAACAATATTGCCCGATTCATCTCGCATCTAACTGCTACCTGTGAACCAATCTTCAAGCTGCTGAAGAAAGATCAAGTAGTACGTTGGAACGATGAATGTCAGGCCGCTTTCGACAGAATCAAAGAGTATCTCCAAGAACCACCCATTCTTATGCCACCGGTTGAAGGGAGACCTCTAATCTTATACTTGACAGTACTGGACAACTCAATGGGGTGTGTGCTGGGGCAGCATGACGAGTCTGGCCGAAAAGAGCACGCTATTTATTACCTTAGCAAAAAGTTTACCGACTGTGAGACCCGATACTCACTGCTCGAGAAAACTTGTTGCGCTTTGGTATGGGCTGCTCGCCGGCTGAGACAGTATATGTTGACTCACACTACTTTTTTGATTTCAAAAATGGATCCAATAAAGTACATCTTCGAAAAGCCCGCCTTGTCCAGAAGAATAGCAAGATGGCAGATGATCTTGACGGAATATGACATCCAGTACACGACTCAAAAAGCAATCAAGGGAAGTGTATTGGCAGACCATTTGGCACACCAGGCAGTGGATGACTACCAATCTATGAACTTTGAATTTCCAAACGAGAATATCATGGTAGTGACTGATTGTGAAATACCTGGACCGGGTGAAGGACCTGAGGAAGGATCCCGATGGTCTATGCACTTTGACGGAGCCTCAAACGCTTTGGGTAACGGTATTGGCGATGTGATCATATCCCCTAAAGGCACTCATACTCCACTCACTGCCCGACTATGTTTCAACTGCACCAACAACATGGCGGAGTATGAAGCATGTATTATGGGTCTTCAAGCTGCAATTGACTTAAGGATCAAGTTTCTGAGTGTCTTCGGAGATTCCGCTCTCGTGATCAATCAGATCAAAGGCGAGTGGGATACGAAACACCCAAATCTTATTCCTTACAAAGAGTATGTGTTGACGTTGATTCCCCACTTCGAGGAGATAACTTTTGAACACTTCCCAAGAGAGGAGAATCAGTTGGCGGACGCGTTAGCTATGATGTCTTCTATGTTCAAAGTCAAATGGGACAACGAGGCTCCCCGGATCATTATCTGGAAATTGGATGAACCTGCACATTGCTGTGATCTTGAGGCTGAAGAGGTAACTGAAAAACCCTGGTATCATGAAGTAAAGAGATACCTGGAAGCTTAAGAATACCCCGAGGGTGCATCTGTTAACGACAAGAAGTTCCTAAGAAGATTCGCGACAAAGTTCTTCCTCAGCAATGACATTCTATACAAGCGAAACCGTGATTCAACCTTACTGCGCTATGTGGATAAGACTGAAGCAGCAAGGATCATGGCAGAGCTGCATGAAGGTACCTTCGAAATGCATTCCAGTGGACATACCATGGCAAATAAAATCCTTCGGGCAGGATATTTCTGGTCTACAATGGAAGCCGACTGTTATCAGCACTCTCGGACGTGTCACAAATGCCAGATCTATGCTGACAAGGTGCACATTCCTCCAGTTCCTCTGAACGTCTTGACAACATCTTGGCCTTTTGCAATATGGGGCATTGATATGATCGGCGAGATCATACCTACGGCATCCAATGGGCATCGCTTCATCCTGGTAGCGATTGATTACTTCACAAAGTGGGTTGAAGCAGCTTCCTACGCTACGGTAACCAAGAACGTCGTGGCACGGTTCATTCGGCATAATCTGATCTGTCAATATGGTGTGCCTGAGAGGATCATTACGGACAATGGTACCAATCTCAATAATAAGATGATCACTGAGCTCTGCGAGCAATTCAAGATACAGCACCACAACTCTTCTCCCTACCGGCCGAAGATGAATGGGGCTGTAGAAGCAGCTAATAAGAATATCAAGAAGATTGTGCAGAAGATGACAGTGACGTACAAAGATTGGCACGAGATGTTACCGTTTGCTCTTCATGGGTACCGTACTTCAGCAAGGACGTCAACAGGGGCAACTCCCTTTTCCTTGGTCTATGGCATGGAGGAAGTCTTGCCTATTGAAGTCCAGATACCCTCTCTCCGAATAATGAAGGATGCAGGTTTGAGCAAAGATGACTGGATCCAGACTCAGCTTGATCAGTTAAACCTAATCGACGAAAAGAGACTCACCGCTATTTGTCATGGTCAAACGTACCAAAAACGGATGATCAAGGCATTTAACAAGAAAGTCAGACGACAAGAATATCAAGTCGGAGACCTGGTAATCAAGCGCATCATTCTTCCTCAAAGTGATCCCAGGGGCAAATGGACCCTTACGTACGAAGGGCCATTTGTGGTTAAACATATCTTCTCAGGAGGAGCTATGATTCTAACCACCATGGATGGTGACGACCTTCCTCACCCTGCCAATGCAGACATAGTAAAAAGATACTACGCATGATTAAAGACCCACTAGGTTGACACACCTAGGCAAAAATAAGGGCTTCCTGGCGAACCAAAAGGGTTCGAGCAAAAATAAGGGATGAAAAATGAAAAAATCTGTACACCCGGCAAGTCGAAAACCTGAAAAGGCGGCTTGAGCAAAAATGGGTATCCCGGTGGACCGAAAACCCGAAAGGGCAGTCCAGACAGAAGTTAGGGATTAAAGCGTAATACTATGTCTCATTGGATCACCTCGCATCCAGAATCCGGTATCAACTATCAGGTTCAGACGGCACCCATCAGTCAGCTTCATCTTCAACTAAGCAGCAAAGTGATGAGACGCTTGAAGACATAAAGGCGATAGCAGAGTTGGAACCCAGTGGGATTATTTTCACATAGCTGTTTTGTTTTCTTTTCACAAAATTGTATAAACTCTATGCTGTTCAGCGGCGTTCTCTTACTAGGACGTCAGCCTCCTGTACACAAAAACGCCTATTTACAGGCAAATTCAAAATCAATACAAATCCACTTTTCCAGACAAATTGCCAATTGTTTTTCTTTTTCTGTTTTGTTTTGCAAAGAACGTCCAATGTTCATTTTTGATATATGCATTTGACATTAATTGCTAATCATAAATATTTACATGCGAAACAAAGGACTAATTATAGGTGACATCAGAAACAGGGGCAATAATGAGTTGTCTAAGCGATCTAGTTGCTCTGTCCATCAAGGTACCAAGGTAAGTTCGGCTGAAGAATGTAATCAGGATACCTTCACTCACCACAGAGTAAGACAAGATTCAACAATTCTCCCCGAGCAGAGTTGGTCTCCAATCAGCCCGAAAAGACACAGTATCTCCAGCAAGTCAGCAATACTCTCCCCAAGCAGAGTTAGTCTACTGTCGGCTTTAAGAAAGTTGGGTATCCCCAGAAAATCTCAATATTCCCCAGCGGAGTATACAGATGTTTCTAAGCAAGCATCCCCGGCAGTCTTAATATAAGATTGTTCCCCCGCGGAATACAAGACACCCTAGTGGAGCCACTCCCCAGTACAGTCCAAAAAGTTTCCCTAGGAGAGTTGAATTATCCTCCCCAGTAGATTCTGGAAGCTTATCCCCAGTAGATTCTGGAAGCTTGTCTCCTGCAGAGTACGAACGCATCTCCCCGGATTTATTCAAAGGTTATTCCCCACCAGAGCTTATAACTGGGTTATCCTCAGCTAATTACCACGGAAAGATCGTCCTCGGCGAAGTTCTTCCTATCCCCAGTGGAGTTCATCAAAATCCTCAACAGAACTTATCAACGGCATCCCCAACGGAGTTATCATCAAAATCTCAGCGAAGTACCTCTTCCCACAGAGTAATTCCCCGCAGAGTAATCTCTCAAACAAGTTTATTCCCCAACGGAGTCATCTTCTCCTACCGGTTTATTCTTCAATCATCATCCCCAGCGGAAACGAAGAACTCTACTCTTCAAACATCAGCCAGGGATTCAACAATTTCCCGACATTCGTCAAGGATTTATTTTCCTAGACGAAAATACATTCATAGACATTTCACATTTCATACATCCTGCTTACATACATGGTAAAGTGCATACTACCATATCTCTGAACATCATGACATCATGCATTTCATACATCATGACATTGCATACAACTGATGTTTTACCCTTTCAGGAAAAAGGTCAATCCAAATATGATTAATATCAACTATCGCAGTTCCAGATTCGACATCTGTATCTAGCCAGGGCATATCTATGAGTGACTGATTGTAGATTCGATACCTGTATCCAGCCAGGGCATGTCTGCATGAAGAGTTTAGAGATTCGATACCTGTATCCAGCCAGGGCATATCTGTAGACGACTAATTCAGGATTCGATTCTTGTATCTAGCCAGGGCATATCTGTGAGTGACTGATTGTAGATTCGATACCTGTATCCAGCCAGGGCATGTCTGCATGAAGAGTTTAGAGATTCGATACCTGTATCCAGCCAGGGCATATCTGTAGACGACTAATTCCGGATTCGATTCCTGTATCTAGCCAGGGCATATCTGTGAGTGACTGATTGTAGATTCGATACCTATATCTAGCCAGGGCATGTCTGCACGAAGAGTTTAGAGATTCGATACCTGTATCCAGCTAGGGCACGTCTGTAAGCAACCTTTTAAAGCTCCGGATTCGATTCCTGTATCTAGCCAGGGCACATCTGTGAGCAATTGATTGTGGATTCGATACATGTATCTAGCCAGGGCATATCTGCATGAAGAGTTTGAAGATCAACCCCTGTAACAGGCCAGGAAATTATCTTTCTTTCTCAAGTACGCAAGTTCTCGCTAAGGAATATCTTACGCGATCGACACCTCCGGATGGCATCTTTAAGCCCATCTCCACAACTATCCATTACAGTTCCAAATGGCATCTATAAGCCCATTCCCGACAAAGGTTCTGTCACACCCCCAGATGGCATCTATAAGCCCATCCTCCTATCCACCACCTCTCCAAATGGCATCTGTAAGCCCATTCCCGCCATCACATTGCTGATACCACACTATGTGAGTGCAAATTTCTGGGCACTTTAGTGTTCAATCATCTTCCACCTTCGGATCACGAAAGGCACGCAAGCCAATCTACATCCTCAGGTCTAAGAAGATTGAACAGGGGCAACTGTTGTACCCCAAAATTTTCCCTCCCATATTCTTCAAGATTTGTCAAGATCAATCTTCAAATAGATCAAGGGGTTGCCCAGTCAAACATCCTCATAAGCCAGTCAAAATTAGGGTTTTGGTTCTTGCAAAGAATTTGAGGTTTTAAATGGCTCAATCAAGTCCCATAGGCCTATATACATTGTCAAGCATCTACATGTCAAGTTTCAAGGTTCACAATGCCAGTTTGCACAGTCAAAAGCCCTAGTTGCTCCACAACCAACTACAGGGGCAAAATGGTCATTTACAGTCAAAAGTCAAAATTTTTGGTCAACATCTTATTTTGAAGCCACATCATCATTTGATCAAGTCTTGATCATGATTCCACAAGAATGGCTCAAAAATCATCAAGATGCAAAAGTTTCCATTTTGGGACAGCTAAAAAGTCAATTGTAACTTGACCAGGGCATAACTTTTTCATGGTTCATCAGAAAAATCCCATCCAATGCTCATTTTGAAGGGGAGGACATTTCCTACAATTCATCTTCAAATTTCAAGTCCAAGAAATTCTCTCACAAAAAGTTATCAATTTCTACATTATAGGTCATTTTCAAAAGTCAACAAAAAGGCATTTTAAGTCAAAGACCATAACTTGAGATTGGTAAATCCAAATGACATGGGACCAAAGGCATTGGTTAGAGGACTTAAGGACCTTTCCAAAATGTCCAAGAACATGTTCATATGATCAAAATTGAGCAAGATATGCATTGGAGAAGTTGGGAAATTTTTGTGAAGTGGCAAAAGTTAACTATCCTTAAAACTTCAATTTTTGACAAAAAGGCCCACTTTCTTCCACTTGATTCAGCCTTGTCATGCCACACACGTGTCCCATGATTAATTTCAAGATCAAACATTTATTTTTCTATTTTATTTAATTTTTATTGATTTAATTCATTTTAAATCCATAATAATTCAAACAAAATCTAAAAATTAATGGAATGGCATCTTGGTGACTTGAATAACTTTTATATGTCATGTGCCAGCTAACAATTTCGTGCCTAGCCTTTTGGTGCACAAAATCTTGAATTTGAACCAAAAATGGAAGGTTCTTTAATGGTGGTCAATAAGAATCCCAAACTTAATTGCACAAGGATACAAGCCCAGCTGCTGACCTAATTTCATTCACACATACATAAGCAAGCATTACAAACCTAATTCAGGACCCAAGCATTGCACAAACGACCAAAAGCAAAACTGAAAATTGTCCAAAAAGTGTGAGATCAAAAACAGAGTTGCAGACATTTCCAGATCAAACTAAGCATGTGGCCCTCTTCCTTGCCATCCCCTGAAGCTAAGGCGATCACAACCACGTCCTAAGACCACCTACCAAGTGCTGTAAGTTGTCTCGAACCTTACTCTGAACATGGCATCTCAACCCCTAATCATTGCGCCTTTTCTGTAATATTTTGGCATATTTGTGTTCACCATTAAATTTCCAGGCATCCTGTATTATTTAATTGTATTGTTGTAGCCTAGATCTCCCTACCCGAACCTAGGGTTTTGGGGGTTGCAATTTGGGGTTTTGTTTTACAGGAATAATTGATACAAGCCATAGCCATGGATGGATTTAGGAGGATGAGACGAACAGGATGATGGCCCAAGTTGGCATTTTCGTGGCCTGGAGCTCATTATAAGAGAAGGCAACGGATTTTGTTGCGGTACCGAATCCGCAGGAAAAATGTACAGGGGCTGTTGGAGAAGATGAAGGCGTGATAGCTTTTGATTGGTCTGTTCAAATTAAAACGCGCGCGTTTTTAATTTCCAGGATACTGTTTGTTTATTTCATATAATATTAATTGTTTATTATTATAACGAATGGAAGCGATTGGCTCAGTGGTTGGGACGAACGTGCATATACCTCTGGGACCTGGGTTCAATTACCAGGTCCCCCAAACAATTATTTCTCCTTTTTTCCAATGCGTTCGTATGCAGGATGCTGAATGATGTCCACCCTACGCCTCATCCAGATGCACGCCATGTGGCCCCTATCACAGATCCAATGGCTTAGAGCAGATGACCACCATGTATCCAGTCAACACGTGCCATGGAGAGGTCAGAAAGTCAAATGCAGGCTTGGCAACCAATGGGCCTGGAAATTGCTAAGAGACCTTCAAATCTGGCCCAAACCCCCATTGGGTTTACATTTCATTTTTTTAAATTATTTTCTCTCTTTCATTTGTTTTATTTATATTTATTGTTTTTTTTAATTAATTATTAACCAGTAAATTAATTAACCTTTTCACAATAAAAATCAGAAAACTAATATTATTATTACTTATTAATTTCATATTATTCTTTGTAAATAAATTATAATTAATTAATTAGTTTAATTAGGCAATTTTAATCTTTTTCTTAATAAATAAAATTAGTTTAGAATTAGGGTTTTGAAAATTTTAATTCCTTTTATTTTATTTTCATTAAAACATAAAAATCACAAACATTTTTTCTTTTAATTAAATAATTAATTAGTAAATTAGTTTTAATTTTAATTAATTGCAAAAAGGACAAATTCAATTCTTTTCTCAAAAAAGGGTCAAAACCCTAAAGACGTCCCGATTCAATCTTTCGCGCGCGTATTTATTTTTTAATTCATTATTTTTGTATCTGCTCAGGAAATGTAATAGTTAATTAGAACCTTATCGCTTTCTTTTAATTTCTCGCATTTTTATTTTCCAAACGGGTTATGTTTTTGGCGATGTATAGACCCGCGCCTTGTAATAGCTAGATTTACCTTTTCCGCACTTTATTTTCCGCACTCTTAACTGTTAAAAAAATGCATGAAAGACTTGTATGAAAAATAAAATCAATCCGTAGCTCACAAATGCATGTTCAAAGATAGACCTTAACTGAAAAAAACAACACACATGCACAGACCACTCTTAGGGTACGCCTCACTGGTTGCCTCGAAGTGGTCGTCAAGTATAGGGTGTTTTAGAGGTCGCCCTCCTGTCTAAAGATCCAGCTGCCTCGAAACGGTTGCCTCGGATAAAAAAGGATCTAGGACACTACTATTGCTTTGGTGACCACACATGTCCCTACTAATCGAATTGACCCGAATAACTCCAACGACGGTGGTACCTACCTCTCAATGGTGGGATAACACTATATAAAGGACTCTTACACAGCCTAATTCCTTAGAGTAGGTAGATTTCTCCTGGGTACTTGCTCTTTCTAAAAAACAAAACAACTTTTCACACCTACACTTTCAAAAGGTTTTCAAACAAATATTTCATACACTCTTGAGGACAGATACAAGAGTTACTTAGAAATTTTTCAAACGAAACTTTTTCAAAACCCACACACACTTGAAAAGCAAACAATTTTTGAAAACATAGAGCAAGTACCTAAGAGCCCGTGGATAACCACGGATAGAAAGGGTGCTAACACCTTCCCTTTCTATAACTCTACCTCCCGAACCGAGAAACATTCTCGAATAAGGAATTTTGCTGTGCTTTTGTCCTTTCCATGTTGGAGAACATAAAAGACGGCGGCGACTCTTGCTTACCGCGACATTTCGCGAACCAGCTTAAAAAACAGTCAGTTCTATTTCTACCGATCACACTGATCAACCAAGAACTTAACCAAAAAGCTTTTTATCCCACTCCGAGTTTCCCAATTAGACACCACATCAACCCTTGTAAGATGGAGGGATGAGGCAATATCCTCCGGCCTAGGAGCTGTCTCCAAACCTGTAAATGGGGTCTGCTCTAGAATAGGGATGCCAAGTAGGTCAGAGAACTCCTCCAAAGTAGGGACCAACTGATAGTCTAGGAAGGTGAAGCAGTGGTACAATGGATCAAAGAACTGGAATAAGACGCTCATCATTTGTTTATCCAGCTTGGAAGTGACTAGACTGAGGAGGTGACCATGCCTTCTGTCAAAAGAGGAAGTGTCAGGAACCTTGGAAACCAAATCTCTAAGATGAGTAGGAATCTGTACAAAGCTGATCTGAAGAGTGTTTCTACGCATGGATGCCATGATCTGCAAAACAGAGCAAAGATGAATCCCATTGGTCTTTGAAATGGTTAGTCCAATGCAATATGCATGCAATGTCGTGATGCATGATGTCATGATAAAAACACACCACAGGTATTCACAGATAGCAAACATGGTAAGGGCAAACAAGTCACACAGTAGCCCTTAAATTTCAGGCTGGCATGGAGTTCAGGTACTACCCTCTTTCAGTTTAGTTGGTTCAACCTGCCCTAGTAATAGTAACTGGGTTCTAGAGGATCTCAATATCACTGACCACCCTCGATCGGTCATAATTCCAGTTTAGCAACCTTTTCTTGCGGCCAGAATCATCGCGAGAGTTTGGTCTCAATGAGTGTAGCATACTGCTACTTTTTTATGGCCAAGTTGGTCAATTATAGGTTCTAAGGTCAGTTGGTGCTTAATGACCCCTTAGCAGCCTCATATTCTCCTTGTTTCGCCATAAGGGATATCGGTACAAACTAAAGTGTCACACCAATGTAGCCACTGCTTCAACCATATCGGTCTACGCTGTACAGTTCCCTCACAGTCTATTGCTACTTACCTAAAAGGTATCCCCCATATCTGGGTTAGGATTTATAGTAACTACAATTCAAACCCACAAAAATAAAGCAAACAGATTAAACAATTGAAAACAATATGAACTAATCCTAAGGTACACCCCACTTATACTGTCCCCAGCAGAGTCGCCAGTTCTGTGATACAGTGGAAGAACTGACTGTTTTGAAATGCTGGTTTACGTTTGTTTTCGCAAAATTTCGCGGTAAGCAAGAGTCGCCACCGAATTTTATTTTATCCAACAAGGAAAGGAAAAAAGCACAGAAAAATTCCTTTTTCGAGATAATTCTGAGTACGGGGGTATATTATAGAAAGGGAAGGTATTAGCACTCTTTCTATCCGTAGTTATCTACGGGCTCTTAGGTACTTGCTCATCATTTTCAAAATTGTTTTCTTTGTGTTTGTGGGCTTTGAAAAGTTTTTGTTTTAACTTCAATTTAACTCTTGATTCTGTCTTCAAGAGTGTAATGAAGTGTTTTTGAAAACTTGTTTGTAAAGGTGTAAGTGTGAAAAAGTTTTGTTTTGATTGAGCAAGTACTTAAGAACTAATCTACCTACTCGAAAAAGGAATCGTTCTGTATTCGTTTCCTTTAGACAGCACTATCCCACTATTAGTGAGTAGGTAGCACCGCCGTTGGAGTTTGAGGGTCAATTCGAAAGAGGGACATACAGTCACTAAAGCCATGTTAGGACGTCTTAGTAATAACCCTAATGTCTTAGATCAATTATTCGAGGCAACAATTCCGAGGCAACCTATGATCTTTTAGACAAGAGGACGACCTCTAAAATATCCTATACTCAATGACTGTTTTAACGAAGGCAACCAAGTGGGTGTGTACCCTAGGAGTGCGCATGTGCGAGTGTATTGATTTCAATTATTTTTATCTTTGCACAATTAAGGGTGATCTAACTGTTTTAAATTTAGTCATTCATTCTTGTCATGCAAATCCTATTATCAAACATCAAACAGTTGAATATTTGCAGAATTTAAAGTGCAGAATTTAAACTAACTATTACAAGGCTTCGGGTATTTACATAGCCAAAAACAAACCCTTTGAAATTTAAAAGCGGTAAAAATAAATAAATGTCCTAATTTAATTATTACAAACCAGGAGCAAATACAATAACTGAATAAAAAATAAAGCACGCGAGAAAATTGAATCGAATGCGAAACTAGGGTTTTGACCCTCCTAATTAAAAGAAAATGTTTTTGTTGTTGTTTTTAATATTTTTTAAGAAAAGAAATTAAGTCCTAAAATTAAATGCTAAATTAATTAGTTATTAAATTAATGAAAAATAATTACAAGACCTATTTTTTTTATTATTTTAGGAAAGAAATAAAATAATTAAATTAATAATAAAAACCTATTGATTCTAATTGATTTTAATTATTTGCAAAAAATAAATTAAAATTATCTAACATTAATAACCTAATTAATTTAATTAATATTTATTGATGAAAAATAATAATTCTGATTTTAATTGGATAAAAAATATTTTTTGGTGATTTTTGATAAAAAAAATTAATTGTTTTATTGGTTAGTAAATAAATAAAAATAATTAAATGAAATATAAACAAAATATAAAAAGATAGAGGAAATGGGCCTGAAATTGGGGGGTGTGCCTAGCAAGAATCTGGGCCCAATGATGCTGATCCACATTGACTTTTTTGATCCTATGCGTTGCGTTTGACTGGCTTGTGGTGCACTCCCAATGGTGGCCACCAGATCTGGCCATCTGGCGCGTTGATGAGGAAGGAGTATGGTGGACATCCCGGCTTGCATGCATATTGGATCTCCTGAAATAAAATATGAAAATGGCAAATGTTGGAGGCAGGGATCGAACCCCTGACCTCCAGCCTTCCAAGACCTTAATGCTTAGTTGGCTTCCGCCAGGACATTTGTTTTCATTTGTTAATTAATCAAACATTGAAAGTAATATGTAAAACAAAAGAATATTGGAAAACAAATAAAAAATGCACGCAATAATTTGAATGGGCGAATCAGATGGATCCACGTATTCGTCTTCCTCCCTGTACCGTGGCTAAAGGTTTGAAACCCTATACCCACGGACAATGTCCGTTGCTATACCCCTGTCCACTCTCAAAATCTCGTACAGGCAATATAAACGACCACCAAGGCCATGGTTAGAACCGTCTCCTTCTTCTGAACACAACCTTACCATTCATGAAGGCTAATTGTCCCTGAAAATAAAAACCCTAAAACCAAATCCGAAACCCTAACAATGGTGGATTTCGTTACAGACCATATAAATGAAATTGAATAATGCCAAAAGTTTGCAAATTCTCTACAGGTTAAGAATATGTCATCAATTCATGTTAACAATGCCTAACTTACAAGATGCGAATTCAAGAACAAGGGTGTATCGTGATGGACTTACAGCGTGTTGTAGGGCTTGAAAACACTTGCTTTCGATTGCTTTCGCTTGTGGAGACTCTCTAGAAGCGATTGAGATCGTCAAAGAACCTTGAAACTTCCTCTAAAGGGGATTTCGAACTCACACTTTTCTTGGTATTTTTTGAAATTTTGTTCTTGCTCTACGCCTGATTTCCAACTTTGCTTTTGATCTGCACGCCCTCCTTATGTATTAGTGAAGGAATTAGGGTTGTTAAACTGATCAAAATCCTTCTCTTTCAATGCCCTTCGATTTGATTTGATTTGCTTTGAAAACCTTTTAAATTTGGTTTCTTTTCAATCTTTTTGTTCACTCTAAGGCTTGGCACGAATTTGAATGATGCTAGCTGTATAATGAAGCCTAAAATAATCACAAAATCTTTGGTTATCAATGTTTTGGATTTTTATTTGATTTATTTTGATTTAAATCAAATTAATTCAAATAAAAATCAAAATAATTAAGAAAAATAAGACATGGACAAGTGGCAAAGGCTAGAGCACGTGGGCTATGTTGCCAACCGAAAACAAGTGAAAAAGATTGGGCCCATTTTGCAAAATTTGAAGTTTTGGGGATAGTTGACTTTTGGCAATTTTGCAAAAAAGGTCAACTTCAACAATGCATAACTTCCTCAATTTTGAATCTTTGGAGGTGTTCTTGGACTTTTTAGAAATCTTGAGATGTCCTCTAAGCAACCCTTTGGTCTCATCTCATTTTGATATTCCATGCTCATGTATGAAGCTTTGACCAAAAAAGTGTTTTTGTTGACTTTTCAAAATGACCTATAATGTCCAAATTCATAACTTCTTGTGAGTGCATATTTTGAACTTGGGAGATGAAGATGGATTGTATGGAATTGCATCCTATTCAAAATGAGATTTGGATGGGTCATTTCTCATAAAGTATTAGAAAGTTATGCTTGGTCAAAGTTGGGTTGACTTTTCCTGCAAAATCCTAATTTGGCAACTTTTGAGTTTTGATGAATTATGATCAATCCTTGATGAATCATGAGCAACCCTTGATCAAATGATGAAATATACTTCAAAATTAGGATGTTGACAAAAAATCTTGAAGTTTGACTGTATGTGGGCCATAATTGACTTTTGCCCTAGCACAATCGATTTTTAGACCTTTGGGCATTTGATTGAGCAAACTTTCTCTACAAGGTTTCAAACTTGACATGGATGATCTTGAGAACATATTAGGACATTGGTGAGCACTTGGGATCACTTGGACTCAAATATCTTGATGCAACATGAAACCCTAGTTTGGGGTAGACTGTCTTAGGAGAGAGCTTGTCTGGCAACCCTTGGACTACCTTGAGCAACTTGAGGATCTTTCTTGCAATGTTTTGAGAAATATGGGAGGGAAAATTTTGGGGTACAACACCAACCCTCCATAAAGCTTCTATACCTTAAATATAATTAACCAAATACCTGTTATATTTATGTAACATCATCTTCTCCATCTTCCATAATCAAAAACTGAGGTTTGCATCTTGACTTCTCTATGCCATTTTAGTCACTCTCAACTCAAGCTAAGTATTGCATTAGCTTCCTAAGGACTCAAGGAAGCTAACATGATCATTGCAGCACCTTGAATTAAGCTCATTTGCAAAACACGAATTCCATTTTTGAGGTAAGTTTTTTGACTTTTGAAATCTTCATATAGGCATTGTTAGCTTTCCATTTTCAAAGGAAAAATGTAGATATCATTTCCCTGAAGCTGTACATGTCCATAAAATTCATTTATATTGCTTGAGTGGTGAGAATTTTAAGTTTGAACTTTCTGAAAAAGTTAGGTCAGAATTTGGTACCATTAGAAATTCTCATTCATCTTTGATTTATAGCTTATGATATTTATATGGTTGGATTCATATGAAAAATAGAGCAACTTTCATGTTTACATTTTTCATTTTTGTTGAGAAATGAGTGAGTTACAGGAATCATGGCTGGAGGTTGAAGATGAACTCATTTTTGGAACTTGTTTTGTGTTATGTATTTATTGTTTTATTTGAGTTAACGGATGTACAACCATCCTAGTGGCAAAGACAGTGCACGTTCATGGTCAAGGTCATGGGTTTAAGTCCCAGCGCTGCCTTTTGTTTTAATTTTCAACATTTTCTTCTTTTTTGCCAGCAACCATGCGTGCTTGGGCTTTAAGTCAGTGGGTCTTCCTTTTCTTGCTTCTTCTGACCCCCTTGTCTACTTATCACACACAGGCCCAACCCTTTTATTTTGTTTGTTTTTCTCCTGACTTACAAAAAACCATTAATGGGCTAGGCTTCACAAAAACTGTTGTTTTTCTAACAAACTCCCAAATCCAATTTTAAACCCCGTGACTTTTATTTTTACATTTTATTTTACTTTTCTTTATTATTTTTATTGTTATTATTATTTTTATTTTTTATTAACAAAAATCCAAAAATATTTTTATTTATTATTTACATACTTATAGTTTATTTTCTATATAAACTAAAAAAGACAAAAACATTTTCTTAAACAAACTTAATTTCTTTTTTCTTAATAATAATTAGGTTTAGGTTTAGTTATTTTCTTTTCTAATTAAAATCAACTTAGAACTTAGGTTTCTTTTAATTAATTAATTTCTATATTATTTTTATTAAACTAAAAACCTTTTCTTAAAAACCCTAAAAAATGCTTCCTAATTTAATTTCTTTTCTTAATTAACTTAGATTTAATTTTCTTAATTTAACTAATCATTTTCTTTTAGATAATTAGGTTAAAACCCTTTCCTCAAAAATCCAAACAAAAATCATTTCCTTTTCATTTACATCTTTGCACATTATATTCTTTTCAGTTCTTGTACATTATTCAATATGGTTGTAATAGATAATTAGGTTCAATTTCTTGCAATCCCCATTTGTAAATTTGTATAACCCATTCCCCTAATGATGTAATAGCGTAGTAATTTTACTTTTCGCAATTTATCACTTTCATATAAATGCTAGTAATTAGGGTTTGTATGGAAAGATAAAATTAACAAGTAGATAACCCTAATCAAAGATTAAATGCATGCAAATCAAACCTGCTATTCACACATGCACCCTTAGGGTAATTTCACTTGTTGCCTAAAAATGGTCATGTTATGCATATCTTAGCCAAAAAACAATAAAAAATACAAGATCATAGTCCCTCGACGACGCTTCAAATGTTGCCTTTCAAATGATCTTAGTCCCTCAAAAAAGAAATGCTAAGATATCTCACAATATTGCTATCATGACTATACGATGACTCACGCCCGTCTCTTTACATCCAAAGATAAGGCTTCTTATCAATCAATGGTAAGATAGCAATATCAAAGGAAAGGAGGAAATGAACAAAAGACTTTTAAGTAGGTAGAAACGTTCCTAGTTGCTTGCTCACTTTCAAAATAAACATCCTTGCTCATTTTCAAAACAAACACCAAACACTTTCAAAACATGAAATATTTTCAAAAAGTCCAACACTTTGTATACGTTCTTACAAACGAGACCCATTACAAAGTTTGCCTAAACAAAGGCGCCTTTTCAAAATACTTTCAAAAAACACCACAAAGCACATTTTAAAACAAATCAAGTGATCTAGAAAGCAACTAAGAGCCCATAGATAACTATAGATGAAAAGGGTGCTAACACCTTCCCTTTTCATAATCTACCCCCGAACTCAAGAAATAATCTCAAAGGCCTTTCTTGTTCTTTTCCACCTTTCCTTTTGGATAAAAGAAAAGTCGGTCGCGACTCTTGCTAACCACAACATTTGCAATCAAACGCAAAACATTTCAAGTCAGTTCTCCCACTGTACCACAGAACTGGAGACTCTGTTGGGGACAAACTTAAAAGTGGGGTTACCTTAGGGCTAAATCACCTTTATTTGCTTTCATTGTTTGACTTGCTTGATTTATATTTTGGTTCCTTATTTGAGCTTGCTTTTGATCCTCTACCCGAATTTGGGATACCTTATATGTAAGTAGAAATACATTGTGGAAACTGTGCGGGGTATACCGACATGGTCTAAGTAATAGCTACGTTAGTGTGACATATTTGTGGGTATCGGTAGCCCTTGAGTAGTCAAGGAGAATACGAGGCCGCTGTGTGGTGTCATGAAGCACTAACTGACTTTAGAACCTTTACTTGACCAACTTAACCATTAGGAAGTAGTGAGGTAGCCGACTTTGGTGCAGCCTGAAGTTGGTTGATACTTGATACTACACTCATTGAGATCAGACTTCTCGGGATATTTCGGTCGCCATGAAAGAGGCTTGCGCTGAAACAATGCCCGATAAGAAAGATTAGTGATATTGAGATCCCTTAGAACCCAGTTACTATTTCTAGGACAGGTTTGAGCCAACTAAACTTCAAGAGGGTACTTACCTATAAGACTCCATGCAAGCCTAAACCTAAGGACTTGTTTGCCTTGTTTGTATATGTTTACTTGTACATAACATCATAAACATCATAATATCATACTCATTCTCACTAACCATTTCAAGGATTATTGGGATTTATCTTTGTTCTGTTTTGTAGGATATGGCTTCTATCCGCAGGAATACTATCCAAGTCAATATCGTAAGGATTCCTTCTCAACTCAAAGAGTTAGAATCAAGGGTCCCTGAGAATTCTTCATTCACCAAAAGATATGGTCGCATCCTAAACTTGGTTACCTCTAGCACTGATGAAGATATGACAAAGGTGCTTTTCCATTTCTTTGATCCTCTACACCATTGCTTCACTTTTCCCGATTATCAACTTGTGCCTACTCTGGAAGAATTCTCTCAACTCTTGAGAATTCCCATTCTCAATCAACTACCTTTCAACAGACAAAAAGAGATCCAAAACCTGAAGAGATTGCCCAAGCACTACACTTGCAACAATCTGATGTCACAACTAATTAGGAAACAAGGAGTGGCGTCAAAGGGTTCTTAGCCAAGTTCTTGTTTGAGAAAGCTCAAGATTGTGGGAACTCTTTGGACTTACAAGCTTTCGAAGAAATCTTGGCCCTTCTCATCTATGGGATGGTTTTGTTTCCAAACCCTGACCAACTTATAGATGTAAATGCTATCAAAATCTTCATGTCTCACAATTTGGTGCCTACTTTGTTGGGAGATATCCTACATTCTCTCCACTCTCGCACTATGAGGAAGAGAGGGATCCTCATGTGTTGTGATCCCCTTTTGGCTAGATGGTTTATTTCACATCTTCCCCGGTCTGTGTTGAAGAACGAGCAAGGTTTGAGGTGGTCCCATAGGTTGATGACTCTTAGACATTCAAATATTCATTGGTGTTCTCGATCCTTGGAGAATGTTACTATCATCGACCGTTGTGGGGAATTCCATAATGTCCCTTTGCTTGGCATTAGAGGAGGTATCACTTACAACCCTTGCTTAGCCTTTCGACAGTTTGGTTATGCCCGAAGGGATGGTCCGCATAATATGCTCATCCAAGGAGTTGTATTCGACTACGAGAGCGACGATCAAGGCTACCGTCAGAGGCTTATACGAGGTTGGAGGATGGTAAGCAAAGTGGACAATAAAAGGATGGGATACAAGAATTCCATTCCCCTTGAGCCCTACCTTAGATGGGTACAAGCTCGTGCTCAGAAGCTCATAATTCCTTATCCCTCCATCTTACCAGTTATCATGGAACCTATGGTTGAAGGAGATATCCCGTACACTGTCCTTCATCTCGACATGCCTATTTCTCTTGAAGACTTGCAAAGGGGTTGAATTCAGCTAAAGGAAGAACGAGATACCTTCGAAGCTCAATTCTACGCTAGTGAGAAAAAGGTCTTGGAGCTTACAAAGCAGCTACACGAAGAGCAAAGCTTGAACGCCTACATTGCGCCGAAGAGGATGCGTTCGACCTTTTTATCTTAGAGATTTATTGTGTAAGCCCAAGAGGCATGTTGTAGTCATTTTGAACTAATTAATGAAATTTGACGTTTGTTCATTCTTTGTATATACAATTTTAAATTTCATAAATCCTTGAAATCATTTGCATACACATCTTCCATGCATCATAGCATAACAGGTTTTCACACGACATGTTTCCTTATCTTTCTGCTGTTTATTTCAGCAAGATGGATCTCGAGAAAACAGTGAAGGACCTACAAGCACAAAACTCTCAGTTTCAAGAGACTCTGTTGACCCTAGCCAAGGGGCAACAAGACTTGATGGTGTTGCTAGCAGCCAAAAAGAAACCAAAGAGGAAAGCCCTAATCAACATGGGTAGAAGATTCAAAGAGTCGGTCCCTCAGATCCCGGTAGTGGAAGACTCATCTGAGGAAGACGAGAATCAGATTGGAGAAGTTAGGAGTACCCAGGCTGGGTGTATCAATGATCAAGCGTCTGATGATGATGATTATTTTAACGAGCAGTATCCTCCTGCCAATGTCAAATATAAGCAGCTAGAAGATAGATTGAAGGCCGTTGAGATTCAATCCGTCCTCGGTTTGGATTTTGATGATTTGGGTTTAATATCTGGGGTTGTCATTCCCCACAAATTCAAGATACCAGTCTTTGCAAAATACGAAGGGGTTTCCTACCCAAAACTTCACCTGAAATCTTATGTGCACAAGATTCAACCACACACCGCTGACAAGAAACTCTGGGTTCACTTTTTTCAAGAAAGCTTGGCTGGGACGCAATTAGAATGGTTTTACCAATTGGATGGTTCCCGTATCCATACATGGGAAGACCTAGCCATCATTTTCTACCACCAATACCAATATAATACCGACTTGGCACCGACAAGAGTTCAGTTGCAAGACATGACAATGGGGAAGAATGAAGGGTTCAAAGAGTACGCCCAAAAGTGGAGAGACCTTGCCAGTAGGGTTCAACCACCTTTAGTAGGGTTCAACCACCTTTGACTGATAGGAAGCACATTGACATGTTTATGGGCACTTTATTTGGTCCGTTTTTCAACTTGTTGGTTGGCTGTTCTTCCTCCAGTTTCACCGAGCTGATCTTAACTGGTGAAAGAGTTGAAAGCGATATCAAAAGCAGAAAGATTCCCATGGCATCTGCCTCCACCTCCAATCCTATAAAGAAACCTTTTTTCGGGAAGAAAGAAATGAATGATGTGTATGGGGCAAGGGCCCGTACTAAGAAGGATGACCGCCAGTCTGTTAATGTTGTCTGAATTTCCAATCTAACTCCTGCTCAAAGACCATCTGCCAATCATCAACGGTTTGAGACTCCGCGAAGACAATTCACAAGGATAGGCATGTCACTATCCCAAACCTTAAAACAATTGTTAAAGGCTAATTTGGTGACACTGTAATCCTCTGGCCAATCCAGATACCTCTTTACCAAAGTACAATTCGAACGCCAAATGTGCATATCACTCAAATATTCCCGGGCATGAGATTGACCAATGCTGGACACTGAAGAATAAAATTCAAGACTTGATAGACAACAAGACCATTGAATTTGATCCTCCTCCAACTCCGAATGTAATCACCGCACCTATACCAAATCATGGCAAGGGTGTCAATGTTGTTGAAGATACCATTTTTGTTTCCTCTGTCAAAGACTTGACTACTCCATTAATCACTATAAAAAAGAATCTGTTGAAGGCAGGGATTTTCCATGGCTGTGTGAAGGACTATATTTGTTGTGCCAAACAACTCAATGGATACAAAGGGCTGAAGGAAGACATTCAACGCCTGATGAACAACCATGAGATCCTATTTGAGAAGACTCCGCATGCCAAAAGTTTAACCAATAAGTGTGAAGACCTATCCATCATAACCATCTCAAACAAGCCTCTTAGGATCTCGTCCAAGGGTCCTATCAGGATTTCAAATGAACCAATTGTTGCTCTTCTGATAATTACCGCCCCCGGGCCAATTCCATACTCTTCCAACAAAGTAGTACCATAAAACTATGGTGCTGAGGTGTTTTACCATGGGATAAAGCAAGACGCTTGGATTGAAGAAAGCAAAGATGATGAAGTTGGTAACATTACGGACTCCAGTAAGATGACCAGAACTGGGAGAATCTTTTCACCCAACATCTCACCACCAGTTACTACAAAGGTGCCTGTCTGCATCACCACTGCTAAGCCAAGTACTGACACAAGGGGAAAAGAGAAGGTAGTTGAGCCTGTTGACACAGAAATACCCACAAAAGACGTTGCTGATGGGGAACCTTCCGCTCGAGAAATGGATGAGATATTGAAAATTATAAAAAGGAGCGATTTCAAGATTGTGGAGCAGTTTGGGCAAACCCCTTCCAAAATTTCCATGTTATCTTTGCTACTTTGTTCCGATGCTCATGCTCGGGCGTTAATCAAATTCTTGAAGAAGGCTCATGTCCCTCATGAGACCACAACTGGCCAGTTTGAAAATTATGTGGCAAGCTTGACGGTCGGTAATGGTTTGGGGTTCTTGGATGCCGATCTGACTCCACTTGGAAAGAACCATAACAAAGCTTTACATGTTTCTGTCGAATGTAAGGGGACTACCCTAGCACATGTTCTGGTGGACATTGGCTCTTCTTTAAACGTGCTACCCAAGGGGGCGTTAGACCGTTTAAACTGTGAAGGTTTAGTTTTGAAACCAAGTGATATTATTGTGAGGGCTTTCAATGGGTCCAAAAGGACAGTTCATAGAGAGGTGGATCTCCCAATCAAGGTGAGCTCACATATTTTCAACTCTACTTTCTACATTATGGATATTCGTCCTGCTTACTCCTGTTTGTTGGGTCGCCCTTGGATCCATGGAGTTGGGGCAGTAACTTCAACTCTTCATCAAAAGCTCAAGTATCCAATCAAAGGAAGGATCGTCACTGTCTATGGTGAGGAGGAGCTCATGGTAAGCCACATCAACTCTTTAAAATATGTGGAGATGGATGGAGAATTTATAGAAACCCCGTGTCAAGCTTTTGAAGTTGTGCCACCAATGATTGCTACTGGAAAATGTTCCTCTGATGTGTCTAAAGTTGTTAAGGTCGTACCAAAGATGGTTTCATTCAAAGATGCTCATGCTGCAATCAAAGAAGGAAGCTATGATACTTGGGGGCAACTCCTCGAGATCCCATTCAAAGCGGACAAATGTGGTTTGGGTTTCACCGTCAAGGTTCAGAAGGAAGTAATACGCGCTCGTGTAAGGAATCCCCATCTCCGTATTGGAAGCCACAAAGTCAACGCTGTAGGTGATTCTGATGATGAAGTTGCATTTGAAGATTGGGTATATCCTACTACGACAAAGCTCAACAATTGGCACGTAAAGGACTTCGTTCCCATCTCCTTCCTTGAGGAGTAACTACTTGTTTTTTGCTTTCTTCTAATTCAAGAACATTTTGTCTGTAATATTAAACAATGACTTTTAAGCCATATGCCTCGCCCAGGGCACTATGGTCCATTTATCAAGGGTTTTATTTATGTTCATTTTATCATATGATCATTCAATACAAACCATTAGACTCTTTTGCATTAAAATCTTTATGCTCATTATCTTTATTTTTCTTCAAATATGTTTTTCAAAATAGCCATGTGTCTTACATGCACACACACAAACTCTTACAGGTCCTCATCCACTCTGGATCTCATTACCAATGATTCTACTATTGTTGACTATGACTTCGAACGTCTAATTAACCAAGCCGAATACGAAGGCGAGGAAGATTATGAAATACCAGGAGAACTAGCCATACTTTTATTACAAGACAAAAAAGCTATTCAACCGCACAAAGAGTCGGTTGAAGTTATAAATCTAGGTACCGAGACAGACAAGAAAGAGGTCAAGATCGGTACTAACCTGGAAAGCAATGTTAAAAGCAGATTGGTTCAGATGTGGCATGACTATGTGGAATTGTTTTCTTGGTCATATGAAGATATGCCAGGGTTGGATACCGATATTGTAGTTCATCGTCTGCCGACAAAGGAAGATTGTCCTCCTGTAAAAAAAAAAGTTTGTCGAATAAGGTCTGACATGTCTGAAAAGATAAAAGCTGAGGTTATGAAACAATTTGATGCAGGATTCCTAGCTGTAACATCTTATCCCCAATGGGTTGCAAATGTGGTGCCAGTGCCAAAGAAAGACGAAAAAGTTTGTACGTGCGTAGATTAAAGGGATCTGAATAGGGCAAGCCCCAAGGATGACTTCCCTCTACCTCATATTGATGTCTTAGTCGATAACACTGCTCAGCATAAAGTCTTCTCTTTCATGGATGGCTTCTCCGGCTATAATCAAATTTGGATGGCTCCCGAAGACATGGAGAAGACCACTTTCGTTACGCAATCAGGCACCTTTTGCTACAAGGTCATGTTGTTCGGGTTGAAGAATGCAGGGGCAACATATCAAAAGGCTATGGTAGCTTTGTTTCATGATATGATCCATCATGAAATAGAGGTATATGTGGATGATATGATTGCAAGATCACAAACTGAAGAGGAACATCTCGATCACCTGTACAAGCTATTCGAGAGGTTGAAAAGTACAAGTTAAGGTTGAACCTTAATAAGTGCACATTCGGAATATGATCTGGAAAGCTTCTAGGTTTTGTTGTCAGTAGTAAAGGCATTGAAGTTGATCCTGCCAAGGTGAAGGCCATCCAAGAAATGCCAGTCCCCCACTCTGAAAAGGAAGTTAGAGGATTCTTAGGTCGTCTCAATTACATCGCCCGCTTCATATCACTTGACTGCTACTTGTGAGCCAATCTTCAAACTCTTGAAGAAAGATCAAGTAGTTAGATGGAATGATGAATGCTAAGCTGCCTTCGACAAAATCAAAGAATATCTGCAAGAACCTCTTATTCTCATGCCTCTAGTTGAAGGAAGACCCTTGATCATGTACTTGACAGTGCTAAAGAACTCTATGGGGTGTGTTTTGGGCCAACATGACGGGTCTGGCCGAAAAGAGCATTATTTATTACCCGAGCAAAAAGTTTACCGACTGTGAAACGAGATATTCACTGCTCGAGAAAACTTGCTGTGCTCTGGAATGGGCTGCTCGCCGGCTTAGATAGTATATGTTAACTCATACCACTCTGTTGATTTCTAAGATGGAGCCAATCAAGTACATCTTTGAGAAACCCGCTCTTTCCAGACGAATAGCTAGATGGCAAATGATCTTGACTAAGTACGACATTCAATACACAATGCAAAAGGCCATCAAAGGAAATGTATTAGCATATTATTTGGCCCATCAAGCTGTTGATGATTATCAGTCTATGAACTTTGACTTCCCAGATGAGAACATCATGCTAGTGACCGACTGTGCGAAACCTAGACCGTATGATGGACTATGGTCTTCGATGGGGCTTCCAACGCTTTGGGTAACATAATTGGTGTTGTGATTATCTCCCCTGAAGGTTGCCACACTCCTTTCACTGCCAGATTATGTTTCGATTGCACGAACAATATGGCCAAGTACGAAGCATGCATTTTGAGTCCGAAGGCTGCCATTGATTTGAGGATCAAGCATTTGAATGTGTTTGGGGATTTCGCTTTAGTGATTAGCCAAGTAAAAGGAGATTGGGATACTAAACACCCTAACCTCATCCCGTACAAGGAGCTTGTGCTATCTCTGATTCCTTACTTCGAAGATATCACCTTTGAACACTTCTATAGGGAAGAAAATCAGTTAGCCGATGCTTTGGCAACCATGTCTTCTATGTTCAAGGTCAGATGGGACAACGAAGCTCCTATGATTACAAATGAGAAATTCGACGAACCTGTGCACTGCTATGAGCTTGACACTGATACAGAAAAGCCTTGGTACCATGAGGTGAAGAGATACCTTAAAGCATAAAAGTATCCTGAAGGAGCATCCATCAAAGACAGAAAGTTCTTACGAAGATTTTCAGCCAAATTCTTCCTAAGTTACAGAATTTTGTACATGCGCAACCATGATTCTACTCTACTCTGATATGTGGACAAGAAGGAGGCAGAGGAAATTATGGAAGACATGCATGATGGTCTCTTTGGGACTTACTCTAGTGGACATACCATGGCCAAGAAAATCCTGAGAGCTGGTTACTATTGGTCAACAATGGAGACTGATTGCCATCAACATTCAAGAACTTGCCATAAATGCTAAATCTATGCTGAGAAGGTTCATGTGCCTCCTATCCCTCTGAACGTCATGACCACTCTTTGTCCATTTGCAATGTGGGGCATTGACATGATTGGAGAGATCAAGCCCACTGCTTCCAATGGATATCACTTCATTCTAGTCGCTATTGATTATTTCACCAAATGGGTCGAAGCCGCCTCATTTGCCTCAGCCACCAAGAATGTGGTAGCCAGATTCATCAAATATAACCTCATTTGCCGCTATGGTATCCCCGAAAGGATCATCACCGACAATGGGACTAACCTCAACAATGCTATGATTACCGAGCTTTGCACTTAGTTTAAAATCAAGCATCATAATTCTTCTCCCTATAGACCTAAAATGAATGACATAGTCGAAGTGGCCAACAAAAACATTAAGAAGATTGTGCAGAAGATGGTAGTAACCTACAAGGACTGGCATGAGATGTTACCGTTTGCTCTTCATGGTTACTGTACTTCAGCTAGGACATCAACTAGGGCAACTCCCTTTTCTTTGGTCTATGGCATGGAAGCTATTTTGCTAGTGGAAATTCAGATTCCCTCACTAAGGATTATGAATGAGGCAGACCTAGGCGAAGACGAGTGGATTCAGACAAGATTGGATCAGTTTAAATTAATCGACGAAAAATGATTGGCTGTTGTTTGTCATGGTCAGATGTACCAAAAACGCATGATCAAGGCTTTCAATAAAAAGATCAAGCCTAAAGTATATCAAGCTAGTGACTTGGTGATAAAGCACATCATTCTTCTGCAAGGCGACCCCAGGGGCAAATGGACTCCCACTTACGAAGGGCCATTTATTGTCAAGAGAGTGTTCTCTGGTGGTGCCATGATGCTGACTACCATGGATGGTGAAGACTTCCCACATCCTGTGAACGCGGACATAGTTAAAAAATACTACGCATAAAGGACCCGCTAGGTTGACACACCTAGGCAAGATAAGGGTATCCCGGCAAACCAAAAGGTTTGGGAAAAAATTAGGGATATATGCAAAATATTGTACACCCGGCAAGTTGAAAACCCGAAAGGGCGACTTAGGAAAAAATAGGTATCCTGGTGGGCTGAAAACCCGAAAGGGCGGTCCAGGAAAAAGTTAAGGATTGAAAGCGTATGACTATGTCCCGTGGAATCACCACAGTCGACTTTATTACCAAGGTCCGAGTTCAAACGGTCTAAGATCAATCCAATCAACTTCTATCAATGGCAAGGGGCATTCGAAGACATTGGGGAAATAGTAGAGTTAAAATGCAATGAGATCATTTCCACATGGCTATTTGTTTTTGTTTTCCTTTCGACGATTTCCTCTTACTAGGATCTCCGTCTCTTTGTACAAAAAACGCCTATTCATGGGCAAAATATCAATACAAATATACTTTAAAGTGCAAACTTTCTGTTTTTGTTTTGAATGCAAAAATGTCCAATAACTAAAATTGAACGAACATATGCATGTGAACATAATTAAAACTATTTGGCACATGTGTCCTACTAAGCAGCAACATGCATCTCTTTAATGTATATGAAATATCCCCACAGTTATTTCATTAGCATTATCCCCACAAAGACGGCTATAATAAACCTTTTCCCTCAACAGAGTTACCCACAAAGTCTATTTGCATATGTTGATTCCCAGCCAGAGTCTCAATCTCTTGACAATTCTCTCCCCAGCTAAGTGGGTCCTAAAAAAGAAACCTTGTGAATCTCTTCCTAAAAGAACTCACCTCGTTAGCAGTTCATCAAGTATTCATCAAAAGGGTTTATTTCCCCAATAAACAATGAACAACAAAATTCACCGGCTTAGTCTATCCTCTCCAGCTTGAGTTTTCCTTTCAGACTATTACAAATTAGAGGGCCACAACCCCTAATCCCCAGTAAAGTCGTCAACAAAGCCTTTACTATCTCCAAAAGATACTATGAAGCCTGGACCCGACCATATGATAGTACAATTTTCAAGCTACTATGAAGCCTGGACCCGACCAGATAATAGTCAACTTCTCAAGTCACTATAGAGCCTGGACCCGACCAGATAATAGTGAAAACCTTTCAAATACTATGAAGACTGGACCCGACCAGATATTAGTACAACTTTCAGTTACTATGAAGTCTGGACCCGACCAGATAATAGTTAACTTCTCAAGATACTATGAAACCTGGGCCCGACCAAATAATAGTTTAGCTCTTTGAGATATAGAAGAACCTGGACTCAACCAGACCAGGGTTTAACTTCTTTCCCCCAGTAGAGTTTGCCTCTACCCCAACATGTTACTATGAAGCCTAGATCCGACCAGATATCAGTTTTCATCTTCATCTTTTCAAGCAAGTTATTGTGAAGCCTGGATTCGACCAGATAACAATTCTCCTCAGAAGTTTGTTATGAAACTTGGAATCCGACCAGATAACAACTAAGTTCCAAGCAAGTTACTGTAAAGCCTGGACCCGACCAGATATCAGTTCAACTCTATCTCTTCAGACAAGTTTATTGTGAAGCCTGGACCTGACCATATAGCAATTAACTTCATCCACCTCAAAATTTGTGAAGCCTGGATCCGACCAGATATTAGTTCAACTTCGTCTATCCAAGCAAGTTATTATGAAGCCTGGAGCCTGACCAGATAACAACTAGCTACAATCCCCAGCGAGACATTATGAATCCTGGACCCGGCCATATAATAATTTAACTTTTCAAAAATTATGAAGCATGGACCCGACCAGATAGTAGTTACCACTTCAAGAAATCTGCGAAGCCTGGATCTGACCAGATAACAGTTCAATTTCAAGAAATCTTTTGCGAAGCCTGGAATCCGACTAGATAATAGTTAATTTATCCTTCCCCAGTAAATTACCGTGAAGTTTGGATCCAACCAGATAGCAGTTGACTTCCTCATCCTCATCAAGTTGTGAAACCTAGACCCAACCAGATAACAACTAACATTCAAGAGATATTCCCCAGCGGAAGCATTCTTTTAACAAAGTTTGAAGATATGTATATTCTTCATCCCCAACAGCAATCTGGGATTCAGCTTCCCAGAACTCCTCAACAGTAGTCAGGGATTTATTTTCCCGGAAAAATATGTATCCCACATTCATACATCATAACATATACATATGAAATGCATTTAGCACAATCTCATTCATCTGGTGAACATCATGCATACATCTGCATTTTACTAACTCTTTTTCCCACAGGTAAAACATCAAGTTTTAGTATAAATCGACCAAAGATTTGTGCTGATACTTCTTTTAGTGTTTACCATCATTCCTCCAAATCGCATCTATAAGCCCATTCCCAATACATCTTCGAGTGCAAATTTCTGGGCACTCTAGTGTTCAATCATCTTCCACCTTCAAGTCACGAATGGCGGATCCGCCAATCTAACTCTTCAGGTTTAAGAAGATTGAACAGGGGCAGCTGTTGTACCCCAAAATTTTCCCTCTCATTTCTCAAGAAATCTCTCATAAGATCTCCATTGATTCAATACTACATAAGGTCTGATCAGCTTAAGACACTTCCTTAACACTGACAACTGAAAATTAGGGTTTGAGTTTTCACAAAGAAAATTGGACATTCAAGGTTCCATATGACTTTCATGGATCATTTTGAACCCTCAAGATTGCTCATGTCAAGTTTCAAGTCTTGGATCACATTTTTGCTCAGTCAATTGATCAGATGACCTAAAACCACCTATATTGGGGAAAAAGTCAACTGTGGTCAATTTGCAGTCAAACTTCATAATTTTTGACCCAAACAACATTATGAACTCATGTATGTCAATTGATCAAGTTTGGATCACAATTACTCAAGAAATTTGATCAGATCATCAAAAGGGCAAAATGGTCAAAATTAGGGTTTTGATTGAGGAAGTTCAATATTTGACTTTTGACCTAACAAATGACTTATTGGTTTAAGGCATGATCTCAATCATTCAAATACATAATTTTGACCTAATGGCATGGCTCAAAACATTTCTCAAGACCAATTGATTGATAATTGAATTTCAGTCAACTGATGAAAAGTCAATTATACACTGAAAAGTCAAACTTTGACTTTTTGATCAAAATCAAGTTTCAAAGATTACAATTCATCAAGACATGTCAAAATATGAAAATTTTTCATCAAGTAATTGAAAAGTCAAATTTCATCTTTGAAAAGTCAAATTTCCAAGACTTAGAATTTTTTCTGTTGGAAAATTCACTTTTTTTTCACAACTTTGTGCCAAATTTCCACCACGATGCAAGATGATTCAAAGGAAACTTCCAACATGAAAGTTATAGATCTCAATGAGATCTAAAACATTATATGGCTTAACTTTTCCTAGAAATGCTTAGATTTCAAGTTATGATTTTGTGAAGACATGTTCATGAAACTTAAAAGACTTAGTGAAAAGTTTGCCCTAGTTAGGCAGGATTTTGACCTAACTTCATGGTAATTTTTCACCTAGTTCCAAATTGAATTTTCAAAAATGTCCAATATTAAGGTTGTAGAGGATGTTACAAGCTTTCCAAAATGTCCAAGAACTCATTGAGATCATACTTGAGCTAAGAGAATCGAAGGCAAGAAGTTAGGGTTTCAAACTTGAATTACAAGTCATTTCTTCATGAAGAACCTTTTGATCCAATGTTAAACATGCTGCATAATCTTGTTCCATAAGTCTATTAACCCCTAAGTTTACCTTTAGTCAGATGATTACACAAAGTTTTATGTCCTAATCCAATCATTCAATGCATTGTCCATGCTTAATACCATTTTAGGAAGAAAGGCAACATTGCCATTTTGGAAAAGTGACTTTAATCACAAAGTCCACTCTTCTTGAGCCTCTAACTTGTTATTCTGAACACACACAACATATATGCTCAGGAGCAACATGTTTAAAGCTTCTAAGCCACCCTATAAACCAGGTACTTGTGCATTGGAACCACATTTTTCAAGCTTTCTTCAAAAACAACCAAAATCCACAAACATGGGATTCTTGATTTCTGACTTCTCCAAGCATCCAAACTTTTGCTTATAAATAGAGACACTATTTATGAGCTAAGACACGAGCAAAAAAACCCACAAACTCTCATAAACTCAGAGCTGTGCAAAAATCACCATTCTTGTCATTTTTGGCCAAGAAACTTGAAACACAAAATCCACTCGTGCGTTTCTTTTCCAAACCCTCCACAAAGCTTCTATACCTCAAATATAACTTAACCAAATACCTGTTATATTTCTATAAAATCATCTTCTCCATCTTCCATAATCAAAAACAGAGGTTTGCATCTTGACTTCTCTAGGCCATTTCAGTCACTCTCAACTCAAGCTAAGTATTGCATTAGCTTCCTAAGGACTCAAGGAAACTAACATGATCATTGCAGCACCTTGAATAAAGCCCATTTGCAAAACATGAATTCGATTTTTGAGGTAAGTTTTCTGACTTTTGAAATCTTCATATAGGCATTGTTAGCTTTCCATTTTCAAAGACAAAATATGGATATCATTGCCCTGAAGCTGTACATGTCCATAAAATTCATATATATTACTTGAGTAGTGAGAATTTTAAGTTTGAACTTTCTAAAAAAGTTAGGTCAAAATTTGGTACCATTAGAAATTCTCATTCATCTTTGATTTATAGCTTATGATATTTATATGGTTGAATTCGTATGAAAAAATGGAGCAACTTTCATGTTTACATTTTTCATTTTTGTTGAGAAATGAGTGAGTTACATGAATTATGGCTGGAGGTTGAAGATGAAGTCATTTATGGAAATTGTTTTGTGTTATGTATTTATTATTGCATTTGAGTTAACGGATGTACAACCACCCTATTGGAAAAGGCATTGCGCGTTTATGGTCAGTGGGCCTTCCTTTTTTTTTTGCTTCTCCTGACCCCCTTGTCTACTTATCACACACAGGTCCAACCCTTTTATTTTGTTTGTTTTTCTCCTGACTTACAAAAAACTATTAATGGGCCAGGCTTCACAAAAACTGTTGTTTTTCTAACAAACTCCCAAATCCAATTTCAAACCCCCTGACTTTTATTTTTACATTTTATTTTATTTTTATTATTATTATTATTATTATTATTTTTATTTTTATTTTTATTAATAAAAATTCCAAAAATATTTTTATTTATTATTTACATACTTATAGTTTATTTTCTTTATAAACTAAAAAAGACAAAAACATTTTCTTAAACAAACTTAATTTCTTTTTTCTTAATAATAATTAGATTTAGGTTTAGTTATTTTCTTTTCTAATTAAAATCAACTTAGAACTTAGGTTTATTTTAATTAATTAATTTCCATATTATTTTTATTAAACTAAAAACCTTTTCTTAAAAACCCTAAAAAATGCTTCCTAATTTAATTTCTTTTCTTAATTAACTTAGGTTTAATTTTCTTAATTTAACTAAACATTTTCTTTTAGATAATTAGGTTAAAACCCTTTCCTCAAAAATCCAAACAAAAATCATTTCCTTTTCATTTACATCTTTGCACATTATATTCTTTTCAATTCTTGTACATTATTCAATATGGTTGTAATAGATAATTAGGTTTAATTTCTTGCAATCCCCATTTGTAAATTTGTATACCCCATTCCCCTAATGATGTAATAGCGTAGTAATTTTACTTTTCGCAATTTATCGCTTTCATATAAATGCTAGTAATTAGGGTTTGTATGGAAAGATAAAATCAACAAGTAGATAACCCTAATCAAAGATTAAATGCATGGAAATCAAACACACTATTCACACATGCTCCCTTAGGGTAATTCCACATGTTGCCTAAAAATGGTCATGTTATGCATGTGTGATATCTTAGCATGTAAGATGTCTTAGCAAAAACAAGCAAAAATACAAGATCATAGTCCCTCGATGACCCTTCAAATGTTGCCTTTCAAATGATCTTAGTCCCTCAAAAATGAAATGCTAAGATATCTCACAACATTGCTATCATGACTATACGATGACCCACGCCCGTCCCTTTACATCCAAAGATAAGGCTTCTTATCAATCAATGGTAAGATAGCAATATCAAAGGAAAGGAGGAAATGAACAAAAGACTTTTGAGTAGGTAGAAACGTTCCTAGTTGCTTGCTCACTTTCAAAACAAACATCCTTGCTCATTTTCAAAACAAACACCAAACACTTTCAAAACATGAAATATTTTCAAAAAGTCCAACACTTTGTAATCCTTGCTCATTACAAAGTTTGCCTAAACGAAGGTGCCTTTTCAAAATACTTTCAAAAAACACCACAAAGCACATTTTTCAAACAAAGCAAGTGATCTAGCAAGAAACTAAGAGCCCATAGATAACTATGGATGAAAAGGGTGCTAACACCTTCCTTTTTCATAATCTACCCCTTGAACTCAAGAAATAATCTCAAAGGTCTTTCCTGTTCTTTTCCACCTTTCCTTTTGGATAAAAGATAAGTTGGTGGCGACTCTTGCTAACCGCAACATTTGCAATCAAACGCAAAACATCCCAAGTCATTTCTCCCACCGTACCACAGTTATCATAAAAACTTAGAAATGGTTAGAAGTTTTCTTGCTCTAATAGTTGGAACCTTAATGGATCCTTTGTAACAAGCTTGATGTGTCTGTGAATATTTTGAGAAATAAAACAAGACTCGTTACGTAAGATTACAATCAACAATAAAACATAGATATCAATAAAACTTATGCTCATGTACCTTAACTAGAAGACATAAGGATGGTTCTAGCTTTCACATGCATTTTTGTACAATCTTCCATAGATGAAAAGAGTGCACTCTAGAACTATTACATCTATAAGGAAGTTAATCATTCGCCCAATTTTATAAAAAAAATATTATTCTCTACTTGAAGACAAGTTTCTAAGAAGAATGATATAACATTGATTCAAAACCAAGAATTTCCTTCTTGTACATGTTCTTTTTATAAATTTGATGCTACTAATAAATCCTTGTGCAAGTATATTTTTGATATGATGTAGAGTAAAATAGAAAGATGAGAGAGTCTTTTGCACTATCTTGGGTATACAAGAAGAAGTGATTATCTGATGGCGATTATCAATCCCGATGGTTTTGATCAAGACATTGATGGTCTTCTTCAACGAATATGATCAAGAAGTTGATGTTTCTAGATGATGGTTTGTAATTCCCTTAAAATGGGGAGTTTTCTCAATCTATCTTGAGATTTTGTGAGTTTGTAGAGCAAAAGTGGTGCAAAACATCTAGAGCCCAATGCTACTAGTCTTAAAGCCCAAGGAGACTAAAAAGAGATTGTCCAAAAAACTCCCAAGGAGAAATAATTATCTCTTAGTTAAACCCGAGCAAGAGAGAAGTATAATCCAAAAATTTCCTATTTGTTTATAAAGATTTAAGGACCTTTGAGTTCAACTCGTGTGTTCATCTTCTCTTATTCGATACTTATAAGAGCTCCATATATCACTTCAAAAGTATCGTACATTTCCTTTGAGGTTTTACAACTATGAACATAATAAAGTTTACTATCATCTAGAGACATCATCATGAAGTTCTTGGTTTTAAAATCTGTCTCAAACTTTCTCTTTTCCACTTTTATTTAAAGGGAATCTGGTTTATCTACTACTTCATCATTTACTTGATGAGTAGGGATAAACGGACGATTGACTATTGTTTTCTACAATTCATGATTTATACTTTGAATAAAAACTAAACCTAACTTACCAAATATCAAATCTACTATTATTGAAAAATGATAGTGTATCAAGAAAAGATCTCTTATCGGAAGTCATCTTTGTCCTGAGACTATTAGTCCTTAAACATGAGTTAGACTATGATATTACTTATTACATGTGACTTTACACACAAGAGAGGATGAATTGTGAGGTTTATAAAAATTTGGTTTAGGAAAACTTTAAGGATAAATATCAGTTTAAAATTTTTTTGAATATAGTTTTAATTAAGCAGCATAATAAATTGCGGAATATAAATTTTAGAAAGTATAGAGTTTAGGGAAAAAAATAACACTGAAAATTATAGAGATTCATTCAAAATAAAAATACATACTCCTCTTCCCAATAATTGATCTTGAGAGTACCCAATAAATATTGAGAGCTTTGAGTAGGAAATACTCACGAGTCCTCTAATACAAGGAAAATGGTTGAGTTCCAACCAAACAGTAAGATTGAGAATATATCAGTTGAGTCTTCTCATCCAAATGGCATATTAAAATGGCTAGTCTTCTTTCCACAAGCAAGATATCGAATGAGTTATTCTTCTTTCTATAAATGGTAGACCGAAGTGGTTAGTCTTCTGTCCATGATAATCTTGGAGCGGTTAATCTTCAAGCTTCTAAAAAAACTTTGTAAGCTTTTATCACGGGCTGAAATCATGAACCTTAAATCTTGATTTTACACGGGCTACTGCATTCAATTGCATCCAATGGTTTTTTAGAGTTTCACATCCTTGCATGATACTAAATACCGAGGGAGAGCCTCATAGACCAGGTGTTGTACCCCAAAATTTGCCCTCACATTTTTACTCAAAACATGCTCATTGAGGTCCTCAATTGCTCAAGAAGTTTCAAATGATTTCCATGGCACCTTATATGTCTCATCATAACGGCACAACTGAAAGAAGAAAAAGAAGTATACATAATAAGGTGTAGGTCGAAAGCTGAAAATGTGCCTAAGAGCTTTTGGGTTAAAGCAGCTTCGACAGCAGTATGCAGCCTAATTTGATGCCCAACGAAGCACTAGGATCGAAGGAAGGATAATCCTAAATAAAGTCTGAGGAGGCTTTTGTGAAGTCTTCGATTGATGAAGAGCTAGTAAAGAGTGTCTTCGAAGGTTTTGTCTTCGAACCATTAAAATACAGGCCATTCGAAGCATTACAAGGAGAGACCTTTCGACTGACATTTTATTTGAATGGGCGCTTCGAAAAGAAGAATATTTGGAATTAAAAAAGCTTTTACCTTATCCAAAGAAACACGTGGAAATCTAATGAAGTCTTCGATTGGAAGAGCTAGTAAAGAGCGTCATCGAAGGGTTCGTTTTTGAACCATGGAAATGTAAGCTATTCGAAGCATTACAAGGAAGGCACACTTCGATTTCCATGTTGGTTGAATGGGCGCTTCAAATAAAAGAAAACTTGGAATTCAAAAAGATTTTATATTATCCAAAGAAGCACGCGGAAGCCTACTGGTTAGAAGGACATGCAATCTTCAAACATGGCGTGATCGAAGGACAGTTAGGGACAAATCAGCCAAATATAAGTCACCTTAAAGCTTTCCGCATGTACCTGAACATGTGTTGGATGATTGAAGTGAAATCCTGATGCTCATAGGTTACCTTTCGATTGGTGCATACAAGCTGCATTCACCAATCGAAGATGAACTATTGAGCAAGAAAGATATTCTTATAGACAAAAGCAAAGGGTGGGAGTTGGAATCGAAGGACCACCTATACAACTGCGTTCGAAAGAAAGAACTAAATGAAGCTTCGACAGGCCAAGATGAAGAGGTGATGCTTCGATTGGTCTGATTGAAGGAAAAGAGATTCGAAAGGAACAAGAGCTGAGTTCGATTGGGCTGATTGTATAGTTTTCAGATCAAGCAACTAAGGCAGATAGTGACCCAATCGAAGAGACCATGATGATGAGGCATTGAACCATTCAAATTAGGACTAAGAGCCATCGAAAAGAATAAAGTTTGTGAGCATTCGAAAGAATCAAGATGTGGAAAGTTGAAACGAATACTGTCCAGGTTCACTCAAAGTCCAAAATGGTAGAAAATATCTCAAAATGGCAACGTCTTAAAACTTTCGATTTTGCTTTCAAAGCCATGGTTAATGGCTGATTCATGTCATTTTCATCCACCACCACACCCCTATAAATACAAGACAGGATTTTCTATCAAAGGAGCAGAGACACACGCATTAGCCAGATGAAACATTGCCTCCAAACACAAAAACATTGCCTATACACACAAGAAGCTGGCCCAGAAAACCACCCCAAATTCTCCAAACCTTCACAAAGTTATCAGAATCGAAGCAATATTTGCAGGTGTTGTACCCGAAAATTTTCCCTCCCATATTCTTCAAGATTGGCCAAGTCAAAGCTTCAAAATCTCCCCAAGGGTTGCACAGTTCAAGGGCCTCCTAACAGTCAAAAATTAGGGTTTTGGTTCTGACAAAGAAAATGAATTTTCCAAGGGTCCAATAAAGTCCCACATGCCTATAAACATTGTCAAGTATCCTCATGTCAAGTTTCAAGACTCACAGCACAAAATTGCACAATCAAAAACCCTAATTGCCCTACAGTCAACTGTAGGGGCAAAATGGTCATTTGACAGTCAAAAGTTCAAATTTTTGGTCAACATCTCATTTTGAAGCCACAAACATCATTTGATCAATGATTGATCATGATTCTCAAAGCTTGGCTCAAAAAATCTCAAGATGCAAAAGTTTCCATATTTGGACAGTTGAAAAAGTCAACTGTAACTTGACCAAGGCATAACTTCCACATGGTTTATCAGAAAAATTCCATCCAAAGCTCATTTTGAAGAGAAAGACATTTCCTACAACTCCTCTTCACACTTCAAGTCCAAGAAATGCTCTCACAAAAAGTTATCAATTTCAACATTATAGGTCATTTTCAAAAGTCAACAAAAAGGGACTTTAAGTCAAAGGCCATAACTTGAGATTGGTAAATCAAAATGACATGGGACCAAAGGCATTGGTTAGAGGACTTCAAGACATTTCCAAAATGTCAAAGAAATAAATCAAATCTTAAAAATTGAGCAAGATATGCCTTGTGGAAGTTGGGAAATTTTTGGATATTTTGAAAAGTCAACTTTGCTTCAAATGTCTTAAAATTGCTAATGGGCCACATTTTCTTCCAAGATTCATCATCCAAAGCATGTGCACGACCATTTGGACCAAAGGGAAGTTATTCATCATTTTTATTTATTTATTTGAATTTTTAATTGCTAATAATTCATTTAATTAATTAAAATATGTGAAAAATACCAAAGCAAACTTTTTAAATCTTTTTATGCATGAAATACCTTCAAGATTTCGTGCATGATCTGATATGGAAAGAATCAAAGTGATTGGACATGATTGGTATCAAATATGCATGAAAAAGATTGAAAAATATATGCATGAAAATCAAATATCTTGTACATCAATGCAAAGGGTTTTGGATCCAATTTTCAACCCTAATCAGTTCCAATACTTATACTCATGCAAACCCTAGTCCAAAAAACCTCCAAGCTACACAGAAACACCATAAACAACTTTGCAATTTTATCAAGAAATTCCAAAACTGAAAACTCGATTCTAAGACGTTTCAAGGCAAAACTCTGATTCCATTAGCTTGCAAAGGTCTCAAGGGACGTTTCTGAATCAAAAGCATCAACTCTAACATCAAGAATTGGTAACTAGAAGTCAGACTGTGTCGTCTTTTTTGCATAATCGTATCTCATCATTTATGCCATGATTTTCAATTCTAATGCTTGTTTTGTATTGTTCTTATCATTCTGAAGCTAACCCTGTTGTTTGATTAAGTTTTCCTCACCCATACGCGATTTCACCATGGACGATTGTTAGGGTTACAAAACTGTGAAATTGGGCGTTTACGCATACGGTAAAATCAAGACATCTCAGTGCCATGGTCAAAATCAGGACGCTTGGACGAACATAACTACCCTATCGCGCCTAATTTATGTAGCAAGACGAGCTATTCGCTATTTTTGAAAAGGGCACATTTTGGGGGGGTTTAAAACCCCCGCTAATTCTTTTTATGTTTCAGGCAAAAACGCAAACGAGGAAGAAGAAGATTAGGTGGCGAGCGATGGTTGGGTAATTCGAATCCAACACGCGTTTTTTTTATTTTTTAGGCCACTAACCAAGTTTTCTCTTATATTATTTATTTGTCATTATATATTCAAAGCGCGCGTTTGGTACAGATGGTGAAGGCATTGTTTCATAAGGCACTGGGACCTGGGTTCGATTCCCAGGTCCCCCACTTTGTTTCAATATTTTTCCTCTCAACATAATCCTATGCAGTTTCTCTCCTGAAGACCACCATGCAACTCACAATTCAAACGTGCCACATGGCCACCAAGATCAAACTAAAAGCTAGGACTCAAGGTATATGGAGTGACTTAGTCAAACATGCCACACGTTGCCTGAAAAAGTCAGAAGGGCCAGGGTTTCAATGGGCCCAAATGGCTGAATCACACCTCCAGTTTGGGGACAGAACCCCCCATGGTTTACTTTTTTTTCTTTTCCATATTTTGGCTATTTTATTTGTTTTGTTTAATTTTTATTTAAATCTTTAAATTAATTTATTTTCATAAAACATAAAAAATAATAAAAAAACAGAAAAGACAAAAATAAATATATTTGATTTAATATTTTTTTGTAAATAAAAATCATTAATTAATTTAGTTTTCAATTCTATGATTAATTTTGACATTCTTCTTAATAAACTTAAAATTTGTAGAATTAGGGTTTTAATCAATTTTTATCCTTTTCTTTTCTTTTTATTAATAATTAATTATTTATTTTTGTAAATAAAATTGCATTAATTAATTAGGCTTAATTTTAGGTTCAATTTTAATATTTTTTTCTTAATAAATAAAAATAGTTAGAATTAGGGTTAATTAATTAATTTCTTAATTTCATCTAATTCTCTTATTAAAAATCCATAAATACAAAAAACCTCAAAAATAATTTCTTTTTATTTTATTTTAATTAATTTATTAATATAATTTAATTTCATTAAAAAGGGTCCAACGCCCTCGCATTCCCGATTTTTATTCTCTTCGCGCATTTTAGTCTTATTCCTTCTTTGAAATATTTATGTAATTCTCCCAAAGCCATGTAATTCGGACATTTTATGTTTTTCGCACTTTACTTTATTTCTTTATTTGCAAATCGGGTCCTGGATTTAATTTGGCGATGTGGACCCGCGCCTTTGTAATAGTTTAGGAACTTTATATTTCTCGCAACTTTTTAACTGTTAATAATTGCATGCAAGAATGAATGTCAAAATAAAAACAAAAGCGTAGATCACCCATGACATGACAAGACAAAATATCTGAAAACGACACACAAATCACACACCACCCCTAGGGTATGCCTCACTGTTGCCTTGCCTCTCGAAAGGTGATCGTCGAGTAGAGGATGTCTTAGTAAGTCCTCATGATCCGGGAACCTGGCATGAGGGTAGCTTCTAAGGTATCTTCCTATTGCTCAGGTGATCACCATGTCCCGAACCTCGAATTGACCCGAACACCTCCAACGGTGGTGCTACCTACCTCTCAATGGTGGGATGGCACTACTTTAAAGGACATTTACACAGACGAATTCCTTAGGGTAGGTAGACGACTCTAGATACTTACTCTAGTTTCAAAACAAATCAAAAAAATACTTTTCACACCGACACTTTCAAAAAGCTTTCGAAAGCAACTTTTCAAACACTCTTGAGGACTGATACAAGAGTCGAACTGAAATTTTCAAAGAAACTTTTTTTAAACCCACAGTTGAAAAGCAAACAAACAATCTTGAAAACACAAATGAGCAAGTATCTAAGAGCCTATGGATAACCATGGATAGAAAGGGTGCTAACACCTTCCCTTTCTATAATCTACCTCCCGAACCGAGAGCAATCTCTTTAAGGAATTTTTCTGTGCTTTCCTTTCCATTTGGAGAAAATAAAAGACGGTGGCGACTCTTGCTTCCACGACATTTCGCGAACCAGCGTTAAACAGTCAGTTCCAGATCCACCGATCACAGAACTGGCGACTCTGCTGAGGACCTAACTTAAAGTGAGGTGTACCTTAGGGCTTAGTTCATAACTGTGTTTTCAATTGTATTGACTTGCTTGCTTTAAATTGTGGGTTGCTTGGGAGTTCTATAGATCCTAACCCGGATCTGGGGATACCTTCTTAGAAAGTAGCAACAAGGCTGTGAGGGAACTGTGCGGGGTATACCGACATGGTTGAAACAGTCTGCTACGTTGATGTGGCACTTTGGTGTGTACCGGTAACCCTTGAGTTCAGTCAAGGAGAGTACGGGGCCTCCGTGTGGTGTCGTGAAGCATCAACAGACCTTAGGAACCTTAATTGAACTATCTTGGCCTCTTTAGGGTAGTGAGATAACTGACTTTGGTGCAGTCCGAGGTTGGTTGATACTCGATACTACACTCAATTAAGGGTTGCTTTCCTGGAATATTTCGGTCGCCGGTTCAGTGGCTAAATCGAAACGATGAACAATGAAAGCAATCCCGTGATATTAGGACCCTTAGAACCCGGTTACTTCTAATAGGACAGGTTTGAGCCCACCAACTTCAAGAGGGTACTACCCAGACCCCATGCTGGCCTAAACTCTAGGGGCTTGTCTTGTGTGACTTGTGTGCCTTACATGTTTGTCTTTGTAAATATTTGTGGTGTGTTTAATCATAGCATCATGACATCATACAGCATCATATGCATTGACTAACCATTTAAGGGGTTCGAATTTTCATCTTTGTTCTTGTTTTGTAGGACATGGAAACTGTTCGCAGGAAGACAATTCAAATCAGTCTTGTAAGGATCCCTCCTCAGCTTAAGGAACTTATATCCAGGATTCCCGAGAGCTCTTCATTCAGTGAAAGACATGGAAGACTCACATCAGCTTGGTCAATACCAACATTGAGGAAGATATGATAAAGGTCATATTCCAGTTCTTTGACCCTCTGCATCACTGTTTCACCTTCTTGGACTATCAGCTGGTACCTACATTGGAGGAGTTCTCCCGGCTCCTGAAGATCCCTATCCTTGATCAACTACCCTACAACGGTACGGAAAAGGAACCCAAGCTTGAAGAGATTGCCAAAGCCTTGCGCCTACAATCATCTGACCTCAAGGGACATTGGGAGGTTAGAAGTGGTATCAAAGGTTTAGCCAGGTTTCTGTTTGAAAAGGCCCATGAATGTTGGAACTCCCTTGACTTACAAGCTTTTGAAGAAGTGGTGGCCCTCCTTGTCTATGGTTTGGTGTTGTTCCCTAACCCAGATCAACTTATAGACATCAGTGCTGTCCAGGTCTTCATGTCCAGGAATCCTATACCTACGTTGCTGGGGGACATCCTTCACCCATGTTACACTCGAACCATGAGAAAAAGAGGTGTCCTTATGTGTTGCACTCCTCTCCTGGGAAGGTGGTTTATTTCGCACCTTCCACAATCAGTCTTGAAGAACGAGCGGGGTTTGAGATGGTCACAACGGTTGATGACTCTTACACATGCAGATATACATTGGTGCCCTTGGTCCAGAGAGGACGTCACTATCATTGATCGTTGCGGGGAGTACCCTAATGTTCCTTTACTTGGAATCAGAGGAGGTATTACTTACAACCCATGCCTGGCTTGGAGACAGTTTGGTTATGCTCGGAGGGATGACCCTCATGATATGTTAATTCCTGACATAGTTTTTGACTTCGACAACGATGCACAAGGACTTCGCCAGAGATTTATCAGAGCTTGGAGGATGCCAAGTAGGATAGACAGTAAGACACTGGAGCACAGGAACTCCATCCCGTTGGAACCTTATCTCAAGTGGGTACGCGCCCGCTCCCAGAAGTTAGTGATGCCTTATCCTCATACGCTCCCAGTAATCAAAGAACCAGTCTTGGAAGGAGAGGTGTCCTACACCATTCAGCATCCTGATATGCCCACATCCTGGGAGGAGATGCAGAAGAGCTGGATCCAACTTAAGGAAGAACGGAATTCTCTTGAGACCAGTCTACATGCTAGTGAAAAGAAGGTCTTGGAGCTCACCCGCCTATTACATGAGGAGAGGAATCTCAACACCTACATAGCTCCAAAGAGGATGCGTAGTGTCTTTTGGGATTGATTTGCTTTGTAATTTGTGCCCATGAGGCTTTGATGTACTGAACAATTATTTCCTTAATGATAACGTGTGCTCTTTTTTGTCTACAACAAATTTGAACTTTCGAACCCTTGAATGCATTACATAAACACATATCATTCATCATGTGCTTAGCAGGTTTTCTTCTTTTCAGGTTGCTTACCGTTCTTCGCTGTTTATTTCAGCATCATAAATCCTGACTCATCATCAACCGAGATGTCCATCAAGGCTCTTCAGGCGCAGAATGCGCAATTTCAGGAACTAATCATGGGTTTGGCTCAAGGCCAAGAAGAGCTGAAGGCTCTGCTCCTGAAGAAGGAGAAGAAGAAGAAGAGAAGAACTATTCTTTTCAACTCGGGCCGAAGGTTTGTCAACACTCTGCAGAATGAAGAGGCTGGTTCTTCTATAGGCAAGGGTAGTCCCCAAGGGGGAAAAGGTCCTAGTCCGGTAGTCTCTGACAACAAGACTGATTTTGATGAGGAGCAGTATCCTCCTGCAGAAGACCGGTATAAGCAGTTGGAAGACAGACTGAATGCTATGGAGATCCAACAGGTGCCTGGGCTGGATTTTGGAGATTTGGGTTTGTCTACTGGTGTGATCATTCCTCATAAGTTCAAAGCACCTTCCTTTACCAAGTATGACGGGGCGTCTTGTCCCAAGCTACACCTCAGATCGTATATGCGGAAGATTCAACCGTACTCAGTGGACAAGAATTTGTGGATCCACTTCTTCCAGGAGTGTCTTTCAGGGACTCATCTCGAATGGTTCTATCAGCTGGATGGGACCAAGGTTCGTAACTGGGAGGAGTTGGCTACTGCTTTCTATAAGCAGTATCAATATAATGCCGACCTTGCCCCTATACGTACCCAACTCCAGGGTATGTCGTTAGGGTCAAGAGAAGGTTTCAAAGAGTACGCACAGAAGTGGAGGGATCTGGATGGCAGGGTGCAGCCTCCGTTGACTGACCGGGAGTTGGTAGACATGTTCTTGGGGACCCTCTCTAGGCATTTTTTCAACCATCTTATCGGTAACTCATCTGCAGGGTTTACTGATCTTATTCTGACTGGAGAGAGAATAGAGGCTGGGATGAAGTCTGGTAAAATTCATAAGGGTGCATCGTCAAGCTCTGAGAAGAAGCCCTTTAAAAAGGAGGCCAGTGCTGTATATGGGTCTAGAAGACAAGAGAAACCTGAGCGCCGCCAATCTGCCAATGCGGTGATGATTGCTAAACCTGCTGCCGCTCCTCGGCAAACCAATCCTCAAAGGGCTGAAAGACCCCGGAGAGAGTTTACCCGTTTGAGTATGACCCTATCGCAGATCTTGCCGCAGTTGCTGTCCACCAATCTAGTGACTGTCAGAGAGGCCCCAAAGGTTGTGAATACGACTTCTCCCAAATACAATCCAAATGCCCGCTGTGCTTATCACTCCGATAGCCCGGGGCATTCCACTGATGATTGTTGGGCCTTGAGGAATAAGGTACAAGACCTTATTGATGCAAAAGAGATACAGTTTGAAGCGCCTGAGAGGCCGAATGTGGTGACTGCTCCTATGCCCCAGCATGGAGTAAATGCTGTTGATGAAGATGTATACGCCGTTTCTGTGGATGATGTGGCTACTCCCTTAATGACTGTCAAGAGGAACCTACTGATGGTCGGTTTATTTCCGGGTTGTAGTGAAGGTTGCCTTTTCTGTGCTGTTTCCCTATCTGGTTGTCCTTTGCTGAAGTTGGGCATCTAAAGCCTAATGGACAGCAAAGAGATTCTGTTCAAGAAGACCGCTGTTCAATTTGTTCCGGTAGAAGAAGTTTCTGTTGTTACAATCTTTAATAATCCAATCAAGGCTCTCCCAAGGAAGCCTGTTCAAATCACGACTGTCGCACCTGTTGTTATTACTGTTCCGGGACCTCTCCCCTACGAATCTGATAAGGCTATCCCCTGGCACTATGGGGCAGATGTGTATGTGAATGGAATCAAACAAGAGTTCAACACTGGCACCAGCATCAGCAATATCGCTGGTCCAACAAAGGTTACCCGCAGTGGCAGGCTCTTCTCGCCTGACATTGCACCGCCCGCTATTCGAAGACCCCTCACTATAACACCTACAAGTGTACCTGTTCCTGTTTCTGATCAAGTTGTTTCCCCTGCTGCCGAGTCATCTAATGCTCGGGGTAAAGGGATTGAAGATGAGCCTGCCCGGATGGAGGCACCAAGACCTGTAAATGCTGAGGCCTCCCAACAAGAGATGGAGGAAATTCTAAAAATAATCAAGAAGAGTGACTTTAATGTTGTCGAGCAGTTGGGGCATACGCCCTCCAAGATCTCCATGCTCTCCTTGCTCCTGTGCTCAGAGGCCCATGCTAAGGCCTTGATTTCATTTCTCAAGATGGCCCACGTGCCACAGGAGACATCTGCGGTCCAGTTTACTGATTGCGTAGCAAATCTGACAGCGGACAATGGTTTGGGTTTCTCGGATGCTGACCTTACTGCTAAGGGAAGGGACCACAATGATGCCCTGCATGTCTCTATTGAATGCAGGGGCACTACTCTGGCGCACGTGTTGGTGGACACTGGTTCTTCCCTGAATGTGCTACCTAAGAAAGCCTTAGACCGTTTGGAATGTGAAGGCCTGGAACTAAAACCTAGCAATATTATCGTCAGAGCCTTTGACGGTTCCAAGAGGATGGTTCATGGGGAGGTTGACCTTCCTATTCGTGTGGGCTCTCAAGTATTCGACTCTACTTTCTATGTGATGGATATCCGTCCATCGTATTCTTTTCTACTGGGTCGACCTTGGATCCACAAAGCTGGGGCAGTGACCTCTACCTTGCACCAGAAGCTAAAATACCCTGTCAGAGGGAAGATTGTCACTGTGCAGGGAGAGGAGGAGTATATGGTGAGCCATTTTAATTCCTTCAGGTATATTGAGATGGATGGGGAATTCATTGAAACCCCCTTTCAGCATTTCGAGGAGGTACCTCCAACTTTAGCAGCAGCAGAAACAGTGGTCGAAGAGGATGTTCCTTTGAAGATGGCTTCCCTAAAGGATGCCCGGGCTGTGATTCAGAAAGGTGAATGTGCTAACTGGGGCAGGCTCCCTGATTTTACACAGAAAACTGACAAGTTCGGACTGGGTTTTACTGCAGAGGGACAGAAAGCTATGCGGAAGGCAAAGACCAGAAGACCTCCTGTGCTCATTACCAATCCAGGAGTGAATGTTGTTGGGGAAGATAATGAAGTGGATGAAGCTGAGTTCGATAGCTGGATCTACCCGACAACTGAGGGCGGATTGACCAATTGGATTGCCAAGGACCATACTCCTGTTACTTTTGTTACGCAGTAATAAACTTCTTTGTTTTATTATTTGTAATGAACAATTAAAACTCTATGGCCCGGTGTCTTACCCGGGGCACCGTGGCTTCATTTGTGAGGGCATATAAATTGTCATTTCATATATCATGAATAAAGATCTTGGACGTTTTCTCGCATTTCAAATCTTATGCTCCTTTTCTGTCTTTCCTTCCTTTATATATTTCAAAACAGCTGTATTTACACACACTCACTCATACAGGTTTCAATCCACTCGGGATCTCACTGGTAACGACTCTGCTACCGCCAGTTATGACTTCGAAAATCCGATCAACTTAGCCGAAGACGAAGGTGAAGATGATTGCGAAGTTCCTGGCGAGCTGGAAAGACTGCTACTCCAGGAAGAGAGGGCAATTCAACCACACGAAGAGCCAGTGGAAACAATAAATCTGGGTACTGAGGTAGACAGAAAGGAGGTAAAGATTGGTGCCAACCTAGAGCTCAGCGTGAAGCAACGGTTGACTAAGATGCTACATGATTATATGGAGATCTTTGCCTGGTCCTACGAAGACATGCCCAGGTTGGATACCGACATTGTGGTACATCACTTGCCTACTAAGGAAGACTGCCCTCCGGTTAAGCAAAAGGTCCGCCGTATGCGTCCAGAGATGTCTGAGAAGATCAAAGCCGAGGTTATGAAACAGTTTGATGCTGGTTTCCTTGCAGTGACTTCTTACCCTCAGTGGGTTGCTAATGTGGTGCCGGTACCAAAGAAAGACGGAAAGGTCAGAATGTGTGTCGACTACAGGGATCTGAACAGGGCCAGCCCCAAGGATGACTTCCCTTTACCTCACATTGATGTCCTTGTTGACAATACTGCTCAGCATAAGGTGTTCTCTTTCATGGATGGTTTTTCAAGTTACAATCAGATCAAGATGGCCCCTGAAGACATGGAAAAGACTACATTTGTTACTCAGTGGGGCACCTTCTGCTACAAGGTCATGCCTTTTGGACTGAAAAACGCTGGGGCAACCTACCAACGTGCCATGGTTGCTTTATTTCATGACATGATCCATCATGAGATAGAAGTGTATGTTGACGACATGATCACAAGGTCCCAGACTGAAGAAGAGCACCTCGATCATCTGCAGAAATTGTTTGACCGTCTGAAATTGTACAAGCTGAGGTTGAACCCGAACAAGTGCACCTTCGGGGTAAGATCTGGAAAGTTGCTAGGCTTCGTTGTAAGTGATAAGGGTATTCAAGTGGACCCTGCCAAGGTTAAAGCTATTCAAGAGATGCCAGTTCCTAAGACGGAGAAAGAGGTCAGAGGCTTTTTAGGATGCCTGAATTACATTGCTCGATTCATCTCGCACCTAACTGCTACCTGTGAGCCAATCTTCAAGCTGCTGAAGAAAGATCAGGTAGTACGTTGGAATGATGAATGTCAGGCTGCTTTTGACAGAATCAAAGAGTATCTCCAAGAACCACCCATCCTTATGCCACCGGTTGAAGGGAGACCTCTGATACTATATCTGACAGTGCTTGACAACTCAATGGGGTGTGTGCTGGGGCAGCATGACGAGTCTGGCCGAAAAGAGCATGCCATTTATTACCTTAGCAAAAAGTTTACCGACTGTGAGACCCGATACTCGCTGCTTGAGAAAACTTGCTGCGCTTTGGTATGGGCTGCTCGCCGGCTGAGACAGTATATGCTGACTCACACTACCTTGTTGATCTCAAAGATGGATCATATAAAGTACATATTCGAAAAGCCTGCTCTGTCTGGGAGAATAGCAAGATGGCAAGTGATCTTGACGGAATACGACATCCAGTACACGACCCAGAAAGCCATCAAAGGAAGTGTATTGGCAGACCACTTGGCACATCAGGCCGTAGACGACTATCAGTCAATGAACTTCGAGTTTCCGGACGAGAGCACCATGATTGTGACTGATTGTGAAGTACCTGGACCGGATGAAGGACCCGAGGAAGGATCCCGATGGACTATGCACTTTGACGGAGCCTCCAATGCTTTGGGTAACGGTATCGGCGCTGTAATCATATCTCCGCAAGGCACTCATACTCCACTCACTGCCCGACTATGTTTCAACTGTACCAACAACATGGCAGAGTATGAGGCATGCATCATGGGTCTTCAATCTGCGATCGACCTAAGGATCAAGTTTCTGAGTGTCTTCGGAGATTCCGCTCTCGTGATCAATCAGATCAAAGGAGAGTGGGATACGAAACATCCGAATCTTATTCCTTACAGGGAATGTGTGTTGACCTTGATCCCCCACTTCACAGAGATAACCTTTGAACACTTTCCAAGAGAGGAGAATCAGTTGGCGGACGCGTAGCTACAATGTCTTCTATGTTCAAGGTCAAATGGGATAATGAGGCTCCCCGGATCATCATCTGGAAACTGGACGAACCGGCATACTGTTGTGATCTCGAGACTGAATTGGTGATTGAGAAGCCTTGGTACCATGAGGTGAAGAGATATCTGGAAGCTCAGGAATACCCTGAAGGTGTATCTGTCAATGATAAAAAGTTTCTGAGAAGGTTCGCTGCAAAGTTCTTCCTTAGCAATGGCATCCTGTATAAGCGAAACCATGATTCGACCTTACTGCGGTGTGTGGATAAGACAGAAGCAGAAAGGATCATGGAAGAGCTACATGAAGGGACCTTCGGAACACATTCCAGTGGACACACTATGGCAAAGAAGATCCTTCGGGCAGGGTATTTCTGGTCCACAATGGAAGCTGACTGCTACCAACACTCTCGGACATGTCACAAATGCCAGATATACGCAGACAAAGTGCATGTTCCTCTAGTTCCTCTAAATGTTCTGACTGCGCCTTGGACGTTTGCAATGTGGGGCATAGATATGATCGGTGAGATTAAACCTACGGCATCCAACGGGCATCGCTTTATCCTAGTGGCGATTGATTACTTCACGAAGTGGGTTGAAGCAGCTTCTTACGCTACGGTAACCAAGACTGTTGTTGCACGGTTCATTCGGCACAACCTGATCTGTCGATACGGCATCCCTGGGAGAATTATTACAGACAACGGTACCAATCTCAATAACAAGATGATCACTGAGCTCTGCGAACAGTTTAAGATACAGCACCACAACTCTTCTCCTTATCGGCCGAAGATGAATGGGGCTGTAGAAGCAGCAAATAAAAATATCAAGAAAATCGTGCAGAAGATGACAGTGACTTATAAAGATTGGCACGAGATGTTACCGTTCGCTCTACATGGGTACCGTACCTCAGCCAGGACGTCAACCAGGGCAACTCCTTTCTCCTTGGTCTACGGTATGGAGGCAGTCTTACCGATCGAAGTGCAAATACCCTCTCTCTGGATAATGAAGGATGCAGATCTGAACGAAGATGATTGGATCCAGACACGACTTGATCAATTAAACCTTATTGATGAAAAGAGACTTGCTGCTATCTGCCACGATCAGACGTACCAAAAACGAATGATCAGGGCATTTAACAAAAAGGTCAGACCATAGGAATATCAAGTTGGGGATCTAGTAATCAAACAAATCATCCTTCCTCAGAGTGATCCAAGGAGCAAATGGACCCCTACGTACGAAGGGCCATTTGTGGTTAAACATGTGTTCTCAGGAGGAGCCATGATTCTAACCAACATGGATGGTGACGACCTTCCTCACCCCGCCAATGCAGACATAGTAAAAAGATACTACGCATAAAAAAGACCCGCTAGGCTGACATGCCTAGGCAAAAATTAGGGCTTCCCGGCGAACCAAAAAGGGTTCGGGCAAAATGAAGGGATGAAATAAAAAAAAAATCTGTACACCCGGCAAGTCGAAAACCTGAAAAGGCGGCTTGGGAAAAAATGGGTATCCTGGTGGACTGAAAACCCGAAAGGGCGGTCCAGGCAAAAGTTAGGGATAAAGCGTAATACTATGTCTCATTGGATCACTTTGCATCCATAATCCGGTATCTACATCGAGTTCAGACGGCATCAATCAGCCAGCTTCATCTTCAACTAAGGTCATCAAGTGATGAGACGCTCGTAGATATAAAGGCAATAGCAGAGTTGAAACCCAGTGGGATCATTCATTTCACACAGCTGTTTTATTTTCTCTTGTACAAAATTTGTATAAACTCTTTTGTTCGGCGGCGTTCTCTTACTAGGACGTTAGCCTCTTGTACATAAACGCCTATTTTACAGGCAAATTCAAAAAAATCAATACATATATACTTTTCAGTTAAAAGTGCCAATTGTTTTTCCTTTTCTGTTTTGTTTTGCGAAGAACGTCCAAGGTTCAATTTGTGATATATGCATTGACAATAATTTGCTAACTCATGAATATTTGCATACGAAACAAAGGATTAATTGCAGGTAACATTAGAAGCAGGGGCAATAAAGAGTTGTCTAAGCAATCTAATTGTTCTATCCTCCAAGGTACCAGGGTAAGTTCAGCTAAAGAACATAACCAGTATATCTTAATTCCCCAGAGAGTGAGACAACAAATCAGTTCACTCTCCCCAAGCAAAGCTATTATCAAACTTAAGGAAGTTGGGTATCCTCCCGCAGATCTCAACATTCCCCAGCACAGTATACGGATAGTCTTAACGAGCATCCCCGATGATCTTGATCTAAGATTGTTCCCCGGCGGTATATCAAACATTCAATGGAGTCACTTCCCCGATACAGTTCAAAGCTTCCCCAGGAGAGTCCAATCCAGTTTCCCCAGGAAAGTTGGGATCCATCTCCCCAAGCAGTAAGCTTATCCCCAGTAGATTCTGGAAGCTTATCCTCGCAGAACACGAACGCGTCTCCCGGCTTTATTCAAAGAGTTATTTCCTTACCAGGATATAACTGGGTTATCCTCAGCCAAAAGCCACAGAAAGAGCGTCCTCGACGAAGTCTTCTTATCCCCAGCGAAGTCTATTAACACTTCCAACACAACAAGGGTATCCCCAGCAAGTTATTATCAACAACTCAACAAAGTACCTCTCTCCCCACAGAGTATTGCTTCCCAGCAAGATCACTAGAGTACTTTTTTCCCTGCAGAGTAATTCATTCGCCAAGTTTATTCCCCAACGGAGTCATCTCCTCCTACCAGTATTCTTGCAACTATCATCCCCAGCGGAAGCAAAGATCTATTCCTCAACATCAGCCCAGGAGTGACTTCCCGGCACCCGTCAAGGATTTATTTTCCTAAGACGAAAAGATACATTCATAAACATCATATTTTCATACACTATAGCATGCATCTACGCATCATATCTCACAAATCTCATTTATGTTGAGAACATCATCGCTTGATTCATATCATGCATGACATATGACTGACCTTTACCTTTCAAGAAAGATCCAGTTAAGTTCTCAGCTATATTTCAAGACCTAGACCGGTTCAGTTAAATCGACCCTAAGATTTTTCTGTTTCTTATCCAGTCCAAGGCCTTCTCTGGTTCAGTCAGATCGACCCTAAGATCTCCCTGTTTCTTATCCAGTTGAAGACATTTCAAGACCTAGACCGGTTCAGTTAAATCGACCCTAAGATTTTACTGTTTCTTATCCAGTCAAAGGCCTTCTCTGGTTCAGTCAGATCGACCCTAAGATCTCCCTGTTTCTTATCCAATTGAAGACATTTCAAGACCTAGACCGGTTCAGTTAAATCGACCCTAAGATTTTATTGTTTCTTATCCAGTCAAAGGCCTTCTCTGGTTCAGTCAGATCGACCCTAAGATCTCCCTATTTCTTATCCAGTTGAAGACATTTCAAGACCTAGACCGGTTCAGTTAAATCGACCCTAAGACTTTCCTGTTTCTTATCCAGTCCAAGGCCTTCTCTAGTCCAGCTAAATCGACCCCTAACAGATTTTCCTGATAAAGACTCAGTAGAAGATATCTAAGATTCTCTCACCGTTCCTGTTGAGGTTGAAGTCGCCTGTGGTTCTCTCCCCGTTACTGCGGAGGTAGTAATCGCCCAAGATTCTCTCAGCATTCCTGTTGAGGTAGTAATCACCCCCAGATTCTCTCAACGTTCCTGTTGAGGTAGTAATCATCCAAGGTTCTCTCACCGTTCCTGTTGAGGTAGTAACCATCCCTGGTTCGTTCATCATCGTTTGAAGCTCCAGATCCAGCTCCTGTAACCAGACAGGACACATCTACACAAAGAATTTGAAGACCAGCTCCTGTAACAGGTCAGGTAATCATTTTTCTTTTTCAGGTACCCAAGCTCTCGCTAAGGAATCTCTTACGCGATCAATATCCAGATGGCATCTATAAGCCCATCCACAATCCATCACCTCTCAGCATGGCATCTATAAGCCCATCATCCTATTCATCAAATCTCCAAATGGCATCTGTAAGCCCATTCCATCATCACACTACTATGTGAGCGCAAATTTCTGGGCACTCTAGTGTTCAATAATCTTCCACCTTCGGATTATGAAAGGCACGTCAGCCAATCTGCATCCTCAGGTCTAAGAAGATTGAACAGGGGCAACTGTTGTACCCCAAAATTTGCCCTCCCATATTCTTCAAGATTGGCCAAGTCAAAGCTTCAAAATCTCCCCAAGGGTTGCACAGTTCAAGGGCCTCCTAATAGTCAAAAATTAGTGTTTTGGTTCTGACAAAGAAAATGAAGTTTCCAAGGGTCCAATCAAGTCCAGCATGCCTATAAACATTGTCAAGTATCCTCATGTCAAGTTTCAAGACTCACAACACAAAATTGCACAGTCAAAAACCCTAATTGCCCTACAGTCAACTGTAGGGGCAAAATGGTCATTTGACAGTCAAAAGTTCAAATTTTTGGTCAACATCTCATTTTGAAGCCACAAACATCATTTGATCAATGCTTGATCATGATTCTCAAAGCTTGGCTCAAAAAATCTCAAGATGCAAAAGTTTCCATATTTGGACAGTTGAAAAAGTCAACTGTAACTTGACCAAGGCATAACTTCCACATGGTTTATCAGAAAAATTCCATCCAAAACTCATTTTGAAGAGAAAGACATTTCCTACAACTCCTCTTCACACTTCAAGTCCAAGAAATGCTCTCACAAAAAGTTATCAATTTCAACATTATAGGTCATTTTCAAAAGTCAACAAAAAGGGACTTTAAGTCAAAGGACATAACTTGAGATTGGTAAATCAAAATGACATGGGACCAAAGGCATTGGTTAGAGGACTTCAAGACCTTTCCAAAATGTCCAAGAACATGATCAAAGCTTAAAAATTGAGCAAGATATGCCTTGTGGAAGTTGGGAAATTTTTGGATATTTTGAAAAGTCAACTTTGCTTCAAATGTCTTAAAATTGCTAATGGGCCACATTTTCTTCCAAGATTCATCATCCAAAGCATGTGCACGACCATTTGGCCCAAAGGGAAGTTATTCATCATTTTTATTTATTTATTTGAATTTTTAATTGCTAATAATTCATTTAATTAATTAAAATATGTGAAAAATACCAAAGCAAACTTTTTAAATCTTTTTATGCATGAAATACCTTCAAGATTTCGTGCATGATCTGATATGGAAAGAATCAAAGTGATTGGACATGATTGGTATCAAATATGCATGAAAAAGATTGAAAAATATATGCATGAAAATCAAATATCTTGTACATCAATGCAAAGGGTTTTGGATCCAATTTTCAACCCTAATCAGTTCCAATACTTATACTCATGCAAACCCTAGTCCAAAAAACCTCCAAGTTGCGCAGAAACACCATAAACAACTTTGCAATTTTATCAAGAAATTCCAAAACTGAAAACTCGATTCTAAGACGTTTCAAGGCAAAACTCTGATTCCATTAGCTTGCAAAGGTCTCAAGGGACGTTTCTGAATCAAAAGCATCAACTCTAACATCAAGAATTGGTAACTAGAAGTCAGACTGTGTCGTCTTTTTTGCATAATCGTATCTCATCATTTACGCCATGATTTTCAATTCTAATGCTTGTTTTGTATTGTTCTTATCATTCTGAAGCTAACCCTGTTGTTTGATTAAGTTTTCCTCACCCATACGCGATTTCACCATGGACGATTGTTAGGGTTACAAAACTGTGAAATTGGGCGTTTACGCATACGGTAAAATCAAGACATCTCAGTGCCATGGTCAAAATCAGGACGCTTGGACGAACATAACTACCCTATCGCGCCTAATTTATGTAGCAAGACGAGCTATTCGCTATTTTTGAAAAGGGCACATTTTGGGGGGTTTAAAAGCCCCGCTAATTCTTTTTATGTTTCAGGCAAAAACGCAAACGAGGAAGAAGAAGATTAGGTGGCGAGCGATGGTTGGGTAATTCGAATCCAACGCGCGTTTTTTTTTATTTTCTAGGCCACTAACCAAGTTTTCTCTTATATTATTTATTTGTCATTATATATTCAAAGCGCGCGTTTGGTACAAATGGTGAAGGCATTGTTTCATAAGGCACTGGGACCTGGGTTCGATTCCCAGGTCCCCCACTTTGTTTCAATATTTTTCCTCTCAACATAATCCTATGCAGTTTCTCTCCTAAAGACCACCATGCAACTCACAATTCAAGTGTGCCACATGGCCACCAAGATCAAACTAAAAGCCAGGACTCAAGGTATATGGAGTGACTTAGTCAAACATGCCACACGTTGCCTGAAAAAGTCAGAAGGGCCAGGGTTTCAATGGGCCCAAATGGCTGAATCACACCTCCAGTTTGGGGACAGAACCCCCCATGGTTTGCTTTTTTTTCTTTTCCATATTTTGGCTATTTTATTTGTTTTGTTTAATTTTTATTTAAATCTTTAAATTAATTTATTTTCATAAAACATAAAAAATAATAAAAAAACAGAAAAGACAAAAATAAATATATTTGATTTAATATTTTTTTGTAAATAAAAATCATTAATTAATTTAGTTTTCAATTCTAGGATTAATTTTGACATTCTTCTTAATAAACTTAAAATTTGTAGAATTAGGGTTTTAATAAATTTTTATCCTTTTCTTTTCTTTTTATTAATAATTAATTATTTATTTTTGTAAATAAAATTGCATTAATTAATTAGGCTTAATTTTAGGTTCAATTTTAATATTTTTTTCTTAATAAATAAAAATAGTTAGAATTAGGGTTAATTAATTAATTTCTTAATTTCATCTAATTCTCTTATTAAAAATCCATAAATACAAAAAACCTCAAAAATAATTTCTTTTTATTTTATTTTAATTAATTTATTAATATAATTTAATTTCATTAAAAAGGGTCCAACGCCCTCGCATTCCCGATTTTTATTCTCTTCGCGCATTTTAGTCTTATTCCTTCTTTTAAATATTTATGTAATTCTCCCAAAGCCATGTAATTCGGACATTTTATGTTTTTCGCACTTTACTTTATTTCTTTATTTGCAAATCGGGTCCTGGATTTAATTTGGCGATGTGGACCCGCGCCTTTGTAATAGTTTAGGAACTTTATATTTCTCGTAACTTTTTAACTGTTAATAATTGCATGCAAGAATGAATGTCAAAATAAAAACAAAAGCGTAGATCACCCATGACATGACAAGACAAAATATCTGAAAACGACACACAAATCACACACCACCCCTAGGGTACGCCTCACTGTTGCCTTGCCTCTCGAAAGGTGATCGTCGAGTAGAGGATGTCTTAGTAAGTCCTCATGATCCGGGAATCTGGCATGAGGGTAGCTTCTAAGGTATCTTCCTATTGCTCCGGTGATCACCATGTCCCGAACCTCGAATTGACCCGAACACCTCCAACGGTGGTGCTACCTACCTCTCAATGGTGGGATGGCACTAATTTAAAGGACATTTACACAGACGAATTCCTTAGGGTAGGTAGACGACTCTAGATACTTGCTCTAGTTTCAAAACAAATCAAAAAAATACTTTTCACACCGACACTTTCAAAAAGCTTTCGAAAGCAACTTTTCAAACACTCTTGAGGACTGATATAAGAGTCGAATTGAAATTTTCAAAGAAACTTTTTTTAAACCCACAGTTGAAAAGCAAACAAACAATCTTGAAAACACAAATGAGCAAGTATCTAAGAGCCCATGGATAACCATGGATAGAAAGGGTGCTAACACCTTCCCTTTCTATAATCTACCTCTTGAACCGAGAGCAATCTCTTTAAGGAATTTTTCTGTGCTTTTGTCCTTTCCATTTGGAGAAAATAAAAGACGGTGGCGACTCTTGCTTCCGCGACATTTCGCGAACCAGCGTTAAACAGTCAGTTCCAGATCCACCGATCACAGCAGGCCTCCTCAATAAAAAACAAGCATTCCACTCATTCCCTGAAGGTTCCAGGAGACGTTTCCACACATTAGGCGGGCCCAACGCATGCAGGAGCATCACTCACGCAATCCCTCTGTTGGTAACTTGTCTTTGATCTCAAACTCATTAAATATGTAATTTAAATCCATATTGATCGAATGTCCATGCTATGAATGATGAATGTTTTAATGTTATTCATGTGAGTTTCAGTGCCCAAAACACAAAATGCCATTGCTAGGGAATTCTAATTTGGTTCCTTCGAATCTCAGGATTCATGTTGTTTCAGGATAAAGTAGCTTCAGATTTAGACTCAGGGGTTCGAATTAGGTGGAGGTTCGAATTAAGGGGAAGGACCTAGGTTTGATACCCAAGTCTTGCATTTTCATTTTTTTTCCTAACGCTTTACATGCAAATTCAGTGTATCCAGCCAGCGTATGCATACCATACACCACATGGTGAACACCAGGAGATCTCATCTGATCTAGATCAACACATCCAAGCGTGCAGATCACCATGGACACTCAGAGGACTGATACAAGAGTTATCATAAAGTAAATCACATTACTATTGGCATTTCAAAAAATACTTTTCAAAACACAACAAAGCACAAGGTATTTCAAATGAGCTAAGCATCTAAGAGCCTGTAGAAAACTACAGATGGAAAGGGTGATAACACCTTCCCTTTCCATAATCTACCCCCTTACCCAGAAAACTCTCAAAAGGTATTTGTTGTACCCCAAAATTTGCCCTCCCATATTTCTCAAAACATTTCAAGAATGATCTCCAAATTGCTCAAGGTAGTCCAAGGGTTGGCCAGACAAGCTCTCTCCTAAGGCAGTCTACCCCAAATTAGGGTTTCATGTTGCATCAAGGTCCTTGAGTCCAAGTGATCCCAGATGCTCAACATTGTCCTAATATGTCCTCAAGATTATCCATGTCAAGTTTCAAGCCTTGCAGAGGAAGTTTGCTCAATCAATTGCTCAAAGGTCCAAAAAATCGACTGTGCCAGGGCAAAAGTCAATTGTGACCTACATACAGTCAAACTTCAAGGTTTTTGGTCAACATTCTCATTTTAAAGTATATTTCATCATTTGATCAAGGGTTTATCATGATTCATCAAGGATTTCTCATGATTCATCAAGACTCAAAAGTTGCTAAATTAGGGTTTTGTAGGAAAAGTCAACTCAACTTTGACCAAGCATAACTTTATCATACTTTATGAGAAATGACCCATCCAAATCTCATTTTGAAGAGGATGAAATTCCCTACAATCCATCTTCATCTCCCAAGTTCAAAATATGCACTCACAAGAAGTTATGAATTTGGACATTATAGGTCATTTTGAAAAGTCAACAAAAACACCTTTTTTGTCAAAGCTTCATACTTGAGCATGGAATATCAAATTGAGATGAGACCAAAAGGGTTGCTTAGAGGACATCTCAAGCTTTCTAAAAGTCTAAGAACACCTCCAAAGAGTCAAAATTGAAGAAGTTATGCATTGTTGAAGTTGACCTTTTTTGCAAAATTGCCAAAAGACAACTATCCCCAAAACTTCAAATTTTGCCAAATGGGCCCATTCTTTTTCACTTGTTTTGAGTTGGAATCATAGCCCACGTGCTCTAGCCTTTGCCACTTGTCCATATCATATTTTTATTAATTATTTTGATTTTTATTTGAATTAATTTGATTTAATTTGATTTAAATCAAAATAAATCAAATAAAAATCCAAAGCATTGATAACAAAGGATCTTTTGATTGTTTCAGGCTCTAAGTACAGCTAGCAAGGCATTCAAATTCGCATCAAGCCATATGTGTACAAAAGGATTGAAAAGAAGCCAAATTTGGAAGGTTGTTAAAGGGAATCAAATCAATATCCAAAGCATTGATGGAGAGGGATTTGGACTGAATAAACAACCCTAATGCATTGTACAATACATAAGGAGGCAGGCATATCAAAAAAAGGGTTGGAGATCAGGCATAGAGAAAGAACCGAATTTGCAAAAACAAGCAAAAAGTGTGAGATCGGAACAGAAGTTAGAGGCATCCTCAAGGCCTGCTACTTATCTCAATCGCTTCCTGGAAATCTCCACAACCTAAAGCAATCGAGACCAATCGTTTTCAAGCCCTCTAGCACGCTGTAAGGCCGTCACGGTATCACCCTTTTCTTGAATTCGATTAGCTTTATTCTTGCATCCATTGTGTAAAATAATGGCATATTCTTGATCACCATATCATTTGCAAGCTTTTTCCAATAGCCAATTTCATTTATATGACTTATATCGTGAATCACCATTGTTAGGTTTTCTTGGAGTTTTTTTAGGGTTTTTGTTTTCAGGAATAATTGGCCCTAATAATGGGTATGGTTGTGATCAGAAGAAGGAGGCGAGTCTAACCATGGTGTTAGAATTCATTTACAATGGCCTGGACGAGATTTTGAGGGTGGAAAGGGGTATAGCTACGAACGTTGTCCGTGGGTATAGATCTTTGTACTTTTAGCCATGGTGCAGAGGAAGGAGACGATGAAGTGTCATCCCCTTACTAGCTTGTTCAAATATTGGCGCGTTTTTCTGACAATTATCCAATAATATTTGTTTTCTTATATTATCATTGATTTGTATTATATTAACAAACAACAACAAGTGATCCAGTGGCAAGCGTGACATGGGATTCCCCTTGGGGCCTGGGTTCGAATCCCTAGTCCCCCTATTTTCTCTATAATATTTGTTTTCAGGTAATCATATGTGCGCTCAAGCCAAGTGTCTACCATGGACATTCACCATCCAGCATGCCAGATGGCCAGATGGCCAAATCTGGTGGCCAGCATTGAAGGTGCATCAAAGGGTCAGTCAATGCACACGCGCTGGATTATAAAAAGTCAAATGGACCTCACAAATGGGCCAGAATAATTGCTATGCACACCCTCAAAAATCAGGCCCATCTCACTCCTTTTTATATTTTATTTATTTCATTTAATTATTTTATTTTATTTAATTTAATTACTAACCAATAAACAATTTTCTTTTTTTTTTTAATCATAAAAATCACCAAAAAATATTTTTATGTCCAATTAAATGTTAGATATTTATTTTTAGTAAAAAAATTAATCAATTTAATTAGGATATTAATATTAGATAACTTTAATTCATTTTTGTAAATAAATAAAATCAATTAGAATTAATAGGTTTTAACATTAATTTAATTATTTTATTTTCTTTCCTAAAATAACAAAAACTCCAAAAATATGTCATTTAATATTTTTCATTAATTAATTTATTTAATAATTAACTTAGCATTTAATTTTAGGATTTAATTTCTTTTCTTAAAAATAAATACAACAAAAAACAATTTTCTTTTAATTAAGAGGGTCAAAACCCTAATTTCGCATTCAATTTAATTTCCTGCGCGCTTTATTTTTCTTTATTCAATTATTGTATCTGCTCCCGGTTTGTAATATTTAATTAGGACATTTACTTTTACCGCTTTTACTTTTAAAGGGTTGGTACGCCTTGTAATAATTTAGTTTAAAATTCCGCACCTTTAATTTTTGCGAATATACAACTGTTAGATGTTTGGTAATAGGGTTTGCATGACAAGAATGAATGTTTAATCTAAAATCAGTTAGATCGCCCTAAACATGTGCAAAGATAAAAATAACTGAAATCAACACACCCGCACATGCGCACTCCTAGGGTACACCCCACTTGGTTGCCTTCATAAACGGTCATTGAGTATAGGTTATTTTAGAGGTCGCCCTCTTGTCTAAAAGATCATAAGTTTCCTCGGAAAGGTTGCCTCGGATATCGTTGCCTCGGATAAATGATCTAAGACATTAGGGTTACTACTAATACATTCTAACATTGCTTTAGTGACCGTACGTCCCTTTCGAATTGACCCTCAAACTCCAACGACGGTGCTACCTACTCACTAATAGTGGGATAGCATTGTCTAAAGCAAAAAAAAAACGATTCCTTTTTCGAGTAGGTGGATTAGTTCTTAAGTACTTGCTCAATCAAAACAAAACTTTTTCACACTTACACTCTTTTACTAACAAGTTTTCAAAAACACTTCGTTACACTCTTGAAGATAGAAGCAAGAGTTAAATCAAAGTTAAAACAAAAACTTTTCAAACCCACAAGCACAAAGAAAACAATTTTGAAAATGATGAGCAAGTACCTAAGAGCCCGTAGATAACTACGGATAGAAAGGGTGCTAATACCTTCCCTTTCTATAATCTACCCCCCCGTACTCAAAAATATCTCGAAAAAGGAATTTTTCTGTGCTTTTTTCCTTTCCTTGTTGGATAAAATAAAAGACGGTGACGACTCTTGCTTACCGTGACATTTTGCAAACGCAAACGCAAAATGCAAACCAGCATTCCAAAAACAGTCAGTTCTTCCACCATATCACAGAACTGGCGACTCTGCTAGGGAGTTAATAAGTTGGGTGTACCTTAGGATTAGTTCATCATCTTGTTTTCAATTGTTTGATCTGTATGCTTTATCTTTGTGGGCTTTGTATCAGAGTTACTATAGATCCTAACCCGGATCTGGGGACACCTTTTAGGTAAGTAGCAATAGACTGTGAGGGAACTGTATGGCATAAACCGATACGGTTGAAGCAGTAGCTACGTTGGTGTGACACTTTTAGTTTGTACCGATATCCCTTGTGGCGAAACAAGGAGAATATGGGGCTGCTAAGGGGTCATTAAGCACCAACTGACATTAAAACCTATAATTGACCAACTTGGCCATAGAAAGTAGCAGTATGCTACACTCATTGAGACCATACTCTCGCGATGATTTTGGCTGCAAGAAAAGGTTGCTAAATTGGAATTATGACCGATGGAGGATGGTTAGTGTTATTGAGATCCTCTAGAACCCGACTACTATTACTAGAACAGGTTGAACCAACTAAACTGAAAGAGGGTAAGTACCTAAACTCCATGCCAGCCTAAACTTAAGGCTGTTTGTGTGACTTGTGTGCTTTCAAACTTGAACTACTTGCACATTTTTGTTATCTGACAACATGAGTTCCTTGCAGGTTTTGTTTACAGTCCTTATCCAATAATTTGGATTTATTGCAGGGTCTACTTACATCACCTCACACTTTTGCTTAAACGCATAACATACACATCATAACATCATACCATAGCATTTCCTTAATCATTTCAAGGATCTAAGGGGTTTGTGATGTAGGTTATGGTAAATCAAATGTCTAGCAAGGGGCAAAGGGGATTTATTTTCCTCTAGCCAATGTCGTCTAGAGATCAAAACACGAGGACTTGAGTCGGTGGCTATGACCCACTCGATATGGTGAGCTTGACTCTTGAAGAAGGACTTTTGACGACATGAAGTTTCTTCAATCAAAGATGTGAAATTCAAATTTTAACAAGTTTCTTGTTTATCCCGCGAGATCCTTGAAAACATTGCATACATATATCGTACATATCATTGCATAACAGGTCTCCCAGTACATGTCTCTCATGTTCTCGCTGTTTATTTCAGCAATGGCTTTCCAACAAGACAACCAAGATCTTCAAACTCAAGAAGCTCAGTTCAGAGACGTATTCCTAAACCTATCCAAGGGGCAGGAAGAGTTGAAAACACTCCTCGTCGGGAACTTGGTCAAGAAAAGTCCTGAAGACAATAAGGACAAACGACTGGAACAACTGCAAGCTGAGTTAGGTGCCATGAAAACCCAGATGTTGGGGCAGATGGCTCTTATCCAAGGCTTAGCTCGGGAACAAGAAGAGCTGAGAACCATTATCAACCAGCTTCATCAAGACAAACACAACAGTATGAAGCAAACAGTCGAGGCCGAGGACCAAATCATTAATCAGCCTCCAAGAAGACAAGAGTTTGGTATGGTGAAGAATGGACCTCTCCAAGTCGCTACTACCTCACGGGTCCAACAACAACCTTGCCATAAACAACGGGTTAATCAGAGGCAGTTTACCAAGCTCAACATGCCGCTGTCCCAAGCTTTGCAACACCTGTTTAGATTGAATCTGGTGACGTTGGTAGGACCTCATCCGAATCCTAAGACTTCTTCACCTAACTACAATCCTGATGCAAGGTGTGCATACCATTCTAACAGCCTGGGGCATGATACTGACGACTGTTGGAAGTTGAAGTACACAATTCAAAACCTGATTGATGAAGGAGCATTAGAATTCACACAAAATGGTCAGGCTGAGTTCTTCTACCATCCCTCCAAGGCTCACCATTTGAAGTAACAAGTCTTGAGACGAGAAGACTTTTTATTCATTAGAATTTTCAATTTGTAATTTTCTTTTGATTGTTCGAATATTTATTCATGTCAAACTTTGTTACTTTATCAATGCATCGCATATGTCTGTTTTGAATCAATCCATTCATATTCACTATATTCAAACTGCTTTCATTTTTGTGATAATCAACTCTCGATTAAAAATTCTAAGCCTTTAGAAGGAGGATGACGAAAATGATATCAAAATCTCTACGGTATGCTTTTGAACAGACCCCGCTGACGATGTACATGCATTGTTTCAAATCCTAAACAATGGAGTTATAAGGAAGATAATCTCTAGTCAACCCCTTTGAGCCAAAGAAGTTGGAGTTTTCCTTTTCACACAAATTAAAACCCTTAATCATAACCTGGGGCAGGGTAGTTTCTCAGTTAATTCGGGTGCACAATGAGTGGAATCAAAGAGGTCCTTCCAAAATAAAAAGACGGTGATGGTTCTCTATAATCGTAAGGACAGGCAATCATTATCTCTCAAAAATAAAAGCCCATTAAGTCAAAACCTGTGAAGGAGACTTAAGAAAAAAAACTAGGGCATCCCACTGACTGTAACCATAAAAACACATAGTTCAGGCAAAAGACAAGGATAATAAAAAAAAAAAGAAAGAGGTCCTGCAAACTCTCAACAAAAATGACTACCTGTTCAAAATAACTGTCAGTATCCGAACCATCACTGGAATATCAGAGCAAAGACTCAAACATGATCTAAATACACAATTAGTTGAGTTTAGGATCGAAGAACATCACGAAGAATGGGTGGGTACAAATAAAATTTGTGCATTTATCCTTTGTTTCTTGAACCGTGAACCAGGCCACGTTATAACCCTTAAAAGTCCTAGCTGAAGCATGGGTTAGTTCGAAAGCATACTGTTACAAAGGTATCCTGACTCCTGTAGGGCTTGCTGTAAATCCTGAGTTGACATCACATTTTACAAAATTCGCTTGTTTTATTGAAAACTGCATTTTCAAAGAACTTCAAAACAGACATAAGCTTTGCATTCTTAAAATAACATTGTTTGCATATGACTATTTGCTCAACAACAGAGAAATTCGCACGACGAATATCTAGTGAACAAAAACCTTTTCAATAAAAACGGTCACCTCGAAAAAAGCACTTCCAACCAAGGGACAGACACGATCATTGTCCATCATCTGGGGCAGTTAAGTCAAGATTCAAGGAATCTCTCAAAGATGCCAAATAGCCAGGGGTAAATCTCCATCTGAATCAATTGGGGCATTGGACATGAATTCCAGCAACGAATCTTGCATGATCAAACAAATATCTTCTGGTAGTATGGCAACACAACACTACCGACAGTGACACCTCCCTACACCCTGAGAGCATGGACATAGTCAAAAAGTACTACGCATAATCAAAGACCCGCTAGGTCGACTGGCCTAGGCAAAAATAAGGGCTTCCCGGCGAACCAAAAGGGTTCGGGCAAAAATAAGGGATGAAAATGAAAAAATCTGTACACCCGGCAAGTCGAAAACCTGAAAAGGCGGCTTGGGCAAAAAAGAGTATCCCGGTGGACTGAAAACCCGAAAGGGCGGTCCAGGAAAAAAACAGGGATCAAAGCGTACAACTATTTCTCGTCATCTTGTCACTAGCCTACCAGAAGAAGACTTGTCACTTCCATCGAAAGTTACCAAGCACCTCATAGGTTGGGATAATACTCGATCCACAAGGCCTCCGCAAGCACCTTCTCCCGCAGAAATAGGGGTAGAAAAGTCTCGATGCAAAGCCATCGTCATATCCTTAGCACGCGTCCCAGTAACATTCACTCCCCGCAGAGTAAGAAAGAGACAGTAATGTTAACTCTCCCCAGCTGAGACTCACAACTGTGAATGAATCGGTAATATTCTCCCCAAGCATATTTTATCTAACATCAGCACTAAAAAGTCTCATCATCCCCAGCGGAGTATAAAAAATATCCCCAGTGGAGTCTGGAGAATCTTCCCTAGTGGAGTTTGGAGAATCATCCCCAGTAGACTCTGGAAGATTGTCCCCAGTAGAGTCTAAAAGGTTATCCCCAGTGAAGTCGCAACTGAAAGATCATCCCCAGCGGAGTTCATTCCTTCACAAAGAGAAACTCAATCCCCAACAGGATTCAGTATCGCCAGCAACGGTAATTCATCCCCAGCCGAATTTATCAGTAGAATCCTCAACAGAGCATGTCCTACCCATAGAGTAATCTCCTCATCAGTTTATTCCCCAGCGAAGTTATCCTCTCCTGCAGGTTTATTCTCACAATCAACTTCATTCGCTATCTCCAGCGGAAACGAAGATTTCAACTCTTTTCTCCAGCGGCAATCCGGGATTTATTTTCCCCAGCTCAAAACATCACATTTCCATACATCATGACATGCATACGCATCATACAACACAATCTCATTTATTTTGAGAACATCATTGCCTGATACATATCACAAAGTTTAAATTCTCAGGAAGGATACGGTTAAATTCTTACAAAGTTTAAGCTATGAAGCTTCTACCACAGTTGAATTACAGATGAGCTCCTAAATCTCAATAAAGATATTTCCTCGATTGAATTACGGACGAGCTCCTAAATCTCAGCAAAGATGTTTACCTCAGTCGAATTACGGACGAGTTCCTAAATCTCGACAACTTTTACCTCAGTTGAATTACGGACAAGTTCCTAAATCTCAGCAAAGTTGTTGAATTACAGACGAGCTCATAAATCTCGACAAAGAATTTACCTCGGTCGAATTACGGGCGAGTTCCTAAATCTCGAACCTCAGTTGAATTACGAACGAGTTCCTAAATCTCGACACCTCGGTTGAATTACGGACGAGTTCCTAAATCTCAGCAAAGTAGTTGAATTACAGACAAATTCCTAAATCTCAGCAGTTTTCTCAGTTGAATTATGGGCAATTTCCTAAATCTCGACACCTTAGTTAAATTACGGACGAGTTCCTAAATCTCGACACCTCAGTTGAATTACAGACGAGTTCCTAAATCTCAACAGAGATGTTTTCTCAGTTGAATTACGGGCAAGTTCCTAAATCTCGACACCTCAGTTGAATTACGATGAGTTCCTAAATCTCGACACCTTAGTTGAATTACGGACGAGTTCCTAAATCTTGACACCTCAGTTGAATTACGGACGAGTTCCTAAATCTCGACACCTTAGTTGAATTACGGACGAGTTCCTAAATCTCGACACCTCGGTTGAATTACGGACGAGTTCCTAAATCTCAGCAAAGTTGTTTCCTCAGTTGAGTACAGACGATTGAAGTTCCTAAATATCAACAGAGACGACCCACCAGCAGAATAACTGATGACCAAAGCTCCTAAAATTCTACTTCTCTCAACAAAGATCAGCCCTCCCCAGCGGAATCTTCCTCAACGACAGGTATACAAGCTCTCGCTAAGGAATCTCTTATGCGATCGACACTCCTTCAGATGGCATCTTTAAGCCCATCCCCTCGTCAGCAATTTCCAAATGGAATCTGTAAGCCCATTCCCGACATCACAAGACAATTACCACTTCATGCGAGTGCAAATTTCTGGGCACTCTAGTGTTCAATCCTCTTCCACCTTCAGATCACGAAAGCCAATCTACATCCTCAGGTTTAAGAAGATTGAACAGGGGCAGTTGTTGTACCCCAAAATTTTCCCTCCCATATTTCTCAAAACATTTCAAGAATGATCTCCAAATTGCTCAAGGTAGTCCAAGGGTTGGCCAGACAAGCTCTCTCCTAAGGCAGTCTACCCCAAATTAGGGTTTCATGTTGCATCAAGGTCCTTGAGACCAAGTGATCCCAGATGCTCAACATTGTCCTAATATGTCCTCAAGATTATCCATGTCAAGTTTCAAGCCTTGCAGAGGAAGTTTGCTCAGTCAATTGCTCAAAGGTCAAAAAAATCGACTGTGCTAGGGCAAAAGTCAACTGTGACCTACATACAGTCAAACTTCAAGGTTTTTGGTCAACATTCTCATTTGGAAGTATATTTTATCATTTGATCAAGGGTTGATCATGATTCATCAAGGATTGCTCATGATTCATCAAGACTCAAAAGTTGCTAAATTAGGGTTTTGTAGGAAAAGTCAACTCAACTTTGACCAAGCATAACTTTCTCATACTTTATTAGAAATGACACATCCAAAGCTCATTTTGAAGAGGATGAAATTACCTACAATCCATATTCATCTCCCAAGTTCAAAATATGCACTCACAAGAAGTTATGAATTGTACATTATAGGTCATTTTGAAAAGTCAACAAAAACACCTTTTTTTGTCAAAGCTTCATACTTGAGCATGGAATATCAAATTGATATGAGACCAAAAGGGTTGCTTAGAGGACATCTCAAGATTTCTAAAAAGTCCAAGAACGCCTCCAAAGAGTCAAAATTGAGGAAGCTATGCATTGTTGAAGTTGACCTTTTTTGCAAAATTGCCAAAAGTCAATTATCCCCAAAACTTCAAATTTTGCCAAATGGGCCCATTCTTTTTCACTTGTTTTGAGTTGGAATCATAGCCCACGTGCTCTAGCCTTTGCCACTTGTCCATATCATATTTTTATTAATTATTTTGATTTTTATTTGAATTAATTTGATTTAAATCAAAATAAATCAAATAAAAATCCAAAGCATTGATAACAAAGGATCTTTTGATTGTTTCAGGCTCTAAGTACAGTTAGCAAGGCATTCAAATTCGCATCAAGCCATATGTGTTCAAAAGGATTGAAAAGAAGCCAAATTTGGAAGGTTGTTAAAGGGAATCAAATCAATATCCAAAGCATTGAAGGAGAGGGATTTGGACTGAATAAATAACCCTAATGCATTGTATAATACATAAGGAGGCAAGGCATATCAAAAAAAGGGTTGGAGATCAGGCATAAAGCAAGAACCGAATTTGCAAAAACAAGCAAAAAACGTGAGATCGAAACAGAAGTTAGAGGCATCCTCTAGGCCTGTTCCTTACTCAATCGCTTCCTGGCAATCTCCACAACCTAAAGCAATCGAGACCAATCGTTTTCAAGCCCTCTAGCACGCTGTAAGGCCGTCACGGTATCACCCTTTTCTTGAATTCGATTAGCTTTATTCTTGCATCCATTGTGTAAAATAATGGCATATTCTTGATCACCATATCATTTGCAAGCTTTTGCCAATAGCCAATTTCATTTATATGACTTATATCGTGAATCACCATTGTTAGGTTTTCTTGGAGTTTTTTTTAGGGTTTTTGTTTTCAGGAATAATTGGCCCTAATAATGGGTATGGTTGTGATCAGAAGAAGGAGGCGAGTCTAACCATGGTGTTAGAATTCATTTACATGGCCTGTACGAGATTTTGAGGGTGGACAAGGGTATAGCTACGGACGTTGTCCGTGGGTATAGATCTTTGTACTTTTAGCCACAATGCAGAGGAAGGAGATGATGAAGTGTCATCCCCTTACTGGCTTGTTCAAATATTGGTGCGTTTTTTTGACAATTATCCAATAATATTTGTTTTCTTATATTATCATTGATTTGTGTTATATTAACAAACAACAACAAGTGATCCAGTGGCAAGCGTAACATGGGATTCCCCTTGGGGCCTGGGTTCGAATCCCAGATCTGGTGGCCAGCATGGAAGGTGCATCAAAGGGTCAGTCAATGCACACACGCTGGATTGCAAAAAGTCAAATGGACCTCACAAATGGGCCAGAGTAATTGTTATGCACACCCTCAAAAATCAGGCCCATCTCACTCCTTTTTATATTTTGTTTATTTCATTTAATTATTTAATTTAATTTAATTTAATTACTAACCAATAAACAATTTTCTTTTTTTTATCAAAAAAATCACCAAAAAATATTTTTATGTCCAATTAAATGTTAGATATTTATTTTTAGTAAAAAAATTAATCAATTTAATTAGGATATTAATATTAGATAACTTTAATTCATTTTTGTAAATAAATAAAATCAATTAGAATTAATAGGTTTTAACATTAATTTAATTATTTTATTTTCTTTCCTAAAATAACAAAAACTCCAAAAATATGTCATTTAATATTTTTCATTAATTAATTTATTTAATAATTAATTTAGCATTTAATTTTAGGATTTAATTTATTTTCTTAAAAATAAAAACAACAAAAAACAATTTTCTTTTAATTAAGAGGGTCAAAACCCTAATTTCGCATTCGATTTAATTTCCCGCGCACTTTATTTTTCTTTATTCAATTATTGTATCTGCTCCTGGTTTGTAATATTTAATTAGGACATTTACTTTTACCGCTTTTACTTTTAAAGGGTTGTTTTTGGCGATGTAAATACCCGACGCCTTGTAATAATTTAGTTTAAAATTCCGCACCTTTAATTTCTGCGAATATACAACTATTAGATGTTTGGTAATAGGGTTTGCATGACAAGAATGAATGTTTAATCTAAAATCAGTTAGATCACCCTAAACATGTGCAAAGATAAAAATAACTGAAATCAACACACCCGCACATGCGCACTCCTAGGGTACACCCCACTTGGTTGCCTTCGTAAACGGTCATTGAGTATAGGTTATTTTAGAGGTCGCCCTCTTGTCTAAAAGATCATAAGTTTCCTCGGAAAGGTTGCCTCGGATATCGTTGCCTCAGATAAATGATCTAAGACATTAGGGTTACTACTAAGACGTCCTAACATTGCTTTAGTGACCGTACATCCCTTTCGAATTGACCCCCAAACTCCAATGATGGTGCTACCTACTCACTAATAGTGGGATAACATTGTCTAAACGAAACAAACATAGAACGATTCCTTTTCGAGTAGGTAGATTAGTTCTTAAGTACTTGCTCAATCAAAACAAAACTTTTTCACACTTACACTCTTTTACAAACAAGTTTTCAAAAACACTTCATTACACTCTTGAAGACAGGAGCAAGAGTTAAATCAAAGTTAAAACAAAAACTTTTCAAACCCACAAGCACAAAGAAAACAATTTTGAAAATGATGAGCAAGTACCTAAGAGCCCGTAGATAACTATGGATAGAAAGGGTGCTAATACCTTCCCTTTTTATAATCTACCCTGTACTCAGAAATATCTCGAAAAAGGAATTTTTCTGTGCTTTTTTCCTTTCCTTGTTGGATAAAATAAAAGACGGTGGCAACTCTTGCTTACCGCGACATTTTGCGAATGTAAACACAAAACGCAAACCAGCATTCCAAAAATAGTCAGTTCTTCCACCGTATCACAATATTTTTCTGTTCTTTTCACCCTTTCCTTTATTTGGATAAAAAAAAAAGTCGGTGGCGACTCTTGCTTACCGCAACATTTGCTAATACAAATGCAAAACCAGTATAACAGTCGGTTTTGCCACCGTATCACAGAACTGGCGACTCTGCTGGGGACTATATAAAAAAAGTGGGGTTACATTAGAGCTTACTTCATTTTTAAATTTCTTTACATTGTGTGTTTGCATGCTTTATCTTTGAGGGCTTTTTTGGGTTGTTACTAAAAGATCCTACACCCGGATCTGGGACACCTTTTAGGTAAGCAGCAATAGATCATGGAGACTGTACGGTGTAGACCGATATGGTTGAAGCGATGGCTTCATTAGTGTGACACATTTGTTGGTACCGGTATCCCTTGGGTTAAGTTAAGGAGAATACGGGGCTGCTGTGTGGTGTCATAAAGCACTAACGGACCTTAGAACCTTAGTTAAACAAACTTGGCCATTAAAAAGTAGTGAGATAGTTGGTCTCGCTATAAAGCTGAAGATTTGTTGATACTCGATGCTACACTCATTGAGATTGGACTTTCGGGGTATTTCGGCCGCGAGAAAAGATCGCCCAAGCTAAAACAATGTCTTATAAAGAAAGATCAGTGATATTTAGACTCCTTAGAACCTGGTTACTTTTCTAAGACAGGTTGAACCAACTAAACTTCAAGAGGGTATCCGCTTATAAACCCCATGCAAGCCTAAACCTAAGGTCTTGTGTGTTTTACTTGTGTGATTAAATTGTTCAATTATAACATCATGCATCATAACATCCATATTCATTTCACTAACCATTTCAAGGACCAAGGGAATTTATCTTTGTTCTGTTTTGTAGATCATGGCTTCTGTCCGTAGAAACACCATCTGAATCAGCTTTGTGATAATACCTCTCCAACTCAAAGAGCTAGTATCAAGGGTTTCTGAGATTTCCTCTTTCACCAAGAAATATGGTCGACTTCTCAACCTGGTTACCTCAAGCTTTGATGAGAAGATGATGGGGGTATTCTTTTAGTTCTTTGACCCCAAACACCATTGCTTCACATTTCCCGATTATCAATTGGTACCCACCATGGAAGAGTTCTCTCAATTATTGGGTGTACCCATTCTAGATCAGATACCTTTCACCGATTTAGAGGAGGCTCCAAAGCTAGAGGTCATTGCTGCAACCTTGCATCTGAAATGGTCCGACATTATATCCAACTGGGAAACAAGAAGCGGAGTCAAGGGTTTCCTAGTCAAATTCCTACTAGAAAAGGCTCAATTTTTTTGGGATGCTTTGGATTTCCAAGCTTTCGAAGAAGTCTTAGCTCTTCTAATCTATGGGGTAGTACTGTTCCCTAATCCGGACTTACTCATAGATGTGAATGCTGTCAAGGTTTTTCTCTCCCGTAACCCTGTGCCTACTTTGCTCGGAGATATCCTGCATTCCCTTCACACTCATATCATGAAGAGAAGATGGGTTATTATGTGTTGCATGCCATTGTTGTCTAGGTGGTTTATTTCGCACCTTCCCCAATCAGTATTGAAGAACGAACAAGGTTCGGGTTGGTCGCAAAGGATAATCTCACTTTCTCACTCGGATATTCTTTGGTACTCCCGATCTATGGGAGATATTTCTATCATTGACCGCTGTGGGGAATTCCCTAATGTCCCACTCCTCGGCATTAGGGGAGGTATCACTTATAATCCTTCTCTGGCTCTATGATAATTCGGTTATGCGTGAAGGGATGGTCCCCATGATATGCTTATCCAAGGCATTATGTTCAACTATGAGGATGATGTTCAAGGGTATCATCAAAGGTTCATACGAGCTTGGGGTATGGTAAACAAGGTTGATAACAAGGCATTAAGGTACAAGAATTCCGTCCCTATGGAACCTTATCTCAAATGGGTACGAGCTCGTGCCCAAAACCTTATGATGCCATATACAACCACCTTACCAGTGATTGTGGAACCTGTCACTGAAGAAGATGTTCCTTATACAATTCTCCATCCTGACATGCCCACTGATCTTGAAGAGTTGCAGAGGTCCTGGATTCAGTTGAAGGAAGAACGGGATACCTTTAGAGATCAATTCTACACCAGTGAGAAGAAAGTGTTAGAGCTCATGAAGCAACTTCACAAAGAAGAAAGTCTTAATGTCTACCTCGGAACAAAGAGGAAGCGCCCATGGGAGATTTGATTCTTAGATTTTAAGAGTTTTTAATTTTCAATTGTAAGCCTAAAAGGCAGTTGTAATTTGAATCTTATTAATAAAATCTTTGTTTCAGTTTGGCTTGCAAATTTAAATTTCCCGAAGTCCTTGAAAATATTGCATAAACATTATCATGCATATCATTACATTAAGCAAATATTTCAAGACATGTTTCTTATCTTTTCGCTATTTATTTCAGGAAAAATAAATGGCTATTGAACAGATAATTAAGGATATTCAAGCACAAAACGCTAAATTCCAACAAATGTTCCTGGCTCTGGCTAAGGGGAAAGAAGATCTGAAAGCTCTCATCACCAAAGAGAAGAAGAAGAAGGCAAAGAAACCAGTCGGCGTCTTGAATATGGAAAGAAGGTTTAGAGGACCAGCTAAGCGAGCTATAGATTTCTCAACCCCGTCAAATGATGGGGACAATCAAGAAGAGAAGCCAACAGAAGAAAACAACAATCCAGGAACTGATGAAGAAGAAGCTGATTATTCTGAGGAACAATATCCTCCTGTTGATGATAATTACAAGTAGATAGAGGATCGTCTTAATGCTATGGAAATTTAGAGGGCACCTGATCTGGATTTTGAAGAGTTAGGACTGGTGTCTGGAGTGGTCATTCCCCAGAAGTTTAAAGTTCCCATCTTTGCGAAGTATGACAATGTCTCATGTCCTAAGCTGCACCTAAGGTCCTATGTCAGGAAGATCCAACCTCACACTGCTGACATGAATTTATGGGTTTATTTCTTCCAAGAAAGTTAGTCAGGGACGTAGTTGGAATGGTTATATCAGCTGGAGGTAACCAACATTCGTAATTAGGAAGACATGACTGCTGCTTTTTACAAGCGGTACCAATATAATACTGACCTCGCTCCAACCCGTACACAACTTCAAAGCATGTCTATGGGTTCTGGCGAGGGATTAAAAGATTATGCCCAAAAATGGAGGGATCTTGCAGGAAGGGTCCAACTTCCTCTATCTGATAGAGAGCTGGTAGACATGTTCCTAGGTACTTTGTCTGGTCCATTTATCACAATCGTTTGATTGGAAGCCCTCCAGCCGGGTTTACTGAGTTAAAATTGACTGAGCAACGAGTAGAAGTGGGTATCAACAGTGGTAAGATTCAGAGGGATGCATCTTCAAGTACAATGAAGAAACCCTTCACTGGAAAGAAAAAGGTAAGTGCTGCCTACATCCAGAGAAACTAAAGCAAAACTGAACATCGTCTGACGGTAGCAGATGTGATGATCTCTAACTCTGCGTGAAATCAACAAGAAAACAATCAGTGCAGACAGGATGCGCCCAAAAGACAGTTCACCTGGATCAACATGTCCTTATCTCAGGTTTTGCCGCACCTATTAATGTCTAATCTGATTACTCTAAAGGAGGTTCCTAAAAATAAAAATATTGCATCTCCCCGCTACAACCCAAATGCTCGATGTGCCTACCACTCTGATAGTCCAGGGCATGATACAAATGACTGTTGGGATCTGAAGAACAAAGTGCAAGATCTTATTGAGGCAAAGGAGGTTGAGTTTGACCCTTAGGAGACCCCTAATGTAATAACTGCACCAATGCCTAAGCATGGCCAGGGTGTTAGTGATGTTGATGATGACCTGTTTGTTTCTTCTGTTGATGAACTAGCCACCCCTCTTCTGATTGTTAAAAAGAATCTATTGCGAGCCGGTTTATTTCCGGGCTGTGGTGAAGGTTGCCACCTTTGTATGTCTCCACCCAATGGCTGCTTGTTGTTAAAGATAGGTGTCCAGCGCCTGATGAACAACAAAGAAATTATGTTTGAGAAAGTTCCCTCTATAATGGTTCCGTGTGAAAACATTTCAATAATTACCATTTCCGACAATCCTCCCAGGGTCTCCTCCAAAAGACCCGTCAAGATTAAATCCATTCCTAAGGTTGCTTCTTTGATTATCACTTTTCCTGGGCCAATACCATATTCCTTCGATAAAGTTGTTCCTTGGAATTATGTGGCTGGCATTTACTACCATGGCGTCAAGCAAGACCTATTGGCTATTAAAAATGAAGTTGTTGAAGACACTGATCCTGACATCGACAACATTGTTGGGACCAATAAAATTACTAGGAGTGGAAGGATTTTTCTCCTGAAATCTATCTGAAGACTGTTGCAGCTCCTTTGGTTATTCCTGTTGCCACTTTGCTACTACTCCTGTTATTACTCCTGTTGCTACTCCTATTGTCATCCCTGTTGTTATCCCCGCTACTGAGTCAGCTGAGAGTCGGGGAAAATAGGTATTGGTTGAGCCTGCCCGGACAGAGGCAGATAAAGAAGTCATTCCTGAAGCTTCTAAAAAAGGAATGGAAGAGATTCTGAAGATTATACGAAAGAGCGATTACAATATTATGGAGCAATTGGGGCAAACCCCTTCAAAAATTTCAATGATGGCCTTATTGTTATGTTCAGAAGCCCATGCTAAGGCTTTGGTAAAGTTCCTGAAGTCTGCTCATGTGCCTCAAGAGACTTCCTCCAACCAATTCGAGAACTTCATTGCTAGTTTGACAACTGAAAATGGACTTGGTTTCTCAGATGCCGATTTAATGTCCAAAGGAAGAAAGCATAATGATGCACTGCATGTCTCTATTGAGTGCAGGGGAATTACCCTAGCTCATGTTCTGGTGGATACAGGTTCATCTTTGAATGTCTTACCTAAGAATGCTTTGAACAGGTTGGATTGTGAAGGACTCACACTAAAGCCCAGTAATATTGTGGTGAGGGCCTTCAATGGTTCCAAGAGAATGGTGCACGGGGAGGTGGACATCCCTACTAAAGTTAGTACTTAGACTTTTGACTTCACTTTCTACGTGATGTACATCCGCCCGTCTTACTCCTGTTTATTGGGTCGCCCTTGGATCCATGGGGCCGGTGTTGTTACTTCTACTCTGCATCAAATGCTGAAATACCCAGTTAACAGAAAGATTATTATAGTCCATGGCAAGGAAGAATATATGGTGAGCCAATTGAACTCTTTCAGGTATGTTGAGATAGACGACGAGTTCATTGAGACCCCTTTCCAGAACTTTGAGGAGGTTCCTCATACAATTGCTGCAACCAAGACTATTATCAATGTTCCAAAGATTACCAGACCTCCGTTGAAGATGGCTTCTCTGAAAGATGCCAAAGTAGTAGTCGAAGAAGATGGGTGTACCATTTGGGGTCAACTTCCTGACATCCCCTACAAATATGACAAGTTTGGTTTGGGTTTTACTTTAGGGGCCCAAAGAGTTGTTCTCCGTGCTCGCGTCGGAGGACCACCACTATGCATTAGCAACCATAGAATCAATGCTTTAGAGGACAATGACAGTGACTGCGACATGGATAAGTGGATCTTCCCAACTATCAACAATGGACTCAACAATTGGGAGGCCAAGGATTTTGTCCCCATTACTTTTGTTCAAGAGTAATTGTCTTTTTGTTTTTGGAATATGTAATATTTAAACAATATAAACTCTAAAGCCTCGTGCTTTACCCGAGGCACAATAGTCTATTTTGTGAGGGTTATTACTTCATATTCATATGTCATTAATAAATCATTGGACGTTTTTGCATACAAATTTTACGCTCTCTATCTTTATTTTATGCTTTTACTTTATCAAAATAGCTATACTCTCTTACACACACCCACATATCAAATTACAGATCCACATCCACTCTGGATCCCATTGAAAATGTTTCTACTATTGCCAATTATGACTTTGAAAATCCGATCTACCAAGTCGAAGACGAAGGTGAGGAAGATTGTGAAGTACCAGGAGAGCTTTCCAGACTGTTACAGCAGGAGGAAAGAGCAATACAGCCTCATGAAGAGCCAGTTGAGACAGTAAACTTGGGTACTGAGGAGGATAAGAAGGAAGTCAAGATAGGTGCCAATATGGAGCATACTATAAAAAAGCGATTAATTCAAATGTTATATGACTATATTGAGGTCTTTGCCTAGTCATACAAAGACATGCCGGAGCTTGACACTGATATTGTGGTTCATCGCTTGCCGACAAAAGAAGACTGCCCTCCCGTGAAGCAAAAGGTTCATCGTATGCGGCCAGAGATGTCGGAAAAGATCAAGGCTGAAGTCATGAAATAGTTCAATGCCGGTTTTCTTAGCTGTTACTTCTTATCCATAATGGGTTGTTGCTAATGTTGTTCTGGTGCCTAAGAAGGTTGGTAAAGTATGCATGAGTGTGGATTACAGAGACCTGAATAGGGCAAGCCCCAAGGATGACTTTCTGCTTCCCCATATTGATGTTCTGGTTGACAACACCACACAACATAAGGTGTTCTCCTTCATGGATGGTTTCTCCAGGTACAATCAGATCAAAATGGCGCCTAAAGATATGGAGAAAACAACCTTCGTCACGCAGTGGGGCACTTTCTACTACAAAGTTATGCAATTTGGGTTAAAGAAGGCCTGGGTAACCTATCAGCGTGCCATGGTAGCTTTATTTCACGACATGATCTATCACGAGATAGAGGTCTACGTCGACGATATGATAGCCAGGTCTTAGACTAAAGAGGAGCACCTTGATCACCTGCAAAAGCTGTTTGAAAGGCTGAAGAAGTACAAACTAAGGCTGAACCCGAATAAGTGCACCTTTGGAGTAAGATCTGGTAAGCTCTTAGGCTTCGTTGTTAGCGGCAGAGGTATTGAAGTAGACCCCGCAAAGGTTAAAGCCATACAAGAAATGCCAACCCCCCACATTGAGAAAGAGGTTAGGGGATTCTTGGGACGTCTAAACTACATTTCCAGATTCATTTCTCATATAACCGCTACTTGTGAGCCAATCTTCAAATTACTGAAGAAAGATCAAGAAGTGAAGTGGAATGACGATTTCCAGACTGCCTTTGACAAGATCGAGGAATATCTTTAAGAGCCTCCAATTTTGATGCTGCCGGTTGAAGAAAGACCTTTGACCATGTACTTAACAGTGTTAGAGAACTCAATAGGGTATGTGCTGGGGCAGCATGACGAGTCTGGTCAAAAAGAGCATGCAATATACTACCTTAGCAAAAAGTTTACCGGCTATGAAACAAGATACTCACTGCTCAAGAAAACTTGTTACGCTTTGGCATGGGCTTCTTGCCGACTAAGACAATATATGTTGACTCACACTACCTTGTTGATATCTAAAATGAATCCTATCAAATACATCTTTGAGCAGCCCGCTCTCTCCGAAAGAATAGCAAGATGGAAAATGATCCTGACCGAATATGATATTCAGTACACAACCTAGAAAGCAATTAAAGGAAGTGTACCAGCTGATCATTTAGCTCAACAGGATATGGACGACTACCAATCCATGAATTTTGAGTTCCCGGATGAGAACATCATGTTAGTGACCGATTGTGAAGAACCTGGACCGGATGAAGGACCTGAAAAAGGATCCAGATGGACTATGGTTTTTGACAGAGTTTCTAACACACTCGACAATGGCATCGGTGATGTGATCATATCTCCTAAAGATTGTCATACTCCTTTCACTGCCAGGCTATGTTTCAACTGTACCAACAACATGGCTGAATATGAAGCATGTATTATGGGTCTAAAAGCTGCTATCGATTTGAGAATTAAATTCCTAAGTGTACACAGAGACTCGGCTCTGGTAATCAGTTAAATCAAAGGAGAATGGGACATGAAGCATCCTAATCTCACCCCTTATCGGGAGCATGTGTTGACACCGATTCCATATTTTGAAGAAGTTACCTTTGAACATATTCCCCGAGAAGAAATTAGTTAGCGGACGCGCTAGCTACTATGTCATCCATGTTCAAGGTCAGGTGGGATAATGAAGCTCCTTAGATCACTATTGAGAGAATGGATGAACCAACATACTGTTACGAGGTTGATACTAAATAAGTAGTGGACAAATCTTGGTTCCATAAAGTCAAAAGATACCTCGAAGCCCAAGAGTATCCCGAGGGAGCTTCCATCAATGATAAGAAGTTCCTAAGAAGGTTCTCTGCCAAGTTTTTCCTCAATAACAGAATTCTTTATCAGCGCAAACATGATTCTACTTTGCTTCAGTGTGTAGACAAGAGTGAAGCAGAGAAGATTATGGCAGATTTGCATGAAGGCACCTTTGGCACCCATTCTAGTGGACACATAATGGCTCAGAAGATTCTAAGGCCAAGATACTACTGGTCCACTATGGAAGCCGACTTTTATCAGCATTCCCAAACTTGTCACAAATGGCCAGATCTATGCTTATAAAGTACATGTGCCTCTGGTTCCTTTAAACGTCTTGACTACTCCCTGACCATTCGCAATGTGGGGTATCAATATGATTGGAGTGATTAGACCTACAGCTTCTAATGTGCACCACTTCATCCTAGTTGCCATTGATTACTTCACAAAGTGGGCCGAGGTAGCCTCTTTTGCTTCTGTTACCAAGAACGTTGTTGCCCGATTCATCAGACATAACCTTATTTGTCGGTACGGTATTCCAGAAAGAATCATTATTGATAATGGTACCAATATGAATAATACTATGATCATCGATCTCTGCATACAATTAAAGATTCAACATCATAACTCTTGTCCTTACCAGCTTAAAATGAATGGCACTGTAGAGCCGAAAAATAAAAACATCAAGAAGATCATACAAAAGACTGGCATGAGATGTTACAATTTGCTCTTCATGGTTACCGTACCTCATTACGTACGTCAACAAGGGAAACTCCTTTGCTCTTCATGAGATGTTAAAATGAATGGAAGCTGTCCTACCCATCGAAGTCCATACCCCCTCCTTGAGGATCATGAAAGATGCAGGGTTGAACAAAGTCGAATGGGTTTAGACTCGACTTGATCAATTAAATCTGATTGACGAAAAGTGTCTCGCGGATGTCTGTCATGGTCAGATGTACCAAAAACGTATGATTACAGCTTTTAACAAGAAGGTCAGACGTCAGGTATATCAGGCTGGTGACCTAGTAATCAAGCGCATTATCCTGCTGCAAGGTGATCCCAGGGGCAAATGGACCCCCACATACGAGGGCCATTTGTGATCAAGAACATGTTTTCTGGTGGAGCCATGATCTTAACCAATATGGACGGTGATGACCTTTCGCACCCTGTAAATGAGGACATAGTTAAAAGATACTACGCATGAGCAAAGACCCGCTAGGTCGACTGGCCCAGGCAAAGAAAAGGCATCCCGGCGAACCAAAAGGGTTCAGGAAAAAATTAGGGATATACATATGGAAAAATCTGTACACCCGACAAGTCGAAAATTTGAAAAGGTGGCTTGGGCAAAAAAGGGTATCCCGGTGGACTGAAAACCCGAAAGGGCGGTCCAGGCAAAAGTTAGGGATTAAAAGCGTACAACTATGTCCCATTGGATCACCGTACATACAGACTTCGGTAACAAGTGTCAAGTTCAAATGGTACTAATCAATCCAGTCAGCTTCAGACAAGCAACAAAGAGATGAGACGCTTAAGGATATAAAGGCAATAGCAGAATGGGAACCGAATGGGATTATTTCACATAGTTGTTTTTCTTTGTATACTATTTTTGTATAGTTTTCGTTCTTGCGACAACATTCTCTTACTAGGATGTCCATCTCCTTGTACAAAAACGCCTATTATAGGCAAAACTTCTTCAAATTAATACAAAGCTATTTCTTTGAAAATGAAAAACTATTTGTTTTTATTTCTCTATTTTGTTTGCAAAAACGTCCAGTAACTATTTTTGAACATATGCATTTGAATGTGATTCCCGTTTACAAATACACGCATAAAAAATAGAAAGATAATTACTACGGGCTTTAAGAAACAAGACAATATCAAAAGGCCATCTGTAAATCCCTGCAGGTACTTTCTCCAGCAGGTACAGAGGCAGAGACATCCTACTATAAAGTTACTACCATATCCTCAATTTACAACCTAATGATGTCAAAGTTTCGATATCCCTGGCAGAGAAAGAATAGTCAATTATTTCCCCAACATTTTCTAGCATGGTTCACAAGCTTCTTGGGTTTCCTAACAAGGTCTCATAAAAATATCCAAGCGGATTATAGAGTTTCCCTTCCCCAATAGAGTTTATTTCTCTAACAACAGAAATCCGTCTCCCAACATTTCAACTTCAACAAAATTTGAGGACTTACATTCTCCATCCCCAACATCAATCAGGGATTTATTTCCCCTAGTTCAATAACACTGCAATATAATAACTGATACATTCATACATTGCATTCATACATCATTTTACGAGCGCCATAGCATATACAACAAAAATGCATATATTACAATCTCATTTATCTTGAGAACATCATTACCCAATGCATTTCATGCATCATGACACTGCATACAACTGACTCTTTACCTTTTTAAGGAAAGTTCGAAAGTAGATGAATATCATCATCAATTTTCAACAGTTCCAGATTAATTCCTTAAACCAGACAAGGCAACTATCTATGAACAACTGATTGTAGATCAATTCCCGAAACAAGACGGGGCGACTATCTACAAAACCAGGTCAGAGGTTAATTCCTGAAACAAGCCAGGGCAACTATCTCTATGAACAACAAAAAACAAGTTCCAGATTAATACCTGAAACAAGACAAGACAACTATCTGTGAGCAACTGATTGTAGATTAATACCTGAAACAAGACACGACAACTATCTACATGAGCAGACTGAAGATTAACTCCCGAAACAAGATGGGGAAACTATCTTTCTTTCTCTTAAGTCATAGATTAATTCCTGAAACCAGACAGGGCAACTATCTATACGACCAGCAAAAGGCGAGTTCTAGATTAATACCTGAAACAAGACAGGACAACTATCTGTGAATAACTGATTGTAGATTAATACCTGAAACAAGACAGGACAACTATCTACATATTGAAGATTAACTTCCGAAACAAGAATGGAAAACTATCTTTCTTTCTCTTAAGTTAGAGATTAATTCCTAAAACCAGACAGGGCAACTATCTCAATGACCAACAAAAGCAAGTTCTAGATTAATACCTGAAACCAGACAGGGCAACTATCTGTGAACAATTGATTGTGGATCAATTCCCGAAACAAGACGTGGTGACTATCTACACGACCAGATGAAGCAATCTTACACGGGTTCCTTCTCACGATCTCTTGACGCAGCTTTACACGGGCTCATCCTGAAGCAATCTTACACGGATTCCTTCTCGCAGTTTTTAGATGTAGTCTCACACGGTCTCATCCTGAAGAAATCTTACACGGATTGCTTCTCGCAATTTTCAGATGAAGTCTCACACAGACTCATCTTGAAGCAGCCTTACACAGGCTCCCTCTCATATATCTCCAGATGAAGTTTAACACGGACTCATCCTGAAGCAGCCCTACACAGGGTCCTTCCAATATATTTCCAGATAACAATTAATTTCATTTCCCCCAGTAAGTTACTGCGAAGCCTGGATTTCAACCAGAAAACAATTAACTTTCATCTCTCCAATCTAGAGATAACTCCTCTGTAGAGTCATGAACAACTAAAGCTCCTAGACTCTATTCCCCACAGAGTTTTCCTCAAGCAAAAGAACAGAAATCAAAATTCTCTAATGGGGTCCTCCTCAGACAATAGGAACAGGAATCCCCATAAAGAGACCTCTTATGAAGTCACCATCTACTTTGGATGGCATCTTTAAGCCCATCTCCGACAACTCTCAGTCATCTTCTCCAAATGGCATCTGTAAGCCCATTCCTGATACCATAAACCAACAACGTTACTTCATACGAGTGAAAATGGACACTCTAGTGTTCAATCATCTTCCACCTTCAGATCACGAAAGGCATACAAGCCAATCTAAATCCTCAAGTTTAAGAAGATTGAACAGGGGCAGCAGTTGTACCCCAAAATTTGCCCTCCCATTTTTACTCAAGACATGCTCATTGAGGTCCTCAATTGCTCAAGAAGTTTCAAATGATTCCCATGGCACCCTATATGTCTCAGCATAATGGCACAACTGAAAGAAGAAAAAGAAGTGTACATAACAAGGTGTAGGTCAAAAGTTGAAAATGTGCCTAAGAGCTTTTGGGTCAAAGCAGCTTCGACAACAATATGCAACCTAATTTGATGCCCAACGAAGCACTAGGATCGAAGGAAGGATAATTCGAAAGAAAGCGTGAGGAGGCTTTTGTGAAGTCTTCGATTGATGAAGAGCTAGTAAAGAGCGTCTTCGAACCATTGAAATATAGGCCATTCGAAGTATTACATGGAGAGACCTTTCGACTGACATGTTGTTTGAATAGGCGCTTCTAAAAGAAGAATATTTGGAATTCAAAAAGCTTTTACCTTATCCAAAGAAACACGTGGAAATTTAATGAAGTCTTCGATTGGAAGAGCTAGTAAAGAGAGTCATCGAAGGGTTCGTTTTCGAACCATGGAAATGTAAGCTATTTGAAGCATTACAAGGAAGGCACACTTTAATTGCCATGTTGGTTGAACGGGCGCTTCAAATAGAAGAATATTTGGAATTCAAAAAGATTTTATCTTATCCAAAGAAGCACGTGGAAGCCTAATGGTTCGAAGGACATGTAATCTTCAAACATGGCATGATCGAAGGATAGTTAGGGACAAATGAACATGTGTTGGATGATTGAAGCGAAATCCTGATGCTCATAGGTTACCTTTCGATTGGTGCATACAAGCTGCATTCACCAATCCAAGATGAACTATTGAGCAAGAAAGATATTATTGCAGACAAAAGTAAAGGGTGGGAGTTGGAATCGAAGAACCACCTACACAATTGTGTTCGAAAGAAAGAACAAAATGAAAGAACAAAATGAAGCTTCAACATGCCAAGATGAAGAGGTGATGCTTCGATTGGTCTGATTGAAGGAAAAGAGATTAGAAAGGAACAAGTGTTGAGTTCAATTGGGCTGATTGTATAGTTTTCAGATCAAGCAACTAAGGCAGATAGTGACCCAATCGAAGAGGCCATGATGATGAGGCCTTGAACCATTCGAATTGGGACTAAGAGCCATCGAAAAGAATAAATTTTGGGAGCATTTGAAAGAATCAAGATGTGGAAAGTTGAAACGAATACTGTCCAGGTTCACTCAAAGTCCAAAATGGTAGAAAATATTTCAAAATGGCAACGTCTTAAAATTTTCGATTTTGCTTTCAAAGCCATGGTTAATGGCTGATTCATGCCATTTTCGTCCACCACACCCTCTATAAATACAAGACATGATTGTCTATCAAAGGAGCAGACACACACACATTAGCCAGACGAAACACTGCCTCCATACACAAAAACATTGCCTACACACACAAGAAGCTGCCCCAGAAAACCACCCCAAATTCTCCAAACCTTCACAAAGTTGTCAGAATCGAAGCAATCTTTGCAGGCCTCCTCAATCCAAAACAAGCATTCCACTCATTCCCTGAAGGTTCAGGAGACGTTTCCACACATTAGGCGGTCCCAACGCATGCAGGAGCATCACTCACACAATCCCTCTGTTGGTAACTTGTCTTTGATCTTAAACTCATCCAATATGTAATTTAAATCCATATTGATCGAATGTCCATGCTATGAATGATGAATGTTTTAATGTTATTCATGTGAGTTTCAGTGCCCAAAACACAAAATGCCATTTCTAGGGAATTCGAATTTGGTTCCTTTGAATCTCAAGATTCCCGTTGTTTCAGGATAAAGTAGCTTCAGATTTGGACTCAGGGGTTCGAATTAGGTGAGGGTTCGAATTAAGGGGAAGGACCTGGGTTCGATACCTAGGTCTTGCATTTTCATTTTTTTCTAACGTTTTACATGCAAATTTAGTGTATCCAGCCAACATATGCATACCATACACCACATGGTCAACACCAGGAGATCTCATCTGATATAGATCAACGCATCCAAGCGTGTAGATCACCATGGGCACTCAGAGGCTATCCTCACTGGATCACAAGACAGAATCAGGCTCCTTCTATCTTGGGCTTGCGTTTTGCAAGTCATAATACCCCCATATTTCTACTGATGTCCTGACCCATTTACCTTTTTCATCTTTTTTCTATTTATTTGTTTAATTGCTTTTTTATTACTACAATATAAAATCAGATAAAAATCACAAAAAAATTAGGTTAGTTTTTTTTTTGGTAAATTAATTAATTAATCACCTTAGCATTTTTTTAAAATTAAAATTAAACGAACTTAGATTTTAATTTCTTTTCATAACAAAATATCAAAAAAAGCTTAGGTTTGTCTTCTTTATTTTAAATTTCACTTTTTTTCAATAATTAATATCTTTTTCTAGGTTAATTAATTAACTTGTTAACTTAAACATTTTCTTAATAATATAAAACCAAAACAAGCAAAAAGATTTTTCTTCTTAGGATTGTAAACGTATTTTCAATTCACGCGTTTACTTTTACTTTCGCACTTTTGCATATTATTGTATTTGCTTACTGGGATGTAATAGACTTAACTAGGACTTTACTTTACCACTTTTTTTAAAATTTTCCCCAAGTTTTGGACATGTAAATAATTCCCCCTCCCCGAAGCCTTGTAATAGCAAGGATTTACAATTCCCGCACTTTTAATTTTTGCAAATTATTAATTGCTTAGATGTATGATTAATATGATTGCATGACAAGAGTTAAAAATAAAATGCTAGCGAACTTAACACAAGACTAAAATAACTGAAAACAACACAATTATACATGTGCAGCTCTAGGGTATCCCACTTTGCTTTCCTTCAGAAAACAGTCACAACTCTTGAAACGTGAGAGATTTTAGTGGCTATCCTCCAGTTTAAAGATCATAAGTCCCTCGATGACCCTCTCGACGTTGCCTCGGTAAAAATGATCTTAAAACCCTAGGGTAGTTACTAAGGTTTCTTGCCTAGTTGCCTTTGTGACTATAAACGTCCCTTCGAATGTCCTTTAAACATCCAACGGCTAGGTCTACCTACTCATTAATAGTAGGATATCACTGTCTAAAGGAAAAGAGGAAAAGAACAACCCTTTCGAGTAAAGTAGATAGCTGTTAGATGCTTGCTCAAATAAATTTTTTACACTTACACAAAACTACTTTCAAAAACATTTTCAAAACGCTTTATCAACACTTTTGAGGAATGATACAAGAGTTATCATAAAGTAAATCGCATTGCTATTGGCATTTCAAAAAATACTTTTCAAAACACAACAAAGCACAAGGTATTTCAAATGAGCTATCTAAGAGCCTGTAGAAAACTACAGATGGAAAGGGTGCTAACACCTTCCCTTTCCATAATCTACCCCCCTTACCCAGAAAACTCTCGAAAGGTCTTTTTCTGTTCTTTTCACCCTTTCCTTTATTTGGATAAAAAAATCGGTGGCGACTCTTGCTTACTGCAACATTTGCAGATACAAATGCAAAACCAATATAACAGTCGGTTCTGCCACCGTATCACAGAACTTGTAACTCTGCTGGGGACTATATAAAAAAGGTGGGGTTACCTTAGAGCTTAGTTAATTTTTAAATTGCTTTACATTGTGTGTTTGCATGCTTTATCTTTGAGGGCTTATTTGGGTTGTTACTAAAAGATCCTACACCCGGATCTGGGACACCTTTTAGGTAAGCAGCAATAGATCATGGAGACTGTACGACATAGACCAATATGGTTGTAGTGATGGTTGCGTTAGTGTGACATATTTGTTGGTACTAGTATCCCTTGTGTTAAGTTGAGGAGAATACGAGGCTGCTGTGTGGTGTCATAAAGCACTAACGGACCTTAGAATCTTAGTTGAACAAACTTGGCCATTATAAAGTAGGGAGATAGCCGACCTTGATATAAAGTGGAGGATTTGTTGATACTCGATGCTACACTCATTAATATCAGACTTTTGGGATATTTCGTCCGCGAGAAAAGATCGCTTGAGCTGAAACAATGCCTGATAAAGAAAGATCAATGATATTGAGACTTCTTAGAACCCGGTTAATTTTCTAAGACAGAGAACCAACTAAACTTCAAGAGGGTATCCGCCTATAAACCCCATGCAAGCCTAAACCTAAGGTCTTGTGTGTTTTGCTTGTGTGATTAAGTTGTTCAATCATAACATCATGCATCATAACATCCATATTCATTTTACTAACCATTTCAAGGACCAATGGAATTTATCTTTGTTCTGTTTTGCAGATTATGGCTTATGTCCGTAGAAACACCATGCTTTGTGAGAATACCTATCCAACTCAAAAAGCTAGTATCAAGGGTTCATGAGACTTCCTTGTTCACCAAGAAATATAGTCGATTTCTCAACCTGGTTACCTCAAGCTTTGATGAGAAGATGATGAGGGTACTCTTTCAGTTCTTTGACCCTAAACACTATTGCTTCACATTTCCCGATTATCAGTTGGTACCCACCATGGAAGAGTTCTCTCAATTATTGGGTGTACCCATTCTGGATCAAATGCCTTTCACCGGTTTAGAGGAGGCTCCAAAGCCATAGGTCATTGCAGCAGCCTTGCATCTAAAACGGTCCGACATTATATCCAACTGGGAAACAAGAAGCGAAGTCAAGGGTTTCCTAGTCAAATTCCTACTAGAAAAGGCTCAATTGTTTTGGGATGATTTAGATTTCCAAGCTTTCGAAGAAGTCTTAGCTCTTATAATATATGGGTTAGTATTGTTCCCTAATCCGGACTTACTCATAGATGTGAATGCTGTCAAGGTTTTTCTCTCCTGTAACCCTGTGCCTACTTTGCTCGGAGATATCTTATTCCCTTCAAACTCGTACCATGAAGAGAAGAGGGGTTCTTATGTGTTGCATGCCATTGCTGTATAGGTGGTTTATTTCTCACCGTCCCCAATCAGTATTGAAGAATGAACAAGGTTCGGGTTGGTCGCAAAGGATAATGTCACTTTCTCACAGGATATTCTTTGGCACTCCCAGTCTATGGGAGATATTTCTATCATTGACCGCTGTGGGGAATTCCCTAATGTCCCACTCCTCGGTATTAGGGGAGGTATCACTTATAATCCTTCTCTGGCTCTACGACAATTCGGTTATGCTCGAAGGGATGGTCCCTATGATATGCTTATCCAAGGCATTATGTTCAACTATGAGGATGATGTTCAAGGGTATCGTCAAAGGTTTATACGAGCTTGAGGTATGGTAAACAAGGTTGATAGCAAGGCGTTGGGGCACAAGAATTCCATCCCTATGGAACCTTATCTCAAATGGGTAGGAGTTCGTGCCCAAAACCTTATGATGCCATACACAACCATCTTACCAGTGATTGTGGAACCTGTCACCGAAGAAGATGTTCCTTATACAATTCTCCATCCTAACATGCCCACTGATCTTGAAGAGTTGTAGAGGTCCTGGATTCAGCTGAAGGAAAAACGAGATACCTTTAGAGATCAATTCTACACCAGTGAGAAGAAAGTGTTGGAGCTCACGAAGTACCTTCACAAAGAAGAAAGTCTTAATGTCTACCTCGGCACGAAGAGGAAGCACCCATGGGAGATTTAATTCTTAGATTTTAAGAGTTTTTAATTTTCAATTGTAAGCCTAAAAGGCAGTTGTAATTTGAATCTTGTTAATAAAATCTTTGTTTCATTTTGGCTCGCAAATTTAAAAATTTTTGGAAGTCCTTGAAAACATTGCTTAAACATTATCATGCATATCATTACATTAAGCAGGTATTTCAAGACATGTTATCTTTTCGCTGTTTATTTTAGCAAAAAGAAATGACTCTTGAACAGACAATTAAGGATCTTCAAGCACAAAACGCTTAATTCCAACAAATGTTCCTGGCTTTGGCTAAGGGGCAAGAAGATCTGAAAGCTCTCATCACCAAAGAGAAGAAGAAAGGAAAGAAATCGGTCGGAGTCTTGAATATGGAAAGAAGGTTTAGATGACCAGGCAAGCGAGCTCTAGATTTGGCAACCCTGTCAAATGAGGGGGACAATTAAGAAGAGAAGCCAACAGAAGAAAACAACAATCCAGGAACTGATGAAGAAGAAGCTGATTACTCTAAGGAACAATATCCTCCTGCTGATGATAAGTACAAGCAGCTGGAGGATCATCTTAATGCTATGGAAATTTAGAGGATACATGGTCTTGATTTTGAAGAGTTAGGGCTGGTCTCTGGAGTGGTCATTCCCCAGAAGTTCAAAGTTCCCATCTTTGCAAAGTATGATGGTGTTTCCTGCCCTAAGATGTACCTAAGGTCCTATGTCAGGAAGATCCAACCTCACACTACTGACAGAAATTTATGGGTTCATTTCTTCCAGGAAAGTTTGTCAGGGACGCAGTTCAAATGGTTCTATCAACTTGAGGGAACCAACATTCATAATTGGGAAGACCTGGCAGCTGCTTTTTACAAGCGGTACCAATATAATACTGACCTCGCTCCAACCCATACACAACTTCAAAGCATGTCTATGGGTTCTGGCGAGGGCTTCAAAGATTATGCCAAAAAAAAGGGATCTTGCAAGAAGGGTCCAGTCTCCTCTGTCTGATAGAGAGCTGGTAGACATGTTCCTGGGTACTTTGTTTGGTCCATTTTCAACCATTTGATTGGAAGCTCTTCAGCCGGGTTTACTGAGCTGATATTGACTAGGGAACGAGTAGAAACAGGTATCAAGAGTGGTAAGATTCAGAGGGATGCATCTTCAAGTACAATGAAGAAACCCTTCACTGGAAAGAAAGAGGTCAGTGCTGCCTACAACCAGAGAAACCAAAGCAAAATTGAACGTCGTTCGACGGTAGGAGATATGATGATCTCTAACCCTACATCAAATCAACAACAAAACAATCAGCACAAACAGGATGCGCCCAGAAGACAGTTCACCCGGATCAATATGTCCTTATCTCAAGTTTTACCGCACCTGTTAAAGTCTAATCTGGTTACTCTAAAGGAGGAAATCCAAATATTGCATCTCCCCGCTACAACCCAAATGCTCGATGTGCCTACCACTCTGACAGTCTAGGGCATGATACAAATGACTGTTGGGATTTGAAGAACAAAGTGCAAGATCTTATTGAGGCAAAGGAGATTGAGTTTGACCCTCTGGAGAACCCTAATGTAATAAATGCACCAATGCCCAACATGGCCAGGGTGTTAATGATGTTGATGATGATCTGTTTGTTTCTTCTGTTGATGAACTAGCCACTCCTCTTCTGATTAGTAAAAAAAATATATTGCGAGCTGGTTTATTTCTGGGCTATGGTGATGGTTGCCACCTGTGTATGTCTCTACCCAATGGTTGCTTGTTGTGAAAGATAGGTGTCTAGCGCCTGATGAACAACAAAGAAATTATGTTTGAGAAAGTTACCTCTACAAAAGTTCCGTGTGAAAACATTTCAATAATTACCATTTCAGACAATCCTCCCAGGGTCTCCTCCAAAAGACCCGTCAAGATTATATCCATTCCTAAGGTTTCTTAATTATCACTTTTCCTGGGCCAATACCATATTCATCCGATAAAGTTGTTCCTTGGAATTATGGGGCTGACGTTTACTACCATGGCATCAAGCAAGACATATTGGCTATTGAAATGAATTTGCTGAAGACATTGATCCTGACATCGACAACATTGTTGGGACCAATAAAATTACTAGGAGTGGAAGGATTTTCTCTCCTGAAACCTCTCTGAAGACTGTTGCAGCTCCTTTGGTTATTCTTGTTGCCACTCCTGCTGCTACTCCTGTTATTACTCTTGTTGCTACTCCTACTGTCATTCTTGTTGTTATCCCCGCTACTAAGTCAGCTGAGACTCGGGGAAAAGAGGTACTGGTTAAGCCTTCCTGGACAGAGGCACATAAAGAAGTCGTTCCTGAAGCTTCTAAAAAAGGAATGGAAGAGATTCTGAAGTTATACGAAAGAGCAATTACAATGTTGTGGAGCAATTGGGGCAAACCCCTTCAAAAATTTCAATGATGGCCTTATTGTTATGTTCTAAAGCCCATGCTAAGGATTTGGTAAAGTTCCTGAAGTCTGCTCATGTGCCTCAAGAGACTTCCTCGACCAATTCGAGAAATGCGTTGCTAAGATGGACTTGGTTTCTCAGATGCCGATTTAACGTCTAAAGGAAGAAAGCATAATGATGCCCTACATGTCTCTATTGAGTGCACGGGCACTACCCTAGCTCATGTTATGGTGGATACACATTGAATGTCTTACCTAAGAATGCTTTGGACAGGTTGGATTGTGAAGGACTCACACTGAAGCCCAGTAATATTATGGCAAGGGCATTCAATGGTTCCAAGAGAATGGTGCACGGGGAGATGGACATCCCTATTAAAGTTTGGACTCATACTTTTGACTCCACTTTTCATGTAATAGACATCCGCCCTTCTTACTCCTGTTTATTGGGTTGCCCTTGGATCCATGGGGCCGGTGCTGTTACTTCTACTCTGCATCAAATGCTGAAATACCCAGTTAACGAAAAGATTGTTACAGTCCATGGCGAGGAAGAATATATGGTTAGCCACCTGAACTCTTTCAAGTATATTGAGATGGACGACGAGTTCATTGAGACCCCCTGCTAGAACTTTGAGGAGGTTCCTCAGACAATTACTGCAACCAAGACTGCTATCAATGTTCCAAAGATTACCAGACCTCCATTGAAGATGGCTTCTCTGAAAGATGCCAAATCAGTAGTCGAAGAAGGTGGGTGTACCATTTGGGGTCAACTTCCTGACATCCCCTACAAATCTGACAAGTTTGGTTTGGGTTTTACTTCAGGGGCCCAAAGAGCTGTTCGTCGTGCTCGTGCCGGAGGACGACCACTACACATCAGCAACCATAGAATCAATGCTTTAGAGGATAGTGACTGTGACTGTGACATGGATAAGCGGATCTTCCCAACTATCAACGGTGGACTCAACAATTGGGAGGCCAAGGATTTTGTCTCCATTACTTTTATTCAGGAATAATTGTCTTTTTGTTTTTGGAATATGTAATATTTAAACAATATAAACTATAAAGCCTTGTGCTTTACCCGAGGCACAATGGTCTATTTTGTGAGGGTTATTACTTCATATTCATATGTCACTAATAAATCATTTGAAAATCTGATCTACCAAGCCAAAGACGAAGGTGAGGAAGATTGTGAAGTACCAAGAGAGCTTGCCAGACTGTTACAACAGGAGGAAAGAGCAATACAGCCTCATGAAGAGCCGATTGAGACAATAAACTTGGGTACTGGGGAGGATAAGAAGGAAGTCAAGATAGGTGCTGATCTGGAGCATAGTGTCAAAAAGCGGTTAATTCAAATGTTACACGAGTATGCTAAGGTCTTTGCCTGGTCATACGAAGACATGCCGGGGCTTGACAATGATATTGTGGTTCATCGCTTGCCGACAAAAGAAGACTTCCCTTCTGTGAAGCAAAAGGATCATCGTATGCGGCCAGAGATGTCAGAAAAAATCAAGGCTGAAGTCATGAAACAGTTCAACACCGGTTTCTTAGTTGTTACTTCTTATCCATAATGGGTTGATAATGTTGTTCTGGTGCCTAAGAAGGATGGTAAAGTATGCATGTGTGTAGATTATAGAGACCTGAATAGGGCAAGTCCCAAGGATGACTTTCCGCTTCCCCATATTCATGTTCTGGTTGACAACACCGCACAACATAAGGTATTCTCCTTCATGGATGGTTTCTCCAGGTACAATCAGATCAAAATGGCGCCTGAAGATATGTAGAAAACAACCTTCGTCATGCAGTGCGACACTTTCTACTACAAAGTTATGCCATTTGGGTTAAAGAACACCGGGGAAACCTATCAGCGTGCCATGGTAGCTTTGTTTCATGACATGATCCATCACGAGATAGAGGTCTACATCGACGATATGATAGCTAGGTCTCAGACTGAAGAGGAGCACCTTGATCACCTGCAAAAGCTATTTGAAAGGCTGAAGAAGTACAAACTGAGGCTGAACCCGAATAAGTGCACCTTTGGAGTAAGACCTGGTAGGCTCTTAGGCTTCGTTGTCAGCGGCAGAGGTATTGAAGTAGACCCCGCAAAGGTTAAAGACATACAAGAAATACCAATCCCCCGCACTGGGAAAGAGGTTAGGGGATTCTTGGGAAGTCTAAACTACATTGCCAGATTCATTTCCCATCTAACTACTACTTGTGAGCCAATCTTCAAATTACCGAAGAAAGATCAAGCAGTGAAGTGGAATGACGATTTCCAGACTGCCATTGATAAAATCAAGGAATATCTTCAAGAGCCTCCAATTTTGATGCCGCCGGTCGAAGGAAGACCTTTGATCATGTACTTAACAGTGTTAGAGAACTCAATGGGGTGTATGCTGGGGCAGCATGACGAGTCTGGTCGAAAATAGCCAACAATATACTACCTTAGCAAAAATTTTACCGACTGTGAAACAAGATACTCTTTGTTGGAGAAAACTTGTTGCGCTTTAGCATGGGCTGCTCGCTGAATAAGATAATATATGTTAACTCACACTACCTTGTTGATATCTAAAATGGATCCTATCAAATACATCTTTGAGAAGCCCGCTCTCTATGGAAGAATAGAAAGAGGGCAAATGATCCTGACCGAATATGATATTCAATACACAACCCAGAAAGCAATTAAGGGAAGTGTACTAGCTGATCATTTAGCTCAACAGGCTGTCGACGACTACCAATCCATGAATTTTGAGTTCCTGGATGAGAATAACATGTTAGTGACCGATTCTGAAGAACCTGGACGAGATGAAGGACCTGAAAAAGGATCCCGATGGACTATGGTTTTTGATGGAGCTTCTAACTCACTCGGCAATGGCATCAGTGTTGTGATCATATCTCCCGAAGGCTGTCATACTCTTTTCACTACCAGGTTATGTTTCAACTGTACCAATAACATGGCTGAATATGAAGCATGTATTGTGGGTCTCAAAGCTGCTATCGATTTTAGAATCAAATTCCTTAGTGTACATGGAGACTCGGCTCTGGTAATCAGTCAAATCAAAGGAGAATGAGACACGAAGCATCCTAATCTCATCCCTTATCGGGAGCATATGCTGACACTGATTCCATATTTTGAAGAAGTTACCTTTGAACATATTCCCCGAGGAGAAAATCAGTTAGCGGATGCGCTAGCTACTATGTCATCCATGTTCAAGGTCAGGTGGGATAATGAAGCTCCTTAAACCACTATTGAGAGAATGTATGAACCAGCATATTGTTACAAGGTTGATACTGAAGAAGTAGTCGACGAACCTTGGTTCCATGAAGTCAAAATATACCTCGAATCCCAAGAGTATCCTGAGGGAGCTTCCATCAATGATAAGAAGTTCCTAAGAAGGTTTTCTGCCAAGTTTTTCCTCAGTAACATAATCCTCTATAAGCGCAACCACGATTCTACTTTGCTTTGGTGTGTAGACAAGAATGAAGTAGATAAGATTATGGAAGATTTGCATGATGACACCTTTGGCACCCATTCTAGTGGACACATAATGGCTAAGAAGATTCTGAGGGCAGGATACTACTTGTCCACTATAGAAGCCGACTGTTATCAGCATTCCCGAACTTGTCACAAATGTCAGATCTATGCTGATAAAGTACATGTGCCTCTGGTTCCTCTAAACGTCTTGACTGCTCCCTGGCCATTCACAATGTGGGGCATCAATATGATTGGAGAGATTAGACCTACAACTTCTAATGGGCACCATTTCATCCTAGTTGCCATTGATTACTTCATAAAGTGGGTCGAGCCAGCCTGTTTTGGTTATGTTACCAAGAATGTTGTGGCCCGATTCATCAGACATAACCTTATTTGTCAGTACGGTATTCCCGAAAGAATCATTACGGATAATGGTACCAATCTTAATAATACTATGATCATCGATCTCTGCATATAATTCAAGATTCAACATTATAACTCTTCTCCTTACCGGCCGAAGATGAATGGCATTATGGAGGCGACTAATAAAAACATCAAGAAGATCATACAGAAGATGATAGTGACATACAAATACTGGCATGAGATGTTACCATTTTCTCTTCATGGTTACCGTACCTAATAGGGGCAACTCCTTTCTCTCTGGTATATGGTATGGAAGCTGACCTACCCATCAAAGTCTAGATCCCCTCCTTGAGGATCATGAAATATGCAGGGTTAAACAAAGACGAATGGGTTCAGACTCGACTTGATCAATTAAACCTGATTGACGAAAAAAGGCTCGCAATTGTCTGTCATGGTCAGATGTACCAAAAACGTATGATTAAAGCTTTTAACAAGAAGGTCAACGTCAGGTATATCAGGCTGGTGACCTTGTAATTAAGCGTATTATCCTGCCGCATGGTGATCCCAGGGGTAAATGGACCCCCACATACGAAGGGCCATTTGTGATCAAGAACATGTTTTCTGGTGGAGCCATGATTTTAACCACTATGGACAGTGACAAACTTCCACACCGTGTAAACACGGACATAGTTAAAAGATACTACGCATGAGTAAAGATCTGCTAGGTCGACTGGCCTAGGCAAAAATAAGGGCATCCCGGCGAACCAAAAGGGTTCGGGCAAAAATTAGGGATATACATATGGAAAAATCTATACACCCGGCAAGACGAAAACCTGAAAAGGCAGCTTGGGCAAAAAAGGGTATTCCGGTGGACTGAAAACTCGAAAGGGCGGTCCAGGCAAAAGTTAGGGATTAAAAGTGTATAACTATGTCCCGTTGGATCACCGTACAAACAGACTTCGGTAACAAGTGTCAAGTTCAAATGGTAATAAGCAATCCGGTCAGCTTCGGACAAATAGCAAAGAGATGAGACGCTCAAGGATATAAAGGCAATAGCAGAATGGGAACCCAATGGGATCATTTCACATAGTTGTTTTTCTTTGTATACTATTTTTGTATAGTTTTCATTCTTACGACAACATTCTCTTACTAGGATGTCCGTCTCCTTGTACAAAAACGCCTATTATAGGCAAAACTTCTTCAAATTAATACAAAGCTATTTCTTTGAAAATGGAAAACTATTTATTTTTATTTATGTTTTGTTTGCAAAAACGTCCAGTGATTATTTTTGAACATACGCATTTGAATGTGATTACCATTTACAAATACACGCATAAAAAATAGAAATATAGTTACTACGGGCTTTAAGACACATGACAATATCAAAAGGCCATCTACAAATCACCGTAGGTACTTTCTCCAGCAGGTACAAAGGCAGAGACATCCTACTATAGGGGCTGACACGGTTGCTCGTGTCACACGACACGGCCCGTGTCAGCTCAGCTGGATTAGAAAACTTAACAAAAATGCAGGGCAGAGGCTGACACGGGTACTAGTGTCACACGACACAACCCATATCAGTTAGAAACATACAAAAACAAGCAAGCAGGGGATGACACGGGTGCATGTGTCACACAAAATGGCCCGTGTCATTTTAGCTGGAACAAAAAATGTATAGAGGAGCTGGGCCAGGCCTGACACGGTTGTCCGTGTCCACTGACATGTCCCGTGTCAACTCAAGCACCAAATTTTGAGATTTTGAGATTTTTTTAGGACATATTGCATGGCTCGGAGAGACCTAACACCATAAAACCTTTTCCTAAAATGAGACATCAAAAATAGTTTCCTAAACAATTTATGTTCTTTTAAGTAAACTTAGACCTAGGTTTTTTCTTTAAGTAATTAAAACTACAAAACCTTTCTATCAAAAAACCTAAAAAGAACAATTCCTTTTCACCTTACATTTTCTTGCGTATCTTACTATTTCGCATTATAATTTATGTAATTGTCAAAGCCTTGTAATAGTAATTAGGGTTTATTTTTACTTGTCATTCCCATTTTTAAATTTGTACCCCCATCCCCTCAAGTATTGTTATAGCGTAGGACATTTAAATTCCGCAATTTATCGCTTTTCCATATTATTGCTGGTAATTAGGGTTTGTATGGCAAGATCTTAAAATCAACACTAGACCACCCCAATCAAGGCAAATGCATGAAAACAAAAACACTTTGCACACTTGCACCTCTAGGGTAACCTACACTTGTTTCCTCGAATAAAACAGTCATGTCCCTCGAACGTGGGATACTTTAGCAAATACCCTCGATTACAAGATCGTAGTCACTCGATGACCCTTAGACGTTGCCTTCGGTAAATGATCTTAGACCCTTACAAACAAAATTGCTAAGGTATCCTACAATGTTGTCTTCTATGACTGTACGATGACCCACGCCTGTCCCTTCACATCCAATGATATGGTTTCTTACTAACTAATGGTAAGATAACACTATCTAAAGGAGGAGGAAAAGAACAACGACTTTCTTTTGAGTAGGTAGAACACTCGTAGTTGCTTGCTTACAAAGAATACCATTTTTACACCTCACACTTTCAAAACATTCTTCGAAACAAACATCTCTTTGAACTATTTTCAAAAACCAACACTTTGTATACATTCTTATAGAGACGAGAATCATTACAAAATTTGCCGAAAGAAAGGCGTTTCAAAATATTTTCAAACTTACACAAAACACAAACACATTTACAAAGCATTTCAAAGTGAGCTAACAACTAAGAGCCCGTAGATAACTACAGATGAAAAGGGTGCTAACACCTTCCCTTTTCATAACCTACCCCCCGAACTCAAGAAAATTTCTCAAAAGATCTTTCCTATTCTTTTCACCCTTTCCTTTATTGGATAAAAGAAAATTCGGTGGCGACTCTTGCTATCCGCAATAATTGCGATACAACATAAAACACCAAGTCAGTTCTCCAACCGTATTACAGAACTGGCGACTCTGCTGGGGATATAACTTAAAAGTGGGGTTACCTTAAAGACTAGATCACCTTTAAATGCTTTCATTGTTTTACTTTCTTGCTTTACATTATGGGTTATGTTTGGGTTTTTATAGATCCTCTACCCGGATCTGGGAACACCTTTAGGTAAGTAGCAATAGATTGTGGATATTGTACGACATAGAACGATATGGTTGAAATAATGGCTATGTTAGTGTGGCACATTTATTGGCACCGGTAACCCTTGTGTTGAATCGAGGAGAACACAGGGCCGTTGTGTGGTGTCATGAAGCACTAACTGACCATAGAACCTTTAGTTGAACAACTAGGCCATTTAGAAGTAGTGAGATAGCCGACTTTGGTGCAAAGCTGAAGATTGGTTGATACTCGATACTACACTCATTGAGATCATACTTTTGGGATATTTTGGCTGCAAGAAAAGATTGATTGTGCTAAAACAATGCCCAATGAAGAAAGATCAATGATATTGAGATTCCCTAGAACCCATTTACTTTCTAGGACAAGTTGAACCAACTAAACTTCAAGAGGGTACTTACCTATGAAACCCATACAAGCCTAAACCTAAGGTCTTTGTGTGCTTTGTTTGTGATTAATTATTCATGACATCATAAACATCATAACATCATAAACATCATAACATCATAAGCATTCTTAACCATTTCAAGGATTTAGGAATTTATCTTTATTCTATTTTGTAGGACATGGCTTCCACTCGTAGAAATACCATCCGAGTGAAATTTGTGAAAGTGCTTCCTCAAATTCAAGAGTTAGCATCAAGGGTGCCTGGATATTCCCCCTTCACCAATAAATATGGTCGACTTCTCAACTTGGCTACCTCAAACTTCCAAGAAGAAATGATGTGTGTGCTCTTCCATTTCTTTGATCCTATGCATCATTGCTTCACATTTCTCGACTACCAATTGGTGCCTAAATTAGAAGAATTATCTCAACTACTAGGAGTGCCTGTGATTGATCAAATACCACTCACCGGTTTAGAGGAAATTCCAAAGCCTGAGGTTATTTCCAAAGCCTTGCATTTGAAGAGATCTGACATTATGGAAAATTTGGAAACAAGGAGTGAAGTTAAGGGTTTCTTAGCCAAGTTCCTGGTGGAAAAGGCTCGTTTGTTTTGGGATGATATGGATTTTCAAGATTTTGAGGATGTCTTGGCCCTTCTAATCTATGGTTTGGTTCTATTTCCCAATTCGGACCAATTCATAGATGTGAATGTCATCAAGGTTTTTCTCTCTCGTAATCCCGTACCTAATTTGCTTGGAGACATTCTACATTTTTTCCACACTCGCACCATGAAGAAGAGAGGGACTCTTTTGTGTTGTATTCCATTGCTGTCTAGGTGGTTGATTTCGCACCTACCTCGATCAACGTTAAAGAATGAACAAGGCTTAACATGGTCTCAAAGGATGATGTCGCTCTGACACTCGGATATTCATTGGTGTTCCTGATCTTTGGAGGATATTATCGTCATTGACCATTTTGGGGAATTCCCTGATGTCCCACTCCTTGGCATTAGGGGAGGTATTACCTATAACCCTTCTCTTGCATTACGATAGTTTGGGTATGCACAAAAAGATGGTCCCCATGATGCGCTTATCCAAGGTTTGGTATTCGACTACGAAGGCGACATCCAAGGCTATCGTTAAAGGTTCATACGAGCTTGGAGAATGGTAAACAAAGTGGATAGTAAGACTTTGGGGCATAAAAACTCCATCCCTCTTGAGCCTTACCTCAAGTGGGTACGAACCGTGCTCAAAGTATCATGATGCTTTACCCAACCATCCTACCTGTTATTATAGAGCCTGTTGCTGAGGAAGACACTCCTTACACTCTTCTTCATCCTGACATGCCTACCGACTTCGAGGAATTGCAAAGATCATGGATTCAACTTAAAGGGGAACGAGATACCTTTGAAGCACTGTTCTACACAAGCGAGAAGAAGGTTTTAGAGCTCATGAGGCAACTTCATGAAGAGTAAAGCCTAAATGCCTATATTGACCCAAAGGGGATGCGCCCATGGGAAACTTGAGCCTTTTTTTTCTTTTCATATTAGGAGTTTATTTTGCAACTAATGAACTTATTAAGCCCAAGAGGCATTTGTAATTCATGAACTTATTAATGCAATTAATGTTTGTTGTCTTCTCTTTGTCTAGAAAATTTAAATTCCATAGAATCCTTGAAAACATTGCATTTACATAACATGCATCATATCATAAGCAGGTTTTCCGAAACAAGTTTCCTCATATTTTTACTGTTTATTTCAGTATAAGATGGATCTCGAGCAAACTGTGAAGGATCTGTAGACTCAAAAATCTCAGTTTCAAGAAACTCTGCTCAACTTAGGAAAGGGGCAGCAAGAAATGATGGCTTTTCTTATTACGAAGAAAAGGAAAAAGAAGAAAGATGTAATCAACATGGGGAAGAGGTTTAAAGGCCCCGCCAGACAAGTCCAAGTTGAAGAGGTTTCCTTCGAGGAAGATGAAAATCAAGATGAAGATGCTAGGAGCACCCATGCTGGGGCTGGAAACGATCAAATCTCTGAAGATGAAGATTATTTTGATAAGCAATATCCACCGGCCGACGACAAATATAAGCAACTAAAAGACAAATTGAAGGCTGTAGAAATCCAAGTTGTGCCTGATTTGGAATTTGGTGACTTGGGTTTGGTTCCTGAGGTAGTCATTCCCCATAAATTCAAGATCCCTATTTTTTCCAAGTACGATGGTGTCTCGTGCCCGAAGCTTCACCAAAGATCATACATCCGCAAGATCCAACCGCATATCGCCGATAGGAAACTATGGGTTCACTTTTTCCAAGAGAGTCTATCGAGAACACAGTTGGAGTGGTTTTACCAATTATAAGGGGCTAATATCCATACTTGGGAGGACTTGGCTGCTGCCTTTTATCGTCAATATCAATATAACGTTGATCTTGCACCAACTAGGGTGCAACTATAAGACATGGCCATGGGTTCAAGTGAGGGCTTCAAGGAATACGCCCAAAAGTGGAGAGACCTGGCTGGCAGGGTATAGCCACCCTTAACTTATAGAGAGTTAGTAGACATGTTTATGGGAACATTGACCGGTCCATTCTTCAACTTACTGATTGGAAGTTCATTATCTGGATTTACTGAATTGATCTTGACTGGCGAGAGGGTCGAAAGCGGGAAGATACCTATGGCCTCCACCTCTAATGTTGTGAAAAAACCATTTACGGGCAAAAAGGAGAATAATGTCGTGTATGGATCAAGAAGTCGTGCTAAGAATGACTGCCATCATTTAGTAGGGGGAGTATTAATTTCCAATCCAAATCTGCCTCAATGGCCGCATCAATAATACAATCAATAAAGGCTAGATGCCTAGAGGAGACAATTTACTAGAATCAATATGCAATTGTCTCAAGCTCTGCAACACCTATTGAAACCTGATTTGGTAACACTATGAGATCCTCCTTCTAATCCTAACACAGCTTCTCCAAAATATAATCCCAATGCAAAATGTGCTTTCCATTCAAATAGTCCCAAACATGATACCAATGACTGTTGGACATTAAAAAACAAAATCTAAGACCTGATTGATAACAAAAGAATTGAATTTGATCCTCCACCGACTCCCAATGTGATCACCGCACCCATGCCTTAGTCATGGTAAGGGTGTCAACGCCATTGAAGATGCCTCTTTTGTTTCCTCCATCAATTATTTAACCACTCCTTTGAATAATGTTAAAAAGAATTTGTTGAAAGCCGGAGTATTTCCATGTTGCCTTGAAGGCTGTTACCATTGTGTTGCGCGAATTAATGGTTGCACATGGATGAATAAATGTGTCCAACACCTGATGGATAGCCATGAACTTCTATTTGAGAAAACTCCATCTGTGAAAAGTTTGACCAAAAGTGTATTTCAAGAGTTTGAAGATGTGTCCATCGTTACCATTTCAAACACTCCTATCAGGACCACCTCCCAAGGTCCTATTAGGATTTCTACTAAACCAAGAATAGCGCCACTGATTATCACCACACCAGGGCCAGTCCCTTACTCTTCTGATATGGATGTGCCCTGGAATTATGGGGCAGAAGTGTATTACCATGGTATCAAACAAGATTCATGGATTGTCAAAGATGAAACTGCTGACATTATAAACATTGTTAGATCAAGTAAAGTTACTAGGATGGAAATGATCTTCTCTCTAGAGATTTCACCTCTGATAACCACTACTATACCTATTCATATTACCGTTGTTAAACATGTTGCTGATACTCAAGGAAAGGAAAAAATGATTAAGCCTGCCAGGACCGAGGCACCCACAAAAGATATTGCAGTTGAGGACCTATCTACCCAAGAGATGGAGGAGATTTTAAAAATTATCAGAAAAAGTGACTATAAGATAGTGGAACAATTGGGGCAAACACCCTCGAAGATTTCCATGTTGTCGTTGTTGCTATGCTCCGAGGCACATGCCCAAGCGCTGTTAAAATTCCTGAAAAATGCACATGTCCCTCAAGAAACTACGGCCGACCAATTTGAAAACTGTGTAGCAAGCCTGACTGCTGACAACGGTTTGGGATTTTCGGATGCAGATTTGACCCTGGCTGGGAAGAATCACAACAAAGCTCTGCATGTTTCCATCGAGTGTAAAGGCACCACTTTAACACATGTGTTAGTGGATATTAGGTCCTCCCTGAATGTCTTACCAAAAGGAGCATTGGATAGACTAGACTGCGACGGACTGGTGTTGAAACCTAGTGATATTATAGTATGGGCTTTTGACGGATCAAAGAGAATGGTCCATGGAGAGGTTGATCTCCCTATCAAGGTTGGATCTTAGGTTTTCAAATCAACATTCTATGTGATGGATATCCTCCCGGCTTATTCTTGCCTACTTGGGCGCCCATGGATACATGGGGGCAGGTGCGGTTACCTCCACATTACACCAACAATTGAAGTACCCGGTCAAAGGGAACATCATAACCGTCTGCAGAGAAGAAGAGTTTATGATCAGTCATCTAAATTCATTTAAGTATGTTGAAATGGATGGTGAGTTCATTGAAACTCCTTGCCAAGCCTTTGAAGTGGCCCCTCTAATGGTTGTTGTTGCCAAGGCCACTCCTGACACTCCGAAGCTACTAAAGATACACCAAGGATGGTTTCTCTCAAAGATGCTTGTACTATTGTTGAAGATGGAGGTTGTACCATTTGGGGACAACTTCCTGATATCCCATACAAGTCAGACAAGTTTGGGTTGGGCTTCACTTCCAAAGCTCAAAAAGAGGTTTGACGTGCTCGTGCATAGAAACCACCTCTCTGTATTAGTAACTTTGAATTTAATGCTCTTGAAAACTTTGACAACGATGGTGATTGGGACAACTGGATATGTCCAATTGTTGATGGAGGACTCAACAACTGGCAGACCAAGGACTTCATCTTGATCTCCTTCATCCGGGAGTAATTGCCATTTCCTATTTTTATTTACTTTGAAGACTTTGTCTGTAATTTCCATTAAAAGAATGACTTTAAGCCATGTGCCTTACTCGGGGCACAATGGTCCATTTGTTAAGGGTCTGTGATTTTCATATGCCATATGCTCATTTTAATGAAAAACATTGGACTATTTGGCATTCAAATTTTGTGCTCTTTGTCTTTTTTCACTTTACTGCATTTCCAAATAGCCATGTGACCTTACATGCACACACACATTTGCAGATCCACATCCATTCCGGATCTCATTGACAATGATTCTGCTATTGCCATCTATGACTTCGAAAATCCAATATATCAAGCCGAAGACAAAAGTGAAGAAGATTATGAAATTCCAGGGGAACTCGCCAGACTCCTAATACAAGAGGAAAATGCCATTCAACCGCACAAAAAACTAGTTGAAGTGGTAAACTAGGGTACTAAGGCAGATAAGAAAGAAGTCAAGATTGGCGCTAACCTAGAAGATGGTGTCAAGAGAAGATTGGTCCAGATATTGCACGACTATGTTGAGGTGTTCGCTTGGTCATATAAATATATGCCAGGGCTTGATATTGATATCGTAGTTCATCGTCTACCAATGAAAGAAGGTTGTCCTCCAATCAAGCAAAAGGTTCATCGCATGCGGCCAGATATGTCTGAGAAGAGGTAATGAACAGTTCAATGCAGGTTTCCTGGCAGTGCCATCATATTCGCAGTGGGTTGCAAATGTGGTCCCGTTACCAAAGAAAGATGGAAAAGTCTGTATGTGCATAGACTACAAGGATCTGAATAGGGCAAGCCCCAAAGATGATTTCCCGCTACCACATATCAATGTATTTGTTAACAACACGACTCAACATAAAGTTTTCTCCTTCATGGATGACTTCTCCGGATACAATCACATCAAAATAGCACCCGAAGACATAGAGAAACCACTTTTGTTACACAGTGGGGCACCTTCTGTTATAAGGTCATGCCTTTCAGTCTGAAGAATGCAGGAGCAACCTATCAACGGGCTATGGTTGCTCTATTTCAGGACATGATCCACATGAGATAGAAGTGTATGTTGATGATATGATTGAAGGTCGCAAACTGAGGAAGAACACCTTGATCATTTGCACAAGCTATTTGAAAGGTTGAAGAAATACAAGCTAAGGTTGAATCCTAACAAATGCACCTTTGGGGTGAGGTCTGGAAAACTCCTAGGCTTCGTTGTCAGTGGAAAATGTATCAAAGTTGATCCTACAAAATTCAAAGCCATACAAGAAATGCCAGCTCCTTGTACTGAGACGGAGGTTAGAGGTTTCTTAGGTCGACTCAACTATATTGCTCGATTCAGCTCTCCTTCAACTGCTACTTGTGAGCCAATCTTCAAACTATTGAAGAAAGATCAAGTAGTCAGATGGAATGATGATTGCCAAAACATCTTTTGACAAGATCAAGGAATACTTGTAAGAACCTTCGATCCTAATGCCTCCAGTTGAAGGAAGACCTCTGATCATGTACTTGACTGTATTAGAGAATTCAATAGGGTGTGTGCTGGGCCAACATGACGAGTCTAGTCGAAAAGAGCATGCGATATACTACCTTAGCAAAAAGTTTACCGATTGTGAAACCAAATATTCATTGCTCGAGAAAACTTGTTGCGCTTTGGCATGGGCTGCTCGCCGGCTAAGACAGTATATGTTGACTCACACCACTCTATTGATTCCTAAGATGGATCCCTTTAAGTATATCTTCGAGAAGCCAGCTCTCTCCGGACGAATAGTTAGATGACAAATGATATTGACTGAATACGATATCCAATATACTACACAAAAAGCAATAAAGGGAATTGTATTGGCAGGTCATTTGGCCCATCAAGATGTTGAGGACTACCAATCCATGAACTTTGAATTCCCGGACGAGGATATCATGCTGATAACCGATTATGAAAAGCCTGAACCATATGACAAACCTGAACAAGGATCCCAATGGACTATGGTTTTTGATGGAGCTTTTAATGCATTGGGTAACAAAATTGGTGATGTGACTGTTTCTCCCGAAGGTTGCCATACATGTTTCATTGCCAGACTTTGCTTCGACTGTACCAACAACATGGCTGAGTATGAAGCGTGCATCCTAGGTCTTAAGGCTGCTATTGACCTAAAAATCAAATTCCTAAGCGTGTACGAAGATTCATCCCTATTAATCAATCAAATTTTTGAGCGAGAGTGGGATACTAAACATCCAAATATGATCAAAGAGATTATGCTAACCTTGATCCCATAATTTGAAGAAGTCACTTTTGAACACTTTCCAAGGGAAGAAAATCAGTTGGCAGATGCCTTAGAAACTATGTCGTCTATGTTCTAGGTTAATTGGGATAATGAATCTCCTAGAATTACTATTGAAAGATTTGACGAACCTGCATACTGTTATGAGATCGACACTGGTGAAGAAAAGTCATGGTATCATGAAGTGAGAAGGTAACTTGAAGCACAAGAGTATCCTGAGGGAGCCTCAATCAATGACAAGAAATTCATGTGAAGGTTCTCAGCCAAATTTTTCCTAAGCAGTGGGATTCTGTACATGCGCAACCATGATTCTACCCTGCTTCATTATCTAGACAAGAAAGAGGTAGAGAAAATCATGGAAGACATGCACGAAGGTATCTTTGGAACTCACTCTAGCGGGCACACTATGGCCAAGAAGATTCTGAGGCCTGGTTACTATTGGTCGACTATGGAAACTGATTGTAACCACCACTTGAGGACTTGACATAAGTGTCATATCTATGCCAACAAGGTTCATGTACCTCCAATACCTTTAAATGTCATGACCGCTCTGTGGCCATTTGCAATGTGGGGAATTGACATGATCGAAGAAATTAAAACCACTACATCTAATGGACATCATTTCATCCTCGTCGCCATTGACTACTTCACCAAATGGGTCAAAGCAACTTAATTTACCTCATTTACTAAGAATGTTGTGGCCTGGTTCATCAAACATAACCTTATATGTCAGTATGGCATCCTTGAAACGATTATCACTAACAACGGTACCAACCTCAACAATGATTTGACTACTAAACTCTGCACGCAATTCAAGATCAAGCATCACAACTCTTCTTCATACAGACCTAAGATGAATGGCACAGTGGAGGCTACCAACAAAAATATAAAGAAAATTACGCAAAAGATGGTGGTGACCTATAAAGACTGGCATAAGATGCTACCATTTGCTCTTCATGCTACCGTACCTCAACACGAACATCAACTAGAGCAACCACATTCTCTTTAGTTTATAGCATGAAAGATATCCTGCCTGTCGAAGTTCAGATTCCTTCTCTAAGGATTACGAAAGAAGCAGACTTAGGCAAGAGACGAATGGATTCAGACTAGGTTGGATCAGTTGAACTTGATTGATGAAAAGAGACTGGCTGCTGTCTGTCATGGTCAAATGTATCAAAAGCGTATGATCAAGGAATTCAACAAGAAGATCAAACATCGAGTATATCAGGATGGTGATTTGGTAAAAAAACACATCATTCTACCACAAGGAGATCCCAGGGGCAAATGGACTCCCACCTACGAAGGGTCATTTGTTGTCAAGAAAGTATTCTAGGACGGCGCTATGATGCTAACCACTATGGACGGTGAATATTTCCCACACCCTATGAACGTGTACATATCCAAAAAATACTACGCATAAAGAATGACCCACTAGATTGACATACCTAGGCAAAAATAAGGGCATCCCACGAACCAAAAGGTACGGACAAAAATTAGGGATGTATATAGAAGATTGTACACCCAGAAAGTCAAAAATCTGCAAGGGCGACTTGGGCAAAAAAGGATATCTTGGTGGACTGAAAACCCGAAAAGGCGGTCCAGGAAAAAGTTAGGGATTAAAGCATACAACAATGTCCCATTAGATCATTACAGCCAGCTTTATTACCCAAGGTCAAAAGTTCAAATGGTACAAGATCAGGTCAATCAACTTCTTCCGACAGCAAGGGATGATGTTCGAAGACATGGGGGCAATAGCAGAGATGGAACCCAATGAGATCACTTCCACATGGCTATACATTTTTATTTTCACTTTGTACTCTTTTCATTTCACGACGACTTCCTCTTACTAGGATTTCTGTCTCTTTGTACAAAAGCGCTAGTTTATAGGCAAACTATCAATACAAATATACTTTGAAGTATAAGCTTTTTGTTTTTTCTATTTTGATTGTAAAAACGTCCAATGACTAAAAGTGAATGAACATATGCATATGAACGTGATTAACTGTTAACAAATATATACAGGAATAAACATTTGCACATAACTCTAGGAATTGATATGACACTTATGTTGTCTATAAATCCCCACAGAGTCGCTTTCATAAGGAGATCCCCAGTAAAGTCTCCAGAGCCATCTCTATGAGGTTATTACCCACAGAGTAAATTCTACTGCGAAGTTCCAATCATCATATCTCCCGGAAATTCTTTTCCCTAGCCGAGTTTGGTCTTCCAAAACTGAAAGAGAAACCTTGCAAAGTTCTTCCCCAGAAGAATTTGTTTCCCTAGTGAAATCTCCAGAATATCTTCCTTAACAAGGTTTATTTCCCCGACAGAAAACAATCTCCCCAGCTTGAGTATATTCCTCAGACTACTACACATCACTGATAAGAAATAATCTTCTCTAGTAAAGTTGATACTATCCCCAGAAAGTTGCTTCGAAGCCTGGAATCCAACCAGATAACAGTTAACTTCATCCTCCTCAGAAAGTTGTTGTGAAGCCTGGAATCCGACCAAAATAACAATTAACTTCATCCTCCCTATAAAGTTGCTACAAAGCCTGGATTTTGACTAGATACCAGTCAACTATCCTCTCCAAGACGAAAGTTTAACCATCTCTTTTATCCTCAGCCAGGGTGTATAAGAATTAAATTCCCTAGTAGAGCAATGGAAAACCAAGACTCCTAAACTCTACTCCTAAAAAAGAAATCAACATTCCCCAGCAGAATCTCCTCAAACAAAAAGTCAATACACCCCCTATAGAGTTTCCTTAAACAGCAAACAGGGATCCCCAGAGGAAGTATTCCAGACAATTGAAGATACACATACTCTTCTTCCCTAGCAGTAGTCCGAGATTTAGCTTCCCCAAAACTCCCCAGCAGTAGTCAGGGATTTATTTTCCTAGACAAAGATACATTTCAACAACACTTCATATTCATACATCACGACATACGCATACGAAACACATATAACACATACTCATTAATTTTGAGAACATCATCACGCAATACATTTCATAGATCATGACATTGCATACAACTAACTCTTTACCCTTTCAGGAAAGATCAGTCGCCAAGATGAATACCATCAACAACAAACATTTCCTTCACAAGACCTCTGTTGGTTCAGTTTAAAACGATCCTAAGATTTATGCTGATTCATTATCCAATTAAAGACCATTTTAGACCCTTACTGGTTCAGTTTAAATCGGCCAATGATTTATCCTGATTTATTTCCAGTAGACACTTTCTCCGGTTCAGTTAAGTCGATCCTAAGATTTATGATGATTCGTTATCCAGTTAAAGACCATTTTAGACCTCTGCTAGTTCAGTTTAAATTGACCAATGATCTATCCTGATTTATTTCTCGTAGACACTTTCTCTAGTTCAGTTAAATCGATCCTAAGATTTATGTTGATTCGTTATCCAATTAAAGACCATTTTAGACCTCTATTGGTTTAGTTTAAATCGTCCAATAGTTTATCCTGATTTGTTTCCGGTAGACACTTTCTCTAGTTCAGTTAAATCGATCATAAGATTTATGCTGACTCGGTATCCAGTTAAAGATCATTTTAGACCCCTGCTGGTTTAGTTTAAATCGACCTGTAATTTATCCTGATTTATTTCCGATAGACACTTTCTCTGGTTAATCGATCCTAAGATTTATGCTGATTTGATATCTAGTTAAAGATCATTTTAGACCCCTGCTGGTTCAATTTAAATCAACTAGTGATTTATCACGATTTGTTTCTGGTAGACACTTTCTCTGGTTTAGTTAAATCGATCCTAAGATTTATGCTGATTCAATATCCAGTTAAAGATCATTTTAGACCCCTGCTGGTTCAATTTAAATTGACCAGTGATTTATCCTGATTTGTTTCCGGTAGACACTTTCTCATGTTCAATTAAATCGATCCTAAGATTTATGTTGATTCGATATCCATTTAAAGATCATTTTAGACCCCTGCTGTTTCAGTTTAAATCGACCAATGATTTATCCTGATTTGTTTCTGGTAGACACTTTCTCTGGTTAAGTTAAATCGACCCTAAGATTTATTCTGATTCTTATCCATTCAAATACAAATACAGACATCGATTTGTTTCAGTATAAATCAACCAAAGATTTATTCTGATACTCCTTTCAATTTCTATCAAACAATTACTTTGGACGGCATCTATAAGCCCATCTCCAATAACTCTTTATCACCTCTCTAAATAGCATCTCTAAGCCCGTTCCCTATACAATCAACTAGTGCCACCAGCGAGTGCAAATTTTTGGGCACTTTAGTGTTCAATCATCTTCCACCTTCAAGTTATGAATGACGAACATACCAATCTAACTCTTCAGGTTTAAGAAGATTGAATAGGGGCAACTATTGTGCCCCAAAATTTTCCCTCTCCTTTCTTAATAAATTTCTCACCAAAGATCTTAATTGCTCAAGGGTTCTCAAGGGTTTTGATAAGACAAGCTCACCTCCCAAGTGTTGAGCCTCCAAATTAGGACTTTGACTGAGAATGGTCGATCATTGACTTGTGACTTAATACATGACCTCATGGCTTGAAGAATAATCTCAAGAACTCAAATGCAACATGTTAACATAATTTCATGGCTCAAATTAGTTCTCAGGATCAAAGGTTTGATAGTTGAAATTTGGATCAACTGACAAAAAGTCAACCGATACACAAAAAGTCAAACTTTGACTTTTTGGTCAACATTAAAATTCAAAGATCAAAATTCATCAAGACCTACAAAAATATCAAACTTGATCATCAAGAATCAAGAAAGTCAAGAAATTCAACAAAAAGTCAAAATTTCCAATACTTAGAAATTTTCTAAGTGTTTTTACACTTGATAATTTCATTACTTCATGACATTTTTTCACCAAGATGAAAGATGATTCAAAGAAAACTTTCAACATGAAAGTTATAGATCTTGATGAACTCTACAACTTTGTATTAGAGGATTGATGTCTAAAAAATGCTTAGATTTGAAGATACAGGCCCATGAAGTCATGACATTTTCATTTAACACTTAGAGGAATTTTCAACAGGTTTTGGTCAACTTTTATCCCAACTTCTTGGCCAGTTTTCATAAAGTTCCAATTTGATTTAGACAAAGTGGTAAACAAGAAAGTTGTAACAATGTTTCCAGCTTTCCAAAACATCCAAGAGCAAGAATTTATCATGCTTAAGCTAGGAGATTCAAAGGCATGAAGTTGGGCATCCATTCCTGAATTACAAGCCATTGTGGTGAAGAACACATAATCCAATCTACATTCTATGCTGCATAATCTTGTGTTGTGGACCTTCTAACTTGCAAATTTCACCATAATTTAATGCTTACACAAACTTTTGAGCTATTGTCCATTTGATTTAAGCATTGTCCAAGTGATCTTTCCATTTTTGGCACAAAGTTGACATTGCCATTCTTGTAAAGTAGCTTTAATCATAAAGTCAACTCTTCTTGAGCTTCTAACTTGTTCCTTCTACACACTCTCAACACACAAAATAAAAAAAAAGCTTAATGTGTCCAACAATTCTATGAAGCAAAGTACAAAGCATTGGAACTATGATCTTCAAGCTTGCTTCATTTACCATCCAACCTAGCCACAACATGTGATTTTGAAAATACGATCAACCCTTGTCTTAAAACCTCTTGCCTATAAATAGAGAGATTGTTTGCAAGATTAAAGGAGAGGAACAAGCCCTCAAAACTTCTATCCTCTCAAAAAACCAGAATTGTCCACAAAACCTCCATTCTTGAGCTTTGAAGTTCAAATCGTTGAACCTTTCGCACCTTGCAAGTTTTGCCCAAACAAACCATTCAAATACTCCCATACATGATCTAGAAGTTGTTCAAACACAAGAACAACTTGTGTAAAATCACTACCATCATCTTCTAAACTTAAAAGTAGCACTTTTCAACTTGACTGGTTTGGAGAGATTCAACAACTTTCAGCATAGAGTGATGATTGTCATAATTTAAGAAGGTTCAAAGGAGCTCGATCAATCACCACTTTGCACCCGGAAACATCCGTACATGTTCTAAATTCTTCACTTTAAGGGGTAAACTTTCTCAAACTGTAATATCTTTATCCATACATCATTTGCTTTCGTTTTCAAAAGGATACAACATGAAAGATCAAAGCCATAACTTAGCAAAAAGCCAAGCCAGGGGCTGACACGGGTGCCTGTGTCACGCGACACGGCCCGTGTCAGCTCAGCTGGATTAGAAAACTTAACATAAATGTAAGGCAGTGGCTGACATGGGTACCCGTGTCACACGACACGGTCCGTGTCAGTCAGAAACATACAAAAACAAGCAGGAAGGGGCTGACACGGGTGCCCGTGTCATACGACACGCGTGTCATTTTAGCTAGAATAAAAATGTGCAGAGGAGATGGGATACGTCCTGACACGGGCGCCCGTGTCCACTGACACGGCCCGTGTCACCTCAAGCACCAAATTTCTTAATTTTGAGATTTTTTAGGATATATTACATGGCTCGGAGATTACCTAACACCATAAAACCTTTTCCTAAAATGAGACATCAAAAACATTTTCCTAAACAGTTTGTGTTCTTTTAAGTAAACTTAGACCTAAGTGTTTTCTTCTAGTAATTAAAACTACAAAACCTTTCTATCAAAGAACCTAAAAAGAACAATTCTTTTTCAGTTTACATTTTCTTGCGCATTTTACTACTTCGCATTATAATTTATGTAATTGTCAAAGCCTTGTAATAATAATTAGGGTTTATTTTTACTTGTCATCCCCATTTGTAAATTTGTACCCCCATCCCCTCAAGTATTGTAATAGCGTAGGACATTTAAATTCTGAAATTTATCGCTTTCCATATTATTTCTAGTAATTAGGGTTTGTATGGCAAGATCTTAAAATCAACACTAGACAACCTCAATCAAGACAAATGCATGAAAACAAAAACACTTTGCACACTTGCACCTCTAGGGTAACCCACACTTGTTGCCTCGAGTAAAACAGTCATGTCCCTCGAACGTGGGATACTTTAGCAAAGACCCTCGATTACAAGATCGCAGTCCCTCGATGACCCTTCGGTGTTGCCTTTAGTAAATGATCTTAGACCCTTACAAACAAAATTTCTAAGGTATCCTACAATGTTGCCTTCTCTGACTATGCAATGACCCACGTCTGTCCCTTCACATCCAATTATATGGTTTCTTACTAACTAATGGTAAGATAACACTATCTAAAGGAGGAGGAAAAAACAAAGACTTTCTTTTGTGTAGGTAGAACGCTCATAGTTGCTTGCTCACAAACAAAACCATTTTTACACCTGACACTTTCAAAACATTCTTCGAAACAAACATCTCTTTGAACTATTTTTAAAAACCAATACTTTGTATACATTCTTATAGAGACGAGAATCATTACAAAGTTTGCCGAAACAAAGGCATTTTCAAAATATTTTCAAACTTACACAAAACACAAACACATTTACAAAGCATTTCAAAGTGAGCTAGCAACTAAGAGCCCGTAGATAACTACGGATGAAAAGGGTGATACACCTTCCCTTTTCATAATCTACCCCCTGAACTCAAGAAAATATCTCAAAAGGTCTTTCCTGTTCTTTTCACCCTTTCATTTATTGGATAAAAGAAAAGTCGGTGGTGACTCTTGCTATCCACAACAATTGGGATAAAACGAAAAACACCAAGTAAGTTCTCCCACCATATTACACCTTGAAAAAGGATTTAAGTGGAGTTAGAGTATTTTGATAAATTTGAAAAAAAAAGTTTTAGTTTTAATGAGATGCAAAAGGGAAGAAAAAGTCTATGGGGAGACTAGCAAAATAGTTCTAAAGTTATCATGCAATGTTGATCCTATAGTTGGATATAAGAGGGGGAAACATCTACCTAATGTTGTCATGCATGGATAAAGATCCTAAGGTCTATTTAGTTCAAACTTCGAGAAGAGTGAACTAAAGATCCTATGGGGAGCATACAAGAGGAGAATCTAATATAGAAGGGAGAGGGAAGACAAAACATTACACACAAAGATAACAAAACATCAAGAAACATGTATCAAGTATAGATGATAAAACATCACACACAAAGATGACAAAACATCAAGAAACACGTATCAAGTATAGATGACAAAACATCTAATCATGGATAGTCAAAAAATCATGTAAAGGTGAGATGATAAAACAATCATACAAAGAATGACATGGCAAAACATCATGTATTCGCGTATCAAGAAGACAATATATCAAGTATAGAGTGAGATGATAAAACATCACAAAGATGACCAAAACATCATAGAGATGGCAATACATCACATAGATGATAAAACATCGCAAATATGACAAAACATTGCAAAGATGATAAAACATCACAAAGGTGACAATACATCACAAAGCATTATAAGGGATAACAAAACATCTATAAGGCAATCATATAGGTAGAAACCTAAACCAATAAGAGGGAATATGGGAAAACATGATACTAGGACGATAAAACATCAAGATAGAGATGATGAGCAAAAGAAGATAGAATTAAGCGAAAAAATTATAAAACATCAAATATGCACATATTAAGATGATAAAACATCGAGTTTCTAAGAAAAGAAAAGAATAATAAAACATCAGGAAGGATGATAAAACATCAAGAAATGGGATGATGAAACATCAAGAAAAACATCAAGAAAAGAGATAACAAAATATCATGTAAAAGATGACAAAACATCAGGTATGGATGACGAAGCATCATGTAAAACATCAAGATGATAAAACATCAAGAAGATGATAAGACATCAAGAAGATGATAAAATAACACAAAGATTACAAAACATCACAAAGGTGGCAATACATCACAAACACACAAGACATGAGGCAAAGAAAACAAACAAAGCATACACGGGAAACGACCAAAGGAGGTAAGTAAGCAATGTTCAATTCTAACAAGCAAAGATAAAAGAAGAAAGAGCATAATTTAATAATTATGCAATGTGTGACTTGTATAATAAGTTAACTCGAGATGAGACTCAAGAGCAACCAAGTAAGAAGACGAAAATTCCTACACCATAAAAGTCACCTAATTGAAGAACAAAATCATCTAAGATGGATAATACTTATCTTAAATTAAATGAAATTGATAAACTCAAGTAAAAGTGCAATGACATCTTGTATATCATGGGGTGATGATGATAGCCTTACAAGACATCAATCATGAACTTAAAGACTCGAGTAATGTCAACAAGATAACATACTAAAGTGTCGTGATATATGGAAACGTATAGTCCCTTTATGCCTAAAAGCAGTGTGATTTAAATAAATCAAAGGTCAATGTTATTAGATGATATGGGAAGTTTCCAACATCAAGATACATACATGGGACATGGCACAAAAACTTGTGAAACAATCACTAGACAATGATGCTCAAAACACAAATGGAATATAGCTTTTCATATATCACCACGTTGGTTAGTAACGAAGTACTTAACCAAGGATCAAAGAAGCTGGAGAAATAATATGAAAAAGAGATGATAAAACATCAAGATGGTAAAACATCATGATTAAAGATGGAAAAACATCAAGCACGAACACATAGGTAGAAACCTAAATCAATAAGAGAGGAGATGATAAAACATCACACAATAGATGACAAAACATCAACACATAGAAGATAAGAGATTAAGCACACACATGTTAGGATGACAAAACATCACATCTTAAAGAGAAAAGAATGATAAAACATTAACACCTAACAATGCTATCGAGGATCAAAGTAGGATAAGAAATGATGACGAAACATCGTATGGCAAAACATACACCTAGCAATGACATTGAAAATCAAAGTAGGGTGAAAAATAAGAGATGGTAAAATATCACACTTAACAATGATATTAAGAATCAAAGTAGGATAAAAGATAGGAGATGGAGATTAGACAATCACACATCGCACATAAGAAGTAGATACTTACTCAAGATGTAAGGTAGTTAGATAAGATACCTAAAGAAAACATGCTTAGTTAAGCAAGTAAAGAAGAATATGCATGTAGGTAGACACTTAAGCAAGTAGTCAAGTAGAAGAGGAGATGTCATTAAATAATCAAAGCATTCTTACAAAGGTAAGACTTTCAGTCATGCATCAATATGCAGGAATGAGAAATAAAGAGAGGTACGATGATACCTAACGGAGAAGGTCCATTTCCTCTTCAATGCGCATGAGATAAGAAAACTCTATCAAACTCCTTCTTGAACCTCCTTAATAAACCATTAATTAGGCATACCTGGGTTGCATCAACAATCGATCACAAGATCATAACATAAGTGTCCACAAGATAAATGTAATGCTTGGTGTATGGGAGTTGAATCAGGTTATGATTAACCAAGGGGTGTACTTGATTAATCTCGAGAGGGTAGGTGCTCCTACCTATGAGACCCTTTTTGCATGGATCACTTGGTATATGGACCAAAGTGATTGATTCAGGTTATGATTAACCAAGGGCAAAACTTGATTAATCTCGTGAGAACGGCCATGCCTAAACTCAACTATGAGACCCTTTTAGTGCATGGAGCACTTGGTATATGGACCAAAGTGATTGATTTTGGTTATGATTAATCAAGGGCAAAACTTGATTAATCTCGTGAGAGTGGTCATGCCCAAACTCAACTATGAGGCCCTTTAAGAAAATGCTTGGTATATGGACCAAGGGGAGAGAAGAGAGTTACTTCAATGCATAAGAAAACAAATTAAAATCCCATACAAAGGGGTTATATGCATGCTCTTAGAAAGTGGGACTAGTGTGGCGCTAGTATTCTAAACGACCAATTGGAACAATCGATCGGATAGTTATCGTTGTAGAAAAGCCCAAGACCAAACTATGAATGTGTGTAAGTGTTCATTTTGTAGGTGGATACCTTTTCATTGATGATGAGCCCAAGAGAAGGCCATGTGTCTTAATAGAATGGCATATGCATAATTGAGCAAAAAATTAAATCATACAAAGAAATAAAATTCTAAGCTATTACAAACCATATGGGATGGGGGTACACATTTATGAATGGGGATGTATCGAATCGATAATATGATTAAAAGTCTAAATAAACAAACAATACAACCCAATCGAATTAATTAAATAAATAATTAAATTGAACCATCTTATTTAATAAAATTAATTAACAAAATAATTAATTATATTAAATATTATTTTCCAATCTAATTAATTATTTAAAACAAAAGTATTTTTTGTATTACTATTTTTTTACTTGAAAGAAATCATAAGTAAATAAAATAATACAAACAAATATAAAAGAAAAGAGGAAATAGGCCTGAATTGCAGTAATTTGGAGGGGTGTTGGAAGCAGAGGAAGCCCAAGCCCAAGGTAGGATCCGCCTGATCCTTTGTAAGAAGCTCTAGGAGGTTCACTATGGGCTTGCATGTTTCTGAGCATTGGATCAGATATGTGAAGATCTGATGGTGAGAAGCGGCAGGGCGCAAGGTAGGGAGAGTGGAAGCGCACATAGGATGTTGGATGGGATCCGTGTGACCTTGTGTGTAACTTCTACGAGGATACATCATAGACATGCGCTTTTAAGCCATTGGATGATGATGATAAAGATCTGATGGCTGAGACTGCACATGTACATGATAGTTATGGTGAGATACCTACATAGGATCGAAAAATAAGCATAAGGGCAGTGACACTTGGCACCGCCAGATTAGTGACATAATACAAAGTTAATTAACAAAACAAAACTTTGTTAAACAATAATTAAACAAAACAAGAGTTCATTCTCCTCTCACTCTTGTTATTCTCTTTCTCTCTCTTCCTCTAGAGCTCCCTAGAGACAAAGCTTCCACTGCGCCAGAAATTGCCTTGCAACGGCGGCAGCGGTGGTGACACCTCAAAATACGTCGATCTTCAATCTTTTTTCACTGTTCACTTTGTTTCTCTTCTCTGTAAACTAATGCGTGTTGGATTTTGCAGAAACCTAATGGATATGAGTAAATCTGAAAGGGGAAGGACGAAACCCTAGCTTGCCTCAGATGCAAAAATCGGTGAGGATGATGAGGACGTTGTCTCTGAGATTTCTTTGGTGAGATTTTTCCTATTCTTTCTTCTTCCTAGTTTTGCGAAATCTCTTCCTCTTCTTATTTCTAGAATCTGAAGGGTTTAGTATATAGGAAAATGATGATAGATCTTAGGGTTGTGTTAGCTTGATAGCTTGTTGATGTTGTTGTATCTGTGAGTGATTTTTGCTTTTTGAAAAGTTTTTTGCGAAAAGGAAGATGATGATCTCAAATCTAGGGTTTTGCTTGCGCAACTTTTGTGATTTTTGAACAGTGGATCCCCCTTGAAATTTTTGCCAATGATTGTTTATATAGTAATGAGAATTTAGGGTTTCCCTTGTATTGGTTTGAACTTGTGATAACAGGCCTGTGATTGAATCTTTGTATTGGGCTTTAGCATAATTCTGATATGTTTATATTTTCTGATTCCTGTGATGTTTTTGCGATGGCCATTTTGCTAAAATGTGAACTTCTTGTTGTTGGGTTGTCTGTTAGTGTTGTGTAACTGTGATGTTTAATGGGTTGAAAATGTGATTTCTGACTTTTTTTTTGCTGAATGCTGTGATGAGCCTTTTTTCTGAGTTGTGAAACATGTGCAGTAAATTGTTTTTTGTCAAACTCTCTATTGTGAACCAAACTGTTTGTGATTTCCAATAGAGAATTAGGCCCATGATTTGAAATGCAAATTCTAATTTTTTTCATGGAACCAATGTATGATGCTTTTGTTTGTTGCTTTGTGAATTAAATGATTGAATTCAAAACCCTCCACTTATGATTCCTTCTCAAAAACCCTAATGATGAGATAAGAAGAAAACTTTCTTGAAAACTTCTTGCTTATCTCTTACTCAAAGTTATTGATGATTATACTAACCATTTCCCTTTCTTTTGTTTCATGTATGGTAGATGAGAGGGAGAAGATGGCAAGACAAAGTGGAAGAAAAGGCTGTGGCCTCCATTGAAGAATCTTGGAGGGATATTTGAAATGTGAAGCTTTTGAAGTCTCGCTGTATAATCTCACATGATAGATTAGAAAGAGTTTAGAAACTCTCTTCATTTTCCCTAGAAGAATTAAAAATTGTCTTGTAACTTGAAGTGATTTAGGGACAAAACAATTAACCGTTCAAATTGTATCATTGTGCCTCTCTTATAAAGCAAGTTGAATATTGAATGAAATACTTGAATGAATCTTGCCATGTTGAATACTTTTGAGATGAATTTTGGCTGAAACATGAATCTTTTAAATTGAGATAAAATCTTACATTTTGCAATTATCATTTGAACTTGAATTCTCGAGCATAGTTAAATATTTGATTTTAAAAGAAGAATTTCAACTCATTGTTCACTTTCAAACGAGTAAAACTTCCATATGAGGAATATGAAACCACTTGGCAAATTGAATCAAAATAATCACTTGAATGAACACTCCCACAATAATAAATCCACAACGATCCAAATCTTCAATCCAAATCAATAAATAACAATCTACAAGATAACAAAAAAAGCCTTGCTCTCAACAAATATCTTGGCACTTATAACTCAATTCAACAAGGGTACCTTGATTTAATGGGAAATACAATAATCAACGCCTTGAAGAATCCTTTGATGAAGGTATCATTTGAAATGTGGAAATTAAAGTTACCACAAGTATCTTAAGTCCACTGAACCTCAGTTGATGATTGAGAGTATATTGAGACAAAACTCAGGATGATAAGGCTTCAAGAATTTGTCCAGAAAGATGTCACACACTTCAGCAATCAAAACCCATGCATAAGCGCCAATGGATAGGAGAAAATTTGATTCTTTTCAAAATACTCGCAAATCTTCAGTTCTTTAATGACATAAAGAATCAATGAGATATCCTGAGGCCTGAGAAGCCTCGATAGCCTTAATCCCATCTCTAATGCATGGATGTATATGATGAAACATAAGTCATAAAAAGTATAAATGAAGAGGGTAAATTTTGGGGTGCAACACTAAGATCTCTCACCATCTCATATTATCAATACATAAAGATCACACATTAGGGTTGTTTCTCTTGAGGGATCACCAAGCACCTTGAATTGTGTATCTTGTACACGTGCATCTTATGTTGATTAACTTTTAACTAATATCAAAATATGTATATATGTTTCTTTGTATGTTCATATTTTAGGTGATGACACAACTGCATTCATCTCACCATCTAACTTAGGGTTTTGAGGGTTAATCTTCAGTCAAATGGTTCTCCAATGGATTTCAAGAGCTTAAGCTCCAAGGGTATGTCTATGATATCAAAGTTTTATGGTTAAAAGAGCTTTCTTACCTTATTTAGGTTAAGTTTTCCTCAAGGTTGGTGGTGGCATTCATCAAGAAGATTCATAGGTTCATGTGTTTATTTCCATGCCTTTTTCAACGAGTTTCATTGATACTTAAGCTCCATATTTGAGTTTTCTTCAAGACAACATCATTTCAAGGCCTAATGTGATCCATCATGCTTTATTTTGCAAAGAAATTTCAAAAGATTCAAGGTTGATTCAATAAGTTTGACCTAATTGAGCAAGTGTTTGATTCAGTGATCACAAGTGCATAACTCTCTCAATTTTCAATATCTTGAGTTGGTTATTTTTTCTATGGGTTCTTATCATCATCTAAAACAACTTCTCTTCATATTATTAGATCCAATTGTGCAAGAAAAATCATGAAAAGTTGAAAGAGGTCCCAAGTATTTTGACACTCTCTGAGCTAGGGTTTGTTGGCTTCTAAAGGCCATATCTTGCTCAAATTGTTTTGATTTTTAATTGATTCCAAAGCGACGATTCTCCTAAAAGAGTTCTTAACAAATTATCTTCAAGTATCTAAGGCTAATTTGGCATGAAGGACCATTTAAGTTTGAAGAAGATTACAAGTCCCTTTGAAAAGCCTTTGAATCTTAGGGTTTGACTTCAAATGATTATTGATCATCTTTTATCTCCTTGAGCTCATTATTTTTCTACAATAATCTTTGGGATGTCTACTACAACTTCGGTTCAAGGTGTTAGGCTTGAAAATGCTTGGAAAGTTGTTTAAGTATTGAAAAGATTATAGGTCTTTTGTGAATTTCCCCAAATTTGTTCATTATCTCCCAAAGACCATAACTCTTTCGATTTTTATAATTTTTGAGTGATCTCAATTCCATAATTAAATTCAAAGGGTCTACTTCATTTCATCTCAAGGATCAATATCAAATATTTAGTGGAAGGGCATTTAACTTTGAAGAACATTATAGATCATTTTGAGGCTCCATACTTAGAATTTTTCTAAGTGTCAAAAACCCGTGTGTTTTTCTTGATTTCAAACATGAATAACTTTTGGCCCAGATCACCAAATGCTACCTTTCTTGGAACATTGTAAAGGTTGTGATGAGATATTTACAATTCAAAAGGAATGAGATCATAAAGCCTCTTGAGCTTCTTGCCTCATGGTTTTGAAGTGAGCACCATGGAAACTGATTTTGAGTTTTTGTCAGAATCGAAACTCCCATTACAAGCCCTTTAAGCGTGTGTTTTTGTTTCTAATCATCATTAGCAAGTTTCCAGAAGTTATTAGACACATAAAATGCCCGATTAGAGTGAGTTTTGAACATGTGCAAGTCACACATTTCACACCTTGCAGATTAGCTTGGTTTGCACGATTTAAGCATTATTCCTCTCAATTCTTATCACCATTCTCTTGATTATAAATAGAGGGACACATTCCACTCATTTCCTTAAGCTAGAACAACCAAAATCACCCTGCCAAACTCCTTTCATCTCTCTCTCTCTCTCTTTTCCGAGTTTTCAATTTCTTATTTCCCTCACTTCCAACTCTTATTTCTTGATTGATTCTTCATCACTAAACTCTACTGAAGCTAACAGAAGAAGAATTAAGCTTTGAGGTGCTCTAAATCGCGATAGCCAAGTTAAGTTTCAGAGCAATTTCTTTATACTTCGTTCAGGTAGTTTAAGACACCAAATCTTCTAACTCAAATTACTGGAATGGTCTATGATGTTCATTGATGCTTTCTGATGGTTTAATTTTGGTTAATTGATGTGTTTGATACCTCTGTTTTTAAATTTAGATTTCTCAAACTTCTCTGTTTTTTTTCAAAACGAGTAAGCGATGGTTTAAATAAATTTTTCGCGAGCATATGGTTGCTATTGTCTCAAGTAGACGCATCTAAGGATACCATTATGAACACGTACATTTATAGATTTATGAATATGCATTTGACCTAGTTGCAGGAGGATGGAGGTTGAAGACGACCTATGTGTCGTTCTTCAATCAATGATACACAGCCAAGCATTTTAATTTGAATGATTTGACTCTTTTGGCTATGGTGTGCGTGCATTGAGCCATGTTTATCATGTGTTTGTGTCTCAGCCATCCAGATTGCCAGTGCATCAAAATTGGAGTCAGATCCAACCCTCCTTGTTTTTGCTATTTTATATTTTAAATAAAAGATATGTCGTGTTATCCAAGAGAGTCCATGACATGCACAACGCGCCAGATCCTTTGGATCTGTTTACTAACACGTTTGACAATGATCAGATGGCCCCGATTTTTTTTGGTTTATTATTTTATTTATGATTTTTATTTTATTTGTTTTAAACTTAAAATATTCATAAAAAATTCGTTTCTGGCTTAAAATTATGAAAAAATTCACAAAAATATTTTCAAATATTATCTTTCTAGCTTTTATTTTTTCATAATTTTATTTTGTGATTTGGTGTTTTTTTATGATTTTTTACACTATTTGATTTGTTTTAATTGTTTAAAAATAATTTTTGACCTTTTAGAATTATGAAAAAAATTATGGAAGGATCCAATGACCTCTTGACAAATATTGGTGACCTGTTTTTTTATTTTACTATTTTTACAAATTTTAGTTTATTTTTGCTCATTTCTTTATATTTTAAAAAATAGTTCCTGACTTTAAAAAATTCTAAAATTTTTTGCCAACACTTGTTGACTCGTGTTTGTCCTCTGATATATTTTGGGATTTTTTATCTGGTATTTTAATACACTTTGTATATTTTACCAATTATTTCCTTTTTATTAATAATTTAAATATTTTTTTATTAATTATATTTTATCATTTTTATGATTGGTTCTGATTTGGATACTTGAGTATTACTTTGGGACAAGTTCTTCAACCTCATTGGATCTTGGGTATTGATAGGTTGAAAAACCAAATCCACCAAATGGATGGATGAATGATGTTGATGATATTCGAAACCCTAGTTTCAACTGATACATTGGTTACACTATTATTCCTTTCCCTTTTCATCTTATCCCTTTCTTGTTTTTACTTATGCCACATGTTTTGGGAGAATGATCTACATATCATTTCTCTAACATGTATGGTACATAGATTGCTATTGATCGACCTCAAAATAGGTGTGGCTTCTACATAAGTCCACTTACGATTACTTAACATAGCGTTAAATTGTCCTGATTCGAAAAATGACCATTTGTGGCCCAAACTTTTTGTTTGAAAGCCCAAGTATAATTGATTATTGGATTTTGGTTCAAAACCCTTGAAGGTTGTTGTTAGCAGGCTTGGTCTTACCAATCCTCTAACAATCCTTCATCAACTTTGGCCTAACTTCGATCTTTAATTATCGTTGGTCATATGTGTTGGCTTTGAATACTTAAAATGAATGATATACTTGACAAAAAGAAAATGAAACTTGATATTTAGAGGCTTTGATTTTATCAATCTTCTAATGAGTTTTCAAAATCAAGCTTCGAGATGGTCATTCAGCTAACCTCTTGCTTTACTTGACCTCTAACTTCTAATTCCCTAACAATTAACTTTACTTTATGTCTTTATTTTGCGCCTTTACTTTATGCCTTTAATTTGTGCCTTTAACTTTATGTACCATTTATTTTTTAGCATTTACGTCTTATGCCATTTTCCTTTTGCTCACTTGAGCATTTATTTTTTGCCTATTATCTTTGTTCGCTTAAGCTTTATTTTCTTTTTTTTGTAAATATACTTAATAATCAACTTGGACATTAAAAAATATTAAGGTTACTTGGACTACTTGGTTACCATCCCTTGCATTGTGGAGTTATGGATTCTTGAGTCTTAGGATTAGAAGCCATGAGACCTTGAAACTCTGTAATCTTTGGTTGATATTTTTGTGAAGATCTTCTGATATCCTTGGGATTTACTCCAATGAATTGGTTTGAATTTTTTTTTGTGTGCAAGTTATTCTGATTTTCATAATTTGTCTATGATTGAGAATTCCTCTGTATACAGTTGTTACTCTGGCCACATTTTTTTCAGTACAAACTTTTCTTGGTTCTTAATTCACCTCAAGTTGTGTATTCATCAGAGGTTTAGTATCTAAAGCTGGGTATTCATCAAAAGTTTAGTATTTTTGCTTGCTTGATCTTAATCCAAAGGATGATAATTCTACATTGACTTTTTATGTCAAGTGTTGGTTTCTTGTTGGTTAGACCATTCTTTTCCTTAGCTTTTACTTTATGTACATAGGATAGTCCCTTCATCTCCTTCCATCTTCTTTAATTTCACAAATCTTCTCCTTCCTTTTCAAAACTCTTGTTTTTTTTTTCCAAACTTGAACCGCTTTCATAATAAACTTGGACTTAGGTCCATGCATTTTCAAAAATCTTTTCTTAATCAAACTTTAATCAATTTAACCATACTTTAAAATTCTTTTTGAAAGACTAAAAGTCATTAACTTCATTCAAACCATTATGCCACTTTGACTTTTTTACTTTAAAACTTTTCTCAAAATATTAGACTCTTGTTGATTCTTGTAGTGATGTGAACTACTATACTTCTATGATATGTAGTGAAGTGAGCCATTTTCCACTTGGGTGCTGAGTGATGTCTTACTGATTTTTAATCCAAGACTATGTCCTCCACTTTGAGATTATGCAAATGCTCCTTTCTCATAATTGTGGATATTAAGTATGTTTTTAACTCAGATATGACGATGACGTCTCCTCTCTTAAAATTAACCAACACACATGTGTTTTAAAACTTTTGAGGTGAACTACGAGTACCCTGATCCCCTATTGCATGAAAGGTGGTACATACTAAAGGTTCGCAACCGCGGCGGGTGCAAAAATTGTAAAAATACTTCTTTTCTCATCTCCACCATCTTATTTTTGTATACACTTTTTATAGCCAAAATACACAGATTTTCAAAGAGGTTCCTGCGGAGTATCATGGATGTTTAGGGTGCTAATACCTTCCCTTTTCATAACCAACCCCCGTAACTAGATTCTCTCCTCCTCTTTTGAGTTATTTACACCAAGTATCTTTTTATACCGCTATGAAGAAGCCTGATACTGCTCAAATTGTTGCCACCCTTTATTTGGGCAAATCTATTACAAAAGCCAACTTTATAAAGAAAGGATCGGTGCACGATTTTCATTTGAGTTTTTTGTTGAAAGAAGTTAAGTCCAAGGCTGGTAAGAAAGATTGGAGATAGTTCTTTGTTAAGATTTGTTACAATGATATCCTAGCTTGCTGCATTTACGGGATGGTTTTGTTTCCAAATGAGATCAAATTTGTTGACGAGAATGCTATTTCCATATTTATGCTAAGGAATCATGTACCAACTCTCATGGGAGATGTTTATCATTCCATACATTCCTTGAGCTATAAGGGGAAAGGCATGGTTGTTCATTATTGTGCGCCATTGTTGTATCATTGGTTCAGATGTCACCTTCCTCGGCATGGTGCTTTTGTTGACACTCAGCGAACTCTGAACTGGGCTCCCAGATTAATGGGGATTACATCTAAAGATATTGAATGGTATAAGCATGATTTGTCTAGTACTGAAAGTAAAGAAGTGATTTTTCATTGAGAAGAATTCTTTAATGTACCTCTCTTATAGGTATAAGGGGTGGTATTAGTTATAATCCAACTCTTTCTCAAAGACTATTGGGTTATGCTCTAAGAGGACCACTTAAAGAGGAGCATGTGCAAGAATCCTTATTCTATGATGTACCTGACAACACTAGATGGATCGATAGGGCTATCAAGGCTTGGAAAAGTATCCATCTTGAAGGAGGACAGTATTTTGGTAGGAAGGATCCTATTGCTTATGCACCTTATGTTCAGTGGATCAAAGAGAGAAACAAAGATCATCGTTGGCCGTTTGCCATAGAAAATCCTTTGTATCCTCAAGAGCCGGATCTTTCTGATGCAGTACCAAAAGGGGATCATGAGCTAGTACAATATCGCAATCAATATTTGCTCGGGGAATGTGAAACTATGCAGGTAAAGTGTCTTGTAGCTGCTCAAGAGAAGACTCAGCTAGCCCAAGAGCTCATAAGGTTCAAGGGAGAGATACCAGATGTTTCAAGAAAGAGATCAAGAGTTAATGACAATTTTATTTCTTTGGAAGATCACCAGAAAGTTATGGCTGAGGTCAAAAAGAAGTATAAGTAGAAAGGCCAAGAATGCAATATCCTCAAAGCGTCCAAGTCTGACATGGAGAAGAGGTATGAAGCTAAGGTCAAAGAGTTGGAGAAGCAACTTCTGAACAAGAGTGCACAACTTAAGGAAGTAAGCATCTGGAGGCTAGCGGCAGAAAATCACCTCAAGGGGCGTAGTATGCAACTAGCACAGGCCATTGAAGAAATCGCTAATCTCAAAAGTCAAATAAGAGGACAAGAAGTTGAGAGCTATCACTACAAGATAAATGCTCCCCAGCGAAGTGAAGTTGTGACGTGATTATCACGTGGCAGGTTGAGACGCGATAATCACGTCGCTACATAATTTTAATAATAAAATATAAAAAGTAACATTAACACATGGCGAGTTAGAGAATATTTTTTATAAAAAATGTTGTGACGTAAATCCCACGCTGCAACCTATTAATTAAATTATAAAATTCAGAAAGTTATAACCTGCACATGGTGGGAAGCTTGAAATTTTCATGTTTCAAGTTGTGACGTGAAATTCATGTCGCAACCTTTTAGGAGGGAACAAATTTATACTTGACGTTGATTGCGCGCAGTGGGTGCAGAGTCATAAATAAAGTTTATGACTGTGAGGGATGTTGCGATGTGATAATCACGTGGCAAGGCTGCGACATGATTATCACGTCGCTATATATATATATATATATATATATATATATATATATATATATATATATATATATATATATATATATATATTTCATTTCATAGATGCAGCCTATTTTCATTATCTTTCTTCTCTCTTTTTCTCTTCCTTCTCTGTTTCATCTTCTTCCTTCTCCAATTTCTATTCCACGTCAAATTTTCAAAGTTAATCATCTTCTCCAATTTTGTTTCAATTTTTTTTTATAATTTCGTTTAATGTTTATTCTGTAATATGATTTATATTTATGTTAATTTTTTTTCAAGAAATTGATAAGAAGAAGATTGAAGAACATTGAAGAGGTTTGAAAAAGATAGAATAAGAAGATTGAAGGAGATTCAAGAGAGGTATTTTTGTAATTTTTTTATATAAATTTGATTAATATTATAATTTTTTATAAATGAAATTATGTTAGTAGATTAATATTATAATTTTCATAAATGAAAAATAAAACAAAAATATATTTAAGAATTTTATTTAAAATGAAATTATGTATATATTATGCAAATTTATTTTATATTATTAAATATATGTTATTTATATTATAAAACAGAATATAAAAAATATTTATAATAATAAAAAACGAAAATTTGTATTTTTATATATTATAAAATAGAATAAAAACTGTTTTAAAAAAATTACATATTTTTATTATTATTTTTAAAAACAGAATATAGTAATAAAAATAGTATATATTTTTATCCTAATGAAAAACAAAATATTATATATTAATAAAAGACATTAAGATGAAAATAATAGTTATGTATAAAAAATATTATTAATTTTTTAAAAATATAATTATAAATAAAATATTATAAAAAATTAAATATACTATTTTTTTAAAAACTAGAAAAATTAATTTTTTTTTTCAAAAAATTATATATTAAAAATAGAATATATTATATGTATATTTAAAATAAAATAAAATATAATATAATTATATTTTATATTTCTTAAAAGAATGATATATTTATTAAGAACAAAACATAACATATTATTTAAAAAAAGGTTATTATATGTTTAATATAATTTGTTTCAAAAAAAGATATAAATAGTAGTTAATTTATAAAATGTTTAGTTAAAAAAACAAAAAATATGGTAAATATATATTCAATATGTTTATTAATAAGTTTATTAAATGTTTAGTTTCTATATATATATATATATATATATATATATATATATATATATATATATATATATATATATATATATATATATATATATATATATATATATATATATATATATATATATATATATATATATATATATATATATATATATATATATATATACTATAGTTAAATGTTTATTTATAGTTAATAAGAAGACAATGATTGTATAAATGTGTAGTATGAAATATTATTGGTATGGTCGTAGTTGGATGTACGATAAATTGTATTCAGGAAGACATGCACTTAAACCCTATTTTATATTTGGGATCAAGTCGTTGGCGGAAAAGGCCCGAACGGTTGTTTTTTTGGTTGTGGAAATTTAGTGGGCACCTTGAGAAGTGCAGATAGAACTCTATTTCAAAGAGATGGGGAAGAAAGGCCACGACAACCAAATTTGACACCAAAACAACTTGAAATAGTAAGACAATTGGCGTTAAATGAGGCGAGATGTGAGTCAGCGCAACGTGAGGCAGCAATAAAAGCTCAAATGGAGGCCCAAATGGAGACAATGAGGCAAGAGAAACAACGGAAAATGGAGGTCATGGCGAAGAGGTAAGGTGATATGAAGCAGCAAATGAGACAATTTATGCAAGGGTTTGGTGGAAATCAAGAGTCGGAGGATGACAGAAACGAAGATAACCCGTAGAATTTTGTATTTATTTTGCTTTCAAATTTGAACTTGTGTAATTTAATTTTTTTTATATTAAATTAAGAAATATTAAATTTATAATTTTAGTTTATTAATTTTGTTACATTAAATTTATTTAGTTTATTAATTTATATATTTAATATATTTATTTTATCAAATAGGTTTAATTTAATTTTATTAATTAATTTTATTAATTAATTTTATTAATTAAATTTAGTATATTTTGCTTACTTAAAAAAACATTAGTAACGTGATTTCCATGTCACAAGATTATGACATGTAAATCACGTCGCAACCTTTAATTATTTTAAAAAAAGTGACATGTAAATCACGTCGTAACCTTTAATTATTTAAAAAAAAAGTGAACCCGTGTAGCTTGAAAAGTAAATTAGTTAGTGACGTGATTTTCACGTCACAACTTAGTGAAGTGAAAATCACGTGGCAAATAAAGTGCCTGCTCTGACCCTCATTCCGCTACGCTGCTCCCATTGAAACACTCTGAAAATTGTGTAAATATGTTGCGACGTGATTTTCACGTCACAACTTTGTGACATGAAAATCACGTTGAAATAAGGTTGCCACCTACCCTCCTGCGAAGTAATTGCTCACGTTGCAAAAAACACGTTGCGACATCAAGCTTGTTGATGAGATCTCTCATATGATATTGTATTACATTTAGAGAGTGATCTTTGAACTATTTGTATTACTGCTTATTCTGGTTTAATGAAAATCTGGTTTATTAGTGTCTACTATCTCGTCTCTGGTTCTCGCCTAAGAACTTGAATCAAAGATCTAGAATCCTGGGAATATTTAAACATGTCATTGCATGCATTCATGTATATCATTCACATCATGTATATCATATATTTCATGTGAATTATAGGTTTATTCAGAATGGTCTTCTTATTTGTTGGTTCTACTTTTTCTTATTAGAGTTTACAAGACAACTTCTCTACATTTGTACTGTACTCAAGTTAATCAACAAAGGATCATGAAACAGTTTGAACAAAACCAGAATGAACTTCGTAAGGACATGGACACCATGGGGGAAAGAATGAATCAACTTATGGAGACCCTCCACGCTGTTATTCACGGACAGGAAGAACTCAAGAAGAATGTCGCCAAACTTATTGACAATGCTGCTACTTCTGAGAATGGGGGACCTAAGACTCCAAATGAGGGGACTCCTAAAGGGAATCCTTATGTCATAGTGGATAATCATCACAATGTTATTGATCTCGATGAACCGCAAAATGATCTCACTATTGATTTGTATGAAACTGCTAAGATGTATCATGCTCTGGAAGAATGCTTCAGGCTATGGAGACTTCCAAGAAGCCTGTTTTCAATGTTTCTGCTATGTGTCTGGTTTATGGGGTTGTTATTCCTCCGAAGTTCAAGATTCCAGAATTTGACAAATAAAAGGGAATCACTTGTCCTGACGCTCACTTCCATTCTTACTGCATGAGGATGGCCGCCTATGCTAATAATGAGCCGCTGCTTATGCACTTTTTTCAGGACAGCCTAGCTGAGGCTCCTTTAGAGTGGTATATGCAACTCGAGCGGACTCATGTTAACACTTGAGGAGAACGTAATGATGCTTTTCTAAAGTGTTGTACCCCAAAATTTGTCCTCCCATTTTTTATTCAAGGCATGCTCCTAGGGTTCTCAATTGCTCAAGGTTGCTCAAGAATTAATTAGACAAATTCTCCTCCTAAACAGATGAACCTACAACTAGGGTTTCACTTTTCTCAAGGAATATTTAGTTTCTAAAGCCTCAAGGGGATTTAATGGTTCCTTATATGTCTCCAAGAATACTCATAACAAGTTTCAAGCCTTGCGTCACAAGTTTGCTAAGTCAATTGCTCAGATGATTGAAAATCAATTGTATTGGGCAAAAAGTCAATTGTGGTCAACATACAGTAAAACTTCAAGATTTTGGATCAACATAAATATTTCTAAATCACATTCATCATTTGATCAAAGGTTGATCATGATTCATCAAGAAAATTCAAGATTCATCAAAAGTCAAAAGTTACCAAATTAGGATTTTCTTAAGGAGAAGTCAACTGAACTTTGATCAAGCACAACTTTCACATGCTTCATTAGATTTTCCTCAACCAAAGCTCATTTTGAAGGAAATTAAATTCTCTACAACTTTGTCTCTCTAAGCCCAGGTCCCAAAAATGATTCATTTAAGAGATATGGGCCAAAACATTATAGGTCATTTCAAAAGTCAACAAAAAGACACTTTTTGTCAAGGCAACTTACATCAAGATAAAGTCTTCAAATGCAAAAATGACCAACATAGATATTATATAGGATATCTTGAGATTTCAAAAAATTCTAGGATCACTTTTAAATGATAAAAATTGAGAGAGTTATGATGAATGCAAGTTGGGCGATTTTGAGAAAATGCACGAAACCTAAATTGAGCAAACATGGAGTTTTGGACTAGTGGGCTGATCTTTCAAAGTCCATGCGTGTTATAGGCCTCAATATGAACCTCATAACTTATTCATACACCCCTTGGACTTTTATTCCATTTATTTTTATTTTTATTTATTTAAAATTCAAAATAAATGAAATAAAATAAAAGCCTTTCATACAAGGTCCAAGTCCACTCTTATTTGACCTAATTCATCATTATATATTCCCATTATTTCAGACAAGGGGACACAAAAAATAAACCCTTGCAAGAAACACCTTTCCAAAATTCCAAAATTCTCAAAACGAGGGCAAGTTACAAACCCTAGTTGCAGCCACTTTCAAGCAAAACCTATCATCGCATTGAACTCCAAAAGCACTATAGGTAAGTGGGGATCGATTGTGATGATCCAAAAGGCCTGAAACGCATGAACACACATAATCGGTTTTCTATTCTTGCATGAATTTGTATTTTTGCTTTCTTTGTGTTTTAATGCATACTAACATCATTAATGTGTTTCCGAGGTTTAATAGTGCAGGATAGACTCACCGTGTGAGCCCCATAACGACTGGACCATGAACTGCCATGCTTGGTCCATTTCATGTTATTTTCGTTATATCTCACAATACAACAGGATTTAGCCAAAACCAATGCTTCCATTGAATTCGCAAGGCCTGAATTAGGGGGGTAGAGTCCCTGGGAATCAATAATAATCCTTGTTTTTGCAGGAACAAAGAAGGTGCTCGCCAGAGAAGACCTAGGGCTCCGACGCTTCTCCGACCCAGTCCATTAAGTTAGTTTTATATCCATTTGTTTCAACCAATGTTACCGGATGTATAGCCAGCCCAGTGGCAAGCGCACACACGATAAGGCCTTATTATACCAGGGCGTGGGTTCAATCCCTACCTTTTGGTGTTTTGGGATTTTTTTTCCTATTTTCATGTTTTTGCAGGTTTTAATATGTAGCGTGTTGATTCTGTTCTGCTAACACCAAAGCACGTTGGGCGCAGTGGTAAACCATGCAGCATGGGAAGCTAAGGGCGTGGGTTCAACACCCACCCTTGACATTTTTACTTGATTTTTCTTCTGACTTGTTTTCTTCCTAATTTCTTTCTTAACCCTAGTTTTGGCAAACTTAATCTTTTTTTAAATTAATCAACAAAACCTTTTTTTTGGCAAACCCTAATTATGTAAGTCTTTTTTTAAATTTAACTAATTAACTTTTTTATTAATTAAAATCAATTAGTTTTTTAGGTTTATTTTAATCATCATTAAAAAACCTCTTTCATAAAAAATGGCAAAAAACATTTCTTTGTCTATTTTCATCTTTTTATTTTTATTTTCATAGATAAATTGTATATGATGTTATCGCGAATGTAATAGCGTAGCTTTTATCTTCCCACATCTTTCTCTATTGTAACTGTTTCAGGATGTAATAGTTTAGGGTTTTTATTTTCCACACTCTACTATTATGTAACTGCCTCAAGGCCATGTAATAGCGTAAGAACTTTACTTTCCACACTTTACTGCTTTACTTGCTATTACTGCTTATTAACTAGGGTTTGTATGAGAAGATAAAAATGAATATTAGAAAACCCTAACTGCAAAGGTAAATAACTGAACTGAACACATTTGCACACTTGCACCTCTAGGGTAGCCTCTCTTGTTGCCTTCGAAATAAAACAGTCATGTCCCTTGAAAGTAGGGACGCTTTAGCAAAGTCCCGCAAATAAAAGATCATAGTCCCTCGATGACCCTTTCGACGTTGCCTTTCAATAAATGATCTAGTCCCTTATGAAAATTGCTAAAGCTTCCTTACAAGTTTCCTTCGATGATCGTACGATAACCCTCTGTCTATCCCTTCACATCCAGCGATAGGGCTTCCTACTAACTAATGGTACGAATATCACTATCTAAAGGAGAAGGAAAAGTACAAGAACAACCTTGAGTTGGTAGAACTTTTAATCGCTTGCTCACAAAAACTTTTCCCATAAACATTTTTCACATTACTTTCCAAACGAATATTTTCAAAACACTTTGTACGCATCCTTGAGGACTGATACAAGAATCATTACAAAGTTAGCCTTACATTGGCTTTTTTTCAAAAAAAATTTAAATCACACACACAAAGCAAGATTTTCAAAAGTGAGCTAGCAATTAAGAGCCCGTAGATAACTACAGATGAAAAGGATGCTAACACCTTCCCCTTTCATAACCTACCCCCCGAACTCAAAATCTATCAAAGGTCTTTCCTATTCTTTTCACCTTTCCTAAATATTGGATAAAAGAAAAGTCGGTGGCGACTCTTACTATCTGCAACATTTGCAATAAAATGCAAAACAAGTCAGTTCTCCCACCGTATTACAGAATTGGCGACTCTGCTGGGGAATTACTAAAGAAAAGAGGGGTTACGTTAGAATTTATATCACTTTACTTATTTTATTTATTTGAATTACTTGCTTTATCTTTAGGGTTTCTTGGGTTTAATTTCTTGCAAAGATCCTATACCCGGATCTAGGGATACCTTAGTTAAATAGCAATAGATCATGGAAACTATACGGCATAGACAAATATGGTTGAAGTGATGGCTAAGTTAGTGTAACATTTTGGTTTGTACCGATGTTCCTTGAATCAGTCGAGGAAAACATCGGGCTTCCACATGGTGTCATAAGCACTAACTAACTTTTAGAACCTTAATTGACACATCTTGGCCATTATATGGTAGTGAGATAGTCGGCTTTGGTGCAATCCATAGTTGGTTGATACTCGATGCAACACTCATTGAGATTCGACTCGCGGGATGTTTTGGTGGCAAATCAGTTGTTGTACTAAAATAAAACCTTCGAGAAAGATCCATGATATGAGATCCCTATAACCCGGTTACTATTTTTAGGGCAAGTTGAGCCAACTGAACTTCAGTAGAAAAGGGTACTTACCTACAGACCTCATGCAAGCCTTTAAACCTAAGGCCTTTGTGTGATTTGTTTGTGTTTGCTATCTTGTTCAAACATGACATCATAATATCATACCATGGCATTTTTTACTCTTTTCAAGGATCTTAGGGACATGTGGTGCATGTTTATCATGAACTAGACTTCTAGCAAGAGGCAAGAGGATTTATTTTCCTCTAGCCATATGCCGTCAAAATCAAAGTACGTCCTCGTGAGTCAAAAGCTAGGACCCACTTGACATGGTGAGCTTGATTCTTATAGAGGAACATTCAAATATGAAGACCCAAAGCTCTTCAAACAAAGATGCAGACTCAACTTCTACTATTTCATCTCTTTTTTGTTTATCAGCATACCATACATATCATCACATAACAGGTATTCCCAAGATAGGTTTTCTCATCTTCTTGTTGTTTATTACAGTAAAAGATGGCTCTCGAACAAACCATCAAGGATCTTCAAGCTCAGAATGCTCAATTTCAACAAATGTTATTGGACTTAGCCAAGGGGCAAGAAGAGCTGAAGACCCTCATCACCAAAGAGAGGAAGAAAAAGACTATGAAACTAGTCGTCATCCTTAATATGGGTAGAAGATTCAAAGGTCCAGTCAGGAGGGCTCTAGATTTTGAGGTCCCATCAAATGAAGATGGTAACCAAGAGGAAGATGATAAGAGTGTAAAAGTTTAGGAGAATAACAACCAGGGTTCTGATAAAGAAGAAGCAGACTATTCAGATGAATAATATCCTCTTGATGATGATAAATACAAACATCTGGAAGATCATCTCAATGCTATGGAGACCCAGAGAGTGCCATGGTTGGATTTTAAAGAGTTGGGCTTAGTCTCAAGAGTTGTTATTCCTCACAAATTCAAGGTCCCTACTTTGTGAAGTATGATGGTGTTTCTTGTTCTAAGCTTCATTTAAGGTCTTATGTCAGGAAGATTCAACCCAACACTGCTGATAGGAATTATGGGTGCATTTCTTTCAAGAAAGCTTGTCGGAAACATAATTAGAATGGTTCTATCAATTGGAAGGGACAAATATTCGTGCTTGGGAAGACTTGGTTGCTGCTTTTTATAAACAATACCAGTATAATGCTGATCTTGCACCAACTCTCATGCAATTACAAAGTATGACTATGGGCTCGAATGAAGGCTTCAAAGAGTATGCCCAGAAATGGAGAGATCTAGCAGGAAGAGTTCAACTTATGTTATCTGATAGGGAGCTGGTTGACATGTTCATGGGAACATTTGTAGGTCCTTTCTTCAATAATCTGATTGGAAGCTCTTTAGTCGGATTCACCGAGCTGATATTAACAGGGGAACGGGTTGAAGGTGGAATCAGGAGTGGAAAAATTCAGGTGGTTGTGTCTTCAAGTACTATGAAGAAGACATTCAGCGGAAAAAAAGAAACTAATGTTGTGTATGGTCAGAAGGGTCGTGCTAGAAATGACTACAATCAGTCTGGGAGTTGTGCTAAATTCTAATCCTGCGCCAGTACAACAACATCAACAAGGCAATCATCATAGGTCAGATGCACCCAGGAGATAGTTTACCAAGATCAACATGCCATTGTCTCAAGCATTGCAACATCTATTGAAAGCAGAGTTGATAACGTTAAGAGATTCGCCTCAGAATCCCAACACTTCCTCCTCTAAGTACAATCCTAATGTAAGATGCGTTTATCATTCCAATAGTCCTGGACACGACACAAATAGCTGTTGGTTTTTGAAAAATAAAATTCAAGATATGATTGACACAATAAAGAGATTGAATTTGATCCTCCTGAGACCCCCAATGTGATTACCGCTCCTATGCCTAAGCACGACAAAGGCATTAGTGCTATTGATGATGTTTCATATGTTTCTGTCGAAAGTGAATTAACTACTCCACTTCTGATTATTAAGAAGAATTTATTGCAAGCCGGTTTATTTTTGGGTTGCATTGAAAGATGCTACTACTGTGTAGCCCAATCCAATGGCTACAAACTGTTAAGAGAAGGTATTTTTAGCATCTGATGGATAACCACATAATTCTAGTTGAGAAGATTCCTTCTATGGAGAATTTGTTTCAAGACTTGGAGCTTGAAGAGGTATCTGTAATTTTTGGTACTCCTATAAGGATCACTGCTAAAGGCCCTATGAAGATTAAGGCTGAACCTAGTGTCGCTCCTCTGATACTCACCGCACCAAGACCAATCCCATACTCCTCTGACAAGGTTGTCCCTTGGAACTATGGGGTTGACGTCTACTACCATGGCGTCAAGCAAGAAGCATTGACTGTTGAAAGTGGAGATATTGAAGTTTCTGATTCCAACATTGACAATATTGTTGGGACCAGTAAAGTTACTAGAAGTGGAAGGGTTTTCTCTCTAAAAATCTCTCCGAAGACTGTTGCTACACCCGTTCATGTTACTACTACTGAGCCAACTTCTGAGACTCGGGGCAAAGGATAAATGAATAAGCCTGCCCAGATGAAGGCTCCAAAAGAGGTTACTGCTGAAAATAACTCCAAGCAAGAAATAGAGGAGGTACTGAAAATCATCCGAAAAAGTGACTACAAGATTGTTGAATAGCTGGGGAAGACTCCCTCGAAGATATCCATGTTATCCCTATTGTTGTGCTCAGAAGCCAATAGTCAGGCTTTAGTGAAGTTCTTAAAATTTGCGCATGTACCATAAGAAATCTCTGCTGATCAGTTTGAAAATTATGTTGCTAGCCTGACCACTAATAATGGACTAGGCTTTTCTGATGTTAACTTGACTCCCGAAGGAAGGAACCATAACAGGGCCTTATATGTCTCTATTGAATGCAGGGGCACTACCTTAGCTCATTTGTTGGTTGATACAGGTTCCTCATTAAATCTTTTACCGAAGGGTGCTTTAGACAGGCTTGACGGTGAAGGGGTTATGCTGAAACTCAGTGACATTATGGTCAGAGTCTTTGATGGTTCAAGGAGGATGGTGCATTGAGAGGATAATCTCCCGATCAAAGTAGGTTCGCAGGTCTTCAACTCTACCTTCTATGTGATGGACATTCGTCCGGCCTATTCTTATTTACTTGGATGCCCCTGGATTTATGGGGCAGGCGCTGTCACTTCCACTCTACATCAAAAGTTGAAATATCCTGTGAAAGGAAAGGTTGTCACGGTTTGTGGTGAAGAAGAGTACATGGTAAGTCATTGAGACCCCCTGCCAGAGTTTTGAAGTTATTCCTTAGACAACTACGGCTACTGAAGACGTTTCTACTATTTCTAAGGTTACCAAGTTTCTGCCCAAAATGGCTTCTCTAAAGGATGCAAGATTTGTGGTAGAAGAAGGTGGTTGTACTACTTGGGGTCAGTTTCCTGACATTCCTTACAAGTCTGGCAAATTTGGTTTGGGTTTCACTATAGAGGCTCAGAGAGCTGTTCGTCATGCTCGTGCTGGAAGACCACTATTCTACATTAGCAACAATGAAGTCAACACGGTAGAAGATGCTGACAATGACTACAACCTAGACAGCTGGATTTTTCCCACCATCGGCAATGGGCTCAGCAATTGGAAGACTGAAGATGTTATACCAATCTCTTTTAGTAGGAAGTAAATTCTATTTTCTGTTTCTTTTTGCTTTCAAATTTTTAGCTATGTAATTTTAAACAATAACTTTAAGCATTGTTCCTTACCCGGGGCACAATGGTCCATTTGTTAGGGTTGTCATTTCATCAACATATTTTCATTTAGTAAATCATTGGATGTTTGCATTCAAATATTGTGCTCTTTGTCATTCTTTTACTTTATTACACTTTCGAAATAGCTATGTGTTCTTACACACACCCACACAATAAATTGCAAATTCACATTCACTTTGGATCCCATTGATCACAATTATGCTATTGCCACTTATGACTTTGAAAATATGATCTACCAAGCCGAGGACGAAGGTAAGGAAGATTGTGAAGTACCTGGAGAGCTTGCCAGACTATTAATGCAAGAGGAAAAGGCTATACAATCGCATGAGAGCCAGTTGAGGTTGTGAACTTGGGTACTGAAGAAGGCAATAAAGAAGTCAAGATAGGTGCCAACCTAGAAGACTGTGTCAAGAACAAATTAATCCAGATGTTGCACGACTATGTTGAGATCTTTGCTTAGTCATAAAAAGACATGCCAGGACTTGATATTGATATTATAGTTCACCGTCTACCGATGAAAGAAGGTTGTTCTCCAATAAAACAAAAGTTCCATCGTATGCGTCCTGAAATGTCTGAAAAGATCAAGGTTGAGGTTATGAAGCAATTCAATGCGGGTTTCTTAGTTGTTGCATCCTATCCTCAGTGAGTTGAAAATATGGTGTCAGTACCTAAGAAGGATGACAAAGTGCATATGTGTGTAGAATATTTGGATATGAACAGGGCAAGCCCCAAAGATGACTTTCCGCTGCCGTATATTGATGTTCTGGTTGACAACACTACTCAACATAAAGTATTTTCTTTCATGGATGGTTTCTCAGGTTATAGTCAGATCAAGATGGCACCTGAAGACATGGAGAAGACTACCTTTGTCACACAGTGGGGGTACTTTCTGTTACAAGGTTATGCCTTTTGGTTTGAAGAACACTGGCACAATATATCAGCGTGCTATGGTAGCTTTGCTCCATTACATGATACATAACGAGATAGAGGTTTACGTCAACGACATGATAGCCAGGTCTCAGACTGAAGAAGAACATCTTGACCACCTACACAAGCTGTTTGAGAGATTGAAGAAGTACAAGCTGAGGTTGAATCCGAAGAAATGCTCCTTTGGGGTGAGATCCGGTAAACTCTTAGGTTTCGTCGTCAGTGGTAAAGGTATTGAGGTTGATCCCGCCAAGGTCAAAGCCATTCAAGAAATTCCAGCTCCCCGTACTGAGAAGGAAGTCATAGGTTTCTTAGGATGATTGAACTACATTGCAAATTTATTTCCCATTTGACCGCTACTTGTGAGCCGATCTTCAAGTTGCTGAAGAAAGATCAAGTAGTAATGTGGAATGACGATTTTCAGATACCTTTCAAAAAAACCAAGGAGTACTTCCAGGAACCTCTAATTCTGATGCCACTGGTTGACGAAAGACCTCTGATCATGTAGCTAACAATGTTAGAGAACTCAATGGGGTGTGTACTGGGGAAACATGACGAGTCTAGTCGAAAAGAGCATGTAATATACTACCTTGGAAAAAAGTTTACTGACTGTGAAACAAGATAATCACTGCTCGAGAAAACTTGTTGCGCTTTGGCATGGGATGCTCGTCGACTAAGACATTATATGTTCACTCATACTACCTTGTTGATCTCTAAGATGGATCCCATAAAATTCATATTAGAGAAGCATGCTCTCTCCGGAAGGATAGCCAGATGGAAAATGGTCTTGACAAAATACGAAATTCAGTACACTACTCAGAAAGCAATCAAAGGAAGTGTACTGGCAGATCATTTGGCTTATCAAGCTGTAGACGACTATCGATCTATGCATTTTGAGTTCCCAGATGAGAATATTATGCTAGTCACAGATTATGAAAATCCTAGACCGTATGAAGGACCTGAGCCGGGACCCCGATGAACTTTGGTTTTCGATGGAGCTTCTAACGTGCTTGGTAACGGAATCGGTGTTGTGATTATCTCTCCTAGGGGTTGCCATACGCCCTTCACCGCTAGATTATGCTTTGACTTTACCAACAACATGGCTGAGTATGAAGCGTGCATCATGTGTATCAAAGCTGCTATTGACATGAGAATTAAGTTCTTGGATGTGTATAGGGACTCAACCCTAGTGATCAGTTAGATTAAGGTAGAATGATATACGAAGCATCTAAATCTCATTTCTTATCGAGGCATGTGTTAACATTAATTATGTACTTCGAGGAGATAACTTTTGAGCACATCCCATGAGAAGATAATTAGTTGGCAGACGCATTAGCTACCATGTCATCTATGATCAAAGTCAGATGGTACAATGAAGCTCCTCGAATTACTATTGAAAAGCTAGACGAACCAGCATATTGCTACGGAGTTGATATTGATGGAGTAGAGGAAAAGCCTTGGTACCACGAATTAAAAAGATACGTCGAAGCTCAAGAGTACCTTGAAGCGACGTCTATTAACGACAAGAAGTTTCTACGGAGGTTCTCTGCCAAGTTCTTTCTGAACAATGGAATTTTGTACAAGCGCAATCACGATTCAACTTTGCTTTGTTGCATAGACAAGAAGGAAGCTGAGAAGATTATGGAAGGTATGCACGAAGGTATATTTGGTACTCATTCTAGTGGGCACATGATGGCTAAGAAAATTCTGAGGGCAGATTATTATTGGTCGACTATGGAAAATGATTGCCATCATCACTCCAGAACCTGTCATAAATCCCAGATTTATGCTGACAAAGTACATGTGCCTCCGGTTCCTCTGAATGTCTTGACTTCTCCTTGGCTGTTCACAATATGGGGCATTGATATGATTAGAGAGATTAAGCCTACAGATTCTAATGGGCATCTTTTCATCCTCACCGCCATTGATTACTTCACGAAGTGGGTTGAAGCAACCTCATTTACCTCTGTTACCATAAATGTTGTGGCTTGATTCATTAAGCATAACCTTATTCGTGGGTATGGAATCCTCGAAAGGATTATCACCGCCAATGGTACTAATCTTAGTAATACTATGATCACATAACTCTACACGGAGTTCAATATTAAGCACCACAACTCTTCTCCGTATCGACCGAAGATGAATTGCGTAGTGGAAGCCGCCAACAAGAACATCAAGAAGATTTTGCAGAAGATGACAGTGACATACAAAGATTGACATGAGATGTTACCATTTGCTCTTCATGGCTATCACACTTTAGTACGAACATCAACTGGGGCAACCCCTTTCTCTCTAGTCTATAATATGGAAGTTGTCTTACCGGTCAAAGTCCATATTCCTTCTCTAATGATTATGAAAGACGTAGGTTTAGACGAAGACGAGTGGATTCAGACTAGGCTGGACTAGATAAATTTGATTGAAGAGAAAAGGCTTGTCGTTGTTTGCCATGGTCAGATGTATCAGAAGCGTATGATCAAAGCCTTCAACAAAGCATCAGGTATATTAGGCTGGCGACTTGATAGTAAAGCGTATCATCTTACCACAAGGTGATCCCAAGGGCAAATGGACTCCCACATACGAAGGGCCATTTATGATCAAGAGGATATTTTTTGACGGTGCTATCATACTGACCACCATGGACGGTGAAGATCTTCCGCACCCTGTGAATGCGGACATAGTCAAAAAATACTACGCATGAAAGAGACCCGCTAGGTTGACTTGCCTAGGAAAAAATAAGGGCATCCCGATGAACCAAAAGGTTTCGGGCAAAAATTAGGGACATATATCTAAAAGAAATTGTACACCCGGCAAGTTGAAAACCCGAAAAGCTGGCTTGGGCAAAAAAGGGTATCCTGGTGGACAGAAAACCCGAAAGGGCGGTCCAGGAAAAAGTTAGGGATTAAAGCATACGACTATGTCCCGTTGGATTGTTTATCTATAACAAGCTTTGTAATCAACACCAATTTTAAATGGTACAGGTCGATTCAGTTAACTTTTTTTTTACAGCAAGGGATGAGATGCTTAAAGACATATGGGCAATAACAGAGTTAAAACCCGATGGAATTGTTTCCACATAGCTGTCTTTCTTTGTTTTTCTTTATACTTTCTTCATTTTTACGACGATTTCCTCTTACTAGGATCTCTGTCTCCTTGTACAAAACTGCCTTTATAGGAAAACTATCAATACAAATATAAATTTAAATTTGCTTTACTTTCTCTGTTTTGTTTGCAAAAACGTCCAATGACTAAATTGAATGAACATGTGCATATGAATATGATTACTGTTAACAAATACATACATAAAAACAGGGATAACACTTACTAAAGACTCTAGGAGTTGGGATAACGTTCAAGACAAATCTCCACAGAGAAATCCCCGCAGAGATACCTTTACAAGCTCATCCTCAACAGAGATATATTCCCCAGTGAGTCTAATATTCCCTCAGACAGAAATTGAGACATCTTCCAGCAGTTCACATGATCATCTCCCCCTAGCGTATAAGGAAGTCTGATCATCTCACCAGCATACGATGGGAACTTCCTTACTATGAAATTCCAATTCCCATAAGAAATTATTCCCTCAGCATAATTTATTGGGGTTTATTTCCACAACAGGGTTTATTTCCCCAATAGGGTTTATTTCCCAAGCAGAGGTTATTTCTCAAATCATTGTGATTCCCCGACGGGATTCTCTTCCTGGGCTGAATGTCATTCAAATTTTCCCTCCCTAGAAGAGGTGACATCCATATCCGAAGCTTGGTGAGAAAACACTTCAGAAGGTTATCCATCTCTTTTATCCCCAACACGATATATAAGAATTAAATCCTTCGAGAGAACAATGAACGATCAATTTTCCTGGAATTCTTCTATTCCCCAAACAGAAGTCAAATATTCCCAGCGAAGTATCCTAAAACAGAAAGCAAGAATCCCCAGCAAAGACATTCTAAACAAGATTGAAGATTCCTATTCTTCATCCCTATCAACAGTCAGGGATTTATTTTCCCCCAGCCAAAGATGTTATATGAAGCTACTGTTGCCCTCAACGACATCTTACATCAAAACATCATTTACAAAATATCATAGCATATGCATACGAAACGCATATAACATTCTCATTTATTTTAAGAGCACCATCATGTAATGCATTACATACATCATGACATTGCATAAGACTAACTTTCATCTTTTCAGGTGAAATTCGCAAACAGACAAATACCACCAGCAAATATCAAACAAGTCAAAGATTAATTCCTGAAACAGGACAGGTCAACTATCTATATGACTAGGCAAAGATTAATTCACAAAATAGGACGAGGAAACTATCTATATGATCATGAAGAGATTAATTCTTGAAATAAGATGGGGCAACTATCTATACGACCAGGCGGTATGAATTCCCGAAATAGGACGGGTTTACCAACAAAAAGTAGGTCAGAGATTAATTCATGAAACAAGATGGGGGCAACTATCTATATGACCAGGCGGTATGAATTCTCGAAACAGGATGGGTTTACCAACAAAAAGAAGGTCAGAGATTAATTCCTTAAATAAGACGGGGCAACTATCTATACGAACAGGTGATATAAATTCCCGAAATAGGACGAGTTTACCAACAAAAGCAGATTGTAGATTAATTCCTGAAGCAGGACGGAGCGACTATCTACATGACTAAGCATTTCCCTCAGAGACTAAATCCGACAAGCATTTCCCTCAGAGACTAAATCTGACAAGCATTTCCCTCAAAGACTAAATCTGACGAGCATTTCCCTTAGAGCATCATTCTAAAAAGTATTCTTCAGATACAGTCAAGCGTAGACTCATTATGATACTCTTATTAACAGTTACTCTGGATGGCATCTATAAGCCCATCTCCGACTACACTTTATCATCTCCATGAATGGCATCTTTAATCCCATTCAAGCAATATTATCAACCAATTATTACTCCACGTACATGCGAGTGCAAATTTCTGAGCACTTAAGATTTCAATCCTCTTCTACCTTCATATCACGAATGATGGACATGCCAATCTAACTCTTCGGGCTTAAGAAGATTGAACAGGGGCAATTGTTGTACTCTAAAAGTTTCCCTCCCATTTTTTATTCAAGACATACTCAATAGCTCAAGGTTGCTCAAGAATTGATCAGACAAATTCTCCTTCTAAGCAGATGGACCTACAACTAGGGTTTCACTTTTCTCATGGAAGATTGGGTTTCTAAAGCCTAAAGGGGATTTAATGGTTCCTTATATGTCTCTAAGAATTCTCATAACAAGTTTCAAGCCTTGCATCACAAGTTTTCTCAGTCAATTGCTCAGATGACTGAAAACCAAATGTATTGGGCAAAAAGTCAAATGTGGTCAACATACAGTCAAACTTCAAGATTTTTGGTCAACATCAAGATTTTGAAGTCACATTCATCATTTGCTCAAGGATTGATCATGATTCATCAAGAAAATTCAAGATTCATCAAAAGTCAAAAGTTACCAAATTAGGGTTTTCATAAGGAGAAGTCAACTAAACTTTGACCAAGCATAACTTTCACATGCTTCATCATATTTTCCTCAAACAAATATCATTTTGAAGGAAATTTAATTCTCTACAACTTTGTCTCTCTAAGCCCAAGTCCAAAAAATGCTTCATTTGAGAGATATGGGCGAAAACATTAGGTCATTTCAAAAGTCAACAAAAAGACACTTTTTGTCAAAGCAACTCACATCAAGATAAATCTTCAAATGAAACAATTACCAACATAGAGATTGTAGAGGACATTTTGAATTTCCAAAAAGTCCAAGATCACTTTCAAATGATAAAGATTGAGAGAGTTATGATGGATGCAAGTTGGGCAATTTTGAGAAAATGCATGAAACCTAAATTGAACGAACTTGGAGTTTTGGGCTAGTGGGCTGATATTTCAAGGTCCGTGCATGTTATAGGCCTCAATATAAACCTCATAACTTATTCATACATCTCTTGGACTTTTATTCCATTTATTTTTTTATTTATTTAAAATTCAAAATAAATGAAATAAAATAAAAGCCTTTCATACAAGGTCCAAGCCCAGTCTTATTTGACCTAATCTATCATTATATATTCCCATTATTTCAGAGAAGGGGGCACGAAAAAAAAACTTGCAAGAAACACCTTTCAAAAATTCAAAAATTCTCAAAACTAGGGCAAGTTACAAACCCTAGTTGCAGCCACTTTCAAGCAAAACCTATCGTCCCATTCAACTCCAGAAGCACTACAGGGTAAGTGGGGATCGATTATGATGATCCAAGAGGCCTGAAACGCATTAACATGCATCATTGGTTTTCCATTCTTGCAGGAATTTGTATTTTTACTTTCTTTGTGTTTTAATGCATACTAACATCACTAATGCGTTTCTGAGGTTTAATAGTGCAGGATAGACCTATCGTGTAAGCCCCATAACGACTGAACCATGAACTACCATGCTTGGTATGTTTCATGTTATTTTCATTCTATCTCACAATACAGTAGGATTTAGCCAAAACCAATGCTTCCATTGAACTTTCAAGGCCTGAATTAGGGGGGTAGGGCCCCTGGGAATCATTAATATTCCTTTTTTTATAGGAACGTAGAAGGTGCTCAGTGGAGAAGACGACCGGAGCTAGGGCTTTGGCGCTTCTCCGGCCCAGTCCATTAGTTTGTTTTATATCTATTTTTTACTAATGTTACCGGATATATAGGCACCCCAGTGGCAATCGCAGACATGATAAGGCCTTATTATACCAGGGTGTAGGTTCGATCCCTGCCTTTTGGTGTTTTGGGTTTTTTTCTTCATATTTTCATGTTTTTGCAGGTTTTAATATGTAGTGCGCTTATTCTGTTCTGCTAACACCAAAGCACGCTGGGTGCAGTGGTAAACCATGCAGCGTGGAAGGCTAAGGGCGTGGGTTCAAAACCCACCCCTAGCATTTTTACTTGATTTTGCTTCTAACCTGTTTTCTTTCTAATTTCTTCCTTAACCCTAGTTTCGGAAAACTTAATCTTTATTTAAATTAATCAACAAAACCTTTTTTTGGCAAACCCTAATAATTAGGTTTTAGTTTTTTTTTAAATTTAATTAATTAACTTTTTAATTAATTAAAATCAATTAGTTTTTTTAGGTTTATTTTCATCTTATTTTTTGTTTTCATAGATAAATTGTATAGGAAGTTATCGCGAATGTAATAGCATAACTTTTATCTTCCCGCATTTTTCATTATTGTAACTGTTTCAGGATGTAATAGTTTAGGGTTTTTATTTTCCTCACTCTACTATTATGTAACTGCCCCAAGGCCATATAATAAAGTAGGAACTTTACTTTCTGCACTTTACTGTTTTACTTGCTATTACTGCTTAGTAACTAGGGTTTGTATGGGAAGATAAAAACAAACATTAGAAAACCCTAACTACAAAGATAAATAACTGAACTGAACACATTTGCACACTCACACCTCTAGGGTAGCCTCTCTTATTGCCTTCGGAATAAAACAGTCATGTCCCTAGAAAGTAGGGACGCTTTAGTAAAGCCCATCGAATAAAAGATCATAGTCCCTTAATGACCCTTTCGATGTTGCCTTTCGATAAACGATCTAGCCTCTTATGAAAATTGCTAAAGCGTCTTTACAAGTTGTCTTCAATGACCGTACGATGACCCTTCGCCCGTCCCTTCACATCCAACGACAGGGCTTCCTACTAACTAATGGTATAAATATCACTATCTAAAGGAGAAGGAAAAGTAGAAGAACGACCTTGAGTGGGTAGAACATTTAATCATTTGCTCATAAAAACTTTTCTCACAAACATTTTTCACACTACTTTCTAAACAAATATTTTTAAAACACTTTGTACGCATTTTGAGGACTGATGCAAGAATCATTACAAAGTTAGCCTTACATTGGATTTTTTTCAAAATATTTTCAAATCACACACACAAAGCAAGATTTTCAAAAGTGAGCTAGCAATTAAGAGTCCGTAGATAACTACGAATGAAAATGGTGCTAACACCTTCCCTTTTCATAACCTACCCCCCGAACTCAAAATCTATCATAGGTCTTTCCTGTTCTTTTCACCTTTCCTAAATATTATATAAAAGAAAAGTCGGTGGCGACTATTTCTATCTGCAACATTTGCGATAAAACACAAAACAAGTCAGTTCTCCCACCGTATTAGGTAAATCATTATCACTACAACACTGTTATTGCACCTATCCGTGCTCAGCTTCAGAGAATGTCGCTGAAGATTGGTGAATCTTTTAAGGAATACGCCCAGATATGACGTGGACTAGATGTGAGAGTCCAACCTCCCCTCCTGAACCATGACCTTATGAAGTCCTTATCTTCAACATATGATTGGCAGTACTTCCGATCCTTCATATACATGGTTATTATCGGGGAACATGTTGAGACATGTGTTAAGGTTGGTACGATTCCTGGTGCATATGGAATTAACAACAATAATTCTGGTAGTGGTAAGAAACCTTATTTTGGCTTTGTTAAGGAGAAGGAAGGTGTGTCGAGTAGTTCATCAATCGACAAAGGGAAGGTTGTTGTTCAGCTTATGTATTATCCAACTCCTATTGTTGTTCCGCAACAACAACATGCACCTCCCTGAAATTACTAACAACAAAATTAGAGACCTCAAGGGCAAAGGGGTCAACAAAGACAATAGAGGTACCCATAAAGGAAGTTGGATCCAGTTCCCATGTCATATGTTCAACTCCTTCCACGGTTACTTGCTAGTTAGTTGGTTCAGCTCCGTGAACTTGGTCCTCATCCAGAGAATCTCCTAAGGAGATATGATGCAAATGTGCATTGTGAATTTCATTCGGGGGCTTCAGGCCACTCAATTGAGAATTATAGAGCATTGAAATACAAGGTTCAAGACCTTCTATATGCTAAAGAGATAAGATTCACCCTTGTTGGTCTAAACATTCAGAATAATCATATGCCTCCCCACAACGGGGCAACGACCAATGCTATTGAGTTTGATGATGGGCAAGATTTGGTGACTCATGTGGATGAGATTCATATACCATTAACGGTTGTGAGAGAACATTTGTTGCAACATGAGGTTTTGCAAGAACTTCATGATTTTTGTTTATAGTGTTCGTCTAACCCGAAAGAGTGTGCTAAGCTGAAGAGTGCCATTCAGAAGTTGATGGATGAAGGTGTTCTCCAGGTGGAGAAGGTAGTCCCCGAGGATAATGTTGCTATACTAAAAATTCCTTATTACATGGCCGATGTCCCGAGAAATGTTCCGAGAGTTCCTTTAGTAATTCAAGTTCATGCACTTCCTGCGCCAAATCAGGCTCCAACCACTCCTTTATTGATTTAGGCTTGAGCTCCTCCAAATCTGGTCCCGTTCCAATTAATAATCCAAGAGCAGTTTCTTGGGATTACAATTTAGTGTATATCTGTGTGAAGAAGATTATTTTCCCTCCGGTGGAAAATAGACATTATTAACATCACGAAAACTAGTGGTATTACTCGCAGTGGCAGGGTTTTTGATCCTCTTCCTCCTGAGGACATTATTGAAGAGATTCCAGAGAGAGATAAAGGTAAGCAAGTGGTCAGCAAAGCTCCCAGACCGACTTTCAATCAGCAGGTGGAACAATTGATAAGAATCATCAAGAAAATTGATTTTAAAGTGATATATCAGCTTAATCAGACACCAGCTAAAATCTCCATCTTGTCTTTTCTCCTATATTCTAAGGCACATTGTATGGCCTTGATGAAGATTTTTCATGGCTCCCACGTTAATCCTAAGATTTATGTTGCTCAGTTTGAAGGGGTGGTCACCAATATTTCTGTAGGAAACTATTTGGGGTTCAGTGATGATGAGCTTGCTTCTGAGGGCAGAGCCCATAATAAGGCTTTACACATCTCTATAAGGTGTTTGGACACTATGTTATCCCGAGTTCTGGTGGACACAAGGTTTTCTCTTAATGTGATGCACAAACATACTCTATTCAAGCTGAATATGGATGAAGTTATAATGAAGCCCAACACTTTGACGGTCAGAGCTTTTGATGGTTCGAGAAGGTTTGTTAAGGGGGGAGTTGATTTGCACATCAAAATTGGTCCTCACGTTTTCTATCTTTCCTTATACATCATGGATATCCGTCCTACATACACTTGTCTCTTGGGTCACCCATGGATCCATGTGGCAGGGGCTGTAACCTCGACTCTTCACCAGTGCTTAAAATTTGTTGTGAAAGATAAGGTCATTGTTATTGGAGGTGAGGAAGATGTTGTGATCAATAATGTTACCTATTTTCGTTATGTCGAGGTGGATGGGGAAGTGCATGAAACCCTCTTTCAAGCATTGGATATTATTTTAGTTGACAGGGTTCCTGCTGTTTTGGAGGCTAAAAAGAAATCTAAAACTCATATGGCCTCCCTGCATGATGTTAGAGCCATTATGGAGTATGGATCCCTAATGAGGATTGGGGTAAAGTTGTCAAAGTGCATGAGAAGCAAGACACGTTTGGTCTCGGATATCAACCATCATCCTCTGTTCAAGCTAGTTTGGCCTTACCTAAAGGAAGACAGGTCCCCCCAATTTCAGAAGTGTTCATCAATTGGCATAAGTACAGAAGGATAGGTTCATGCAGTGGAAGATGAAGATGATGGTGCAGATATCTCCCAGTTCATCTATCAGATTGTGCGTGACCAGGAGCTCAATAATTGGAGTGCTATAGACATTATCAAATTTGTTTCCTTTGACATGTAATGTTTTGTTTCGAATAAGTCGTATGCTCTGCCCAAGGCATATTGACAACTTGTAGCAAAGGGCCGCCGTATGTTTCATTTTATGTTTAACATTGAATAAAATTTCATTTTCGCATACAATTTTTGTTCTCTGCCTGTTCTCTTTATTTTTTACAAAAAAAATGGCAATGCTTTTCCTCTATTCTTTAAATATTTTCCTTTGCATTCACCATCTGAAATAAAGCATGTTTCATCAATCATGCAAGTCCGCCTCGAATTCTATTAAAAACGATAATGCTATGGTTTCTAGCAATAATATCCTTGGGAATCCAAATCACCAAGCCGATGAAGATAGTGGGGAAGATTGTGAAATTCTTGAGGAATTGGCAAGACTCTTGAGACAAGAAGAGAAAGTAATCTTGCCTCATCAAGAAGTCATAGAGATCATCAACCTCGGTACAGATAAAGTGAAGAGAGAAGTCAAGATAAGGGCCACCTTGCAAGATAAAGAAAAGAAAGGGGTTGATTGAACTTCTCCATGAGTACTCCAACATCTTTGCCTGGTCATTGAAGACATGCCCAGTTTGGACACTGATATAATTGTGCATCGATTTCCACTCAAGCCAAAATGTCCTCCAATAAATTAAAAGCCACATAGAACTTGACCAGATATGTCTCTCAAGATTAAACAAGAGGTTGAAAAACAACTTAATGCGGGTTTCTTATTAGTGTGTGAATATTCAGATTGGATCTCCAACATTGTACCCATTCCTAAGAAAGATGGGAAGGTACGTATGTGTGTGGACTACCAGGATTTGAATATAGCAATCCCAAAAGATGACTTCCCATTACCTCACATTAATGTATTGGTTGATAACACGGTTCAGTCCTCTGTTTTCTCTTTAATGGATGGGTTTTCGGGGTACAATCAGATAAAGATGGCTCCGGAAGACATGACAAAGACGACATTCACAACTCCTTGGGGTACTTACTACTACAAGGTCATGCCTTTTGGTCTAAAAAATGTTGGTGCAACAGATTAACGTGCTATGGTGATGCTCTTTCATGATATGATTCATAAAGAGATTGAAGTATACATTGATGATATGATTGTAAAATGACAAACTAAGAAGGAACATCTGGTCCATCTATAAAAGTTGTTTGCTCGTCTGTAAAAGTTAAGGCTAAGGCTTAATCCGAACAAGTGCACCTTTGGGGTGAGATTTGGTAAATCCCACAGCTACTTGTGAACCCATCTTTAAATTGATGCACAATAATAAAAATGTTCAATGGGATTCCAATTTCCAAGAAGCCTTTGAAAAGATCAAACAGTATCTTGAGGATCCACCAATCCTTATTCCTCCAGTGCCCGGGAGGCCACTCATCATGTACTTGACGGTGCTGGAAGGATTTACGGGATGTGTACTTGGACAACATGATGAAACATGACGTAAGGAGCATGCCATTTATTACCTAAGTAAAAAGTTTAGTGATTGTAAATCCAGGTATTATTTACTTGAGAAAACTTGTTGTACGCTTGCTTGGGTAGCTCGACGCATTAGGTAGTACATGCTGACATACACTACACTTTTGACATCTAAGATGGACCCGATAAAGTATATCTTTGGGAAACCAACACTTACAAGAAGACTTTCCCGATGGAAAATTCTTCTTTCTGAGCACGACATTCAATATATCACATGAAAATCTATCAAGGGTAGCATTCTTATGGATCATCTCTCCCATCAGTCGTTGGAAGAGTAGCAATCAATGAAATTTGATTTTCTCGACGAAGATGTCATAAGACTTGATGATGTTGAAGGGTTTGATCCAAAAGAGCGATGGGCTCTTACGTTCGATGGTGTATCAAATGTTGTAGGTCATCGCATTGGGGAAATACTTACTTCTCCTTGCAATACTCACATACCATTTACGGCCAGGCTATATTTTGATTGTATGAACAATATGGTAGAATATGAAGCCTGTGTGATGGGGCTTGAGGCGGCTATTGGCCTTAAAATCAAAATTCTCGAGGTCTTCGGAGATTCTGCTTTGGTTATACACCAAGTACGGGGCAATTGGGATACCAAGCACCCCAATTTGATTCCATACAAAGATTATATACTATATTTGCTACCTACTTTTGATGAGATTACCTTCGGGCATATTCCTAGAGATGAAAATTCGTTGGAAGATGCTTTAGCTACTTTAGCAGCAATGTTCAAGTGAGCTTTCTGAATCATGCGCCTAATATACATATTCCCCGTTACAAAGAGCCAACACATGTCTTTCCTGCTCATTGTCTCTCAACCGAGGATGTGTCTGATGAAAAGTCATGGTATTACGACATCAAAAGGTACCTAGAGAAGCAAGAGTATCCAGAAGGTGCTACAATTTGTGATAAGCGTATGCTTAAAAGGTTAGCATCCAAGTTCTTCTTATCAGGAGACATTCTGTATAAGAGAAACTATGACTCGGTTCTGCTCTGATGCCTGGATAGGCACGAAGCATAGTCGATCATAAAGGAAATCTATGAGGGTTCTTTTAAGACTCATTCGAGCGGGCATTCTATGGCTAAGAAAATCCTACGTGCATGGTATTTCTGGATGACGATGGGAAGTGACTGTTGTGTATATGCAAAGTTGTGCCACAAATGCCAAGTGTACGTAGACAGAATCCATGTCCCTCTAACTCCTTTGAATGTTATGACTTCACCATGGTTGTTCGAATATGGGGAATTGACATGATCAGAAGGATCGAATCGGGCGCTTTAAATGGCCATAGGTTCATTCTCGTTGTTTTTTACTATTTCACCAAAATGGGTGGAGGCAAATTTTTACAAGAATGTAACCAAGCATGTCGTTACCAAATTCATCAGAAAGGAAATCATATGCTGTTATGGAGTTCCTAACAGAACATCATTAATAATTGTTCAAACCTCAACAACAAAATGATGAAGGAGTTGTGCGAAGAGTTCAATATTGAAAACCACAATTCATCACCTTATCGACCAAAGATGAATGGCGCAGACGAAGCTGCTAACAAGAACATAAAGAAGATTGTCCATAAAATGGTGAGAAGGTACAAGGATTGGCATGAAATGCTGCCTTTTGTTCTACACGGCTATAGGACTTATGTGCATACTTAAACTGGGGCAACCCCCTTTTCTCTTGTCTATGGTACGAACACAATGATTCCAGTCGAGATAGAGATTCCTTCGTTAAGAGTTCTGATGGATACTAAGCTTGATGCGGTAGAGTGGGTTCAGACAAGACTCGACCAACTCAATTTGATTGATGAGAAGCGCTTGGAAGCCATCTTTCATGGTCAGTTGTACCAAAATAGGGTGAAGAGAGCATCCAACAAGAAAATCCGCCCTCAGAAGCTTTATCCTGGTGATCTGGTCGTAAGGAAGATTATTGTGCAAAGCCATTCCGACCTGAGGGGTAAATGCACTCTCAACTACGAGGGACCATACACCGTGAAGAAAGCCTTTTCAGGAGGTGCTTTAATCCTGACAAACATGGATGGGGAACACGTTCCACTTCTAGTCAACTCAAACCCACAAGGGAGACTTAGAAAAAAATGGGCTTCCCCGATGGACACAAAAAGGAAAAGTCCAGGAAAAAGTTAGGGATAAAATAAAAAAGAGGAGAATAACCCGCTAAGTCGAAAACCCGCAAGGGCGGCTTAGGAAAAAATGGGTATTCCGCTGGATTGAAAACCCAAAAGGGAGATCCAGGAAAAAATTAGGGATCATGAGCAAGAGGCTGAAGTTTGAATACTCTTCACGAATGACCATGAACATCTTCTGCACCTTGGCATTGAACAGCTTGATCAAACCACTGATCTTTAGAGGAAAGGCATTGAGAATACCAAGGATATGGGATTGTAGCAATAACGGTTTTAATGGAAATTCAAGCATTTCTCATTTCCATTTTACCTATTGTATTTTCTTTTCCTTTTCACAACTACCTCATTTAGGAAGTTTCCTCCAAGTACAAATGTGTATTTACAGGCTGATTTCAATCAATAAAATTGTTTTCATCCAAAATACTTTCTTTATTATCGTTGATGTCTTAATTTTTCGTATGCGAAATATGGTTTAATTATTTATTAAACATTGCATTAAAAACATAGTGAATAATAATTTCAAGCTAAAATGAAACATGACTTTACATTGATATGAAAATCATCCCAAAGGAGTGTCATAGCATTCCAAGCGTTGTTTCTTCATGCAAGTAGCAACTCATGACGGTTACCTTGACCTAGCCAACATTGCAAAAGTCATCATCATACCCTGTAGATGTTCCAAGTATACTCCCTAGTAGTAGAGTAAACCGGGGAATCCGAGGTTTTAATGCGGCTCAACACACATATTCTGCATGATTCCTCAACAGTAGTGTAACTTGGGGTAATCAGAGACTTCGTGTGATTCAGCGTATGCATGTGCAATTTCCCAGTAGAGTAAACTTGGGGCATTCGAGAGGTTTTACGTAGTTCATAATGTAATCCCCACAAAGTCTTCTTCTAATCTCCAGCGAAGAAGTAAACGGGGGAAATCGAAGAGGTCCATGTCCATCTCTTGATCCCCTAAGTGGTTTAAGATGTAACTCCCCAGCATAATGCATACTCGGGGCTGTTGTACCCCAAAATTTGCCCACTCATTTGTCAAGTATTTGCTCACAAGATCTTCTACGATATCAAGTTTGCAGCACTGATGCATCAATTTAGGTTTGAAATTGGCACAAGGGCAAAATGGTCATTTGCACACTGAAAGGTCAAACTTTGACTTTTGGATCAAAACCAAGTTTCAAGAATCATATTTCATCAAGACATGTTGGAATGTGAGATTTGTTTCATCAAGAAATTCAAAAGTCAAATATACCATGGAAAAGCCAAATTCTAAATACTTAGAACTTTTCTAAATTTAACACTTCAGAACTTCTGAGCCAGCCTCCATGCAAGTGCAGTCAAAGTTTGCAAACATGGTTTAGAACATAGCCTTCAGTCAAAACATGGCTCTTCAGCCTCTACGCAAGCTCAGTCAGAGTTTGCCAGGGTAATATAAATAAGGTTAAGAAGCGTGCTGCAAGCTTTCCAGAAAGTATGAAAGCTCCTTCAGAACATGCTGGAGCCAGAAGATAAGAGGATCAGAAGATTAGATGCTACGCAAGCTTAGAATTTCTGATCCAGAGCTAAGCCTTGGTGTAGAATCTCACTTTGTAGGATTTCTGATTATGATAAGTCTCATCATCATTTAATGCTCTTTAATGCTCACAACCACCTTCTGAGTCTTTATCCAAAGGATTTTCACCACGTGTAGTTCTACTGTCTTGGGATAGCAACTTTGGTACTAAGCCCATGCTTTGCTTTTTGCTTTTCCTTAATTCCTGCTGACAGCCACCATGCTTGCTTCAAAAACAAGGCAGCGCCTCATCACATGAAGGCTATTTCAACGCTTTGATCAGAACTTGACCAAATCCAAAAACCTTGGTTATACAACCTGCTGCAGACCTATGACCAATAGCTAGTTCAGCCTACGCTTGCATCCCATGATTACATTAAACTAGCATACGGAAACTATGATGAAAAAGCAAAGGAACAGGATGCCAAAATAGGTTCAAATCCCATTTGTTTTTCCCCCCAAAATTATAACAAATTCATCTATAAATACTTGGCTCCATCATACGTTCAAGGGGCTGGAAGCTGGCTTTTGGAGAGAGGTTAGCAAAAAGGAGAGAAAACAAAGTTGTGAAATCTTCATAAAAATCCAGATTTCTTCTACACAAAAACAAACCTTTGTTCTTCCCTTTGAACCAAAGAACACAACCACGCTTCCGTTTCTCTTGCTGACTCAGAAACATCCAAAGGCAGCCACTCAAAGCTCCAAGCACGCTCCAGATAAGTCTTTCTGACTTTACTTGTTTTTCATTCTGAACATCATTTAGCATGTAAATATCATAGTATTAATGTTGTATATATCATTGCATGAATAGAAAAACTATGGATCAGAACTTCTAGAGTAATACAAGGCCCAAACTTAGGATTAGAACTTCTATGAACTGTTGTGTTGTTATTCCTCTGACTTGCTATTTACCAAAAATGAATTAGTTGCTGACGTGCTGATTAATATGAGAAAAGAATTGAAATGTAATATAGAACTTCTGGTTTTCACATGCTGATAATACACATAACTTCTATGATTTTTTTCTCACTGTTAACACACACTGAATTTCTGATTCTTATATGCTGATAACGCACATAACTTCTAATGTTCACTCACAGTCTCAGCATAACACAGAACTCATGAGTTCTCTTTACATATCAAATACACTGAACTGCTGACGCTTGCTCATTATTTTAATATAATACAGAACTTCTGACTTTTGGTTCACTGGCTGAACACCACCCAGAACCTCTGTGTTTTCCCTCTAACGTTTTTGCAGGACCTCAGAGTGTACGAATCCAGAACTTCTGATCCCACTAACGTTTCCTGCTGAGTCACGCGCCTGGCTTCAGAACTTCTAATCCTTGTTTGCAGCAACATGTTGTTTCTACCTTGCATTTATTTTCCTTTTCATCTTTTTAAATATTAACATAAAAAACATAAAAACATTTTCCTTTTACTAATTAATTTATTTCTTTTTTCATTAAGGAAAAAAACCATTTTCTAAACAAATTCTTTTTCTTTCTTATATTGTACATTTCAATATGGTTTTAATAGTAACTTTGGACTTATTTTTACTTGCAACCCCATTCATAAATCTGTACCCCCATCCCCTAAATATTGTAATAGCATAGGACTTTACATTTTTGTGATTTATCGCTTTCAATATGTAAATGCTAGTAATTAGGTGTGTATGGCAAGATAAAACCAACAATTAGACCACCAAAAATCAAAGATAAACGCATGCAATCAAACACACTTGCACACATACACCCCTAGGGTAATTCCACTTGTTGCCTTACGAAAATGGCCATGTTATGCATGTGGGGTGTCTTAGCACAAACTAAACGAAAAATACAAGATCATAGTCCCTCGATGACGCTATCAAAGTTGCCTTTCAAAATGATCTTAGTCCCTAAAGAAAAGTGCTAAGTCATCTCACAACATTGCTATCATGATCATACGATGACCCAATGCCCGTCCCTTCACATCCAACGATGGGGCTTCTTACCAAATCAATGGTAAGATAGCAACATCTAAAGGAGGAGGAAAAGCATATCTAAGACCTTTTGAGTAGGTAGTTTTGCTCTCAGTTACTCACTTGCTCACAACAAAAATATTTATACACCTACACTTCCATCTTTGAAACATTTTCGAAACAAACACTTTGTATACATTCTTATAGAAACAAGAATCATTACAAAGTTACATTTTCAAAATACTTTCAAAAATACATCTCACAAACACACCTTTGAACTATTTTTGAAACAAACACTTTGTAGGCATTCTTATAGAAACGAGAACCATTACGAAGTTCCATTTTCAAAATACTTTTAAAACCCACACCACAAGCACATTCAAACAAAAGCAAGTGATCTAGCAAGTAACTAAGAGCCCATGGAAAACCATGGATGAAAAGGGTGCTAATACCTTCCTTTTTCATAATCTACCCCCTCCCCCCGAACTCAAAAACATCTCTAAAGGTCTTTCCTGTGCTTTTTTCACCTTTCCTTTTTGGATAAAAGAAAAGTCGGTGGCGACTCTTGCTAAATCGCAACATTTGCGATAAAATGCAAAACCCTCAAGTCAGTTCTCCCACCGTATCACATGGGCATTTGAAGAGATCCATATGGTGTTCAGGATCCATTCCTCAACGTGTTTATTTTACCATCCCCCGACTATCCAGGATGTAGAGAAGTCAAATTAGATCACTTCCTCCCCAACAAAGCTACAATTCAGAATTCAATGGTGTACTTGAAAATACGCTATGTCAACAATTCAATCCCTAGTGAAGTTGCCAATAACCTTCGATAACGTAAGTTTCCCAATGCCAACCTGTATTGGTATTTCAAAGCAACGAGCAAATGTTCCCAATGAGCCTGTTCTTATCCCCACAAAGTTTATTTCTATGCATTTTTCATATATTTATCATTGCATCACATGGAATCCTCAAAACGCGTAGCATATCCATTAAAATGGATTATTACGCCATACAAAATTCAAATATGCATACGAAACATAAACCAGATCGGGTTACTTGCATGAAAGACCTGGATCATTCAAAATGGCAATACATCTTCACAAAGAGTATCATTCCAAAACTCCCAGCTTTGGTCCTTCGTTATCATGATACCCAGCTAACGGTGCCAGTACCTCATACTGCTAAACACTCGTCTGTGTCAATTGTCCAAATGCTCATCTATTTCATTCTCTAAACACTCCTGTGTCACCTTTTTAAACACTCGATTGTGTTTTTATTTCCCTTAAATCCTAATAAAATCAATATGTTTGGTCATCCCCGCACCTTCAGTCATCGTGTCGTAATCGATATTCTCACCTGCTTAGAATTGTCCCATAGGCCTAGTTCTGTTAGTAGATCTCTTGTAGGGCTTACCTTAGGATTTTAGATCGCTCATAGGTCTACATGTCCTTGTAGGTCGACCGTAGGCCTAGTTTTCTAGTAGATCACCCGTAGGTCTCGCTTCTTTTGGATTGTAGACCTCGTTCTCATGTAGATCGCTTGTAGGTCTCACTTTAGGATTGTAGATTGTCCGTAGATATCGCTCTCCTGTAGATCGCATGTAGGTCTCCTTATTAGGTTCGTAGGTCGCCCGTAGAACTAGCTTTCCTGATAGGTCGCCCGTAGGCCTAGTCTCCTTAACAGACCACCTGTAGGTCTCAATTTAGGGTTGTATATCGCATGTAGGTCTAGATTTTAGTTTGCAGATCGTCTATAGGTCTCACTCTCTAGGATCGCAGATCAACCACAGATCTATTTTTTCTTGTAGGTCGTCCGTAGGCCTCGTTACCCAAGCAGATCTCCCATAGGTCTCTCTCTCCTTAGGATCGCAGGTTGCCCGTAGATCTTATATGTTGGTTTTTCGTATCTATTATGTCAATCACCATGTTGCATGACAAATACCCCTTTCGATAACATTGTATTGGCACCATTACCACGTTACGCGCAATCACTACTCAATATTCATCTATAAACCTTTTTCACCAGAAAAATAAAAAATTATTTCCCCAACAGATATCACAAAAAAATAAATAACCCGCTAACACCGTCCTTTAAGAACAAATTTTTGGCATTGATATTTAATCATCTTCTACCTCAAATGTGCGAAAGGCTTGCACCAATCACACTTTCAGGTTTAAGATGATTAAATAGGGGCAGCTGTCACACCCCAAATTTGTCCTACCCCTTTATAAGGATCCCCAGGCTTATGCATCTTGTATTTTTCATCTACATACCCCTCAATAGGTCATTTAATATTGCATGCATCATTAATTTGTAAATGGTCATGGGATCAAGGTATTTCTTTTTGGAAGCTATACAAAAAGATTGTTCTATCGGGCAGCACAATGCAAAACTCTGGGTTTTTAAGGTTTAAATGTGTTTTGCACATTTCGCAAGCTATCAAACCAATGATCAATCAAGCCATCATCATGTCAAGCTCTGATGTATTTCAACACGCTCTAGATTGCAGAGAAATCGGGCGTTTCAGTCAATTTGAGACTGTGTGAACCAGAAACAGCATTTTGCTGGTTTGAACTTAGAAATTTGCAACTTGCAATTGGGATACTATTTTAAAATGATTCCTCAGGAATTTGAACCATCTCAGTATTTTCTTCATTTCATTTGTTCAGACCGGAAGCCAATTCTGTGAAGAAAGTCTCCAAAGAATTTAATTTCCCTGAAATGGTATTTGAATTTAATGTCTGGTTATCTGATTCTCGGGTGTTTGAAAATTCGTAACTTTCATCTGATTTAGTGTTTTCAGCTGATTCTTCGAGCCTTGAGACCGTCTTGATTTTCTTATCATTTCTCGTGTTCGGATCGAAGGTTAATTTTGTGAAGAGATCTCCGAGAATTTTAATTCTTTGAAGACAATATACTGAGTTAATTGATGGTCCGCCGTTTCACGGGTACTTAAAAAATCATAACTTCTGATTGGGATACTGATTTTGAGCGGTTCTTGAGGCGTTCAAATCGTGTATATTCAGTTCATATGTTCGACTCAGTAGATGATTCAGTAAGGAAGATCTCCGAACATGCAGATGCTTTGAGAAGATAGAGTGGAAATACGGTGAAAATGGTGTGCTAAACCGTTATTTTTCAGACGATAAAAAATTCATAACTTTCGCCCGGTTCGACGTTTTTTAGTGGTTCTTTGGGTGAAAAATTCGTCCTAGAGTTATCTTCATTTCACATGTTCAGGCCGAGGACTGGTCTTTGAGGAAGTTCCCCAGAAACGCGAATTACCAGAGATTTTATTATGCTGAACCAGATTTGTATTTCACCGTTTCTTGATATTGTAAAAATCATAACTTCTTTGATTTTTATTGTATCAGGATGATTCTTGCAGCATAATTTCATATATGGTGTTGACTACAAGTTTACTTCGGAGCTCGAGTTTGGATTCAGCTCCAAAGGTTCATAGCTTTCATCACAAACTGATCAGTGAAAAATTCTACATTAGAAAAAAAGACAGCGTCAGTGTCAAATTTTTTCGCCACTCGAAAATTCATAACTTACTCGATTTTTATTGTATCGTGTCTGTTCTTTTAGCACGACGTCACAAATTTCATCATCAAGGATTTTGTTGTTTGTCTCGCGTCGAAATTTCAAACCTGATTATTATTGAGTTTGTGAATTATCCATGCGATTGCGTTTGCTAACACTGAAAATTCAATTTTATGAAGAAATTGATTGGGCCTCCTCTTGGCCCAAACTAAGGCCTAATTGTTAAGAGCATATATCAATTTTCCTTCACTATTTTCACAATACTCAACTCATTTGCTAAGTTTCACATTCAAAGCTCTCATAACTCTCTCTACTTTTCTCTCAACTCTCAAGAGTTTTCAAATCACAAAGTTCCCTCAAAGAATTCATCACTCTCTCTCTCTCTCTCTCTCTCTCTCTCTCTATATATATATATAATATATATATATATATATATATATATATATATATATATATATATATATCCCTCCCCCCTCTCTCTACTCTCTCTCTCTCTCTCTCTCTCTCTCTCTCTCTCTCTTTCTCTCTCTCTCTCTCTCTCTCTCTCTCTCTCTCTCTCTCTCTCTCTCTCTCTCTCTCTCTCTCTTCTCTCTCTCTCTCTCTCTCTCTCTCTCTCTCTCTCTCTCTCTCTCTCTCTCTCTCTCTCTCTCTCCTCTCTCTCTCTCTCTCCTGGTCACCACCCGCACTCCGGTTCTCGGCCCTAGTTTGTCCGTCACGCCGGTGACCTCTGCCGCTCGCCATCCCCGCTGACCGCTATTTCCGGCTGTAGGCTACTCCCTCGTTTTGCGCGATTTCTGGTGCGGTTCATCTCTCTGGTTGCTCGTGTTCTCCGATCCGGCATCCTCCTCTTCTCCTCTTCAATTTCGATTTGGTAATTTTTTATTCTCTTGATTAAAGTGCTTTTACATAATTGATTTTGTGCATAAGTGCTTTTTCTTGATTTATTTGATTTCATGAATTAAATCTTTTTAATTCTTGAAATCAATTGTTAAATTGGATTGTGAATGTTGTATAAATCAAGAATTGGTTGAATTGAGGGATTAAGCACTTATTTGGTTAATTGATTTTATGAGAAGTGCTTATTTGAGAATTATGGATTAAGTTGATTCTTGAATTGTGAATGTTGCATAAATCTAGAATTGGTTAATTGTTGGAAATCTCATGAAGCCTTACGCGTCGAAACCGTTAAATTGATTCATAATTTCTAATTAACATATCGAAATTTGATTCCGATTAAGTGCTTTGTGCATAATTATTGATTTTCATATCGGAATCGAATTTTGATACGTTTAATTGATTTCAACGCGTAGAATAATTTTTGATTTGAGGAGGATTTAATTGGTACTTGTATGGATTTATTTCATTATGATTCATTTAAGAATTTTAGGTGATGTTTCATGAGTCGAATAATTGTTTTTGATATGTCCGAATGAATTTCGGAATTTGTTTTTTTATGTTCATCAACTCATGCGTAATGCAGTCTGGAATAATCGAATGCATTGTAATTGATGATTTAATTGTTGCTTAACACATAATCGACTTTGTTTCGATTATTGTTTGATACCGGTGTGGAGTTTTAATGTTTAAATTCAGTTTTCCAAGCTATTTCATGAATTAATGAGTTGCTTCCCAATGTGATAAACATGTTGTCCGAAATTTATGTTCATGCATATATTTCATTTCAATTTTCATTTAATACTTGCTTGCATATAATTGGTCATTTTATGAGCATTTACAATGAGTTTCTTTGTTTTCGACACAAGTTTCCGCTTAAATTCATGCATGTATATAGTGTTGTCCCGTTTTTAATTTCATATGTACATGCCATTTTAATTGATATTTGATGTTTATTTGTACATATCTAAGCATGCCATGAGCATTAGTGATGAGTTTTATTGCTTCTGATGCATTTTACCGGTTAATTCCAAGTTTTCATGTGTAGTCCGGATCCAATACATATGTGTAAATGCATGATTTAAATATTGTTTAAGGCTTATTTGAACATATTTTTGGGTTTATGGACCGTTTTTGTTGAGCTATACCGTTTTCGGTGTGATTTTTGGATGCGTTCATGTTGTGTGCGTAGTGCTGCACGGGTTTTGGTTCCCGCCTCCCATTGCTTATTCGCACTTTGTGCATTCGCGTTTTATTTTTATTTTTGAGTTTTATTTCGATACTTGAGTTTAATTTATGTTGCGTTGTTATTTGCTAACCGGTTTTGTGACTTGTGCAAGTTTCTGAAAGCTTTGGTTGTGCGATACGCGACACTTGGATCATCGCTTTGCTTGTATAGCATTATCTTGTGCAGGGACTTTGTTTCGATGCGACAGACTTACCACATGTGACTTAATTTCGCATATGCGATATTGTTTCTGCTATTGGATATTATTTATGATTATTTCTCTGTTGCTTGGTGAAGTTCGCATGAAGTTTTTGGGTTTCTTTACTTTCGTCTAATAATTGACGAACTCACGTTTGATTACTATTCTCTTTTGTTTCCTTTTATCTCTCACATTGATATCGCTTTCCTTGCCATGAGAAGTAGGACTAGAGATGCATGTTCTTGGAGTCTCTTTGAGGCAAATTTGGTTTATGTAAAGATGTTATTTAAGGAAATTCCTACTTGTACTCGTTTACCATTCTGTGTGTTTACATTTGTGCCAAATACCTCGATGAAGGTGTCCCATTCCCATTCCCCTTTGATAAGTCCTCAGAGAAAGCAAGTGGAGGAGGGTTCGTAATTGACCTTACAATTTCTAGTCTATAGGCCATTCATAGACCATGACGTATGTCGATGCTACAAATCATGTTATTCTTGTACCAAGTCAGTCAAGTGGAGAAGGGTTCGCAATCAACCCTCACGGCTTGTAATTAGCTCGCGCGTTGTGCACATTGACGCTCTAATGTGATCTCATTCTTGTCTTCTATCTCCTACCTCGATAACATGATATATTGGTTAGGACTTTAGTCTCTTATGAAGATCCACTCTCGTTCTTCTCTTGCCTTGATAACGTGATATCTTGGTTAAGAGGCGACACCCTTTATTCTTCTTTCCATGATGACATGATATCATGGTTAAGAATTACCTATTCCCCCATTCTTGCTTGCCTCGGTGATTCAATATCTTGGTTAAGCCTCCCTTTATCCTACCTTGATTACCAGATATCTTGGTTAGGTGTCCCTTCTCCCTTATCCTACCTCGATGGTTAGGTGTGATCCCTCTCCCTTTCCTTCTTTGGAGATATGATACCTCGGTTAGGCGTGTGCTACTTGAGTAACTGGATATTCCTCAAGCTTTGTAAGTTTACTTATCATTGCACCATTACATGCTCCTGTACGATTTCACGATTCAATTTTTTAGGAAGTGAATTGAGATAGACCTTAGGTTGCAAACCATGCATGCCAACATAGGTAGATAATTCCCTTTTATCCTCAACTATAGGACCAGTTTTGCATGACAACTCTAGGCTTACTTTGCTAGTCTCCCTTAGACATTTTTATTTTTCTTTTGCATTTGCATTAAAACTAAAACTTCATTTTTCCTTTCAAATCAAAACATTCTAATAATACAAAAACCCTTTTTCAAGGTAAAAAACACCAATCAACTCAAACTTCATTTTGCCGCTTAGCTTTTCTTTTAAAACCTTTTTCAAGGTAAAAAACATACAACAAACTAAAACATGTGAGCTAAACTACGATGCTGTGATTCCTCGAAAGGGATACACAAGCATTAGGTCGCGGGTCCTAGGCGAGTAAAACTTTGTAAATATTCTTTCTTTTCCCCGTATTTTCTTTTGCATGCATTCCCTCTTAGCATTAAGCTTTCGACGTATATTTTTACACACCCTTAGATTAGAATAAACTTAAGTGAATCCTATGGACTACCACAGACGCGTGAAGTGTTAATACCTTTCCCTCGCGTAATCGACTTTTGTACCCTTTCTCTTAGTCATAAGACCATCTTATCCATTTCTTTGGGGTTCTCTTGATATCTTCCCTTCCTTCGAGATAAATAGAGTTTGGTGGTTACTCTGTGTTTTTTCGCGGCACGACAGTCGTTTCATACTTTTCAACCGCTTTTCAGTCATACACCGCATTGCATCTTGGGTGCAGCTTGGCTTGTGACCCTTAAACTTTGCATTTTCTTGAAAATAAGCCAAATCTTCATCAGCTTGAGGATAAACTGCTTGCAGCTCATCCTTGACTTTCATGCTGAAACCCTCAGTAGTTTCGACCATCATGACCTCCATACCAAAGACTCAATAACTTCGACCATCATGAAATCCAAAGGCTCAACATGTAAAGCTTTTTCGACCTTCAACAGATCAGTGTCGACCCGCATCTTCAGCTTCTCGCCAAATTGAAGATTGCCTTTATTCAATGCCTTATGTACCAAATCCTTGAAAAGGACACGTTAAGATGTTTTATGACCAAGAAAATTATGAAATTTATATAATCCTTTTTTTCTTTTGCTCTAAAGGATGATTCTCCAGGCTCTGAGGTACAATAATTTGACCATCGGTTGCTAATAAACCAAATATTTCATTATATTTAGTTATATCTAAAGTGTAAGTTTTTGTAATGGCTTTGCCATTCTTCTTAGTTTCAACGAGATTCTTCCCAGCATAGGGAGGTCATGGTTGGAGTTCTGCCAAATTAACTTTGGTTTCTCCAAAAAATTCATTGTCATCTAGAAAAACACTCCTCAATCACTACTGTTGTACCCTAATTTTTGCCCCTAAGATTCATCTATCACCTCATATCAAATCAATCACAACAAGATCACACTAGGGTTTGGTTCTTCTCCCTATCTTCAGGCTTGCTCATGAGGAATCACCAAGCAACTTGATTTATATATTGTGATTATCTATGTTTTGTATTGATTAACTTTTAACTAATAAATACAATGAATGTTTGCTTTAATTGATGATATTATAGGTCTGGGCACAACACATTTCATCAGTTTGATTTATAGGTTCATGAGTTTATTTCCATGCCTTCTTCAACAAAGTTTCATTGAGATTCAAGCTTAATTATTGAATATGCTTTAAATTAGTATCATGAAAAGGTCTACTATAATTCTTCATGCCTCAATTTGTCAAAGAAAGTCAAAAGATGCAAGGGTTGTTTGAAGAAGTTTGACCTAATTGGACAAGTTCTTGATTTCTGGATCACAAGTGCATAATTCTCTCAATTCTCAATATTTGGAAGTGGTTTTTGTTTCCATGGTTTCTCACTATCACCCTCAACAACTTTTATTCAAATGACAAAAGTATTTTTGCAAGAAAGTTTGTACAAATAGGGAGGGGTTTCCAAGGCGTTTTGTTGCTCTAGGAGCTAGGGTTTTGAACTTCTAAGAGTTATATCTTGCTCATATTTTGGTATTTTTGAGTGATTCCAAAGACATGCTTCTCTTTAAAGGGTTATCAACATATCACTTCAAAAGTTTCAAGAAATTTTATGTGGATGATGCCTAATGATGAAGGAAGATTACATGTCCTCTAGATATGCCATCAAATTCTCTTATGTGACTTCAAAAGATCATAACTTGGACAATTTTTATCTCCTTGAGCCCATTATTTTTCCACAATTATCTTAAGGATGTGAAATTCAACTCTTCTTTTATGTGCGAAGATTGAAAATGAGTGGAAGATGCCCTAAGAACCCAAAAGATTATAGGCCATCTCATAAATTTTCACCAACTTCACAAGGCCATAACTTTTTCAATACTTGTTATTTTTGAGTGATTCAAGTTTCACAATGCTCTTTTGGAAGTCTAATTCAAGCTAGCATCATTGATAAAAAGCTAAATTTTGGAGGAAGGCCTTGTTTGAACTCAAAACATCATAGGTCGCCTTTGAAGAAAAACTTAGAATTTTTCTAAGTACAAAAAGTCAGCATCTTTTTCTCAACTTTGACTCATCATAACTCCTAGCTCAAGTATCCAATTCATCCTATTCTTTTCACATTGTAAAATTTGTGACCTTATCTTTCAATTGCTTCAAGAATCATGCCATAAGACTCCTTGAGTTATGAATACCATTGATTCAAAGTTGGTACCTTGAAACTGACTTTTTCCTCCAAGTCAGAATTTGAAATGCACAATTCAGCTTCTAATCACTAAATTTTTGCACGTTTTTACTTCTAATCATGTTTAACAATCTTCCAGATGTGGTTAGCACCTTGAAACGCAAGTTTTAGCTGAGTTTTGAGCAAAATACGAGTCACACTTTTCATGCTTGCAACTTCACATGAATTCCCTCCAAACTTCATCATTGCACATGCTTGAGCATCCCATTTGCTTCCCTATAAATAGAGGGTTATATCTCGCTTATTTTCTCAAGCTTTTGATAGCTAATTGACCCATGTTCAGATCCCACACAAACTCTAAACTTGAATATCTGATTTCTTGCTTTCTCACTCCAAAACACCAAAAGCTCCATTCAGTTAGCTTCATTGAACTTCTTTGAAGCTAACCACACTCTTACCTTCAAGAATTGTAACCTATACTGATTTACAAAAGTCCAATTTTAGAGCCACCTTTTGCTACTTCGTTCAGAATCATCTTGAAGAGACGAATCTAATGGGACCGGTCTGGATTGCTAATTTTACAGTTTGTGGAATTCAATTTTAGGTTGGCTGGAGGTTGAAGATGATGACATGTCCGTCTTCAACCAATGACGTTTAGCCACGTTATTTTTTTGAAACAAATTTGGTGTTTCACTTTACCATGCGCGCATTTTGTGAGCCCTAGGATCTGATCACTTTAGTGAGTCAGACTCCATCCAACGTACCACATTTTAAGTTATTTTTATTTTATAAAAAATAATTATGTGTGATATTCAATAAAGTCCATGACATGCACAGCGCGCCAGATCCACTGGATCTGTTTACTAACGCGCTTTGACAATGATCAGATGGTCTACATTTTTTTGGTTTGTTATTTTATTTTCTGATTTTTTATTTTAATTGATTTAAACTTAAAAAAATCATAGAGAATTCATTTTTACTCAAAAATTATGAAAAAATTCACAAAAATATTTTCAAATATTCTCTTCCTGATTTTTTATTTTTTTCATGATTTTATTTCATATTTGATATTTTTTTATAATTTCTCCTTTATTTTAACTTGTTTTTAATCATTTAAAAATACTTTTTGATGTTTTTAAATTCTGAAAAAATTTATAAAAATAATTTTACTCGTTTCTGACTTTCTGAAAATTTTTAGAATTTTATCTTGAATTTTACTATTTTTGATTTTTTCTTCACTTATTTGAGTGATTTTAATTAGTTTAAAAATACTTTTTTGTTTTAAAAATTACCAAAATTTTTATAAAGAAAAACATTTGAGATCATTTTTTATTTTTATATGGAGTCTTTAAATTTTTATGATACTTTGAATATGGTTTGACATTTTGCCTTTTATTTTCATTTTAAAAACAATTTAAAAACCATTTTCCCTTTTATTTTATTCATTAAATGCAATTTATTTTTTTAATATATTCTGGCTATGTGATTGTTGATCATAAACTTCATTAACATCATTGGATCTTGAGTGTTGAGTTTTACTCCACTAAAATGGATGGATGATTTTAATGATAGTTTGATTAAATTTTTGATTCAAATGTATCCCCTCCCTCTTCATCTCATCCTCTTCTCCTTTGTGCTACATGTTGTTAGAGGATGATCTACATATCATCACTCCAAATTTATGGCACATAGATTGCTAATGACCGGCCTCAAAATAGGTGTGACTTACGATTGCTTAACATAACACTAAATTTTATCCCGATTCGAGAAATGATCATTTGTGGCCCAAACCTATATTTGCAAGCCCAAGTATGTTTAATTTGAAACCTTTGATCAAATAACCTTAAAGTTCATTGTTAGGAGGCTTTGGTCTTATCAATCCTCTAATGAATCTTCATAAATTTTGGAACTAAGTGAATCATTTAAACATTGTTGATCATTTATTGTTGTCTTGAGATTTTGAAATGAAGGATATACTTGACAAAAATAAAATGAAACTTATTGTTGAGCGGCTTTGATTTTATCAATCTTCTAATGGGTTTTCAAATGAAAGTTTCAAGATGGTCATTCAACTAACCTCTAATTTCTAACAATTGACTTTTATTTTTATGATTTTACTTTATGCCTTTACTTTTACGCACTACTTATTTTAGCATTTACATTTCATGCTATTTTTATCTTTGCTCATTTGAGCTTTCATTTTCTTTTTGAAGATACCTAATAACCAACTTGAACTAGACAAAACTTTAATGTTACTTGGATTATTTGGTTACTATTCTTGGCATTGGGGTTATGGACTTCTTGGACCTTGGAGTAGAGACCTTGACCTACCTTGAGACCTAGTGACTTCTATAGCTATTTTGTTTGGAGTTAAACCCTAAGACATTGGATTATTTGTTTTCTTTGTGTGCAGGTTATTCTTATTATATGCTTCGTCTGTGATTGGGAATTCATTTGTATACAACCGTTACTCTACCCAATTTTTGTTAAGACTTAATGCATTTGAAGTTTGGCATTCTCAAGATGTTTATCATCTTTGTTTGTTTGGTTTCAAATCCATAGGATGTGAATTCTACATTGACTCATTGTGTCAAGTGTTGGCTTCTTGTTTGTTAGATGGCTCTTTTCCATATCTTTTACATTATGCTTTAGGATAGCCCCTTCATCTCCTCCCATCTTCTTTAATTTCAAAAATCTTCTCCCTCATTTTTAAAACTATTCTTGTTTTCTAAACTTGAATCACTTTCACAATAAACTTGGACTTAGGTCCATGCATTTTCAAAATATTTTCTTAATCAAACTTTAAATAATTTAACAATACTTTGACCTTTTTATGAGAAGACTAAAAGTCAATCAATCTCATTCAAACCATTTTTCCACTTTGGATTTTTACCTTAAAATTGTTCCCAAAAGATTAGACTCTTATCAATCCTTGTAGTGATGCGAACTATTATACTTCTACGATATGTAGTGAAGTCAGATATTTTCCACTTGGGTGTCGAGTGAAGCTTTGTTAATTTTAAAATCTAAGTTATATCCCCCACTTTGAGATGACACAAATTCTCCTTTCTTATAATTGTGGGTAGTAAGTATGTTCTTCCACTCGGATAAGACGATGATGTCTCGTCTCTTAACCAACACACTTGTGTCTTAAGATTTTTAAAGGTGAACTACAAGTACCCTGATCCCATATTGCACGGAAGGTGATACGTAGGCACTAAAGTTCACAACCACGACGGGTGCAAAAATTGTAAAAAAATACTTCTCTTCTCACCTCCACCATCTATTTTTATACAATGTTTATAGAAAAAATACACAGATTTTCAAAGAGGTTCTTGCAGAGTACCGTAGATGTTTAGGGTGCTAATACCTTATGTTGTACCCCAAAATTTTCCCTCCCATTTTCACTCAAGACATGCTCATTGAGGTCTTCAATTGCTCAAGGTTGACCAAGAATTGATCAGACAAATTCTTCTCCTAAGCAATGAGCCTCCAACTAGGGTATCACTTTTCACCAATATGTTTGAGCTCCAAAGGTCTCAAATGTTTTCCATGGTCCTAATTTGTCTTCAAGATTTTCCATGCTAAATTTCATTCCTTACACTACAAGTTTGCTCAATCAATTGCTCAAATGTTGGAAAGTCAACTATACTAGGTCAAAAGTCAACTATGGCCAATATACAATCAAACTTCAAGATTTTTTGTCAACATCAACATTTTGATCATGATTACTCAAGGAATGCTCTTAATTTATCAAAAGCCAAGAATTGCAAAATTAGGGTTTCTATAGGAAAAGTCAACTGAACTTTGACCAGGCATAACTTTCACATACTTCATCCATTTTTCCACAACCAAAGCTAATTTTGAATAGAATCTAATTACCTACAACTTATCTTTTATCCTCAAGTTCAAGAAATGCACCATTTGAAAGATAAAAGCTCATACATTACAGGTCATTTTCAGAAAGTCAACAAAAGACACCTTTTTCCAAGACATTTTACATCAAGATAAAATCTTCAAATGCAAAATTGATCAAAAGAAGGATTGAAGTAGACATCTTGGGTGTTTTCCAAAAAGTCCAAGATCATCATCACTGGATAAAAATTGAGCAAGTTATGGCTTTCCCAAGTTGGGAAAATTTGAGAAAATTCAAAGATTGTACATTGGGCAAATTTGAACTTTTAGGTCAATGGCCTAATTTTTGAGGTTCAAACACTCTCATAACCTTATGAAAGACCTCTAAATCCATTTTTGCATGCCTTTGATTTTATTTTCATTTATTTTGATTTTTGTTTAATTTAAAATTAAATAAACAAAATAAATGCATAAAATAATAGGTTAATGTTTTGGACATGTGGGCTAGTGTGTTGGATCAGCCTTGAGGCCCACATTTCGTGCAAAATATGTCCAGATACATCCAAGTCTCAACATGGCATGAAATCTCAACTTTTGGCAATTTTTCAAATAGAATTATTTTGCTTTCATCATGGGTTTATATGGCTTAGATTCTTACCATATTTCCTCCCTATCTCCACCTCCTCTATTTATATAACACATTTGTAAGCATTAGACACGCGAAAATTACCCTGAAACCACCATACGAAAATTTCAAAAAAATTCACAAAGTTGTGAAATCCAAAAATACATTTCCAATTTCTTTTGATCCAATTAAAAGGCTCCATCACGTTCCTAGGAATACCAGGAGCCTATCCTCGCCATTTTCAAAGCTCATAGCATCCTCAAACAGCTGCATCGTGCATCACTGGTCAAGCAAGGTTTGCCACATTTGAAATCGTAGTTTTATGTAGTATTGATACTTTTGATGGTTTGATTTGTGTTTAGCATGTCTATTAGAGCAGGTGTGACATTTATCATGAGGGTTTTGAGGCCTGAATAGTGTGATGCCATTGTTAGGTCATCACAAACGGGAAGATTTGCAACTCCTAATCCAGGATGATTCAGGCCAAAATAGCTACAGATTTGGAATCAGGGGAAGATTTTAAGGGGGGTAGGGTAGGTTTAAACCCTTTATTTTTGTTATTTTTGTAGGTTAGCATTTGAGCCCACCGGAGAAGACAACCGGAGAGTTGACTCTGGTGGGCTGACTTTGGCAGCATACGCGTCTCTCCCCTATTGGTCCATTCAGTCAGCGTGCGCGTTTTTTATTCAAATATATTTCTGACCTTGTTTCATATATATTGATGTTTTGTTGTTTATACAAACAATTGATGCTCAGTTGGTAGGAGGGGACGCGTATGAAGGGGAGGATCTGGGTTCGATACCCAGGTCTTGCAATTTTATTTTTCTAATATAACACTTGCAGATCCAGCACAACACTCCTCAGCGTACCTACCATACACTCTTCAATTCCCACCATTAGATCTGTACAAATCTTATCCAAGGCGCCAAACCCATGGGCTCATGTTGCACCCTCCTGAGGCTTCCCTCACTGGATCCAGCGCTGGTGTAATGGGCCTGGATCCATTTTTGCAATTCATACCCCTGCTTGCTGATTAACACCAGGCCCATTTATTTATTTTATTTTTATTCTTTTTTTTTTAGTTTATTAATTTCAAAAACATTGTTTATAAATTCAGATAAAAATCATAACAAATTTAGGTTAGTTTATTTGTTTTTCTTAATTAAATTATTTTGGAAATTAATTAATTAGTTAATTACCTTAACACTTTATAAAAATTAAAATTAAGTAGACTTAGATTTTAATTTCTTTTCATCATAAAAACTCCAAAAAAATTAAGTTAGTTTAGAATTAATTTTAACTAATAATTTTTCTTTTCTTTTAATTGATTAATTAGATTTTATTCAATTTATCATTTTTTTAATAAAATAAATAAAAACAAACAACAAGATTTCCTTTCATTTAGGTTTTAGACGTCTTTTCCATTTCGCGCGCGTTTAATATTTCTACTTTATTTTCATATTTTTGTAACTGCCTACTGGATGTAATAGACTATAATTAGGACTTTTACTTTACTATTTTCTTTATTTTCCCTAAAGCCTTGTAATAGTTAGATTTACATTTCCGCACTTTTAATTACTGCAAATTATTAACTGTTAGATGTATGCTAATTAGGATTGTATGGCAAGAATAACATACAAAACGCTAGCAAACCTAATGCAAAGACAAAAATAACTGAATATAACACAATTGCACATATACACCTCTAGGGTGTCCCACTTTGGTTTCCTTCGGAAAAACAGTCACATCTCTCGAAACGTAAGAGATTTTAGTGGCTACCCTCCGGTTTAAAGATCATAAGTCCCTCGATGACCCTCTCGACCTTGCCTCGGTATGATCTTAAAACCCTAGAGTAGTTACTAAAGTTTCTTGTTCAGTTGCCTTTGTGACTGTATAAAGGTCCCTTCAAATGTCCCTCAAACATCCAACGGCTAGGGCTACCTACTCACTAATAGTAGGATAGCACTGTCTAAAGGAAAAGAGGAAAAGAACAACCCTTTTCGAGTAAAAGTAGATAGTTCCTAGATTCTATGCTCAAACAACTTTTACACTTATACAAAACTTCTTTCAAAAACATTTTCAAACACTTTGTATACGTTCTCTACCATTCCGAGAAACATTACAAAGTTTGCCGCACTAAAGCGCTTTCGAAAATACTTTTCAAAACACACAAAGCACGGGGTATTTTAAAATGAGCTAAGCATCTAAGAGCCCGTAGAAAACTACGGATGGAAAGGGTGCTAACGCCTTCCCTTTCCATAATCTACCCCCTTACTCAAATAATCTTGAAAGGTCTTTTTTTGTTATTTTCACCCATTCCTTTATCGGATAAAAGAAAAGTCGATGGCGACTCTTGCTTACCGCAACATTTGCGAATACAAATGCAAAACCAGTACAACAGTCAGTTCTGTCACCGTATCACAGAACTGGTGACTTTGTTGGAGAAAGTATCTAAAAAGTGAGGTTACCTTAGAGTTAGATAATTTTAAATTTTGCTTTACATTGTGTCTTTTGTATGCTTTACTTTTGAGGGCTTATTTGGGTTGTTACTAAAAGATCCTACACCCGGATCTGGGGTACCTTTTAGGTAAGTAGAAATAGATATTGGGGACTGTGCGGGGTATACCGACATGGTTGAAGTGATGGCTACGTTAGTGTGACACATTTGTTGGTACCGGTAGCCCTTGAGTTTAGTCAAGGAGAATACGGGGCCACTGTGTGGTGTCATGAAGCACTAACTGACCTTAGAACCTTTAATTAAATAACTTGGCCATTTGGAAGTAGTGAGATAGCCGACTTTGGTGCAGTACGAAGTTGGTTGATACTCGATACTACGCTCATTGAGATCAGACTTTTGGGATATTTCGGTCGCCAATAAATAGGCTTGTGCTGAAACAATGCCCGGTGAAGAAAGATCGGTGATATTGAGATTCCCTAGAACCCGATTACTCTCTAGAATAGGTTAAACTAGCTAAACTTCAAGAGGATACTTACCTATGGAACCCATGCAAGCCTAAACCTAAGGACTTGTTTATGTGCTTGCATATAATTGTTTGTACATGACATCATGACATCATAACATGGCATGTTGCACTAACCATTTCAAGGATTTTTAAGACTTATCTTTGTGTTATTTTGTAGGACATGGCTTCCACTTGCAGAAATACTATCCAAGTCAACCTCGTAAGAGTGTCTCATCAACTCAAGGAGTTAGCGTCAAGGGTTCCCAAGCATTCTCCATTTACCATACACCATTGCTTTACATTTCCCGATTACCAATTAGTGCCTACCATGGAGGAGTTATCTCAGTTATTGGGAGTGCCCATTATTAATCAATTACCCTTCAACGGTATTGAAAGAGACCCAAAACCTGAAGAGATTGCACGAGCTCTGCATTTACAATGGTCCGACGTTGTGGCAAATTGGGAAACAAGAAGTGGTGTCAAAGGGTTTCTACCCAAGTTTTTGTTTGAGAAGGCTCATTAATTTTGGGATACGCTGAAGTTACAAGCCTTTGAAGAAGTGTTGGCCCTTCTCATCTATGGGATGGTACTATTTCCTAATCTAGACCAACTCATAGATGTGAATGCGATCAAAGGTTTTCTGTCTCGTAACCCGGTGCCTACCTTACTTGGAGACATTTTGCACTCTCTTCACACTCGCACCATGAAGAGAAGAGGGACCCTTATGTGTTGCACTCCTCTGTTGGCTAGGTGGTTTATTTCTCACCTACCTCGATCTGTTTTGAAGAATGAGCAAGGCATAAGATGGTCTAACAGGTTGATGTCCCTCGCGCATTTGGATATTCATTGGTGTCCTCGATCTTTGGAGGATGTTACCATCATTGATTGCTATGGGGAATTCCATAATGTCCATCTCCTAGGCATTAGGGGATGAATCACTTACAACCCTTGTTTGGTATTACGACAGTTTGGGTATGCTAGGAGGGATGGTCCTCATGATGCACTTGTCCAAGGAATTGCATTCGACTATGAGAACGATGTCCAAGGTTATCGTCAGAGATTCATACGAGCTTGGGGCATGGTGAACAAAGTTGATAGAAAGACATTGGGGCATAAGAACTCCATTCCTTTGGAGCCTTATCTTAAGTGGGTGATAGCACGCACTCAAAATCTCATGATGCCTTATGAGGCCGTCCTACCTATCATCATGGAGCCTATTGCCAAGAGGGATATTCCATACATTATTCTCCATCCTGACATGCCGACTACTCTCGAGGAGTTGCAAATATCTTAGATTCAACTCAAAGAGGAACAAGACACCTTTGAAATCCAGTTTTGCGCAAGCGAGAAGAAGGTTTTGGAGCTCACAAGACAAATTCATGAAGAGCAGAGTCTGAATGCCTACATTGCACCAAAGAGGATGCGCTCACGGGAAGCTTGAGTACTTTCTGTTTTAGGAGTTTATTTTGTATTATCTTTGTTTCTTCCATTATAAACCCAAGAAGCATCGATGTAACCGTTTAAACTTATTAATGCAATTAATGTTTGTTCTCTCTTTGTCTAAGCAAATTTAAATCTTAAAAGTCCTTGAAAATATTGCATAAGCATATCATGCATATCATCACATAAACAGGTTCCAGGACAGGTTTCTTATCTTTTCGCTGTTTATTTTAGCAAAAATAAATGGCTCTCGAATAGAATATTAAGGACCTTCAAGCCCAAAATGCTCAATTCCAGCAGATGTTCCTGGCTCTGGCTAAGGGACAAGAAGACCTGAAGGCTCTGGTTCTCAAAGACAAGAAGAAAAAGACAAAGAAACTAGTGGGTGTTTTGAATATGGGAAGGAGATTCAGAGGACCAGCAAAGCGAGCTCTAGAATTTGCAACTCCGTCAAATGAGGGGGACAATCAGGAGGAGAAGCCAAAAGAAGAAGACCATATCCCAGAGTCCGGTGATGAAGAGGCTGATTATGTTGAAGAGCAGTATCCTCCTACTGATGACAAATACAAACAGCTGGAGGATCATCTCAACACAATGAAAATTCAAAGGGTACCTGGGCTGGATTTTGAAGAACTAGGACTAGTTTCTGGAGTGGTCATTCCACAGAAGTTCAAGGTTCTCGCATTTGCTAAATACGTCGGGATTTCATGTCCTAAGCTACATATGAGGTCTTATGTCAGGAAAATCCAACCTCACACCGCTGATAGGAATTTGTGGGTTCATTTCTTCCAGGATGGTTTATCGGGGACTCAATTGGAATGGTTCTATCAGCTAGAGGGAACCAATATTCGCAACTGGGAGGATCTGGCTGTTGCTTTCTACAACCAGTACCAATACAATGCTGACCTCGCTCCAACCCGTACTCAACTTCAAAGCATGTCTATGGGTTCTAGCGAGGGCTTCAAAGATTATGCCTAGAAGTTGAGAGATCTTGCAGGAAGAGTCGATCCTCCTTTGTTTGATAGAGAGTTGATAGATACGTTCTTGGGTACTTTGTCTGGTCCATTTTCAACCACTTGATTGGAAGCTCTTCAGTCAGGTTTACTGAGCTGATATTGACTGGTGAAAGAGTAGAAGCTAGTATCAAGAGCGGTAAGATTCAGAGAGATGCATCTTCAAGTACAGTGAAGAAATCATTCTCTGGGAAGAAAGAAGTAAGTGTTGCCTACAGTCAGAGGAATCAAAGCAAATCTAAACACCGTCTAACGGTATGTGCTGGATGATCTCCAACCCTGCGCCTAACCAACAACAAAACAATCAACGTAGGCAGGATGCGCCCATAAGACAGTTCACCCGGCTTAACATGTCCTTATCTCAAGTTTTGTCACACTTGTTAAAGTCCAATCTGGTCACTCTAAGGGAGGCTCCTAAAAATCCAAATATTGCATCTCCCCATTATAATCCAAATTCTCGGTGTGCCTACCACTCCAACAGTCTAGGGCATGATACAAATGACTGTTGGGCTCTGAAAAATAAAGTGCAAGATCTTATTGAGGCAAAGGAGATTGAATTTGACCATCCTGAGACCCCTAATATGATAACTGCACCAATGCCCAAGCATGGCCAGGGTGTTAATGTTGTTGATGACGATCTGTTTGTTTCTTCTATTGATGAACTAGTTACTCCTCTTTCGATTGTTAAGAAGAATCTTTTGCGAGCCGGTTTATTTTTGGGTTGTGGTGAAGGTTTCCACCTGTGTACGTACCCAATGGTTGCTTGTTGTTAAGGATAGGTGTCCAACGCCTGATGAACAATAAGGAAATTATGTTTGAGAAGACTCCCTCTACAAGAAGTTTGTGCAAAGATGTGTCAATTATTACCATTTCCGACAATCCTCCCAAGGTCTCCTCCAAAAGACCTGTCCGAATTACATCCACTCCTAAGGTTTCTCCTTTAATTATCACTTTTCCTGGTCCGATACCATATTCCTCTGATAAGGCTATTCCTTGGAACTATGGAGTTGACGTATACTACCATGGAGTTAAGCAAGACCTATTGGCTATCAAAGATGAAGTTGTTGAAGATATTGATCCTAACATCGACAACATTGTTAGGACTAGTAAATTTTACCAGAAGCGGAAGGATCTTCTCTCTTAAGATCTCTCCAAAGACTATTTCCACTCCTTTGGTTATTCCTGCTAATGTTCCTGTTACTACTCCTGTTACTATCCATATTGTTACTCCTGTTGTTATTCCTACTACTGAGTCAGCTGAGACTCAGGGCAAAGAGGTACTGGTTGAGCCTGCTTGGACGGAGGCACCTAAAGAAACCATTCCTGAAGCCTCTAAAAAAGAAATGGAGAAGGTACTGAAAATTATACGGAAAAGTGACTACAATGTTTTGGAACAATTGAGGCAGACCCCTTCAAAAATTTCAATGCCAGCCTTACTGTTATGCTTTGAAGCCCATGCTAAGGCTTTGGTGAAGTTCCTGAAATTTGCTCATGTGTCGCAAGAGACTTTTGCCGACCAATTTGAGAATTGTGTTGCTAGTCTGACCACTGACAATAGACTCAATTTCTCCGATGCTGATTTGACGTCCAAAGGAAGAAAACACAATGATGCCCTCCATATCTTTATTGAGTGTAGGGGCACTACCCTGGCTCATGTTCTGGTGGATACAGGTTCAGCATTGAATGTCTTACCTAAGAATGCTTTGGACAAATTGGACTACAAAGGACTGACTTTGAAGCCCAATAATATTATGGTGAGGGCTTTTGATGGTTCCAAGAGAATGGTACACGGGGAGGTCGACATTCCTATTAAAATTGGTCCTCATACCTTTGATTCCACTTTCTACGTGATGGACATCCTCCTGTCTTACTCTTATTTGTTGGGTCGCCCTTGGATCCACGGGGTCAGTTCTGTTACTTCTACTCTACATCAAATGTTGAAGTATTTGGTTAATGGAAAGATTGTTATAGTCCATGGAGAAGAAGAGTATATGGTGAGCCACCTGAACTCTTTCAGGTATGTTGATATGGATGGCGAGTTCATCAAAAACCCCTGCCAGAACTTTGAAGAGGTTTCTCAGACAATTGCTGCTACCAAGAATGTTACTAGTGTTCCAAAGATTACCATACCTTCGTTGAAGATGGCTTCTCTGAAGGAGGCCAAAGCTGTATTTGAAGAAGGTGGGCTTACTATCTGGGCCCAGCTCCCTGACATCCCCTACAAATCTGACAAGTTTGGCTTGGGTTTTACTTCAGGAGCTCAAAAAGCTATTCATCGTGCTCGCGGCGGAGGACCGCCACTACGCATCAACAACCATGGAATCAATGCTTTGGAAGACAGTGACAATGACTGTGACATGGACAAATGGATCTTCCCAACTACCAGCGGTGTACTAAATAATTGGACGGCTAGATACTTTGTTCCCATTACTTTTATCCAGTAGTAATTGTCTTTTTGTTTTTTTTGGAATATGTAATGTTTGAACAATTTAAGCTCTAAAGCCTCGTGTCTTACCCGAGGCACAACGGTCTATTTGTGAGGGTTATCATTTCACTTTCATATGTAATTAATAAATCATTGGACGTTTTGCATACAAATTTCACGCTCTCTGTCTTTCTTTTCTGCTTTTACTTTATCAAAATAGTTATGCTCTCTTACACACATCCACATATCAAATTGCAGATCCACATCCACTCTGGATCCCATTGATAACGGTTATGCTATTTCCAATTATGACTTTGAAAATACGATCTACCAAGCTGAGGACGAAGGTGAGGAAGATTGTGAAGTACCAGGAGCTGGTCGAGACGGTAAACTCGAGTACTGAAGAGGATAAAAAGGAAGTTAAAATAGGTGCCAATTTGGAGCATACTGTCAAAGAACGGTTAATTTAGATGTTACATGACTATGTTGAGATCTTTGCCTGGTCATATGAAGACATGCCAACGCTGGACACTAATATTGTGGTTCATCGTTTACCAACGAAAGAAGATTGTCCTACAATGAAGCAAAAGGTTCGTCATATGCGTCCTGAGATGTTAGAAAAGATCAAAGTTGAAGTTATGAAACAGTTTAATGTCGGGTTCTTAGTTGTTACTTCTTATCCATAATGGGTTGCTAATGTTGTTCTGGTACCTAAGAACGACGGTAAAGTACGTATGCGTGTGGATTACAGAGACCTGAATAGGGTAAGCCCCAAGGATGACTTTTCGCTTCCCCATATTGACTTTCTGGTTGACAACATCGTGAAACATAAGGCATTCTCCTTCATGGATGGTTTCTCCGGGTATAATCAGATTAAAATGGCACCCGAAGATATGGAGAAAACAACCTTTGTCACATAGTAGGGCACCTCCTACTACAAAGTTATGCCATTTGGGTTGAAGAACGCTGGGGAAACCTATCAACATGTTATGGTAGTTTGTTTCATGATATGATCCATCACGAGATAGAGGTCTATGTCGACGATATGATAGCCAGGTCACAGACTAAAGAAGAGCACCTTGATCACCTGCGAAAGCTGTTTGAAAGACTAAAGAAGTACAAGCTAAGACTGAATCCGAACAAGTGCACCTTTGGAGTAAGATCTGGTAAGCTTTTCGGCTTCGTTGTCAACGACAAAGGTATTGAAGTAAACCCTGAAAAGGTTAAATCTATACAAGAAATGCCAACTCCCCGCACTGAGAATAAAGTTAGAGGATTCTTGGGACGTATAAACTACATTGCCAGATTCATCTCCCATCTAACCGCTACTTGTGAGCCAATCTTCAAATTACTTAAGAAAGATCAAGTATTGAAGTGGAATGATGACTGCCAGACTGCCTTTGACAAAATCAAGGAATATCTTCAAGAGCCTCCAATTTTGATGTCGTCAGTCGAAGGAAGACCTCTAATCATGTACTTAACAGTATTAGAGAATTCAATCGGGTGTGTGTTGGGGCAGCATGACGAGTCTGGTCGAAAAGAGCATGCAATATACTACCTTAGCAAAAAATTTACCGACTATGAAACAAGATACTCACTGCTCGAGAAAACTTGCTACGCTTTGGCATAGGCTGCTCGCCGAATGAGACAGTATATGTTAACTCATACTACCTTATTGATATCTAAAATGGATCCTATCAAATACATCTTCGAGAAGCCCGCTCTCTCCGGAAGAATAGAAAGATGGAAAATGGTCCTAACCGAATATGATATTCAGTACACAACCCAGAAAAAAATCAAGGGAAGTGTATTAGCTGATCATTTGGCTCATCGGGCCGTGGACTACCAATCCATGAATTTTGAGTTCCCGAATGAGAACATCATGTTAGTGACTGATTGTGAAGAACCCGGATCGGATGAAGGACATGAAAAAGGGTCCCAAGGGACTATGGTTTTTGATGGAGCTTCCAACGCACTTGGCAATGACATGGTGCTGTAATCATATCTACCGAAGGCTATCATACTCCCTTCATCGCCCGACTATGTTTCAACTGTACCAAATATGAAGCATGCATTATGGGTCTCAAAGCTGCTATCGACTTGAGAATCAAATTCTTGAGTGTATTTGGAGATTCGGCCCTAGTAATCAGTCAAATCAAAGGAGAATGGGACACGAAGCACCCTAATCTCATCCCTTGCCGAGAGCATGTGTTGACACTGATTCCAAACTTTGAAGAAGTTACCTTTGAGCATTTTCCACGAGAGCAAAATCAGTTAGCGGACGCGCTAGCTACCATGTCATCCATGTTCAAGGTCAGGTGGGATAATGAAGCTCCTCATATCACTATTGAGAGATTGGATGAACCAGCATACTGTTATAAGGTTGATACCGAAGAGGTAGTGGACAAACCTTGGTTCCATGAAGTGAAAAGATACCTCGAAGCCCAAGAGTATCCCGAGGGAGCTTCCGTTAATGATAAGAAGTTCCTAAGAAGGTTATCTGCCAAGTTTTTCCTCAATAATGGAATCCTCTACAAGCGCAACCATGATTCTACAGGCTGTTATCAGCACTCCCGAACTTGTCACAAATGCCAAATCTATGCTGAAAAAATACATGTGCCTCTGGTTCCCTTGAACGTCTTGACTGCTCTATGGTCATTCGTAATATGGGGTATTGATATGATTGGAGAGATTAGACCTACCTCTTCCAACGGGCACCATTTCATCCTTGTCGCCATTGATTACTTCACGAAGTGAGTAGATGCAGCCTCTTTTGCTTCCGTTACCAAGAACGTTGTGGCACGGTTCATCAGACATAACCTTATATGTCATTATGGTTTTCCAGAAAGAATAATTACGGATAATGGTATCAAATCTCAATTATACTATGATCACTGAGCTCTGCACGCAATTCAAGATTCAACATTATAACTCTTTTCCTTACCGGCCGAACATGAATGGCGTTGTAAAGGCTTCCAATAGAAACATCAAGAAAATCATACAAAAGATGACGGTGACATACAAAGACTGGCACAAGATGTTACTGTTTGCTCTTCATGGTTACCGTACCTCAGCACGCACGTCAACGGGGGTAACTCCTTTCTCTTTGGTATATGGTATGGAAGTTGTCCTACCCATAGAAGTCCAGATCCCTTCCTTGAGAATCATGAAGGATGCAGGTTTGAAGGAAGATGAATGGGTTCAGACTCGACTTGACCAATTGAACCTGATTAACGAGAAGAGGCTCGCGGCTGTTTGTCATGGTCAGATGTACCAGAAATATATGATCAAAGCTTTTAACAAGAAGGTCAGACGTTAGGTATATCAGGTTGGTGACCTAGTAATCAAGCGCATCATCCTACCACAAGGTAATCCCAAGGGCAAGTAGACTCCTACGTGCGAAGGACCATTTATGATCAAGAACATATTTTTTGGTGGAGCCATGATCTTAACCACTATGGATGGTGACGACCTTCCGCACCCTATAAACACGAAGATAGTTAAAAGATACTACGCATGAACATAGACCCGCTAGGTTGACTGGCCTAAGAAAAAATAAGGGCATCACGGCGAACCAAAAGGGTTTGGGCAAAAATTAGGGATATACATATGAAAAATCTATACACCCGACAAGTCGAAAACCTGAAAAGGCGGCTTGGGAAAAAAAGGGTATCCCGGTGGACTGAAAACCTAAAAGGGTGGTCCAGGAAAAAGTTAGGGATTAAAAGTGTATAACTATGTCCCGTTGGATCACCTTACAACTGACATTCATTTTCAACTATCAAATTCAAATGGTACTACTCAATCAAGTCAGCTTCGGCCAAGCGGCAAAGTGATGAGACGCTCAAAGATATAAAGGCAATAGAAGAATGGGAACCCAATGGGATCATTTCACATAGCTATTTTTCTTTGTATACTACTTTGTACAATTTTCATTCTTACAACGATATTCTCTTACTAGGATGTATGTCTCTTTGTACAAAAAATTCCTGTTATAGGCGGACTTCTTCAAATCAATACAAAATCATCTTTTGAAAGTTCAAAACTATTTGTTTTATTTTTCAGTTTTGATTTGCAAAAACGTCCAGTGATTATTTTTGAACATATGCATTTGAATGTGATCACCGTTTACAAATACCCGCATAAAAAATAGAAAGACATTTACTAATGGCTTTAAGAAATGGGACAATGTCTAAAAAGCCATATGCAAATCCCTGCAGATACATCCCACAATAGATACAGAGACAGAGACGTCCTCCTGCAAAGTCACTGCCATATCTTTAGCATAACAGCTTAATGATGTCAGAGGTTCTGATATCCCCTGTAGAGAAAGAGTCTCCAATCATCTCCCCAACATCTTGAACAATTCCTCAATATATGTTCGTAAACTTCTTGGGTTCCCCAACAGGGTTTCATAAAATCTCCAATCAGTTCCCAGTAGAGTTTATTTCTCTAGCCACAGAAATTCATCTCCCAACAATTCAACTTCAACAAATAATGAAGAATTACTTTCTTCATCCCCAGCGGCACACATGGATTTATTTTCCCTCAATTCAACGACATTGCAAAGAACAAATCAGTTCATATCTGGCATTCATACATCATTTTACAAACATGTATACAAAATACATATAGCACAATCTCATCTATTTTGAGAACATCATCACACAATGTACGTCATGCATCATGACATTGCATACAGCTAATTCTTTACTTTTTCAGGAAAGATCAGTAAACAAACATCATCATCATCAATTTTTAACAAGTTCCAGATTAATCCCTGAAACAAGGCAGGGCAACTATCTGAAGCAACAACTCATCAATCACTATGAAGCCTGGAATACGACCAGATAGCAGTTAACATCAAATAAAACACTATGAAGCCTAGAATCCGACCAGATAGCAGCTTACAACACTGTGAAGCCTAGAATCCGACCAGGTAACAGTCAACATCATTGCTGAAGCCGAGAATCCAACCAGATAACAATCAATCTACAATTCAAGACACTGTGAAGCCTAGACCCGACCAGATAACAGTATAAGTTACTGCAAAGCCTGGAATACAACCAGATAGCAGTTTACTCTATCAAATTACTGCAAAGCTTGGAATCTGACCAGATAGCAGTTTTATTTTGTCAATTACTATAAAGCCTAGACCTGACCAGATGACAATATAATCTACCACATTTCGAAACTTGGACCCAACCAGATAGAAATTAAAATCATTGTTGAAGCCCAGAATTTGACTGGATATCAGTCTAACTCTATCAATTACTATGAAGTCTGGACCCGACCAGATGACAATATACCTCAAATTCAAGTTAAAGCCTGGATCCGACCAGATAACAACTAATTTCTTCAAGTTACTGAAGCCTGGACACGACCAGATAACAATTCAAGTTACTGAAGCATGGACACGACCAGATAATAGTTTAAGTCACTAAAGCTTGGACACGACCAGATAACAGTTCAAGTCATTGAAGCCTGGACATGACCAAATAACAATTTAAGTCATTGAATCCTAGATTCCGACCAGATAACAATTCAATTTCATTTTTACTACAAATCCTGGAAACCGACCAGATAGTAGTTAATTACATATTCCCCAATAAGTCACTGTGAAGCCTGCAATACGACCAGATAGCCATCAACTTTATTACCCTCAGCAAGTTACTATGAAGCATGGATTTCGACTAGATAAAAGTTAACTTTCATCTCTCCAGTCAAGATATAACTCCTTAGTAGAGCCATGGAAAACTAAAGCTCCTAGACTCTATTCCCCACAGAGTTTTCCTCAAGCAAAAGAACAGAAACCAACATTCCCCAATGGAGTCCTCCTCAAACAACAAGAACAGGAATCCCTATAAAGAGACCTCTTATGAAGTTAGCATCTACTTTGAATGGCATCTACAAACTCATCTCCTAAAATTCTTAATCATCTTCCCTAAATGGCATTTGTAAGCTCATTCCTGATTTCATCAACCAGCAGTGTTACTTCATGTATACGCGTGTGCAAATTTCTGGGCACTCTAGTGTTCAATCATCTTCCACCTTCAAATTACGAAAGGTGGATGAGCCAATCTAATTCCTAAGGTTTAAGAAGATTGAACAGGGTCAACTGTTGTACCCCAAAATTTTCCCTCCCATTTTCACTCAAGACATGCTCATTGAGGTCTTCAATTGCTCAAGGTTGACCAAGAATTGATCAAACAAATTCTTCTCCTAAGTAATGAGCCTCCAACTAGGGTTTCACTTTTCACCAATATGTTTGAGCTCCAAAGGTCTCAAATTTTTTCCATGGTCCTAATATGTCTTCAAGATTATCCATGCCAAATTTCATGTCTTACACTACAAGTTTGCTCAACCAATTGCTCAAATGTTAGAAAGTTAACTGTACTAGGTCAAAAGTCAATTGTGACCAATATACAGTCAAACTTCAAGATTTTTTGTCAACATCAACATTTTGAATCCATCATTATATAAAAGTTTGATCATGATTCCTCAAGGAATGTTCTTAATTCATCAAAAGTCAAGAATTGCAAAATTAGAGTTTCTATTGAAAAAGTCAACTAAACTTTGACCAGGTATAACTTTCACATACTTCATCCATTTTTCTCCAACAAAAGCTCATTTTGAAGAGAATCAAATTCCCTACAGCTTCTCTATTATCCTCAAGTTCAATAAATGCACCATTTAAAATATACAAGCTCATACATTACAGGTCATTTTCAGAAAGTAAACAAAAGACACTTTTTGCCAAGACCTTTTACATCAAGACAAATTCTTCAAATGAAAAATTGATCAAAAGAGGTATTGTAGTAGACATCTCGGGCTTTCCAAAAAGACCAGGATAATCATCACTGAATAAAAATTGAGCAAGTTATGGCTTTCCCAATTTAGGAAAATTTGAGAAATTTCAAAGATTGTGCATTGGGAAAATTTGAACTTTTAGGTCAATGGCCTAACTTTTTGAGGTTCAAACACTCTCATAATCTTATGAAGGACCTCTAAATCCATTTTTGCATGCCTTTGATTTTATTTGCATTTATTTTGATTTTTGTTTAATTTAAAATTAAATAAATACAAAATAAATGCATAAAATAATAGGTTAATGTTTTTGACATGTGGTCTAGTGTGTTGGGTCAGCCTTGAGGCCCATTTTTCGTGCAAAACATGTCCAGATACATCCAAGTCTCAACATGGCATGAAATCTCAACTTTTGGCAATTTTTCAAATGGAATTATTTTGCTTTTATCATGGCTTTATGGCTTAAATTCTTACCATATTTCCTCCCTATCTCCACCTCCTCTATTTATACAACACATTTGCAAACATTAGACACGCGAAAATTGCTCTGAAACCACCATACAAAAATTTCCAAAAAATTCACAAAGTTGTGAAATCCAAAAATACATTTCCAGTTTCTTTTGACCCAATTCAAATGCTCCATCACATTCCTGGGAATACCAGGAGCCTATCCCTTCCATTTTCAAAGTTTATCCTCAAACTGTCAGATCGTGCATCACCGGTCAAGCAAGGTTTCCAATTTTTAAATTGTAATTTTATGTAGTATTGATGCTTTTGATGGTTTGATTTGTGTTTAGAGTATCTATTAGAGCAAGTATGACGTTTAGCGTGAGGGTTTTGAGGCCTGAATAGTGTGATGCCATTGTTAGGGCATCACAAACGGGAGCTTCGCAACTCCTAATCCAGGATGATTCAGGCCAAAATAGCTACAGATTTGGAATCAGGGGAAGATATTAAGGGGGTAGGGTAGGTTTAAACCCTTGATTTTTTTTATCTTTGCAAGTTAGCATTTGAGCCCACTGGAGAAGACAACCGAAGAGTTGGATCTGGTGGGCTGACTCCGGCAGCATACGCGTTCTCCCCTATGGTCTATTCAGTCAGCGCACATGTTTTTTTATTAAATATATTTCTTACCTTGTTTCATATATATTGTTGTTTTGTTGTTAATATAAACAATTGATTAGTTGGCTCAGTTGGTAGGAGGGGACGCGTATGAAGGGAAGGACCTGGGTTCGATACCCAGGTCTTACAATTTTATTTTTCTAATATAACACTTGTAGATCCAGTACAACACTCCTCATCGTACCTACTATACACTCAACACCAGGCCCATTTATTTATTTTATTTTTATTCTTTTTTTAGTTTATTAATTTCAAAAGCATTTTTTATACAATCAGATAAAAATCATAACAAATTTAGGTTAATTTTTTTTCTTAATTAAATTATTTTGAAAATTAATTAATTAATTACCTTAACACTTTATAAAAATTAAAATTAAGTAGACTTAGATTTTAATTTCTTTTCATCATAAAAACTCCAAAAAAATTAAGTTAGTTTAGAATTAATTTTAACTAATAATTTTTCTTTTCTTTTCATTAATTAATTAGATTTTATTCAATTTATCATTTTCTTAATAATATAAACAAAAATAAACAACAAGATTTCCTTTCACTTAGGTTTTAGACGTCTTTTCCATTTCATGCGCGTTTGATATTTCTACTTTATTTTCATATTTTTATAACTGCCTACTGGATGTAATAGACTATAATTAGGACTTTTACTTTACTGTTTTCTTAATTTTCTCCAAAGTTTGGACATGTAATAATCCTCCTCCCCGAAGTCTTGTAATAGTTAGATTTACATTTCCGCACTTTTAATTACTGCAAATTATTAACTGCTTAGATGTATGACAATTAGGATTGTATGGCAAGAATAACAAACAAAACACTAGCAAACCTAATGGAAAGAAAAAAAATAACTGAATACAACACAATTACACATATACACCTCTAGGGTATCCCACTTTTGTTGCCTTCGGAAAAATAGTCACATCTCTCGAAACGTAAGAGATTTTAGTGGCTACCCTTCGGTTTAAAGATAATAAGTCCCTCGATGACCCTCTCGACGTTGCCTCGGTATGACCTTAAAACCCTAGGGTACTTACTAAATTTTCTTGCCCAGTTGCCTTTGTGACTGTATAAACGTCCCTTTGAATGCCACTCAAACATCCAACGACTAGGGCTACCTGCTCACTAATAGTAGGATAACACTGTCTAAAGGAAAAGAGGAAAAGAATAACCCTTTCGAGTAAAAGTAGATAGTTCCTAGATGCTATGCTCAAACAATTTTTACACTTACACAAAACTTCTTTCAAAGACATTTTCAAACACTTTGTATACGTTCTCTACCATTCCGAGAAACATTACAAAGTTAGCCACACTAAGGCGCTTTCAAAAATACTTTTCAAAACACACAAAGCACAAGGTATTTCAAAATGAGCTAACCATCTAAGAGCCCACAGAAAACTACGAATGGAAAGGGTGCTAACACCTTCCCTTTCCATAACCTACCCCCTTACTCTGAAATAATTTTGAAAGGTCTTTTTCTGTTCTTTTCACCCTTTCCTTTGTCGGATAAAAAAAAAGTCGGTGGCGACTCTTGCTTACCGCAACATTTGCAAATACAAACACAAAACTAGTACAACAGTCGGTTCTGCCACCATATCACACCTTCCCTTTGCATAACTAACCCCCGAACTTAGATTCTTTCCCCCTTTTTTTGGTTATTCTCTCTTTTCCCATTCCTTTGGAAATAATAAAGCACGTTGGTGATTTTTATTTTGATCTGTGTCAGTTAAGTCAATCCAATGGCTTAGTCTCAACATTTCTACCGCTACAACTACGTACGCAACTTTCCCTTTCTTATGATATTTACTACTCTTGGTTGTTACAACCTTAAACGCTCAATTTGACGCACTTTGTTTTCTAATTGTGTCATATCCCTAAGATATTGAGTATCTAACTTCTTTCTAATAGAATAGTCTAGACCTCCTGTGGCCATTTTAACTAACTCATGCTCAGGAACTTGCATAAAACATCTGGCCTTAAGGAGCCTAAACCTATTAAGATAGACATCAATTGACTCATAAGCTTTTCTCTTCACATAGGCCAATTCTGTGGGGCTTATTTTCGACTGTCCCATATAAAATTGCTCATGGAACAATCTCTCCATCTGAGTCCAAGTATGAACTGAATATGTAGGGAGCATTATAAACTGGGTAAACGCATTCTTTATGAGGGAACTTGGAAAATATTTCATTTTCAAATCCTCATTATTCATAATATCAACGGCTTCGGTTTGATACCTAGCAACGTGTTCGATTGTTGACTTATCAGCGTCACTAACAAACTTAGTAAAGCAGTATCCGTACCATTCCATATCATAAGACGTTCGACAATAGCCTCTAGGTTATGTTCTCTGGCTAACGCGTCATGTCGAACCTACCTAACCATGTGGTCAACATTTTGGTTCATATTAACCACAACGACGGGAGGCCGTTTGACTTCCCTAAGGATTTGCTCAACCCCTTTAGGAATTTCCAGCTCTTGGTCGATAGTATCTTCGACCACTTTTGGCCGAACATATGTTTCTGGTTGGGGTTGCCCACCATGTCGAACTGGTGCTCGAGGGCCCCGAAGAAAGTCCCCAATACGAGTCACTTGAGTTTCCAACGTCTAGTAACTCTAAGTCGAACTCTGTATTACAGGTCTAAGTATGGTACTCATTTGTTGGGTAAGTATGTGGACCATTTTATGATTACTTTCATCAATCTGCTGCCTCATAATAGCAATATAGTTTCTGGTGAAAGTGGAAATTGCATGGGACAAAAATCCCAAGCCAGTCGAATGGTTTGAATTGACTTCCCATAGGTCCTGGTCCATGGTATAGTGAAAACACCGACGTCTTGTTTTCAGAAAATGTCAAACATGCCATCAACGATGTTGGCATTCCATAGATTCTTTCTCCATCAAACACGAGTCTAGTAAAACTAGGCATATATGGCCCATAAGCACTTGTCCCAGGTGGCCTTGGAGTACTAGGCTGATTCAGTGAAAACGTAGAACCACTATGGGAATTTGACACGATAGCTACTGCACTTGATGTAGACACACTAATTTCGGAGGATTTAGTAGCAATCGTGCTCCCTCCTGGGGGTGTGTGCGCACTAAACTCGTTATTTTTTTGATCCACCATTTTCCTACCACTTCTTAAAATCATACACTATCAATGTTGAAGTTGAGGAAAACAACATGAAAAATAACAACATCTTAACACAATGAGTCCCATCAGGTGTGCCAATTTTTTTGCAGGGGTGTCTGGCAAGCAATCTCTAGCCTCTTAATTAAAGGTTACTTGTAGGACTGGCTACATGAATCTTAGACTTACTATTAAGTTTGGTATGAATTTAGTGTTTGGATTGGGTTGAAACAAATCGTAAATGCAATTAATAAAAGACAACAATTGCAAGGTAAGAATAAAATAACAAAAAAAGGCTTTAAAAGAAAATAACAACGTAAATTGCATTAAATTAAATGTGGAAGCATGCATACATTTCAAACTTGAACTAGTTTCTCCCTTAATGCAAATACTTTGAGTAATTCTTTGAATGTAGTAAAATGCGACCTCTAAAATGAATCTAAAAACTTGCTTAAAAAGATAAATGAAGTAATCATTTGACCATTACTAAACTACAACGTTATGAGTTCGTGTGAAATTGCCTTTGAAACCTCACAGGTTCTGTTGACCACCGTCAATAGTAACTGCTTCTTTGTCAAATGCTTCTGCTTTCGACCGTGGTCGACAAACTTAAACCTCAACATCCAATTCTGACTAAGTCCCTAAAATCTTTTTAAACAACCTGTGTGACACCTCTTATCTAACTGTTGGTGGCGTCGATGTTTCTCCTTATTTGATGGTAACCTTTGACTTGTAATTCTCTTATGTAGTCGAAAATTGATAGCTAACACGTTTGTATTTTGCTTTGTGTCTCTCTTTGCTTTTAGAATCGTTGTTGTTGTGGTCTTATATTAGTTGCTTCTCTAGCTTGATTGTTGCTGCGATTTCGTTAAGCTTTTTTTCAAGAATTTTTCGTTGATGTTGTTTTGTTTATTTCAGAACTATTGATGAAAGCATGAGAAGTTGAGATGAGATAACACGGAGAAACTGTGAGTTAAGTTTTGTTGTTTTTTTTAAACCAAACTGTGAAATAGAGTAGGAGGCATCATTGTTGTTGTTAATTTCACGATGAGATGAGCATGAGATTCGCGAGAGTTATCAGAGGGACTGAACAGAGAGAGTGAACTGTAGCGGAGGAATAACAGTAAGTTGTTGTTGGTGATACGGCTCAGAGAGTTAGAAAGTTGTAGTTGTTGTTATTGGAAGGAGTACCATTTTCAAAGAGAAGATGAGACGATACGGTTTCAGAGTGAGAAAAAGCGCATATGGCATTTTGTTGTTATGGTTACTGGTTGGAGGGAGAGAAGAATCAGAGTTCGGTATTTGTTGTTGTTGACGGACGGCGGAAGCATTACAAAGCAAAGGTTTGACGTTGTTGTACGGTTTTGAAGTAGAGGGAAATGTTGAGATTTATGAACAAGAGAAGGTAGTATTACGGTTGAGGTCAGAAGAGGGCGGAGGAATACAGAAGAAAAGAGATAGAAGGTTATTTTTGTTGATAAACTGAAAACAAAAGCAAAGAAAAATTTGGAACATGGGGAAATTAGCATGAAAGAGAGAGAGGCAGCAGCTGGTCATTAGAACTCCTATGGTTTTTGTCTTTCGAAATTCGTTTGGGCCCTTAGCAGCCTAGCCCATCCAAATTTCCCTCAGCAGCCCAGTCTGTTTCGCACCTTTTTGTGTGTTTTAGTAAGTAAATATTTTTTTCTTTTTTCAGTTTATTTCGTTTTGGGCCAAACCTCAACGCACAAGCCCATGCGATATCCATGTACTGCAACCCATGTGTGAATCCTGTTCACACCCCCTGCTTTGTTATTTCCAGCCCAGTTTCTAGTTTTTTTTATAAAATGTTGGTTATTATTTGGGCCTGCATACCTAAGCCCATCTGAATTACTAATGTTATGCCCCCTGTTTTACTTAATATTCAGCCCATTATTCATTTATGTTTCTACTTGTTTTAATTGTTTTATTTTCATTTTAATTGTTATTGTTAATTAATTTTATGCATTGATTTTATTTTATCAAGTTAATGTTAATCAGTTAGTTTTATTAAATATTTTCAATAACATAATTAATTTTTGCGTGTTAAATCATTTAATTGTTTAGTTTCTCCTTTTCAATTATTTGATTTCTTCTTTGCACATTTTGTTGTTTTTTAAATTAATTAATCAAATATTGATTTAGTTAGTTGATTTTGTTATTAAAAATTAATTAGTTTTGCAAATTAATTTTCTTAACCTAATTAATTAAGTTTAACCAATTATTTATTAATTGATTAGAAGTTTACTTCATGTTTCATTTGTTCATTTAGCTTTGATACATAGTTTTGACCTATTTGGCTTGAGTTCTTCTTTCATTTGAGGTTTGCTTTCATCCGAGTATACTTGGTTTGCTTGCTTGTGCTTATATTGTGGCTTTAATCCAAAGGAATGAAATGCTTGGTTTGACTTATGTAAATATGCTTGCTTATCTGAGTTAATTCATAATGCACACACACGGCTTTTTCGAAGAATTCTTTTTTTAAACTTTAACCACTTTCATAATAAACCTGAACTTCGCCAAGCGAATTTTAAAAACCTTTTCTTAATCAAATGTCAATCTATTTAACTATGATAAAACACTTTCAAAAAGACTAAAAAACACACAACCTCATCCAAACCTTTTTGTGCTCTTTGTGCACTTTTCTCTTTAAAATCCTTTCTCAAAGATTAGACTCTTGTTGATTCTTGTAGTGATTCAAACTACTACACTTCTACTATATGTAGTGAAGTGATTTCTATTTTCCACTTGTATGTTGAGAATTTCCTTGTTGATTTTAATCCAAACAAATACTCCATCAAGATGACGCAAATGCTCATTCCTCATAATTATGGGTAGTAAGTATGTTTTCCACTAGAATACAACAAAATGTCTCTTCTCTTAAAATCAACCAATAAACAACTTTATTATTTTTTAGAAGAACTATGTGGTTTTGATTTCATCATTTCACATTGGTGGTACGTAGGCACGAGGCTCTTGAAGTCTTGCCGGATCATAAAAACTATAAAAAACATTTATTTTCTCATCTCCACAAACTTTTTGCAAACAATTCTTTTTAGACAAATACACAAATTTTCAAAGAGGTTCCAGCAGAGTAGCATAGATGCTTAGGGTACTAATACCTTCCCTTTGCATAACCAACCCCATACATAGATCTCAATTTTGTTAGTTTTTGCTTTAAAAACTTATTTGCGTTTTATTCGCTCTTTTCTCATTCTTTTGGAAACAATAAAGTGCGGTGACGACTTTCAATTTGTGATTTAAATTAATCAATAGCTTAATCTCAACTTTTCACCACTACAAAGAGCATCACCGACGAATTTATCACTTCCTGGAGATACCTAGAAAAGCAGTTTTTGAGGCACTTCACAACTACTCGCTGCCATCCAAAATCTGAGGCATCCTCGACAGTATCGCACTAAAGGAGCTCCTTAGTGTTGATATGTCAAGCCTCGTTAATGGGTTGACTATGCCCTTCGAGGACAACCTACCCGTTCTTAGTTGTGAGTACAACTTCATCATTAGATGTTTTGGATGATGTCAAAACTAGGAAAAATTAGCATTTTTGTATACTGGACGATATCTCTATGTCTTGCGGAACTCCTTTACATTAGGGGTCTTAGGTACCATTAAAAACCACTTTGAAATTGATCTATGTCTTGAAAAACAAGTTTTTGCATAAATTTTCATTACATGTGTCGACACATACGAATTTCAGGTCGACACATGCAACTAATTTTTGAAGCATGTAGCTTCTGGAAAACCCATATCGCACATGCATCATACAGGTTGACACATACTGAAGCTTTTCTGAAATTGCAGAAAAACTTATTTTATGTGTCGACACATACGAATTTCAGGTCGACAAAATTTACTGTTGTTTCTAAGCTTGTAGCTACTAACTTGTTTCGGTCGACACATTTATCTTTTTAGGTCAATACATACAGCTCAAACTTGACGTATGTGTCGACACATACAATTTTTCTGGTTGACATATACTGTTTGTTTAGATCAATTTTTCAATTCTTTTTAATTTCAAAAATCTCCATTTTGCACCTAAACATCCACAACTATAAATACATCATTCATGCATCATTCCAACTTGATGACCATAAAAATATCATGCATTTGATCTTCATCTTCAACCTCCAACCTATGCATATGATTGGTAAAATAACAAGTGTACAATTTTGCCTATGCATTATTAAAGATGAAGTTCCCCGAATGTCGATCTCAAGGACTGCGCATAAATATCAAGTTCAATTTATAGCTTAATTAAACAAAAACTATCGTTTGGTTTGGTTTGGTTTGTTAATTATAAAATACTAATACATAAGAGTAATGAGAAAATAAGACTGGATTTGATAAATAGGAGTATCATGCTAGGGAAAGTGTGTGATTTGTTCATGTAATAACCTTGAATCCTTATTTTAACAAAATTCTAGAATAATCAACTATCGGTTCTCTAGTTTATTTTTTCCTAAATTCTTAGTGGGAAAACCTTTAATCGTTTATCCTAAATTCTAAGTCCATAGAAATTTATGATGAAATCAAGCCTTTTTATTATCAAGAATTAACCGGTAACTATAGGGTATCCCTAGTCCTAGGTGATATCTACTATAGTTTAATCGCACAAAAGCATTAACAAATGCGGTCCAGCCTAAACATTAATCGTCAATCAATCTCTATTGGTCCGACAGAGAAGGCACATGAAACATGAAACCCCCTAGCATTGGTGGGTTTAGCTACACATAGAGTACAAAGATTACATAATATAAAATTTAGACATTACAAGTATTTGGTGAATTTGAATCTTCAATCCTTTCCGTTCATGAAGATTTTGCCTCCACCGAAATCCGTGAGTTCTCTAATCTTCTCTTAGGTCTTCTTTCTCCGGTTGTCAAAAAGTCCTTTATTTCTCGTGAAAACTCTTCTAAATAGTTAAAATTAATTGGTCTCACTTGGAAATGCGCGAAACGCCCCTACGCGTCAACACTGGTGGCCTTAGCGCCCTTCTGACTTTCTTCTCTTTGAAAATAATGCCCCAGAACTTGCACTACGGGTTATGTCTGCCAACACAGGTTCCCGTAGTGAACCACAATATCTTGCCTTGTTTTTATTTTGATGACACACCATGTCTGCTACGGTCCGTGTCAGGCAGCACGGTCGGCCGTAGCAGGGCTCGTGATGCTTTCTTTTTTATATTCTTTCCTGTTTCTTTGAAACTCCAGATTTTCGCATTTTTTGCATCGAGTCTTCTCGAGTCCTTGACTCGACCTGAAAGCACTTAACTCAACACTACCAAAGCATAAAATACATAAAGCGTGAATAAAACTCAAAATTGACAAAATGCTCAAATCAACAAACAGTAAATAAAATTAACTCAACTAATACCAAAACCCAAAAAAGTATTATTGATTACCTAGATTAATGTCCAATAAGTGTCTGAAAACAAAGTATAAATAGTGACTAATCACAACCCCAAACTTAGCTTGTTGTATGTCCTCACGCCATGTTTAGGACAATAAAACAAGTCACCCCCAAAATACATGTAACTTCAACACTTACCAAAACACCGATGAGGTCTTTTGTAACATGCTTCTGCTCTTTCTTTCATAGTCCATGCCTTCCATATTTGATTTTCCGCTACACTTCCACATGAAAGTACTTCTTCACTTGTCAGCTTATTTCACACTCTCACCAATCTTCTCGGAGTTTAAGTGTTTTCACTCAAATCAAAATATGCAATATTGACTCATAAATTTGATTAACCTCTCCTTTCATCTCACATACATACAACACACACTTTTTGAGTTGTAACGGGGCTTAGATTACGATGGGATAAATAAACAAAATGGAAAAATCAAATGGTTTTGGGCTCAGAGTCAGTGTTGTCATTCTTTTCATTGTGTTAATTTTGCACATTATCAACTGGGCATTTTCAGGCACCTATTCCAGTTAGACTCCTCAGTTTCTACTAAAGTATTTCTTTTTGAGTGTATACTTTTGATTTTTAACTTAGTCTCTTCTTTTGGTAAGTGCTTTTTTTTCTTTTTGTGTAATCATAATTTTTTTCATGCTATTTCAAAAATCAAATGGTTTTGGGCTCAGAGTCAGTGTTGTCATTCTTTTCACTGTGTTAATTTTGCACATTATCAACTGGGCATTTTCAGGCACCTATTCCAATTAGACTCCTCAGTTTCTACTCAAATATTTCTTTTTGAGTGTATACTTTTGATTTTTAACTTAGTCTCTTCTTTCGGTAAGTGCTTTTTTTTTCTTTTTGTGTAATCATAATTTTTTTCATGCTATTTTCAACTTCTTCTTTTTCTTCTCTTTTTTTCATTGCAGTTACCTATTTCCTCTTAGGTGTCCCAACCCTAAACTTATAACTTGTCACAGTTTCAATTCCATCAACACATATCTGAGCAAGATATGGAAATACTTGGGCTATGGGTTATACAAATGCGATGATAACACAAAGGGATATAGGCTCAAATGACGTTTGCAAGGGATAATAATAACAGGGATGGCTAGAAAGGCTCAGGGGTAAACTAAAACAAAGTCCCTTAGTGTGTTGTATACATGCAGTGATATTCCAAGAGAAATTACGCAAACTCAGAGTGATAGAGACATACCTAAATTATCGCTCCCGATGAATATGTGTCTAGCCTTTATGCTCTCACCATGTTAGGTAAAACTTGACAGAATCCAGAGTACCTCTAATGTGATGCAACTTCCTAGTCAATATGGGATGCAAAGAGTTTCTATATCAATCAAGCTTATACTCATTGCATCCAATCATCTTTTTCAACCGTGTCAACTTTTGGAGGCTTCCTAGTAAGAAAGAATGCAAACGGGTTGAATCTTTTCATCCACTAGTACTGACTTTCATCACTTATCCAACAATCACCAAGAACCTGTAAAACTTGAGACAAATTGCAAACAATAAAAACAAAGAACAAACAATAAAAACAAAGAGCAAACAATAAAAACAAAGAACAGAAGAAAAAAACATAAAGAAATAAAAACAATAAACCCCCCCCCCCCCCCCACACTTGAACAAAACATTAACCTCAATGTTTCAAAATAAGATATAGAAGGGGTACTCAGAGTGTCCTCACTGAGGAGGTGGGGGGAATCACAACATCATCTGTTGCTTCATTGCATGCATCTCACTCATCATTTCCCCTTGCCGGGTTTGCTCCTTCCCTTGTCTTGTTTGCTCGGTCCTCAGATGACCAAGCTTAGATTGGTCCCACGCCCACTGATTTTGATCCATGGATATAGATTTGGATCCTTGAGGATCATAGTGCGTGGTTGGTAGTATAAACTGCTGATATGCGGTAGCATCCTCTCCTGTAGTTTCACCTGCAACAAAATCATCAAATTGGTCGTCCTCATCATCAAGGACGACACTCACATATAACAAGTTATTTTGATCCGCTATGTCGACTCTTTCCGGGTTGGACAATTCAATGACAAACCTGTTGTGGCACATTACCGAGTATGTGCTACGTGCACTGGAAATCATACCCTGGTGAATTAGTGATTCCATGTCAATTTTGTTCTTACCTGCCACAAGAGTATCATCAGCTATTAAAGACTCATATCCGAGATGCTCAAAAATTTGGGTAATCACACCCCTCCCCCAGAAATACCTTCAGTGGTTGCACGATCAACTCTACCCAAAATGTTAACAGCAAAAGCAGTGACATTAACAACCTCCTGATTAGCCATCACATAAAGGAAAAATAATTCCCTCTGAGTTGCTACTCTTGTACTATCACCCCTGACAAAAAGAGTATATGCAAGGCCCTTCTGGACATACCGAAAACATGGTTATAAATAATCTTTGCTTTGGAGGATGCAGACGCATAACTGGGCATATATGTAATATCGAACCAAAATGGTTTTACAGGAAACTCATTTGGAACAACTCTATATCCGTAAATGGCCATATTGAGGATGCGCCCTAAATCTTCCATAGATAATTCATGACTTTTATTAAAGAGGAAAAATTTGAGAGTACAATAGTAGCATCTCATCGTGCCTGTCCATTTTTTCTTAAGACGAAACTCAAGAGTATTCAGGAACTCTAGAGTTATGTGCTTAAAAGTTGGCGCTTCCAATACATGAACTCTAATATCCCTAAATTGTGAAACATTCTCTCAATTTCAACTTTTATACCTAAATCAACCATTGTGCTCTCACGGATATACCTGCTTTGAGTAGCCAAGCACCTCTTATGGTGAGAATTATCCTCAAAGACAATATTGTGTAGGTTTGGTTGCCTGGTACTTCTCTTGAGCATGCCAGAGCTTTCATCCACTTGCTTTCCTTTGAGAGTCCTCTTTGGGGGCATTGTCGGAATTTTGAGTGGAAGGAAAAATTAAACCTTTGATTTTGGAGAAATCGCACCTGGAATGTTGATGGGAATGAAAAAATATGAAGGTTTTGTGAAGAGGGTTTGTGATTTGGGGTAGTTTGAAGGTGAAAGTTTGAAGCTTTATGTGCAGGTTTAATGTAAGTTTAGGTTTTATGAGAGAGTGAAGGTTGGAGAAGATGAAAATGGTGGGATAATGAGTGAAAATCTTATTTTGAATAAGGGTTAATATGTATAATGTATGATCATTATGTTAATGAGAGGTGGGGTCCATGAGAGAGAGAAAATCTAAAAAAATTCCCAACAATTTATACGCCAGGTATGGGCCGTGTCACACCCTACGGTCGGTCGTAGTAGGCAACTATAAAAATCCAAAAAATTTATTTTCTTCAGGGCCCCTACTACGAGTCGTGTTTCCCCTACGGGTGGCCGTAGAAGGGATCTGGAAATGGTAATGTTGGGCCCTTGTGTCTGCTATGGGCCGAAGCAGCTGCTACACGCACCCATAGCAGATCCCTAACTTTGTCTTAAAAAAATTTTCTTTACCATTTTTTTCCGTTCTTCCAGGCACCATCTCCTTCATTGATACTCGTTCAAATTTTTCATCTGATTGAGTTCTCCCCTCTCTTGTCCAAGACACTATTCATACATAAATAAAACCTAAAACACATAACACAAACAAATAAAATAATTAGAATTAAAACGCGTGGATTACCTCCCACAAAGCGCTTCATTTAACTTTTCATGGCTCAATGGTCGTCCATCTTATCCTGTAAGACAAACATCCTCTATCAGACCACTTTACTGACCTCTGTTATTTGGTTTCAATCTCTGACCATTCACTTTAAAGTTGTCCCCGTTTGCTTTATTTTTTAGTTTGATTGCTCCATGGGAAAACACCTTGTGAACTACAAACGGTCCAGACCACTTTGATCTCAACTTTCCAGGAAATAACTTCAACCTAGAATTGAACAGTAGAGTCAACCGTCCCTCCAAAAATTCCTTTTTCTAAATCCTTTGATCATGCCATTTTTGTGTTTTCTTTGTAAATCTTGGCATTCTCATAAGCTTGATTCCTAAACTCTTCTAACTCATGGAGTTGAAGAATTCATAATTCACCAGCTTTTGTCATATCATAATTCAGGAATTTAAAGGCCCATTATGCCTTGTGTTATAGCTCAAGTGGAAAATGACATGCTTTACCGTAAACTAACTGGTAAGGAGACATACCTATCAGTCTCTTAAATGTAGTTTTGTATGCCCATAATGCATCCTACAGTTTAGTTGACCAGTCTTTGCGAGAAGCACTTGTGGTCTTTTCAAGAATCTATTTTATCTGCCTATTGGAGACTTCTACTTGTCCACTCGTTTGAGAATGATACGGGGTGTCTACCTTGTGCTTCACATTGTATTGCTTCAATAGATTTTCCATTAACTTGTTCAAGAAATGCATACCTTCATCACTGATCAGTGCCCTTGGCACTCCAAACCTCGAGAAAATGCAATTCTTGAGGAAGTTTACTACCACTTTAGCATCATTAGTGGGTGATTCTACTGCTTCCACCCACTTCGAGACGTAGTCGACAACAACCAAGATGTAATTCTTTCTGAATGAAGGTGGAAATAGTCACATGAAATCTATTCCCTAAACATCAAACAATTCAACTTCCAACATGGCATTCTGGGGCATTTGATTCCTTTTTGAGATGTTACCTGTCTGTTGACACTTGTCTCACTCCTTGACCACAAAGTAGGCATCTTTGAACAAAGTGGACCAGTATTGCCCTAATTGGAGGACTTTTGCTGTTGTTATGTCTCCACTGAGGTGTCCTCCATATTATGAATTGTGACATGCATCAAGGATATATTTTTGCTCTTCTTCTGGAACACATCGTCTCACTAAGCCATCCATCCCCTTTTTGTAAAGGAATGGATCGTCCCACATATATAACCTGCAATCATATAAAAACTTTTTCTTCTTGTTGTAATCAAAGTCATCAGGTATAACACCACCCACCAAATAGTTTGCATAGTCGGCAAACCATGGAGAACTTGTAACAACAAGAATGTGTTCATCAGTAAGCTCATCCTTTATAGGGTTTTCTCTTCTGTTTCTTACATCAGGGACATTCGGGCTAAGTGATCAGCAACTGTGTTTTCACATCCCTTTTTATCCCGGATCTCCTGGCCAAATTCATGAAGAAGTATAATTTATCTTAGCAACCTTGGTTTTGACTCTTGTTTAGCAAAGAGGTATTTCAATGCAGCATGATCTGTATAAACAATCACTTTCGACCCTATCAAGTATGACCTGAATTTATCAAAAGCATACACCACTACTAACAATTCTTTCTCAATGTTGCATAATCCATCTGAGCAGGATCCAACACTCACATAATAAATCACATGTAAGAACTTTTCTTTTCTCTGACCTACCATCGCCATCAGTACAATGTCGCTTGCATCATACATTATTTCAAAAGGAAGTGACCAATCAGGGGAAATTACTATCGGAGCAGACACCAACTTACTTTTCAAAGTTTCAAAGGCAACACCATATTCTTTGTCAAAAATGAAAGGCTTGTCTTTCACAAGTAAGTTAGTCAAAGACTAACTATATTGGAAAAATATTTTATGAACCTACGGTAGAATTTTGCCTGTCTTAAGAAACTTTGGATGCCTTTCTCATTCATCGGAGGTGGAAGATTTGCTATTACCTCCACTTTTGCTTTGTCAACTTCTATGCCCTTTAGAGAGATTTTATGGCCTAGCACGATTCCTTCTCGCACCCTGAAATGACATTTCTCCCAATTTAGAATCAAGTTGGTTTGCTGGAATCTTTCTAACACAAGAGACAAGTTAGATAGACAATTGTCAAAAGAAGACCCAAATACAGAAAAATCATCCATGAACACTTCCCTGTGCTTTTCAAGCATGTCAACAAATACAGACGTCATACACCTTTGAAATGTAGCTGGTACATTACACAACCCAAAGGGCATCCTTCTATAGGCATAAATACCAATGGGCATGTAAATTCAGTCTTCTCTTGATCTTCAGGAGCCACTCCAATCTGATCGTAACCCCGAATAACAATCCAGGAAGCAATAGTAATCGTGTCTTGCTAACCTTTCCAACACGTGATCAATGAATGGCAAAGGAAAGTGGTATTTTCTTGTTGCAGTAATTAATGCACACTCTCCAACCTATGACCGTTCTTGTTGTAATCAACTCATTTTTCTCATTCATGATTATAGTAGTTCCTCCCTTCTTTGGTACCACATGCACGAGTCTCATCCACGAGCTATCGGATATAGGATAAATAAGACTCGCATCCAACAACTTCACTACTTCCTTGCAAACCAATTCTTTCATGGTGGGATTAAGTCTTCATTTTGGTTGGACCATTGACTTGTGATCATCTTCCAACATAATCTTGTGCATGCATAATGTCGGGCTAATACCTTTCAAGTCTTCAATGGCCCATCCAATAGCACTCTTATATTTCTTGAGCACTTGAATGAGTTTTTCTTCTTGGAAATTTTGCAGACTAGAATTGATAATAGTTGGGCACTTTTCTTCAAGGTCAAGGAAAACATATTTGAGATTTTCTGGTAACTGTTTCAATTCGGTCCCCTTTTTGGCCTCTTGCTTATCTTCTAGTGACTGAGGTGGTCTTAAATCTTCCCACTAGTGTGGTTTAGATCTAACCCATGGAGGTTGTGCTTCCATCGTGGCTAGCACTTCTGAATCTTTTTCTTCATCACTTTCAAAAATTGATAGACTTAAACCACGTTCCAATGGTAATTGAGGGATTTTCATTCAGATACTTTGAGAAATCACTTGATCTATAACTTCCACAATATGACTAATACCAGCATCATCTTTATATTTTCATCATGTTCATAACATCAACTTTCAATTCTTCATCATAGACTTTAAGGGTCATTGTTCATTCCTCTATGTCTATCACACACCTTCCAGTTTCTAAGAATGGTCTTCCTAAAATGAGAGGGATCTCTTTATCTTCAGGAATTTAAAGAACAACAAAATCCACAGGGAAAACAAATTTGTCTATCTTCACCAGAACATATTCAACCACTCCGTGTGGTCTTTTAAATGAGTGATCCGCAAACTAGAGTGTCATTCTTGTGTCTTGAATTGTACCAAACCCATTTTTTTGTAAATGGATAAAGGCATCAAACTAACACTCGCTCCAAAGTCAATCAAAGCCTTATTGAATTTCCTATCCCTATAGTGCAAGGAATAGTAATCGAACCTCTGTCTTTCTTCTTCACTGGAATTTTCATAACTTGAATAATAACACTACATGTCTCAGTTAGAATAATAGGCTCAATATTTGTGGTGTTTTTCTTTGAGATGATGTCTTTCATGAACTTGGCATAAATAGGCATTTTATCAAGTGTCTCAGAAAATGGAATGTTTATTTCAAGCTTCTTAAACATCTCCAAAAAAATTTCAAAATTCTTCTCATGTTGATCTTTTTTCTTTTGTCTAAATGAAATGACAACATCCTCTTTCTCTTTTTGATGCTCCTTTATTTCCAACTCTACTTCCAACAATCCATCTCCTTCCACTAGTTTTTCTTTAGAGATTCCAATAAATTTACCACTTCTAGTTACCACAACACTCACATCATTATGCTCTCGAGGATTTATCACGGTTCTACTAGGAAGAGTACCTGGTGCTTGAGCATTTGGAAGTTGTTGTGCTATAAGACCCATCTAAATTCAAGATTTTTATGGAAGCAGTGGTATTTTTTTATTCTTTATGGTCTCTTCTTGGAGATGAATTTGTGAGCTGCCAACTTTTCAATGCTTAACTCCCAATCTTCTTTCCTAGGAGCCCATTGCTGCTGTTGCTACTAATATTGGTTCTAATATTGACCTTGACCTTATTGTTGAGGATTCCCTTTTTGATCCCTCCAGGCGAAGTTTGGATGATTCTTCCACCCTAGATTATAAGTATTTGAATATGGATTATTCTTCTTCAAGAACTTTATATCTTCAATTTGTTATGGAGTTGCAAGATGCAGCATCCCAAAATAATTAGATTTCTTATTTAATATTTAATTTAATTATGATGAGTTTTTGTGATGCATTGATGATCGTGATACTTGATATGATGTTTTGTGTGGCATATGATGGGGTGGTAGGAATTTAGAAAGAATGAAGTATTTTAAAAAAATTAGATAATTAGAATTAGTTAGAATTATTTTAATTAGTTAAACAAAATAATAATAAATAGAGGCTATGAGAACAAGGTGGTAACTTTAAAAGGTAAGTGAGGGTAAGATGGGAAGACCATAGAAAAGGGTCCAAAGGGTTAAACAAGGAATAGAGAGAAAAGTGTTTCATTTTGTACAATCGTAAAAATTGGGAAGAGAATTGTGAAGAGCTAAGGCACAAAGAGAAAAGAAGATAATCAATCGTAGAGCTTGGATCAGGAATCAAAGATAGAACCTAAGGTAAGGGAGTTTATCGTTGTTAGTATAATTGATCTAAGATTTAGATAATTGTAGTTTTGTGTTAGGGTTTTTGGATTTTTGGGGTTGATGATGATAACATGATGTTTGATGATGAATTGGTGAATTTGTAATGATTTCTTGTAAAGAATTGATGCATATGATGTATGGTAAATTGTATCATAGTTATTTGATGAAACCAAGTGAAGCTGTGAGGATTTGTAACCTATAACATGATGAAATCATGTGAATTTGGGACCGGTGCAGTGCAAATTGTGTAAACATTTCGGGACGATTCTTGAAGCATGGTATCAAAAATTGTGTAAGTTACAACTTTTCTTTAGGTCCCGTGTTCGAATTGTGCTCCGAATGCTTCGGTTTATGGCTGGCTTCTCAAATCGACAAGTGGAAAAGCTGCGCAACCAAAAAGAAGTAAATTTGGCTCCAAGTTTCTCGCTATTGCGAAAATCATAACTCTCTCGATTTTTATCATATCAAGACGATTCTTTCGTCACGACGTCACAAATTTCGTGATCTATGATTTTGCTTCAGGGCTCAGGTTCAGATTATGCATCCAAAGTTATGGGCTTATGGTTGTTTCTCGAATCGTACACAAAAATAAGCTGAAAATTCTACACTACCCAAAAAACAAGGGAATTTATATTTCTTATTCCATTTTCAAAATAAGGCATAAGAGTTTTTCTATATATTGTTTCCATTCAAATTGAGAAGGAATTTTTGCTCATTTTTTCACAAAATCAACTCAAGAACAAAAACTCTCTCAAGAATTAAGATCAAAGGAAATGCTCTCTTCTTCTCTCCCAAGTCTCTCCTCTGCACCAAACCACCACCCTTCCCTTCCGATCCCGCGCACGTGAACTCCCTCCATCTCTGATCTCTTTCTGATCGCTTCCTATTTCTGATCAACTCTCTGATCTCCTCTTTGCGCTGATTTCGAGAATTACCTCTTGACTTTTCTTGATTTAAAGGATTCTTGATTTAATTGATTTTGTGAATTAAGTGCTTATTTGACCTTGCATAGTAAAATTTAATTAAATTTGTGGAGATTAATTGATTATTGAATTTTGATTATGGACAATTATGGAATCGGATGAGAATTTGTTTAATTTGTTTGAATCTCATGAATGTCGATGCGATATTGTTGTTGATTATTAATTTTACGCGTCGAAGCTTGATTCTGGTTCGATAATTGTCGATAAATGTTGAATTTCATGAGTTGATGATTATTTTCGAGTTGATTAATTGATATCGACGTGTTGATAATTTTTGTTTCGATGTTCGTAAACCTTGGTATCGGTAGCAATTTAATGTTTTCAATTTATTTGTGAATTTCGAGCAACGTTCCAAGTATCGATGTTAGATGATTTTGCGCGGTTGACGTTATTTTATAATCGAACTTTAGTGGACATCGATACATCTAACAATGCTGCCCGAAATTTGCAAATACTTTTAATTGTTGAACTTAATTATCGGTTCATGCATGTTTAGCTTTCACTTGATAATTGTTGGCTATTGATGTTGAGTTTTATTAATTTTAACTCGACATTTCGAGTGCTTCACGATTTAATGCAATTTAATTTGTGCTTGATGCATGATTGGCTTTAATTGTATGAATAATTGACATTGGTGTCGATTTTGGTTGATTTAATTCTACTTTTTGAGTCTTTCATGAGGGTTTCTAAGGGTTTTCATTTACTCCGGGTTGCTCAAGAATTGATCAGACAAGGTTTCCTCCTAAGCATGTGACCTACAATTAGGATTTCACTTTTCTCAAGGAAGATTGGATTTATAAGGCCTAAAGTGGATTTCATGGTTCCTCATATGTCTCAAGGAATGCTCATACCAAGTTTCAAGTCTTGCATCATAAGTTTGCTCAGTCAATTACTCAGATGATTGAAAATCAACTATATTGGACAAAAAGTCAATTGTGGTCAACATACAGTCAAACTTCAAGATTTTTGGTCAACATCAAGATTTTGAAGCCATATTCATCATTTGATCAAGGGTTGATCATGATTCATCAAGAAAACTCTCAAATTATCAAAAGTCAAAAGTTTCCAAATTAGGGTTTTCTTAAGGAGAAGTCAGTTGAACTTTGACGAAGCACAACTTTCACATGCTTCATCAAATTTTTCTCAAATGAAACTCATTTTGAATGAAATTCAATTCTCTACATATTTGTCTCTCTAAGCTCAAGTCCAAAAAATGCTTCATTTGAGAGATATGGGCCAATACATTACAGGTCATTTCAAAGGTCAACAAAAAGTATATGTCAAGGCAACTTACATCAAAATAAAGTCTTCAAATGCAAAAATGATCAAAATAACGATTGTAGAGGACATCTTGAGCTTTCCAAAAAGTCTCAGATCACCTTCAACTGATAAAAATTGAGATAGTTATAATTGGTGCAAGTTGGGAAATTTTGAGCAAATGCATGAAACCAAAAGTGATCAAACTTGGAATTTTGGGCTATTGGGCTTGTGATTCAAAGTCCATGTGATTTTTACAGCTTATAGTGAACCTCTGAATCGCTCCATACACCCTATGGATTTTTTGTCCTATTTATTTTGATTTTTATTAATTAAATTCAAAATAAAATAAGATAAAACACGGTCTCTTTCTTACTAAGTCCAAACCCACTATCTTTTAACCTAATTCTCTTCTATAATTTTCATACATTCAGACAAGCAAACTACAAAACCCTTGCACAAGATTATCTTCCAAAAATCACAAAATTATTCAAAATTAGGATAAACTTCCAACCCTATTTTTAGCCCTCCTCAACGCAAACTACCCCCTCGAAACAACCTCTGAAGTGTTGTAAGTTAAGATTGAACTGTTTGTAACGATCCAAAAGAATGGAAACACATGAACATGCATCATCGATTTTACATCCTTGCATGAATTTGAATTTGAATTTTCTTTATGTTTTAAGATAAACTATCCATACTAATGTGTCTATGAGGTATAAATATGCAGGAAAAACCCAACGTGGGAGTCCCATGATGATCAAACCATGAATTTCCATACATGCATCGATCCGTGTTGTTTTAGTCGTACCTCATAAACTAATGCGATTCAGTCCAAAATAATGATTCCATTGAATTTGCAGGCTTTGATTTAGGGGGGTAGGGTCCCCTTGGATATCTAACAATGTTTATCTTGTAGGAATGAGAAAAAGAGCCACCGGATAGGACGACTGGAGCTAGGGCTCCGACGCTTCTCCGACCCAATTATTGCATTTTATCTTATATTTAATTTGTTTCTTTTATATCATCGATTGTATCACCACCCCATTGGTAATGCGCTTACCTCTAAGTCATTATTATGCCAAGGCGTGGGTTCGACCCCAACCTTTTTGCATTTTGGGATTTTTTTCACATTTTTTCATGTTTTGCAGGCATAACATAAAACACGTTGGTTCTATTATTTCAACACAAGAACGCGCCTGGCCTAGTGGTGAACACGTAGGATGAAAGAGTTGAGGGCGTGGGTTCAACACCCACCCCTGGCAATTCTGTGTTTTTTTCTACTTTCATCAATTTTTCCCTTAAAAACCCTCAATTCATAAAACCATAAACCCTTTTTTACAAAACCCTTTTTTTATAAAACCTAATCAAATTAGGTTTTAGGTTTTAATTAATATAAATGATCAACTTTTTTTGATTAAAATTAATTAGACTTTTTAGGTTTATTTAGGTTAATCATAAAAAAAAATTTATAAAAAAAACACCAAAAACACTTTCGTTTTCATTTTCCTATTCTTACATTTTTTCGCGTAGTTATTCTTCTCGCATTTTCCTCGGTTATGTAATTGTTTCTCGGTTTCTAATAGCTAGGGTTTTCATTCTCCGTAATTTCTATTATATAACTGCCCCAAAGCGATGTATTAGTCTAGGGTTTACATTTCCGCTTTTACTTTCGGCACCTTTACGGTTTTCTTTATTTGTTATTTACTGCTAGTAACTAGGAATGTATGGTAAGACTAAAATCAATCGATAAACAACCCAAATTCATGACTAAAATAAATGAATACAAATCACTTACGCACTCTCACCTCTAGGGTAATCTCTCTTGTTGCCTTCGGAAAACAGTCATGTCCCTCGAACGTGGGGACGCTTTAGCAAAGTCCCTTGATATAAAGATCATAGTCCGACGATGACCCTTCAATGTCGCCTTTCGGTAAATGATCTAGTCCCTTACAAAAAGTGCTAAAGCATCCTTACTAGTTGCCTTCAATGACTGTGCGATGACCCACGCTTGTCCCATCACATCCAAAGATAGGGCTTCCTACTAACTAATGGTAAATAAATCACTATCTAAAGGAGGAAGAAAATACAAGAACAATCTTGAGTAGGGTAGATCTTAATTGCTTGCTCAGAAAGCTCTTCAAAACAAAAACATTTCACACAGACACTTTCGAAATATTTTCTAAACACTTTGTATGCATTCTCGAGGATAGATACGAGAATCATTACGAAGTTTTGCCTCCCATTGGCATTTCAAAATATTTTTTCAAACGTACACAATACAAAGCAATTTTCGAAAAAAGTAAGCTAAGCAGTTAAGAGCCCGTAGATAACTACAGATGAAAAGGGTGTTAACACCTTCCCTTTTCATAATCTACCCTACGAACTCAAAAATCTCAAGGTTTTTCCTATTCTTTTCACCCTTTCCTTATTGGATAAAAGAAAAGTTGGTGGCGACTCTTTCTATCCGCAACATTTGCGATAAAATGCAAAACCAAGTCAGTTCTCCCACCGTATTATAGAACTGGCGACTCTGATGAGGATAATACTAAAAAAGAGCGGTTACCTTAGGGTTAGATCACTTTCATTTTACTTGTTTGCTTTGTTTGCTTTATGTTTGGGGTTTTCTCGGGTTTTAATTTCTTGCAAAGATCTTATACCCGAATCTGGGGACACCTTAGGTAAGTAGCTATAGATCATGGAAATTGTATAGTGTAGACCGATATGGTTGATGTGGTGACTACATTAGTGTGACACATTGGTTTATACTGGTGTTCCTTAAGTTAGTCGAGGATAACACTAGGTTACCGCATGGTGTCATAAGCATTAACTGACCTTTAGAACCTTAATTGACCCAACTTAGCCATTAGAAGGTAGTAAGATGGCCGACTTTGGTGCAGTCCAAAGTTTGGTTGATACTCGATGCTACACTCATTGAGATTTGGCTCTCAGGATATTTCGGTGACAAGTCAGTTGCTCTGCTGAAACAAATCCTGTGAGAAAGATTGGTGATATGAGATTCCTAGAACCCGGTTACTATTCTTAGTACTGGTTGAGCCAACTGAACTTCAAGAGGGTACTTACCTATGAACCTCATGCAAGCCTTAAACCTAAGGCTCTTGTGTGCTTTGCTTGTGTTTTATATCTGTTCAAACATGACATCATAACATCATAACATCATGCCATAACATTTTCATTAACCATTTCAAGGATCTCAAGGGCCTGCGATGCAGGTTTATCATGAACCAGACGTCTAGCAAGGGGAAAGGGGATTTATTTTCCTCTAAACAAATGTCGTCAAAGATCAAAGTATTTTCGCTTGAGTCAAAGGCTAGGACCCACTCGACATGGTGAGCTTGATTCTCATAGAAGGACATTCAAAGACGCAAAGTTCTTCAGTCAAAGTTACAGCTAGACTCAACTTCTAACATTTCCTTTTGTTTATCCCACGAGATCCTTGAAAACATTTCATCCACATATCATGCATGTCATTACATAACAAGTATTTCTCAAGACATGTTTTCTCATCTTCTTTCTGTTTATTTCAGTAAAAGATGGCTCTCGAACAAACCGTGAAAGACCATCAAGATCAAAACGCTCAATTCCAAGAGACACTCCTGAACTTAGCCAAGGGGCAAAAAGAACTGAGGGCACTCATTGCCAAGAAGAAAAAGACTAGGAAATCGGCTGGTATCCTCAACATGAGGAGAAGATTCAAAGGCCCTGCTAAACAGCTCCAAGCTTCTGACATCCCATCAGATGAAGATGACAACAAAGAATAAGACGACCGAAGTATAAAAGTTGAGTGGGGAAGCAACCTTGGTTCTGGTAAAATTCCTGATGAAAAGGACTATTCTGATGAGAAATATCCTCCCGCTGATGACATATACAAATAGATCAAAGATCATATGAATGCCATGGAAATCCAGAGGGTGCCTGGGTTAGATTTCAAAGAGATTGGATTAGTCTCGGGGGTTGTTATCCCTCACAAGTTCAAGGTCCCTACTTTTACCAAATATGATGGTGTTTCTTGTCCTAAGCTTCATCTGAGGTCCTATGTCCAGAAGATCCAACCCCATACTGCTGACAAAAAGTTATGGGTTCACTTCTTTCAAGAGAGCTTATTTGGGAAACAACTGGAACGATTCTATCTGCTGGAAGGAACCAGTATACATACTTGGGAAGACCTAGCTGCTGCTTTTTACAAACAATACCAATACAGTGTTGACCTTGCACCAACTCGTGTGCAATTACAAAGTACGACTATGGGCTTGAACAAAGGCTTTAAAGAATATGCCCAGAAATGGAGGGATCTAGCTGGAAGAGTTCAACCTCCTTTGTCTGATAGGGAGCTGGTTGATATGTTCATGTGAACTCTGACAGAACCTTTCTTTAATCATCTGATTGGAAGCTCTTCATCTAATTTTACCGAGTTGATACTAATAAGAGAACATGTCGAAACTTGTATCAGAAGTGGAAAGATTTAAGTACTGTGAAGAAGACTTTCCACGGTAAGAAGGAAACAAATATTATGTATGGCTAGAAGAGTCGTGTTAGAAGTGATCGTAACCAGTCTGTAGGAGTTGTGCTAATTTCCAATCTGGCGCATGTGCAACAACATCAGCAGAACAATCAGCATAGGACAACGCACCAAGAAGACAATTTACCAAGACCAGCATGCCATTGTCTCATGCATTGCAACATCTTTTAAAAGCGGAGTTAATAACGTTAAGGGAACCTCCTAAGAACCCCAACACCTCCTCTCCTCGTTATAATCCTGATGTGAAATGTGCCTACCATTCCAATAGCCCCGGGCACGACACCAATAGCTGCTGGGCCTTGAATAACAAAATTCAAGACATGATTGACAACAAAGAGATTGAGTTTGACCCTCCCGAGACCCCTAATGTGATTACAGCACCCATGCCTAAGCACGACAAGGGAATTAGTGTTATTGACGATGTTTCATATGTTTCTACTGTAAATGAATTGACTAATCCCCTCTCGATCATTAAGAAGACTTTGTTTCAAGTCGATTTATTTCTGGGTTGTATTGGAAGATGTTATTGTTGCGCAGCCCAACCTAATGGATGCCAATTGCTGAAAGAAGATATTCAACATCTGATGGACAATCACATAATTATGGTTGAGAAGATTCCCTCTACGAAGAATTTGTTTCAAGACTTGGTGCTGGAAGAGGTATCTGTAGTTTCTGGCACTCCTATCAGAATCACTGTTAAAGGCCCTGCGAGTATTATGGATGAACCTAGAGTCTCTCCTCTAATCACCACTGCACCCGAACCTATTCCATATTCCTAGGACAAAGCTGTCCCTTGGAACTATGGAGCCAACGTCTACTACCATGGCGTCAAGAAAGAGCCATTGACTATTGAGAATGAAGGTACTGAAGTTGCTGACCACATTGACAATATTACTGAGACTAGTAAGGTTACTAGAAGCGGAAGGGTTTTCTCTCTAGAAATCTCTCCAAAGACTGTCGCCACACCAATTTGTGTTACCACTACCGAGTCAATTACTGAGACTCGGGGAAAAGAGAAAATGATAGAGCCTTCCCAGATAGAGGCACCTAAAGAAGTTATAGATGAAGATACCTCTAGGCAGGAGTTGGAGGAAGTATTGAAAATTATCCGAGAAAGTGATTACAAGATTGTTGAACAGCTAGGACATACTCCCTCTAAAATCTTCATGTTATCCCTGTTATTATGTTCAGAAGCCCATGCATAGGCTTTGGTGAAGTTCTTAAAATCCGCTCACGTGCCATAAGCAATTTCTGCCGATCAATTTGAAAGTTATGTTGCTTGCCTAACTACTGATAATGGGCTAGGATTTTCTGATGCCAATTTGACTCTTGAAGGAAGAAACCACAACAAGGCCCTGTATGTCTCTATTGAATACAGGGGAACTACTTTAGCTCATGTATTGGTTGATACGAGTTCCTCGCTGAATGTTCTACCGAAGGGTGCTCTGGACAGACTTAATTTTGAAGGGGTTACGCTGAAACCCAATGATATTGTGGTGAGAGCCTTTTACGGTTCAAAGAGAATGGTACATGGAGAAGTGGATCTTCCAATCAAGGTAGGTCCACAGGTCTTCGAATCTTCCTTCTATGTGAAGGATATTCAACCAGCTTATTCTTGTTTACTCGGACGCCCCTGAATTCATGGGGTAGGCGCTGTTACCTCAAATTTACACCAAAAGCTGAAGTATCCTATGAAGGGAAAGGTTGTTACAGTTTGCGGCAAAGAAAAGTATATGGTGAGTCACTTAAACTCATTTAGGTATATTGATATGGACGACAAGTTCATTAAAACTCCCTGCCAGACTTTTGAAGTTATCCCTCCTACCGTTACTGAAAATGTTTATGCTATTCCCAAGGTTACCAGGGTTCTGCCCAGAATGGCCTCTTTGAAGGATGCTAGAGCTGTTGTAGAAGAAGGTGGTTGCACTACTTGGGGTTAGCTTCCTGACATTCCATACAAATCTGAAAAATTTGGTTTGGGTTTCATTGTAGAGGCTCAGAGGGATGTGCACCCTGGTCGTGCTAGAAGACCACCATTCCGCCTTAGCAACAATGGAGTCAACATGATAGAAGATGCTGACGGTGACTATGACCTTGATAGCTCGATCTTTCCTACCATCGGCAACGGGCTCAGCAATTGGAAGACTGAAGACCTTATCTCAATCTCCTTTAGTCAAGAGTAATTGCTATTTTTTGTTTCTTTCAAAGTTTTAGTTATGTAATCATTAAACAATAACTTTAAGCCTTGTGTTTTACCCGGGGCACAATGGTACACTTGTTAAGGGTTTTCATTTCATTCGCATATTTTCATTCAATAAAAACATTGGACGTTTTGCATTCAAATTTTGTGTTGTTTGTCTTTCTTTTTACTTTATTACACTCTCAAAATAGCTATGTGTTCTTACACACACCCATAGAATAAATTGCAGATCCACATCCACTCTGGATCCCATTGACAACAGTTATGCTATTGCCACTCATGACTTTGAAAATCTGATATATCAAGCCGAGGACAAAGGTGAGGAAGATTGTGAAGTACCTGGAGAACTTGCCAAACTATTAATGCAAGAGGAAAAGGCCATACAACCACATGAAGAGCCAATTGAGGTTGGAAACTTGGGTACTGAAGCAGATAGGAAAGAAGTCAAGATAGGTGCTAACTTAGAGGACAATGTCAAGAACAGGTTAACCCAGATGTTGCATGACTATGTTGAGATCTTTGCTTGGTCGTACAAAGACATGCTAGGACTTGATACTGATATTATGGTTAACCGTCTAATGATGAAAGAGGGTTGTTCTCCAATAAAGAAGAAGGTTCGTTGTATGCGTCCCGAGATGCCCGAGAAGATCAAGGCTGAGGTTATGAAGCAATTCAACGCAGGTTTCTTAGCTATTGCATCCTATCCTTAGTGGGTTGCAAATGTGGTGCCAATACCTAAGAAAGATGGCAAAGTACGTATGTGTATAAACTATAGGGATCTGAACAGAGCAAGCCCCAAGGATGACTTTCCGCTTCCGCATACCGACGTTCTGGTTGACAACACCGCTCAGCATAAAGTATTTTCTTTCAAGGACAGTTTCTCAGGTTATAATCAGATCAAGATGGCGTCTGAAGACATGGAGAAAACTACCTTCGTTACACAGTGGGGCACTTTTTGTTACAAAGTCATGCCCTTCGGTTTAAAGAACGCCGGCGCAACATATCAGTGTTCCATGGTAGCTTTATTGCGTGACATGATCATCCATCATGAGATAGAGGTTTACGTCGACGACATGATAACCTGGTCCCGGTCTGAAGAAGAACATCTTAACCATATACACAAGCTGTTTGAGAGACTGAAGAAATACATGCCGAGGTTAAATCCGAAGAAGTGCAATTTTGGGATGAGATCCGGTAAACTCCTCGGTTTCATCGTCAATGGTAAAGGTATTGAATTTGATCCCTCCAAAGTTAAAGATATTCAAGAAATTCCGGCTCCCCGTATTGAGAAGGAAGTTAGAGGTTTCTTGGGACGATTGAATTATATTGCCAGGTTTATTTCTCATCTGACCGCTACTTGTGAGCCGATCTTCAAGTTGCTGAAGAAAAATTAGGTAGTGAAGTGGAACGAAGATTGTTAGATAGCCTTCGGTAAAATCAAGGAGCACCTCCAATTCTGATGCCGCCAGTGGAAGGAAGACCTCTGATCATGTACCTAACAGTGTTAGAGAACTCAATGGGGTGCGTAATGGGCCAACATGACGAGTCTGATCGAAAAGAGCATGCAATATACTACCTTAGCAAAAAGTTTACCGACTGTAAAACAAGATACTCACTGCTCAAGAAAACTTGTTGCGCTTTGGCATGGGCTGCTCGCTGACTAAGATAGTATATGTTGACTCTTACCATTTTGTTGATCTCTAAGATGGACCCGATAAAGTACGTATTCGAGAAATATGGAAGAATAGCCAGATGGCAAATGGTCTTGATAGAATACGACATTCAGTAAACTACTCAGAAGGCAATCAAAGGAAGTAAGCTGGAAGATCATTTGGTTCATTAAGTTGTAGACACTACCAATCTATGAATTTCGAGTTCCCAGATGAGAATATCATGCAAATTACAGATTGTGAAGAACTCGGACCGTATGAAAGACCCGAGCCAGGATCCTGATGGACTATGATTTTTGATGGAGCTTCTAACGCACTTGGCCATGGAATTAGGGATGTGATTATCTCTCCCAAGGGTTGCCATACGCCCTTCACTGCCAAACTTTGCTTTGATTGTACCAACAACATGGCTAAATACGAAGTGTGCATCATGGGCATCAAAGTTGCTATTGATATGAGAATAAAGTTCTTGAATGTATACGGGTACTCAGCCCTTGTGATCAGTCAGATTAAGGGAGAATGGGATATGAAACACCCGAATCTTATTCCTTATCGAGAGCATGTATTGACCTTAATCCCGTACTTCGAGGAAATCACTTTTGAACATATTCCACGAGAAGAGAATTAGTTGGCAGACGTATTGGCTACCATTTCATCTATGTTCAAAGTCAGATGGGTCAACGAGGCCCCTCAAATTACTATTGAGAGACTAGACGAACCGACACACTACTGCGAAGTTGATATTGACGGAGCAGAAGAGAAACCTTGGTTTCATGAGGTAAAGAGATACCTCAAGGCTCAAGAGTACCCATAGTAATTTGAGCAACAGAGGTTCTCTGATAAATTCTTCCTGAGCAACCGAATTTTGTACAAGCGCAATCATGATTCGACTATGCTTCGTTGTATGGACAAGAAGGAAGCTGAGAAAATTATGGAGGATATCCACGAAGGAATCTTTGGTACTCATTCCAGTGGGCACACGATGGTTAAGAAAATTTTGAGAGTAGGTTATTATTGGTCTACTATGGAAACTGATTGCCATCACCACTCAAGAACTTCTCACAAATGATAGACCTATGTTGACAAAGTACACGTGCCTCCAGTTTCTTTGAATGTCTTGACTGCTCCTTGGCTGTTCACAATGTGGGGCATTGATATGATCGGAGAAATCAAGCCTACTGCTTCTAACAGACATTATTTCATCCTCGTCACTATTGATTACTTCATAAAGTGGGTTGAAGTAGCCTCATTTGCCTCTGTTACCAAGAATGTTGTGGCTCGGTTCATCAAACATAACTTCATATGTCAGTATGGCATCCCCGAGAGGATTATCACAGACAATGGTACCAATCTCAACAATACTATGATCACAGAACTTTGCACGTAGTTCAAGATCAAGCACCAAAACTCTTCTCCGTATCAACCGAAGATGAGTGGTGCAATTGAAGCCACCAATAAGAACATCAAGAAGATTATACAAAAGATGATAGTGACATACAAAGATTGGCATGAGATGCTACCATTTTCTCTTCATGGTTATCTCACCTTAGTACGTACATCAACTGGGGCAACCCCATTCTCACTAGTCTACGGTATAAAAGTTGTCATACCTGTCGAAGTCTAAATTCCTTCTCTAAGGATTATGAAAGATGCAGATTTAGACGAAGACGAGTGGATTCAGACTAGGTTGGACCAACTAAATTTGATCGACGAGAAAAGGCTTATGGCTGTTTATCATGGTCAGATGTACTAGAAGCATATGATCAAAGCCTTCAACAAGAAAGTCAAGCATCAGGTATATCAGACTGGTGACTTGGTACTAAAGCGCATCATCCTGCCACAAGGTGATCCTAGGGGAAAATGGACTCCCACCTACGAAGGGCCATTTGTAATCAAAAAGATATTTTCTGGCGGTGCTATGATACTTACCACCATGGACGGTGAAGATTTTCCGCACCCTGTAAAGGCGGACATAGTCAAAAAATATGACGCCTAAAAGAGACCCGCTAGATTGACTGGCCTGGGAAAAAAATAAGGGCATCCCGACGAACCAAAAGGATTCGGGAAAAATTAGGGATATATATATATATATATATATATATATATATATATATATATATATATATATATATATATATATATATATATATACGACAAGTCGAAAACTTGAAAAGCTGGCTTAGGCAAAAAACGGTATCCCGGTGGACTGAAAACCCGAAAGGGCGGTCCAGGAAAAAGTTAGGGATTAAGATGTCCCGTTGGATCACCTACATACGACAAGCTTGGTTACCAACTTCAAGTTCAAATGGTACAGATCAATGCAGTCAACTTCTTCCGTTAGCAAGGGATGATATGCTCAAAGACATAGGGGCAATAGCAGAGTTGAAATTCGATGAGATCGTTTACTCATAGCTATATATTTATGTTTTACTTTGTACTTTTTTAATTTTTTGACGATTTCCTCTTACTAGGATCTCTGTTTCCTTATAGGAAAATTATCAATACAAATATCATTCAAAATTCAAATTTGTTTTACTTTCCCTATTTTGTTTGCAAAAACGTCAAATGACTAATTTGAATGGACATATGCATATGCATATGATTACTGTTAACAAATATATGCAAAAAAAAACAGGAATCAATATTTACTAAAGACTATAGGAGTTAGGATAACTTTCAAGTCGTCCATAAATCCCCATAGAAAAATCCCCGACGGAGATACAGTCCCTAATAAGTCTAACATGCCTTCAGACAGAAATTAGGGCACCTTCCATCAACTCTCCTCTATGTCCCTGATAGATGGCTTGACTTGAACATTATTCCCAATAGATTCCCTAGCAAGCAAGGAAATTTGATCATTTCCCCAGTGTGCAATGGAAACTTCTTCCGCATGACCTATGAAATACCAATTCCAATCAGAAATGATTCCCTCAGCATAGTCTACAGGAATTTAATCCTCCAGCGGAGTTTATTTCTCCAACCCCGTATAATTCTCTTCTCCAACAAGGTTTATTTCCCCAGTAGGGTTTATTTCCCCAGCAGAGTTCATTTTCGCAACAGGGTTTATTTCCCCAACAAAGTTCATTTCTCCGATTACTACAAATCCCCGACAAGATTCTCTTCTCCAACAAAGTGTAGTCAAGGTTTCCATCCCCAGAGAGTTTCTACAGAACCCGAAACCAGGCCAGACATCATTTAACTTTGTCCTCCCTAAAAGAGTTGGTATCCATATCAGAAACTCAATCAGACAGCGCCTTAGAGGGTTATCCATCTCATTTATCCCCAGTCAGGGTATATAAGAACTAAATTCTCAGTAGAGCGATGAACAACCAATGTTCCTGAACTCTTCTATCACTAAGCAGAAGTCAAACATTCCCAGTAGAATATCCTCAAAACAGAAGACAAGAGTCCCCAACGAAGACATTCTAAACAAAATTGAAGAGTCATATTCTTCATCCTTAACAACAGTCAGGGATTTATTTTCCCCAGCCAAAGATGTTATACAAAGCTACCAATACGCTTCAACGACATCTTACATCCATACATCATTTACAAGTATCGTAGAATATGCATACAAAACGTATAGTATTCTCACTTATTTTGAGAACACCATCACACAATGCATACATCATGACATTGCATGAAACTAACTTTGTTTCTTCCAGGTTAGTCCGCAGACAGACGAATATCATTAGCAATTTTCAAAGAGGTTGAAGATTAATTCCCGAAACAAGACAGGGAAACTATCTATATGACCAGGCGGTATGAATTCCCAAAACAAGACGGGTTTACCAACAAAAAACAAGTCAAAGATAAATTCTCGAAACAGGACGGGGAAACTATCTATATAACCAGGTCCAAGATTAATTCCCGAAACAAGACGGGACAATTATCTATACGACCGTTAAAAAGAAGGTCCCAGATTAATTCTCGGAACAAGACAGGGCAACTATCTGTATGATTAAGCCCAAATTAACTCCAGATACAGGACGGGGAAACCATCTCTATAACCAGGCAAAGATTAACTCCAGAAATAGGACGGAGAAACTATCAACATGACCAGGTGGTATGAATTCTCAAAATAGGACAGATTTACCAACAAAGACAGATTGTAGATCAATTCCCGAAGCAGGACGGGGCGACTATCTACATGACAGACATTTACCTCAGAGACTAAATCTGATAAGCATTTCCCTTAGAGACTAAATCTGACAAGCAAATACTTAAGCACTTTCCTAAGAGAGTCATCCTGAAAAGCATTCTTCAGATACGGTCAAGCACTTAACCTAATACTCTCACCAACAATTACTTTAGATGGCATCTATAAGCCCACCTATGACGACACGCCGTCATCTCTCCGAATGGTATCTTTTAAGCCCATTCAAGCAATATTATCAACCAACATCGTTACCTCCTTCACATGCGAGCATAAATTTCTGGGCAATTAATTGTTCAATCCTTTTCTACCCTTAGATCACGAATGGCGGACATGCCAATCTAACTTTTCAAGTTTAAGAAGATTGAACAGGGGAAGCTGTTGTACCCTAAAATTTTCCCTCATATTTTTCTTCAAGATATCTTATCATGTTTCAAGGGCTTTCATTTGCTCAAGGTTGCTCAAGAATTGATCAGACAAACTCTCCTCCTAAGCAATGAACCTACAATTAAGGTTTAACTTTTTCTTAAGGAAGATTGGGTTTCTAAGGCCTCATGTGGATTTCGTGGTTCTTTATATGTCTCAAGGAATGCTCATACCAAATTTCAAGTCTTGCATCACAAGTTTGCTCAATCAATTGCTCAGATGACTGAAAATCAACTATATTGGACAAAAAGTCAATTGTGGTCAACATACAGTCAAACTTTAAGACTTTTGGTCAACATCAATATTCTGAAGTCACATTCATCATTTGATCAAGGGTTGATCATGATTCATCAAGAAAACTCTCAAACCATAAAAAGTCAAAAGTTGTCAAATTAGGGTTTTCTTAAGAAGAAGTCAACTGAAGTTTGACCAAGCATAACTTTTTTGAAGGAAATTCAATTCTCTACAAGTTTGTATCTCTAAGATCAAGTCCAAAAATGCTTCATTTGAGTGAAAAAGTGCTAAAGCTTCCTTACCAGTTGCCTTCGATGACTGTGCGATGACCCACGCTTGTCCCGTCACATCCAACGATAGGGATTCCTACTAACTAATGGTACAAATAGCACTATCTAAAGGAGGAAGAAAATACAAGAACAACCTTGAGTAGGGTAGATCTTAATCGCTTGCTCAGAAAGCTCTTCAAAACAAAAACATTTCACATACTTTCGAAATATTTTCTAAACACTTTGTATGCATTCTCGAGGATAGATATGAGAATCATTATGAAGTTTTGCCTCCCATTCGCATTTCAAAATATTTTTTCAAACGTACATAATACAAAGAAATTTTCAAAAAGAGTGAGCTAAGCAGTTAAAGGCCCGTAGATAACTACAGATGAAAAGGGTGTTAACACCTTCCCTTTTCATAATCTACCCCCCGAACTCAAAAATATCAAGGTCTTTCCTGTTCTTTTCACCCTTTCCTTATTGGATAAAAGAAAATTCGGTGACGACTCTTGCTATCCGTAATATTGGCAAAAAAACGCAAAACCAAGTTAGTTCCCCCACTGTATTTCACCAACATCGGCCCCTTGTCAGACGGAGAGGACTTAGCACCCTTCTACGCCTTCTTTAGGTTGGAAGCTGCTTCTATCAAACGCTCTTGAGAAGTGTTCATCTTATCTGTGAGGAAACAACAAATTATGGTCAACAAACAAAAACAATATGTCATGCATACAAAGAAAATAAGATCATAAAGTAGCTATCTAGATATGCCACAGGATCCTCGCTCTCGAGGAGCTCCTTAACACCTATCAAACCAAGGTCGTGCACCACCTTCCCGTCCTTGTTGACGACCAGTTTTCCCCCTCTACCCACATGTTGAAAAGGAGGAATCCCTGCGACAAAGGTGGTAAGGCAGTAAAAACTGGCCTGGTCCTCGACACCAAGTTGTCCCTTCTTCCAGACATAAACCTATGTCTCATTATCATAGTGCTTTCTGGTCTAGCAAAAGGAGAACTTCGGCACTAGTTTATTCATGTGCCTCCCCTCCTCATTTAGGACACGAGCCCCACCCTCATCATACGAAGGAGCAACCCTAAAGATGTTCAATAATGCCCTCTGTGAGACGGGATGAATAAGCCGGTAGTTGTCCTTGAAGAAACAAACATACTCCAAATACGACTTGAACAATTTTTCATTTTCCCGCTTCATGGAAACCCAATAGAACTGGCCACCAGACGTTTTCCTTTGAAGATGAAAATAGTGGAAGAATAGAGGAACAATGGCCCTGATTCCCGAATGCACACGATCTTGAAAGTCTGCAAGAAGGTGATCAAATCCGGGTGCAACTGAGACGGAGCAAGACGAAGATGCTTGAAGACCTCCACCTGAAAATATGAGAAGGGAAGACGAAAACCCATCTCCCTGAATGGGATATCATACATAGGGAACTGGCAAGCTTCAAATTTTCAGCAAGCTCGACTTTTCTTATTGGGAATGTATATCGCACACTTCTCCTCGGCAACCTCCCGATCCATCTCCGAGTCCACCAATGTAAAGATATCATCGGGATACTCGATGAAGTGAGAAACATACTTCAGCGGGCCTTGTGCGACCCAATCCAATGGATCCTCCTCGACCACGGGCTCACTTGGACCTACTCGCTTAGTAGGAGCCATCTCTACATCCCCTCGGTGGCTTGTTTCACGGGAAACCTAGCTCCCACGCGCCCGATGCAGACTCGTACGCCCCTGAGGTACTCGTCTTGCTAGATGTACACTCAATAGAACTTTGAGCAATATCACTACGCTCGTTTAGAAACTCATCGTCAACACTATGAGTCATTTTACCTGAAAAGTAGAGGATAATAGTGAGTTCAACATCAATGTCAAATATACCCTTCCACCACTAATCAAGTGAAATGGCGCCAAGGAACAAGGACCCTATCCCCGACCAGATCCCTCACTTAAATAACTACGAGACAGTCATCACTCTCCCCGACTAAACAAGCTGGACTCACCCAGAACATTTGTTGAACGACGGAAATGACCTAGATTCCACCGGGATTTCTAAGCGATAAGTTACCTTAAACCCTAACCACATGCATTTCTAAGAGAAAAAAAATTGAAATCTAAGCTATGATAGAAACTAAATCCATAAAATCAAGGGGAATTAAGGAAACTTACCAGATCGAATAAAGGAACGATGAAACAGACAACAGTGAACGGCGGAATAAGCCAAAACTCTGGAAATTGTTGAAGTGTGAGCAGAAAATGGAGCGAACAAGCAGAGGAAGAGCAGACAAAAAGTGAAAATGAAGCTCCTTTCCTCCCTTTTATAGATTGGACTCACTTGCGCGTGGGAGAGCACGCGCCTAGGGAACCCTTAAAGGCATCATCGTCACGCCCTAGTCCCTAAGCTAATCATCATCACACCTCTCTAACATCAAGTGGCTTAATACAAGTGTGGCATGCAATCTCCCCAAACTCCAACCAATCGTTCCTCTCCCTACAAAACAAACACCAAGCAGTTTTTAGACTCGTCGTATGATAGTTCCCCTCGAGACATGACAACTCCTCGAAACCGCTCAACTATTCCTCTCCTTGCAAGATGAACATAACAAGCATCACTTATACTCCTTGTACAAAATCGACCGAGAAGCACCCCTGTCTTGCGGGCTGATTCTAAGTCATCACTCATATATCTAAGTGCAACGACTTGGGGGGCTCCGGTTATGGATTGGCCTAATGACTAGGATTAACCCAATTCGCTTAACCCCTGACACAACCTAATAACAGTGGCCCAACATCCTGGTTGACCACACCCTTGGGAGCATGACCAAAGATGCCCGACACGCACGCCTGACCTAGTCAACAGTTATTTCCTTGTCAACCCGACATTAGTTGAGCAGACAACTAAGAAACAACCAGAAAGCCTCTCTTCCTATAATCTTCCTCCTCCTCAGATCTAACGGCTAGTTACGAGCACACCTGCCCGTTTTGACCGAGTTCTGGAAGTTATCTATTTTTATGGATATGCATATCCAGGCCCAAAAATAGAAACCAATGGCCAAGTGTCGGGGGAATCATATAAAGCCTCACACGTGTGAGGGCCATGTATTCAATATTCATCTCTGAAACCCTAATACTTTGCTTGTATCTCTTTTCTCCCACACTTACTTGATCGTCGGAGTGCCTTGTAGGTACAACCCCCATTTTCTCCTCAACTTTCCAGCCCATCAAAGATCATTCTTTGGCCAGCTTGTAGGATCTAATCAACCGGTAAGATCACTTTCCATGATAAGTAGGAATATAGATGCATGTGTAGAAGTCCCTACTTTAGGTGGACAATTCTATTTAAATTCCTCAAAGGAGGCAATATTTATGTTTGCAAAAGACCTCAAAAAGAGGCAATTATATGTGTTTGTTTAAAGTCCTCAAAAGGAGGCAATTTTGTTAAATTCCTCAAAGAAGGAAATTCCCCTCCCTTTTTACTTTGTTCTTGCAACCGAGTCAATAAAAAGTGAAACAATAGGGCTCGCAATCAGCTCCCACACATTCAAGTCCCTTGGTCATTCTCAGCTCGTGTCATATGTTGATGCTTTGAATAATTTCATCTCTTGTCCTTGAATCAAATGAAAGTGGAAATGGTTTACAATCAACTCCCATACCTTGTCATCGCTTCAGAGATATATTAGCTCACGCTTGTTAATGTTGATGCTTCAAGTTGTTATTCTAATGGAAGAAGGGTCCTTTGACTCATCGACCTTATTTTCATGTACAAATAGCTCATGTTTGATGTCTTGATTCGATGCGTGTTAGCATATTTGTGTGTTTACTTTCTTGCATCTTTGTTTGTTCTTTTAGGTTCACCTTTGCATGTTCCCTTAGGATCACTTGTTTCGTTTTTGATTCAAGTTAGACATTAGGATTGTAATCCATGCATGCTAACTTAGGTAGATGTTTCCCTTTTCATCCAAACTTTAGGACCACCATTACATGATAACATTAGGATTGTTAATCTCCCTTAGATATTTTCATTCCCCTTTTGCATAATAAAAAAAACTTCTTTTCTTAAGAAAACTCAAAACACTTAATAAAGGAAGATGCAAATCAAATGCGGTTGACTCTTGTGGGGTAGAGAGAATCTGTCCAGACTAAATCTTGCTCTATTTTTACTCCAGACTTTATTACAGTTTAAATTGCAAACTCTTTTACAAATAAGCGAAGAAGTAGTGAGTGTCCCTCCAGTGCCATCCATTTATTATCATCCCACCAAAAACACAAACCAATTTAAGTCTTTTTGCCTTTAGGCTGCCTTCGGACTTTTCTTTAAAAACCTTTTCAGGTAAGAACATGTTGATTACTTTCTACTAAATGCGTAAGTCTCCAAAGGTCGAGTTGTGGTAGAATGCGAAATTAGCATTGTTCATAAAAACACACAACAAACCAACATTTTTGAGGTGAACTACGAATATGCATCAATTGACAGGGGAACCTGATGACTGGTGGGTTGGTACCCGTTAGAGACAGACAATAGTGGGCGAAGCTATTACTTGGTCTGTGTTCAGTAGGGAATTTTTGAGGAAGTACTTTCTCGAGTTTGTGTGCAGGAAGAAAGAGAATGAGTTTCTGGAGCTGAAATAAAGGAACTTAATTGTGACTAAGTATGCTTCGAGGTTTTTGGAACTGGCATAGTATTATCCATATTAAAGTGAAGCGACTGCTGAGTTATCGAGGTGTATTAAGTTTGACAATGGTTTGCACCCGGAAATCAAATGTGCAATTGGATATCAGCAGATTCGTGTGTTCTCAGAGTTGGTGAACAACTGTAGAATCTATGAAGAGGACAACAAAGCTCATTCAGCTCACTACAAGAGTTTGAATGAGAGAAGAGGAAAGCAGTACCAAGATCCTAAGAAGCCTTATGATGCCCCAAATGATAAAGGCAAGCATGAGGCTTATGATGGGAAGAAGATAAGCGTGGGAGGAGCTCCAGCTCCTGTCAAGTATTATAGGTGTGATGAACAAGGTCACCATTCTAATAATGTGAGAATAAGGTGTTAAGGTGCTACAAATATGGTAAGACGGGTCATAATGCTCATGAATGCAAGAATGATGGTCCAACCTTTTTCAATTGTCGAGAGTAGGGTCACATTAGTACCTGGTGTTAGAAGCCGAAGAAGGATGTTGCTTCCCAGACCAACGGTGGAGTGTTCACTTTGAGTGGATTGGAGGATTCCAAGGGGGATAACTTGATTCGAGGTACTTGTTTTATTAATGATGTTGAATTGGTTGCTATTATTGATATTAGTGCTACTCATTCATTTATTTCGCGTGAATGTGCTAATATGTTGGGACTGAAGTTGTCTAATATGGATGGTAGTATGGTAATAGATACTTCTGCTAGTGGTTATGTTAATATTACTTGTGTTGTTTGAAATGTCCTTTGACCATCTATGGTAAGATTTTTGTGATGGATTTGGTGTGTCTTCCCTTACACCAAATTGATGTTATTCTTGGGATGAACTGGCTGAAGTTCAATTATGTTCACATCAATTCTTCTAATAAGACTTTGAGGTTCCCTAAGTACAGTGGCAATGGAGTATTGACGTTGTTGTCTGCTAAGCAAGTGAATGAACTTATGGAAGTTGAAGTTGTGATGCTTGCAATGTTTGTGTCACTTCAAGTTGATGGTAAAGCTGCAAGCATTGAATTGCATGTTGTCTGTGAATTCCCAGAAGTGTTTCCAGACGACATCAGTGATTTTCCTCCAAAATGCGAAGTGGAGTTTCTATAGATGTGGTGTTAGGTACAAGTCCAGTGTCGATGGCTCCTTATAGGATGTTAACTTCAAAGTTGAGCGAGTTGAAGAAACAACTAGAAGAAATGCTTAAGAAGAAGTTTTTGTAAACGAGTGTTTAACTGTGGGGTGCGCCTGTGTTACTAGTTAAGAAGAAAGATGGAAGTATGAGATTGTGAGTAGGTTACATACAGTTGAACAAAGTGACTATTAAGAATAAGTATCCACTTCCGAAGATTGATGATTTAATGGATCAGTTAGTGGGTGCTCGTGTTTTTAGCAAGATTGATTTAAGGTCGGGTTATCATCAAATTCGTGTCAAACCAGATATTATTCCGAAGACAGATTTTCAAACAAGGTATGGTCATTATGAGTACACTGTGATGTAGTGTTGCAATGGGAGACTCTGAAGTCTGCGAATGAGATTCAAAGTTTTCTTGGTTTAGCAGGTTATTTTCAAAGGTTCATTGAAGGATTTTCAAAGTTGGCGTTACCGTTAACTCATTTGACTCGAAAGGGTCAAGCTTACATGTGGGATGTTGCGTGTGAAGAAAGTTTCATAAAATTGAAAAAGAAGTTACGATTGATTCGGTATTAATTTTTCCTAATCCTAGGGATGCTTTTGTGGTATATTGTGATGCATCGAAGATGGGTCTTTGTGGTGTGCTAATGAAAAATGAACAAGTTGTTGCTTATGCTTCTTGACAATGGAAAATTCATTAAAGGAATTATCCTACGCATGACTTAGAGCTAGCACTTGTGGTAATTATGTTGAAGATTTGGAGACATTATCTTTTTGGATCTAACTTTGAAGTGTTCAGTGATCATAAGAGTCTGAAATACTTGTTTGACTAGAAAGAGTCAAACATGAGGCAAAGAAGATGGCTTAAGTTGTTGAAGGATTATGAATTTGATTTGAATTACCATCATGGGAAAGAAAATATGGTGGCTAATGCATTGAGTAGAAAATCGTTGCATATGTAAATTCTTATGGTTTGAGAGTTGGAAATGATCGAACAATTTAGAGATATGATCTTAGTATGTGAAGAGACTCCTGATAGTGAGTTAGAATGTTGAAGCTGACTAGTAGTATAATAGAAGGAATCCGAGAAGGTCAGAAATATGATTTGTCTCTATGGATTTTGTGTCAGGTTTGCTGGTTACTGCTAAAGGCAATGATTCAATATGGGTATAGTGGATAGGTTGACTAAGTCGGATCATTTCTTACCCATGAATATTAATCTTCCTATAGAGAAGCTAGCCAAATTGTATATTGATGAGATTGTGAAGTTGCATGGGATACCTTCAAGTATCGTGTCAGATAGAGATTCGAGGTTTACGTCGAAATTCTGGGAAGGTTTGAAGAATGCATTATGTACTAAGTTGAAGTTGAGTTCTACATAATATCCACAAACGGACGGTCAGACAGAGACAACTATTCAGTCTTTGGAGGATTTGCTGAGGGCTTGTGTTCTAGAACAAGGAGGGTCTCGAGATAGTCACTTGTCGTTGATTGAGTTTACATATAATAATAGTTTTCATGCGAGTATTGGTATGGCACTGTATGAAGCATTGTATGGTAAGAGGTTTATGACTCTATTGTGTTATAATGAGTCAGGCGAGAGAGCTGTGCTCGGACCTAAGATCGTACAAAATACAACTGAAAAGATTAAGATGATTCAAGAGAGGATGAAAATTTCTCAGAGTCGTTAGAAGAGTTATCATGACAAAAGGAGGAACGAAATTGAATTCCAGAAGGATGATCATGTGTTTTTAAGGGTCACTCCAGTGTCTGGTATTGGTAGGGCTTTGAAATCGAGGAAGCTTACGCCACATTTTATTGGTCCATATCATATTTCAGAGAAGATATGTGAGGTGGCCTATCGGATCAATTTATCATCGTGACTTGTGAATCTTCATGATGTGTTTCATGTATCTCAATTGAGAAAATACATTTTGGATCCTTCGCATGTGATTCAAATGGATGATGTACATGTGAGAGATAACTTTACTATGGAAGCATCACCCGAACGGATAAAAGGACGAGAAGTGAAGCAATTACGAGGTCAAGACATTGCCTTAGTGAAGGTATTATCGCGTGGACCAGCTGGTGAAAGTTGGACTTGGGAATGTGAGGATTAGATGAGAGAGTCTTATCCGAGTTTGTTTCCATCAGGTACTTTTCGAGGGCAAAATTTCTTTTAAGTGAGGGAGAGTTATAACACCCCAAAATAATTAGATTTATTATTTAATAATTTAATTTAATTATGATGAGTTTTTGTGATGTTTATGTGATGTATTGATGATCGTGATGCTTGATATGATGCTTTGTGTGGCGTATGATGGGTTGGTAGGAATTAAGAAGGAATGGGTATTTTAGAATAATTTAGATAATTAGAATATTTAGTTAGACTTATTTTAATTAGTTAAATATAATAATAATAAATAGAGGCTATGAGGATAAGGTGGTAATTTTAAGACGTAAGTGAGGGTAAGATGGGAAGACCATAGAAAGGGTCCAAAGGGTTAAGCAAGGAATAGAGAGAAAATTGTTTCATTTTATACGATCGTGAGAATTGGGAAGAGAACTGTGAAGAGCAAGGGCACGAAGAGAAGATAAGAGAATCAATCGTAGAGCTTGGATTAGGAATCAAAGCTAGAACCTAAGGTAAGGGGGGTTTATCGTTGTTATTATAATTGGTCTAAGGTTTAGATCAATGTAGGTTTGTGTTGGGGTTTTGTAATTTTTGGGGTTGATGATGATAACGTGATGTTTGATTATGAATTGGTGAATTTGTGATGATTTCCTATAAAGAGTTGATGCATATGATGTATGGTAAATTTGTCGTTGTTATTTGATGAAACCAAGTGAAGCAATGAGGATTTGTGACTTGTAACATGATGAAATCATGTGAATTTGGGACTAGTGCAGTGTAGAAATCGCAACTGGGAAGTCTTGTTGGTGCTGCGTCATCGGGTGATGGTTGTGTGTCGTCGGTCGAAGGAGCTTTGCACCAGAGGCACTGGGCAGGCAAGAAGCAAGGAGAAGGGGTGAAAAACATAGCCCTGGATTTTTGTATGGAGGGTGATCAGTCGCGCGTGCGTCATTAGGCGGCGCAAAAGTAGGGTGATCACAAGGCGAGCAAGATGCATCGCCGGGCGGTGGAGACCAGAGGGAAATAAATCCTCAGAAATTTGTATAAGAAGAAATTTTTTTCTCCCTCATCATCGGGCGAGCCTCAGATGAGCATTCAACATCGTCGAGCGAGCACCAAGCGATGAACAACAAAATTAGAAGTGCCATAACTTGAGTTTCAGGACTCTAATTGACACGTCGTTTGAAGCATTAGAAAGCTAACATGATGAACTATATATTGGTGCAATAAATTAGGACATTGGTAGTGTTTTCCAGTACCTAGGTTTTTTACCCCAAAATTTGCCCTATAATTTTATTCAAAACATTCTCCTAGGGTTCTCAAATGCTCAAGTTGGGTCAGGAGTTTCTTAGACAAATTCTCCTCCTAAGCATTGAGTCCACGACTAGGGTTTGGTATTTCTCAAGCAAGATTGAGTTTCCAAGGTTTCAAGTGGTCTTCATGGTTCTTCATGTATTCTCAAGGATGCTCATGTTAAGTTTCAAGCCTTGCGTCGCAAGTTTGCTCAGTCAACGGTTCAGATGATTGAAAATCAACTGTATTGACCAAAAAGTCGACATTTTCAAGATCAAGTTCAAACGATTGTAGCTTCTTTATTATTCTATATTTTTGAGTGTTTCTTTTTTAGTATAACTCTCTTTGACATCATCGCCAATTTCTCTTTACGAGTCAAGAGTCGATTATGTGCGAAAGATCATAAAAAATTCGAATATTTTAGAGGTCACTTTCTGGATTTTGACCTAATCTCAAGTAATTGTTGCCTGACTTCCAAGGATCGTAATTTCCTCGATTTTCAAGATCTTGAGACGATTAGTTTTGCATATTGTCATAAGCGATGTCATCAACAAGTTCTCTTCAAGAATCAAAGGAAAATTGTGTTTAGACCTTGAAAGTTATCGAATTGTCATAGGTCATTTTTATTGATTTAGAATGTTTTTAACTTCTAATTTCAACTCATGCCATAATTGTTTTCTCAAGACTATGATTTTCATGTTGAGATTGTTCATGGAATAAGATATTGAGTTTCGAACAAGATGTTGCTTATAATACAAGTCATCATGTTGGAAATTGATTTAAGATCTTGGTGAAAGTGATTTAAGGATTCATTTGAATAATATCTTTGATTTCAATTCAAGTTAGCAAAGCATTACACGATATCACAAGTTTCGTCCAAATTTTCTATGGTTCATTCGCGTGAATTATTTTGAATTCAAGGTATCAAAGACAAATTCACTTAAATTTGCTCAAATTCATTCAAAATTCCAATATTTTAACCTCATTGAAATGCAAACATGATAAAGTTATAGTTTGATTCACGGTTTCTCTAAGTCACAATTCTCATGAACCAAATCAAATTGATGAACCTAATTCAAAGTTCATGGTTTTTCACATATTTTCAAGCATATCATTATTCAAATGCAAGACTTTTTCTTAAGTTGCATTACAATTCAAGATAATTCAAGTTCATTCAAGAATTCAAGATTACAAGAAAGCATCATTGTTATTTAAAATTGAATTTGAATATATTTTACGAGTCTCCAAATCTGAATATTCAAATCACAAATTGAAATCGCAATGTTAAAAAAGTTCCTAATGGATAAAGGGTTTACTAAGCTACAAAAGAAATTTTCTTCATCTTCAAGTATTCATCAAGCACTTCAAGTCTCTCCTCATCAATTTTCTTTATTGTCCATCAATTTGCTCATACATGTAACAAAAGAAGAAAAAAAAAAGAGAAATGGTTAGCAAACAATTCATATTTGAACAAGAACAAGAATTTTCCAAGATTTTTCTTTACAATTTCATCATTAGGGTTTGCTTGAAGGAATCAGTTTGTGGTTTAGGGAATTCTCTGTTAAATCATGTGCCAAATACCAATAAAGGCCTCATTATCTTGCAAATAAAAATCAGATTCTATCATTGGCCTAAAAAATTGTTCTTATTGCAAACCACAAAGTTAATCTGGTTCACAATAAGACAACTTAAGAGGAAAATAACAAGGTCAACAAAAAGGCATTGTCAAAAACTCATCCCTGCTATAAACAACCTTCTTTACTGTAAAAACCAAACACAAAAAGCCAAAACACTGTCAAAATTACTACAAAATTACTACAGTAGACAATCCAAAAAACTGTAATGCTGCTCTTTAAAATTTGTATCATAATAGTCCAGAAATTGCACAATCATGACAAAATAAAGCTGCATTGAAAAGTATAGAAACGACATAGCCTATTTGTTAAAACCCTCATCTTTTCACCCCAAGAATTTTATTTTCATTCAATATAAAAACTGATACAATACCACAGAAAAAGGGGGCAAAATCCATCAAACATGAGCAATACTTATGTTTAAAATACAGCAAGGTAACACATCAAAAAACCCTAATTCTAGTCATCACTTTCTTTCAAAAACCCTTCAAAAACAAAAGAATTATGTTCAAGACAGAGGAAGAGAAACCGACTTCCTTGTCATAACCGTGAGGTCGCCTCCAAACTCTCTGTCTTCCGTGTTCACCTTCATCTTTCAACACCAACTGTCACCACTACAACATTACCCATTACCGCGAATCTGTCAACTTGTTATACAATCAAAACCGCAACCCTGCGATACAGAAAACAACATCACACAAACAGAGACGAGAAGAATAGTACTAGATCGGAGGGAACAAATTCAAACAGAATAAAGTGAAAAGTACTTGAGGAAGCATAATTTTATCTCTGATTTTCGGTAAGAGTTTCTTCCTACTTCATTTTTTTTGTAAATGTTTGTTACTGTGATATTGTGTGAGAAAGGGTCGAAATATGAGTGAGTTTAATACTGAAGCAGAACCGAAGCCAAGAGAAGAGGGAGTTTGGTCGTTGTTCGGTTAGGCGAGAGAGACGAAGGGAGCATGTTACGAGCGAGACGGAGTGAGTATACCGTAAGAGAGATGAACATGATGTTTGGAACATAGAAAGTAAGAGAGTGAGAGATCGAGAGAGAAAGGGCGTGAGAGATGGAAGAAGAGAAGAAGAGAGGGAGTGTCGTGATGTAGAAGAGGCGCTGCCTCTGTTTCTTTTACTTTAGGGTTTACAACCCCTTTGTTACAAATTTGAAGAGGTTGGGTGGGTCTTGGTCTTGGGTCGACCCGGTTCGACCCAGACCCACCATATTTTTTATCTCAATTTAGTTATTTCTTAGGTTTTAGTATTATTGGTCGTATCTTAATGAACAAATGAGATAGCATGGTGTAATGGTTAGGACATTGTTGGGAAAGCACTGAGACCCGGGTTCGAGACCCCCCGGGGACATCTTTATTTTTTTGTTTTTTTTTCTTCATTTCTATTGAACAAAAAGAAAAACAAAAACTTGGCCATTGGGCCGCCCCAAATCATCATCATAAGCCCATCTCCCCAGGAAGTCTTTCCAAACTTCATACACCACAATTCATGATTTGAACCCCCCTTTTAGTTTTGTATTATCTTTTTCTTTAACATTTTGCAATTTTAGTTTTCTTTAATTATTTGCATGATTTTTGTTAATACTTTCTCGAAGAAAAAAAAACATAACAAAATATATATTAGAATTAGGATTATTTATTTTTCATAAAAATACAAAAAAAATATAAACACTTTAACTAAATAATTAAACAAAAAAAACACTATTTCTTATCTTATTCTTATTTTGCTAAATATTTTTATTTTTATTTTTAATTTATCTGTATCAATTAAATATTCATGTGATTTTCTTTCTAATATTAGCTAACTTTGTTCATTTCTATTATTTTATTTTATTTTATTTATTTATTTTTTAAAAGTTAGTTTGTGACTTTGTGAATTTATTTTTAATTTTTGTTTTAGTTAATTAATATTTTATTGTTTAGTTAACATTCTTTTAATTTTTTTTAATTTCTTCATGATAAACAAAAGGCAAAATACTCATTTTGGTCCCTTAACTATAGGTCATGGTTCACTTTGGTCCCTTATATTTTTTTGTGTCAAATTGGTCCCTTAATTTTCAAAACGGTGTAAACAAGTCCCTATTGTCTACTCTGTTAGTCAAACTCTGTTAAAAGTCTATGTGGCATATTTGACCAACTATTGTGGCTGAGTTAGCATCAGAAAAACCGACGCTAAACTATTTCTGGATTTTAATTAATGTTGTTCACATGCTTCCCCAAATTTAACCCAGAATGAAACCCATAATCAAAGTTTAACGCTTTTTCTTTACAAAAACCCAGAAATTTGGGGATAACAACAAAAACCCAGAATTTCTTACTAAATTGCATCATTATCCACCATGTACATACTGAAACAAACCTTTAGTAACCCATGGAAATGGGATTCTCGTTCTTCTGGAAAATTGGATTCTCATTTCCAACAGAGTTTGTTAGCTCCAAGACGCTAACACCTTCCCGAAATTTTATCTTCAAAGTAAGAGATATGAAACACATATATCACTCATAGATTATTGTGCAAAAGAAATAAGAAACTTTAAATCATTGTTGTTGAAAGAGTGGAAGTGGTATTTGAAGGACATGAAGTTTATGATTCGTGCTATCTAAGCTAAAATAGCCCAAATCGCAAATTCGCTGCTAAAGCTGCCACCGCTTGTGCTGTGTTGGTGGGAACCACCCATTCATCACCACACAAGGAAGGAAAATAGAAAGGTGTTCATTGTCGAAATTGATACTGGAATTGTGATTTTGTTACATAAACAACCTTCACTTGCAAAGTATGGGTTTAATGGACAACATTATTGGAGACCTAGAAGACTTATTTATTTGACTGTTAGTAAATCACAAGGATTTGCCTATAAGCATGAAGAGGTTGTTGTAGAAGCATGTGGAAAATAATTTTTTATTTGCGTGTCAAACTGTGAATCCCAATTTCACCACTCTCGCTGCAATCTCTCTGCATCAGATTCAAAAATCCCTACTTTATATCAATTACTTTGTTTCCCATTATTAATTGTATCGTATATATATTTGATTTAATTTGATTTGTTTATTCTCACTCTAATCTCACGATGAAAGAGGGTAAACTAAATCATCAACTTCAGCATCAAAACGATCATCTTTCTCCGTTCAAATTCGCCAAATTGCTCGATCCAGAAGCTTCATGGGACAAGGTTTCAATTTAATTTTTCTTTTTAATGTTGTTTTATTCTCGTAGTTTTGGATCTAATTGAGTTGTTTTCAGGAAATTTGATTAATTTATCACTCAACTACGTTCTATGTTTATACCTCTAATTTACTCATATGTAAAGGAAAACAGAACAGAGAAAAGAACAAAACATATCTGGAATATTTTCATAGATTCATTAATTAATGTTGTTGGATTAGAAAAAAACCTATAATGCATCATTTAATACTAGTTACTGTTATGTGTTTAGCTAATATGAGTTGTATTTGACATCCATCCAATTGAAAGGGTTAAATTTTTGGAAGGATTTGACTAACGGAGTAGACGACAAGGACTTGTTTGCATCGATTTAAAAATTAAGGGACTAATTTGGCACGAAAAAAAGATAAGGGACCAAAGTGAACCATGACCTATAGTTAAGGGACCAAAACGAGTATCTTGCCTAAACAAAATTTCAAAAAAATAATAGAATAGATTTTTATTTTCCTTTTTAAATTTTTTCACAAAAAAACAAAATACCAAAAATATTATTTTAGTTATTTTACCAATTAATTTTATTTTATAGATTCTTTTAGTTTAATTAATTGTTCATTTTTAATTCGATTGGGTTGTATTACTTGTTTATTTAGACTTTTAAATCGCATTGTTGATTCGATCCATCCCCTCGATGACCCTTCGATGTTGCCTTCGACAAACGATCTTAGTCCCCACAAAAATTTCTAAAGCGTCCAACAAGTTGCCTTCTATGACTATATGATGACTCGCGCCTGTCCCTTGACAATCAATGATAGGGATTCTTACCAATCAATGGTAAGATAGTAATATCTAAAGAAGGAGGAAAATAACAAAGATATCTTTTGAGTAGGTAGAACGTTCATAGTTGCTTGCTCACAAACATTTCAAAACAAACATCTTTCAAATACACCAAACACATTCACAAAGTATTTCAAAGTGAGCTAACAACTAAGAGCCCGTAGATAACTACAGATGAAAAAGGGTGCTAACACCTTTCCTTTTCATAACCTACCCCCTGAACTCAAGAAAATTCTCAAAAGGTCTTTCCTATTCTTTTCACCCTTTCCTTTATTAGATAAAAGAAAAGTCGGTGAAGACTCTTGCTATCCGCAACATTTGCAACAAAACGCAAAACATCCAAGTCAGTTTTCCCATCATACCACACTAGACTTTGATGAAAAAGATGATTTAGTGATTGTTTTACTATGACGTGTGTATGTGATGAACTGTTGGTGTTATGATGATGTTATTTTGTAATATGAAATATGTGATTATATGAATGATGATGCATTTTGACTAGCAGTGGTCATGTGGGTATTGAGATGTTTCGCATCATGCATTCTTAGCATTTATTGGGGCATGGCTCAGTGATGGTTGCACGACATTGTTCTAGTGGATTCTGTAGGACGAATAGTCCAGTGATAGCCTCAATCCCATAGTGTGGATTGAGTGAAAATTGTGATGTGCTCCGGTTCCAAGCGAGAACCGGTCCTATTGGTGGGGATCTTTGGAGAAACGATGACAATGTCATCAATGAAGTTTTGGTACCACATGCATGATTCTAATGAAGTTGCATTGTATTATATGCGGCATTGCATGATGATTGGATTGAATGATGCATTGTGAATGCATGTTTTGTGATAATTGCTAATTAATGAGAATACTATGTATCCGATGAGTATTATGGTGCTGGAAAGGTGTGAGTATAACATGTGGTGTTTCTTTGATGTTGTTATATAGCTACTATATTTACTCCTTATGTTTTTTATAATGACTACGATTTACTCACCCTTTCAGTTTGAATATTTCATCCATGTGGGTCGTTGTGATCAGAAATAGTCTGTCGGAGCTTAGAGAATAGTCGTCGGAGTGCTTTATTTATTTCCATAGATTTTAGAAGGTCTTTCTCTAATACGTAACATCTAGGATGAGATCATTTGTTTATGCAATCCCTATGTGATCTTGTTTCCTTTGAGATTTGAACTACCCTTGTGATATTTGAGTTGTTTTATTTGAAGAAGATGTTTTGAAGTATTTTAAATAAAGGTGTTTGAATTATGAATTTCCACTGCGAGTTAATTGAAAATCTATGGTTGTTACCCATGAAGTATTTGACATAATTGATTTTGAAAACTCGTTTTATAGAGCATAATGTATTGATTTATTATATGATTGTTTGTATGAAGATATGACACCCTTTTTGGTGCATTACTCTAATCCATGTATCGATTTTTATTACGAAAATTTCCTTCGGGTTTAGAAGGGTGTTACATAAAGGTGTTTGAATTATGAATTTCCACTGCGAGTTAATTGAAAAGCTATGGTTGTTACCCATGAAGTATTTGACATAATTGATTTTGAAAACTCGTTTTATAGAGCAGAATGTATTGATTTATTATATGATTGTTTGTATGAAGATATGACACCCTTTTTGGTGCATTACTCTAATCTATGTATCGATTTTTATTACGAAAATTTCCTTCGGGTTTAGAAGGGTGTTACATAGGACATTGCATAGTAATGTGTGGTCCACTACAAATTTTACAAACCATTTTTTGTGCCTGTTGAATATGAGCTACCTGTTGAGTGCCTATGTTCACTGCCTTCAGCTTTTTCTCCACTTCTGTAGCAATTGTCTCTTCAATCTTGATTTGTTTGTTGGCTTCCAACTTCAAATCAATCATTCCCTATGGGTTTCTTGTAACCCTATCATACAGCTCCAAGTGCTCGTTTGTAGAAATTACTTCTATTATCTTCTTAATACCATTGGCTGTTGAAAAATTAGATGAGCCACTAACTATTGTGTCAATCAACTTATTTGTCTTAATTCTAAAACCATTAACAAACATCTGCATCTTCTTATTCTAATCCATGTTATGAGTAGCACAAGCCACTAGGATTCTTTTAAATCTTGTGTAAGCATCCCTTAATTACTCTCTCTCTCTTTCTGCTTGAAGTTGAGGATTTCATATCTTTTTCTCATGAACACTAACATTGGGAAATACTCTTTCAAGAAAGCCGTCTCCATCTCTTCCTAAGAAGTAATACTACTAGCCGGAAGGGAATAAGACCACTCTTCTTCTTCCTCAGATAAAGTGAACGGAAACATTCTCGACTTCTTTGCTTCATCAGTGTGCCCATGAATCTTCAGAGTAGTGCTCATGGTAAAAAACGTTTGCAAGTGCTTATTAACGTCTTCTTTACCCTTCCGGAGAAGGATTTTCTCTCAAGTTAAGTCATTATGCTCGGATGTAGTTGAAAATTAGGCACATTCGCCGATTGGTTTACAATTATCAATATACCACCTGGTGCATTTGCCCTACCATATTCAACAAGGAGTCTCTCTAGGGGATCTTCAGCCATTTGTATTTCTTCTTCTGACTCTGACTCTATGAACTGATACTTCTTCGTCAAATTCCAGTCTATTTAATCGTGCTTGTTTATGCCTTTCGTGAAAAGTTCTTTCAATTTCTGCGTCTAAAGAAAATTCAGCTGAGGGATCTCCTCCCATAAAAAGATTAGAGAAAAATTAGTTACTACAAAACTAAATTAAAATAACAGAAATTAAATTTTAATTGTTGAGCAATAAAATTTCAATTTAACTTAAATTAAAACTCTATATTTTGGCAGTCCCCGACAACATCGCCAAAAACTTGATCGATAAAATAACAAGTGTACTATTTTGCTTGTACAGTAATAAAGAGAATATTCCACGAATTTCGATCTCAAGGATTGCACAGAAATATTGAGTTCAACTTATAGCTCAATTAAACAAAAACTATTGTTTGGTTTTGTTTTGTTAATTATAAAATACTGACACATAAGACTAATGGGAAAATAAGATTGAATTTGATAAATAGGAGTAACATGCTAGGTAAAGTGTATGATTTGTTCATGTAATAACCTTGAATCCTTATTTTAACAACATTTTAAAATAATTAACTACCAGTTCTCTAGTTTATTTACTCCTAAAACTTTAGTGTGAAAACCTTTGATCGTTCATCCTAAATTCTAAGTCCCTAGAAATTTATGATGAAATCAAGCTTTTTATTATCAAGAGTTAACCAGAAACTATAGGGTATCCATAATCCTAGGTGATACATACTATAGTTTAATTGCACAAAAGCATTAAGAAAGGCGGTCCAGTCTAAATTTTAATCGCCAATCAATCCCTATTGGTCCGACAGAGAAGGCACTAGAAACATTGTATAATTAAATTGATTATGAAAAAAATATATATTACTGAAATTAGGGAATCAAAGTCATTACAATCTCAAATTAGGAGCATCCCCTATAATTGGGGGATTTAGATACTCATAGAGTACGAAGAACACATAATATAAAATTTAGACATTACAAGTATTTGGTGAATTTGAATTTTCAATCCTTGTCGTTCATGAAGATTTTTCCTCCACTGAAATCCTTGAATTCCCTAATCTTCTCTTATGTCTTTTTTACTCCGGTTGTCAAAAATTCATTTCTTTCTCGTGAAAACTCTTCTAATTAGTCAAAATCCATTGGTCTCGTTTGGAAATGTCTGAAATGCTCCTACGGGTCAGCACTTGGGCGAAAAGACATAAAATATCAGAAACCACGTTCCCATGCGCTACGGCCCGTGTCATCCAACACGGGTGGCCGTAACTCCCTCCTGAGTTTCGTCACTTTGAAAATAATTCCCCATGACTTGTACTACGGGTCGTGTCAGCCCACACGGGCGCCTGTAGTACACCATTATCTCTTGCCTTGTTTTTCTTTTGATGACACGCCATTCCTGCTACGGCCCATTCAGGCAATATGGTCGGCCGTAGCAGGGCTTCTAATACTTGCTTTTTTTCTTTTCGAGTCCTTGACTTGACCGGAAAGCACTTAACTCAACACTACCAAAGCGTAAAATACATAAAGTATGATTAAAACTCAAAATTGACAAAATGCTCAAATAAATTCACAATAATTAAAACAAACTCAACTGATACCAAAACCCTACAAAGTATTATCGATTACCTGGATTAATGTCCAATAAGTGTCTGTAAATAGAGTATAAATGGTGACTGATCATCATACACACTAACAAATCATCATAATAATCTTTTGTTGGGGTGCCCTCTAGACGAGGTTCGATAACGTGCAATTAGATTCTAGTGTAGCCGAGAATATTGGGTTGTGATTTGCAGGGGTCTTCATCCAGAAAAACTGTTGGTTTGTCCTCCAAGATCATTGATTGATTTAGGGGTTTTCATGCAAGACATTCAAAAGATGATTGTGGCCTCGTGAAAGCCTTTAGAGATAAAGAATGCAAAGGATCCTTTAGAGATAAAGTACACAAAGGAAGTAGCACGAGAACGGAGAATCAAATTAAAGTCTTGTGTTGCAATAGCTGAAATTGGTGGTGCACAAAAGCTTTGGAGATAAAGTATGCAAAGGAGTAGAAATATCCAAATAATAAATTTGCAGCTATTGTGTCTTGGTATTACTCAAGATCAAAGGAAGAAAAGGGGTTGAATCAACAACAAACATTAGGATTTGTGGAGTTGCTCTTGGAACAAATCTCTTGTATCAAACTTTTTGCATAGTTAGAACTATCCTAATTCCATTGGAGTTAGGCACAGACATACCCACACGCGAGGACAAAAGTGGGGAACTATGAAGACAAATCCTCGTGTCTCTTTTTCGTATTGTTTTACTTACTTTATTTTTCATCAATCAATTTATCTAGCATTGCTTAATCGATTGACTCGTAGGAATTTTTCCGGACTGTTTTTTTTTTTAATTAAGTTTTAATATTGACTTAAGTGCTTTTTGTATCAATACAACTCAAAGGAAAATTCTGAAAATTTAATTGCACACCAAGTGTTTGACAAATTGTTTTGTTAGTTCTTTTGTTAATTGCCATTGGAAATAGCATTGTTAGTAACTTGCTATAAACAATTGATAACATTTTACTTGATTAAAGAATAATTAATTCAGATTATTATATTCATTCCATATTCAATTTTATTTTTGCATATCCGAGTTCCAATAACACTGTTCATATAGACGACAAATCTTCTGTTTGCACTCTTTTTTAATCAAATTTTAAATACAGATTTATATCTTGAATTTTGGATTGGTGATCTATTCACCCCCTCTAGTTAAGGCATCATTGTCTAACAGTGGCATCAAGAGCCTAATTCATTCTGGCTTTGAAACTTATTAGAAAATGGTATACAAACCTAAGTGGGGTTTATAAAAGAGCCCCAACTTTCATGGGAGAAAACTAGAGTTATTGGAAAGCTTGTATGCAAATTCATATCAACTCATATGAAAAATGTGTGTGGAAAGCCATTCAAAATGGTCCAACACCGGTGACATATGAGGTTGATGATGTTGTTACACCAAAGTCACAAAACTTATGGAATAAGGATGCTAATAAGAAGTGGTCACATGATTGGAAAGCTAAAAACATTATCATATCCGCTCTTGGTGTTGATGAGTTTTATTGTATTTCTTATTGTGAAAATGCTAAATCTATGTGGGATACACTACAAGTTACTTGTGAGGGAACTAATTAGTTCAAACAAGCTAGGATTAATACACTTTATCAAGAATTTGAACTCTTTCACATGAAGCATTGTGAAACCATTTCTCAAATGCAAAAGAGGTTCTCGCATCTTATTAATCGTTTAAATTTACTAGGTAATCCTATTTTCAATGTTATTGCTACTAACAAGGTTTTGAGATGCGTTACTAGAAATTAGCAACCAAAGGTCACCGTGATCAAGGAAGCCAATAATTTTGCTACACTTGATCTCACCGCTTTGTTTGGAAAGTTAAAAGAACACGAGCAAGAACTCAATTGCTTGGAAAAAAACATAAAAAGAAGCTTGAGAAAAAGAAGAAAAAGAAGAAAAAAGATAAAGACACCAATAAGGAGGATTGTTTGAAGTCTAAAGCTCTTAAGGCTTCAATTTTAAAATCCTCAAAGGATGAGCACACTAATGATAGTTTTTCTTGTGATGAAGAAGATTCAGATGATAAACAAATGGGATTATTTGTGAGGAGATACAATCAATACATTCGGAAGAATAATGTCAAACACTCTGACAATAATCTTGTGAAATTTAGAAGACAATCCATATCCTCTAAAGATAAATACAAAAAAAGAGATAAGGTAAAAGGTATATGCTATGAATGCCGAAAGTCGTGTCATCATAGACCGAAGTGTCCATCTCTTGCCAATAAGAAAGGAAAGAGCCAACGAAACAACTCTAGAAATTCTATAAAATCCTATGTTGCTTGTGATAGTGATAATGATGTCTCAAGTGATGAAAGCTCAAGTGATAGCAATGAAGAGGTAAACTATTGTTTCATGGCAAATCAATGTCAAAGCAAAAAAAAAATGTAAGTAATTCTATATATGCTAATGTTAATAAGTTGGCTTTTATGGAGTTAAAAATTGCTTTTTATAATCTACAAAAAGAGACATTATATGCTTCTAAGAAACTTGCTTCCAATGAATGTTTTTTTACACATTTGGAAGAAAATGTTGAAGAAACCAATAACAAATTTGAAGCATTAAAGCGGTCTATTGTAGATAGTCAAAATCATGAAAATGAGGATGAGTAACCTTGTAGGTTCGATTGTGAAAGTTGTCAAATTTGGCAATAAGAAGTGAGTACTCTTGAAGCCCAAGTGGACAAGGCATCACAACCTCGTGATATTTTGCTATTAATTTTCCAAAGGTTCAAAAGCCTCACAAAAATTATAATTTGATCAAGAGAGATTCAAATAGAAAAAGTAAACATCCTCATAAGTTGTTTTGTCAATATTGTTGCAAGAAAGGCATACTATTGAAAAATGAAAATTTAGGTGCTTTTTAGTGCTAAAGGCAATTTACAATGGTTTTCCAAAAGCAACAATTCTTTCACTCGCTACCAAGGATCCAAAGAGAATTGTTTACCTACCACTTTTGTTTGATTTTTGTAGGTTGAGTATATTGATGCTATGACAGGAAAATGGATTCTTGATAGTGGATGTTCAAGACACATGATGGGAGACATATCTCTATTCTCCGACTTTATGGCGAAGAATAAAGGTTTTGTATCCTATGGTGATCAAATAAAGGTGCAATACTCGGAAAAGGTAGTATATGTAATCCCTCAACTATTACTATAACAAATGTCATGTTAGTTGAAAGCCTTAGACATAGTCTTTTTAGCATTAGTCAATTATGTGACAATGGGTATAAGGTGACTTTTACCAAATATTATTGCATAATAGAACATAATGAAAATAAGTATTGTATGTTTAATCGTGTGAGGATTAATAATATCTATATGCTTGACTTAAGAGAAATTTCCTTGAATAATTCCCAATGTTTTGTTATCATGAGTGAAGGATAAGCAAACAAGAGTCTCTTTTAAATCTAAAAATGTTGTTTCAACTTCGAGACCTCTTGATCTCTTTCACATGGATTTGGTAGGACCTTCACGAACCAAAAGCATAGGTGGAAATTACTATGGTTTTGTTATTGCAGACAACTACTCAAGATTTTGTTGGACTATTTTCTTACATAGTAAAGATGAAACATTCTCGACTTTCACACGCTTCGCCAAGTTATCTCAAAATAAATTGAATTCTAAAATAGTTGTCATTCAAAGTGATCATGGAGGTGAATTTGAAAACCACCTCTTTGAAGAATATTGTGATAAATTTGGTATTGGAAACTTTTTAGCTCTTAGGACTCCATAACAAAATGGTGTTATGGAACGTAAAAATCGTATTTTAGTGGAGTTGGCAAGAACAATACTCAATGATTATGGTCTACCAAAATATTTTTGGGTCGATGCTATTAGCACGACTTGTTATATCTTGAATAGGATACTTATTCGTCCTATACTTGACAAAACTCCTTAGGAACTTTTAAAAAAGGTAGAAAAACAAATTTATCGCATCTTCAAGTCTTTGGATGTAAATTTTTTGTTTTAAATAATGGAAAATATAATCTTGGAAAATTTGACGCGAAAGCCGATGAAGGTATCTTTCTAGGATACTCACAATCTAGTAAAGCATATAAGGTTTATAACATAAGATTACTTATTGTTGTAGAGTCGGTTCATGTTACTTTTGATGAGACTTGCCCAAAAAGTATTGGGAAAGGTATTTCGTTTGATGGTGTGGGTGCATCTACAGAAGACATGCTCAAAGACACTAATAAAGGAATTGATCAACCTAAGACGACGAAAATTGAGAAGGAGGAAGATGACAACCAAGAGAAGAAGGATGATGACCAAATTCAACAAGATGATGATGGTCTTCCATTGGAGTGGAGAAACTCCAAGGATCATCCTATTGACAACATTATTGGTGACATCACCAAAGGGGTAACAACTCGCTTTAAGATAAGTAATTTTTGTTATCACCACGCGTATGTATCACAAGTTGAACCTAAAAATGCTGAGAATGCCATATTTGATGAGCATTGGCTTATGGCCATGCAAGAAGAATTGAATCAATTTGAAAGAAATGACATTTGGGACCTTGTCCCTCATCTATAAAATCATCAAATTATTGGCACTCAATGGGTATTTAGGAATAAAATTAACGAACATGGTATGATAATAAGGAATAAAACTCGTCCTATGACTCAAGGATATAACCAAGAGGAAGGCATTGATTATGAGGAGACTTATGCTTCGGTTGCCCAACTCGAGGCTATATGCCTTTTATTAGCGTATGCATGGTTTAAGCAACAATTACTTGATTTTGATATTAAAATTTCATGTATTTCTATCATGTGCGACAACACTAGTTCCATTAATTTAACCAAAAATCATGTGTTGCGTTCTTGCACTAAACATATCGAGATACGTCACCATTTCCTTCACGATCATGTTGAAAAAAAGGATGTTGTGTTTGAGCATGTTAATAGTAAAAATCAACTTGCCGATATTTTCACTAAACCTCTTGCAACTAAACCATTTATAAACTTACGTGGGGAACTAGTGATCATCGATATCTCCAATGTTGCTTAATTATATCTTGTTACTTGCACTTGATACTTTCACTCTAACTCTTTATTTGAGTATTTTACCTCATGTTAGTGCAACTTCTATTCCATCAAGAGTAAGATAATATCGTTTCAATTTCTCCTTGAAAGTAAGATTTGCCTTAATGAATTTTACTTGTTCATTTCCAAAAATGCTTGATATTTTCTCAAATGATGAAAACCATGAATTTTCATTTCCAAAAACAGTTTATTGATAACCATTATGTGTTCCCAATCTATATGCTTATAATGACTTCATGTATTAATTCTTTCACATTTGTATAAGTTTGTTCTTGTTGTGCAAGAATGTGTTTTTTAAAGATTATTTCTTGCATTTGTGTTTGAGTTAGATGTATGTTTGATATTTGCAATATGATTTTCTTGTAGTTGTTGGCTACATGGTATGACAAACATTTTCATTTTGGTTTTAGTAGTGACATGTTCTTGTGCTATGCTACGCACATGCGTGTGCGACATTGAGAGTTCCATTATATTGTGTTACATAATTGTCACGCTATAAAAGCAACTTGAAATATTTTCTCTTTCACTGCTTGTTTATTTTTTATATATTTGCATTACATTTGTAGTAATGTTGCTTGCCGATTATTTATCAATTTAGCATCATTACATGATATGTGTCACGTCTGGGATTTTAATCGAAGCACAAAGGAGATGGAAAAGAAGAGACACCGTCAATGTTGTTTATCCCAAGAGAGGGAAAGGAAACACTAAGTAAACCTAAAGGAAGGAAGGAGCATGGCCTTGTGACCAATAGAAATGGTAAGGAAGTCAGTTACATGAGGGGAAGGTATTAGCACCCCTCACATCTGTGGTACTACATAGGATCCACTCAAGTTTGTTCTAATCTAAGGGTGTGTAAAAATCTAAGTCTAAAGTTTAATTCTAAAAGGGAATACATGTAAAGTATATACAAAATGAAATTTTTTATTAGTTGTGTCTGCCTGGTTGTGAACCTTCATGCCTACGTACCCCCTCCGTGCAATGAGAGATCAAGGCACTCGTAGTTTACCTAAAAAGGTGTTTTTTTTTTGTGTGTGTTATTATGAACGATGCTAGTGAAGCATGTCCTTTTTGAAAAGGTTTTAAAAGAAAAAGCTCAAAGACAAAAAGGCTTGCATTGGTTTGTGTTTTTACCTTGAAAAAGGATTTGGTAATTCGAACCACATTAAAGTCTACGACATGAGAGACTTTGGATGGTCGAGCCAGACGTCTCGTACCTAAAGTACTCATGTAAGCTCATGGCACATGGTTCATGTCATTATTGTTAGTGTTTTGAGAAGTTTAAAAGAAAGAAAAAGAAGTTTTAGTTTTAATATGAATGCAAAAGAGAAAAACAAATCAAAAGGGGATCTCAATTAGGTTATCATGCTTGTGGACCTAAAGTTGGGATAAGAGGGAGATCTATCTAATGTTTTCATACATGGATTCTTAACCTAAGGTCTACTTAGTTCAAACTTAGAGAAGAATGAACTAAAGATCATATGGGGAATATGGCAATCTCAATAAAGAGAAGAAGAAAGAAAGTAAAACAAGCAATCAACACTTAGTAGGTAAGAGAGAAAGCATCAAAATGAGGTACTTAAATAAGATACCTAACAAACACCTACTTAGATAAGCAAGTAACACACAAACACACATACAATTAGGTAAAAACCTAAACACTAATCATGAATAGATAAAGAGATGATAAAACATCAACACCTAACAATAATATCATATTATCAAAGTAGGATAGAAAAGAGATGATAAAACATCAACACCTAACAATGATATCAAGTCATCAAAGTAGGATAGAAAAGATATGATAAAACATCAACACCTAACAATGATATCAAGTCATCAAAGTAGGATAGAAAAGAAAAAGATGGAAATTAGACAATCACTCATCACCCATGAGAAGTAAAAACTTGCTCAAGATATAAGGTACTTAGATGAGATACCTATAAGAGCCTACTTAGAAAAGCAAGCAAATAAATGAGAAGAGATGATAAGATATCACACAAAGATGATAACACCTCAAGTATTTTATGGAAAAGAAGGGGTAATATGAAGAAGAAGAGATAAACATATACATGTTATATACTTAGCATAAACCTCATGGTCAAGAAGAAGTTCAAATAGTCATTGAAAACATGGTACAAACACCAAAGCACACAAGTAAAGATCAAATGATGAAAGCGTAATTAAAGAACTATGGAATATGTGACTTGTATAGTAAGTTAACTCAATATTAGGTTCACGTGTAACAAAGTAAGAAGATGAAGCTTCATGCACAAGGAAAGTCACCTAACTGATGAATAACATCATCTAAAGATGAGTGATACTTGTCTTAAATCAAACAAAATTGAATAAGATCAAGTAAGAGTGACATGATATCTTATATGTCATAGGGAAATGGTGAATCCCTCACAAGATATCAATCATGAACTTAAAGCCTCAAGAAATGTCAACAAGATAACATACTCAAGTGTCATGATAAATTGGCAAATTATAGTCCCTTGATGCACACAATCATTGTGATCTAAATAGATAAAAGCTAATGTTCTTAGATGTTATGGAAAGTAGTCAACATCATACATTCATGGGTCATGGCACAAAAGCTCATGAAGAAATCACTAAACAATGATGCTCGTAACACAAAATAGAAAAAGAACATGGCTTCTAATATGTCACCATGTTGGTTAGCAAGTAAGTTCTTAACCAAGGATCATATAAGAAAGGTGAAATTGAGGTGAGAATAGAAGTTAAGATTTAAACTTAAGCAAAAAGATGTTGTACCATGGTCCTCTAATTGATCAATAATCATTAAGCACAAATTAGGTCAAAACTAGAGAATATGGCTCCTAACTTGTCATCGTGATGAATTGACAAAGGAATGTTAATCAAAGAATCAAAGGAGAATTGTATTATGTTATAATTCAATAAGTTATAAGTATATGTAAAGGGACTTTAACCATTTTGGATCAATTGTATTTAAATGGAAGTGTACAAAACATCCTCCTAACTATGATCACTAAAGATGGAAAACTAAACCTATAAGCAAAGAGTAAAATGTTAGAGCACTTGAATGGTTCATAGACATTAACTCAAGGATCTAAACATGTAACGACAATGATAAAAATAAGAAAGAACTTGTTTCTTTAAAGGTTGCACAAGGGCATACCTTGTATCTCAGGTAATAAGAAGCATGTTCAAGAATAACAAGGCAAATATAATTGACAAAATGAAGTCATATGATTCTCAAACCCTTAATGGTTTATCCTTGAATCCATCATCTCTCAGTTATGATCATTGGACCTCAAGAGTCCTCAAGAACAAACCACAAAACATAAGAAAGATTCAATTTAGGGTTTAAAACTTGGTCCATTAGGAGTTAACAAAATGATCATCAATAGCTAAAAAGGATCAAATAAATTGTTCCAAGCTAATGTGATGCTAAAGTGATCAAAGGATCACTAATTTCTAGAACACAACCTCAAAATAAATTCATAAGCTAGCAAATGAAAAGCAACAAGCTCAAGCAAATTTCAATAGACATTTTCATGTGAAAATTAAGTTAAAATTAGAAAGAAGACTTGTAAATTAAAAAAAAAATTATAACTTCCTTAAGGTTTCTAAAAGTCATAAACAATAGTTAAAGTTATTGGATCAACATGGAAGTGTGAACAAGATTTGCAATCATCAAGACTAGTTATCAAAGTGCTCAAACTAGACATGCATAACAAAATATTTTGAGAAAAATAGGAGATCAAAGGATAAAATTATGTACAAATCAATTTTACAATCCTAAGACATCCAAGAAACTTGAACCAATTTTCTTTGATTTTTAAAAGTGAAGGAAATGAGAGAATTAATTAGCCTATAAGCTTAAGCAAGAAAAAGGACCAAAATCAACAATAAACTTCTATAATTTTTATAATCAAGCAAAATTAATGATAAATCTTATTAAAAATCATGGAAAGTTAGTTTAACCTCAGGGAATACTAAAAATATTTTTGTTGAATTTTATCATGAGGGAAAAAATTAAAACAAAAATTAAAACAAATTATAATAAAATTGAAAGAAAAATAACAAAATTAATCAATTGATTTAATTAAAGTGCCACGAAATTTTGTAAAATAAAATGATTTTTTTATAAAATAGACTCAAAGATCTAACTGACCTTTTTTTCATAATTTTCAAATCATCAAAACTATTTAAAATAAAATCAAGAAATCAATTAAAATAAAAGAGGGAAAATTATAACAAAAATTCAAAATAATATAAAATAATGAAATGACACACAAAGTGGGACTCGGAGAATTCAAATGGACCAATCACTTTGCATCTTCTCTATTCGACTTGTTTAAACAAACCCTAATTCAGTGTGTGAACTAATATCTTTAGATCTAACTTACGCACTCGTTTATCCATGAAACTTCATGAGATCTGAAGCAAATTGTAGATATCATGGAGATCTATAACGTGATATCAAGAAAAACACAAAATTATCACGAAATCATAGAGAATTTGGATCAAACATCCACAAATTTTCATATTTTTACACAATATTTAGAACATGATGCAAGTTCAGATTCATGCAAATTTATACCTCAACCTATTGTTTAGCCAACTAACAACATCATTAACATGAACTCAACAATTAAAAACAACTGTAGACACAGGTGAAAGCATGAGAAAATAAATCCATGGAGTTTTGAAGAGTTACCTAGTGGAGTAGCTCCATTGGCTTCTTCAATTCGTGTAAGCAGGTGATAGAAACCCAAGAAATCACTTGAGCAAGCTTGAATGAGAAGAATATGCACCAAATAATCAATATCTGATGGAGAAAATATGAAACCCGATACTTGCTTCTTGAGAGAATTTTTTAGAGAACTTTGAGAGAGAGAGAGAGAGAGCTCTAGCTTCTTTTGTGTGAATTGATTGTATTATAAAATGAAGAGAGGAAGGCTTCTTTTATAGCCGTTGAGATTGAGGTTAAGCCTCTAACCACGGTTAAGCAAAGTTTGCTCAACAAGTTTGAGTAAAAAAGAGAGTCTCATGGGGCCTGCGTTTTTGTTGTAATGCCATGAGCTTATTTGCGTTTTGGTGATCAAGTAAAGAGTGGAGTGAGTGAGGCACATGTGAGGAGTGAGCTGGAAGATGAACATAGGGTGAAAAACGATTTGGAGGGAATTTTCCCTCTTCTAGCAAGGTACGAGCTCAGCATGCATGCATGGGGTTTGTATTTGTTTGGCTTATTTGGGAAAGAGATTGATGTAAGCAAAGAAAAAGGTGTGAGGTTTTATAAGTTACAAAAACTCAAATCCTGACTTGTTTATGTTGCATGCCTCGTGCTGATGAGAGTGCTTCAACCATATGCTTATATCTTCGCCATATCTCTACCATTTGAGCCCGAGTTTGGTAATTTTGAGTGTGTCAAAGATCTAGCCAGACGAGTTTGGTAATTTTGAGTGTGTCATTTCTTATTTTCTTTCTCAATATCTAAACCATTTGAAATGATCTTGTATTCTTTGAAAAGCCCAGCTAGTGGAGCATAAAATTGGTGAAGAAAGCAAAATGAAAAGAAGCTTGCATCATCTTCAAAATCAGGCATAAAAAATCTGGAAATTTGGTGATCCATAACTTAGTGAAAATTTCACTAAGTGTCAAGAATTTTATCATATGAGATGCTCATCTTAGAAAAATCACATCTCCTTCAATTTTAATCCAATGATGATGAATTGGCTATTGGAAAGATCTTTGAACAAAGAACAGCGTTGCTGAAGGGTTAAAAATGAATTGGTGCTTTAATCTTGGTGAAAAATGATCTTGAAGATGACTAATCAAGCAAAGAAAACTTGCCATATTTAGAAACTTTCAACTAACCCTAATTCCCAAATTAGGTAACTTTGTACAATTCTTGAATTTTGATGAATCCTTGGGAATTTCTTGATCAAATCTTGCATATTAACCACATTTGGCTCGATAATCACGATTTTAACCTTAAAAGTGACTAGAGTTGAATTTGTTGAATGTATGGTGGACTTTTCCCCAATTTAATTGATTTGAATTCATCTGAGCAATTGAAAACCTTTTGATAAAAATCAATGGTTAAATTTCCATCCTTAGGCACCTTATAACATATAGAGAACCATGAAATCAAGTTTTGCTCAAAAAGTCAATGGGAGATTGACTTTGATCAAAACCCTAATTTTCAAATGAAAAGATATGAGATGATTGCTTAGCTTCCAAAACCTAGTTCCTCTAAGCATGAGGGAGAATCCCTTGAACCAAGATGCCTTACATGTTGGTAGGATAATAATGCTTCACAAGTCTTGCTCTTGAAGATACCACACACTTGATTAATCACAAAAGGGCTAAAAGATCAAAGAGATTAAAGGAATTGACCAGCTTTAACACACTTGCCATTCTCAATCTTCTGATGAATCAGTGAGACAAATGAGATATCTTGAGGTATGAGAAACCCTTGTAGCTTGAGTGGCCCAAAAAGTGAGGGCATGAAACCCATCTTTGCACTGATTGTCAACATAAATAATCCTCCATAGCTTGTATAAGAACATGAGAACCAAAGATACCTTGATCCTATAAAAAATGCATGAATGTGTATGATTAAACATAAGCCATATAGCGTAAAAAAGAGGGAAAATATTGGGGTGCAACAGCTGCCCCCTATTCAATCATCTTAAACTTGATAAGTGAGAAAAAGCAACAACTTTCAAATGTTCAAGGTGGAAGAGGATTGAATACTAAAAGAACCAAAAAATTTGTGCTCTGGATAAAGCAATAAAGTATAAACAACTGGTAACTGTATATTTTTGGTATTTTCTGAAATAAAATTGTATTTTCAAGTATCGAGAGTAAAGGAGGGGAAGACTAGTGGATACTAGACCTTACCAAAGAGTGTCAATAGAAACTTGACTCAAAAGATATGCCAAATAGAAATTGGAAATAAAAAAAAGGTAGGTAGACCAATAGAAATTGGATTTGAAAAGGTAGACCAATAGAAATTGGAACTAACCCAAGATGACTAGTGGAAACTAGACTTCATAAGGTGATGCGTGAGGAACCAACTAGTTCGCAAACAACCAAAATGCATAGAAACTCAACACAAGATAGGACTAGTAGAAACTAGACTCTTAGGATAACAATAGACATTCTATATGACGGGTAATCTGGTCTCGATCAACAAGGGAGTGTAAAAACATAACCAAAACCATTTGCACGCTAGCTGAACGCTGGTGAGATTGAGGAAAGGTAATGAGTGGAGACTCAGCCTTTAGGGAGTACTATAAAGAATGCGCTAGATATAAATTAGTGTGCAAACAAGGTAATGAGATAAAAACTCGACCTAAGAGGAACTAGTAGAGACTAGACTCTGAAAAAGTACTCAATAGAACAACAATAAAAATTGGGTCCTATAGCAAGGTGATTAGAAAGTGCGCGTATTTCAAAAAGACACCTGCTGGTCTCAAGCGAGGATAGACATTAGGTACTGAAATAATCCAAGGTGTATATAAGACACATATAACGAGTAGAGACTCGGCTCAAGAAGACTAGTAGTAGAGACTAGTCCAAAAATGAGACATAAAAAACTAGTAAAAACTCGACTCAAGAAGGATAACGGTAGAAGCTAGTCTAAAGATGAGGACCTGGATAAAACCAACTAGCACACATAGGTAACTAGTAGACACTCGACCTAAGGGGAGCTAGTAAAAACTAAGCTCAAAACGAATATCAGGGTAGAACTGGATTCGAAAGGTACACCAATAGAAATTGAAATGAACCAACATGGGTAGTAGAGACTAAACCTGAGAAAAATTGTGCCAAGGAAGAACTAGACCATTACCAAAAATAACGAGTAGACACTCGACCACTACTCATTTAGAGGATGCGATGTGATGATGTATGATTCTGCTGGAGAAAAGAAGATACAAGGAACCGCTTGAAATATGCCCTTGAAAAGATGAAACTCTATGTGGAATAGCAAAATGAGTAACTTGTAAATACGGGCCACAAACTCTAAGGGGAGTTGCAAAAATAAATTGCAAACTCTACTAGAGAAGATCAGACATAAACAATAAATTATAAGAAGGGGCACCAAATGAAGATTGGAGGTTGCTGAAGAAGACACCAATAATATGGGGCTTGTAGGGAATTAAAATTCACCCCTGACTTCTTAGGGAATGATTTGTCAACCTCTCGCCTGAAGATGACAAAAACTTGTACTGTTGGGGATATGAGGATCCAAGTTAGAAAAAAAAATTTATGCACAAAACTCTTGCTAGAGATGACGTAATCTTTGCATAAGAAAACTCAACCAAACATGCTACTATTGGAGATATGAGAATCTTTGAACAACAAATATTGATAGCAACTCGGATGGGGAGTAAGAAAGATCTTCAACAAGAACGAACTCTGCCAAGAATATGAGAAACATCAAGTAAGAAGCCATAACAACATATTCCTCTAGGGATATGAAACTTATCAGCATCTAGGATAAAACTCTATTAGGGAAAAGGGAGAATCCTTGAATAAGAACTTTCAATGAAACGAATCAACTAGGGAAATGATAGTTCCTGAGTAAGAGATCTCAATAAGGAAACTCCATTGAGGAAATGAGAGATCCTGAGCAAGAGATCTCAGAAAGTAGGCTCTTCTGAGAAGTGAGATAATCTTTAATACGACTTAGCTGGGAAAAATGAACAATTCTCAAATAGACTTGTCTGGTGGATGAGAAAAGATTCTCAGCATAAGGAGTCTAAAAAATAAGCTTTTGTTGGGGAGATGAGAGAAAATTATTGGATAATAAAATCTTCGTGAAGCGACTCGTCGGAGAATAAGAGAATTCTCAACCGGAACTCTCGGCTGGGGAATGAGAAATATCTGCTTTAGGGAATATACACTCTCTAATGAGCACAACATCACATATTTGTTGGGGGTGTAGACTTTCTTTCAAGAAATCTCACCAATCATAAAATATCAGATAAGGATTCTTCGCTTGGCGATGCTGGGGAGAAGAGAAGTTCAAGTATTATTCGAAAATCATCCAAGAATTCTAGTCAATCAAACTCTCTACTTGGGGAGATTTACTAGGGAGAAGTAGAAACTTCAGTGCTGCTGGAGAAACAACCCAAGTTGGGTATACCGTAGTCATCTTGAAAGATATTGTTCTAGTATTGGCAAATTACACACAAGAGAGTGAATGACAGTTCCTACAAAACAAATCACACCAAATGTGCCCCATGTATAGCATGACGACTTTGTCTACCAACCAAACTACAAATAACTTAAGAGTAACATTTGTAATTTATTTATTATGTTGCATAAAGCCACCAAATTTTCAAATGCAAATGTTTGTAAAATAGGTATCGGAAGTTTTTGCAAACAAAACAGTAAAAGAAAAAAAAGCAAGCTTTTTGGATGAAAAAGAAATATTTTATTGATTTAAATTGGCTTGTAAATAGGCATTTACATCAGGAAGCAATTCCTAGAAAGAAGTAATTGCAAAAGAAAAATAAATGAGTGTAACAAAAACGGAAATGTGAAAATGGACATCCATCAGGTTCTGATTTTACTCTTATGACCTCGAAGCTCTCATCACTTTGCTTTCTGAAGAAGATTATTTCATTGATTCCTACCCTTCGGGGTGACCAATTGTAGTAGTACATGAAATCAAAGATTTGACGCTAGACGTAGTCATTCGCTTTAAATCCCTAATTTTTCCATGGATCACCCTTTCGGGTTTTCAGTCCACCGGGATACCCTTTTTTGCCTAAGCCTCCCTTTCGGGTTTTCAAATTAGCGGGTGTACTTATTTTTCTTTTTCATTATTTTCACTTCTTCTTTTTTTGACTACGTTTGCATTCACAAGGAGTGGAAAGTCTTAACCATCTATAGTTATAAGCATAATGGCGAAGAATACTTTCTTTACAACAAATGGCCCTTCATAAGTTGGAGTCCACTTGCCCCTGGGATCTCCTTGAGGAAGAATATTTTTTTCCAGAACAAGGTCACCATCTTGATAGTTCTAAGGATGCACCCTTTTGTCAAATGCTCTTCGCGTCTTCTTTTGGTACACCTGACCAAGACAAATAACCTCTAGTCTTTTCTCATTGATGAGGTTCAACTGATCCAACCGATTCTGCACCCATTCAGCTTCATCAAGCTCAACATCTTTCATAATCCTTAGAGAAGGAATCTCAACTTCCACAGGCAAGATTGCTTCCATTCCATAATCAAGTGAGAACAGGGTTGCCCCAGTCGAAGTACGTACTGAAGTACAATAGCCATACAAAGCAAAATTCAACATCTCATGCCAATCCTTATAGGTTACCACCATCTTTTGCATAATCTTGATATTTTTATTAGCCGCTTCAACAGCGTCATTCGTCTTCGGACGATACAGAGAAGAATTGTGATGTTTGATCTTGTAGGTTTCACCGAGTTCTTTCATCAGCTTGTTATTGAGATTAGATTCATTATCGGTAATGATCTTTTCAGGAATCCCATAACGACATATTGTGTTATGCTTGATAAAACGAGCAACCACTTTCTTGGTAACATTTGCATAAGATACAGCTTCGACCCACTTGGTGAAGTAATCTATGGAAAACAGAATGAAATAATGATCATTGGAAGCAGTCGGCTCAATACGACCAATCATATCGATGCCCACATTGAAAAAGGCCATGGAGAGGTCAATACGTTCAAAGGAACGAAAGGAACAAGCACTTTGTCAGCATAGTCTAGAATTTGTAACAAATTCTGGCATGGTTGTAGCAATCATTTTCCATGGTGGACCAATAGTAACCACCTCACAAAGTGGACCAATAGCAATCATTTTCCATTGGAATGAGTCCCAAAGGAACCTTCATGCATTTCTTTAATGATCTTTGCTGCTTCATTCTTGTCTACACATCTGAGCAATATACCATCATGATTTCTTTTATACAACATACCATTGCTGAGGAAAAACTTGGCTGACAACCTGCTTAGAAACTTCTTATCTGTAATGAATGCATCTTCAGGATACTCTTGAGCCTCAAGGTACCTCTTGATATCATAAAACCGTGGATTATCATCCAATTCCACTTCAGCTTCATAGAAAAATGATGGCTTATTCAACCTCATGATAGAGACCGAAGGCGCTTCATTAGCTCACTTTACTTTAAACATGGATGACGGGGTAGCCAAAGCATCTACGAGATTATTTTCTTCCCTCGAGATGTGCTCAAACGTGATCTCCTCGAAGTACAAAATCAACTTCATAACATGCTCTCTGTAGGGAATCCGATTTTTGTGATGAGTTTCTCAATCTCCATTAATCTGGCTAATCACGAGAGTTGAGCTCCATAAACTTTCAAAAACTTGATTCGCAAATATATTGCAGTTTCAATCCCATAAATACAAGCTTCATATTCTTCCATGTTATTGGTGCAATCAAAACAAATTCTGGTTGTGAAAGGAATAAGAAAACCTACTGGAGAAGTAATGACAACTCCAACACCATTTCCCATAGCATTTGAGGCACCAACAAACACGAGTGTCCATCGTGATTTTGGTTTGGGTCCTTTTTCTGGGCCAAGAATGTTACAATCCCTAATATACGATGTCTTCAATTAAAAATTCAAATATATTAGTTATAATCATCCATGAGTTGATGAGCAAGATAGTACGCCAATACACTACCTTTGATGGCTTTCTGGGTAGTATACTGAATATCATATTTAGTCAAAATCATCGGCCAATGGGCTACCCTTCTTGAGAGAGCTGGCTTCTCAAAGATATACTTGATTGGATCCATCTTGGATATCAAGTAAGTGGTATGTGTCAACATATACCGCCTTAGGCGCTTGGCAGCCCATGTAAGTGCACAACATGTATTTTCAAGCAAAAAGTACCTTGAATAGCACTCTGTAAACTTGCTCAAGTAATAGATGGCTTGTTCTTTATTTCCCGTCTCGTCATGTTGACCGAGCACACAACCCATGGAATTTTCTAGAACTGTTACATACATGATTAACGGCCTTCCCTCTACTAGAGGCATAAGGATCAGAGGTTCTTGCGGATATTCTTTTACTCTATTGAGTGCTCTTTGACAGTTGTCATTCCACCTGACTGTCTGATCTTTTCTTAACAACTTTAATATTGGTTCACATGTGGCTGTGAGATGAGAGATAAATCTAGAAATGCAGTTCAATCTCCCCAAGAAACCATAGACTTCTTTTTTTGTTCTCAGTTCAGGCATTTCTTGAATTGCTTTTATTTTAGCAGGATAAACCTTGATACCTTTTTCGCTTACGATAAAGCCCAAAAGCTTGCCTGATCTCACCCCAAAGGTGCACTTATTCGGATTCAACCTCTGTCTAAACTTTCTCAGTCTTTCAAATAACTTCTATAAATTAACCAGATGTTCTTCCTGTGTCTTGAGATTTGGCAATAATATCATCGACATATACTTCAATCTCTTTGTGAATCATGACATGAAATAGAGTAACCATAGCACACTGATACGTTGCCCATGCATTCTTCAAACCAAAGGGCATCACATTATAGCAGAAAGTTCCCCATGGTGTAATAAATGTCATTTTCTCCATGTCTTCTGGTGCCATCTTGATTTGATTGAAACCAGAAAAGCCATCCATGAAGGAAAACACTTTTGATTGAGCAATATTGTCCACCAAAATATTAATATGTGGAAGCGGGAAATCATCTTTAGGGCTTGCTATGTTCAAGTCCCTATAATCAACACACATTTTTACCTTCCCATATTTCTTTGGTACCAACACAATATTTGTGATCTATGGTGGATAAGAGATAACTTTCAAGAAACCCGCATCAAACTATTTTTGAACCTCTTCTTTAATATTCTTGGACATCTCTAGATGAGTTCTTCAAAGCTTCTGTTTGATCGAAGGACAATCTTCTCTAAGAGGTAACTTGTGCACAACAATATTTGTATCCAAACCATTCATGTCTTCATAGGACCAACAAAGATATCAATGTACTCTCAAAGCATTTCAATCAATCTTCACTTCACACTTTCTTCTAAAACGGCCCCTATCTTGACCTCTTTCTTGACCTCTTCGATACCCAATCTCCCTCCACCTTCTTCTTTGACTTGGTAGATCGGATTGTCAAAGTCATAATGAGCGATATCATAACCATTATTAATGGAATCCAGGGTGGATATGCATCTGCATGAGTGATATTTTTTATGTTTTAGTGATAGTGTGTGAAAAAGAAAACATTGCCATTTAAGTAAAGGATTAAAATAAAAGCAGAAAGAAAGAGAACAAAATATTTGAATGCAAAAATATCATTTTTTTAATGATAAACTTTTGAAAGAAAACATGATCGCACTACACAAAGATTCACTATGCCTTGGGAAGAGTTTAGAATTATGACATGATTAAAAGAAAACAAGAAAATTATTACTGAGCGAGTGTAACTTGGATGACGTCCTCAGAAGTCCGATTGTTAACCTCTTGACCTGGAAGACGGGCGGATCCAATCATCAATGTTGTAGACGTTGTCTCCATCATCACCAATTGCATTGGTGCAACCATCTTGAACAAAACCAGAACTGGAGAGCTTCACAAGAGTAGACAAACTTGGAGCTCTAGGAGCTGCACTCTGCTTACCGGGATTAAAACCCAAACCGAACTTGTTGAACTTAGGAATGACATCTACAACTTGACCCCAACCTTCAGGGTGACCAGCCTCGACCAATGCTCTAGCATCCTTTAAATAAGACATAGAAGTCTCAGGTTTCCTCCTCTGCTCAGATAAAGGGATATTGATGGTCTGCACTGCTTCGAAAGCTTGGAAAGGAGTTTCATGTACTTCTTCCTCAACTTCAACGTAATGGAATGAATTCAGATGACTCACAATGTACTCTTCTTCACCATAAATAATGATTAACTTACCATCCACAGGGTACTTGAGCTTCTGATGAAGAGTGGAAGTGATTGTCCCTACTTTATGAATCCATGGACGTCCCAACAACTAACAGTATGTCGGCTGTCTGTCCATTACATAAAATGTAGAAGTGAAAATCCGGGGCCAACTTTGATGGGTAAGTCAATTTCACCAAATACTGATCGTCAGGATCCATCAAAAGCTTTCACCACCAAATCACTAGGACACAATTCTACCAGAGTAATCAATCTTCATTAGTGTGGACTATGGCAATACGTTCAACGATGACCCATGTCCACCAACACACGAGATAAAGTTGTACCCTTTCACTCCATGGAGATATGCAATGTTTTGTTATGGTTGTGCCTCTCAAGAGGGAATTCAAAGTCAGTAAAGCCCAAACCATTCTCGGCTGATATATTGGCACAAACTATTTCAAATTGGCCAACCGTTATTTCCTGTGGCATGAAAGAATTTTTCAACAGCTTCATCGAGGTGTTTCTATGAGCCTCAGAATATATCAACAGAGATAAGATAGACATCTTAGATGGTGTTTGACTCAGCTGGTCTATGATGTTCTAATCACTCTTTCTAATTATCCTCATTAACTTTTCAACTTCATCGGGAACTGAAGAAGTCCTAGGCACAACATTTAGTTTAGGCACACTAGCCTGCATAGGTTTTTGGTTATCAATCGTCACTTGTTTTCCTTTGGTTCTTGCCAAGGCATCAACAACATCTTGCATATTGTGAGGACCAAACACCCTTCCACTTCTTGTTATACAGCTAATACCGGAAAAGTTATCAACATTTGCATTGTTATATCCTCAATAGGCTCCTTCTCTAAAGTACTTTCCACCTTCTTTACCCCATGGTAATAGACATCGGCACCATAATGCGATGGAACAACCTTTTCACTGGTATAAGGCATTGGACCAGGTAATGTAATTGTTAAAGGAATTATTCTGGCAAGAGCAGGAATGCTCACTGGAGTGTATGGGATAGAAATCACCGCAATATCCTTCTTAGTAACCTTTTGTACTTAGAAATTCTTTCAAACTACAAAGAACCATCATCAATCAAACTTTGAATACAAGCTTTCAAATCAACACAAACCTCTGGCTAATATTTGCACTTACAACAATTAGGAACACAACCTGGGAAAATATTATTATCAATAAGATATCTCTTGACAAATGGAAATAGAGTAGTCAACAAATCCACGTCTATGATCAAGTTCAACACTTCACCATTATCAACAATAGCATTAACAATTGGCCTCCATGAGGTGGCATAGGATGTTGGATAACATTAGGACCATTGTTGGGAGTAAAATGAATAACTTTAGCGTCCAACAAGTCTTCTATCTTACACTTTAATGCATAACAATTCTCTATATCGTGGACTATGCCACCAGAACGAAATTCACATCTTGCATTGGCATCATAGTTGGTTGGGAGCCTCTCTGGAGGAGCTGTCATGTTTCTCAGATTGACCAACTTCAGCTTGAGAAAATGTAGAAGTGCTTCAGAATAACTCATAGGCAAGGGATCAAATCTCCCTGGCTGTCTCTATTGCTAATTGTTGTTATTTTGACCGGGAGCGTTTTGTTGTCTTTATTGTTGAGGACGTTGTAGTTGAGGAGCATTAAATAGAATAGAAATAACATTGACTTGTTGATGTTGGTGGTTTCTCTCTCTTCCCCTCTGGGAATAAACAACACTGGTTTCACCCTCTTGCTTCTCAGGGTATGCAACAAATGGTCTTTTGTTGTTTCCACCAGAACAACCACTAGAATTTCCAACTTGAATTCTGCCCATTTTAAGACCAACCTCAACCTTTTCTCATTCCATCACTAACTCTGAGAAGCCAACAAAAGTACTTCCTATCATATGATTATCATAAGATCCTTACAGAGTACTCATAAACATGTCAATATGTTATCTCTCCATCAGTGGAGGTTGAAATCTCTAGCAGCTAACTCATACCATTTTTGGGCGCATTCTGTAAAAGATTCATTTGGAACCTGGGCCAAATTCTGTAATTGAGTGCAGTTGGGCGCCATATCAATATTGTATTAGTAGTTCCTAACAAAAGCCTTTGCCAAGTCCCTCCAGCTTCGAATGTGCGACCTTTCTAGCTTCATGTACCACTCGAATGATGCCCCATATAGGCTATCTTGGAAGTAATGAATTAACAGCCATTCATCTTCAATTTGTACTGACATCTTGCGGTAATATGCCTTTGCATGAGTTCTTGGACTAGTAAGACCATTGTACCTCCCAAACACATGAGGTTTGAATTTCTGAGGGACCCTCACTCCAGGTACCAACCCCAAATAATTAACATCCATTCCCAGGACACCTTTCCCTTCAACAGCCTTCAGACGCTCCTCGAGCATACAAAACTTCTTGTCCTTAACAAGGAAGCCTGGATCAGAGTTATGCATAAAGTACTGGTCTTTATTGTTGTCATAGTCAAAATCATGCATCTGATGATTCCTTATGTTATGATTACCCCCTTTATCCAACAAGAAGATGAGATCCAGGCGGTGGTGGAAAATGACCGTGGTTATGATGGAATGGATTGTAGGGACATTGGCCAAACTGCTCATGCACATTCTCCTGGTGGTTATTCCTAATCCCAAGAGAAATGTCTTCATACAACCCTTGATTCCCATGCTCATTCTGGTTCCTTCGAGGGTTCTCAACAAGAGCCCTTAGATCATCCTATCTCTTATTCACATTAGTAATCACCTCCATGAATTGGGCCATTTGGTTGGCCATCTGGGTCCTCATTTCAACTAACTCTGCTAGAACTTGCTCCATCTGGTGTTTTTGGTTACCTCTGGTTGAGTAGTGGTGAGTAGTTGTCTTTGTGAACTCTGATAAGAAAAGCAGAACCAAGAGATAAGAATATCGGCCAAACAACTTGTAATGCATGAGATACATGCTATGTTTGTCATCTCCAGCGTATTCAAGAGTTTTGTCAACCATAAAAAATAACAAACAACATGATAAAAGAGATAAGCAATAAACAAAAGGAGATATAGTGACAAAAACTGCTTTTAATTCATAACAAGAAACTTCGAATCAAATGTGTTCATACAAAAAGTAGTCATAGTACGACATAAGAAATAAAGATCCCAACCAACAAGCCTGGTGGTGATCATACAATAAAAAGGAAAACAACAATCATAGGGGGGAATCCCTCATCTCTATATAGTACAAAGACCCTCGTTTTTTGAAGTAGTCTGCACTCCATTCCTTGGTCTCTTTGAACAACTTTTTATATTCTCTCGATTGCATCCTCTAGTAAAGCTTTCAATCACTACATCTTTTTTGTACATATGGGGCTCAAGATATTGGCATTACTCGAGCAACCTTTCACATTCATTGCATTCTGGAAGTGGAATGGGTACATGTGCATTCTCCATTTCTTCTAATTGGGCTCAGAGTCTTGCATTCTCTTCCATTACTCAGGTCATCTAAGCTTCCTTTGTATGCCTTTGGTCTTTATCCAGCCTGGTATTTGAGTTGTCTTTCTAGCTCTTTAACCTTTTATTTGTACTTGTTTCAAGATACCTGGAGCTTTACACACTCTTGGCGCTTCTTCTCAGCACCTTCAAGGGTTTTCTTGTAATCTTCTGCAGAAACAGAAGCATCTTCTTTGCTACCTTCCACTCTAGGCCTATTTCTAACTCATGCAACTCCAGAAGTACTTGTTCCTTCATACCCTTTAAGCTTGTGAGCCAACTCTTTCTTTTCTTCTTTTAGGAAATATAACTCAATTACTTTGGCTTCATTATCGATGCAGAGTGTAATATGGTGGGAGAACTAACTTGGTTGTTTTGCGTTTGATCGCAATTGCTGCGGATAGCAAGAATGCCACCGACTTTTCTTTTATCCAATAAGGAAAGGGTGAAAAGAACAGGAAAGAAATTTGAGATATTTTCTTGAGTTCGAGGGATAGGTTATGAAAAGGGAAGGTGTTAGCACCCTTTTCATCAGTAGTTATCTACAGGCTCTTAGTTGCTTGCTAGATCACTTTTGAAATTGCTTTGTTTGAAATGTGTTTGTGGTGGGTTTTGAAAGTATTTTTGAAAAGCGCCTTCGTTTAGGCAAACTTTGTGATGATTCTTGTCTCTATAAGAATGCATACAAAGTGTTGGACTTTTTGAAAATATTTCATGTTTTTGAAAGTGTTTAGTGTGTTTGACAATATATTTTATTTTTAAGATGGATTGTGAGCAAGGAACTAAGAACGTTCTACCTACTCAAAAGTATTTTGTTCATTTCTCTCTTCCTTTGACATTGCTATCTCACCGTTGATTGGTAAGTAACCTTATCTTTGGATGTAAAGGGACGGGCGTGGGTCATCGTATAGTATAAAGATGCAATGTTGCGAGATACCTTAGCATATTTCTTAAGGGTATAAGATAATTTGTAAGGCAACATTTGAACTGTCATCGAGGGACTATGATCTTGTATTTTTTATTGTTCTTTCCTAAGGCATCTCACATGCATAACATGACCATTTTTAAGGCAACAAAGTGGAGTAGACCCTAGAGGTGCAAAGTGCGCAAGTGTCTGTATTTCATGCTTGGTTTATCTTGGATTAGGATTTTCTAAGCATTGATTTTATCTTTCCGTAGAAATCCTAAATTAACTAGCATTTATATGAAAGCAATAAATTACGGAAAGTAAATATCCTATGTTATTACATCTTTTTTGGGGGATGGGGTGTACAAATTTATAAATGGGATTGCAAGAAATTAAAACTAATTATCTATTACAACCATATTGAACTTTGAATAATTTACAAGAATTGAAATGTATATAATGTACAAGACATGAATGAAAAGAAAATGAATTTGTTTTGATTTTGTTTAAGAAAATATTTTAACCTAATTTTCTAAAAGAAGATAAATAGTTAGAAGTAAGAAAATTAAACTAAGTTAATTTTAATTTAAGCAAAGAAAATGAACTAAATCTAAGTTTAAGTTAAAGAAAAGAAACTAAATAGGAAAATGTTTTTGGTCTTTTTATTTTGCAAAGTTAAATAAAAATAAACTAAATGATTTAAATATTTAATATAATATATTTTTGGTATTTTTGATTAATAAAAATAGTAGTAATGATAATAAGAAAGAAAATAAAATAAAAATATAAAATTAAAGTAAAGGGGGGGGGGGGGGGGGGTTCAGAAAGTGGAAAGGATGTTTGTAAGTAAAATTGGTTTCTGTTTGGTTTAGGCCCAAATGTATTTTTGTGATCAGAATCAGAAAGAAAATAACAAGGTTATGCTAGGTTGCGTGATGAAAAAAAAAGGATGGGGGTGTTGTTGGAAGTTGTTGTACCCCAAAATTTTCCCTCTCATTTTTACTCAAGACATGCTCCTAGAGGTCCTTAATTGCTCAAGGTTGACCAAGAATTGATTAGACAAATTCTCCTCATAAGCAAAGAACTTCCAACTAGGGTTTCATTTTTCCCCAAGATGTTTGAGCTCCAAAGGTCTTGAATGTTTTCCATTGTCCTAATATGCCTTAAAGATTGTCCATGACAAATTTCATGCCTTACACTACAAGTTTGTTCAGTCAACTGCTCAAGTGTTTGAAAATCAACTGTGCTAGATCAAAAGTCAACTGAACTTTGACCAAACATAACTTTCACATACTTCATCCATTTTTCCCCAACCAAAGCTCATTCTGAAGAGAATCCAGTTCCCTACAACTTCTCTTCTATCCTAATGTTCAAGAAATACATCATTTGGAAGATACAAGATCATACATTATAGCTTCCAATACAGAGGGAGGCTACCACAGCTTCTTGAAAGTGGTTCAAATTCAAAATAAATGTTCAAGGCAAGAAAATTACAGGATGAGTCGACACATACCCACATGAGTCGACTTATTATAGTGACAAAACAGGGTATGAGTTGACACATGGCCTTATGCATCGACTCATATTGGTATCCATCCCCAAAACAGAAAGATGAAGGGTGCATGAGTCGACACGGTCGATGCAAATAGGGTAAGAGTCGACACGAAGCCTTATGTGTCGATACATATTATTATCCAGGATCCAAAACAGAGGGAGGAAAAGTACATGAGTCGACATATCTCATTATGCATCGACTCATGCTGAGCTGATTTTGGTTTTACAGGAGCAAGAAAGAATTATATGTCGATACATAGCAGCATTGTGTCGATACATAATAGTTCAAAATGCACCTTTTCTTCCTGTTTACACTGCCTTTACAATTTTCATGGATTGGCTTCATTATTGTCCAACCATTCAATGTGGGCTGATGTTTGGATTTGTTTCAAGGCCCAATTTTCATGCAGGATACATTAGAGAGGACCAGGTTCATGCAAAGACAAAAATGGAAAAGAGAATCATCCAAAATGGCATGTTTTCTTCATTTTTGGCAATTTTTCAAAATAAGGATCATGGCTTTATCATGGCCTTTATGCTACATATTCTTTCCATGTTTCCTTTCCGTCTCCACCTCCTCTATATATACATCACTTCCACAAGTCTAAGGGATGCATATACACAGCCTGAAAAAATTCCATAAATCTTCCAAAAGAATCTCCAAAATCGTGAAAATCCCAGACCATATTTCCAAGCTTCCCCGTGCTAAACAAACCTCACCATTCCATCCTTGAGGTTCCCAGGAAACCATACCATCTCTTATCCATGCCTGAAGAGCCTTGAGATTAGCCAACCGGATCTCCACTTTGGTAAAATTTTCATGATCTGAATCTTTCAATACATGCAATATAAATGATTCTAATTCACATTTTCATATTTATATCATCATTTTGCTTGCTTCTAACGTATTACATGAAAGGATAGGGACTCAAACAAGGATTTTCCATGTTTAGGGCATAATCCGGATCTTGATGTAAACTGAATAATCCAGGCATGATTTGTTAAAACTAAGGACAAAATTGAGTTTAGGAGGCGGTTTTATGTGGGATAGGCCTTTGATTTTGGGTTTAAAGCCTTTAAAATCATGAATCTCCTTTTCGTATGCCCGGGGAAGATGACCGGAGGTCTCTTCTAACGCCGTTGATTTGTCGACTCCGTTTGGGAGCAGGCGTGGCAGTTTTATGTTACTTGATTGGTTCTTTTGAATTTCATAACGCATGCATTTTAATTCTAAGTATTCTGACCCATTTTCATATATAATATTTTGGTTTTATTTGTATTAACAATTGACAAGATGGCTCAGTTGGTGAAGGGAACGAGTGTGAAAGGGTGAGACCTGGGTTTGATACCCAGGTCTGGATTTTGATTTTTCTAATAAAACTCTTGCAGATCCAGCACAATACTCCTCAACATGCCTATCATACACCCTTCAATTCCCAACATTAGCAATTCCCAGCATTATATCTGTACAGATCGGATCCAAGGCGCCTCAACCTGTAACACACGATGCACTTCCTGAAGTTCACCATAGAGGATCCAGCGCAATTGTTGGGCTGGATTGGTTTGGGCCAAATGAAGTTTCAAAACACACCCTCCCTATTTACTAATCAGCATCTGGCCCATTTTACTTTTTATTTATTTTTAGTTTATTAATTTCAGAAATCATTTTTTTTATTTAATTAAAAATCACAAAAAAACTTAGGATTAGTTTTTTTAATATAATTAATTTCTGAAATTAATTAATTAATTAAATTTAACATTTTTTTAAAGCAAAAATAAGCTAGAAGGGGTTTAATTTATGTTTAAATTATTTTCTCAAATAAAAAAAAGACAGCAAAAAGATTTTCTTTTACTTAGAATTTTTTAGGGTTTTAGGCATTTCTTTCGACTCACGCGCATTATTTATTTTCTATGTTTTATTTTTCCAAATTATTGTAACTGTTTCCTGGTTTGTAATAGCTTTAATTAGGGTTTAAATTTCCGTATCTAATTATGTAACTGCCCCGAAGCCTTGTAATAGCTTAGGATTTTTATTTTCCACAATTTACTTACTGCACCCTACTAAACTACTTAGATATATGGCTAATAAGATTATATCGAAAGACCAATAAACTAATTGAACATAGCATAACCTAATTCGAAGATAATATATCTGAATCAAGTACGCAATTGCACATGCGCACCTCTAGGGTACCCCACTTTGGTTGCCTTCATAAAAATAGTCATGTCCCTCGAAACGGGGACGCTTTAGCAAAGACCCATAAATCAAAAGATCATAGTCCCTCGATGACCCTACAGTTGCCTTTCGATAAATGATCTCGTCCCTTGAACAAAATTACTAAAGTGTCTCCATATGTTGCCTTTATGACTGTACGTCCCTTCGAATGTCCCTCATACATCCAATAATAGGGCTACCTACTCACCAATAGTAGGATAAAACTGTCTAAAGGATAGGAGGAAAAGAATGACCTTTTCGAGTACAAGTAGATAGTTGTTAGATGCTTGCTTAAAACAAACTTTTACACCTACACGAAAATTTTTCAAAAACACTTTCAAAAAAACATTTGCTTTATCAACACTCTTGAGGACTGATACAAGAGTTATCATAAAGTAAATCGCCGCACTAAGGCATTTTCAAAACTACTTTTTTCAAAGCACAAGGTATTTTAGAAATGAGCTAAGAATCTAAGAGCCCGTAGATAACTACAGATTGAAAGGGTGCTAACACCTTCCCTTTCCATAATCTACCCCCTTACTCAAATGATCTTGAAAGGTATTTTTCTGTTCTTTTCACCCTTTCCTTTGTTGGATAAAAATGCTTACCACAACATTTGGGAACACAAACGCAAAACCAGTATAACAGTCGGTTCTGCCACCGTATCACAGAACTGGCGACTCTGTTGGGGAATCCATAAAAAGTGGGGTTACCTTAGAGCTTAGGTCATATTTAATTTGCTTCCCTTGTATGCTTTGTTTACTTTATATTAAAGGTTTTTGCTTGGATTTACTTGTAAAGATCCTACACCCAGATCTGGGGCACCTTTTAGGTAAGTAGCAATAGATCATGGGGGTTGTGTAGGGTATACCGACACGGTTGAAGCGATAGCTACATTGATGTGACACTTTGGTTGGTACCGGTAGCCCTTGAGTAGTCAAGGAGAATACGAGGCCGTTGCATGGTGTCATGAAGCATCAACTGACCTTAGAACCTTTAATTGAACAACTTGGCCATTAGGAAGTAGTGACATTGTCGTCTTTGGTGTAGTCCTAAGTCGGTTGATACTCGATACTACACTCATTGAGATTTGACTCCCGAGTTTTGTTTGGTGGCAAGTCAGTTGTCGATCAGAACGAAACTTGTGGGAAAAATCAGTGATATTGAGATTCCCTAGAACCCGGTTACTATTGATAGGACAGGTTGAACCAACTATACTTCAAGAGGGTACTTACCTATGGAATCCATGCAAGCCTAAACCTAAGGATCTGTTTGTGTGATTCTATATATATCTGTTTGTACATAACATCATAACATCATAACATAGCATATCATACTAACCATTTCAAGGACTTTTTGGACTTATCTTTGTGTCTGTTCTGTAGGACATGGCTCCCGTTCGCAGAAGTACTATCCAGGTCAACCTTGTAAGAGTACCTCCTCAACTAAAGGAATTAGCATCAAGGGTTCCTGAGATCTCTCCATTCACTGAAAGACATGGTCGACTTCTCAATCTGGTCACCTCAAGCCCTAATGAAGAAATGTTGAAGGTGCTCTTTCAGTTCTTCGACCCTTTACATCACTGCTTCATTTTTCCTGATTACCAATTGGTGCCTACTATAGAGGAGTTTTCTCAGCTATTGGGGGTACCCATCCTTAATCAATTACCATTCAATGGTATGGAAAAGGACCCAAAACTTGAGGAGATTTCTCAAGCTCTGTCTTTACAATGGTCAGATGTCGTGGAAAATTAGGAAATTAGAAGAGGCGTCAAAGGTTTTCTAGCTAAGTTTCTATTTGAGAAGGCTCACCATTTTTGGGATACCCTAGATTTACAAGCTTTTGAATAAGTGTTGGCCCTTCTCATCTATGGGATGGTACTATTTCCTAATCCAGACCAACTCATTGATGTGAACGCGGTCAAGGTTTTTCTGTCTCACAATCATGTGCCTACTTTACTTGGAGACATTCTACACTCTCTGCATACCCGCACTGTAAAGAGAAGAGGAAATCTTATGTGTTGCACTCCTTTGTTGGCTAGGTTGTTTATTTCATACCTACCTCGATCTGTTTTGAAGAATGAGCAGGGCATGAGATGGTCTAATAGGTTGATGTACCTCACATATTCGGATATTCATTGGTGTCCTCGATCCTTAGAGAATGTTACCATCATCGATCATTGTGGGAAATTCCATAATGTCCCTCTCCTAGGCATTAGGGAAGGAATCACTTATAATCCTTGTTCGGCGTTGCGATAGTTTGGGTATGCTAGGAGGGATGGTCCTCATGATGTATTGGTTCAAGGCATTATGTTCAACTATGAGGATGATGTTCAAGGTTACCGTCAAAGGTTCATACGAGCTTAGGGCATGGTAAACAAAGTGGATAACAAGACATTGGATCACCTTACAACCAATCTTCAGTATCAACTATCGAGCTTAAGTGGTACTAATCAATCTAGTCAGCTTTAGACAAGCAGCGAAAGAGACGAGACAGCCAAAGGCATAAAGACAAAAGCAGAATGGGAACCCAATGGGATTATTTCACATAACTTTTTTTTGTATACTATTTTTGTATAGTTTCCATTCTTACGACGAAATTCTCTTACTAGGATGTTCGTCTCCTTGTACAAAAATGCTTATTCAAGTTAATACAAAGCTATTCCTTTGAAAGTGCAAAACTTTTGTTTTTATTTTTCTATTTTGTGTGCGAAAAGGTCCAGTGATTATTTTTGAACATATGCATTTGAATGTGATTACTGCTTACAAATATACACCTAAAAATAAAAAGATAATTACTAATGACTGTAAGAGATGGGACAGTATCTAAGGGCTACCCACGAAATCCCTGTAGATGTTTCCTCCAACAGGTACAAAGGCATGGGCATCCTACTGCAAGGTCACTGCCATATTCTTAGTATGCAACCTAATGGTGTCAGGTGTTCTCATATCCCCGGTGGAGCAAGAATCTCTAAATTACTGCTCTAACATCTAAAAATTTCCAAGTGAAGTCTCCAAGCTTCTCAGGATTCCCCAACAGGATTTTAACATAATCCCCAGGCAGTGCACGGAGTTTTCCTTCCCCAACATAGTTTATTTCTATAACAATGGAAGTTCATCTCCCAGCATTTCAACTTCAAACAAAATCTGAAGACCTACATTCTTCACCCCCAACCACAATTAGGGATTTATTTTCCCTAGTTCAATAATACAACAATGGAATGACTGACACGTTCACAATCTCATTTATTTTGAGAGCATCATGCAATTCATACATCATGACATCGCATGAAACTGACTTTACCTTTCCAGGTTGAGTTCGCAGAAAGACAAACACTATCAACTTATACAACAGGTTAAAGATTAATGCTTGAAACCAGACGGGAAAACTATCTACACGACCAAGTGGTATGAACTCCCGGAACAAGACGGGTTTACCAACAAATACAACAGGCCACTAATTAATGCCTGAAATTGGGCGGGGAAACTATCTCAATGACCGACAGAAACAAGTTCCAGATTAATACCTGTAACAAGCCAGGACAACTATCTCAACAACCGACAAAAACAAGTTCCAGATTAATACCTGTAACAAGCTAGGAGAACTATCTGCGGACGACTGACTGTAGATTAACACATGTAACAAGCCAGGAAAACTATCTACATGAGGAGATTGAAGATTAATACATGTAACAAGCCAGGAAAACTATCTTTCTTTCTCAGGTCAGAGATTAATACCTGTAACCAGCCAGGACAACTATCTCAACGATCGACAAAAACAAGTTCCAGATTAATATCTGTAACAAGCCACGACAACTATCTGTGGACGATCGACTATAGATTAATACCTATAACAATCCAGGAGAACTATCTACATGAGGAGATTGAAGATTAATACCAATAACAAGCCAGGAAAACTATCTTTCTTTCTCGGGTCAGAGATTAATGCCTGAAACCAGCCAGGACAACTATCTCAATGACCGATAATTTTCAAGTTCCAGATTAATACCTGAAACCAGACATGGCAACTATCTGCGATCAGCTGATTGTAGATTAATACCTGAAACCAGATAGGAAAACTATCTACATGACCAGATGAAGCAATCTTACACGGGTTCCTTCTCATATATCTCCAGATGTAGTCTAACACGGACTCATCCTGAAGCAATCTTATATGGGTTCCTTCTCATCATCCAGATGCAGTCTAACATAGGCTCATCCTGAAGCAGCCCCACACAGGCACCTTCTTATATATCTTCAGATGCAGGCTATCACAGACTCATCCTGGAACAGCCCTACACAGGCTCTTTCTAATATATTTTCAGATAACGGTTAATTCCATTATCCCCAACAAGTTACTGTGAAGCTTGGATTTCAACCAGAAAACAACAAACTTTCATCTCTCCAGAGATAACTCTTCAGTAGAGCCTTGGACAACTAAAGCTCCTAGACTCTATTCCCCACAGAGTTTTCCTTAAGCTTGAGAACAACAGAAACCCACATTCCCCAAACGAGTCCTCCTCAGAAAACAGGAATAGGAATCCCCACAAAGAGACCTCTTATGAAGTTAGTATCTATTTTGGATGGCATCTTTAAGCCCATATCCGACAACTCTCTGTCATCTTCTCCAAATGGCATTTGTAAGCCCATTCCCGACATCATCAACCATCGGTGTTACTTCATGCGAGTGCAAATTTCTGGTCACTCTAGTGTTCAATCATCTTCCACCTTCAAATTACGAAAGGCAGACAAGGCCAATCTAAATCCCCAAGTTTAAGAATATTGAACAGGGGTAGCTGTTGTACCCCAAAATTTGCCCTCCCATTTTTACTCAAGACATGCTCCTAGAGGTCCTCAATTGCTCAAGGTTGACCAAAAATTGATCATACAAATTCTCCTCCGAAGCAATGAACTTCCAACTATGGTTTAATTTTTCACCAAGATGTTTGAGCTCCAAAGGTCTCGAATGTTTTCCATTGTCCTAATATGCCTTTGTGATTGTCCATGACAAATTACATGCCTTATACTACAATTTTTGCTCAGTCAACTGCTCAAGTGTTTGAAAATCAAATATGCTAGGTCAAAATGTCAACAGAATTTTAACCAGACATAACTTTCATATACTTCATCCATTTTACCGCAACCAAAGCGCATTCTGAAGAGAATTCAGTTCCCTACAACTTTTCTTTTATCCTCAAGTTCAAGAAATACATCATTTGGAAGATACAAGCTCATACATTATAGCTTCCAATACAGAGGGAGGCTACCACAACTTCTTGAAAGAGGTTTAAATTCAAAATAAATGTTTAAGGAAAGAAAATTACAGCATGAGTCGATATATACCCACATGAGTTGACTCATTCTAGTGACAAAACAGGGTATGATTCGACACATGGCCTTATGCATCGACTCATATTGTTATCCAACCCCAAAACAGAAAGATGAAGGGTGCATGAGTCGACACAAACACGTATAGGTCGACGTAAATAGGGTAGGAGTCGACACAAAGCCTTATGTGTCGATACATACTGTTATCCAGGATCCAAAACAGAGGGAGGAAAAGTACATGAGTCGACACATCTCATTATGCATCGACTTATGCTGAGCTGATTTCGTTTTTACAGGAGCAAGAAAGAGTTATGTGTCGATACATAACAGTTCAAAATGCACATTTTCTTCCTGTTTACACTGCCTTTACAATTTTCATGGATTGGCTTCATTATTGTCCAACCATTCAACGTGTGCTAATGTTTGGATTTGTTTTAAGGCCCAATTTTCGTGCAGGATACATTAGAGAGGACCAGGTTCATGCAAAGACCAAAATGGAAAAGAGAATCATCCAAAATGGCATGTTTTCTTCATTTTTGGCAATTTTTCAAAATAAGGATCATGGCTTTATCATGGCCTTTATGCTACATATTCTTTCCATGTTTCCTTTCCCTCTCCATCTCCTCTATATATACATCACTTCCACAAGTCTAAGGGACGCATATACACAGCCTAAAAAAAATTCCACAAATCTTCCAAAAAAATCTCCAAAATCGTGAAAATCCCAGACCATATTTCCAAGCTTCCCCGTGCCAAACAAACCTTACCACTCCATCCTTGAGGTTCCCAAGAAGCCATACCATCTCTTATCCACGCCTAAAGAGACTTGAGATTAGCCAACCGAATCTCCACTTTGGTAAAATTTTCATGATCTGAATCTTTCAATACATGCAATCTAAATTATTCTAATTCACACTTTCATATTTATATCATCATTTTGCTTGCTTCTAACGTATTACATGAAAGGATAGGGACTCAAACAAGGATTTGCCACATTTAGGGAATAATCTAGATCTTGATGTAAATTGAATAAGCCAGTCATGATTTGTTAAAACTAAGGACAAATTTGAGTTCAGGAGGCGATTTTATGTGGGATAGGCCTTTGATTCTGGGTTTAAAGCCTTTAAAATCATGAATCTCCTTTTCGTATGCCCGCCGGAGAAGATGACCGGAGGTCTCCTCCGGCACCGTTGATTCATTGACTCCGTTTGGGAGCAGGCATGGCAATTTTATGATACTTAATTCGTTCTTTTGAATTTCATAACGCGCGCGTTTTAATTCTAAGTATTCTGACCCAATTTCATATATAATATTTTTGTTTTATTTGTATTAACAATTGACAATATGGCTCAGTTGGTGAAGGGAACGAGTGTGAAAAGCAGAGACCTAGGTTCGATACCCAGGTCTGGATTTTGATTTTTCTAACAAAACTCTTGCAGATCCAGCACAATACTCCTTAACATGCCTATCATAACCCTTCAATTCCCACCATTAGATCTGTACAGACCTGGTCCAAGGCGCCTCAACCTGTAACCCACGATGCACTTTCTGAAGTTCACCATAGAGGATCCAGCGCAATTGTTGGGCTGGATTGGTTTAGGCCAAAAGAAGTTTCAAAACACACCCTCCCTGTTTACTAATCACCATCTGGCCCATTTTTTACTTTTTTTATTTTTATTTTTAGTTTATTATTTTCATAAATCATTTTTTTATTTAATTAAAAATCATAAAAAAACTTAGGATTAGTTTTTTTATATAATTAATTTCTGAAATTTATTAATTAATTAACTTTAACATTTTTTTAAAGCAAAAATAAGCTAGAACGTAGGGTTTAATTTATGTTTAAATTATTTTCTCAAATAAAAAAAAAAGACAATAAAAAGGTTTTCTTTTACTTAGAACTTGTTAGGGTTTTAGGCATTCCTTTCGACTCGTGCGCATTATTTATTTTCTATGTTTTATTTTTCCAAATTATTGTAACTGTTTCCCAATTTGTAATAGCTTTAATTAGGGTTTAAATTTCTGTATCTAATTATGTAACTGCCCCGAAGCCTTGTAATAGCTTAGGATTTTTATTTTCTATAATTTACTTACCGCACCCTACTAAACTGCTTAGATATATGGCTAATAGGATTGTATGGAAAGACCGATAAACTAATTGAACATAACATAACCTAATTCAAAGATAATATATCTAAATCAAGTACACAATTGCACATGCGCACCTCTAGGGTACCCTACTTTGGTTGCCTTTGGAAAAACAGTCATGTCCCTCAAAACGGGGACGCTTTAGCAAAGACCCGTAAATCAAAAGATCATAGTCCCTCGATGACCCTAAAGTTTCCTTTCGGTAAATGATCTCGTCCCTTGAATAAAATTTCTAAAGCGTCTCCATATGTTGCCTTTATGACTGTACGTCACTTCGAATGTCCCTCATACATCCAACGATAGGGCAACCTACTCACTAATAGTAGGATAGCAATGTCTAAAGGATAGGAGGAAAAGAACGACATTTTCGAGTACAAGTAGATAGTTGTTAGATGCTTGCTCAAAACAAACATTTACACCTACACGAAAACCTTTCAAAAACACTTTCAAAAAACATTTGCTTTATCAACACTCTTGAGGACTGATACAAGAGTTATCTAAAGCAAATCGCCGCACTAAGGCATTTTCAAAACTACTTTTTTCAAAGCACAAAGCCCAAGGTATTTTAGAAATGAGCTAAGCATCTAAGAGCCCGGATGGAAAGGGTGCTAACACCCTGCCTTTCCATAATCTACCCCGTTACTTAGAAATAATCTTGAAAGGTCTTTTTCTGTTATTTTCACCCTTTACTTTGTTGGATAAAAGAAAAGTCGGTGGCGACTCTTGCTTACCGCAACATTTGCGAACACAAACGTAAAACCAGTATAACAGTCGGTTCTGCCACCTTATCGCAGAAGCAACATGAAAAAACCCAGAAGTTCTAGCATAGGCGCGCTGCTAATAAGTGAAGCTGGAAGCAAAAATGAGACAGCCTAGAAGATTTGGCCCAGGCATGTTGTTAACAATTAAATGAGGGGGGATGCTAGAAGCAAAAATGAGACAGCCTAGAAGTTCTGGCCCAAGCTTGTTGTTAACAAGTAAATGGGGGCGGGGATACTAGAAGTGAATGAGACAACCTAGAAGTTCTGGCCCAGGCGTGTTGTTATTAGGTAAATAGGGAGGGTGATGCTAGAAGCGAGTGAGACAGCTTAGAAGTTCTGGCCCAGGCATGTTGTTAACAAATACATGGGGTAAAATGTTAAGAAATGAAAACCAAAGGTGCTCTTGGGGCTAGAACCCAGAACCCTTAACACTAATGCCTTACGCACGCGCTCTCTACCACTGGGGTGGCTATACATCTGATATTATAAACAAAACCATAAATATATATTACAAAATCAGTTCTAATGATGAACTTCATCTCCTTCCTCGCGCCATCCAGAGCATATGCAACTCATTAATTTCTCAACCAAAATGGAAAATGTAAATGTGAAAGTTATGGAAAATTTCATCATGGTTCCAGAACTATAAAGCATTAAAACTATAAATTAGAAACAAACATGAATTTTGGTAGCCGTAATCTGAACCCTAACTTTTTTAAAGAAGTTTTGATCCAAAATTCTCTCTACTCAGGACATATAAATGGAATCTATGGATATGTACAGTTCCAGAGCAATGATATCTACATTTTGTCTTTGAAAATGCAAGTCTAACAATGCCTAAATAATGAGATGAAAATCAGAAGAACTTACCTTGCAGCTGGAGATCGTGTTTTGAATTAAAGCTCGATTCAAATTGTTGTGATGATCTAGTTAGCTTCCTCAAGTTCCCAGGAAGCTAATGCAATTGTTAGCTTGAGCTATAGATGGCTAGAATGTTCTGGAGAAGTCAATATGTAATACTCTGTTTTTGAAAATGAAGGTTGGTGAAGATGATGTAACAGCCTGAAAATAGAGGTTGGGATAGCTTCTATATGTGTATCAGAAACTTTGTAGATGGTTTGGCCAAGAAACACACGAAGGGTTTTAGAGATTGGATTCAAAAATCAGAAATGACAAGTTTTTGTGCTTGTGTTGCAATTTTTGGTTCTAGAGAGTTTTAGTGAGTTTCAGAGCTCATCCAATCCTCTTCAGCTTGCAAATGAAGGTTTAATTTATAGGCAAAGGGTCTAGAAGCTTGGTGAAGTCAGAAGTACAAAATCACATGTTGTGGATTTTGACTTGTTGTTGAAGCAAGCTTAGACAAACATGGTTTCAAGGCAAGATATGGTGGCTAGCAACTTTAAACATGCATGTTTTGAGTTGTAGGGGATGCTTGTGCAGAAAGAACAAACACAAAGCTCAAGGAGAAGTGTGAACTTTCTTCCTTAAATGGCAAGGTGTATTGGACAAAGCTTAAATCAAGTGGTTCATAGCTCAAAAGCTTGTGTAATATTCTGATTAAGGATAAATACACACGTTAGAGGGCCTGAAAAGTGGGATTATGCAGCATTGCTTGGAATTGGATCAGATGTTCATCATGAAAATGACTCATAATTTAAGAACGAATGTCCAACTTCTGATCTTCAATTCTCCCTGCTCCAGCATGATCTGAAAGAGTTCTTAGACTTTTTAGAAAGCTTGTAACATGCTCTGCAATCCCTCTTTGAATCACTTTTGTAAACTCCCATTGTAACTGTATGAAAATTAGCCCAAAAGTTCTGTCAAAATTCTGACTTAAAATGCTTAGAATTTTACCAAGTGTTTTAGTTTCAAGGACATGTCTTCATGGATTTATAACTTGAGATCCAAGCATTTCTAGAAGAAGTTCTACCCTGCAATGTTTTTGATCTCATTGAGATCTACAACTTCCATGTGGGAAGTTTTTCGTGAATCATCTTGCATCATGGTGAAAATCTGGCACAAAGTTATGAAATTATCATATTTTTCTTAACACAAAAATTTCTAGGTGTTTAGAACTTTGACTTTTTTCAAAGTAATCTTGACTTTTGATTTCTAGATGAACAATCTTCATACTCTGACATGTCTTGATGAAATATGATTTTTGAAACTTGATTTTGATCTAAAAGTCAAAGTTTGACTTTTCAGTGTACAATTGACTTTTTCATTAGTTGACCAAATTTCAATTATCAATCAATTGATCTTGAGAAATCTTTTGAACCATGCCATTAGGTCAAAGTGATGCATTTGGATTCTCGATATCATATCTCAAACCAACAAGTCATGTGCTAGGTCAAAAAGTCAAAAATTGAACTGTCTCAGTCAAAACCCTAATTTTGACCATTTTGCCCTTTTGATGATCTGATCAAATTTCTTGAGAAGTTGTGATCCAAACTTGACCAAATGGTTCATATGAGTTTAATATGTTGATATGGATAAAAAATTATGAGTTTTGACTGTAAATTGACCATAATTGACTTTTTTTCCCAATATAGTTGATTTTAGGTCAACTGACCAATTGACTTGAGCAAAAATGTGATCCAAAGCTTGAAACTTGACATAAGCAATCTTGGGAGTCCAAAATGATTTATGAAAATGATATGAAGCATTAAAGGGTCCAATTGCTTTATACAAACTCAAACCCTAATTTTGAGTCATCAGTGTTTGGGGAAGTATTTTGAGCTGATCAATCTTGGTGCAGTCTTAAATCAATGGAGACCTTGTGAGAGAATCTTTGAGAAATTGAGGGGGGAAATTTTGGGGTACAACACAGAGCTCCTAATTTTCCATTTCCACTTGATAGAAAAGCTCTTTAGACACATCTCTTTGTTGTTTGCTAGGTTGTGGGTACAATGGTTTCTCCTTTGAAAAAGGTAAATGAGTTCTTTCTCTTTCATCGACCCAATCAACATAGGGTCCATAAGCTACTAGTTCCTTCTGCCCAAAGAAATCTTTCCCTTTTTCTGAAAACTTTAGTCCAAGCAGCCTCCACCATCTGTAGCATTTTAGGGTCCTCTCCCTTTTTATAATATGCAAATTCCTTTATTTCATTGTCTTTAGGTGGACTCCTCATGGCATACCCTAACTAGCGTAAGGCAAGAACATGGTTATATTTGATCATCCCTTGCATCCCCATGAGTCCCCATAAGTGGAACATTAGAGAAACCTCCACAACTTGCAATCACTTCAGTACTATCAAATCTAAGTCTATACCATGTTATATCGAAAGAGGTAAGTGCTATTAGCTTTGATGCCCGTGTATGAGTACTTTTGGTATCAATAAACGGTCCCTCGGTAGGCAACTAAGACATGAACCATTTGTATAGCAAAGGGACACACCAAACCATAACTCCCCTCTTCTTATGCCTGGAGTGAATAGCATAATAAGTATTGGCCAATAGAGTAGGTACGATATTTGGATTCATGAAAACACAAGTGGTTAAATCTACCATTTTCTCAACATCAGGAAATAGGACAGGATTTGGATTCATAAAAACACAACTAGCAATGCGTTGAATGCATCCCAACAAGCCTTCTTTGTTATCTCACCAGCTTTACTCATCAGGAAACCCACATAAAGACCATAGGTTGCACCCTTCTCCCTCTAATCACCTTTAACTATACTCAGACTCAAATAAAGAGCCTTATCGATAGGTTCAAAATTGAGCTCTTTTAGTACACAAGAAAAAGGAACATGATCTATGATTTTGATATTAAGAAGGTGAGATTACTCCTCAAGTGTGGGAGCTAGCTGGTAGTCTTGGAATGTGAAATAGTGTAACTCTGATTCATAAATTTGTAGTAAGGTTTGAAGAGCTCTATCATCAACTTGGGCATCCAATAAAGATAAGAGATTTCCATATCTTTTGCTGAAAACCTTCGAATTCGAGTAAACTACAAGATCATTCATCTTCTTCAAAGATGGCCACTCACTAGCACCAAACTTGTAACCCAAAACATCCCTTGTATCCCTCTTGATAGCATCAGTGTTGCTTGCCATTGCTGATGAAGATAAACTCTATAACTCCCTAGAAAGTGACATGCATATGCAAGTTAACTTTTTTGTACATCATTTTAAAAAAAAAATAAATATGCTATGATGCAAAGTGACAGGACCAAGGTTTCCAGAACATTGGATACTGTTGAGTTTTTCTCAAAAAAACCATATGGAATAGGATCAAAGGTCCGACGTAGCTTTAGAATACCACATAAGTCATTAACAGAAATAAAAGTCACCAATGATACCTGGTGAGATCAAACCCTCCACACTCACGGGTGAAGTCTAGGTCAAGTTCAGGTAAAGGGGTAACTCAAAATCATGGGTTCGCCTGAAAGTACTACCATCGCCGCCACAGACGTGGATGATAATAGTACCTTATTTGAACCACATCTGAGCATGGCATACATGACCACACAGGTAGGAACTTTGTCCAGTAGCTGTCATACTCCACTCTATTCCTATGTGTTCCTAGATATTTTCTTTGGTCGTCATGCATCGATGAAAACACATTTTACTTGTTCAATTTTATGTTGATTATATCATTTTTAGATCAACTAACATGCATCTTGTCAAGGAGTTTTCTAAGATTATGCATGGAGAGTTTCAAATGAGTCTAATGGGAGAGTTAAACTACTTTATCATACTACAAATTAAGCAACTCGATGAAGGAACATTTGTATGTCAAATAAAGTATTGTCTCGAATTACTTAAAATATTTGGTATGGATGGTGCAAAGGAAATTGACACACCTATGGCAACAAATGGTAACTTAAATAGAGATGAAAAGGGTAAGGATGTTGAGGTCAAAAATAATAGAGGTATGATTGGATCTCTTCTTTATCTTACCGCATCTAGGCTCGATATTATGTTTATTGTTTGTATGTATGCACGATATCGATCAGCTCCCAAAGAATTACACTTAAAAGAGGTTAAGTGTATTTTTAGATACCTTATTGGCACCTCTAAGTTTGGGCTTTGGTATTCCAAGGAAAACAATTGTAGCTTGGTTTGTTACTCTGATTTCGATTTTGGCGGTTATAAATTGGATAGGAAAAGTACTAGTGGAACATGTCACATGTTTTCAAACTCCTTGGTTAGTTGGCATAGCAAAAAGCAAGTTTATGTGGCTTTGTCAACAACCGAGGTAGAATATGTGGCAGCCGGTAATTATTGTGCCCAAACTTTGTGGCTTAAGTAACAATTACTTGATTTTGATATTAAACTTGCATGTATTCCTATAATGTGCAATAACACTAGTGCCATTAATCTAACCAAAAATCTCGTGTTGCATTCTTGCACTAAACATATCGAGATATGTCACCACTTCCTTCGTGATCATGTTGAAAAAGAGGATGTTGTGTTTGAGCATGTTGATAGTAAAAATCATCTTACTGATATTTTCACTAAACCTCTCACAACTGAACCATTTATCAACATATGTGGGGAATTAGTGATCATCGATATCTCCAATGTTGCTTAATCATATCTTGTTGCTTGCACTTTATACTTTCACCATAACTCTTTGTTTGAGTATTTTACATCATGTGACTGCAACTTCCTTTCCATCAAGAGTATGGTAATATTGTTTCAATTTCTCCTTGAAAGTAAGATTTTCCTTAATGCATTTTACTTGTTCATTTCCAAAAATGCTTGATATTTTCTCAAATGATGAAAACCATTAATGTTCATTTCAAAAAAAAACTTATTGATAATCATTATGTGTTCCCAATCTATATGCTTATAATAACTTCATGTATTAATTCTTTCACATTTGTATAAGTTTGTTCTTTTTGTGCAAGCATGTGTTTTTCTAAACTTGTTTCTTGTATTTGTGCTTGAGTTAGTTGTATGTGTGGTATTTGCAATATGCTTTTCTTGTAGTTGTTGGCTACACAGTATGATAAACATTTTAATTATGGTTTTAGTAGTGACATATTCTTGTCGCTATGCTAGGCACATGCGTGTGCGACATCGGGAGTTCCATTATGTTGTGTTACAAAATCGTGACACTATAAAAGCAACTTAAATATTTTCTCTTTCACTTCTTGTTTATTTTTTATGTATTTTCATTACATTTGTTGTAATGTTGCTTGCCAGTTATTTATCAATTTCCATCATTACATGTATATGGGAATATTAGTTGCGTCTGGGATTTTTATCGAAGCACGAAGGAGGAAGAAAAGAAGAGTTGCCATCAATGTTATTTATCCCAAGAGAGGGAAAGGAAACACTGAGTAAACCTAAAGGAAGGAAAGATCATGGTCTTGCAACAAATAGAAAGGGTAAGGAAGTCGATTACGCAAGGGGAAGGTATTAGCACCCCTCACGTTTGTGGTACTTCACAAGATCCACTCAAGTTTGTTCTAATCCAAGGGTGTGTAAAAAATCTAAGTCTAAAGCTTAATTCTAAAAGGGAATGCATGCAAAGTATATACAAAAAGAAATGTTTTATTGGTTATGCCTAACTTGGTTGCGAACCTTCGTGCCTACGTACCCCTTCCGTGCAATGAGAGATCAAGGCACTCGTAGTTCACCTAAAAAGGTTTTATGGTTTGTTGTATGTTTTTTATGAATGATGCTAGCGAAGCAGTCCTTTTTGAAAAGTTTTTAAGAGAAAAGTCCAAAGACAAAAAGGTTTGCATTGGTTTGTGTTTTTTACCTTGAAAAAGGATTTGGTGATTCGAACCAAATTAAAGTCTACGACATGAGAGACTTTAGATGGTCGGGCCATACGTCTCGTACCCAAAGTACTCATGTTAGGCTCATGGCACATGGTTCGTATCATTGTTGTTATGTGTTTTTAGAAGTTTGAAAGAAAGAAAAGAAGTTTTAGTTTTAATATGAATGCAAAAGAGAAAGACTAATCTTAAGGGGATCTCAATCCTATAAGTTGTCATGCTTGTGGACCTAAAGTTGGGATAAGAGGGAGATCTATCTAATGTTGTCTATCTAAGGAATATTTAGTTCAAACTTAGAGAAGAATGAACTAAAAGTCCTATGGGGAACATGGAAATCTCAAAAAAGAGAAGAATAAAGAGAGTAAAAGCAAGCAATCAATACTTATATAAGAGATAAAGCATCATAATGAGGTACTTAGATAAGATACCTAACAAACACCTACTTAGATAAGCAAGTAACACACAAACACACATACAATTAGGTAAAAACCTAAACACTAACCATGAATAGAAAAAGAGATGATAAAACATCAACATCTAACAATGATATCATATCATCAAAGTAGGATATAAAAGAGATAAAAAGAGATGATAAAACATAAACACCTAACAATGATATCATGTCATCAAAGTAGGATATAAAAGAGATGAAAAGAGATGATAAAACATAAACACCTATCAATGATATCAAGTCATCAAAGTAGGATAGAAAAGAGATGATAAAACAGCAACACCTAACAATGATATCAAGTCATAAAAGTAGGATAGAAAAGAAAGAGATGGCAATTAGACAATCACTCATCACACATGATAAGTAAAGACTTGCTCAAGATATAAGGTACTTATATGAGATACCTATAAGAGCCTACTTAGAAAAGCAAGCAAAGAAAGGAGAAGAGATGATAAGACATCACACAAAGATGATAACACCTCAAGCATTTTATGTAAAAGAAGGGGTAATGTGAAGAAGAATAGGTAAACATAGACATGTTATACACTTAGTATAAACCTCATGGTCAAGAAGAAGTTCAAATAGTCATTGAAAACATGGTACAAACACCAAAGCACACAAACTAGCATCAATCAAAGTTGTGATGTGAAGTGGAAACAAGTGTATGATCAAGTGAACATGGTATGATGTGTCAATTAAGTTTTAGGTGAGAATAAAACACATAAGGATAACACATATCAATGACCTATAAACGCCCCTAAGGTATCACTACTTAAGCACATTCAAAAGTTAGTACAAGCCTTGGTCAATACCACACCCTAGCAAGCCCCTAAGAAAGGAATAAATAAATAGGGAACATGATTAGCGGGTGTCAAAGAATATAGGTCATTAGCAAATGACCTTTGATATCACACATTCAAACATCACAAGCAAAGGGATAAAATAGCATACATAACATACAAGGGAAGTGGCCAAAGGAGACAAGCAAGTATGTTCAAGTTAAACAAGTAAAGATCAAATTATGAAAGCATAATTGAAGAATTATGAAATGTGTGACTTGTATAGTAAGTTAACTTAATAGGAGGTTCAAGAGTAACAAAGTAAGAATATGAAGCTTCATGCACAAGGAAAGTCACCTAATTGATGAATAACATCATCTAAAGATGGATGATACTTGTCTTAAATCAAACAAAATTGATGAAGATCAAGTAAGAGTGAAATTATATCTTATATGTCATAGGGAAATGGTGAATTCCTCAGAAGATATCAATCATGAACTTAAAGCCTCAAGAAATGTCAACAAGATAACATACTCAAGTGTCATGATAAATTGGCAAAGTATAGTCCCTTGATGCACAAGCATTGCATAAATAGATTAAAGTTAATGTTCTTAGATGTTATTGGAAGTAGACAACATCAAGATACATTCATGAGACATGGCACAAAAGCTCATGAAGCAATCACTAAACAATGATGCTCCAAACACAAAATAGAAGAAAAAAAATATGTCTTTCAATGTGTCACCATGTTGGTTAGCAAGTAAGTGCTTAACCAAGTATCATAGAAGAAAGATGAAATTGATATGATAAGAGAAGTTAATATTGAAACTTAAGCAAAAATATATTGAACCATGGTCCTCTAATTGATTCAACAACCATTAAGCACAAATTAGGTTAAAACTATAGATTGTGGCTCCTAACTTGTCATCGTGATGAATTGACAATGGAATGTAAATCAAAGAATCAAAGGAGAATTGTATTAAAGGTTATAATTCAAGAAGTCAGAAGTATATGTAAAGGGACTTAAACCATTTTGGATCAATAGTATTTAAATGGAAGTGTACAAAAACATCCTCCTAACTTTGATCACTAAAGATGAAGAACTAAACCTCTAAGAAAAGAGTAAAATTTTAGAGAACTTGAATGTTTCATAGACATGAGATAAAGGCTCCAAACATGTAATGAAAATTATAGAAATAAGAAAGAACTTGGTTGCTTATAGGTTGCACAAGTGCATACCTTGGATCTCAAGCAACAAGAAGCAAGTTCAAGAATAGAAAGGCAAAGAGAATTGACAAAATGAAGTCATATGATTCTCAAATCCTCAAGGGACTATCCTTGAATCTATCATTCCTCAATCATTATAATGGGACCTCAAGAGTCCTCAAGAACAAACCACAAAACATAAGAAAGATTCAATTTAGGTTTTAAATCTTGGTCCATTAGGAGTTCAAAACAAATAGATCATCAATAGCTAAGAAGGATCTAATACTTCCAAGCTAATGTGATGCTAAAGGGATCCAATAATCACTAAATGTCCAGAATGCAGCCCCAAAATATATTCATAAGCTAGAAAATGAAAAGCAGCAAGCTCAAACAAATTTCAATGGACATTTTCATGTGAAAATTAGGTGAGAAATAGACAGAAGACTTGTAAATTCATACCAATTTAATGATAACTTCCTTAATGTCTCTAAAAGTAAAAAACAGTGGTTAAAGTTCTTGGATCAACATGGAAGAGTGAAAAAGATTTGCAATCATCAAGACTAGTTAGCAAAGTGCTCAAACTAGACATGTTTACCAAAATATTTTTGGAAAATAGGAGATCAAAGGATAAAATTACGTAAAATTTATTTTGATAATCCTAAGACATCTAATAAACTGAACAATTTGCTTTGAATTTTAAAAGTGAAGAAAATGAGATGATTAATTCAGTCTCTGAGCGTACGCAAGAAAAAGGACCAAAAACAATAATAAACTTCTAAAAAATTTAGAATCAAGCAAAATCAATGATATATATGATTAAAAATCATGGAGAATTATTTTAACCTATAAGGATTACTAAAATTATTTTTGTGGAATTTTATCATGAGGGAAAAAATTAAAAAAAAATCAAAACAAATTATAACAAAATTGAAAGAAAAATGAAACAATTAAACAATTAATTTAATTAAAGTGCCACGAAAATTTTAAAAATAAAATAATTTTTTTATAAAATAGACTCAAAGATCTAACTGACCATATATTTTTTTTCATAATTTTCAAATCATCAAAACTATTTAAAATAAAATCAAGAAATCAATTGAAACAAAAGAGAGAAAATTAAAACAAAAATTCAAAATAATATAAAATATTGAAATGGTGCGTAGAGTGGGACCCGGAGATTTCAAATGGACCAATCACATTGCGTCTTCTCCGTTCAACTTGTTTAAACAAACCCTAACTCAGTGTGTGAACTATGAACTTTATATCTAACTTACGCACTCGTTTCTCCATGAAACTTCATGAGATTTGAAGCAAAGTTGTAGAATCATGGAGATCTACAATGTGATATCAAGAAAAACACACAATCATCACGAAATCATAGAGAATTTGGATCAAACATCCATAGATTTTCATATTTTTACACAAAATTCAGAACACGATGCAAGTTCAGATCCATACAAATTTATACATCAAACCTATTGTTTAGCCAATTAACGACATCATGAACATGAATTCAACAATTAAAAACAACTATAGACACAGATGAAAGCATGAGAAAATAAATCCATGGAGTTTTAAAGAGTTACCTAGTGGAGCAGTTCCACCGACTTCTTCAATTCGTGTAAGTAGATGATAGAAACCTAGAAAATTACTTGAGCAAGCTTGAATGAGAAGAATAAGCACCAAATAATCAAGATTTGATGGAGAAAATATGAAACCCAATATTTTCTTCTTGAGAGAATTTTTAGAGAACTTTGAGAGAGAGAGAGAGAGAGAGAGAGAGAGAGAGAGAGAGAGAGAGAGAGATCTTCATCTTCTTTCACGTGAATTGATTGTATGGTAAAATGAAGAGTGGAAGGCTTCTTTTATAGTCGTTGAGATTGAGTTTAAGCCTCTAACCACGGTTAAGCAAAGTTTTCTCAACAAGTTTGAGTGAAAAAGAGATTCTTATGGGGCTTGCATTTTATGTTGCAATGCCATGAGCTTATCTGTGTTTTGGTGATCAAATAGAGTGTAGAGAGTGAGTGAGGTACGCATGAGGAATGAGCTGATAGATGCAAATGGGGTGAAAAAAGAATTGGAGAGAATTTTCCCTCTTTTAGCAAGGCACGAGCTCAGCATGCATGCATGTGGTTTGTATTTGTTTGGCTTATTTGGGAAAGAAAGTGATCTAAGAAAAGAAAAAAACTAAAATCCTGACTTGTTTATGCTGCATGCCTCGTGCTGATGAAAGTACTTCAGCGTTATGCTTATATCTTCATCATCTCTCCACCATTTGAGTTGATCTAGTAATGAATAGAAAGCCCATCTCATGCACAAAAACTTTGATGAAGAAACAAAGTAGAAATGGAGCCTGTAGGTTAGTGAAAAATTGAGCTCAGGTTTGGTAATTTTGATTGTATCAAGGAGCTAGGCAGATGAGCTAGTCAAAATGCCTATGAAAAGCATGCCATCCATTTCTCATTTTCTTCCTCAATTCTAAACCATTTGAAATGATCTTATATTCTTTGAAAATCCCAGCTTATGCAACAAAAAGTTTGTGAAGAAAGAAAAATTAAAAGAAGCTTGCATCATCTTCAAAATCTAGCACGAAAAATCTGGAAATTTGGTTATCCATAACTTAGTGAAAATTTCACAAAGTGTCAAGAATTTTATCATATGAGATGCTCATCTTTGAAAAATAATATCTCCTTCAATTTTAATCTAATGATGATGAGTTGGCTATGGTTGGAAAGATCTTTGAACAAAGAACAACACTATTAAAGGGTTAAAAATGAATTGGTGCTTTAATCTTGGTGAAAAATGATCTTGAAGATGACCGATCAAGCAAAGAAAACTTGCCTTGTTTAGAAACTTTCAACTAACCCTAATTCCCAAGTTAGGTAACTTTATATAATTCTTGATTTTTGATGAATCCTTTGGAATTTCTTGTACATTAACCACATTTGACTTGATAATCATAATTTTGACCTTAAAATGACCATAGTTGACTTTGTTGACTATATGGTTGGCTTTTCCTCAATTCAATTGATTTGAATGCATCTGATCAATTGAAAACCTTCTGATAAAAATCAATGGTTAATTTTCCATCCTTAGGCATCTTATAACATATAGAGAACCATGAATTCAAGTTTTGTTCAAAAAGTCAATGGGAGATTGACTTTGATCAAAACCCTAATTTTCAGATGAAAAGATAAGAGATGATTGCGTAGCTTCCAAACCCTAGTTCCTGTGAGCATGATGTAGAATCCCTTGAACCAAGATTCCTTACGTGTTTATAGGATGATAATGCTTCACAAGTCTTGCTCATAAAGATACCACAAAAGGGCTAAAAGATCAAAAAGACTAGAGAAATTGACCAACTTCAACACACTTGACATTATTAATATTTTGATGAATCAATGAGACAACTGAGATATCTTGAGGTATGAGAAACCCTTGTAGCTTGAGTGACCCAAAGAGTGAGGGCATGAGACCCATCTTTACACTAATTTTCAACACAAACAATCTTCCATAGCTTGTAGATGAACATGAGAACCAAAGATACCTTGATCCTGTCAAAAATGCATGAATATGTATGATGAAACATAAGCCATATAGGGTAAAAAGAAGAGGGCAAATTTTGGGGTACAATAATATGTGATTGTTGCTCTTCTATACACTCTGAGTGATATATTAGTATTTCTATTGGAATATGCTACTTCTCACGATTTGCTATCTTTCTTTTTGATGTTGTCAAAAGAGGGTAAGCATATGTGAGATGAAGTTGGGAAGCACAAAGTCAGGGGGAGCCTTCGATATCTACATGAAACTCATCTTCACCATTAGATGTTCTGTATGATATCAAAACTAGGAAAAGTTAGCATTGTGAGTACAAACTTCATCGTCAAATGTTTTGAATGATGTTAAAACTGGGAAAAGCTTGCACTTCTGAACATTGTACGGTATCCTTATGTCTTATGGCACTCCTCTGTATTAGAGGTCTTAGGAATCATTAAAAAGCATTTTTAAATTGATCCAAGTCATTAAAAATAATTTTCTGCATAAATTTTCAATGCATGTGTCGACACATCAGCTTTTTAGGTCGACACATGTAACTCATTTTTAAATCCTATAGCTTTTGTAAGTCTCAGGTCGACACATGCATCATTTCAGGTCAACACATACTAAATCATTTCTGAAATTGCATAGACCTTTATTTTATGTGTCGACACATCCATTTTTCAGGTCGACACATTTACTATCGTTTTAAATCCTGTAGCCATTGACTTGCTTAGGTCGACACATAGACTGTTATAGGTTAACATATACAATTCAAAAATCACGTATGTATCAACACATAGGATAATAGGTCGAAACATACTATTTGTTTGGTCGTATTACAAAAATATTTTTATTTCGAATTTGTCCCTCTTTTCCCTAAATATTCCAAAACTAAAAACACTCCCTCATACATCATTCATAACTTGGTGAGACCATAAACTTAGCATTGTTCTCTCTTCATCTTCAACCTTTAATTTATGCATACACTGTGACATTACATTGTAGCGATGTTTTGTTGGGGTGCCATCTAGATGAGATTGATAGTGTCCAATTGTGTATTAGGTTAAGCTTTGTATGGGTTTTCATCCAGGAAAAACATCGGGGTTGTCCTCCAAAATCATTGGTTATTTGGGGGTTTTCGTGCAAGATCATTCAAGAGGGAATCATGGTAAAGTGAACAACCTTGAAGTGCTTAAAATATTTGCAAGGAACCTTTGAGTGTTTTAAATCTTTGCAAGGAAGTAGCTTATAGTTCCAGATATAATTGAAGTCTTGTGTTGCAATAGTTGAAATTTATGATGCATGAAATCTTTGGAGATAAAGAACGCAAAGGAGTAGAAACATCCAGATAGTCAATTGTCACCTATTATGTCTTGGTCTTTCTCAAGATCAAAAGAAGAGAATGAGTTGAATCAACAACAAGCTTAGGGTTTGTGGAATTTCTCTTGAACACTTCTCTTGTATCATTAATTTTTCATAGTAAGAATTATCCCAATTCCATTGGAATTAGGCACAGACGCACCCACATGCGAGGATGATAATAGGGAACTATGAAGACAAATTCCTTGTGTCTCTTTTATTTTTACTTTTGTTGGCTTTGATATTCATTGATCTATTTATCAAATAACATTGCGTTATCAATTGAATTGTAAGAATTTTCCAAATCAATTTTGATTTTAAATCAAGTTTAGATATAGCTTATAATCACTTTTGATTATAAGTGGTTTTTGTGTATCAACAAAATCAAAGGAAAAATTCTGAAAATTCACTTGCAAACCAAGTGTTTGTTAAATTGATAGCTCTTTCAATACTATAATTGGAAATAGCCTTGCCAAGTGAAGTTAATTAAACGATAAATAAGTTGCAAAGTGACTCAAGGTTATTAATTCATCATATTATTCTTGTTCCATATTATTTTTGTTTTACGGTTTGCATATCTGAGCTTCCCAATAATGTTCGTATAGACGACATTTTGAAAAAGCTTTCGCGTCGTACTTTGATAAAATCAAATTTTCAAAATAAAAATTTTTTGGTAATTTTTTAAAGGGGTATATATTCACCCTCCCCTAACCTCTAAATATGTTTCCATCGTCTAATAAGTGGCATCAAGAGCCTGGATCATTCCGGCTTCGACACTTTTAGAAAATGGCTTACGAACCTAAAGGGGATTATGAAAGAGCCCCAATTTTCACAGGAGAAACTATAGTTATTGGAAAGCTTGTATGCAAATTCATGTCAACTCATATGACAAAGGTGTTTAGGAAGCCATTTAAAATGGTCTAACACACATGACATTTGTTGTTGATGGTGTTACCATACTAGATTCGAAAAACTTATGGGATGAAAATGATAATAAGAAGTGGTATCATGATTGGAAAAAGAAGAACATCATTGTATCCGCTCTTGGTGTTGATGAGTTCTATCACATTTCACATTTTCAAACCACTAAAGCTATGTGGGATGCTCTACAAGTTACCTATGAGGGAAGTAATAAGGTGAAAAAGCTAGAATTAATACACTTAATCAAGAGTTTGAACTCTTTCAAGCAAGGTGAAACCATTTCTCAAATGCAAAATAGGTTCTAACATCTTACTAATCGCTTAAATTTACTAGGCAATTCTATTTCCAATGCTATTGCTACTAACAAGGTGTTGATATATCTTACTAGAAATTGGCAACCAAAAGTCACCGCGATCAAGGAAGCTAACAATCTTGCGACACTTGATCTCACTGCATTGTTTGGTAAGTTATAAGAGCATGGGCAAGAACTCAATTGCTTAGACAAACATGAAAAGAAGATTGAGAAAAAGAAGAAAGAAGAAAGAAAAAGGTGTCGTTAAGGAGGAAGTATTGAAGTCTAAAGCTCTCAAGGCTTCAAGCTCAAAGTCCTTAATGGAAGAGCTCACAAATGATAGTGACTTGAGTAGTGAAGAGAATTCAAATGATGAAGAGATATGATTATTTGTAAAGAGATACAATCGATACATTCAGAAGATTGATGTCAAACACTTTGATAATAATCTTGTCAAATTTTTAGAAGAAAATCTTCTTCCTCTAAAGATGAAGACAATAAAAAGGATAAGTCAAAAGGTATTTGTTATGAATGTGGAAAATCGGGTCATTATAGACCGGATTGTCCTTCACTTGATAAGAAGAAAGGAAAGGGTCAACGAAACAATTCTAGAAATCAAAGACAAGCCTATGTTGCTTGGGATAGTGACAGTGATGAAAGCTCAAGTGAGAGAGTGATGAAGAGGCAAATTATTGTTTCATGGAAAATCATCGCCAAGGCAAGAAAAAGGATGTAAGTCATTCTAAATACTTAAATATTGAAAATTTATCTTTTAATAAGTTGAAGAATCAATTTGAAAATGTACAAAAAGAGACTTTATATGCAAACAAAAAGTTGGCCTCCCAAGAAAAATTTCTTACATATTTGGAGGCTAAGGTTGAAGAAACAAATGAAAATTTTGAAGCATTTAAGAAACTCATTGTAAGTAGTTCAAATTGTGTAAAGGAGGATGAAAAATCTTGTAAATTTGGATATGAAACATGTCAAATTTGGCAACAAAAAGTGAGTAATCTTGAAACCAAATTGGACAAAATACATCATCTTATTAACATTATTGCTATTAGATACTCAAAGGTTGAAAAACCTCATAATAATTATAAATTGATTAAGGAAAAGTCTAATAGCATATGTGATTCTCATCATAGATTATTTTGTCACTATGGTTGCAAAAACAGACATACTATTGAAGAATGAAAATTTAGGTGCTTTTTGGTTCCTAAAGGAAATTTCCAATGGTTTCCCAAAAGCAATATTTATTTAACTCACTCTCAAGGATCCAATGAGAATTAGGTACCTACCATATTCGTTTGATTTTTATAGAATGAGTGTCTTGACGCTATGACGGGAAAGTGGATTCTTGATAGTGGATGTTCAAGACACATGACGGGAGACATATCTCTCTTCTCCGACTTTGTGCTGAAGAAGAAAGGTTTGTATCCTACGGTGATCACAATAAAGACGCGATACTCAAAAAAAGTAGTATAAGTAATCCCTCAACTATTACTATCTCAAATGTTATGCAAGTTGAATGTCTTAGACATGTCCTTCTTAGTATTAGTCAATTATGCGATAAGTCTCTTTTAAATCAAAAAATGTTGTTTAAACATCAATACCACTTGAGCTCCTTCACATTGGTTTATTTGGTCCATCACAGACTAAAAGCATAGGTGGTAATTACCATGGTCTTGTAATTATATATGATTACTCAAGATTTTGTTGGACATTTTGCTTACGTAGCAAAGATGAAACATTCTCGGCTTTCAATATTTTTCCAAGTTATCTCAAAATAAATTAAATTTAAAAATTCTTGCCATTAGAAATGATCATGGAGGTGAATTTGAGAATCACCTCTTTGAAGAATATTGTGATTAATTTGGCATTGAATATAACTTTTCAGCTCTTACAACAAAATGGTGTTGTGGAGCGTAAAAACCGTGTTTTAGCGGAGTTGGCAAGGACAATGATTAATGATTGTAGTCTACCAAACTACTTTTGGGCCTATGTTATTAGCATGGCTTGTTATGTCTTGAATAGGATACTGTAACGCGGTGGGAGAACTGACTTTGTTGTTTTGTGTTTGATCGCAATTGTTGCGGTTAGCAAGAGTCGTCACCGACTTTTCTTTTATCCAAAAGGAAAGGTTGAAAAGAACAGGAAAGACCTTTGAGATGTTTTCTTGAGTTCGGGGGGTAGATTATGAAAAGGGAAGGTATTAGCACCCTTTTCATCTGTAGTTATCTACGGGCTCTTAGTTGCTTGCTAAATCACTTGCTTTTGTTTGAAAATGTGCTTATATTTTGAAAAGGCGCCATCATTTAGGCAAACTTTGTAATGATTCTCGTTTGTAAGAATTTATACAAAGTGTTGATCTTTTGAAAATGTTTCAAGTTTGAAAGATGTTTTTGAAAATGTTGGTGTTTGTTTTGAAAATGAGCAAGCAACTAGGAACATTCTACCCACTCAAAAGACTTTCATGTTTATTTCCTCTTTCCTTTGACATTGTTATCTTACCATTGATTTGGTAAGAAACCCTATCTTTGGATGTAAAAGGGACGGGCGCGGGTCATCGTATAGTCATGAATAGCAATGTTGTATATCTTAGCATTTTCTTTGAGGGACTAAGATCATTCGTAAGGCAACATTTGTAGCGTCATCGAGGGACTATGATCTTGTACTTTTGTTTGTTTTTGCCAAGACATCTTACATGCATATTATAACCATTTTCAAAAGGTAACAAAGTGGATTTACCCTAAGGGTGTCAGTGTGCAAGTGTGCTTGATTTTCATGCATTTTGTCTTGATTAGGGTTATCTATTTGTTGATTCCATGTCTTTCCATACACACCCTAATTACTAGCATTTACATTTGAAAGCGATAAATTGCGGAAATGTAAAGTCCTACACTATTACATCATTTAGGGATGGGGGTACAAATTTACAAATGGGGGGTTGCAAGAATAAAAATCCTAATTAACTATTACAACCATATTGAAATGTACAATGCAAGAAAGAAAACGACTTGTTTAGAAAATGGTTTTTTGTCTTAAGAAGTAAATTAATTAATAAAAAGAAAATATTTTTATGTCTTTTTTATATTAATAAAAAGGGTACTAATATTGAAAATGATAAAAAAAAAGGGGAATAATGAGAGATAGAATTAGCATGCTGCTGAAAGCAAAACAAAGGGGATCAGAAGTTCTGATGCCGGGCGCACCGTGGTTCAGAAAGAAACGTCGGAGGAAATCAGAAGTTCTGGATTGATACACTCTAAGGTCCTACAAGAAATGTTAGAGGGAAAACACATAAGTTCTGGGTTGCTACGTGCTAAACTTTTGAGTGTTAGAACAGTGAAAGAGTCTTAGAAGTTTTATGTATTAAAACAGTGAGGAGAACTCAAAAGTTCAGTATGTGCTAAGACAGTGAGTGAACATCAGAAGTTCAGTATGTATTAACGGCGAGTGATAATCAGAAGTTCTGTGCATGTTAAAAACAGTGAGGAGAACTCAGAAGTTCTGTGTTATGTTAAACAATGGGTGAAAAGTCAGAAGTTCTGTGTGTGTTAAAATGGTGAGGAGAACTCAGAAGTTCTGTGTTACATTTCAACTCTTTCCTCATATTAATCAGCACATCAGAAATTTATCCAGTCCTTAACAAGAAATCAGAAGGATAAAAGCACAACAGTTTATAGAAGTTCTAATTCTAATTATGAACCTAACTTTATTCAAGAAGTTATGATCCACAATTTTTTTTACTTATGCAATGTTATGGACAGCATCAATACTATGATATTTACATATTTAATGATGTTCTGAATGAAAAGATTCAAAGTCAGAAAGAATTACCTTAAACGTGGAACGTGTGTTTGGGACTTGAGCTGGTGCCTTCAGATGTTCTGGAGTCAGCGAGAACAACGTAAGAGAAAATGCTAAGTTCTTTGACACAAAGGGAGGAACAAAGGTTTTGGTTTTGTTTAGGAATTCAAGGTTCACGAAGGTTTTACTATTTTATTTTCTCTCTTTGATAATTATCTCTTTTCAAAAGCTAGCCCCTTGAACGTGTGATGGAGCAACTTATTTATAGATGGGTTTGCTAGAAAAACAGATGAGATTTTTAACCTTTTTGGCATACTGTTCCATTTCTTTTTAAACACAGTCTTTGCATGCTAATTTGGTGCAATTATGGGGTTTGAGAAAAATGCAGGTTTGGACTGGATCAACAATATGTTGGAGTGTTGTGGCAGCTGGTGGCAAGAGTGTAGTACAACAGCACAACAGGTTGCTCAAACGAGGTTTTGAGATTTGGTGATGTTCTGATTGCAAAAGACCATAGTGAGATTTGAAGGGTGAGGCTCTGATTGAAGCACAGAACATGGCCTCCATATGCTGAAGAGTCACATTCTGATTGAAGGACATAGTTTCCATATGTTCTGATTGATGAGTCATGTTCTGAACCATGTTTACAAATTCTGATTGCACTTGCGTGAAGGCTGGCCCAGAAGTTCTGAAGTATCATATTCTCTTAACACTTAGAAAATTTTCTAAATGTTTAGAAATTTGATTTTTTCAAAGTAATTTCTGACTCCTGATTTTTGATGAACTAATTTCATGTCTTGATGAAATATAATTGTTGAAACTTGATTTTTGATCCAAAAGTCAAAGTTTGAGTTTTCAGTGTGCTTTTGACCATTTTGCCCTTGCAAATGATTTTCTTGGAAAATTGTAATTCAAGACTTGAAACTTGACAAAAGCAGACCTAAGGGTCCAGGATAATCTTTTGAGAAATGAGAGGGTAAATTTTGGGGTACAATAGCTGCCCCTGTTCAATCTTCATAAACCTGAAGGGTTAGATTGGAAAATCTGCCATTCGTGACTTGAAGGTGGAAGATGATTCAACACTAGAGTGCCCAGAAATTTGCACTCTAGTGATTTTGAGGTTGAGGTGTAAGGAATGGGCTTAAAGATGCCATTTGGAGAAATGATGGAGAGCTGGCGCAGATGGGCTTATAGATGCCATCCAAAAATGATTGTTGACAGAAATTAGACTGAGTCTAAGTTTGACTTCAACTGGGACAAGAATCAGAGTAAACCTTTGGATCGATTTATCTGAACCGGAGAAGATGTCTAACTAGGGAAAGAATCAAGATGAACCGTTGAGAGATTTGAACTGAACAAGTAAGGGTCTAGAAAAGAATCAGAATAAATCTTGGAGCGACTTTTCTGAACTAGAGAAAGATGTCTGCAGGAAAGAATCAGGATAAACCATTGAGAGATTTATACTGAAGCAACAGGGGTCTGGAAAAGAATCAAAATAAATCTTGGAGCGACTTATCTGAACCAGAGAAAGATGTCTGCAAGAAAGAATCAGGATAAACCGTTGAGAGATTTAAACTGAACCAGCAGGGGTCTCGAAAAGAATCAGAATAAATCTTGGAGCAACTTATCTGAACCAGAGAAAGATGCCTGTAAGAAAGAATTAGGATAACTTGTTGAGAGATTTAAACTGAACCGACAGGGATCTGGAGATGAATCAGAATAAATCGTTGAGAGATTTTGAACCAGAGAAAAATGTCTGCAGGAAAGAATCAGAATAAACTGTTGAGAGATTTATACTGAACGAACAAGGGTCTGGAAAAGAATCAGAATAAATCTTGGAGCAACTTATCTGAACCAGAGAAAGATGTCTACAAGAAAGAATTAGGATAAACCATTGAGAGATTTAAACTAAACCAACAGTGGTCTGGAAAAGAATCAGATAAATCTTGGAGCGACTTATCTGAACCAGAGAAAGGTGTCTGAAAGAAAGAATCAGGTTAAATTGTTGAGAGATTTAAACTGCGCCGGAAGGGATCTAGAGAAGAATCAGAATAAATCGTTGAGATATTTATCTGAACTAGAGAAAACGTCTGTGGGAAAGAATCAGAATAAACCGTTGAGAGATTTAAACTAAACCGACAGGGATCTGGAGAAGAATCAGAATAAATCATTGAGAGATTTATCTGAACTAGAGAAAATGTCTGCGGGAAAGAATCAGAATAAATCGTTGAGAGATTTAAACTGAAACGGCAGGGATCTGGAGAAGAATTAGAATAAATCGTTGAGAGATTTATCTGAACCAGAGAAAATGTCTGCAGGAAAGAATCAGAATAAACCGTTCAGAGATTTAAACTGAACCGGCAGGGATCTGGAGAAGAATCAGAATAAATTGTTGAGAGATTTATCTGAACCAGAGAAAATATCTATGGGAAAGAATCAGAATAAACCGTTGAGAGATTTAAACTGAACCAGCAGGGGTCTGAAGGAAATATATGTTATGTAGATGGTTGACCAGTCCTCTCGGGAATTGATCTATAATTTACTTATTGAAAATTTGACGATAATTTTTTGTTGATTGATCTTTCCTGAAAGATGAAGGGTTAGTTGCATGCAATGCCATGATGTATGAAATGCACGGTATAATGCTGCTTCTCAAAATAAATGAGATCGTGATGTATGCATATGTGTTGTCAATGTTATGATGTATGGATGTAATGTATGGACATGTTGATTCTTATGCCGCAGTATTTCTAGAGTCGGGGAAGATAAATCCCTTAGTACCGTTGGGAATGAGGAGTGTAAGTCTTCATACTTTGAAGTGTTGATGAGTTTCCATTTGTTAGAGAAATAAACTGTTGTGAAAGGGAAATGTCGTGCATTGCTTGTGGACCTCATGAAATCCTGCAGGGGAATCCTGAGAAACCGGGCGACTTTCACTGGGGAACCTTTAGAGCGGTAACCAGAAGTTTTGTTCTGTCGGGGATGTGAGAGCACTTGATACCATTAGGCTGCATACTGGAGATATGATAGCGATCCTATAGTGGGATATCCTAGTTTCTTCTCTTGCTAGAAAAGTACCTGCGGGGGACTTTATGGAATAGTCTAAAGATATTATCCTATTTCTTAAAGCCATTAGTGATTGTCTTTCTATTTTTTGTTCCTCTTTTTGCTCATTTGTAAACAGTGATCACGTTCAAATGCATATGTTCAAAAATAATCATTGGATGTTTCTGCAAACAAAACACAGAAATAAAAGAAAAACAAATAGTTTTACACTTTCAAAGGAATATCTTTGTATTAACTTGAATAAGTATTTTTTTGTACAACAAGATGATCATTCTAGTAAGAGAATGTCGTCGTAGAATACGAAAACTGATACAAAGAGAAGATAGCTATGTGAAATAATCCCATGGGATTCCCATTCTGCTATAGCCTTCATGTCTCTGAGCGTCTCTTCCGCTTGCTGCTTTGTCCGAAGCTGATTGGATTGATTAGAACCGTTTGAGCTTGTCAGTCAATACCGGAGGTTGTCTGCAAGGTGATCCAATGGGACATAGTCATATGCTTTAATTCCCTAACTTTTGCTTGGACCGCCCTTTCGGGTTTTCAGTCCACTGGGATACCCTTCTTTGCCCAAGCCGCCCTTTTTGGTTTTCAGCTTGCCAGGTGTACAATTTTTTTTTGTATTTTATCCCTAATTTTTACCCGAACCTTTTTGGTTCGCCAGGATGCCCTAATTTTTGCCTAGGCTAGTTGACCTAGCAGGTCTTTATTCAAGTGTATTTTGACTATGTCCGCGTTTACAGGGTGCGGAAGGTCATCGTCATCCATAGTAGTTAAGATCATTGCTCCACCGGAGAATATGCTTTTGATCATAAATGGACCTTCGTATGTAGGAGTACATTTGCCCTTGGGATCACCTTGTGACAATATGATACGCTTGATTACCAAGTCACCAACCCGATATACCTAACGTCTGACCTTCTTGTTAAAAGCTTTAATCATATGTTTTTGGTACATCTGACCATGACTGACAATCGTAAGCTTCTTCTCATCAATCAAGTTCAACTGGTCAAGCCGAGTTTGAATCCATTCATCTTCATTCAACCCTGCATCCTTTATGATTCTTAAAGGAGGTATTTGGACTTCAATTGGTAGGACGACTTCTATACCGTATACCAAAGAGAAAGGAGTTTCCCTTGTTGACGTGCGCTCTGTGGTACGGTAACCATGGAGAGCAAATGGTAACATCTCATGCCAGTCCTTGTAGGTCACTGTCATTTTTTGTATGATCTTATTGATGTTTTTATTTGCGGCTTCGACAACACCATTCATCTTTGGCCGATAAGGAGAAGAATTATGGTGCTGGATCTTGAATTACGCGCATAGTGCAGTGATCATAGTATTATTGAGATTGGTACCATTATCCGTAATGATTCTCTCTAAGATACCGTACCGACAAATGAGATTATGTTTGATGAATCAGGCCATAACGTTCTTGGTAACAGAAGCGAAAGAAGCTGCCTCAACCCACTTCGTGAAGTAGTTAATGGCCACAAAGATGAAGGGGTGCCCATTAGAAGCTGTAGGTTTGATTCTCCAATCATATCGATGCCCCACATCGCGAATGGCCAAGGAGCAGTCAGGATGTTTAGAGGAACTGGAGGCACATGTACTTTGTCAGCATAGATCTAACACTTGTGACAGGTTCGTGAATGCTGATGGCAATCTGCTTCCATGGTAGACCAGTAGTACCCCACCCGTAGGATCTTTTTAGCCATCATGTGCCCACTAGAATGGGTTCCAAAAGTGCCTTCATGTAGATCAGCCATGATCTTGTCCGCCTCACTATTGTCTATGCAACAAAGCAAAACAGAGTCGTGGTTGCGCTTGTAGAGAATGCCATTACTGAGGAAGAACTTAACAGAGAATCTTCTCAAGAACTTCTTATCATTTACTGAAGCTCCCTCCGGATACTCTTGGGCCTCGAGATACCTCTTAACTTCATGGAACCGAGGCTTGTCCACTATCTCTTCAGTATCAATCTCGTGACAATAAGCTGGTTCATCCATCCGCTCAATGGTGATCTAGGGAGCCTCGTTACCCCACTTGAGTTTAAACATGGATGACATAGTGGCTAGTGCGTCCGCTAGTTGATTTTCCTCTCGTGGAAAATGCTCGAAGGTAATTTCCTCAAAATGTGGTATTAATGTCAGCACATGTTTTTTATAGGGGATGAGATTAGGGTATTTCGTGTCCCATTCTCCTTTGATCTGAGTGACGACTAAGGCTGAACCTCCAAATACTTGATTCCCAAAACTAAATGTCATATTCATTCAGGATCATCGGCCATCTTGCTATTCTTCCAGAGAGGGCGGGCTTTTCGAATATGTATTTAATTGGATCCATATTGGGTATCACTAAGGTAGTATTGGTCAACATATACTGTCTTAGCCGGCGAGCAGCCCATGCTAGAGTGCATCAAGTTTTCTCGAGCAGTGAATATCTGGTTTCACAGTCAGTAAACTATTTGCTCAGGTAGTATATTGCATGCTCTTTTCGGCCAGACTCATCATTCCATTTGACTACTTGATCTTTCTTCAGTAATTTGAAGATTGGTTCACAAGTAGCGGTTAGGTGAGAAATGAATTTGGCGATGTAGTTTAGTCGTCCTAAGAATCCTCTGACTTCCTTCTCGGTGCAAGGAGCAGGCATTTCTTGTATTGCTTTTACCTTTGCAGGGTCCACTTTGATACCTTTACCACTGCGATGAAGCATAGGAGTTTATCGGACCTCACTCCAAATGTGCATTTAATCGGGTTCAACCTTAGCTTGTATTTCTTTAGCCTTTCAAATAGTTTCTATAAATGGTCAAGATGTTCCTCTTCAGTTTGAGATCTGGCTATCATGTCATCCACGTAGACCTCTATTTCGTGATAGATCATATCGTGAAATAGAGCTACCATGGCGCGCTGATAAGTTGCCCCAGTATTTTTCAACTCAAATGGCATAACCTTGTAACAGAACATGCCCCACTGTATGAGGAAGGTCGTTTTCTCCATGTCCTCAGGTTCCATTTAATTTAATTATAGCCTGAAAAATCATCCATAAATGAGAACACTTTATGTTGTACGGTATTATCAACCAGAATATCGACATGGGGAAGCAGGAAATCATCCTTAGGGCTTTCCCTATTCAAATCTCTATAATCCACAGACATGCATACTTTACCGTCCTTTTTAGGCACTGGAACAACATTGGTGACCCATTGTGGATATGAGGTGATGGCTAAGAATCTGGTGTTGAATTGTTTCATGACTTCAGTCTTGATCTTTTCTGACATTTCTGGCCACATGCGATGGACTTTTTATTTTACCAGAGGGCAGTCTTCTTTTATCGGTAGACGATGGATCACGATATCAGCGTCAAGTCTTGGCATGTCTTCGTATGATCAAGCAAAGACCTCAACATAGTCATGTAGTAACTGAGTTAAACGCTTCTTGACATTGGGTTCCAGATTGGCACCTACCTTGACTTCTTTCTTGTCCTCTTCGGTACCAAACTTAACTGTGTCAACCAGTTCTTCGTGGGGATGTATGGTCCTTTCTTCCTGTTGTAGTAACCTGGCTAGTTTCCCTGGCACTCCACAATCTTCCTCACCTTCGTCTTTAGCTTGGCAGATCAGATTTTCAAAGTCACAATAGGCCATAGCAGAATCGTTATCCATGGGATCCTGAGTGGATGTGGATCTGCATTTTGATATGTGAGTGTGTGTGTAAGAGCATAGCTATCTTTGAAAGAAATAAAAACATAGAAAAAGAAGAACAACGAGCATAAAATTTGTATGCAAAAACGTCTATGATTCATTGATGACATATGAAAATGAAGTAACAACCCTTACAAATGGACCATTGTGCCTCGGGTAAGACACAAGGTTTTAAAAGTCTAAATTGTTTAATTATTACAAGTCCGACAAAAATTTAAAGACAATTACAGTTGGATAAAAGTAAAAGGGACAAATTCTCTGGCTTCCCAGTTGTTGAGTCCTCCACTGATAGTTGGAAAAGTCCATTCTTCTAGGTCACAACTGTCATCACTATCTTCTACTGCGTTGACTCCATGGTTGCTGATCCACAAAGGTGGTCCCCCGGTACGAGCATGACGAACAGTTTTCTGGGCTCCTGGAGTAAAACCCAAACCGAATTTGTCAGATTTGTAGGAAATATCTAGGGGTTGGCCCCTAATAGTACACCACCTTCTTCGACTTCTACCTTGGCATCTTTCAGAGAAGCCATCTTTAACGGGGGTCTGGTAATCTTCGGAACTTTGGAAACAGTCTTGGTTGCTGCAATTGTTTGTGGTTCTTCCTAGAAATGCTGACACAGAGTTTCAATGAATTCACCATCCATTTCCACATATCTGAAGGAGTTCAGGTGACTGACCATATATTCCTCCTCTCCATGGACAGTGATGATTTTCCCTTGGTTGGGTATTTCAACACCTGATGTAATGTAGAGGTGACGACACCAGCGTCATGAATATAAGTTCGGCCCAATAAATAGGAATAGGAAGGGCGAATATCCATTACATAGAAAGTTAAATCAAATGTCTAAGTTCCAACTTTAATGGGGATGTCCACCTCCCCGTGCACCATTCTCTTCAAACCGTCGAAGGCCCTTACCACTATGTTGCTTGGTTTTAAGGTCAAACCTTCACAGTCTAGTCTATCCAGAGCCTTCTTAGGCAGCACATTCAATGATGAACCAATATCTATCAGGATATGGGCCAAAGTAGTGCACCTGCATTCGACAGAGACATGCAACGCCTTATTATGTTTCCTCCCTCTAGGTGTCAGGTTAGCATCAAAAAAGCCCAAACTGTTATCAGCTGTTAAACTGGCCACACAATCTTCGAATTAGTCAGTAGAGGTTTCCTGTGGCACATGGGCAGTTTTAAGAAATTTCACCAAGGCCTTCGAATGAGCTTCGAAGCACAATAGTAAAGCTAGCATATAAATCTTTGAAGGAGTCTGCCCTAGCTATTCGACTACGTTATAGTCGCTTCTCTTTATAATTTTCAAAATTTCTTCCATCTCCTTCTTGGAAGCCTTTGGGATAGATATTGATTACGCCTTCATCCGAACAGGTTCAACCAAAATGCCTTTGCCCCGAGTCTCGGTCGACTCGGTGATAGGGGTGTCAGCAGGGGTAACCACAAGAACTGTAGTAGTAGTATCAACAGGAACAAAAGCAAGGATGATCACAGGACTGGTAACAGTTTTCGGAGGAGAAATCTCAGGGGAGAACTCTCTTCCACTTCGGGTTATTTTGCTGGTTCCCACAATGTTGCCGATGTCGGGGTCATCCCTCTCAAAAACCGAATCTTCATCAGCCAACCAATCTTGCTTGACACCATGGTAGTAGACGTCACCCCCATAGTTCCAGGGGACAGTTTTGTCTGAGGAGTATGGGATTGGCCCTAGCATAGTAATTATTAGTGGAGTCACCTTCGGAACAGATGTAATCCTGACGGGTCTTTTGGTGGAGACCCTGGGAGGATTGGTGAAAATGGTTACTATTGAAACATCCTTGTAAGCAATGGTTGGAACAGGAGTCTTTTCAAACAAAATCTCTTTGTCATCCATCAGGCGCTAGACACCTGCTTTCAATATATGATAACCAGTCAGTAGGGATAAATAGAGGTGGCAGCCTTCGCCATAGCCCAGAAATAAACCGGCCTTCAATAGGTTCCTCTTGACGGTTAGGAGAGGAGTAACAAGCTCATCAACAACAGTAACAAACATATCATCTTCAACAATGTTAACATCACGAGCGTGCTTGGGCATAGGAGCGGTGATAACATTTGGGATCTAAGGAGCATCAAACTCAATTTCTTTTGCCTCGAGAAGGTCTTGCACCTTGTTTTTCAAAACCCAGCAGTCGTTTGTATCATGACCCAGACTTTCTGAATGGTAAGCACAAAGAGCATTTGGGTTATAATGGGGAGAGGCAGTGTCGGGATTCTTTGGAGCTTCCCGCAAGGTCACCAAATGAGGTTTCACAAATGCGGCAAGACTTGAGATAATGTCATATTTATCCGGGTAAATTGTCTTACCGACCTTTCTGTTCTAGGCTGGTTGTTCCTTTGTTGAATAGGTGCAAGCTTAGGGATCATGACAGCCCCTACCGTTGGACGAAGTTCAGTTCTGTCCTGATTCCTTTGATGGTACACAACACCAACCTATTTCTTCCCAGTGAATGGTTTTCTCACGGCACTGGAGGATGCGTCCTTTTGGATCTTCCCACTCTTAATCCCAGCTTCCACTCGGTCAAGATTAATTCAGTGAAGCCGGCTGAGGAGCTTCCAATTAGATAATTAAAGAAAGGACCAGACAAGGTACCCAGAAACATGTCCACTAGCTCCCTGTCAGATAGGGGAGGCTGGACTCTTCCTGCTAAGTGTCTCCATTCCTGAGCGTAGTCTTTGAAACCCTCACTTGAACATATAGCCAGACTCTGAAGTTGAGTGCGGATGGGAGCAAGGTCTGTGTTATATTGATACTGTTTATAAAAAGCAGTGGCCAGGTCTTCCTAATTATGGATATTGGCCCTCTCCAGTTGATAGAACCAATCTAGCTGAGTCCCGGATAGACTATCATGAAAGAAGTGGACCCACAAATCTCTGTCAGCAATGTGAGGTTGTATCTTCCTCACATAAGATCAGAGGTGCATCTTGGGACACGAAACCCCGTCGTACTTAGCAAACACTGGTGCCTTGAACTTTTGTGGAATAACAATCTCAGATACCAAACCCAGCTATTCAAAGTTCAGCCCAGGCACTTTCTGAATCTCCATTGCACTTAGACACTCTTCCAGCTGCTTGTACTTCTCATCAGCTGGAGGATATTTCTCTTCAGAGTAATCATCCTCTTCTCCCTCTTCAGATTCTGGATGGTCAGTCACTTCCTTGTTTTTCCCCTCTTGATTGTCCCATTCACCTGATGATGTTGCGAAGTCTAGGGTCCGCTTGGCTGGCCCTTGGAACCTTTTTCCCAGATTCAAGACACCGGTTGATTTCTTCACTTTCTTCTTTTCTTTGATCAGCAAAGTTTTCAAATCCTCTTGTCCTTTTGCCAGAGTCAAGAACATTTGTTGAAACTGAGCGTTCTACGCCTGAAGATCTTTTACTGTGTGTTCAATATCCATCTCACTGAAATAAACAGTAGAAAGATAAGGAGGCCTGTTGTAAGAAACCTATTTGTGTTATGATGAATGAAGATGCATACGCAAATGATTTCAAGGAAATTAGAGATTTAAATTTTCTTTAGAAAAAAGGAACACACATATATTAATAAATCAAAGTTTGAGTACATCATGCCTCTTTGGGCTTACAAAGAAATACAAAAACTCTAAGATAAAAAAGTTAAACGCATCCTCTTTAGTGCGATGTAGGTATTCAGGCTCCGCACCTCATGAAACTGCTTGGTGAGTTCCAGAACTTTCTTTTCACTGGCGTAGAACTGGGCCTCGAAAGTATCTCGCTCCCCCTTAAGTTGTATCCAATCCCTTTGCAAGTCTTCGAGAGAGGTGGGCATATCAGGATGAAGGATAGTGTATGGGGCATCTCCTTCCACAACAGGCTCTATGATAACCGGGAGAATGGAGGGGTAAGGCATCATAAGACTTTGAGCACGGGCTCGTACCCATTTGAGATAAGGCTCTAGAGCGATGTAATTCTTATGCCCCAATGTCTTTCTATCTACCTTGTTCAACATCCTCCAGGCTCGGATAAATCTCTGGCGGTAACCTTGATCATCATTCTCGTAGTCAAATACCAACCCTTGAATAAGCATTTCACGTGGACCATCCCTTCGGGCGTAACCAAACTATCATAAGGTCAAGCAGGGGTTGTAAGTGATACCCCCCCCCCCCCTAATGCCAAGTAGGGGGACATTATGGAATTCTCCATAACGGTCGACGATAGTAACATTCTCCATAGATCGGGAACACCAATGAATATTTGAATGTTTGAGCGTCATCAACCTATGTTACCACCTTAAACCTTACTCGTTCTTCAATACAGACTGGGGAAGATTTGAAATAAACCATCTTGTCAAGAGAGGAGTACAACACATAAGGATACCTTTTTTCCTCATAGTGCGAGAGTGAAAAGAATGTAGGATGTCTCCTAACAAAGTAGGCACCGGGTTACGGGACATGAAGATTTTGACGATGTTTACATCTATGAGTTGGTCAGGATTTGGAAACAAAACCATCCCATAGATAAGAAGGGCCACAATTTCCTCAAAAGCTTGCAAATCCAAAGAGTTCCAACAGTCTTGAGCTTTCTCAAACAAGAACTTGGCTAAGAAACCTTTGACATCACTCCTTGTTTCCCAATTAGTTGTGACATCAGATTGTTACAAGTGTAGGGCTTGAGCAATCTCTTCTGGTTTTGGATCTCTTTCTGTACCCTTGGAGGGTAGTTGGTTGATAATGGGGATCCTCAAGAGTTGGTAGAATTCTTCCAAAGTTAGCACAAGTTGATAATCGGGAAATGTGAAGCAATGGTGTAGAGGATCAAAGAATTGGAAGAGCACCTTCATCATATCTTCATCAGTGTTGGAGGTAACCAAGTTTAGGAGGCGACCATGTCTTTCGGTAAATGGAGAATTCTCAGGAACCCTTGATGCAAACTCTTTAAGTTGAGGTAGGATTCTTACGAGATTGACTTGAATGGTTTTCCTGCGAATAGAATCCATGTCCTACAAAACAAAACAAAGATAAATCCCAAAAATCCTTGAAATGATTAGTGAGTATGAGTATGATGTTATGATGTTTATGATGTTATGTACAAGTAAATATATATAAACAAAACAAATAAGTCCTTAGGTTTAGGCTTGCATGGAGTCTCATAGGTAAGTACCCTCTTGAAGTTTAGTTGGCTCAAACTTGTCCTAGCAATAGTAATCGAGTTCTAAGGAAGCTCGATATCACTGGTTTGTTTTCTCGGGCATTGTTTCAGCGTAAGCCTCTTTAATGGAGACCGAAATATCCCAAAAAAACAAACCTCAATGAGTGTAGTATCGAGTATCTACCAACTTCGGACTGCCCCAAAGCCGGTCATCTCACTACGTCCTAATGGTCAAGTTGGTCAAGTAAAGGTTCTAGAAGTCAGTTAGTGCTTCATGACATCACTCAGCGGCCCCGTATTCTCCTTGACTACTCAAGGGCTACCGATACCCACAAATATGTCACACTAACATAGCTATTGCTTGGACCATGTCAGTATACCCCACATAGTTTCCACAACGTATTTCTACTTACCTATAAGGTATCCCAAATCTGGGTAGAGGATTCAAACCCAAACAAAGAACCAAAATATAAAGAAAACAAATCAAATAATGAAAGCAAGTAAATGTGATCTAGCCCTAAGGTAACCCCACTTTTAAAATAGATCCCCAGCAGAGTCGCCAGTTCTGTAACACGGTGGGAGAATTGACTTCGTTGTTTTGTGTTTGATCGCAATTGTTGCAGTTAGCAAGAGTGCCATCGACTTTTCTTTTATCCAAAAGGAAAGGTTGAAAAGAACAGGAAAGACCTTTGAGATGTTTTCTTGAGTTCGGGGGATAGATTATGAAAAGGGAAGGTATTAGCACCCTTTTCATCCGTAGTTATCTACGGGCTCTTAATTGCTTGCTAGATCACTTGCTTTTGTTTGAAAATGTGCTTTGTGTGGTTTTTTGAAAGTATTTTGAAAAGGCGTCATCGTTTAGGCAAACTTTGTAATGATTCTCGTTTGTAAGAATGTAAACAAAGTGTTGATCTTTTGAAAATGTTTCAAGTTTGAAAGATGTTTTTTTGAAAGTGTTGGTGTTTGTTTTGAAAATAGCAAGGATGTTTTGGTTTGAAAATGAGCAAGCAACTTGGAACATTCTACCTACTCAAAAGTCTTTCATGTTTATTTCCTCTTTCCTTTGACATTGTTATCTTACCATTGATTTGGTAAGAAACCCTATCTTTGGATGTAAAAGGAACGGGCGCGGGTCATTGTATAGTCATGAATAGCAATGTTGTAAGATATCTTAGCATTTTCTTTGAGGGACTAAGATCATTCGTAAGGCAATATTTGTAGCGTCATCGAGGGACTATGATCTTGTATTTTTGTTTGTTTTTGCCAAGACATCTTACATGTGTATTAGGGTTGTGAGAAGGAACCTGGATAGTAGGGTTACTTCGATATGAAAGCCTGGATTGTAGGGCTGTGAGAAGGAACCTGGGTAGTAGAGTTACTTCAATATGAAAGCCTGGATAGTAGGGCTGTGAGAAGGAACCTGGGTAGTAGGGTTACTTCGATATGAAAGCCTGGATAGTAGGGCTGTAAGAAGGAACCTGGATAGTAGGGTTACTTCAATATGAAAGCCTGAATAGTAGGGCTGTGAGAAGGAATCTGGATAGTAGGGTTACTTCGATATGAAAGCCTAGATAGTAGGTATATGAGAAGGAACCTGGGTAGTAGGGTTACTTCGATATGAAATCCTGGATAGCAGGGCTGTGAGAAGGAACCTGGATAGTATGGTTACTTCGATATGAAAGCCTGGATAGTAAGGTTGTGAGAAAGAACCTGGATAGTAGGGTTACTTCGATATGAAAGCCTGGATAGTAGGGCTGTGAGAAGGAACCTGGATAGTAGGGTTACTTCGATATGAAAGCCTGGATAATAGGGATGCTGAGAAGGAACCTGGATAGTAGGGTTACTTTGCTATGAAAGCCTGGATAGCAGGGTTGTGAGAAGGAACCTGGATAGTAGGGTTACTTCGATATGAAAGCCTGGATAGTAGGGCTGCTGAGAAGGAACCTGGATAGTAGGGTTACTTCGCTATGAAAGCCTGGATAGTAGGGCTGTGAGAAGGAACCTGGGTAAGGTTGCCTTGTGAGAAATTTGGGTAAAACTGCAGGATGAACTGGGGTAAGGTTATAAGTGTAGATTAGTTGACCCGTTTGACTTCGGGAACTGAGTTTCCATTAGTCGTCTGTAAATATGATCTGTATAACTGCTGAGTTTGTTGAAGCTAATCCTCTTTTCCTGCAAGAAGGTTTCAAAGTTAGTTATATGCGATGCATGAAATGCAGGGTGAGATGATGTTCTCAAAATAAATGAGATTATGTTGTATATGTCATGTATGCGTATGTCATGATGTATGTTTATGAAATGCTATAGGGGTATGCTCGCGTTTGGGAAAATAAATCCCTGATTATTGCTAGAGAGTTGTAAATATTCTGTCGGAAAGAAGATGCTTGAGAATAAACTCTGCGGGGACCAAACCTTGGGGGGAAGAGATATTTTGTTGGTAGACCTGCCGATCTGGAGGAACCAACTTAGCTGGGGATGAAATTAAGTTGCTGGAGGTGATGAGCTCTGTTGGAGAAGTAAACTCTGATTGGGGGATGAGATTTATTGACTCGCCCGTGATTATGAACCTCGACCGGGGATAGTTGCGTCCTATTTCGGGAAAACCGTCATCAATTCCTTTGGGTACTTTTACTCTGTGGGGAGTGTATGTACCAATAATCATGTTCCAAAGCGGACTTTATCCCGATACCTGCTGAGCAAAGGAACCAACGGGTTCGGCACTTCTTTCCATGTTTCTGTAATTACGAGTAATTGTCTTTTGTTTCTTATGTAAATATTTATGAGCAGCAATCATTTTCAAATGCATATATCAAAATAAATCATTGGACGTTCTTGCAAAACAAAACAGAAAAAGAAAAAACAAATTGAAGCTTTTTTGTGAAAATGACTTGTATTGATTTTTTGAAGTTGGCCTGTAATAGGCGTTTTTGTACAGAGAGGTCAACGTCCTAGTAAGAGAACGCTGCCGAAAGATAGAAATTACAATTTGTGTAAAAGAAAGAAAAACAGCTATGTGAAACGACCCCATTGGGTTCCAACTTTACTATTGCCTTTATATCTTCAAGCATCTCATCACTTTGCTGCTTGGTCAAAGGTGGATCAGATTGATTAGCGCTGTCTGAGCTTGATAGTCGATACCGAAGTCTGGTTGCAAGATGACCCAAAGAGACATAGTGTTACGCTTCAATCCCTAACTTTTCCTAGACCGCCCTTTCGGACTTTCAGTCCACCGGGATACCCTTTTTTGCCCAAGCCTCCCTTTCGGGTTTTCGACTTGCCGGGTGTATAGATTTTTTTCATTTTCATCCCTTACTTTTGCCCGAACCCTTTTGGTTCGTCGGGAAGCCCTTATTTTTGCCTAGGCTAGTCAACCTAGCGGGTCTTTGATTATGCGTAGTATCTTTTCACTATGTCTGCATTGATGGGGTGAGGAAGGTCGTCACCGTCCATGGTGGTTAGAATCATAGATCCTCCCGAGAAAATGTTCTTAACCACAAATAGCCCTTCGTACGTGGGGGTCCATTTTCCCCTGGGATCACCTTGCGGCAGTATGATGCATTTGATCACTAGATCCCTGACTTGATATTCTTGACGCCTGACTTTCTTGTTAAAAGCCTTGATCATTCACTTTTGATACGCCTGACCATGATAGATAGCAGTAAGCCTCTTTTCATCGATTAAATTTAGCTGATCAAGTCGAATTTGGATCCAGTCATCTTTGTTTAAACCCGCATCCTTCATGATTCTAGGAGAAGGTATCTGGACTTCTACGGGTAGGACTGCCTCTATGCCATATACTAGAGAGTAGGGTATTGCCCTTGTCGATGTCCGTGCTGAGGTACGGTACCCATGAAGAGCGAATGGTAACATCTCATGACAGTCTTTATATGTCATTGTCATCTTCTGTACAATCTTCTTGATGTTCTTGTTAGTTGCTTCAATAACGCCATTCATCTTCAGCCGGTAGGGAGAAGAATTATGATGTTGTATCTTGAACTGTTTATCGAGCTCGGTGATCATTGTGTTGTTGAGATTCATACCATTGTCAGTAATAATCCTCTCTGGTACACCATATCAATAGATCAGGTTGTGTCGGATAAATCGCGCTACGACATTCTTGGTTACTGTAGCAAAGGAAGCTGCCTTAACCCACTTTGTGAAGTAATTAATTGCTACCAGAATAAAGCGATGCCCCTTAGATGCAGTAGGTCTGATCTCGCCGATCATGTCGATACCCCACATCGCAAAGGGCCAAGGAGCGGTCAAGACGTTCAGAGGAACTGGAGGCACATGCACCTTATCAGCATAGATTTGGCATTTATGACAGGTTCGAGAGTGCTGATAACAATTGGCTTCCATAGTGGACCAGTAATATCCTGCCCATAAGATCTTTTTAGCCATGGTATGTCAACTTGAATGGGTTCCGAAAGTGCCTTTATGGAGATTTATCATGATCCTCTCTGTCTCGCTCTTATCTACACACCGTAGTAGTGTGGAGTCATGGTTGCGTTTATAGAGGATCCCATTACTGAGGAAGAACTTTGCAGCGAACCTTCTCAGAAACTTCTTATCATTGACAGATGCCCCTTCGGGATATTCTTGAGCCTCGAGATACCTTTTGACTTCATGAAACCAGGGTTTGTCCGCCACTTCTTCGGTATCGATCTCACAGCAGTGTGCTGGTTCATCCAACCTCTCAATGGTAATCTAGGGAGCTTCATTGTCCCACCTAACTTTGAACATAGAAGACATGGTAGCTAGCGCGTCCTCCAACTGGTTCTCTTCTCGCGGGAAATGTTTAAAGGTTACCTCCTTAAAGCGTGGGAGCAATGTCAGTACATACTCTCTGTAAGGAATAAGATTCGGGTGTTTCGTATCCCACTCGCCCCTGATCTGACTTATCACCAGAGCGGAATCCCCAAATACACTTAAGAATTTAATCCTCAGGTCAATAGCAGCTCGAAGACGCATGATACATGCTTCATACTCCGCCATGTTATTGGTGCAGTTGAAACATAATCGGGCAGTGAACGGCATATGACAGCCCTCGGGAGATATGATTATGGCGCCAATGTCGTTACCCAGCGTGTTCGAGGATCCATCAAAATACATAGACCATCGGGATCCTTCCTCAGGTCCTTCATCCGGTCCAGGTTCTTCATAATCAGTCACCAACATGATATTCTCATCCGGGAACTCAAAATTCATGGATTGGTAGTCATCCACGGCCTGGTGAGCCAAATGATCAACCAATACACTCCCCTTGATTGCTTTTTGGGTTGTATATTGTATGTCGTATTCAGTTAAGATCATTTTCCACCTTGCTATCTTTCTGGAGAGAGTGGGCTTCTCGAAAATATACTTGATCGGATCCATCTTCGATATCAACAAGGTAGTATGAGTCAGCATATACTATCTCAGTCGGCAAGCAGCCCATGCCAAAGCGCAGCAAGTTTTCTCGAGCAATGAGTATCGAGTCTCACATTCGGTAAACTTTTTGCTAAGGTAGTAAATGGCGTGCTCTTTTCGGCCAGACTCGTCATGCTGCCCCAACACACACCCCATTGAATTGTCTAGCACTGTCAAGTATAATATCAAAGGTCTTCCTTTAACTAGAGGCATCAGAATTGGTGGTTCTTGAAGGCATTCTTTGATTCTTTCGAAAGCGGTCTGGCATTCATCATTCCACTTTACCACTTGATCTTTCTTCAGAAGCTTAAAGATTGGCTCACAAGTAGCAGTCAGATGTGAAATGAACCTGGCGATGTAATTCAGACGTCCCAGGAAACGTCTAACTTCCTTCTCTGTGCCAGCATCTCTTGTATGGCTTTTACCTTTATAGGGTCTACCTGAATACCCTTGTCATTGACGACAAAACCCATAAGCTTACCAGACCTTACCCCGAAGGTACACTTGTTCGGATTCAACCTCAGCTTATATGTCTTCAATCTGTCAAACAATTTCTGGAGATGATCAAGATGCTCTTCCTCAGTCTGAGACTTGGCTATCATGTCATCAACATAAACTTCGATCTCATGGTGAATCATGTCGTGGAACAAAGAGACCATAGCGTGCTGATATGTTGCCCCAGCATTCTTCAACCCAAAAGGCATCACCTTGTAGCAGAAGGTGCCCCACTGTGTGACGAAAGTTGTCTTCTCCATGTCTTCAGCAGCCATCTTGATCTGGTTGTAGCCCGAGAAACCATCCATGAAGGAGAAGATTTTATGTTCCATGGTGTTGTCGACCAGAACATCAATGTGAGGGAGTGGGAAGTCATCCTTGGGGCTTGCCCTATTCAGATCTTTGTAATCTATGCACATCCGTACCTTACCGTCCTTCTTAGGTACCAGAACAATGTTAGCAACCCATTATGGATACGAAGTGACAACTAAGAATCCTACATCGAACTGTTTCATGACCTATGCCTTGATTTTCTCTGACATTTCTAGACGCATACGACGAACCTTCTGTTTAACCAGAGGACAGTCTTCCTTAGTCGTTAGGCGATGTACCACAATATCAATGTCTAAACCAGGCATGTCTTCATAGGACCAGGCGAAGATCTCAACATGATCGTGCAACATCTATATCAACCTCTGTTTGACGCTAAGCTCCAGATTTGCACCTATTTTAACCTCTTTTCTGTCTTCCTCAGTACCCAAGTTCACTGTCTCAACCGGCTCTTCATGAGGCTGTATGGCCCTCTTTTCCTGCTGTAATAGTCTAGTAAGTTCTCTAGGCACCTCACAATCATCCTCACCTTCGTCCTCGGCTTGGTTGATCAAAATTTTGAAGTCATAATTGGCAATAGCAGATCTGTTATCAATGGGATCCATAGTGGATATGGATCTGCATTATGATACGTGAGTGTGTGTAAGAGAATAGGTGTTTTGATAAAGTGAAAAGCAAAAAGGAAAAACAAGGAGCGCAAAATTTGTATGCAAGAAACGTCTAATGCTTTATTAATGATTATGAAATGAAAAATAATAGCCCTCACAAGCAAAGCCAAGGTGCCTCAGGCAAGGCACCGGGCCATAAAGTTTCACATTGTTTATTACAAATCTTAAAATAAATAAGTCAATTACTGCGGAATAAAAGAAACAGGTATGAAGTCCCTAGCGGTCCAGTTGCTTGGTCCACCATTGGTAGTTGGGTAGGTCCAATTGTCAATGTCTGATTCCTCTTCACTGTCTTCAATGGCGTTAATCCCACGATTGTTAATGCGTAGGGGAGATCCTCCAGCCCGAGCGCGTCTAACAGCCCTTTGAGCCCCTGTAGTAAAGCCCAAACCAAATTTGTCAGTTTTATGAGGGAAATTAGGGAGCTTTCCCCAATTAGCACACCCACCTTCTTCAACCACAGCCCTGGCGTCCTTGAGAGAAGCCATCTTCAGAGGAGGTTTGTTGCTAGCAGTTCCAGTCGATGCCAAGATCTGAGGGACCTCTTCAAAATTCTGGCAAGGCATTTCTATGAATTCCCCGTCCATCTCTACGTAGCGGAAGGAGTTGAGGTGACTCATCATATATTCCTCCTCGCCCCACACTGTGACAATCTTTCCTTTCACCGGATACTTCAGCATTTGATGGAGTGTGGAGGTGACTGCCCCAGCCTCATGGATCTAAGGACGACCCAACAAACAAGAATATGATGGCCTGATATCCATCACATAGAAGGTAGACCCAAGAGTCTGAGAACCTACTTTGACAGGGATGTCCACTTCCCCGTGCACCATTCTCTTCGATCCGTCTAAAGCCCTTACCACAATGTTACTAGGCTTTAGAGTTAGACCCTCGCAATCCAAATGATCTAACGCCTTCTTCAATAGAACATTCAGTGAAGACCCAGTATCTACCAGCACATGAGCCATAGTGGTGCCCCTGCATTCAATTGAGACATGCAGTGCATCATTATGCTTCCTTCCTTTCAGAGTCAAATCCGCATCTAAAAAACCTAGACCATTATCGGCAGTCAGGCTGGCCACACAATCTTTGAACTAATCAGCTGAAGTTTCCTGCGGCACATGCGCAATATTGAGAAATGCAATCAAAGCCTTTGCATGGGCTTCAGAACACAATAGCAGAGACAACATGGATATCTTCGACGGGGTCTGCCCTAGCTGCTCGGCCATATTGTAGTCGCTTTTCTTAATGATTTTCAGTATTTCCTCTATTTCTTGCTTAGAGGCTTCCCCAACAATTTTCTTAGGCGCCTCCGTCTGGGCAGGCTCCCCTATAACCTCTTTGCCACGGGTATCAGATGATTTTCCGACTGGAGTAAGAACAGGAACAGCAGTTGATGTACTAGGTGGAACAACAGATGTAATGATAATAGGCTTGTTAACAGTCTTAGGGGAAATCTCTGGAGAGAAGACCCTTCCACTTCGGGTGATTTTACTGGTTCCAACAATGTTATCAATATCAGGATCAGCTTCTTCATCTTTCAGATCTTGTTTGATGCCATGATAGTACACATTGGCACCATAATGCCAGGGGACAGCTTTATCAGAGACATACGGGACATGACCAGGAACAGTGATTATCAGCGGAGCAATTCTTGGAGCAGGTGTAATCCTAACAGGTCTTCTCGAGGAAACCTTGGAAGGATTGGCGGAAATGGTTATAATGGCAACGTCTTCAACTGGAACAACATGAACTATATAGTTTTCTCAAACATAATTTCGTTGCTATCTATCAGGCGTTGGACACCTAATTTTAGCAAATGGCAACTAGAAGGTAGAAGCGAACACATGTGGAGACCTTCACCACAACCCATAAATAAATCGGCCAACAACAAATTCTTCTTGACAGTCATGAGAGGAGTAGAAACTTCGTCAATAGAGGTAACAAACAAATCAATATCAATAGCATTAACTCCACGACCATGTTTAGGCATAGGAGCAGTTATGACATTTGGCTTCTACGGAGCATCAAAATCTATCTCCTTGGCTTCAATCAAGTCTTGTATTTTGTTTCTCAGAGCCCAACAGTCGTTTGTATCGTGGCCAGGACTCTCAGAATGATAGGCACACCGGGAATTTAGATTATATCGGGGAGATGTAGTATTTGGATTCTTGGGAGCCTCTCTCAAGGTTGCCAAGTTGGATCTCAGTAGGTGAGGTAGAACTTCAGCCAATGTCATGTTGATGCGGGTAAACTGCCGTTGTGGTCTTTCCAACCTTTGTTGATTATTGCATTGTGGAGCAGCTACAGATCTAGGTATCATCACGACACTTACTGTCTGACGTTGTTCAGCCCTGTTCTGGCCCATCGGGCTATATACGACACTGGCTTCCTTCTTACCAGCAAAAGGCTTCTTTACTGAACTTGACGAGGCATCCTTATGTATTTTGCCGCTTCAAATCCCAGCCTCTACTCTCTCTAATTAAAATCAGCTCGGTGAAACCAGCTGACGAGCTGCCGATCAAATGATTGAAAAATGGACCAGATAGAGTCCCCAGAAACATATCAACCAACTCCCTATCAGACAACGGCGGTTGAACTCTCCCAGCCAAGTCTCTCCATTTTTGGGTATAATCTTTAAAACCTTCACTTGCACCCATGGACATACTTGGAGTTGAGTGCGAGTGGGAGCAAGGTCGGCATTATACTGATACTGCTTGTAGAAAGCAGCAGCCAGATCTTCCCAGTTGCGGACATTGGTTCCCTCTAGTTGGTAGAACCATTCAAGTTGAGTCCCTGATAGACTATCTTGAAAGAAGTGAACCAACAGATTTTTATCAGCTGTGTGGGGCTGGATCTTCTTGATGTAAGAACGGAGGTGGAGTTTTGGGCAAGACAACCCATCATATTTGGCAAAAACTGGAGCTTTGAACTTCTGCGGGATGACTACTCCCGATACCAATCCCAATTCTTCGAAATCCAGTCCAGGTATCCTCTGAACTTCCATGGCACACAGACGGTCTTCTAACTGCTTGTATCTATCCTCAACAGGAGGATACTGCTCATCATTATAGTCAGTATCATTGTCAGACACTACAGGACTTGGGTCTTTCTCTTCTTCTTGATTCTCCCCTTCCTTGGATGAAGAGGTCAGATAAGTTTGACGCTTTAACCTCTCTCCGAACCTTCGGCCCATGTTCAGAATACCAGCAGCCTTCTTCTTTTTCTTCCTCTCTTTCAGAATGAGGGCTTTCAGATCCTCCTGCCCCTTTGCCAGACTGATAAACATTTGTTGGAACTGGGCGTTATGTGCCTGCAGGTCCTTAATGCTTTGTTCGGAAGAAATTTCTGCTGAAATAAATAGCGAAAGAGTTTAGAAACCTGTAATGGTACATGTAATGATGTGTATGATAATGGTATGCGCATGCAATGATTTCAAAGACCTCGAAAAATTTAAATTTGCGAACCAAAAATAAACAAAAACTTTATTAGCTGAAATTGAAGTTCAAATGCCTTTAAGGCGTTACAATTAAAAATAAATCTAAAACTAGAAAGAAAAATCAAAAGTCTCATGGATGCTTCCTCTTTGCGCCGAGATAATCATTCAGTCCTTTTTCCTCATGCAACTGCTTTGTGAGCTCCAAGACTTTCCTCTCTTGTGCACGGAACTGATCCCTGTAAGTATCCCACTCTTTCATCAACTGAATCCAAGACCTCTGTAATTCCCCCAGATCAGTGGGCATGTAAGGATAGAGAGCTGTGTAAGGAATACCCTCCTCCATAGTCGGTTCCACAATCACTGGCAAAACAGCCACATAGGGCATCATAAGCTGCTGAGCACGAGCTCGTACCCATTGTAGATAAGGTTCCATTGGAATGGAAGTTCTGACGCTCGATCTGTTTACCATGCCCCAAGCTCGTATGAACCTCCGACGACGCTCTTGAATATCATCCTCATAGCTGAATACAATGCCCTTGATAAGTAACTCATGGGGACCATCCCTTCGAGCGTAACCAAATTATCGCAGAGCTAAACAAGGATTGTAGGTTATACCCCCTCTGATACCAAGTAATGGGACATTAGGGTACTTCCCACAGCGGTCAATGATAGCAATGTTTTCCATAGATCGAGAACACCAAAGAATATCCGTATGAGCGAGTGACATTATCCTTTGTGACCAAACCAGACCTTCTTCATTCTTCAGTATGGACTTAGGGAGGTGAAAAATAAACCACCTCGACAGCAATGGCAAACAGCACACGAGAATCCCTCTTCTCCTCATGGTACGAGTATGGAGAGTGTGCAAAATATCTGAGTAAGGTAGGCACATGATTACGAGAGAGAAAGATCTTGATAGCATTCACATATACGAATGAGTCTAGATTAGGGAAGAGAACTAAACCATATATAAGAAGAGCCAATACCTCCTCAAAAGCCTGAAAATCCATATTATCCCAAAACAGTTGGGCTTTGTCTATCAGAAACTTAGCTAGAAAACCCTTGACTCCGCTTCTAGTTTCCCAATTGGATACCACGTTGGCCCATTTCAGATGTAAAGCTAAGGAAATGACTTCTGGCTTAGGAACTTCTTCTAGACATGTGAAGGGTACCTGTTCAAGAATAGGTATATCCAATAGCTGAGAGAATCTTCCAAGGTAGGCACCAACTGATAGTCTAGAAAGGTGAAGCAGTGGTGCTTGGGATCAAAGAACTGAAAGAGTACACTCATCATCTTTTCATCAAAGTTTGAAGTAACCAGGTTGAGAAGTTGACCATGTCTCTTAGTGAACGTAGAAGTTTTAGAAACCCTTGATGCTAGCTCTTTTAGTTGGGAAGGTATCTTAACAAAGCTGATTCGAATGATATTCGTACGAACGGAAGCCATAATCTACAAAACAGAACAAAGATAAATTCCCTTGGTCTTTGAAATGGTTAGTGCAATAAGCATGGATGCTATGTTATGATGCATGATGTCATGATAAACCACAAGTATAGCAAACACATATATAGCAAACACAGTCAAGTCACACCAAGTCCTTAGGTTTAAGGCTTGCATGAGATTAAAGGTAGTACCCTCTTGAAGTTTTAGTTGGTTCAAACCTATCCAAAAAAAGCAATCGGGTTCTAGAGATTCTCAATATCACTGACCATCCTTTATCGGGCATTGTTTCAGCTCTCAATCTTTTCTTGCGGCCAAAATATCCCGAAAGTACGATCTCAATAAGTGTAGTATCGAGTATCAACCAATTCTCAGCTCTACACCGAGGTCAGATATCTCACTACTTTCTAATGGACAAGTTGTTCAACTAAGGTTCTAAGGTCCGTTGGTGCTTCACGACACCATGCAGTGACCCCGTACTCTCCTCGTTCCCCACGAAGGATACCGGTACCAACTAAAGTGCCACACCAACACAGCCATCGCTTAAAGTATATCAGTATACTCCGTACAGTCTCCACGATCTATTGTTGTTTACCTAATGAGTGCCCCCAGATCTGGGTGTAGGACCTATAGTAACCCCCAAACAAACCCTCAAAAAATAAAGCAATCAAGAGAAGCAATTTAATGACTTAGATCCTAAGGTATACCCCACTTATTATTCCCCAGCAGAGTCGCCAGTTCTGTGATACGGTGGTAGAACCGACTGTTAAATACTGGTTTGCATTTTGCATTTGCAAAATGTCGCGGTAAGCAAGAGTCGCCACCGACTTTTATTTCATCCAATCATGGAAAAGGAAAAAGAACAGAAAAAACCTTTTTCGAGATATTTCTGAGTACGGGGGGGGGGGGGGGGGGGGGGGTAGATTATAGAAAGGGAAGGTGTTAGCACCTTTTCTATCCGTAGTTATCTACGGGTTCTTAGGTACTTGCTCATTTTTCAAATTGCTTGTGTGTGTTTGTCTTGAAAATGTTTTTACTTCGTGATAACCCTTGTATCAGTCCTCAAGGGTGTGACGAAATTTTTTTGAAAACTGTTTTTGAAAAGTATTTGTGTGAAAAGTTTTATTTTGAGAAAGTACCTACTAGCATCTACCTACTCGAAAAAAGATCGTTTTTGTTCTATTTCCTTTAGACATTGCTATCCCACTATTAAGGAGTAGGTAGCACCGTCGTTGGAGTTTGTAAGGGACGTTCGAAAGGGACGAATACAATCACTAAAGCAATAGTTAGAAAACTTTAGTAGTAACCCTAGAGTCTTAAGATCTTTCCGAGGCAACATTTCCGAGGCAACATTTCTGAGGCAAGATTCGAATGGGATAATTTGATCTCTTTACACTGGAGGGCAACCACTAAAATCCCCTATGCTTAATGATTGTGTACCGAAGGCAATCGAAGTGAGGTAAAACCCTAGGAGTGAATATGTGCGAGTGATTCGTTTCAGTTATTTTAATCTTTGCACATTAGGGTTTTCTAACTGTTTTAATTTTTCATGCATTCTTGCCATGTAATCCTATTAGCCATGCATCTAGACAGTTAAAGATTGCGGAAATTAAAAGTGCGAGGAAGTAAAACCTAGCTATTACAAGGCTTCGGGGAGGGTGATTAATTACATAACCAAAAATCAGGGATTTAAAGCAAGAAATAAAACCCTAATTTAACTATTACAAACCCTGAACAGTTACAAAATAATGGAAAAAATAATTAACAAGCGCGCGGAAAATTAAATACGAGGACGGTAATTAATAACTTAAAACCCTAATTGAGAGAAAGAAATTTTTGTGGATTTTTATTTGAGAAAACAATTAAATCACAAATTAATTAAACCTAATTTCTAATTGTTTTTAATTATGAAAAAGTTAATTAACCTAATTCACTAATTAAATTAAAAAAGTATTTTATGAGAAAAATAATTTTTGTGTATTTTTTGAGAAAGATTAATTAAATTATGTACAAATAAAATCCTAAGTCTAATTATTTTTAAATTATGAAAGAAATTAAAGTTGCCCTAAATTAATTAAATTGGTTAATTAAAAATAAAATTTATTAAGAAAATAAGTCTTTTTGTGATTTTTTTGATTTGTTAATTTAATGAAATAATTTTTGTATTGATTAAAAAAACAAAATAATTAAAGAAAAGAAATTAAAGAAAAATAGTAAAGGTAACCAAATGGGCCTGCTGTTAGCAAATCTGGGGGTGTATGCTGAACTTCTGAAACCCAGAAGGATGGTCCAGAGTCAGGCGCCTGATTCAATGAGACCATCTTCTGGGGACTCATGGTGGACCTGCGTATGCTGGCGTTGGATCTGGCTGGAGATGGATCCAGAGGATGAGATCAGAGGGCGTGTGATGATTCTCAGAAGGTGAGGTGTGCTGGATCTGGCTGGAGATGGATCCAGAGGATGAGATCAGAGGGCGCGTGATGATCCTCAGATGGTGAGGTGTGCTGGATTTGGCTGGAGATGGATCCAGAGGATGAGATCAGAGGGCGCGTGATGATCCTCAGAAGGTGAGGTGTGCTAGATCTGGCTGGAGATGGATCCAGAGGATGAGATCAGAGGGCACGTGATGATCCTCAAAATGTGAGGTGTGCTGGATCTGGCTGGAGATGGATCCAGAGGATGAGATCAGAGGGCGCGTGATGATCCTCAGATGGTGAGGTGTGCTGGATTTGGCTGGAGATGGATCCAGAGGATGAGATCAGAGGGCGCGTGATGATCCTCAGAAGGTGAGGTGTGCTAGATCTGGCTGGAGATGGATCTAGAGGATGAGAACAGAGGGTGCGTGATGATCCTCAAAAGGTGATGTGTGCTGGATCTAGATGGAGATGGATCTAAAGGATGAGATTAGAAGGCGCTTGATGATCCTCAGAAGGTGAGGTGTGCTGGATCTGGTGAAAATAATGGAGAAAATGCCAAAAGCTCACGCCTGGGATCGAACCCAGGACATGAGCTTAATACTTCCTTCCTCTGACCAACTGTGCTGGACTAGTTAATTGTTAACATAATAAAAACAATAAATCAAAAGCCAAATTAATTGCCATGCTCAGAACACACGCAAATTTTAAAATGTCCCAATGGTTGCTTGACACGCCAGCGTCTTCTTCCTTGGTTCGTTGCTTTAGGTAAAATACCATTACCTACGGACGTTTGTTCGTAGCTACAACCCTGTCCATCTCTAAAATCCTTTACATGCAATATAAATCAATTGTAATGGTACCAATCAACTCGTCTTGGTCTCACGAGTGTCATGGTACCCCATTCATGGTCCAATTTTCCCTATATTAAAAAAAATCCCAAATCGAGCTCTTAAACCCTAGCAATGGTGAATCTGGATTCCTGCACTATTAGTACAATTAAACTATACAGAAAGCTTGCAATCATGATTATGAACAAGAATATATGGACATGCGTTTAGGATGCGTAAAACATTGAAATCGAGTTTGAATTTGTGTGCAAACCGTGATGTTGTAACGTGATGATTCTGGATGCTTCAAGGCTGGAAAACGATGCTATTAGCTTTCTGAGATGTCCGGGAATGGTTTAGGAGCCTTGGAATGGTTCGAATTGGCCTGTGGAAGAAGATAGTCTCCCACTTTTCTTTGAATTTTTGCAATTTTGTTCTGCCTCCTCCCACGATTCTAACCATTGTTCTTACCTTGGATGTGTTCCCTATATATCATAGAGTGAATTAGGGTTGCAAAAACAAATCACATCTTTGAAAGTTTTGAAGATTTGATTTGATTTTCATGGCATATGTAAACTTGCTATATTGAGCCAAATTATGCCTTTCTTGTATCAATTAGCCCTGATTCGAATTGATCATGATATCCTTGCATTATTTGATTGAAATCCTGTCCAAAAATCAGATCACAACATATCTTTTTCATTATTCCTCAATTATTTGATTTAATTGAAATTTTAATTAACAAAAAATCAATATAAATTGAAAAGTGAAGCAAATAACATGAAGTTGGATATTTGGGTCGTGGATTATATTATAACTGAAGTGCAAGCATAAAAAGTTAGGCCCATTTGGTAAAAAATGCAATTTTGAGCCCATTTGACTTTTGGCAATTTTGAAAAAAAGGTCAACTTTGACAAGGCATATCTCTTCCAATTTTAATCCTAGAGAGGTGTTCTTGGACTTTTTAGAAAGGTTGTGATGTCCCCTAAGAAACCTTTTTGGTCTCATCTCAATTTAGTCTTCCATGTTCATGTATGAAGCTTTGATCCAAAAGGTGTTTTTGTTGACTTTTCAAAAGGACCTATAATGTCAAAATTCATATCTTTTTATGAGTGCATATTTTGAACTTGTGAGCTGAATATGAATTGTAGGGAATTGCATCCTCTTAAAAGTGAGCTTTGGATGGAAAATTTCTGATAAAGCATGAAGAAGTTATGCTTGGTCAATGTTGGGCTGACTTTTCCTACAAAACCCTAATTTAGAAACTTTTGGGTTTTGATGAATTTGGAGTATTCCTTGAGGAATCATGATCAACCATTGATAAAATGATGGATAACACTTCAAAATGATGATGTTGACCAAAAATATTAAAGTTTGACTGTATGTGGGCCACAGTTGACTTTTGACCTAGTACAGTCGATTCTCAAGCATCTGAGCAGTTGGCTGGGCAAACTTCTTGTGCAAGGCATAAAACTTGACATGTAGGGTCTTGAGAACATATTAAGACCATGGAGAGCATAGGAGACCTTTTTGGTTCTCTCATCTTGATGAAAAATGAAACCCTAATTTGAAGTATACTGCCTTAGGAGAGAGTTACTCTAGTCAACTCTTGGGCAACCTTGAGCAAATTGAGGATCTCAATAGACATGTATTGAGTAAAATGAGAGGGAAAATTTTGGGCTACAACATATTGCTACTTACATATAAGGTATCCCAAATTCGGGTAGAGTATTCAAACCCAAACAAAGAACCATAATGTAAAGCACACAAGTCAAACAAAGAAAGCAAGTAAATGTGATCTAGCCCTAAGGTAACCCCACTTTTAAGATTTCCCCAGCAGAGTCGCTAGTTATGTGATACGGTGGGAGAACTGACTTGGTTGTTTTGCGTTTTATCGCAAATGTTGCGGTTAGCAAGAGTCGCCACCAGCTTTTCTTTTATCCAAAAAGGAAAGGCTGAAAAGAACAGGAAAGACCTTTGAGATGTTTTCTTGAGTTCGGGGGGTAGATTATGAAAAGGGAAGGTATTAGCACCCTTTTCATCCATGGTTTTCCATGGGCTCTTAGTTACTTTCTAGATCACTTGCTTTTGTTTGAAATTGTGCTTTGTGTGGTTTTTGAAAGTATTTTGTAAAGAGGCCATTGTTTAGGCAAACTTTTGTAATGATTCTTGTTCGTAAGAATGTATACAAAGGTGTTGATCTTTTTGAAAATGTTTTCAAATTTTGAAAGATGTTTTGAAAGTGTTGGTGTTTGTTTTGAAAATAGCAAGGATGTTTTTGTTTTGGAATGGAGCAAGTAACTAGGAACATTCTACCTACTCAAAAGTCTTTCATGTTTATTTCCTCTTTCCTTTGACATTGTTATCTTACCATTGATTTGGTAAGTAACCCTATCTTTGGTTGTAAACGGGACAGGCATGGGTCATCGTATAACCATGATTAGCAATGTTCCAAGGTATCTTAGCATATTTCTTTAGGGACTAAGATCATTTTGAAAAGGCAACATAGATAGCGTCATCGAGGGACTATGATCTTGTATTTTTGCTTGTTTCTGCTAAGATACCTCACATGCATAATATGGCCATTTTTATAAGGCAACCAAGTGGATTTTACCCTAGGGGTGCTTGTGTGCAAGTGTATTGATTTTCATGATTTGTTTAGTCTTTGATTAGGGTTTGCTACTTGTTGATTTTATCTTCTCATACAAACCCTAATTACTAGCATTTATATAAAGCGATAAATTGCGAAAAGTAAAATTACTACACTATAACATCATTAGGGGATGGGGTGTACAAATTTACAAATGGGGATTGCAAGAAAATTAAGCCTAATTATCTATTACAACCATATTGAATATTGTACAAAATTGAAAATAAAAATGCAAGAATATAAATGGAAAAAGAAATTATTTTTGTTGTTTTTTTTATGAAAGGGGTTTTGTCTTGACCTAATTAAAGAAAATGATTAATTAAAATTAAATAAAATTAACTTAAACTAATTAAGAAAAGAAATTAATTTGAAAAGGATTTTTAGGGTTTTTTATGAAAAGGTTTTAAATTAATGAAAATAAAATGAAGATTAATTAATTAAATTAACCTAAGTTCTAAAATAATTTTAACTAAGAAAATAAAATAATATATTAATTTAACCTAAGTCTAAAAATTAATTATTTAAGAAGAAATTAATTTGTTTTAAGAAAATGTTTTTTAGTCTTTTTGTTTTATGGAGAAAATAAAATATATAAGTATAAATAGTAAATAAAAATAAATTTGGATTTTTTTATGATTTTATGAAAATAATAATAGTAATAATAATAATAACAATAGTATTAATAATAATAATAAATAAAAATAAAAAATGAAATAAAATAAAATAAATAGTCAGGGAGGTGGATTAGTAATGCAAGGGGTATTATGAGAAAAAATGATTAGGCCCACATGAAAGTCCAGACGCTGCAAAAAACAAACACAAAAAAGTGAAAAAATAACAAAAGGTCACGCTGGGGCTTGAACCCAGGACCTAAGGGTGACAAGCGCGCGCTTTAACAACTGGGGTGGTGATACGTTCATTAACTTGTGTGAAAGGATAAATACATAACACATAACGCACCCTGATTACACTTCATCTTCAACCTCCAGCCAAAGGACCTGTATCTTCTTCATCTCTCAACAAAAATGAAAGTTGTGGCATTTCTTCCCACGAATCCAACCATGTAAATAACTTAAGCTAACAGTCAAAGATGAATGAGAATTTTTCTGGCCCTAATTTAAAACCTAAAAATTTCAGAAAACTTCAACTCTAAAATTCTCTAAGCTCATGCCATATAAATGCAAACTATGGATATGTACAGCTTCGTAGTAATGGTATCTACATTTTATCTTCACAAATCAAAATCAAATGATGCTTGTATGAAGAGATAGAAGTTTGAAAACTTACCTCTTGCAGCTGGAGTCGTGTATGGAGTTCGAGCAACCTTTATGATGGCCTGGTGATTTCTGTAGCTTTCTTAGACCTCCTTGAGTGTGTTCCAACTCCTACTTTGCTTTGAGAATGGCTGAAACTCCCAACTCAAATCAAGTTGCAAGCTTTAAATTTGGAAATGGTGGATAGTGATAGAGGAGTTATAGTCAAGAAACAGGGGTCTGGACCACTTTGATATGATGTATATTAAGTGTTTGGATGGTTAAAACTCAATACTCACGAGTGGATTTGGAGATGGCTATGTGAGGTTCAAAACTGTCAAGTTATGGCAGATTCTGAGTTGCAGAGTGCTTGGGAGTGTTTTAGGGTCTTATAATTCATGTGTTATATTGCAATAGACTTGTGTATATGTATGGAAAAGGTTAGAGATCAAATACACTCAAGGTTTCTGAGTTCTAGCCTTTTGGCTCCGTGACTTGCTTTTGAAGAACAGTGAGAGGACAAAACTCAAAGTGTTGTACAAGCATGTTTTGAGCTCAAAGAGGCTTTAGACACATTGATTTTGGTTTATAGGGGTTGTGTCTGCAGAAAGAACAAGTGCAAATCTCAAGAAGTTGACAATTGCAAAAATAGTGCTTTATCAAAATGGAAATGACAACTTTGTGCCATAAATGGAAATGTAACTTGGATAAAGGGCTCAAGTGCTTGGATTAAAGCTCTATCATCTGTGTAAACATTTATTTATGGAGTGACAAACAAGTTTTAGGCCTGCAAAGCAGAGATTATGCAGCCTAGGTTTGGATTTGAATTTTTGTTCATCATGAAATGGCTTGTAATTTAAGTTTGAAAACCCTAACTTCATCTCTTCGATTCTCCTTGCTCACAAATGATCTCAATGAGTTCTTAGACATTTTGGAAAGCTTGTAATGTGCTGTACAACCCCTCTTTGAATCACTTTTGAAAATTCCATTTGGAACTATATGAAAAAGTGCCATGAAGTTAGGTCAAAATCCTTACCAAAACTAGGGCAAAATTTCACTAAGTGTTCAATTTCAAGACCATGACTTTATGAATTAATAAATTGAGATCCAAGCATTTTTATAAGAAGTTGTGTAAAGAAATATTGTAGATATCATGGAGATCTACAACTTTCATGTTGAAAGTTTCTTTTGAATCCTCTTGCATCATGGTGAAAAATTTACTCAAAGTTGTGAAAAAACATGAAGTTTTAAACACTTAGAAAAATTTCTAAGCTAGAAAACTTTGACTTTTCAAAATGAAATCTTGAATTTTTGATTTCTTGATGAATAAGTTTCATATTTTGACATGTTTTGATGAATTGTGATCTTTGACATTGGATTTTGACCAAGAAGTCAAAGTTTGACTTTTCAATATACACTTTGACTTTTTATCAGTTGACTGAGAATTCACTACCAATCCAATTGATCTTGAGCAATGTTTTAGGTCATGCCATTAGGTCAAAAATATGCAATTGGAATATTGAAACCATGCTTCAAACCAATTGACCATTTGCTAGGTCAAAAATCATAAATTGCCCTTTCTCAGTCAAAACCCTAATTTTGACCATTTTGTCCCTTTGATTTGATCAAATTTCTTGAGGAATTATGGAACAAAATTGATCAAATGATACATATGAGTTTATAATATTGATGTGGATCAAAAATTATGAAGTTTGACTGTAAATTGGCCATAGTTGACTTTTTCCCCAATGCAGTTGATTTTTAGGTCAACTGCTCAATTGACTGAGCAAAAGTGTGATCCAAGGCTTGAAACTTGACATGAGTAATATTGGGGGTCCATAATGATCCATGAAAGTCATATGAAGCATTGAAAGTTCAATTATCCTTGTGTAATCTCAAACCCTAATTTTGGTCATCAGTGCTTAAGGAGGTGTCTTAAGCTGATCAAACCTAATGCAGTATTGAAGCGAAGGAGATCTTGTGAGAGATTACTTGATAAATGAGAGGGAAAATTCTTGGGTACAACAATTCCCTAGTTGGTAAAGGTAAACAGAAAGTTGCTCAGGGTTAGAGGACTAGTGAGGAGATGTTACTGCTGGTGTGGTTTGTTTCAAATGTGGAAAACCTGGTCATAAGAGCAATGCGCATACTGCTGAGGTGAAGAGGTGTTTCCATTGTGGTAATACTGGACATGTTGTATCTAAGTGCAAGCATAAGGAGGTGATTTGCTTCAACTATGGTGAAGAAGGACACATTGGTAGTCAGTGTCAGAAACCAAAGAAGGCGCAAACCAGTGGAAAAGTGTTCACTTTGGCTGAGAATCAGACGGCTAATGAGGACAGACTCATCAGAGGTAAATGTTTCATTAATAGTACTCCTTTAATTACTATTATTGATATTGGTTCTACTTATTGCTTTATTGCTGCTGATTGTGTCGAAATATTGGGTCTTATGTTGTCTTCTATGAATAGGGAGATGGTCGTCGATACTCCACCAAGGGATCAGTGACTATTTCTCTTGTGTTTTTAAAGTGTCCTTTGTCGATCTTTGAAAGAGACTTTGTTGTTAATTTGGTTTGTTTTCCTTTAAGTGGGTTGGATGTGATCTTAGGTATGAACTGGTTAGAGCATAACTATGTTCATATTAACTTTTATTACAAGTCAGTGAGGTTATCTACTCCTGGAGAAGAGGAAGTTGGTCTGTTATCTACTAGACAGTTGCAGCAGTTGATGCAAGAAGAGGCTTAGATGTTCTTATTGATGGCGTTGTTACCTGTTGAGAATCAAGCTGTAGTTGAGGAATTGCAAGTGGTGCGTGAATTTCCTGAAGTTTTCCCTGATGAAATTCCTGATGTACCGCTAGAGAGAGAAGTTGAATTTGCTATTGATCTTGTACATGGTACCAGAATTGTTTCTATGGCACCATTCATGATGTTTGCATCTGAATTATCATAACTAAAGAAGTAGTTGGAAGAGTTACTTGAAAAGAAGTTTGTAAGACCAAGTGTATCATCATGGGGAGCTCCAGTGTTGCTAGTAAAGAAGAAAGATGGAAGTATGAGGCTTTGCTTTGATTATAGACAATTGAATAAAGTGACGATTAAGAAAAAGTATCCACTTCCAAGAATAGATGACTTGATGGATCAATTTGTGGGTGCTCGTGTGTTTAGCAAGATCGATTTGAAGTCGGGATACCATCAGATTAAAGTGAAGGGTGAAGATATCCAGAAGACAGCTTTCAGAATGTGATATGGACATTATCAGTATTCAGTGATGCCTCTCGGTGTTACTAATGCGCCAGGAGTATTCATGGAGTACGTGAATCGTATCTTTCATACTTATGTTGATCGATTTGTAGTGGTGTTCATTGATGACATTTTGATGTACTCTAAATCGGAAGAAGAGCATGCAGAATACTTAAGAGTAGTATTGCAAGTTTTGAAAGAGAAGAAGTTGTATGCAAAGCTGTCTAAGTGTGAATTTTAGTTAAAGGAGATTAGTTTTCTTGGTCATGTTATCTCAGGTAGTAGCATTGTTGTAGATTCATCTAAAGTAGATGTTGTGTTGCAATGGGAAAATCCAAAGTCGGCTACCGAGATTAGAAGCTTTTTGAGATTAGCTGGTTATTATAGAAGGTTTATCGAAGGTTTATCTAAGTTGGAACTTCTGTTGACTAAGTTGACTTGTAAAGGTAGAGCTTTTGTGTGGGATGTTCAATGTGAAGAAAGTTTTACAAAATTGAAGAAAATATTGACGTCGACTCCGATTTTGACAATACCTAATCCAGGAGAACCTTTTGTGGTATATTATGATGCTTCTAAGATGGGTTTAGGAGGTGTGCTTATGCATAATGATAAGGTGGTTGCTTATGCCTCAAGGCAGTTAAGGACTCATGAAAAGAACTATCCTACGCATGATTTAGAGCTTGATGCAATTGTTTTTGTGTTGAAAATTTGGAGGCATTATCTTTATGGTTCTAGATTCGAAGTATTTAGTGGCCATAAAAGTTTAAAGTATTTATATGATCAGAAAGAATTGAATATGAGACAACGAAGATGGTTGGAGTTATTAAAGGATTATGATTTCGATTTGAATTATGATCCAGGAAAGGCGAACATGGTGGCTGATGCATTAAGTCGAAAGACTTTACATATGTTAGCAATGATGGTTAAAGAGTTCGAATTGATTGAACAGTTCAGAGATATGAGCTTAGTATGCAAAATGACACCAGAGTGTTATGTTGGGGATGTTGAAGATTAACAATGATTTTCTGGATAATATCAAAGAAGCTCATAAGTTAGATGTAAAACTTGTGGATCAATCAGTTTGAGAATAGCGATTTTAAGTTAGATGCGCAAGGTGTGTTGAGATTCCGTAACCGAATTTGTATTCCTGATGATGTGGAGATGAAGAAAGTGATTCTTGAGGAAAGTCATAAAAGGAATTTGAGCATTCATCCAGGAGCTACAAAGATGTATCAGGATTTGAAGAATTTGTTTTGGTGGCCTGGAATAAAGAGTGATGTGGCTCGGTTTGTGTATGCATGTTTAACTTGTCAGAAGTTGAAAGTTGAACATCAGAAGCCTGCAGGGTTGATGCAACCGTTAAAAGTTCCAGGATGGAAATGGGATAGCATTTCGACGGACTTTGTGATAGGACTACCTAATACTTCAAGAGGACATGATTTGATTTGGGTGATTGTTAATAGGCTTACGAATTCGGCTCATTTTATTCCTATTAACATCATTTTTCCAATATCAAAGTTGACAGATTTACACTAGTGTAATTGTAAAGTTTCATGGTGTTCCTTTATGCATTCTGTCGGATAGAGATCTGAGGTTTACTTCTGATTTTTGGAAGAGTTTTCAAGAGGCGTTGGGTTCTAAGTTGAGGTTGAGTTTGGTGTATCATCCTCAGACGGATGGTCAGATAGAGAGAACTATTCAATCGTTGGAAGATTTATTGAGATCATGTGTACTTGAGTAGGGAGGTTTGTGGGATACTTATCTTCCGTTAATAGAGTTCACTTATAATAACAGTTACCATTCTAGTATTGAAATGGAACCTTTTGAAGTGTTGTATGGTCAGAGATGTAGAACTCCTTTATGTTGGCATGAATCTGGAGAAAGTGTGGTGCTTGGACCTGAAATTGTTCGAGAAACTACTGAGAAGGTGAAGTTGATTCGAGAAAAGATGAAAGCTTCCCAAAGTAGACAGAAAAGTTATCATGACAAGTGAAGGAAAGATTTAGAGTTTCAAGAAGGTGACCATGAGTTTTTGAGAGTTACATTTGTGACTAGTGTTGGGCGAGAGTTGAAGTCTAAGAAGCTCACTCCTCGTTTTATTGGTCCATATCAGATTTTGGACATAGTTGGAAATGTTGCTTATAGAGTGGATTTACCGCCTAATCTCGAACTTACATGATGTGTTCCATGTGTCACAACTCCGGAAGTATATTTCAGATCCATCTTATGTGATTCATATGGATGATGTGCAAGTACGGGATAATCTTACTGTGGAGACGATGCTTGTACGAGTCGCAAATTATGAGATGAAGACTCTAAGAGGCAAAGAGATTGCTTTGGTGAAAGTAGTCTGGCTAGGAGCTGCCACAGAAAGCATGATGTGGGAGTTGGAAAGCAAGATGCGGGACTCCTATTTTGAGTTGTTCGAATAAGGTAAATTTTTTAGGATGAAAATATTCAAAGTGGGGGAGAGTTGTAACACCCGTTAATTTAATTAATTATTTAATTAAATTATTTTTGGATTATTTGTTGAAGTTGTGAGATGTTGAGAATTGTTGGTATAAGTTGTTATATTATTATTAATTAATTAATTAGTTGATTAATAATAATAATAATAATAATAATAATAATAATAATAATGTTGGAATTAATAGAACAATTGTGTTGGGCTTATGTTATTGGTTGGAAGAAGTAATGTGGGGCGTGTAAGTTAAGCCCAATAGAATTAATAATATAAGGTTAAGCTGAACCAAGGATTTGGTTTTTAGAGAATAAGGAGTTTTGTGTGCTGACCTTATGAAGCCGCGCAAAGAGAAGAGCATCTTCCCGGTGTCGAGCAGAACAAAGCAAGGCTGTCGGCTGAGATTTTGGTAGAGCGACCTTCAATCCAGGTAAGGGTGGGGTTCTGACCTTATAATGGGATTTATGATGTGTATTATGTGGGAATTAGTTTTGTTTGGCTGTTGTGCGTTGATGTTCGTGATCTGTTATTGAAGTTGCCTTTTTCCTCACACTGTTGTCGTTTAGGGAGTTACCGTACAAATGTTTAATGAACCTGTTATAGGAAGTTGCCCGGTTGTTATGTTGTGGGTTTTTGAGTTGTCTGTATCATTTCCCGGTAGAATCGATGATTATGTTAGGGTAGTTTGTCACTGGGTGGTGTGGTCGTTATGATGCTTTGGTATTCCAAGCAGTTGGCAGGAAAGTGGGGATTGTTGTTGTGGTCGCTTTAGGAAGGTTTCTGCGTGACTGTCTTGTACAATTAACGAATCTGTTGATAGTAAATATAGTTGCCCGTTATTGTGATACTCCGAGCGGTTGGCCGAAAAGTATAGGTTGTCTTAATGTGGTCGTTATGATGTTATATTGTTCCATGTTGTTGGCCGGAATTACTGGTCGAGGAGGATGCTGATGGTGTTAGGTGTCGAGCAACATTTAGGCTGCGAAGTGTGTCGAAGAATATATGTGTTTGATGTCGAGCGGCATTAGGATGCGAGGCGTACCGAGGAGCACGGTACTGTTGTCGAGCGTAATGAAGTTGCAGGTTGTGCCGAGGAACATAAGTTCGTTGTTATTCTTATTTGTTTCTGTGTGTGTCGAGGAGTATGAGTTAGTTATTATTTTGTCTTGGTTGTTGTGCATGTCGAGGGGTACCTAGTTTCCCTAGTCCTATTTCCCGTATATGTTCTTTTGGTTGATACTAGTGTTGTATAAGTTGTTCTAAATTGAGAAATTTGCAGGTTGATGATTTATGTTGAGATGCCTTTAATTTTGGTAGATATTATGTTGTAGGCTCATAGCGAAAGTTGATTTATGTTGAGTTAATGTTGAAATGTTGTTGATGTTGTGGGCTTATGGACAACGTTGATTTATGTTGAGTTATTGTTTGTTGTTGTTGTTTCTACATTCATGATGTGTCGCATACATCGCATATCAAGTTGGAGTTGATGCTCGTTAAGTTGGCCTGGATTGGCAACATATTAAGTTGAAGGCTTATGTCTTGTTGATGCCTCTATTTATTGGCAAATTTTTAAGTTGGGAGTTCTGCTCCATTCATTGGTACCACACGCATTTGCATAAAGACAAGTTGTATTTTGTGTTGCATTCTAAGTCGTTGTGTGGTTGATCTGATTATGCTTATGTTGTTAAAAATATGAGAAGTGGTGAATTTGTATGAACTGATTCTAATGTTTTATTTATCATATGTTCTATTATAATGTCTGATATCTCACCACTTTTGTTTGAATGTTACCCCGATGTTGGTAACGTGCAGGTAGTCCAAAGTGAAGGTGGTTTACCTTCAGTAGTTTGAGTCGGTGTCATTGCTCTGATACGTAACACTTGGGGGGATGAACGCTTGTTGTTTTAGTGTTATTATTCAGTTGTTACACGTTAAGTTGTTGTTCATTAAATAATTGTTATTTGAAGTTGTTTTAGTTGGTTAAAGATGTTATATTCTTTAAGTTGAATATTATGATTCTGATGCGTAGTTATGGAAGTTGTTGGTTTTAAAAGATTAATTTATGTTGTTATTGGTTCATCCTAGTTTAACGTGTTATGTATTTTTAATGAATGTCGTTGCTTTATGTTGAATTTGTAGCATCCTGATTTAGTTGTGGAAGTTTTATGACTCTGATTTTATATATATATTGTCGGGTAGAATTGGGGTGTTATAGTGAGAATGTTTTATCAACCTGCAAAATAAGAAACGTTAGTGATCCAAAGGGACCCTACCCCCCTAATTTGACACTTGCGAGTTCAATGGTGGCCATGGTTTTTTCTAATTCTCTCTGCATGATGAGATACGAAGAAAACAAGTTCAATTGTTGCAAGAATGGCAACACATGATTCTGGCCTCATGGGGGGCATGTGATGGTTCAAACCTGTATATTTACATCTCAGAAGCACATTAGTAATATTAGTTTTGATCAAAGCATGATAGAAATTAAAATACAAATTTACAAATTATGTGGAAATCAGAGATGCATGGGATATTTGTTTCATGCACTTTGGATCATCAGGGTCGATCCATACTCACTCTATGAGACTCCTGGAATTGATTGGGATGACTAGCTTTCTTTGAGGAAGGCTGAAAATAGGGTTTTGAAAGTTGCCCTAGTTTTAATATTTTTTGAAGTTTTTGGAAGGTGATTTCTCTTTCAAGTTTTTCATGTCCTTTCTTAGTGTATAAATGATAAGAATATATAGGCTATGAACTAGGTAAAAAAGATGGGCTTGAACCTTTGTATGAAAGCCTTTGATTTAATTTAATTTAATTTTGAATTTAAATAAATAAAATTAAAATAAATGGAATAAAAATCAAAGGGGTGTATAAATAGATTCAGAGGTTCAGTATTAGGTCTTAGACACGTTTGGACCTTGAAAGATAAGACCACTAGCCCAAAAATTCAAGTTTGATCAATTTGTGTTTGATGCATTTTCTCAAAATTTGCCAACTTGTGCAACTCATAACTTGCTCAATTTTCATCATATGAAGGTGATCTTGAACTTTTTGGAAAGTTCAAGATGTCCCCTACAACTCTCATGTTGATCATTTTTTCATTTGAAGAATTTATCTTGATGTAAATTGCTTTGACAAAAAGTGTCTTTTTGTTGACTTTTAAATTTTGCCTATAATGTTTTAGCCCATATCTCTCAAATGAAGCATTTTTTGGCCTTGAGCTTAGAGGGAAAAAGTTGTAGAGAATTGAATTTCCATAAAAAATGAGCTTTGGTTGAGAATTTTCTGATGAAGCATGTGAATGTTATGCTTGGTCAAAGTTCAATTGACTTCTCCTTAAGAAAACCCTAATTTAATAACTTTTGTCTTTTGATGAATCTTGAGTTTTCTTGATGAGTTATGATAAACCCTTGATCAAATGGTGAATTTAACTTCAAAATATTGATGTTGACCAAAAATATTGAGGTTTGGCTATATGTTGACCATAATTGACTTTTTACCTAATACAGTTAATTTTCAATCATCTGAGCAATTGTCTAAACAAATTTCTGATGCAAGACTTGAAATTTGACATGTGAGAAACCATGAAGTTCACTTGAGGCATTAGAAGTCCAATTTCATCTGAGAAAACCAAAATCGTAATTGTAGTCCATTGCTTAGGAAAATGGTTCATTTGATTAATTCTTGAGTAGTCTTGAGGACTTGAGCACCTTAGGAGCATGAGGAGGTATCTTGGATTAATTTGTCTTTCAAAAATAGGAGGGAAATATGGGGTATAACACCTGAGGTAACCAAACTGAGTAGATAACCATGCTTCTTGGCAAATTGAGAGTTTTCGGGAATCTTTTAGACTAACTCCTTAAGCTTGGAAGGTACCTTTACAAAGTTGATTTAGATGGTATTTCTGCGAGCGGAGGCCATAACTTGCAATAAGGAGCAAAGATAAATCCCTAGGTCTTTGAAATGGTTAGTGAAAACGTTATGTCATGTCATGATGATATGATGTTATGATGCCATGTTCATGTTAAATAAGTAGCTAACACAAACAAGTCACACAGGAGCCTTAGGTTTAAACGCTTGCATGAAGTCCATAGGTAAATACCCTTCCCCATTGAAGTTTAGTTGGCTCAACCTGTCCAAAAATAGTAATCGGGTTCTAAGGATCTCATATCATGGATCTTTATCGCAGGCTTTATTTTAGCACGAGAACTGGCTTGCCACCTAAACACCCCGAGAGTCGAATCTCAATGAGCGTAGTTTCGAGTATCAACCAACCTTAGATTGCACCAAAGCTGACCATATCACTACTTTCTAATGGCCAAGATGGGTTAATTAAGGTTCTAAAAGTAAGTTAGTGTTAATGACACTGTATAGAAGCCTAATGTTATCCTTGACTGACTCAAGGAACATCAGTATAAACCAAAGTGTCACACTAGTTGTAGCCATCATTTTAACCATATTCATCTATGACGTACAATCTTCATGATCTATTTCTACTTACCTAAGGAATTCCTAGATCCAGGTGTAGGATCTTACAAGAAATTAAACCCAAACAAACCCTTAAAGTTAAAGCAAACAATTCAAACAAATAAAGCAAGTAAAAGTGATCTAACTCTAAAATAACACCTCTTTTTAAGTATCCCCGAATGAACTGCCAGTTCAGTAATATAATGGGAGAACTGCCTTTTTTAGTTTTATCCAAATGTGCAGATAGCAAGAGTTGCCACCGACTTTTCTTTTATCCAATATTTAGGAAAGGTGAAAAGAACAGGAAAGACCTTTGATAGATTTTGAATTTAGTGGGTAAGTTATGAAAACGGAAGGTGTTAGCACCCTTTTCATCTGTAGTTATCTACGGGCTCTTAATTGCTAACTCACTTTGAAAATCTTGCTTTGTGCGTGTGATTTTTTTCAAAATAATATTGAAAATCCAATGTGAGGCTAACTTTGTAATGATTCTTGTATCAATCCTCAAGAATGCGTACAAAGTGTTTTTTGAAAATATTTGTTCAAAAGTGTAGTGTAAAAAATGTTTTGTTTGTGAGAAAAGTTGTGAGAAAGCAATTAGGAGTTTCTTACCCACTAAAGTCTTTCTTATGCTTTTCCTTCTCCTTTAGAGATAATACTATCCATACCATTAGTTGGTAGATAGTCTTATCTTTTGGATGTGGTGGGACAAGCGTAGGGTCGTCGTATACTCATCGAAGGCAACAAGTAAGGATACTTTAGCAATTGTATCGGAGGGGCTATCATCATTTGCTCATATGAATCTCGAAGGGACTAGATCATTTTGTAGGAAGATCGAAGGGTCATTGAGGCATTATGATCTTTATTCGAAAGGGACTGATTATTTGATCGAGGTACTTTTGCTAAAGTATCCCCACTTTCGAGGGACGTGACCAATGTTTCATAAGGCAACAAGAGAGGTTATCCTAGAGATGCAAGTGTGAATAGTATATATTATCAGTTATTTATCTTGAGAATTAGGGTTTTCTATGTTTGTTTTTAGTCTTGCCATGTAAACCCTAGTTACTAGCAATTAAATATGTACAGAAAATTAAAGTGTGGAATGAAAAACCTAAGTTATTACATGACTTTGGGAGAGATACATAGGTATAGAAATTTGCAGGAAAAATAAACCTACACTATTACATCCTTGGAGCAGATACATAATTAGAAAATGTGCGAGAAAATAAATCTACGCTATTACATCGATAGTGCAACCTATACAGTTTGTCTAATAAAATTAAATAGTAAAAGATAATGGGAAAAGTGTTAGAAAAATGTTATTGTGCTTTTTGTAGAAAATAATTTAAATGATAATAGTAATTAAAAACCTAATTCTAGTTAAATTTAATATTAATAAAAAGGTTAATTAATTAATTAATTAATAAAAATACATCAAGAATTTAATTACTAATTAAAAACCCTAATCTTAATTTGTTAAAGTGTTAAAAAAGATTAGGTTAATTAATTGTTAATTATAAAGGAAATTAATAAAATATAGTGAAAATAAATTAGGGTTAGTAAAAAAAAGGAAAAAAAAACCAATTGCCCGGGGTGGGTGTTAGTTTGTCCTGAAAACACTTGTATCGTGAGATTCGATGAAAATAAATCAAACTGCCCTAGCAATGGCAGATCCTTATTCCTGCATCAAAGCTTGCAAACAATGATTCTAAACAAGTCTAAACATCATTAGAAATAGGTATATGTGCATAGAATTAATCAATAACACGTGAATTATGAGTTTGAATTTCAAGAATATTACCCAATTGATGATGTTAAGATGTGATGATCTAGCGTGCTTCAAGCTTTAAAGACGAATGTGGTGAACTCCTGAGAACTTCAGGAACACGATGGAATGCTTGGAATGGATTGAAAGTTGTTGCGCACAAGGTTTTTAGTTTGCCCTACTTTTGAGAAAATTGATATTTTTGAGAGTGTGTTCTTGAGGCAATTTTCATGTCCCTCTTGGTCTGAAGATGTCATGTATTTATAGTGGAAGATTTAGGTCAACAAAAGTGAATAGAATCTTTTGTATTTCATGATCAAATATTTCATGATTTGAATTTCATGATCAAATATTGATGAAATTACAAAAGATTTGAATTTCATGATCAAATATTTGATTGAAGTTTTGCATGAAATATTTCTTTTTTAGGCCAATCTCATACCAATCAATTTTCTTCTAGCTGGCCATGAGATTTTTAGACTTATGATTTGATTCAAAAATAGATTCTCATGCCTTATATCATTTATTTGATATTTTATTTGATTTATTTTTCTTTTAATCGAATAAAATAAAAATAAAAATAAATAAAACCCACAAAAATAAATGAATGGATTTATGAGTCTATTATGAGATCAGGAACATGTTTGAACCTTAAAAGATAGGTCCATTATCCCAAAAATTCCAATTTGCTCAATTTGGACTTCATGCATTTTCTCAAAATTTCCTAACTTGCTTCAATAATAACCCACTCAATTTTTATGATATGAAGGTGATCTTGGACTTTTTGGAAACCTCAAGTTGTCTCCTACAACTTTCACGTTGGACATTTTTTCATTTGAAGTTGTTTACCTGATGTAAATTGCTTTGACAAAAAGTGTCTTTTTGTTGACTTTTAAAATGACCTGTAATATTTTGGCCCATATCTCTCAAATGAAACATTTTTGGCCTTGAGCTTAAAGAGACAACGATGTAGATAATTGAATTTACTTCAAAATGGGCTTAGATTGAGAATTTTCTGAAGAAGTATGTAAAAGTGATGGTTGGTCAAAGTTTAGTTGACTTCTCCTTAAGAAAACCCTAATTTAGTAACTTTTGACTTTTGATGAATATTGAGTTTTCTTGATGAATCATGATTAATCCTTGATCAAATGATGAATGTGACTTAAAAATGTTGATGTTGACCAAAAATCTTGAAGTTTGACTGTAAATTGGTCAAAGTTGACTTTTTGTCCAATACAATTAATTTTTAATCATCTGAATAGTTTACTGAGCAAAGTTTTGCTGCAAGGCTTGAAACTTGGCATGAGGATTCTTAGAAGCATATGAGAAACCATGAAATCCACTTGAGGCATTATAAGTCCAATTTCCTTTGAGAAAAGTGAAACCCTAGTTGTAGGCTAATTCTTAGTAGGAGGATTCATCTGATCAATCCTTGAGTAGTCTTGAGTGTTTGAGACCCTTAGGGGCGTGAGGAGATATCTTGAATCAATTTGTCTTGAATAATGGGAGGGAAAATTTTGGGGTACAATATTATGGTCTTTGGAAGATGATGAACAAATTTGGGGAAATTTACCAAAGGCATATAATCTTTGTAGTAAACATCCCAAAGATTATTGTAGAAAAAGAATGAGCTTAAGAAGATAAAAATTGACCAAGTTATGATCTTTGAAATCACACAAGAGAATTTGATAGCCTTTTCAAAGGACTTGTAATCTTCTTCAACCATTAGTGATCTTCCATTTAAAATTATCCTTAGATCTTGTAAGAGAAGTTGTTAAGGACTTTTCAAATAGAATCATGGCTTTGGAATCAATCAAATATCTCAAAAAATGAGCAATATATGGTCCTTGGAAGTCAGCAAACCCTAGCTCAAAGGGTATCAAAATGACTTGGAACCCCTTTCAACTTTTGATGACTTTCCTTGCACAATTGGATCTTGTCATGTGAATAGAAGTTGTTGTAGATGATGATAAGAACCCATGGAAAAAAATCAACTCAAAATATTGAAAAATGAGAGAGTTACGCACTTGTGATCATTGAATCAAGCATTTGCTCAATTAGGTCAAACTTGTCGAATCAACCTTGAATCTTTTGAACTTTCTATGCAAAATAGAGCATGATAGATCACATTAGACCTTGAAATTATGTTGGCTTGAAGCACACTCAAAGATGGAGCTTAAGTCTCAATGAAACTTGTAGAAGAAGGCATGGAAATAAACACATGAACCTTTGAATCTTCTTGATGAATACCACCACCAACCTTGAGGAAAACTTGAACTAAATAAGGTGAGAGAGCTCTTTGAACCAAAAAACTTTGATATCATAGACATAGCCTTGAAGCTTAAGCTCTTACAATCCATTGAAGAACCATTTGACATAGGACTATCCCTCAAAACCCTAGGTTAGATGGTGAGATGGATGCAATTGTGTCATCACCTACAATATGAACATCCAAAGAAACATATATACATATTTTGATGTTAGTTAAAAATTAATCCACCTAAAAAACACATGTACAAGATACACAACTCAAGGTGCTTGGTGATCCCTCAAGAGCAAACTTAAAGATATGATGAAGTAGAAGGGAGAACCAACCCTAATGTGTGATCTTGATATATTGATAATATGAGATAATGAGCGATCTTAGGGGCAAAAATTGAGGTATAACAGCTAGAACTGTCTGGGGTGAACAAAAAGGCCCACGCATTAAGCAAATCTCGAACTTTGTACTACAATGCCATACATTCTTCTATATCATGGCGGACACCACCAGAATGGAATTCACAACGGAATTCGGGTTATAGCTTACCAAGAGGTCCTTGGGAATGGGAGGCATATTTCTTAGATTAACCCACTTAAGTTGTAACGCATGCTGAAGCTCTTGAGAATACATCATTAGAATTGGATCAAATTATCCCTCGTGCTCCTTTTTTCTTTGTTGATAAGCCTTAGCCCTTTAATTCATTCGGGGAACAGAAACTAGTTGCTGACGAGAATTTAGGAACCCATGGGTGTTTAAGAGGTCCACGAAGTACTCCATGGTTTGGAGGAAGTTTCAAAGGATCGGGAGAGGACATAAATCCTGTTGCAACAGTAGGTGCAATATTACCTTCCATTTTCAGCATTGTATTCATAATTTCCATAACCAGACTGATCTGAGTCTTCAACTGACTATTTACCTTTCTCAGGAGTTCCTGACCACAGGCCATAACATGCATATTTACCATAAACAACCCCATCTGGTCCTTCATCTCGGCCAATTCCCCACGAAGTTGTTCCATAGCTTACCTTTGAGCGCGGAGTGGTGAGAAGTCAAGATTTATAGTTCTGAAAAGAATACCAAGTGTGAATAAGAATCCCTGATATGTTAGTACATATTGTGAATGCATATTATGCATTAAGTGCATGAGTGGATGTAGTACCGTGTTCCATCATTTCCATATATCTACATGCTTTAGTTAGATTTTAAGCAAGTGGGAGATTAAAAAGTTCAGTACAAGGTTTAAAGATATGATTCCATGGAAATGGAAAGAACATGTACTATGATGATACAATCATGTTATGGCATGCAATAGCATGGGATCAAGGTTCCAACATCTAAACATTTGGTGTGTTGTTGACAGAACCACATCAAAAGTAACAAGATCAAAGGTCCGAACCATTTCAGAGTGAACGAAAACCAGGTAGGTTGAAGACATGTTTTCTTATAAGAACCCCACCCATCTTAGATGTAGGTTCTAGTGCATTAGGAATGCAGGACAACAACATCCCAAAGTGAACCTCGTCTGGGCGTGGTATCTCATCCTAACTCTTATGTGTCAGGCACCATGTAAGTCAACATGAGTATCCACTCAAAGTAACATCCCACCCACACTAAAAAATAGAGAATCCAACAACCAACACAATAGTATCCATCGTATGGAAAGCAATAAATTGCAATGCAAACATATATACATATAAACATATATACAAACATACAAACTATAAAGCCAAAAAGAAATAAACACCCAGAGACACAAACAACCAAGATTTAGGATTGACTCACTTAAGTTTCCCCAGTAGAGTCGCTAGCTGTCACATCTCGAAAAAACAAACGTGAAAGTGCCAAAAGAAGAGTCGCCATCAATGTTATTTATCCCAAGAGAGGGAAAGGAAACAACAGTAAGCCCAAATAAGGGAATAACATGGCCTCGTGACCAATAGAAAGGGTAAGGAAGTTGATTACGCAAGGGGGAGGTATTAGCACCCCCCACATCTATTATACTCCACAAGATCCACTCAAGTTTGTCCTAAACAAAAGGTGTGTAAAAATATAAAGCTTAATTCTAAGGGAATGCATGTAAGAGTATATACAAAAAGAAAGTTTTTATTAGTTGTGCCCGTCGTGGTTGCGAACCTTTGTACCTACGTACCCTCTTTGTGCAATGAGAGATCATAGCACTTGTAGTTCACCTAAAAAGGTGTTTTGTTGTGTGTTTTTATGAACAATGCTGGCGAAGCAAGACCTTTTTGAAAGTTTTCAAAAAAAAAAGTCCCAAGGGGAAAAAGAAGTTTGATTGGTTGTATTTTGTTCGGAGAACACCTCAGATGGTCCTCCAAAGCCCGAGGTATCTTAGTACTTCTTCCCTTAATTTTGAAAGTGTTTGAGATAAGTACAATACTAAAGTCTATGACATGAGAGGCTTTTGAATGGTCGAGTCAGGTGTCTCGTATCCAGAGTCCTCCACATGTGCTTAAGGCTCATGGCGTATTTGTACATACCACATTATTAAGTGTTTTAGAAGTTTGAAGAAGAAAATATGTTTTAGTTTTAAAATGGATGGAAAATAGAAAGACTAATCAAAAGGGGATCTCAATCCTACTTGTTGTCATGCTTATGGACCTAAAGTTTGGATAAGGGGAGATCTACCTAATGTTGTGATACATGGATAACAATACTAGGGTCTACTTTAGTTCAAAATTGAACAAGAATGAATCAAAGACATCCTATAGGGGCATGCAATTCCACAAGGAAATAATAATAATAATAATAATAATAAGAAGAAGAAGAAGAAGAAGCAACCAAGCAAGCAATCAAATACTTAGACAAGATAATGAAATCAAGAAAACATCATATGAGAAGTAACCACTTAATCAACATATTAGACACTTACATAAGATACCTAAAGCATACCTACTTAGTTAAGCAAGTAACACACAAACACTCATGCTATTAGGTGGATACCTAAGCACTAACAAACCATGATCAAAGATAACACAAAGACTAAACTTAGACAAGTAGAATTCATGTCATAAAGGCAAGATAAGAGAAAAGATGGAAATTAGACAATCACACATCACATGATAAGTAGACACTTACTCACACACTAAGCACTTAGACAAGATACCTAAAGCATACCTACTTAGATACGCAATTAACCCATAAAAATGCAAGCCTTGATCAAAGATATCACAAAGACTAAACTTAGATAAGTAGCATTCATGTCATCAAGGCAAGATAAGAGAAAACATGGCAATTAGACACATCATACGAGAAGTAGACACTTACTCATAAATTAGGCACTTGGACAAGATACCTATAGCATACCTACTTAGACAAGCAAGTATTAAAAAAATAAATTACATGTAAATAGGTGGGTACCTAAGAAAGTAACAAAGTAGAAAAGAATATGATAATTGTACAATCACACATCAAGTCAAAGAAGAAAAGAAGTAAGGCATACAAGAGATGGATATCTCTTAACCTAAAACATATCCTACTTAAACAACTAAGGAAACAAAGCAAATAAGTAATGGTTAACCAACCAAACTAACATTCTATGAGTACACAAGAAAAAAACTTAAAGACCTAACAAAGTAACATGGGTCGAAGAGAAGAAAATCACCTAACTAGGCAAGTAGAAAAATAATTAAGCAATTAGAAGTCACAACTTCAACCAATGTCAAAAGCACTCATGCAAATAAGAGACAAAATTTAAATACCTAAGTCTAAGCATACTTTAAGACATCACAAAAAGTCTCATGTTAGCAAACATCACCTAATCACACATACTAGCTAAGCATGGCAAAGAAGGGAAATACTTCTCAAGTAAGTTGTAAACAAAAAGACCAATCATGAAGTATGTTATCAAACATTAGGAGGAAGAAACTTCACATCAATGTAAACACAAATACAAGTTATCTAATCCAAAGGGTCATGCACAAGAGGCTTTGGCATTAGGATCACAAAAGAAGGCACACAAGTAAGCATACTTGTAAGTGAAGTTATATGTGTCAAGTGCCTAACTTATCATAGTATAAGAAGGTGAATTAAAGTGAAAGAGGTGAAGAAGTATACAAGTCAGAAGAAAATTTATCAATAACTTGTCATCATCACACAAACATGCTTAAGAAAATGGCACAATCAAATCTCACAAGCAAGAGGTCACAAACAACCCTAAGTGGACACAAGTTCTCTTGCAAGGAGTTATAACAAGCAAGTCAAAAGAGAAAGGACATGGTGAATAAGATGAGATAAAAATAAATAAGAGATTCGATCTAAACATGCATTAGGAAGATGAAGAAACAAAAAGACATGTATCCCATTCGGGTTTTCGTGTGGGAGCTGAATGCGAGCTCTCTTCCACTAAATTGACCTCAGTTACATGACAATAGAATATGACTCGAAGTGTCAACGTAAATGAAATGTGATCTATGTCTCATCAAAACGAAACCAAATATCATTGTCCCCATCGAAATTTCACGTTGGAGCTGAATACGAGCTCTTTCCACTAAATTGACCTCAATCACACGACACGACACTATGTCACGAACGAAACGCATAAATGAGCTAGCTACACCAAGAACATAGCCTACAAATGTAGGACTTCCAAATCAAACATTGCCTACGACGGTAGGACTTCCAGTCATGCATCTCTATCATACTTCTCATGGCAAGATTAGTTGAAAATGATGCAAGAATGAGATAGTAAAGAGATCTCAAGGGATACCAAACAGAGAAGGTCCGTCGCCTTTTCAAAGTGTGTAGAAGTTCAAGAATCCTCGCAAAAGCTTCATCAAAAATCAACCAAATCAGTATTCAAATGCATAAAGGTTGCATTAATGACCAACATCAAGTAAGAATAAAATCACAAGTAGAAAGTGCATCAGATAAGCTCGAAGTATCAAATAGAAATCCTTGCATCAGATGAAAAATAGCATAACCAGACAAAAACAGGATAAATGGTATAAGTAGTGATTTCCTAATTAATTATTTAACAAGAAACAAAGAGATGCTAAGAGGAAATGAGTGCCTGAACCATCCCTGGAATCCTTCACAATAGCAAAATTGTTAGTGACATAAGGGGGATTAAAGGACAAGTGGAACTTGCATCAAATCAATGGATAATGGCATATTTCCCTCAACCAAAGAATCATATAAATGAAGTGAAACAAAGACATGAATTAATTATCAATTAAATCCACTTGTGAATTAGCAAGAGACATGGTAAAAGATGTGAAGTCTCAAGAATATTCAATTTGTAATTTTAAGCCTCGTGAAAGCTTCTAAGTATAAAAATAACTTTCAACCACAATACAACTTCAATCAATGGACAAATATTCAATCATGAAAGAAAGAGAACCAACCAATTACAAGTAGTCATGTAAGAAAAAAGAAAGATTCTTACGGAAAAAGAAGTGAAATTAGCATTCATGAATCAAACAATGTTATGTGACCTTTGATAACTTCCAACATGTTCTAATCATCTATACCAAAAACCCATGGTGTAGACAAAAATTAACACTCAAAATACAATCAAGACATGAGAAACAAGAGTGAAATTAAGCCTTAATCAGTTGTGTCGGTAACCGGGCAGCAACTACACATGAATCAAAAGTGTTGAAAATTCATCTCAAATGAATTTCAATCAAAAGAGAAAGTGAAATTAATAGGAAACATCAAAAATGATATTCAATCAAAACCAAATTCGGGTCACACAAGTGAATAATGGAAAAACACAAGAAGGGGGGGGGGGGGGGGGGGGGGGTTAATTTGGGTTTTAAAAAAATAAAATAATAGACATGTTGGTTATCCTGGTTCGTTTGAACTCAAACTACTCCAGTCCACCCGCCAAGGTGATTTAGCCTCTCTCAAACAATGTCTTAATCCACTAATCAAAACTTGATTACACAAACACAATGAATACTATCAATGTCTTCTTGAGTCTAAACCACAACCCGGTTTTCTCAAAGTATACAAGATACAACAATTGAAGGTGTGTACAAAAATGTTTTCTAAAAAAAATTATATCACATCAGTGATTTATACACAATTTAAAAACACAATATAGAATGAGGTAATGATGATTTTTCTCTTTTAGTGCGCAGTAGTGTGTAGCTTGATGTCTTCTTCAAGTCTGCTTTATATAGGCGTTGCATGAGAGACATGAGAAGATGCTTTTGGAAGGTTGATAATGTGTAGTTAATGTTCTTTCCAAAAGTAGAGATCCTGTCTTGACTCGTCTGTTACTTTTGATTTGTTATGAATGATTGTAACGCTTATGAACATTCATTTCTTTGAATCATATCAGAAGATGAATGTTACCATTGAGATTTCTTTTTGTTCTTCAAGAACTTTACTATATCAGAGTATCAGAGTATTAGAGTTTAGCTTGCAACGTTTGGTGCAATCAGAAGTTGTAGCTTAAGAACTTCTTCATTTTAAGTGTGTTACACATATTTGCTACTAAGTATGATGTGCTGAACCAGAGCTTCAGAAGCATAACTCTCTCATCTTCTATGCTTCTATCATAAGATTTTCCATGCATATTAAAATACTTTATTAGAGAGCATGTTTGTTCTTTATAAATAACATGTGTTTGTTATCATCAAAACTCTTACAGGGATGTAGAACCAAACTATGTTCTAATAATCTCCCCTTTTTTTATGATGGAAAAAACTTGTATATTTTGATAGAATACTTTTAAAAACATAAAGAGTTAAAGTCTCCCCCTGAGTTGGATACTCAGATAAAGAAAAAAAATACTTCCCTGAAGATGTTATAATCAGAGCTTTGAGAAGAAGGTTTTTAATGCGTCCACAACAGAAGTTACTTTCAGAGATTGCTTTTCAATAGATTTTTCCTGTTTGCTTTCAGAGGATAAAAAATAGAATTTATGATATTAAAAATGTTTAAGACTGAGTCTCGATATTGATATATTCAAAATGTCTTACGTTCTCCCCCTTTTTTGTCAAGAATCACAAAGCAATAAAAACACGTAAATAATAAAATGCATTTTATATTCAAAAGAGGATTAAGATGAACAGAAGGAGGTGGATAACTGGAAGATTGAAATAAGAAACAAAAAAAAACTATTTTTTTAGAACTAAGGTTGAGGAGGTGGAAGTCGTGTGAACAAGGCTTCCAATAAACTCTTGATTTGATTGTTCGACTCCTCTTGTTTCTCAAGAATCCCCTTAATTTCCTTGCTAGTTTCAAATTGCTTGTCTAACCTTTCCTTAAACACAACATTTTCTTTTTTCAACCCCTCCATAGTTTTCAACACAAGAGAAGATGATGTTGTTTCAGCAGAAGAAACCACATTCTCAGAACTTACTGCAGCTGATTCTTGCTCAGGAGTTTCTTCTATTTCCTTGCCTTTGTCTTGAAACATGACCAGAGGAAGAGGTTCAGGAGATGGTTCATTAAACTCTGATGTATGAGGGGCTTCCCAAGGGGTGTTGTCCAGCAGAAGAAGGGGTTTCTTTTCCCAGTGTCGCTGAACTTGATCCTTGAAAATATTCAGGCGATCGTAGAAATTTAGTTGAGCTATTTCATAGCTAAGCTCATTTAGCTTCAGAGATTCATAGTTAAACCATTTTCTGAACTGATTCCAGTGAGAATCAGAAGCAGATGGATAGAGATTCTCCATGCAATCTAACTTTAGAGAGTTAACCCATTCATGTATTTTTGTTTCAAAAATCAGCAGAGATTTACCAACATCTACTTTGGAGATTTTTGGTTTTGGTTTGGGAACAAAACTTTTCTAAGAACTTATGACGAGATTGTCCTTAGCTTCTAAATTAATTATTATTCTGAGGGGATCTTCTGGGTGGTTATTTGGAGAGGGAGAGTCAAAAAGGATTATAGGTGAATTTGGTGGTGTTGAAAGATAAGGAGATGGAAGATTTGGAATGGAGAAGGTTTGTGATATAGTTGTGGGGATTATTGGTGGTTGAAAGATAGAGAGAGGACAAGTGATTCTAGGGATAGATGTTGTAGTATCAGAGTCAGGATTTAGATTTTTGGTTTGAGGAGCTTCAAACAGCAAATCAAATTGATCAATATCAGAGAGAACTTGTGCAAGTCCCGGCTGAGGCTAATCAAAAAGGGTAGAAATGGATTGTTCAGAGGATTATTTAGAGGTATTAAGAGTCAATATCTAGGTCAAAATCATCAAAGGTTTAAGGAGATGGATCTTCTGTGAGCTTTGGAGATGAGGGGTTTTCAGATGTTGATAAAAATATTGATTCAATGACAGAAACAAAAGATGAGTTACCTTTTTTTTGGAAGCTTTAAGGGTCTTCTGAGAAGTTCCTTCTCCATCTGCTTTCCATTTTATTTATTTTCTGGGAGCAACTTCCAGAGGTTGTTGCCTGAGATCCAGAATATTCACATTTGGAATTGTACCATCACTCTTGCAAGCTTCTAGATACTTGAGAACAATTTATGGAGAAGTGTCTGCTTGAGTGAAGAGGGGGAAGTCCTTCAGAGGAACTCTTTGGGTGGTGATGAGTTCCTTTGTAGTGATTGTTGGGTACTTGATAGTGTCAATAATCTTCATCTTCTTCATATTCTTGGCGTTTAGGGGCTTTCCAGCACAAGCTTCTAAAACATGAGCTTGTTGAGCCTTATTTAGATGTTCTATCATTATGTTTTCTATTAGAATATCTGAAATGAGTCTTCCCAAAGGGATCTAATCTCTCTCTGTTCTTTCTTCTTCTCTTGTTTGTTTTACACTAGTCTTCAGATGGTTGAACATAAGATGTGGGAGATGAACTTTTTCTTTGGTGGCGATAAAGTACAGAAGGTACTGCTGATCAATGTTGATATAGTCTTGTGAGCTGGTTGGTTTCTTGTGATTGATGCATCCCATAATTATTTTGGACCAAATTCTAAGGTAATCCTTCAAATCTTTGATTTTGTTGGATGGTTGACCATAAGTAAAAATTTCCTTTAACACAATGGTTAGGTCAGAGCCTTAATTTGCTATATCACTGGATTTAACACCGTCGTTGTCGTGACATATGAGTTGCCCAATAAGATCTTCAGTGATGATGATCTTCTTACCTATAACGAAGGATGTTACTTGATGATTTAAGGTTGTGGCATGGATTACAAATTCTTTCACAAGTTTTGGAAAAACTGGACCTATGAGGCGATCAAAATACTATATCCAACCTTGGAACTCAACATCAGGGATTAAATCATACCCATTTTCTTTCATGCTTACGAAATCAACAATAAGTTCACATAGAACTTCTAGAGAGTCAACGGGTGTGAGAAGAGTTCTTGATGGTTTGATGTACCTTTATTCACTTGAGGAGGAAGAACCAGGAACATTTTGAGAAACTTGAGGAATTTTATTAGAGGAAGCCATATGTTCACACAGACTCTTTTAGGGTTTTTGAAATATGAGCTGTTTGAAAAGAGAAAAGTGAGTGAGAGTGAATATGTGATAGTGTTTGTGAAAGAGTGAAGTTTAAATAGCCAACAAAAAAATAGCAGTTTTAAATTAAAAGAAAAGAATTTAAGAAAAATGATTACATGCATTTCATGAATCCTGAAAAGAGGATGCAAAGATATGAAACAATTACCAATTTGACTCGAGCCTCAATGCATCAACTCAACCGTTTCAGTCTCTTCAGAATTTGAACACGTGTTTAGCCTTAGAGGGTGACCTTGCATTTGGAGTTGACAAATGTTGATATTGTGAACTGCTTGCTTCTATCTTAGAAATGAAATGTTTTTGGAGAACGTCCAGATCTTCTAGATAGATCCTGATACAACTTTCCTTCTCACTTCTGAAGAACTATTGATCAGATATTCACACAAAGAAAATTAAAGCACAAAGTTTTGAGGATTAAATGTTTGACAAACAATCATACCTTTGTAGAGCTTTTGTTCTACTTTCTTATTTACTTCTACCTTTTCCAGAAACATGTTTTCCAGGTGCGCTAAGCTGCTTCTGGATTGTCTTTTCTGGATGGATTCTTGAGAAGTTGTTGTAATATTTATGATTTCTTCTTTTGTATTTATCTCAAGTTCTGAACATTTATTTTCTGAAGATCTGAAACATTTTCTTTAAAATCAAACGTGTTCAGATGATTGTTACTAATGGTTCTAGAACCAATAATTTCTCCTTTCTGATTGCCTCTGAAACCTGCATATCCTCCATATTTAAATCTCAGGCTTTGGAACATATGCTTTCTTCCCATCATGTGTAGAGAGCATCTAGAGTCTAGGTTTTAAAGCTGGTGTTTCAATCTTGTTGTTAAAGACATCTACAACATAAATGATTTTATCCTTTGGTACCCATATCTATTGGGGTCCTTTTTTGTTAGAGTTTCAAAAATTTTGTTTGAATTTTGGTTTTGCAGAGAAAGAATTGCTAGTATATTTTATATCATGTGTATGTCCATATTTAAAGTGTGAATAGAGAGGTGATTGTTTTATAACTATATCATCTACTTTCTTTGGTTGTGATGTTTCTTCTCCCCTTGGTTTCTCGTATCCTACACCTTTTATATCGTTTTTGCTAACTTCATAGATCATTGAAGCCATCTTGCTCCTATCTATGTTTTTAGCTAGAAATTTTTGAAAGTTATGATCATATTCTTTTATGATTCCATCAGAACTATTAGAAACTTGTGAAACCGTTTCTTTGAGTTTTTGTAATTCATTTTTAAAAACATAGTTTTCATCTTCAAGTTTAGAAATAGTTTCTTTTATCTCATCGTTTTCTGTTTTTAGTTTCTTAGTTACTTCAAAGTCAGATACTAGATCCTTTTTTAAGTTTTTGTTTTTGAATCGAAGTTGCTGATATCTTTCAAGAATTTCTGACAAACTTTCTTCTAATTGATATCTAGAGAAGTTAGAGAATACCTCTCCTGCCTCTGAGTCTAACTCTGATTTAGATGATCCAGTGTCATATGATACATTGGCCATTAAGGCTATATTGTCCCGTTCATCTTCTGATTTTGTTTCAGCTTCAGAAGATTCCGAGTCATCCCACGTTGCCATAAGACTTTTCTTCTTTTCTTTGGAGAACTTCTTCTTAGGCTTTTCTTTTTGAAGGTTTTGGTAGTTTGTTTTGTAATGACCTTGTTCGTTGCATTCGTAGCATACAATATCTTTTTTGCTAGATTTTCTGTATCCAGATGATGATTCAGAGTGATTCTCCATTATTCTGGGATTTCTAAACTTCCTCTGCCTATGCTTCCATAGCTGATTAACTCTTCTAGATAGAAGAGATAGTTCATCTTCTTCTGACGTGGATTCACCAGAGTTTTCTTCTTTTTCCTAAAAAACTTTAGGTTCATATTTTTTATTAGATTTGGGAGCGAGAGACTTACCTTGCTTTTGGGGCTCATCTTCTTCTAGTTTTATCTCATGACTTCTCAAGGAGCTGATCAGTTCTTCAAAAGATATTTTGTTCAGATCTTTGGCTAGTTTTAAGGCTGTGACCATGGGTCTCGATTTCTTGGGTAAGCTTATAATGATTTTCTTTACATGATCTGCTGTGGAGTAACCTTTGTCTAGAAATTTAAGCCTATCAACTAGAATTTGAAACCTTTAGAACATTATTTCAACTGTTTCATCTTCTTCCATTTTGAAGGCCTCATACTTCTAAATGAGTGCAAGAGCTTTGGTTTCTTTGACTTGCGTCTTGCCTTCATGTGTCATTCTCAAGGAGTCAAACATGTTTTTAGCTGATTATCTGTTCATGATCTTCTTATCCTCTGTGTACGAGATATAACTCAAGAGTATTATTCTGGCTTTATGATGATTTCTGGATTCTTTCTTTTATTGATCTGTCATTCTCTTTCTATTGATCTTCTGACCACTTTCGTGAACCGGATGAATGTATCCATCGGTTACTATGTCCCAAAGATTAGCGTCATGAGCTAGAAAGAAGATTTTGATTCTGTCTTTCAAGTAATCAAAGTTCTCACCATCAAAGATTGGAGGTTTGGCACTGGTTCTGTCTTTATCATCATGATTATCATTGCTGATGATCTGACTTTGTCCCACCATAGTATTTTTCTTGCTTGGATCTTTTTCTGACACGGTTAAGTGTTTGCACCTAGAACCAGGAGCTCTGATGCCAATTGAAGAATGGAAAAACACAAGAAGGGGGTTTGAATTTGGGTTTTCAAAACATAAAGCAATAGACACGTTGGTTATCCTGGTTCATTTAAACTTAAACTACTATAGTCCACCCACCAAGGTAACTTCGCATCTCTCAAATGAGGTCTTAATCCACTAATCAAAAATTTATTACACAAACACAATGACTACTGTCAATGTCTTCTTGAGTCTAAACCACAACCCGATTTTCTCAAGGTATTACAACATACAACAATTGAAGGTGTGTACAAAAATGTTTTCTAAACAAAACTATATCACATCAGTGATTTATAAACAATCGGAAAACACAATATAGATGAGGTAATGATGATTTTTCTCTTTTAGTGCGCAATAGTGTATAGCTTTATCTCTTCTTCAAGTCTTCTTTAAATAGGCGTTGCATGAGAGACATAAGAAGATGCTTTTGGAAGGTTGATAATGTGTAGTTAATGTTCTTTCCAAAAGTAGAGATCTTGTGCTTAATATGCTTCCGAACATTCCTTTCTTTGAATCATATCAGAAGATGAATGTTACCGTTGAGATTTCTTTTTGTTCTTCAAGAACTTTACTATATCAGAGTATCAGAGTTTAGCTCACAACGTTTGGTGCAAACAGAAGTTGTAGCTTTAGAACTTCTTCACTTTAAGCATGTTACACGAATTTGTTGCTAAGTATGATGTGTTGAACCAGAGCTTCAGTAGCATAACTCTCTCATCTATTATGCTTTTTTCATCAGAGTTTCCCTGCATATTAAAATACTTTATTAGAGAGCATATTTGTTTTTTATAAATAACATGTGTTTGTTATCATCAAAACTCTTACCGGGATGTAGAACAAAACCATGTTCTAACAACAAGAACTCAAAAATGTCATTAAAAAAATGACTAAGAGTTAGACACTGACACCTTCAAAGTTTACCCAAAACCACTCAAGTTATATGAAATTGACATCAAAATTCAACACAATTTGTCATTTAATATCATAAACATGCTAGAACAAACAAACAACCTTAACACTTCAATATTCACCACAAGATTCAAATTTCAACTTAAAGTTAAACAACATGAGAACTTCAAATTTACTCTCATAACAATGTCAACACCAAAATCATAAATCCACGAAGTCATTACCAATTTTCAAATAATAAACTCACAATATCATCACTAAAATCGTTACCAATAATCCAATTTAAACAACAATGTCTATTATCAATTCTATTAACCTCTAACAACATCATCAATCTCATCATCTAATAAAACACAACTGTCATACCCTAAATTTTGCCCCTACGATTCCTCACCACTTCATATCATCACAATGCATCAAGATCATAAATGTGGATTAGTTATCTCTTCTATTCTCTCATATCTTTACGTTTGTCCTTGAGGGATCACCAAGCACCTTAATTGTGTATCTTGTATATATGTGTTTTATATTTCACTAACATCTAATCAAAATACAAAAAAATATATATATATACTTTGTTCTTTTTGTATATTTGTGTTTGTAGGAATCGAGCCAAACCATCCAACCAACAAAACTTTCTGCCATTTTTTCCTTGCGGAAACCGATTTCCCATATACAAGAAATCAATTTCCCTCGCTGTTTTTGCGCCAGGATTTCAAGTTTTTGCAGTGGAAATTGATTTGCCTTGTAGTAGAAATTGAGAAAAAAGGGAAAATTTTCAAGTTTGTAGTATGTGGTTCCAATTTCTTTTTTTGAGAATATTCTTGATCATCCAAAAATAGTTCCCCTATCTCATCATAATTAAATTCCATCATACACTTTCATTTGATGACATGTGCACTACTTGATCTTATTTTTGTCTCCAAAATAAATTACCAAGCCTAATTTTGGTTCCAAACCACCAATACCACCAATAATCCCAAGCCTAAGCTCTATAAATAGAGCCCTCATTTCATTCATTCATCAAGCTTTTGATAGCCCAAATGACCTTGCTAAAAATTCTCTCAACTCTCTCCATCTACCAACAATCACTCAAAAACTCAATTTCTATACAAGTTAGTAAGCTTTTCATTGAAGCTTGCTAATATTTGAGCTAAACCTCCACCCAAAAAAAATTTCTTTGTTAATTCTCTAAATCAAAGCTTGAGAGATTGATTCTTAGGGCTGATTTGAAGCATAATTCATATTTGAATAGGTAAATTTTTAGACCCACAATGTGATCTCTTGTTGGTCCTTGTGTTTTGATTCTTCGAGCTACATTTTTTATTCGATTGGTGCTAATTTCTCATAATTTGATGGAATTTTCATGCTCAATTAAATCCAAAATCATATGGTGTTTGATGAAATGTTGGATCAAGAATCTTCTTTTTAAAATGCAGATTTCTGTTTTTATTAAAATGGAAATCAATTTCACATATACTGGAAATTGATTTCCCTCATTGATTTTTGCGCCAGATTTAAAAAATTTGTGCAGGAAATCAATTACCCTATATCGAGAATTCAATTTCCTGAAGGCATAATGCAATTTTTTGACTTGTTTTGGAAGTGTTTTGATTCATTTTCTTTTTCCTGCTCCTTTCTTTTGATTGTTGCTTTGGATTGCAATTTTGAATGTCCAATTTCTCTTCAAATTCAATGGACTTGGGATGTAAATGAAGTTGGATAAACATTCATAAATTGAAATATATATTAGAGTGGATTATTTAATTCATTTTTGGTGCTTTGAATTAGTGATATGTTTAGTGCTTTAATCCATCAAATTATGAGTGATTGAACTTGAAGATGAAAGAACTTTGAGGATGTGATCCCATGTGACTTCTCATTCCCCTTTCAACTTTCATCTCATATCTTTCTTGATTCCTTTAAGTGATCATTAGTGGCCCAAGCTTTATGCTTGAAATTGTCCAAGTATGATTGATTATTTAACCACAGTTCAAGACCTTTAAACTTATTGTTATGAGGCTTTGATTTTATCAATCCTTCAATCATCATTGATCATTTATTATGGATTTCTTTTTCTTATTATTTTTCCTTTTATCATGACTTAGGTATTGATCCTTGGTTTTGACTTATGCTACATGTTTTAGGAGTATGGTTTTTACCATATCTTTAACATATATGGTACATACATTGCTATTTTCAAAATTCTTTTCTTAATAAAGTCATCAATCAATCTTAATCAAGATATGACTTCTTTCTTCAATACTTAAAAAATACAAAACAAATCCAAACCTTTTTTCCGTTTGGCTTTTCTCTTTAAAAACTTTTTCTTTAAATTAACCAACACACAAAACTTTTTAAACTTTTTGAGAAGAACTACGAGTGCCCTTATCCTCCGTTGCACGAATGGGGTACGTAGGCACAAAAGATTCGCAACCGCGGCGGGTGCAAAAATTGTAAAAAATACTTCTTTTCTCATTTCTACCATCTATTTTGTAAATATTTCTTCTATAGCCAAAATACACAGATTTTAAAGAGGTTCTTGCAGAGTAATGTATATGTTTAGAGTGCTAATACCTTTCTTTGCATAACCAACCCCCTTACCCTGATTTTTATTTTACTTTCGATTTATTCGCTCTTTTCCAATTCCTTTGGATAAAATAAAAGTGTGGTGACGACTTTCACTGATTTTGCGAGTTAAATCAATCCAATGGCTTAGTCTCAACATTTCTACCGCTACAACCACAATGTTATCATTACTCATAATTAAACTCAACACAAGTTCAATGATATCAACTCATTCAAACATATCAACACAAACACAAAACTCTTATCAATTTCAACATTATTATCTTCATTAATAACATCAATACTCCTATCATTCCAATGACAATATCATCACTCTCATCATCTAATCACAATAACTACAACTTCTATAATCTTACTAATGTCATCACTATCATCTCAAATTAAAAAAAATAAAAACCACAAATTAAACAAAATTAAAGATGGTTAACATGCCTTGTAAGCTTAACCACACTCACAAAGGGTGGTGTTGAAGCTTGCTGTCAGTTGGTGTTTTAGCGATGGTTGGAAGGTTGAGGCCAATAGCAGTTGAAAGAATGTGGTGGGTTGTTGTGTAGAGGCGGCCAAAAGTATGTTGGGTTTGCATGAGTTGAATAGAAGATGAAGGGGATGTGCGTGCCAAGAAGGGGGTGAGGGTTGCAGAACAGAGGGATTATACATGGTGAAGGTGATTCACGGACGAGGGAGGATGTTGTGAGGTCTGAGGTAGGCGGAAGAGAGAAAGGGCAAATGCAATTAAGCGGAGGGAATTTAGGACGAAGGGAGTTTGGATGCACAGGTTCAATGAGAAGGGAAAGAATTGGGTTGATGAAGATGACGAGTGGGAGGGAGTACCACACTATTGGTATTGTATGGTTTTGGGTTTCAATTTGAAATCTGCTAGCTTTTATCTCTTAACACACAAACCTTATCTTATACCTACAATTTAGGATTTAACAATTTTTATAATGACCCAAAAGCCCTTCTTGATTAAATTAACTTACAAACTTAAATGAATAAAAATAAATACACTTAAACATATTTTTGTTTTAATTTTTTCGAATAAAAAAGGGACACTTAAAATAGTCAAAAACGATAAAATACGAACATTTAATTAACCAATAAAAAAGAAATGAACACATTAAAATAAACTATGAGTTACAAAGGCAAATAAAAAATACAGAGAAATGTACAAAAGTCGCAAATAAAATAAAATGTGAAATACCCGACTGAACAGACAGTGACGATCATCAAAGAGATAGCAAAATGCACTGCAAAAATAAACCGAGCACACCAACAAAACCTACACGAAATGTAGATTCACAAAACAGTCAGATAAAGATCAAAACTTGAAATATTTTACTTGTTAATTTTCCGTACAGTGGCAAAACACTTTTACCGGTCTGTCTATAAACCGAAATATCAATCTGAAGATCCTGGCATGGTCCACAAAGTCACATGAGGTGCCAAAATGCATGGGATACACAAAACTCAACCTTCGGGCTTTAGACTGAACTAAAATCCAACAAAAACTTTGAGATTGCGGAGATGGTGCATGTGTAATCAAACTGCGATGTGAATGGCTCAACACAAGGATTCCTGGGGCAAAACTCTGGTAACAAAAAGGAATCAGCATGCTTGGATTGCCTCAAATATTCTTACTTTTGACCTTATCACTCTTCTTTTTGATCGAAGAAAAACCACTAAAACAAGATACCTTGATCCCATGACCATAGAACCAATGCATTGTATGAGTGTATGTTATGTTGTTGAAATGAGAAACAAAACCAATTGCGATTGAAAAGAAGAGGGTAAATTTTAGGGTGCATAGGTACACAATTGAAGACTTCAAACCCTAATTCTTGATTTTTCCATCTAGGGAGTCAAAACCCTAATCTCCTTCAACCCCTTGATGAATCCAATGATGAAACCCCAATGTGATGACCTTTGATGAAGATAATACTCATGAGTGAATGAGAAACTTGAATCACTGAGGATCATATATGTCCTTGATTTAATCAACTGTTAGATCCTCTGGCTCTAACACACCTATGTTGTATAATAAACAAACACAACAAGACAAAACATTTGCACTTTTATGAGGTTAGTGATGCATAGATGAATGATGTGATTTCCAAATGATGCAAAAAAGGGGTTGTGATCTTAGGTCAAAAATTAGAGTACAATAAATGATCTTATTTACGTTTCTTCTATCCAGAGATATGAATATTTGAATCTTCATCTCGACGCGATGGGAGATACTTAAATACAAAAATGAATAATTTTTGGCTCTAAGATGCCACAATTAGGCAGCATGCATAAACGCGGACAATGAATAACAAGGAACCCACAAAAGGAGAAGGAAAATCACACTGGGGAGAAGAAAACATCCCAGGGAAAATAACCTTATTGGGGAAAGATATTTTAGAGATGACCAACAAGGGGAAACATCTAACTTTGGATAAAAACATTAACCTTTAGTGGAGGTACACCGATATTTACTGACGGTAAAGAAATATACGACACATCGATGTTTAATGGAGGTAAAGAAATAACCTTTACTGAAGGCATATAAAAAAGAATTTTTTTTGAATACCAGCTTTACGAGTAGATCTTCATCTGAAAATATCAACTTTTATGACAGGGTAATAAATATCCCCACGATCTTGGTAATAAGCCACAAACTGGATTTAGTTTCTTATTTAATCAAGTCTCCCACTTGAAAAGGTTATCAATAAACCTTCCCGTGATCATGGTCATAAGCCACAAACTGGTCTTAGTTTCTTCTTTAATCAAGTCTTCCACTTAAAAAGGGTAACAATAAACCTCCCTACGATCCTGATCATAAGCTACAAAATGTTATTAGTTTCTTCTTTATTCAAGTCTTCCACTTGAAAAGGGTAATAATAAACCTCTCCACGATCCTGGTCATAAGCCACGAATTGGTCTTAGTTTCTTCTTTAATCAAGTCTTCCACTTGAAAAGGGTAACAATAAACCTCCCCACGATTCTGGTCATAAGCCATAAACTGGTCTCAGTTTCTTCTTTAATCAAGTCTTTCACTTGAAAAGAGTAACAATAAACCTGCGAGAATTGCACCTCTTTGGGGATCTTTGAAATAAATGCAAGTCGTTAATACGGTGAAATAAATTTCTCAAATAAAGAGAAACCTTCATATGTGCAAAATAAATTCACTCTCAATCTAGGGTTTACTGCCTAGAGAGATCCAACCAAATATATTTGTCAGAGACAAGGTTTTGTATAGGAATAAACTAAAGAGAGTCGGTCAATAAAGACTTCAACCAATGAGGAATAAGCTCATATGGGGATTTATCCTATCCAAGGATGGAAGGCAAAGCAAAAGAAAAATTCTTCCACGGGGGACAAGCTCAGTGGGGGAAATTAAAAGGAACATACACCTCTCTGCCTATAACCAAAACTATAATGGAGGGAGTGAAGACACCATTGAGAGAGGGAAGTACTCTACTTGGGGATAAACATAACCAAAGTAAGTGGAATTTCTACTACAAAACGCGTAAACAACAATGCCATGTTCCCCACGGTTCGTACCTACACCATGGTGACATCTCTAAACTAAGGCGCTCCTATATTATTTTTGTTTTTTGATTTAAAATTAATTGTATACAACAACGATTGATGATCCAACTGTGGTGAAATCATCAAGCTTTCATAGGTTCGAACCTCAACGCCATCATATATATTATTCCATTAATATTAAGGCGCACCTTTTCATTTTTATTTATTTTTAAATAAAAAACTTAAAGGGTTATGACTACGGTTTATATATTCCACGTTGTGATATAGTTTGTTTTTTATTTAAAATTTAAAAATTTTAATTATAAGTTAAACTCTGGTGCTTGTTTATGAAATTTAACTATGAAAGTAATACATCATAATGGTTGCTGGTTTTAGCCGTGGTGATATCTTTATAATACTATACACTCCTAGTTAGCCTGTCTCTTCAGTATCCTTTTTTTCCATTGAAAAAAAAACTAGACGAAACAATACATGATTTCAACCCTAAAGCCTAACGTTCAATAATGTGAAATAATTCATGATTTCAACCAAAACACCATCTTTCACCCTAGCTTATCTCTTCAGTATCCATTCTTCACTGTGTATTTGTCATTTTCATCATAATCATCAAGGTTGAAAAGATCATCATGATCGTGACGTTGAGAAGGAAGAGTGCACCAACTAAGTTGTCACTGTCGAGAAGAAAGACAACAACAACATTGTTGTTGCCGTAAGGAAGAAAGACAACACCAACACCAACACCAACATAATTTACTTAGTCATCACTTTTAGGGTACGTAAATATTTTCCCCATGCATACAATAAACTTCATTTTCCATTGTTGTTGTTGTTAATGTTGTGGTTATTGTTTATGTTCTTGTTGTTCATGTTGTTGTTGTTTATGTTCTTGTTGTTCATGTTGTTGTTTTTGAACGTATATGTCGACCTTGTCGAGTTCTTTATCAGATACTAGCGAAGAACATCAAACAAATGAGTGTTGTGCGAATGAAACTCAAACAAATGATACTCAATCAAAAAGATCACAAAGAGGTGTCACAATGATGCCCCAATTTATATCAGTCCGCAACTCACCAGGTTAAAAAATTTCGATCGAATTTGATTCGTTCTACAGAGTAGTTGATTGTGAACATTACTCTACTTTTAAGAGTTATGTTGTGTTCCTTGGAAGGAGAAAATTAAGTATATTGACAGATGATTAGAAACAAGTGGATGAGAAAGTCAAAGAAAGCATATGAACAGACGTTAAGGTTTTACATACTATAATTTTCATATATTAGATATCACTACCTATAATTTCTAATACATTGATTTAAATGTAGTAGAATTTTGAGTTTACCGATGACTCAAATTTGTAAATAAAAAGTGGATCTCTTATGGCGGTACTCGTTGGAGGGGATTTAAGTCACAACTCTCGTCTGACTACATTAGGAAGCCTAAGAGCGGTCTTGATCTTCCATGGAAAAGATATAGTTTTATATCGAAGAAGCAATGGAATAAGTTTGTGAAGATACGTCGTTCTAAGGAATTCAAGGTTAGTACTAGTCTTATTTAACCGATAATGTTATATTAGTGAGTTATAGATGTTAATCATATATCTTATTCATTATGTTAATAACAGCTTAAAAGCGAAGTAGGAATACGAAACAAGGCAAAGAACATGTACCCCCATAGATTGTCTCGTGAGGGTTAGAGGAATATTGAGAAAATAATAATGCTTGAAAAACAACCATAAACAGGAGATGATCGCATCCCGTCCCCACCGTCAAGACAAGAGAAATAGAAGAGGGCTTGATTAAAACCAAATGGAAAGTACACCTATGAGGAAACAAGAGTAGTTGCCGAGAAAATTGTAAGTATGATTTGTTTTGCATATGTTATTTGTTATTTAAATGTGTTGGTAACAATATAATTAAGTTGTTCATGTTGTGTAGGATAAGTTGGTTGAAGTAACTCATGAAGGAACATTTGTTCCAGAAGCACGACATGACATATTAGTAGAAGCAATCAGAACAGATGAGCATGGTGGGCGTGTCCGTGGTGTTAGATAAGGTGTCGTCTTGAGGTTATTCTTTGGGTCTCAAAAAAAGTACCGAAAGCTCAAAATTAAATGCACAAAAACAAAAGACTGAGAATCTTGAGAGGCAATTAGAAGAACAAAGGAGGTTTTTTAAAGAGGAGAGGGAAAAAAGGGAGAAAGATGTGGAAAGGTTTCAAGATTTATATTCGGTATGTGTTTTACTTGAGATTTTAGTGTTTTATCGGAAATGTATGATATATATTGTGCTGATTTTTGTTATAACTGAATATTATGATGTATAGATTAAGTGAAAACCTTGAATAACATACAAATGAAGATCAATGTTATGTTGATGGTGATGATGATCATGATCATGATCAAACTCCAAGTAGAAGTGTTGTACGTTGTTTTTCTAAAAAAGGAAGTAATTGTTCATCCCCTTCCCCCTCTAGCTAAACGTGATGAGTTATTGGACCCTAACTCAAATGAAATCACCATGTTATACTTGAATGTTGCGGTGATAAATGATGTGCAAGCTCTCCCGCTAGAACATTGCCCATATGTGGATTTCTTCTATTACAATCCTGAATATGTAAGGGATTTTCTCGGTGGATATAAGTGTCTGGACGTAGGGATATTGCAAGTTTGGTGCACGTAAGTATATAGTTGAATATACATGTTATTATAGAACATTATCATTTTTTGTATTTCCTCAATTAATTTATTCATTTTCTTTAACCATTTAAGTACATTCACCGTGTTTGTATAGAGTTGAATAAATCGAGTATTTATGGAATCTTGGATCTTCTTTATATTCGATGGGCATATAATTAACCAAAATACATTCAAGATTACTTGAAAAAACAGTTAAATGAGGGAGGAAAAGAATGTTACTTAGCAGCATTTCTTTGTTGGTACATATTTTTGTAATTAATGTTTATGTATTATATATTTAGTTTTGTTTTAGCAAATACTAATAATATATATGCTCATGTTTATTCAGTGGTCATTATCTATTGAGCATAATATCGTTTAAGATGAATACGATAACTATACTGTGTTCCTTGCATGGTCCACTCTACAAGAAAATGAAAGAGATTATTAATTCGTAAGTGTATGTTTAATTCATTTTCTTTGATATTGTAATTAGTTTAGCATGTAATATGCTTAATTCATATTCAATGTACAGTGTTGTGGAACAAGTGAATATGATGAACAATGTTATATTCATGTGTGGTTATAATCATGTGTGGTTTCATTCATGTGTTGTTACGTTCATTTATAGACGAGAAAACAACCTGAGAAGTATGATTGTGGGTATTATGTCATGAAATACATGTTAAACATTATTCTTTCCAGCATTGTTGATTAATGGGATAAGGTATATATGTCATAATATGTTTACATATATTAATATATAAGTTTACATATATTTTAAACACTTATTTGCTCTTTCTATGTAGATGTTTAACGACGTAACCCCATTCCCCGTTGAGGACTTTGTCGATCTTCATAAACATTGGGTGTATATCCACAATGTGTTTAAGGGTCTTGCTATTTGATTTATTGAGATGTCCTAATGAATTATTTTCTGTATATGATGATGTGAATATTAATTTTGACTTAAACATATTGTGTTTGATGTAAATATTAATTTTGGATTTTGATGGACAATGTTAGTTATTTTTTATTCTCTTTACGCATATGCAGACTAGACATGTGTAATAGATGATTCAGAGATGACAAATTGTAGTACAACTAGGCACTCAGGTGATATCAACATCACTTAGGGATATAGAGCCACCAATGGAGTAAAGATTTTGCTAATAGCTTAATATCTTTGGGAGGAGAAAGTATCTCTTAGAAAAAAGTCCAAAGTTCAACTTTCCATTCATAACAATCTCCATCGAAAGATCTAGTGGGGGAAATCGCAATCATCCGAGAACTTTTAAAAGTACTCTGCTTTCTTAGTTCAGCATTGCAGAATCTAGCCATGCCCAGGGGTAACCATTAACATCCTCTTTTGCATTCATGGATCATAAGAAAACATTTTTGTTGCTATATATATATATATATATATATATATATATATATATATATATATATATATATATATATATATATATATATATATATATATATATATATATATATATATATATATATATATATATATATATATATATATATATATATATATATATATATATATATATATATATATATATATATATATATATATATATATATATATATATATATATATATATATATATATATATATATATATATATATATATATTGAAAACAAATTCTATTGGTAACTTGTTTCAAAATTATCATTAAGAATAAAAGAAATCTTGTAAATCTAAAATAAGATAAGAGTTGCGAACGAAAGGACAAAGGTTCAAATTGCATTCAATAGAATGGTAGTCCACAAATGGCGTAACTCTATGGACCATTACAAAGTTGAAAAATGGTAATTGTATGGGAAGGTCATATTGAAATACACAATCCTATTCTCCCTAATAACTTTGAATTCCAACTGTGTTCAAGCTTCGTTGCAGATGTTTTAATGAAGAAACTTTGCAAAACATAGTAGTTTCAAGAAGATCAAATTCGTCCCAATGTAGTTACTTTTCATAAAGATCCCTAACTTTTGCCTAGATTTTCCTTTCAGGTTTTCAATCTACCAGGATGGAGTATCTTTCTATTTATGTCTCTAATTTTTTCCTGGATCGCCCTTTCAAGTTTTCAATCCACCGAGACGCTCATTTTTGCCTAAGTCGTCTTTTCAGGTTTTCAACTTAGTAAGTTGTTCTTTCATTTCCTTTAGACAAAGTATTTCTTGACTGCATCGACATTCACATGGTGTAAGATATCTTCATCATCCTTAGTCATAAGGGGCATTTTGCTGTCGGAAAAAGTTGTTTTAAACCACATATGGTCCTTCAAAATTAGGAGCCCACTTTCCCCTAGAGTCGGGTTGAAAAGACAAGATCTTCTTAAGCACAAGGTAACCTTCTCTGAATTCATGAGGTTGGACCTTTTTATTGAACGGTTGTTTCATTCTCTTTTGATATAAATGGCCATGACATAAGGTCGTCACCTTTTTTCTTTAATCAAATTCAACTGGTCGTATCTGTTTGACACAATTCAGCCTCAAATAACTCAACTTTCATCAGAACTCTCATTGGAGGGATCCCAAACTCTATAGGGAGTACTGCTTCTATTACATATAATAGAGAAAATGGAGTTACCCCTATTAAAGTGCAGACAGATGTGCGATAACCATACAAAGCAAAAGGTAGCATCTCAAGCCAATCATTATAAGTCACAACCATCTTCTGAATAATTTTCTTGATGTTTTTATTAGCAGTCTCAACAACACCATTCATCTTTGGTCTATAGGGAGAAGAGTTTTGATTTTCTATCCTAAAATCATCACATAATTCTTCCATCATTTTATTGTTCAAATTCGACCCATTGTTAGTGATAATCTTGCTTGGCACACCACATCGGCAGAAAATTTGTTTCTTGATAAACTTGACCACTACTTAGCGAGTCACATTTGTGTAAGAAGCTGCTTCGACCCTGTTGTACTCCAAAAATTTTCCTCTCATTTTCAAAATAATTTCTCATCCTGCTAAGGTTATCAAGTGTTCAAGACTACTCAAGAATTGGTCAGATGAACCCTCCTCCTAAGCAATAGCCTAAAACTAGGGTTTTGGTATTCTCAAGGAAAATGGGACTTGTAATGCCTCAAGTGAGTTTCATGGTTCCTCATATGCTTCAAAGAATCCTCATGTCCAATTTCAAGCCTTACATCAAAAATTTACTTAGTGAATTGCTCAGATAAGTGAAAATCAACTATATTAGACAAAAAGTCAATTGTGGTCAACATAAAGTCAAACCTCAAGATTTTTTGTCAACATCAAGATTTTGAAGTCACATTCATCATTTGATAAAATTTTGGTCATGATTCATCAAGAAGACTCAAGATTCATCCAAAGTCAAAAGTTTCTAAATTAGGGTTTTCTTTAGGAGAAGTCCACTGCACTTTGACCAGGCATAACTTTCACATGCTTCATCATAAAATTCTCAACTAAAGCTCATTTTGATGGAAATTCAACTCTCTACAACTTTGCCTCTCTAATCCCAAGGCCCAAAAATGCTTCATTTGAGAGATATGGGCCAAAACATTGCAAGTCATTTTAAAAGTCAACAAAAAGACACTTTTTTTCAAAGAAATTTAGATCAACATAAATCTTCAAATGGAAAAATGATCAACATGAGAGTTGTAGGGGACATCTTGAGCATTCCTAAAAGTCAAAGATCACCTTCATATGATAAAAGTTGAGCAAGTTATGAGTTGCACAAGTTGGATAATTTTGAGAAAATGCATGAAACCCAAATTGAGCAAACCTGGATTTTTTGGCTAATGGGCTTATCTTTCAAGGTCCAAACGTGTTCTTAACTTCTTAATGGACCTATAAATCCATTCATGCACCGTGATAATTTTATCTTATTTATTTTGATTTTTATTCATTTAAATTCAAATTAAATCAAATAAATATCAAATGGAGGTGCAAGGCTTAAAAGGCTTAAGATTTGATTTATTTTGGGGCCCCAAAACCATACAAAAACCGTGTAAGGTTATTTTTGTATCAAATCTCCATGCTTTTGCCTTATTCCAACCTATTTGCAATCAAGAATAAAAGATATAATTACAAGAGGTCCAAGCCCATGTTTCTGACCTAATCTCTTCATCTATATATAGCCATCATATTCAGACAATAAGGGAACGAAAAACCATGCTAGAAAACACACCCTCTATTGTACCCCCAAAGTTTTCCCTCCCACTTTTTCTTCATGACATTCTCACAAAGGTCTTAAGTACTCATAGCTACTCAAAGATTGACCAAGTCAAACCTCCTCCTAAACAGTGGGTCCACAACTAGGGTTTCATCTTGCACAAGGAAGAATGGGTTTCAAATATCTCAAATGGTTTTCATGGTTCATCATAGGTCTTAAATAGTGCTCATGTCAAGTTTCAAGTCTTCCATCATAAGTTTGCTCAGTCAATAGCTCAGATGATTGACAGTTAACTTTATTGGGTAAAAAGTCAACTATGGTCAACTTACAGTCAAACTTCAAGATTTTTGCTCAACATCAACATTTTGAAGTAATATTAATTATTTGATCAAGGGTTGATCATGATTCCTCAAGGAAAACCCTCAAATCATCAAAAGTCCAAAGTTGCCAAATTAGGGTTTCCTTAGGAGAAGTCAACTGAACTTTGACCAAGCATAAATTTCACATGCTTCGTCAACTTTTCCCCAACCAAAGCCCATTTTGAAGGAAATTCAATTCTCTACAACTTTGTTTTTATTCTCAAGTCCAAAAGTTATTCATTTGAAAGATATGAGCTAATACATTATAAGTCATTTCAAAAGTCAACAAAAAGACACTTTTTTGTCAAGGCAACTTGCATCAAGATAATTTCTTCAAATGCAAAAATGATCAAAATATAAATTGTAGAGGATATCTTGATCTTTCCAAAAAGTTCAAGACACCTTCAAATGATGAAAATTGAGAGAGTTATGACCAGTGCAAGTTGGGAAATTTTGAGGAAATGCATAAAGGCTAAAGTGAGCAAACTTGAAACATTAAACTATTGGGCCTAACTTTTGATGTTCAAACATATTCATAAGGTGATAGAGGACCTCTAAATCTATTCACATATTTTTTATGATTGTTATTTCTTTTATTTGAATTTTTATTCATTTAAATACAAATATAATCAAATAAAATGTGGAACAATGCTATAAGGGCTAGGGCTTCTTGTTTCAATCTTTTAAAGGCCCAATATAACTCATGACAGCCTAGTACAACATGCCAAAATCGTGCAAAGCCAAGAAGGAAAGAAAATCTATTCTTTTGGAAAGTTTTGAAGCAAACTTGAAACTCTATAATTTCATTTGATTTATACCAAAAATGTTAACCTAATGTGTTGCTCCATATATACACAAGCCTATCAGATGCAAAGCACACACGCAGCTGCTGCCTCCAAGCCAAAGTATTGTTCACAAATTTTTTTAAAGAAGACAAGCATCGAATCCTAATTTCTATAAGTTCTCAGCCCAAACCAGTGATCAAACATCACTCTTGAGATTCCCAGGAGTCTCCTCAAGTCCATTAGCATGTCCCACTATGCCTAGAACATCCCACTTGACAACATCAGTTTGGTAAGGTTTTGAATTGCAAATCTTTGATTTTAATCACATTTCATGGTATACTAATGTTTGATTGAGTTTATGTGAATTTATAGATCAGCTATGGGTGGTTAAATCAAAGGTTCCACCGTTAGGATCGAGAGATGTCATAGTAAGGGCAGACAAATGCAATTTCTTTGTATCTCATGCTACATGTGTTGTTAGTCCAAATAAACCCCCATATTCGAACTCAGGAGGGTCGAATTAGGGGGGCATGTTATTTTATATCATTAATATTTTGATTTGTGCAAGTTTTGTCTTTGCAGCTTCCTGGAGAAGACGACCGAAGCTAGGGCTCCGGCACTTCTCCGGCCATATACTTCACTTTGTGTTTTTATTATTTTTGTTTGATTTATATACCAGAAGTAATGTCCTCCCCAGCAGTAAGCGTGTGTGTGTAAAGGTGTTAGTGTGCCAGGGCATGGGTTCGATCCCTGCCTCTGGCGTGTTATTTTTCATACTCTTCTCTTGCAGATCCAGTGCAAGGCCACCCAACACGCACATCATACACCTTGCCATCCTGACCATCATATTTCAATGAACCTAGATCCAGCGCCCAGATGCATGCCCCTCACCATGAACCTTAAAGGGCCTTCCTCACCAAATCTAGCACAAACAATCTGGGCTCCTTGTTGGGCCTAGTGATTTCAGATCCTTGCACCCCCCAATTTTCTACAACAGACCCATTTCTTTTTTTTTGGTTTTAACTAATTATTTTCTTTTTAATCAATTTTATTTAATCAGATAAAATCACTAAAAATTAGATTTAGGTTTTGATTAATTAATTTAATTTTTAATAAATAAAAATTGATTTAATTTAATCACATTTTGATTTTATTTCATAACTAATTTGTAAATTAATTAGAATTAGGGTTAATTATCATTTTACACTATAAAAATATTTTTCTAAACAAAACACCAAAAATATTTTCCTAACGCTTAGAATTTTTTAGGTTTTAATATCTTTCCCTTTCTCACAATCTCTGCGCGCTTATTTATTTTCATATTATTATTTTCATAGATAAATTAGGGTTTACTTTACTTTTTCCCCCATTTTGTGGTTTGTAACCCCCATCCCCGAAGCATTGTAATAGCGTAGTATATTTATTTTCTTCCCTTACTGTTTTCCTTATTATTGCTAGTTTAATAGAATTGAATGGCAAGACATAAAATCCAACGATAGCTAACCATAAATCCAAGACAAATTAACTGAAATCAAAACACAATTCACACATGCACCTCTAGGGTAACCCCACTTGTTGCCTCGGATAAAAACAGTCATGTTCCTCGAACGTTGGACGCTTTAGCAAAGACCCTCAGTTAAAACATCGTAGTCCCTCGATGACCCTTCGATGCTGCCTTCGGTAAACCATATTAGTCCCTTACGACAAATTGCTAAAGGGCCCTACGAGTTGCCTTTATGACTATACGATGACCCGCGCCTGTCCCTCAAACATCTAACGATAAGGCTTCCTACTAACTAATGGTAGGACAACACTATCTAAATGAAGAGGAAAATAACGCGAAAGACTTTTGAGTAGGTAGATATCTCGTAGTCGCTTGCTCACAAACAAAAACATTTCTCACAAGACACTTCTTTTCTAAAAATATTTTCAAAACAAACACTTTGTATGCATTCTCAACGATACGAGAATCATTACAAAGTTTTCCGAACTTAGGCATTTTCAAAATATTTTCAAACACACATTCAAAAAGCATTTTCAAAGTGAGCTAGCGATTAAGAGCCCGTAGATAACTACATATGAAAAGGGTGCTAACACCTTCCCTTTTCATAACCTTACTCAAAAAAATTCTCAAAGGTCTTTCTTGTTCTTTTCACCCTTTCCTTTATTGGATAAAAGAAAAGTTGGTGGCAACTCTTGCTATCCGTAACATTTGCGATAAAATGCAAAACCAAAAGTAAGTTCTCCCACCATATTTCAGAATTGGAGACTCTGCTGGGGAAAACTAAAAGTGGGTTTACCTTAAGAGCTAGATCACCTTTATTGCTTTACTTGTTTGCCTTGTATGCTTTATATTTCAGGATATGCTTGGGTTTATTTCTTGCATAGATCCTATACTCGGGTCTAGGGGAATTTTAGGTAAGTAGCAATAGATCGTGAAGACTATACGGTATATACTGATACAGTTGAAGCGATGGCTACTTTAGTATGACATATTGGTTGGTGCCGGTGTCCCTTGAATTAAGTCAAGGAGAATGTTGGGCTGCCGCATGGTGTCATAAAGCACTAACTGACCGTAGAACCTTAGTTCACACAACTTAGCCATTAGAAAGTAATGAGATAGCCAGCTTTGGTGCAGACTGAAGTTGGCTGATACTCATGTTACACTCATTGAGAATTGACTCTCGGGATATTTCGGTTGCAAATCAGATTCTTGTGTTAAAACAATGCCTGGGAGAATGATCAGTGATATTGAGGCTCCTAGAACTCGGTTACTTCTTTTAGGACAAATTGAGCCAACTAAAACTTCAAGAGGGTACTTACCTACAAACTCCATGCAAGCTTAAACCTAAGGCCTTGTCTGTTTTGTTTGTGTATGATTAATTGTTCGAACATGACATCATAACATCATGACATCATACCATATCATTTTCACTAACCATTTCAAGGATCAATGGATTTATTTTTGTTCTTTGTTATAGATTATGGCATCCGCTCGCAGAAATACTACCAGGATCGACTTTGTGAGGATACCTTCTCAACTTAAGGAGTTAGTCTCAAGGGTTCCCAAAAGTTCTCCATTTATCCAAAGTCATGGTCGACTACTCAGTCTGGTTACCCCAGGTTTTGGCGAAGATATGATGAATGTTCTATTCTAGTTCTTTGATCCTGCACATCACTGCTTCACCTTTCTAGATTATCAGTTAGTACCCATAATGGAGGGGTTCTCTGAATTAATGGGAGTACCCGTTCTTGATCAGACACCCTTCACTGATTTAGAAGAAGCTCTGAAACCAGAAGATATTGCAGCAGCCTTACATATGAAGCGGTCCGACATTGTATCTAATTGGGAAATGAGAAGTGGAGTCAAAGGTTTTCTGGATAAGTTTCTGATAGAGAAGGCTCAATTATTTTTATGAGTTTTCAGGCCTTCGAGGAGATCTTGGATTGGTTAATCTATGGATTGGTACTGTTCCCTAATCCAAACCAACTCATAGATGTGAATGCTATCAAAATTTCCTCACTCGTAATCATGTGCCTACCTTGCTCGGAGATATTCTGCATTCTCTTCACACTCATATTATGAAGAGGCGAGGAACTCTCATGTGTTGTATACCTCTTCTATTCAGGTGGTTTATTTTGCACCTTCCCCGCCCGATAATGAAGAATGAACAAGGTTTGAGGTGGTCACAAAGAATAATGTCACTTTCTCATACAGACATCTACTGGTATTCCTGATCTCATGAGGATATCGCTATCATTGACCGTTGTGGGGAATTCCCTAATTTTCCACTCCTTGGAATTAGGGGATGTATTACTTATAACCCTTCTCTAGCTCTATATCAATTTGGTTATGCTCGAAGAGATGGTCCTCATGACACACGTATCCAGGGTATTGTGTTCGATTATGAAAATGATCCTCAAGGTTATCGTCAAAGGTTTATACATGCTTAGGGCATGGTAAGAAAGATTAATAGTAAGGCTTCAGGAAAGAATAACTACATCCCTCTGGAGCCCTATCTCAAATGGGTACGAACTCGTGCTCAAAACTTTATGATGCCATATCCTGCTATCTTACCAGTAATCATAGAGCCTGTTATCGAAGGAGTTGTTTCTCGCACCATCCTTTATCCAGACATGTGTACTGACCTTGAAGAATTGTAGAAGTCCTGGAATATGATGGGCCAAAGATGGGTCTCTTGTCCCAAACTCCATTTGAGGTTGTATGTTCGGAAGATCCAACCTCATACTGCTGACCAGAAATTATGGGTCCATTTCTGACCTTGCGCTGACTCGTGTGCAACTGCCAAACATGTCCATGGGCTCGAATGAAGGGTTCAAGGAGTATGCACAAAAATGGAGGGATTTGACTGGAAGGGTGCAACCTCCCTTGTCTGACCGAGAATTGATGGATATGTTCATGGGCACTCTGACAGGCCCATTCTTTAATCTGTTAATTGGAAGTTTGTCGTCTGGTTTTACTAAGCTGATTCTGACTGGAGAAAGAGTTGAAAGTGGTATTAAGAGTGGGAAGATTCTGATGGATACATCTTCTAATGTTGTGAAGAAGCCATTCAGTGGTAAAAAAGAATCCAATGCTGTCTATAAGGGACATAGTAAAAATAACCGCCATCGGTCTGTGGAAGCGGTATTGATCTCTAATCTGACGCCTATTCAACAACAATAATAGGGCAACCTACAAAGGCCAAACGCTCTTTTAAGGTAGTTTATCAAGATCGGCATGCCTTTATATTAGGCATTGCAACATTTGTTAAAGGCTCTCATTTCACTGCGGGATCCTCCTCAGAATCCCAACACATCCTCTCCCAAGCACAATCTGAATACGAGGAGTGCTTATCATTCTAATAGTTTTGGGCATGACACCAACAACTGTTAGGCCCTAAAAAGCAAGATTCAAGATATGATTGATAATAAGGAAGTTGAGTTTGACCCTCCGGAGACTCCGAACGTGATTACTGCATCTATGTCGAAGCATGACAAAGGCATAAGTGCTATTGAAGATGTTATGTATGTTACCACTGTAGATGATATGGTTACTCCTCTCTCAACAATCAAAAAGGATTTTGATACAAGATGGTTTATTTCCGGGTTGTGTTGAAGAATGTTATTATTATGCAGTCCAACCCAACGGCTGTGGGTTACTGAAGGAATGAGTTCAACACCTGATGGATGAAAACATAATTTTGATTGAGAAAGTTCCGTATGCTGAGAATTTGTGCCAAGATTTGTCTGTTGTATCTGGTACTCCTATCAGGATCACTTCTAAGGGTCTTGTAAGGATTACCGCCAATCCAAAAGCTGCTCCTTTGATTATTACAACACCTGGACCCATTCCATATTCCTCAGAAAAGGCTATTCCATGGAACTATGGATCTGGCGTCTACTACCATGGCGTCAAAGAAGAGATGTCTAATGAAGATACTGAAGATGCTGATCCCAATGTTGACAATATTGCAGGGACCAACAAAGTTACTAGAAGTAGAAGGATTTTCTCCTCGGAAATCTCTCCTAAAAATGTTGCTACACCTATTCGAGTTGTTGTTTCCAAGTCAGTTGCGGGGTAAAGATTCAATGATAGAGCCTGCCCAGACAGAGGCACCTAAAGAAACCACAGTCGAAGCACCTCTAGACCATAGTTGGAAGAGGTTTTGAAGATCATTCGCAAGAGAGACTATAAAATTATTGAATAGCAGGGGAAGACCCCGTCCAAAATCTCCATGTTATCTTTAATGATGTGTTCTGAAGCCCATGCATAGGCTTTAGTAAAATTCTTAAAGACTGCTCACGTACCGCAGAGATTTTAGTCGATCAATTTGGAAGTTACGTGGCTAGTTTAACAACTGATAATGGATTAGGCTTCTTCGATGTTGACCTGACTCTGGAGGGCAGAAATCATAATAGGGCACTACGTTGTCTCATGTGTTAATTGATACTGGCTCTTCTCCGAATGTTCTGCCAAAAGGCGCTCTTGACAGACTAGATTGTGAAGGGTTTGTGATGAAGCCTAGTAATATCATAGTTCGAGCCTTTGATGGATCCAGAAGAATGGTGCATGGAGAAGTGGACCTCCCAATCAAAGTGGATTCACAAATATTTGAGTCCACCTTCTATGTAATGGACATCCGGCCAACTTATTCTTATCTATTGGGACGCCCCTAGATCCATGGGGCAGGTGTTGTCACCTCCACCTTGCACCTGAAGTTAAAGTATCATGTAACAGGAAAGATTGTTACTGTCTATGGAGAAGAGGAGTACATGGTCAGCCACCTGAATTCATTCCGGTACATTGAGATGGACAGGGAATTCATCAAGACTCCCTGTCAAACTTTTAAAGTGATCTATCTTGTTGTTGTTAAAGATGTTTCAGCCATTCCAAAGATCGCCAAGATTCTACAGAATATGGCTTCCTTGAAAGATGCCAAAGCTGCTACAGAAGAAGGTGGTTGTACTATTTGGAGCCAGCTTCCTGATATCCCTTATAAATCTGACAAGTTTGTTTTGGGCTTTACTGTATAAGGTCAAAGACCTGTTCGACGCGCTCGGGCTGGAAGACCTTCGTTTCATATCCGCAATAACAGAGCCAACACTATAGAGGATGCTGACAGTGATTATGATTACGAAAACTGAATATTCTCTACCATTGGCGATTGACTCGACAATTGGAAAGCAGAAGACATTTTCCCTATCTCCTTTAGTCAGGAGTAATAGCTACATTCCTATCTTATTGGTTTTAAAAAGATTTTGGTTATGAAATAAACAATGATGTTAAACCTTGTGTTTTAACCAGGGCACACTGGTTCATTTGTTAAGGGTTGATAATTCATAAACATTATTCATTTAATAAAAACATTGGACATTTTACATTCAAATTTTGTGCTCCCTGTTTTTCTTTTACTTATTGCATTTTCAAATAGCTATGTGTTCTTACACACACCCACACACTACATTGCAGATCCCCATCCACTATGGATCTCGTTAATAACGATTCTGCTATTGCCGTTTACGACTTCGAAAATCCGATCTACTAAGTCGAGGACGAAGGTGAGAAAGATTGTGAAATAATTGGAGAACTTGCAAGGCTCTTAATACAAGAAGAAAAGGTTATCCAACCACATGAAGAGCCAGTCGAAGTTGTAAATTTGGGTACCGAGACAGACAGAAAAGAAGTCAAGATAAGCGCCAACTTAGAGAGTAGTGTAAAGAACAAATTAATCTGAATATTGCATGAATATGTTGAGATCTTTTCTTGGTTATATGAAGACATACAAAAACTTGATACCGGCATCGTGGTTCACTGTCTCCCAATGAAAGAGGGTTGTACTCCGATAAAGTAGAAGGTTTGTCACATGTGTCCTGAAATGTCAGAAAAGATCAAAGCTGAGGTTATGAAACAATTCAATGCAGGTTTTTTAGAAGTGACATCATATCCCCAGTGGGTTGCTAATGTTGTTCCAGTACCAAAGAAAGATGGCAAGGTACGCATGTGTGTAGATTACAGGGATCTGAACAAGACGAGCCTCAAAGATGACTTCCTGCTTCCACATATTGATGTTTTAGTCGACAACACCGCTCAACACAAGGTATTCTCTTTCATCACAGTGGGGCACATTCTATTACAAGATTATGCCTTTTGGGTTGAAGAACGTCGGGGAAACTTATCAGCGTGCCATGGTAGCCTTATTTTAGGACATGATTCATCATGAGATAGAAGTCTACGTCGACGACATGATAGCCAGATCGTATACTGAAGAAGAGTATCTCGATCATCTGCATAAATTGTTTGAAAGACTGAAGAAGTACAAATTGAGGTTAAATCCGAACAAGTGCACTTTTGGGGTGAGATCTGGTAAACTCCTAAATTTCATCGTCAGCGGTAAAGGTATTGAAGTTGATCCTGCAAAAGTTAAAGCTATTCAAGAAATGTTGCTGAAGAAAGATCAAGTAGTAAAGTGGAACAACAACTTTCAAATAGCCTTTGATAAAATTAAGGTGCACCTACAAGAACCTCTGATTCTGTTGCCACCAGTTGAAGGAAAACCTTTAATCATGTACCTAACAGTGCTAGAGAACTCAATGGGTTGTGTACTGGGCCAGCATGACGAGTCTGGTCGAAAAGAGCGTGCAATATACTACCTTATCAAAAAGTTTACTAACTAAAACAAGATATTCACTGCTCGAGAAAACTTGTTGCGCTTTGGCATGGGCTTCTCGCCGACTAAGACAATATATATTGACCCATGGCGAGTGGTCTTAACAGAATGTGACATTCAGTACACCACTCAAAAAGTGATCAAAAGAAGTGTACTGGAAGATCATTTGGCACATCAAGCTGTAGATGACTATCAGTCTATCAATTTCGAATTCCTGGACGAGAATGTTATGCTGGTCACAGATTGTGAAGGACCTGGACCGAATGAGGGACTTGAGCCAGGATCCCGATGTACTATGGTTTTCGACGGAGCTTCCAATGCACTTGGAAACAGAATTGGTGCCATAATTATCTCTCATCAGGGTTGCCATACGCCCTTCACCGTCAAACTTTACTTTGACTCCACCAACAATAGGGTTGAATATGAAGCGTGCATCATGGGTATTAAGGTTGCTATTTATATGAGAATCAAATTCTTGAGCGTATATGGGGATTCAACCTTGGTAATCAATCAGGTCAAGGGAGAATGGGATATGAAGCATCAGAATCTTATCCCTTACGGAGAACATGTGCTAACCATGATTCCGTATTTCGAAGAGATTACTTTTGAGCATATCCCAAGAGAAGAGAATCAGTTGGAAGACACTTTGGCTACCATGTCAATTATGTTCAAGGTTAGATGGGACAATGAGGCTCCCAGAATTACCATTGAAAGAATGGACGGACCAGCACACTGCTATGAAGTTGACACTAACGGAATAGAAGAAAAACCTTGGTTTCATGAAGTAAAAAGGTACCTTGAAGCTCAAAAATACCCTGAAGGGGCATTGATCAACGACAAGAAATTCCTATGGAGGTTCTCGGCTAAGTTCTTCTTGAGCAATGGAATTCTATACAAGCGCAATCATGATTCGACTCTGCTTCGTTATGTGGACAAGAAGGAAGCAGAGGAAATTATGCAAGATATGCACAGAGGTATCTTTGGTGCTCACTCCAGTGGGCATACTATGGCTAAAAAGATTAAGAGGGCATGTTACTATTGGTTAACTATGAAAACCGACTATAATCACCACTCGAGAACTTGTCATAAGTTCCAGATTTATGCTGATAAAGTTCATGTTCCTCCAGTTCCTCTGAATGTCTTGACTGCTTCTTGGCCATTCACAATGTGGGGAATTGACACGATTGGAGAGATTAAGCGTAATGCTTCTAACGTACATCACTTCATCCTCGTTACCATTGATTACTTTACAAAGTGGGTGGAAGCAGCTTCATTTGCCTCTGTTACTAAGAATGTGGTCGCCTGATTCATCAAACATAACCTTATCTGTCAGTATGGCATCCCTGAGAGGATTATCACAGACAACATGCTAACTCAACAACACTATAATCACTGAACTCTGCATGCAGTTCAAGATCAAGCACCACAACTCTTCTCTATATTGACCAAAGATGAATGGCGCAGTGGAAGCCGCCAATAAGAACATAAAGAAGATTATACAGAAGATGGTTATGATCTACAAAGACTGACATGCGATGTTACCATTTGCTCTCCATGGTTATCTCACTTTAGTTCGTACATCAATTGGGGCAACCCCATTCTCTCTGGTTTATGGTATGGAAGTCGTCCTACCTGTCAAAGTTAAGGTTCCCTCTCTGAGAATTATAAAAGATGTAGACTTAGATGAAGATGAGTGGATTCAAACTAGGCTATACGAGTTGAATCTGATTGACGAGAAGAGGCTTGTGGTTGTTTGTCACAGTCAGATGTATCAGAAACATATGATTAAGGCATTCAACAAGAAAATCAAGCATTAGGTATATCGGGCTAGGGACTTGGTAATAAAGTGCATCATTCTGCCGCATGGGTGATCCTAGGGGAAAATGGACTCCCACCTACGAAGGACCATTCATAGTCAAGAAGATATTTTCTGGCGGTGCCATGATACTGACTACCATGGATGGCGAAGATTTTCCGCACCATATGAATGCAAACATATTCAAAAGATACTACGCATGAAAACGACTCGCTAGGACAACTGGCCTGGGAGAAAATAAGGGAATCCCGGTGAACCAAAAGGGTTCTAACAAAATTAGGGATATATATATATATATATATATATATATATATATATATATATATATATATATATATATATATATATATATATATATATATATATATATATATATATATATATATATATATATATATATATATATATATATATATATATATATATATATATATATATATATATATATATATATAAAAGATTGTACACCTGGCATGTCGAAAACCTGAAAAAGGCGACAGGCAAGAAAGGGTATCCCGGTGGACTGAAAACCCAAAAGGGCGGTACAGCAAGATTTATTACCAAAGTCAAAGTTTAAATGGTACAGATCAATTTTATCACTATCTTCTGACAACGAGGGATGAAATGCTTGAAGACATAGGATAGGGGCAATACAGAGTTGGAACCCAATGAGATTATTCCCACATAGCTATATGTTTTCATTTTATACTCTTTTCATTTCACGACAGTTTCCTCTTACTAGGATTTATGTCTCTATAAAATTGTCTATTTATGGGAGAACTATCAATAGAAATACCGATTTCAAGTTTCAAACTTTTTGTTTTACCTTTTTCTGTTTTGTTTGCAAAAACGTCCAATGACTAAAATTGAATGAACATATGCATATGAATACGATTAATTGTTAACAAATATATGCGTAAAAACAAGAATACGCAATTACTCAAGACTCTAGGAGTTGGGATAATGTTCAAGTCGGCATGTATTCCCATAGAGAGATCCTCACAGGATTATCCCCACAAAGTCATCTTCACAAGATCATCTTCGACAAAGGTATATCCCCGGCGGAGTGGGATGAACAAATCATACTCACCCGTAAATCACCCTAGCGGATAAAGGAATATGACCTTTTCCCGATAATCTTGCCCACCTACGGAGTCTCAATCAATACAGTTTATGGAAATTCTCTTCCCAGGCTAAGTTTATTCCTCCAAAAATGTAAAACCCCCTGCAGGTTTCTTCTCTCCAACAGAGCTCATTTCCTCAGCAAGGGTGTTTTCTCAGCAGAGTATTTCTCTGTCAACAGGGTTTATTTCCCCAATAGATTGCAGTCTCCTCAGTTTGAGTCTATTTCTACCACAAATTACCGGCAGGATTCCCACCTCCAGCAAAGGACAGTTCGGGTTGCTATCCCCAGAGAGTTGCTACTAAGTCTGAAACTGGATCAAATATTATTCAACCTCATTCCCTCCAAACGAGTTGGTATCCATATCAAAGATTCGGTCAGACAGCACCTCGAGAGCTTGTTCGTCTCTTTTATCCCCAATCAGGGTATATAAGAACTAGAATCCCTAGTAGAGCAATGAACAACCAATGTTCTTGGACTCTTCTCTCCAAATAGGAATCAACACTCCCCAACAGAGTTTCCTCAAAGAAGAAAGCAAGAATACCCATCAAGGTCGAAGATACACAAACTCTTCATCCCCAATAATAGTCAACGATTTATTTTCCCAGACAAAGATGCTGCCCAGGTTTACAAATACGCTTCAATAACATTTCATACTCCTACATCATTTACAAACGTCATAGCATGTGCATACGAAACGCATATAGCCCAGCCTCATTTATTTTTAAAACATCATTACACAATACATTTCATACATCATGACATTGCATACAGCTAACTCTTTACCTTTTCATAAAAAATCAATCAACAGACAAATATCATCAACTACTTCTCACAGGCTACCTCTGACAAATGGCTACTTAAGATATTTCCTTAAAGGGTCATTTTTAAAGAAACATATTTTCTATTTGAAGTCGGGTGTAGACATCTTCTGGCTCAAATTAAATCGAGCGTAGATTTATTCTGATACTTTTTCCAATCGAAATCAGGCATATACATCTTCTGGCTCAGATTAAATCGAGCGTAGATTTACTCTGATACTCCTTCAGAAAAGTCGGGCGTAGACTCTTTCCAACATATTTTCTAGTTGAAGTCCGGCATAGACATCTTCTGGCTCAGATTAAATCGAGCATATATTTATTCTGATACTTCTTGCAGTTGAAATCAGATGTAGACATCTTCTGGCTCAGATTAAATCAAGCGCAGATTTATTCGGATACTTCTTCCAATTAAAGTCAGGCGTAAACATCTTCTAGCTCCGAATAAATCCAGCATAGATTTATTCTTATACTTCTTCTAGTTAAAGTCGGGCGTAGACATCTTCTAGCTCAGATTAAATCGAGCGTAGATTTATTTTGATACTTTTTCTAGTTGAAGACGGGTGTAGACATCTTTTGGCTTAGATTTAATCGAGCGTAGATTTATTCTAATACTTCTTCCAGTTAAATTCGGGCATGTACATTTTCTGGCTCAGATTAAATCAAGCGTAGATTTATTCTGATACTTCTTCCAGTTAAAGTCGGACATAGACATTTTCTGGCTCATATTAAATCAAGCGTAGATTTATTCTGATACTTCTTCTAGTTAAAGTCGGGCATATACATCTTCTGGCTTAGATTAAATCGAGCATAGATTTATTCTGATTATCCTTTTAGACCAAGTCGGGCATAAACTCACTCCAAATACATATTCCAAGATAAAGTCGGGCGTAAACCTAGTATAATTCCTATCAACTGTTACTTTGGATGGCATTTATAAGCCCATATCTGATGACTCTCCATCATCTCTCCAAATGGCATCTTTAAGCCTATTCTCGGTATAATCAACCAACAATGTTACTTTATGCACCGACGAGTGTAAATTTCTGGGCACTTAAGTGTTCAATCATCTTCCACCTTCAAGTCACGAATGGCAGACATGCCAATCTAACTCTTCAGGATTAAGAAGATTGAACAGGGGTAGCTGTTGTACCCCAAAATTTTCCCTCCCATTTTTTCTTCAAGATATGCTCACAAAGGTCTCAAGTACTTAAAGCTACTCAAAGGTTGACCAAGTCAACCTTCCTCCAAAGCAGTAGGTCCATAACTAGGATTTCATCTTGCACAAGGGAGAATGGCTTTAAAAGATCTCAAATGGTTTTCATGGTTCATCATAGGTCTTCAATAGTGCTCATGTCAGGTTTCAAGTCTTGCATCACAAGTTTGCTCAGTCAATGGCTCAGATGATTGAAAGTCAAATGTATTGGGTAAAAAGTCAACTATGGTCAAGTTATAGTCAAACTTCAAGATTTTTGGTCAACATCAACACTTTTAAGTGATATTCATCATTTGATCAAGGTTTGATCACGACTCCTCAAGGAAAACCCTCAAATCATCAAAAGTCTAAAGTTACCAAATTAGGGTTTCCCTAGGAGAAGTCAACTGAACTTTTACCAAGCCTAACTTTCACATGCTTCATCAACTTTTCCCCAACCAAATCCCATTTTGAAGGAAATTCAATTCTCTAAAACTTTCACATGCTTCTAAAACTTCCTCCTAAGTAGTCAACAAAAAGACACTTTTTGTCAAGGCAACTTGCATCAAGATAAAGTCTTCAAATAAAAAACTATCAAAAGAGAAATTGTAGAGGACATCTTGAGCTTTCCAAAAAGTCCAAGTCATCTTCAAAAGATAAAAATTGAGAGAGTTATGACTAGTGCAAGTTAGGAAATTTTGAGGAAATGCATAAAATGTAAAGTGAGCAAACTTGAAATTTTAAACTAGTGGGCCTAACTTTTGATGTTCAAACATATTCATAAGGTGTTAGAGGACCTCTAGATCCATTCACATATTTTTTTAATGATTTTTATTTCTTTTATTTGAATTTTTATTCATTTAAATACAAATAAAATTAAATAAAATATGGAACAATGGTATAAGGGCTTGGGCTTTTTGTTTCAATCTTTTAGAGGTCCAATACAACTCATAACAGCCTAGTACAACATGCCAAAATCGTGCAAAGCCAAGAAGGGAAGAAAATCTCTTCTTTCGGAATGTTTTGAAGCAAACTTGAAACTCCATAATGTCATTTGATTTATACCGCAAATGTTAACCTAATGTGTTGCCCCATATATACACAAGCCTATTAGATGCAAAGCACACATGCAGCTGTTGCCTCCAAGCCAAATTATTATTCACAAAATTTTTAAAGAAGCCAAGCATCGAATCCTAATTTCCAAAAGTTCTCAGCCTAAACCAGTGATCAAACATCACTCCTGATATTCCCAAGAGTCTCCTTAAGTCCATCAACACGCCCCAACGTGCCCAGAATATCCCACTTGACAACACCGGTTTGGTAAGGTTTTGAATTACGAATCTCTGATTTTAATCACATTTCATGGCATACTAGCGTTTGATTAAGTTTATGTGAATTTATAGATCAGGTATGGGTGGTTAAATCGAAGTTTCCACGTTAGGATCAAAAGCTGCCATAGTTAGGGAAGTCAAATGCAATTTCCTTGCATCTCATGCTACATGCATCGTTAGTCTAAACAAACCCCATATTCAAACTCAGAAGGGTCGAATTAGGGGGGACATGTTATTTTATATCATTAATATTTTGATTTGTGCAGGTTTTATCTTTGCAGCTTACCGGGGAAGACAATCGGAGCTAGGGCTCTGGCGCTTCTCCGGCCATATACTTCACTTTTTGTTTTTATTATTTTCGTTTAATTTATATACCAGAAGTAACGACCGCCCCAATGGTAAGCGTGTGTGTGTAAAGGTGTTAGTATGCTAGGGCATGGGTTCGATCCCTGCCTCTGGCATGTTATTTTTCATACTTTTCTCTTGTAGATCTAGTGCAAGGCACCCTAACACGCGCATCATACACCTTGTCATCCTGACCACAAATTTCAATGAACCTAGATCTAGCGCCTCATATGCATGCCCCTCACCATGAACCTTCAAGGGCCATCCTCAACAGATCCGGGGCAAACAATTTGGGTTCCTTGTTGGGCCTAGTGATTTCAGATTCTTGCACCCCCCAATTTTCTACAACAGGCCCATTTCTTTTTTGTTTTAATTAATTATTTTCTTTTTAATCAATTTTAATTAATCAGAAAAAATCACAAAAATCACAAAAGTTTTATTTAGGTTTTGATTAATTAATTTAATTTTTAATAAATAAAAATTGATTTAATTTAATCACATTTTGATTTTATGTCATAACTAATTTGTAAACTAATTGGAATTAGGGTTAATTATCATTTTGCACTATAAAAATATTTTCCTAACGCTTAGAATTTTTTAGGTTTTAATATTTTCCCTTTTTCACAATCTTTGCACACTTATTTATTTTTGCATTATTATTTTCATAATTATCTAATTGTTAAGGGATGTAATAGATAAGTTAGGGTTTACTTTACTTTTTCCCTCATTTTGTGGTTTGTAACCCCCATCCCCAAAGCATTGTAATAGCGTATGATATTTATTTTCTACCCTTACTGTTTTCCTTATTACTACTAGTTTAATAGGATTGAATAGCAAAACATAAAATCAAACGATAACTAACCATAAATCCAAGACAAAATAACTGAAATCAAAACATGATTCACACACGCACCTCTAGGGTAATGTTGTACCCAAAATTTCCCCTAGGATTCTTCTATCATCTCATATCAACTCAATCACAACAAGATCACACTAGGGTTTGGCTCTTCTCCCTATATTTAGGTTTCTCATGAGGAATCACCAAGCACCTTGATTACTATATTATGATCATAGATGTTTTATATTGATTAACTTTTAACTAACAAATACTATGAATGTTTGCTCTAATTGATGATATTATAGGTGAAAGCACAACACATTTCATCAGGTTGATCCATAGGTTCATGAGTTTATTTCCGTGCCTTATTCAACAAAGCATTATTGAGATTCAACCTTCATTATTAAAGATACTTTAAAGTAATATTATGAAAAGGTTTACTATGATTCATCATGCCTCAATTGTCAAATAAAATCAAAAGATACAAGGGTTGATTGAAGAAGTTTGACCTAATTGGACAAGTTCTTGATTCCTTAATCCCAAGTGCATCACTCTCTTAATTCTTAATATTTAGAGGTGATTATTATTTCTATGGGTTCTTATTGTCATCCACAATAACTTATATTCACATGGAAAAAGTAGTTATGCAAGAAAGCTTGTCAAAATTGAAAAGGGTTTCCAAGTCATTTTAGTGCTTGAGGAGCTAGGGATTCCAAAGACATTATTCTCTTTATAGGGTTATCAACTAATCACTTCAAGAGTTTCAAGAATTTTTGGTGTGGAAGATACCTAATGATGGACAAAGATTACAAGTCCTCTAGATAGGCCATCAAACTCCTTTATGTGACTCTAAAAGATCATAACATGGTCAATTTTTATCTCCTTGAGCTCATTCTTTTTCCTCAATGGTCTTAAGGATGTGAATTTCAACTCTTATTTTATTTTCAAAGCTTGAATATGAGTGGAAGATACCCTAAGAACTCAAAAGATTATAGGGCACCTCATGAATTTTTACCAATTTTACAAGGCCATAAATTTTCAATACTTGGTATTTTTGAGTGATTCAAGTTTCACAATGCTCTTTGGGATGTCCACTTCAAGCTAGAATCAATGATCAAAGCTTAATTTTGGAGGAATACCTTGTTTGAACTCAAAATATTATAGGACACTTTTGAAGAAAAACTTAGAATTTTTCTAAGTACATTGTAGTTGTTATTCTCAACTTTGACTCATCACAACTTTTAGCTTAAGCATCCAATTGATCTCACTCTTTACACATTGTAAAGTTTTTGATCTTATATTTAAAATGCTTCAAGAATAATGCCCTAAGACTCCTTGAGTTGTGAACACCATGGATTCAAAGATGGTAACTTGAAACTGAAGTTTTCTCCAAAGTCAGAATTTGAAATTCAAAATATGGCTTCTAATCACCAATTTAGCACACGTTTTTGATTTAAACATGTTTAAGAAAGTTCCCAAAGTTGAATTCAAAATGAAGGAATTGATTGAGTTTTGATGCACATGGGGTCACACTTTCTTCACTTCCGAGCTTGATCCAATTTCCCTCCAAACTTCAAATTTCCTCTGAATTCTTTGCACCATTCGCTTCCCTATAAATAGAGAACCTCACTCCTCTCATTTTATCAAGCTTGAACAACCAAAATCACCCTGCCAAACTCCTTGCATAACTCACTTTTATGAGTTTTTGAATTCCTATTTTCTCTACTTTTAATCCAATTGCTTTGTTGATTCTTTATCCTTGAACTTCACTGAAGCTAACCGAAGAAGAACCAAGCCTTAAGGTGTCCTAAATTGTGCTAACCAAGTCCAGTTTCAGGGAAATTTTTAGCGACTTCGTTTAGGTAAAATTCTCAATCAGATTGAACCAAATAAAGCAATATTTTACTCTATTCATCCTTCTAATTCTCACACTTCTTACGGTTTTCATTTTCATTGAGAATTGAAAGAGATACTTGGGATTTCCGTGCTCGCTATTTTTTCTGGTTTTCTTTAAATTCAGCCTTGTACGGTGTGATACGGTGGGAGAACTGACTTGAGGGTTTTGCGTTTGTGTTCGCAAATGTTGCGTTTGAGCAAGAGTCGCCACCCACTTTTCTTTTATCCAATAAGGAAAGGTGAAAAAGCATAGGAAAGACCTTTCGAGATGTTTTCTTGAGTTCGGGGGGTAGATTATGAAAAGGGAAAGGTATTAGCACCCTTTTCATCCATGGTTTTCCATGGGCTCTTAGTTACTCGCTAGATCACTTGCTTTTGTTTGAAGGTGCTTTGTGTGTAGTTTTTGAAAGTATTTTTTGAAAATGGAACTTCGTAATGGTTCTTGTCTCTATAAGAACGTGTACAAAGTGTTTGTTTCGAAAATAGTTCAAAGATGTGTTTGTGAGATGTGTTTTTAAAAGTATTTTAAGAATATAACTTTGTAATGATTCTCGTTTCTATAAGAATGCGTACAAAGTATTATCTTTTGAAAATGTTTCAAAGTGAGGGTGTTGGTGTATAAATGTTTTGTTGTGAGAAAGCGAGTATCTGAGAGGGAACCTACCTACTCAAAAGGTCTTAGATGTGCTTTTCCTCCTCCTTTAGATGTTGCTATCTTACCATTGAATTGATAAGAAGCCCCATCATTGGATGTGAAGGGACGAGCGTTTGGGACGTTTGTATAGTCATAGAAGGCAACATATGGGATGTTTTAGCAAAGTCATTTTAGGGACTAGATCGTTTACCGAAAGCAGCATCGAGGGTCATCGAGGGACTACAATCTTTTATCGAGGGTCTTTGCTAAAACGCCCATGTTCGAGGGACATGACTATTTTTCTGATAGGCAACAAGTGAGATTACCCTAAGGGTGCATGTGTGCAAAGTGTTTGATTGCATGCATTTGTCTTTGATTTTTGGTGGTCTACTTGTTGATTTTATCTTGCCATACACGCCTAATTATTAGCATTTACATTTGAAAGCGATAAATTGCAGAAATGTAAAGTCGTACGTTATTCCAATATTTAGGGGATGGGGATACATATTTATGAATGGGGATTGTAAGTAAAAATAAATCCTGTTATTATTACAACCATATTGAAATGTATAAGAATGTACAAGGAAATGGACTAGTTTAGGAAATGTTTTTGTCTTAAGGAAATAAATTAAAAGGAAAATATTTTTATGTTTTTTATGTTAATAAAAAGAGTTAATATTAAAAATGATAAAAAGAAAATAAATGCAAGTTAGAAAAAGCGTGTTGCTGTAAGAAGAACAACTAGGGTCAGAAGTTCTGAAGCCAAGAGCACTGGGACTCAGAAGGAAACGCCAATGGGATCAGAAGCTCTGGATTGGTACACTCTGAGGTCCTGCAAGACATGTTAGAGGAAAAACACAGAAGTTCTGGATTGCTATGTGCTGAACTTCTGAATGTCAGAACCGTGAGAAACCTTAGAAACTCTGTGCGTGTCAAAACAGTAGGAAGAACTCAGAAGTTCTGTATGGTGCTAAGACAATGAACGAACAGTCAGCAGTTCAACATGTTATCAGTGCATGAAAATCAGAAGTTCAGTGTATTTGTCATGTGAGGAGAACTTAGAAGTTCTATGCTGTGTTAGAACAGTGAGTGAACCTCAGAAGTTCTAAGTGTTAAAACAGTGAGCGAACATCAAAAGTTCAGTGTTGTGCTAAAGATGTGAGTGAACATCAGAAGTTCAGTGTTGTGCTAAAGATGTGAGTGAACATTAGAAGTTCTATGAAATATTTCAACTCTTAGTCAGCATATCAGTAATTTATTCAGTCCAGCAAATCAAAATGATCACAATACAACAAATCATAGAAGTTCCAATCCTAAGTCTGAGCCTAGCATTATTCTAGAAGTTCTGATCCATAGTTTTTCTATTCATACAATGATATGTACAACATTAATACTGTGATATTTACATGTTAATGATGTTCAGTATGAAAAGCAATTAAAGTCAGAAAGACTTACCTGGAGCGTGCTTGGAGCTTTGAGTGGCAGCCTTTGGATGTTCTGAGTCAGCAAGAGAGACGGAAGAGTGGTTGTGTTCTTTGGTTCAAAGGGAAGAACAAAGGTTTGTTTTTGTGCACGAGAAATCTGGATTTTTATGAAGGTTTCGCAACTTCCTTTTCTCTCATTTGGCCAATCTCTCTCCTTCAAAAGCCAGCCCCATGAATGTGTGATGGAGCCAAGTATTTATAGATGAATTTGTTGTGACTTTGGGGGAAAAACGAATAGGATTTGAACCTATTTTGGCATCCTGTTCCTTTGCTTTTTCATCACAGTTTTCGTATGCTAGTTTGGTGAAATCATGAGATGCAGGCGTAAGCTTATCTAGTTGTTAGTCATAGGTCTGCAGTAAGTTGTATAACCAAGGTTTTGGGATTTGGTCAAGTTCTGACCAAAGCTTTGAAAATAGCCTTCATGTGCTGAAGCACTGCCTTGTCTTTGAAGCAAGCATGGTGGCTATCAGTAGGAATTAAGGAAAAGCAAAAGCAAAGTTGCTATCCCAAGACAATAGAGGTACACGTGGTGAAGATCCTTTGGATAAAGACTCAGAAGGTGGTTGTGAGAATTAAATGAGCATTAAATGATGATGAGACTTATCACAACTAGAAATCTTGCAACGTGAAAATCTACATCAAGGCTTAGTTCTAGATTAGAAGTTTTGCTTCAGCGTGGCATCCCATCTTCTGATCCTCTTATCTTTTGGCTCCAGTATGTTCTGAAGGAACTTTCAGACTTTCCAGAAAGCTTGCAGCATGCTTCTTAGCCTTCTTTAAATTACTCTGGAAAACTATGATTGAGCTTGCGTAGAGGCTGAAGAGCCATGTTCTGACTGAAAGCTATGTTCTGAACCATGTTTGTAACTTCTGACTGCACCTGCCTGGAGGCTGGCTTAGAAGTTTTGAAGTGTCATTTTTCTTAAATACTTAAAAAAATTCTAAGTATTTAGAATTTGACTTTTCCAAGGTAAAATTTGACTTTTGAACTTTCTTGATGAAACAAACTTCATATTCCAACATGTCCTAATGAAATATGATTTTTGAGATTTGATTTTGATCCAAAAGTCAAAGTTTAACTTCTCAGCGTGTAAATGACCATTTTACCCTTGTGAGTGATTTTCTTGGAAAATTGTAGTTCAAGGCTTGTAATTGATTGGAAGCAAACTTGGGATCCAGGGTCCTTGTGAAATGAGAGGGAAAATTTTGGGGTGCAACAGCTGCCCCTTTTCAATCTTCTTAAACCTGAAGAGTTAGATTGGCGAGTTTTGCCATTCGTGACTCGAAGGTGAAAGGTGATTGGACACTAGAGTGCCTAGAAATTTGCACTCGACGGTGTGTAGTTGAAGGAATGGGCTTAAAGATGCCATTTGGAGAGGTGATAGAGTCTTGTTGGAGATGGGCTTGTAGATGCCATCCAAGAATGTTTGTTGAATTGTAAGTTATAAACTGAAAGAATAAGTATCAGAATGGTGTCCGTGTTTGGAGTGCATCTGGACTGTATCTGAAAGGTTGTATCTGAATAAGTATCAGAATGGCATCCGAGTCTGGAGTATATCTGAACTGTATCAAAAGTCTTTGAATGAGCATCAGAATGGCATCCGTGTCTAGAGTGTATTTGGACTGTATCAAAAGTTGAATCTGAATGAGTATCAGAATGGCTTCTGGGTCTGGAGCGTATCTGAACTGTATCAAAAAGGTCTTTGAATGAGCATCAGAATGGCATCTATGTTTGGAGCGTATTTGGACTATATCAAAAGTTGAATCTGAATGAGTATCAGAATGGCTTCCGGGTCTGGAGCGTATCTGAACAGTATCAAAAGTTGAATCTGAATGAGTATCAGAATGGCTTCCGGGTCTAGAGCATATCCGAACTGTATCAAAAGTTGAATCTGAATGAGTATCAGAATGGCTTCCGGGTCTGGAGCGTATCAGAATTGTATCAAAAGTTGAATCTGAATGAGTATCAGAATGGCTTCTGGGTCTGGAGCGTATCTGAACTGTATCAAAAGTTAAATATGAATGAGTATCAGAATGGCTTCTGGGTCTGGAGCGTATCTGAACTGTATCAAAAAGGTCTTTGAATAAGCATCAGAATGGCATTTGTGTCTGGAGCGTATCTAGACTGTCTCAAAAGTTGAATCTGAATGAGTATCAGAATGGCTTCCGGGTCTGGAGCGTATCTGAACTGTATCAAAAGTTGAATCTGAATGAGTATCAGAATGGCTTCCGAGTTTGGAGCGTATCTGAACTGTATCAAAATTTGAATCTGAATGAGTATCAGAATGGCTTCCAAGTCTGGAGCATATCTGAATTGTATCAAAAGTTGAATCTGAATGAGTATCAGAATGGCTTTCGGGTCTGGAGCGTATCCGAACTGTATCAAAAGTTGAATCTTAATGAGTATCAGAATGGCTTCCGGGTCTGGAGCGTATCTGAACTGTATCAAAAGTTGAATATGAATGTGTATCAGAATGGCTTCTGGGTCTGGAGCGTATCTGAACTGTATCAAAAGTTGAATCTGAATGATTATCAGAATGGCTTCCGGGTCTGGAGCATATCCGAACTATATCAAAAGTTGAATCAGCATGAGTATCAGAATGGCTTCCGGGTCTGGAGCGTATCTGAACTGTATCAAAAGTTGAATATTGTTAATGGTAGTTGTTAATCTTATCCTGCAATGGGTAAAATGTTAGTTGAAACACAAAGTTATGTTGCATGAAATGTATGATGCAATGTATTTGCTTTATCAATGTCTGGGAAAATAAATCCTTGACAAATGTCGGGGAGTTCATTAAATCCTGGACTGCTGTTGAAGAGTATGTGTGTCTTCAAACTTTGCTTAGAATGTTTCCATTGGTGATTCCTGTTTTGTTGTTTAAGGCGAAACCTGTTGGGGGATATTGAGAACTCTGTGGGGAGAACGTTTATTCTTGCTTGGGAAATGAGTTCAGGAGTCTCAGTTGTCTGTTGCTCTACTGGGGAGTCGAAGTTGAACTGATATCTGGTTGGGTCCAGGTTTCATAGTAACTTGCTGGGGATTGTAGAGTAGTCTACTGGGGAAGAGGAGTTGTGGTCCTTTGATTTGTAGTAGTTGGAGAGGCAAACTCAAGCTGGGGAAAGGTTTTCAAAGATTAAACTTTGGCTGGGGAATCATCCTATGAGAAGGATTTTGGGGAGATTTGTCAACGGAAGTGTCATCCTTCTTGAAGTGATTTTGTTCATTGAGAGAGCTTCCGTTCATCGGATATTCATTGTGTGAATTTCTCCGCTGTCAAACAAATAGCCAAATGCAAACAGTGATATTCAAGTAGTGCAAAGTTTATGCTTGTCTTGAAGTTTTGAAAGATGCGTTTTCAGCAAGTAAAGAAGTTTGTAAGAAAAATTCAACTCTGGATTTTGAGTAAAGCCTTACAGGAGTCAGGATACCTTTTGTAACATTGTGCTTTCGAACTAACCCTTGCTTCAATTAGGACTTTTGAAGGGTTGTAACGTGGCTTGGTTCACGGTTTAAGAAACAAAGAATAAAGGCTTAAAGTGTATTTGTACCCACCCGTTCTTCCTGATGTTCTTCAGTCCTAAGCTCAGTTAATTGTGCGTTTGAACTCCAATTGAATCTGAATGATGTTTTGGTGATTGTTCAGACAAGTTAAGTTTGTCAGAAGGTAGTCATTTTTTGCAACATTTTCCATGTTGTTGAGGATTTGTAGTGACCTCTTTCTTTTGATTTGTTATCCCTAATTTTTGCCTGACTGTTCTTTGTTTTGAGATTACAGTCAGCGGGATGCCCCAGTTTTCTTAAGTCTCCTTTGTAGGTTTTGACTTAGTGGGCTTTTCTTTTTGAGAGATAATGATTGCCTATGTGATAGGGAACCATCATTGTCTTTTGATTTCAGAGGAATGTTTCTTGATGTCATTCATTGTATTACGAGATGAGAGTTTGCGGCTCTAACACGTGTTTGAATTAACTGGGAGACTACCTTGCCCCAGGTTTTGATTAAAGGTTTCAATTTGTGTAAAAAGGAAACTTCTACTTCTTTGGCTCTAAGGGGTTGACTAGGGATTATCTTCCTTATAACTCCAATGTTTAGGATTTAAAAGAATGCTTGTACATCGTCAGGAAGGTCTGTCCAAAAGCATACTGTATGAGATTATGGCATTGTTTTCGTCATCCTCCCTCTAAAGGCTTGTAACTTTTAGCAAGAGTTGAATGTCATAAAGAGACTTAAAAGCATATTTTAAATGTAATGAAAACGAATGGATTGATTCAAGGCAAACATATGCAATGCATTAATGAAACAAAGTTTGACATTAATAGATAATTGTTTGAATAAGAGAAATTACAACTTGAAAATTCAAATGAAACAAAAGCCTCTTTGTTTGAACTTGTCACTTTAGGTGGTGAGCCTTTGAGAGACGGCAGAAGAATTCAGTCTGGCCATCTTATGTGAACTCCAACATTCCTTTGTCGATCAGGTTTTGAATCTTGTACTTCAGCGCCCAACAATCGTTAGTATCGTGCCCCGGGCTGTCAGAATGATAAGCACACCTTGCCTCCGGATTGTAGTTAGGAGATGAAGTCTTCGGGCTCGGATGAGGGTTTATCACCATAATCAGCTTCATCTTCAACATGTGTTGCAATTCTTGTGACAGTGGCATGTTGATTTGGGTGAACTGCCTTTAAGGTCTTTCCACCCTTGGCTGATTGCTTCGTTGCTGTTGGCGAGGTTGTTGTTGGACCCGTGAGGTAGTAGAAAATTGGGGAGGTCTTCCGGCTTCTTGTCTCATGGGAGGCTGAGCAGTGACTTGATTTCCAATCCTGATTGTTTTCCCCATACGGTTGCAACCGTCTTGACGAAGTTGGTTGACAAGAACTTTCAGCTCTTCTTGTCGTTGAGCCAGATTTTGGATAAGAGCCATCTGGCCCACCGCTGTCCCATCATTTGGACCCTCATTATGGCTATTTCAGTTTGTAGCCTTTCCAACTGATCATCCTTGTTATCTTCAGGATTCCCCATGATCATGCCCCTAGTGAGGAGAGCTTTCACCTCTTCTTGCCCCTTGGATAGGTTCAAGAACATCTCTTGAAGTTGAGTGTTTTGAGCCTGGATGTCCTTGATAGTCTGCTCTAGAGCCATCTCTACTGAAATAAACAGTAGGAAGATAAGGAGACCTTTATGGGAAAAACCTGTCATGATATGATGCATGATATGTGGATGCATGTTTTCAAGGATCTTGCGGGGTAAACACAAGAAAAATTAGAGATTGAATTTTGATCAACATCTTTGATTAGAGAACTTTGTATCGGTGGATGTCCTTCCACGAGAATCAAGCTCACCATGTCAAGTGGGTCATAGCCCTTGACTCAAATTTATCGTACTTGATCTTTGATGGCGTTTGATCAGAGGAAAATAAATCCCCCTGCCCCTTGCTAGACGTTTGGTTCATCATAACCTGCATCAAAGACCCTCGAGATCCTTGAAATGGTTATTGAAAATGCTATGGTATGATGTTATGATGTTATGTACAAGTATGCGAGGTAAGCAAGTGTATATACAAATAATCATATTCACACAAAGCAGATAAGTCCTTAGGTTTAGGCTTGCATAGAGTTTGTAGGTAAGTACCCTCTTGAAGTTTAGTTGGCTCAACCTGTCCTAGTTAATAGTAACTGGGTTCTAAGGGATCTCGATATCACTGACCTTTCCCACAAGCTTCGTTCAATAAGCAATTGACTTGCAACCGAACAAAACTCAGGGGTCAAGTCTCAATGAGTGTAGCATCGAGTATCTACCAACTTCGGACTGCACCAAAGTCGGTCATCTCACTACGTCCTAATGGCCAAGTTGGTTAAGTAAGGTTCTAAGGTCAGTTGATGCTTCACGACACCACGCGGCGGCCCCGTACTCTCCTTGACTGACTCAAGGGTTACTGGTACCAACCAAAATGCCACATCAATGTAGCTACTGCTTCAACCGTATGGGTATACCCCGCACAGTTCCCTCACAGTTTATTGTTACTTACCTAAAAGGTATCCCCAAATCCGGGTGTAGGATTTAAAACAAACCCAAACAAGGAACCAAAATGTAAAGTAAACAAATCAAACAAGTGTAAGCAAGTAAATGTGATCTAACCCTAAGGTAACCCCACTTTTTAGAGAAATTCCCCAGCAGAGTCGCCAGTTCTGTGATACGGTGGGAGAACTGACTTGAGGGTTTTGCGTTTGTGTTTGCAAATGTTGCGTTTGAGCAGGAGTCGCCACTGACTTTTCTTTTATCCAATAAGGAAAGGTGAAAAAGCACAGTAAAGACCTTTCGAGATGTTTTCTTGAGTTCGGGGGGTATATTATGAAAAGGGAAGGTATTAGCACCCTTTTCATCCATGGTTTTCCATGGGCTCTTAGTTACTCGCTAGATCACTTGCTTTTGTTTTAATGTGCTTTGTGTGTAGTTTTTGAAAGTATTTTTTGAAAATGGAACTTCGTAATGGTTCTCATCTCTATAAGAACGTATACAAAGTGTTTGTTTCGAAAATAGTTCAAAGACGTGTTTGTTAGATGTGTTTTTGAAAGTATTTTGAGAATATAACTTTGTAATGATTCTCGTTTCTATTAGAATGCGTACAAAGTATTATCTTTTGAAAATGTTTCAAAGTGAGGGTGTTGGTGTATAAATGTTTTTTTGTGAGCAAGCGAGTAACTGAGAGCGAACCTACCTACTCAAAAGGTCTTAGATGTGCTTTTCCTCCTCCTTTAGATGTTGCTATCTTACCATTGAATTTATAAGAAGCCCCATCGTTGGATGTGAAGGGACGAGCATTTGGGGCATTTGTATAGTCATAGAAGGCAACATATGAGACATTTTAGCAATGTCGTTTTAGGGACTACATTGTTTACCGAAAGCATCATCGAGGGTCATCGAGGGACTACGATCTTTTATCGAGGGTCTTTGCTAAAACGCCCATGTTCAAGGGACATGACTATTTTTCTGATAGGCAACAAGTGAGATTACCCTAAGGGTGCATGTGTGCAAAGTGTTTGATTGCATGCATTTGTCTTTGATTTTTGGTGGTCTACTTGTTGATTTTATCTTGCCATACAAACCTAATTACTAGCATTTACATTTGAAAGCGATAAATTGCAGAAATGTAAAGTCCTACGCTATTACAATATTTAGGGGATGGGGATACATATTTATTAATGGGGATTGCAAGGAAAAATAAATCCTAAGTTATTATTACAACCATATTGAAATGTATAAGAATGTACAAGGAAATGGACTAGTTTAGAAAATGTTTTTGTCTTAAGGAAATAAATTAAAAGGAAAATATTTTTATGTTTTTTATGTTAATAAAAAGAGTTAATATTAAAAATGATAAAAAGGAAAATAAATGCAAGATAGAAAAAGTGTGCTACTGCAAGAAGAACAACTAGGGGGTCAGAAGTTCTGAAGCCAATAGCGCTGGGACTCACAAGGAAACGCTAGTGGGATCAGAAGCTCTAGATTGGTACACTCTGAGGTCCTACAAGACACGTTAGAGAAAAAACACAGAAGTTCTGGATTGCTATGTGCTGAACTTCTGAATGTCAGAACCGTGAGAAACCTTAGAAACTCTGTGCGTGTCAAAACAGTAGGAAGAACTCAGAAGTTATGTATGGTGCTAAGACAATGAACGAACAGTCAGCAGTTCAACATGTTATCAGTGCATGAAAATCAGAAGTTCAGTGTATTTGTCATGTGAGGAGAACTTAGAAGTTCTATGCTGTGTTAGAACAGTGAGTGAACCTTAGAAGTTCTAAGTGTTAAAACAGTGAGCGAACATCAAAAGTTCAGTGTTGTGCTAAAGATGTGAGTGAACATCAGAAGTTCAGTGTTGTGCTAAAGATGTGAGTGAACATTAGAAGTTCTATGAAATATTTCAACTCTTAGTCAGCATATCAGTAATTTATTCAGTCCAGCAAATCAAAATGATCACAATACAACAAATCATAGAAGTTCCAATCCTAAGTCTGAGCCTAGCATTATTCTAGAAGTTCTGATCCATAGTTTTTCTATTCATACAATGATATGTACAACATTAATACTGTGATATTTACATGTTAATGATGTTCAGTATGAAAAGCAATTAAAGTCAGAAAGACTTACCTGGAGCGTGCTTGGAGCTTTGAGTGGCTGCCTTTGGATGTTTTGAGTCAGCAAGAGAGACGGAAGAGTGGTTGTGTTCTTTAGTTCAAAGGGAAGAACAAAGGTTTGTTTTTGTGCACGAGAAATCTGGATATTTATGAAGGTTTCGCAACTTCCTTTTCTCTCTTTTGGCCAATCTCTCTCCTTCAAAAGCCAGCCCCATGAATGTGTGATGGAGCCAAGTATTTATAGATGAATTTGTTGTGACTTTGGGGGGGAAAAACAAATAGGATTTGAACCTGTTTTGGCATCCTGTTCCTTTGCTTTTTCATCACAGTTTTCGTATGCTAGTTTGGTGCAATCATGAGATGCAGGCGTAGGCTGAGCCAGTTGTTGGTCATAGGTCTGCAGTAAGTTGTATAACCAAGGTTTTGGGATTTGGTCAAGTTCTTACCAAAGCTTTGAAAATAGCCTTCATGTGCTGAAGCGCTGCCTTGTCTTTGAAGCAAGCATGGTGGCTGTCAGCAGGAATTAAGGAAAAGCAAAAGAAAAGTTGCTATCCCAAGACAATAGAGGTACACGTGGTGAAGATCCTTTGGATAAAGACTCATAAGGTGGTTGTGAGCATTAAATGATGATGATACTTATCACAACCAGAAATCCTGCAACGTGAAACTCTACACCAAGGCTTAGTTCTGGATTAGAAGTTCTACTTCAGCGTGGCATCCCATCTTCTGATCCTCTTATCTTCTGGCTCCAGCATATTCTGAAGGAACTTTCATACTTTCCAGAAAGCTTGCAGCACGCTTCTTAGCCTTCTTTTCTTAGCCTTCTTTGAATTACTCTGGAAAACTCTGACTGAGCTTGCGTAGAGGCTGAAGAGCCATGTTCTGACTGAAAGCTATGTTCTTAACCATGTTTGTAACTTCTGACTGCACCTGCCTGGAGGCTGGCTTAGAAGTTCTGAAGTGTCATTTTTCTTAAATACTTAGAAAAATTCTAAGTATTTAGAATTTGACTTTTCCAAGGTAAAATTTGACTTTTGAACTTTCTTGATGAAACAAACTTCATATTCCAACATGTCCTGATGAAATATGATTTTTGAGATTTGATTTTGATCCAAAAGTCAAAGTTTGACTTCTCAGCGTGTAAATGACCATTTTTCCCTTGTGAGTGATTTTCTTGGAAAATTGCAGTTCAAGGCTTGGAATTGGATGGAATCAAACTTGGGATCCAGGGTGATCCCTTGTGAAATGAGAGGGCAAATTTTAGGGTGCAACATACGGCTTATATAAATTTGGCGCGAGGGTACCATTAGAATCGTCTTGAAGAGACGAACATTAAAATTATCTTGAAGAGGCGAATATAATGGTACTAGTCTAGTTCTCCAATTTTACAGTTTGTAGAACCTTAATTTAGGGCGTCTGGAGGTTAAAGACGACCTACGTGTCGTGCTTCAGCCAATGATAGCATGACATGTGATTTTTTGAATTCTATACAATGCATTTGTTTTACCATGCGTGCGTCATAGGAACCCTTGGATCTGGTTACTTTCATTAGTCATACTCCATTCAACGCGCCACATTTTAAGTCACTTATAATTATTAAAATATAATTTGGTGTGATTTCAAAAAAGACCATGATATGCACAGCGCGTCAGATCCATTAGATCTGTTTACTAACGTGTTTTGACTCTCAGCCAATGGTCCATATTTTTCTGACTTTATTTTTATTTTCTGATTTTTTATATTTAATTGTTTTAAACTTCAAAAAATCATAGAAAAATCATTTTTGGCCCAAAAATTATGAAAAAATTCATAAAAATATTTTTAAATATTCTCTTTCTAATTTTTATTTTTTCATGATTTTATTTTCAGATTTTATATTTTTTATGATTTTTTCTTTGTTTTGACTGGTTTTTAATTATTTAAAAACACTACTTAGTATTTTCAAATTCTAAAAAAATTCATCAAGATCATTTTCTTTATTTCTGACTTTCTGAAATTTTTTCTAGAATTTTATTTTTACTTCTACTATTTTTGATCTTTGTTTCACTTATTTGAGTGATTTTAATTAATTTAAAAATACTTTTCTGTTTTAAAAAAGTTACCAAAAATTTTATAAAAATATTTGCGATCATTTCTGACTTTTTTATGGTTTCTTTAAATTTTTCTTTCATACTTTGAATATAGTTTGCTATTTTACCTTTTATTTTCATTTTAAAAAATCATTTAAAAATCATTTTTTTATTCATTAAATACAATTTATTTTTGATATATTCTGACTATGTGATTGTTGATCATAAACTTCATTAACATCATTTGATCTTGAGTGTTGAGTTTAACTCCACTAAAATGGTTGTATGATTTTAATGATAGTTTGATTAAATTTTTCGTTCAAATACATCCCTTCCCTCTTCATCTTATCCCTTTCTTACTTGTACCACATGTTGTTAGAGAATGATCTACATATCATTTCTCCTAAACATATGGTACATAGATTGTTTTTGACCGACCTCAAAATAGGTGAGACTTCTATATAAGTCCACTTACGATTGCTTAACATAGCGCTAAATTTTGTCCCGATTCGAGAAATGATCATTCGTGGCCCAAACCTATGTTTGCAAGCCCAAGTATGTTTAATTTGAAACCTTTGATCATTCGTAAAATTTGGTCTAAGTGAATCATTTAAACATCATTGATCATTTGTGTGCCTTGAGATTTGAAATGAATGACATACTTGACAAAAAGCAAATGAAACTTATTGTTGAGAGGCTTTAATTTTATCAATCTTCTAATGAGTTTTCAAATGAAAGATTCAAAATGGTCATTCAACTAACCTCTAATTTCTAACCCGTTAACAATTGTTTTTTTTTCTATGTTTTTTTAATCTATGATTTCACTTTAAGTACCATTTATTTTAGCATTTACATTTCATGCTATTTTTATTTTTGCTCACTTGAGCATTTATCTTTATGTCATTTTTTATTTTGCTCACTTGAGCTTTTCATTTTCTTTTTGAAGATACCTAATAACCAACTTGAACAATAAAAAAATTTATGGTTACTTGGACTATTTGGTTACTATCCTTGGCATTTTGGAGTTATGGATTTCTTGGACTTAGGATTAGAGACCTTGACCTACCTTGAGACCTTGGTGACTTCTATTGCTATTTTGTCTGGAGTTCTTGGGGTTTACCCCGAGACATTGGGTTGTTTGTTTTCTTTGTGTGCAAGTTATTCTGATTATATGCTTTGTCTATGATTGGGAGTTCATCTGTACACAACCGTTACTCTACCCAATTTTTTGTGAAGACTTAATGCATTTGAAGCTTGGTTTTCTTAAGAGGTTTATTATCTTTTCTTGTTTGGTTTCAATCCAAAGGATGAGAATTCTACATTGACTCATTATGTAAAGTGTTTGCTTCTTGTTGGTTAGACGGTCCTTTTCCCTAGCTTTTACCTTATGCTTTAGGATAGTCCCTTCATCTCCTCCCATCTTCTTTAATTTCAAAAATCTCCTCCTTCGTTTACAAACTATTCTTGTTTCCAAACTTGAATCACTTTCACAATAAACTTGGACGTAGGTCCATGCATTTTCAAAACATTTTCTTAATCAAATTTTAACCAACTTAATAATACTTTGACATTTTTGTGAGAAGACTAAAAGTCAATCAATCTCATTCAAACTATTTTTGCCACTTTAGCTTTTTACTTTAAAACTATTTTCCCAAAAGATTAGACTCTTGTAAATCCTTGTAGTGATGCGAGCTACTATACTTTTATAATATGTATTGAAGTGAGATATTTTACACTTGGGTGTTGAGCGATGTTTTGTTGATTTTAAAATCCAAGCCATATCCTCCACTTTGAGATGACGTAAATTCTCCTTTCTCATAATCGTGGATAGTAAGTATGTTCTTCTACTCGGATAAGACAATGATGTCTCGTCTCTTAAAACTAACCGACACACTTGTGTTTTAAAATTTTTAAAGGTGAACTACGAGTACCCTGATCCCCTATTGCACGAAAGGTGGTATGTAGGCACTAAAGGTTCGCAACCGCGGCGGGTGCAAAAATTGTTAAAAAAATACTTTTTTTCACATCCCCACAATCTCTTTTTGTATACAACTCTTATAGCCAAAATACATAGATTTTCAAAGAGGTTCCTTCGGAGTACCATAGATGTTTAGGGTGCTAATACCTTCCCTTTGCATAACCAACCCCCGAACTTAGATTCTCTCCCCCTCTTCTTGGATTATTCTCTCTTTTCCATTTCCTTTGGAAACAATAAAGTGCAGTGGCGATTTTTATTTGATTTGTGCGAGTCAAGTCAATCCAATGGCTTAATCTTAACATTTCTACCACTACAGGTAACCCCACTTGTTGCCTCAGATAAAAACAGTCATGTCCCTCGAACGTGGGACACTTTAGCAAAGACCCTCGGTTAAAAGATTGTAGTCCCTCGATGACCTTTCAATGCTTCCTTTGGTAAACGTTCTTAGTCCGTTACGACAAATTGCTAAAGCGCCCTACGAGTTACCTTTATGACTGTACAATGACCCGCACTTGTCCCTCAAACATCCAACGATAGGGCTTCCTACTAACTAATGGTAGGATAGCACTATCTAAAGGAAGAGGAAAATAACGCGAAAGACTTTTGAGTAGGTAGATATCTCGTAGTCACTTGCTCACAAAAGAAAATTTTTCTCACAAGACACTTCTTTTCTAAAAATACTTTCAAAACAAATACTTTGTATGCATTCTTAACGATACGAGAATCATTACAAAGTTTTCCGAACTTAGGCATTTTCAAAATGTTTTCAAACACACATTCACAAAGCATTATCAAAGTGAGCTAGCGGTTAAGAGCCCGTAGATAACTACAGATGAAAAAGGTGCTAATACCTTCCCTTTTCATAACCTACCCCCTTACTCATAAAAATTGTCAACGGTCTTTCCTATTCTTTTCACCCTTTCCTTTATTGGATAAAAGAAAAGTCGGTGGCGACACTTGCTATCCGCAACATTTGCAATAAAATGCAAAACTAAAAGTCAGTTCACCCACCATATTACACCCTCGAAATCTCAAAATTTTGTCAAACTAGGGCAAATCGAAACCCTTATCTACATCCATCCTCAAGGCCAGACAACCATCCAAATCAACTCCAGGAACATTACAGAGTAAGACTTGATCATTCTTAATGATCAAAGAAGCCTGAAATGAGGACTACATGCATCATCGCTTTGCATTTTTCTTGAATTTCATATTTTAGTTTTTATTATTCTTTGATCAAAACTAACGTGTGCAATGTGTTTCTGAGACTAAACTATACAGGTTCAACCCATCGCATGAGTCCGATAATGCCAGGATGATGGATCATCATGTTTACACTGATTTACATTAACTTCTTCATATCTCATTATGCAGGAAGAATTAGTAAAAACCAAGGCCAACATTAAACTCGCAAGGGTCAAATTAGGGGGGTAGGGTCCCTTTGGATCACTAACACATGTTTATTTTTGCAAGTTTAAAAAGCAACTCGTCGGAGAAGACGACCGGAGCTAGGGCTCTGGCGCCTCTCCGATCCATTCATTTATTTTATCTTATATTAATTGGATTTCATCATTCTACCGGATGTAACAGCCTTCCAAGTGGCAAGAGTGCGCCCGTTAAGGCATTGATTTATAAGGGCGCGGGTTCGATCCCTGCCTTTTGTAACTTTTTTTTCATATTTTTCCAACTTATGAAGGTTTAACATATTTTGTGTAGCGCCCATTCTTTAGACACCAACCAGCGCTTGGCCTGGTGGTAAGCTATGCGTGGAGAATGCTGAAGGGCATATGTTCAACACCCACCCCATGCAATTATTTTTCTTCATTTTTTCAACTAACCTATTTTCTCTTAATTACAAAAGCCTAATTTTTTAATAACCCTAATTATTTTCCTAATAAACATTTAACCCAAATTAATTCTTTTTACAAACCCTAACAAATTAGGTTTATTTTTTTGTTAAATTAATTTTGACTTTTTATTTATTTATTTATTAATTAGTTTATTTAGTATTTTTCTTGAATAATTAAAATTATTTAGAATTTAGGTTTTTTTATTAATTAAAATTAATTAGGCTTAGGTTTTTTTTAATTATTATCGAATTAATTCTATAAAAATCACATTCAAACATTTTTCAATATTTTTTATTTCTTATTGCATTTAAATTCTTAGGGGAATTGCATAGGTCGCGTGATTTTTTCTTGTAATAGTTTAGATTTACCTATCCACATTTTTCTATTATGTAACTGCTTACAAGATGTAATAGTCTAGGGTTTCAATTTCCGCACTTTATTTTTTCGCATCTTTTTTATGTAACTGCCCCAAAGCCCTGCAATAACTTAGGATTTACTTTCCGCACCTTTATATTTCTGTTATATTTTATACTGTTAGTTATTAGGCGTGTATGGAAAGCTAAAAACAACTATTAGTAAACCATAATACAAGATAAATAACTGAATTGAACACACTATTCACACTCGCACCTCTAAGGTAGCCTCATTGTTGCCTTCGGAAACATGGTCTGCCCCTCGAAAATAGGGATACTTTAGCAAAGTCCCTTCGAATGAAGATCATAGTCCCTCGATGACCCTTCGATGTTGCCTATGAAAAATGATCTAGTCCCTCCAATAAATTGCTAAAGTATCTCTATTTGATGCCTTCAATGACCATACGATAATCATTCGATTGTCCCTTCAAATCCAATAGATGGGGCCGCCTGCCAACTAATGGTACAAATAGCACTATCTCTAAAGGAGAATGAAAATAATAATAACGGCATAGAGTGGGTAAGATTGTTAATTGCTCACTCACAATCCTTTTTAATAAAAACATTTTCACGCATCACTTTCAAAATATTTTCTAAAACACTTTGTACGCATTCTTGAGGACTGATACAAGAATCATTACAAAGTTAGCCATACTTTGGCTTTTCAAAATATTTTTTAAAACACATACACAAAAAAGAAAAATTTCAAAAGTGAGCTAGCAATTAAGAGCCTGTAGATAACTACGGGTGAAAAGGGTGCTAACACCTTCCATTTTCATAACTTACCCCCCGAACTCAAAATCTATCAAAGGCCTTTCCTGTTCTTTTCACCTTTCCTAAATATTGGATAAAAGAAAAATCGGTGGCGACTCTAGCTATTCGCACATTTGGATAAAACCAAAAAAGTCAGTTCTCCCACCGTATAACAGTACTGACGACTCTGCTGGGGATTACTAAAAAAGAGGGGTTACCTTAGGGTTATATCACTTTATTTTCTTTAATTGTTTTTCTTTACTTGCTTTACTTTTAAGGGTAGCTTAGGTTTATTGCTTGTAAGATCCTACACTCGAATCTAGGGATGCCTTATGTAAGTATCAATAGATCATGAAAATTATATGGCGTGGACCGATATGGTTGAAGTGATAGCTAAGGTTAGTGCGACACTTTGGATTGTACTAATGTTCCTTGAGTCAATCGAGGATAACACTAGGCTTCCGCGTGATCTCATTAGAACTAACTAACTTTTAGAACCTTAATTGACCCATCTTGGCTATTAAAAGGTAGTGAGATGGTCGGCTTTGGTGCAGTCTAATGTTGGTTGATACTCAATGCTACACTCATTGAGATTCAACTTACGGGATGTTTTGATGGCAAGTTAGTTGCTATAATAAAATAGAACCTTCGAGAAAGATCCATGATATGAGATATCTAAAACCCGGTTACTATTTTAGGACAAGTTGAGCCAACTTAACTTCAATAGAGAAGGGTGCTTACCTATAGACCTCATGCAAGCCTTTAAACTTAAGGCGCTTGTGTGATTTGTTTGTGTTTTCTGCCTATTTAAACATGAACATAACATCACGACATCATGACATCATGACATGGCATTCTACTAACAATTTCAAGGATCTTATGGGCCACTGGTGCATGATTATTACAAGCCAGATTGCAAACAAGGGGCAAGAGGATTTATTTTCCTCTAACCGGATGCCATCGAAGATTAAAGTAAATTCTCTTGAGTCAGAGGCTATGACCAACTTGATATGCTGAGCTTGATTCTAATAGAAGGACATTTAAAGATGAAAGCTCAAAGTTCTCCAAGACAAAGCTGCAACCAGAATCTTTTTCCAATATTTTTATCCTATAAGATCCTTGAAAACATTGCATATGCATCTACATGTCATGCATATCATAACATGTATTCCCAAGATAAGTTTTCTCATCCTCTTGCTGTTTATTTCAGCAGAAAAACATGGATCTTGAATAAACAGTCAAAGATCTCCAAGCTCAGAAAGCCCAATTCTAACAGATGTTCCTGAACTTAGCCAAGGGGCAGGAAGTGCTGAAGGTACTGGTCACCAGTGAGAAGAAGAAGAAGAAGAAAGAAAAGAAACCAATCGATGTCCTTAACATGGGAAGAAGGTTCAGAGGTCCTATCAAGCAAGCTCGAGATTGTAACATCTTATCTGATGAAGATGACAAGCAGGATGAAGATAATAAGAGTGTGAAGACTAAAAGAAGAAGTCTTGGTTCAAACAAATGTCCTGATGAAGAGGAAGATGATTACCTGGATGAGCAGTATCCCCATGTTGATGAGAAGTATAAAATGTTGGAAGAGCGTTGGAGGGCTATGGGGATCCAGAAGGTACCTGGATTGAATTTTGATGACTTGGGCCTGGTTTTAGGAGTTATCATCCCTCATGAGTTCAAAAGTCACGTCTTTGCCAAATACGATGGCATCTCTTGTCCAAAGCTACATTTGAGGTCTTATGTTCAGAAAATACAACCACATAATGCTGACAAGAAGCTGTGGGTTCACTTCATTCAAGAGAGCCTATTTGGAACATAGTTGGAATGGTTCTATCAACTAGAAGGGACCAATATTCACACCTGGGAATATTTGGTTGCTGCTTTTTATAAGAAATACCAGTATAATGTTGTTCTTGCACCAACCCGCATGTAATTACAGAGTATGTCCATGGGCTCTAATGAAGGCTTTAAAGAGTATGCCTAGAAGTGGAGAGATCTTGCGAGCAGAGTCTAACCTCCTTTGGCTGATAGAGAGTTGGTTGACATATTCATGAGCACACTCACAGGTCCTTTCTATAATCATCTACTAGGAAGTTCTTCGGATGGTTTTACTGAACTGATTTTAACAGGGGAACATGTTGAGAACGGAATCAAAAGCGGTAAGATCCAGGTGGCCACATCTTCAAATGTTGTGAAAAGCCTTATAATGGTAAGAGGGAATCCAATTTTGTGTACATCCAGAAGGGTTGTAATAAGAGCGATCGCAACCAATCTATGGGGGAAGTACTGATCTCCAATCCCGTGTCGGTGCAACAACAACAAAATAATCAGCGTAGGCAGGAGGCACCTAGGAGACACTTTACAAATATCAACATGCCATTAGCTTAAGCATTGCAACATATGTTGAAGGCTGGGTTGGTTACATTGAGAGAGCCTCCGCAGAATCCCAACACTTCTTCTCCCTGCTACAACCCTAATGCAAGGTGTGCATACCACTCCGATAGCCCAAAGCATGACACTAGCAATTGTTGGGCTCTAAAGAATAAGACCCAAGATATGATTGATGCCAAGGAAATCAAATTTGATCCTCCTGAGACCCCTAATTTGATTAATGCACCTATGCCCAATCATGACAAGGGCGTTAATGCTATTGAAGAAGTTTCTTATGTTTCTACTTTGAATGATTTGACTACTCCTCTGATGATTGTTAAAGAGAAGTTATTGCAAGAAGGTTTATTTCCAGGTAGTACTGAAGACTACTACTACTATGCATCCCAATCTAATGGTTGTGCCTTTTGAAAAAAGGTATCCAGTGTGTGATGAATGACTGAGATTATATTTGAGAAATTTCCCTTTGAGAAGATTCCTTTTATGGAGAGTACATCCCAAGACCTGAATCTTGAAGACGTGTCTACAATTTTTGGTACCCCTATAAGGATCAGTTCTAAGGGTCCTGTGAAGATTATGGTCGAACCTGAAGTTTCTCCTCTGATTATTACTTCACCGGGGCCAGTTCCATATTCCTCTAATAAGGCTATCTCTTGGAATTATGGAGCTGATGTCTACTACCATGGAGTCAAGCAGGAAGCATTGATTATTGAAGAGGAAGATGTTAAAGGTGATGATCTTAATGTTGGCAATATTGTTGGGAATGGTAAGGTTACCAGGAGTGGAAGGGTTTTCTCTCCAGAGATATGTCCGAAGACTGTTACTACACCAGTTTGTATCACTACTACTGAATCAACGACTGGAATTTGAGATAAAGAACATATGACCGAGCCTACTCAGACAGAGGCACCAAAAGAAGTTACTATTGAAGACCCCTCCAAGCAATAGATGTAGGAAATATTAAACATTATCCGAAAAAGTGACTACAAGATTATTGAACAGCTAGGGAAGACACCCTCTAAAATATCTATGTTATACCGGTTGTTATGCTTGAAACCCATGCTCAGGCTTTGGTGAGATTTCTGAAATCTGCCCATGTACCACAAGAAATCTCAGTTGATTAGTTCAAAAATCATAGTTCTAGCCCGACGAATGATAATGGGCTAGGCTTTTCTGATGCAAACTTAACTCCCGCAGGAAGGAATCATAATAAGGCCCTGAATGTCTCTATTGAGTGCAGGGGCACTACCTTATCTCATGTGTTTGTGGACACAGGTTCCAGTTTGAACGTGTTGCCAAAGGCTACTTTAGATAAACTTGTATGTGAAATGATTGTCCTAAAACCTAGTAACATTATGGTGATAGCTTTTTATGGTTCAAAGAGAAGATGCTCATGGAGATCGAAATGGCGTCGAGATCGTGGGACTTCTTCTCTTCCTCGGCGTTTTTGGTTTCTGGTTCTTCTTTGCAAGCGCCCTACTTCTTTTTGTACTGCTTGAGGTACCCATCTCTAATCAGTATTTCGATTGCATACTTGAGATGAATGCAATCCTCTATGTTATGCACGTGACTTTTATGGAACCTATAATATTTGCTCTTGTCGGTTCCCGGTTGGACGATGTTTATCGGGGGAAGGGCACCCCGGCTTTCTTAAATTAGAATTGGCGCATTCAGAAAGAATATGCTCCCTTGAGGTTGCCAGAGGGGTGTAGTCGTGGAAACGACCGGCTGGCCCCTTGTAGTCCTTGGAATCGTGGGAATTGTCTTCCTGTTTCCTTTCTCCCTAACGGGATGTCGAGGGCTCGTCATTCTTTGAGGACTTGGCACTCTCTCTGTGCCTTGATTCTTTGGCATTTTTGGCCGATTCCTTCTCCTCGTAATGGATGTATGCGTGAGCCTTGAGGAGGAGGGAGTCGAGCGTGGCCCGCATCTCAATGCCCACAGCTTTGGCAAAGTCATTGTGGGGACGGAGCTCGTGCTCGAGGATATATTTATTCATGTTGTTGGCTGTTGAGACCTAGACTGCTTCCTTGTTGAAGCGTTCAATGTATGCTTGCAAAAAATCGTCTCTGCCCTGGATGATTACTTCGAGTGAAGCCTCCAACTTCGGGTGTTGATGGGAGGTAGTGAAGTCCCTCGAAAATATCCTTCCAAGTTGTTTCCAAGAGGTGATAGATTCATCAGGGAGGCTCTTGTACCAAGACATCACCCCCTTCCTGAGAGTGGTTAGGAATAGTCTGCACTTGATGGCCCCTCTGACTTCTTGTTAGTCAAGGAGAGTGTCAATGTTTTCGATGTGCTCGTCGGAGTCTGTTGTTCTGTCGTAGGTTCCCAACGGAGGTGGCTTCTCCAGGCCGACAAGGAGTGGGGCTTCTGTGATTTCCCTTGATAGCAGGCTACGGGGCTTGTCGTCTTCACTATTTGCAGGGGATGGAGAAGGGGAGTGATAATTTCTGCCCTGTCGATCGTCGCAGCCTCGTCGGGGGGACGGACTCCTCCGCTTCAGTCTTGGCTCAAGCGAAGGCAATCGAGCGCAGTCAATTTGACGGTCGTCTTTCCTCTTCTTGGATGAAAGGGAGTCTTGATCTTTTGCAGGAGGTGTGCGGTTGCATTTCTTGAAGAAAGAAATGCTGCACCTCTCCCTTCTCGGTGGAAGGCCACGCTTAAGTGGGGATATAATGGGGGAGTTTCATCGTCAGGTTTTCCGAGGAGGAGATCTTGACCGCCTATTCTCCCAGGCCCCTATCCTTTGATTATGTTGTAGGATGAGGGTGTTGGTCTGATTGATAGAAGCGAGCAATGCTGCCATGGTTTGGTCGGCATTAACAGGGATGGGAACTGGTTGCATGATTTATGGCAGTACCTCGGTGGGATTCTTGGGGCTGCGTCCCTTGTCTAAGAATTGGTTTTCTGTTTGTCAGGCGTCAGTTGATCTGGAGATGTAGTTTGTTTGTCGCGGAAACCCAGGTTATCCTCGAGTGAGGATGTTCCTGACTTCCATCGGTTTTGTGAGCAGGGGAAAGAATAGTCTTTCCGGGTAGATAGAGATCATCACGGTCAGCCATGATTAGTGAAAGGAATCTTGAAAAGTTTCTTTGATCTTTGAATTTCGAGGAAAGAAAGATGGGGATAGCATTTTCCCACAGACGGTACCATTGATCTTACCGGTTGATCAGAACCTGTGAAGTGGCCGGAAGATGGTCTTGTAGTTAGGCTGTGATATTGAGGAGGAAAAGGGTGTTGTACCGGCAAGGCACTCCGACAATCAAATAAGAATGGGAACAAGGAGATACAAGCAAAGTATTAAGGTATTGATGGTGAATAGTGAATATTCGATACCTGGCCCTCACTGGTGTGAGGGTTTATATAATACACATGGCACATGTCCATTGGTTTCTGATTTTACGCCTGGATATACAGGTCCGTAAAATCAGGTAACTGCAAGGACTTGGTAAAAACTAGGAAGAAATGTCCGTAATTAGCCATTGGTTCCGAGCAGGCTGAGAGATGCTCATCGATCATCTTAGACCAGTGCCTCCTTGAGAGGACAAAGGGTTGATATTGCTCAACAGAGAGCGAGCGGTTTGGAGCATGGTCGTACGGGTCATACCAGAGGAAAGTATTAGATTGGACCCATTCAAGCTGCCGGGCTAGTCGATATTGACTTATTATTAAACCAAAAGGGAATGTCACTAAAATACTGATACTTGGAAAATGAAGTAATAAAAATGGAAGAGAAAAGAAAATAATAATAAAAAATATATGAAAACTTGGAAACATAACCCAAACCATATACGAGTCATTTTCTATTCCTTCGGTATTTTCATTCTTCTCTCTTTTTCCAACACAGCAAAATCCAATTACACCATGTTGTACCCCAAAATTTGACCTCTCATTTCTCAAATAATCTCTCACAAGATCTCCTTTGGTCCAAGACTGCACAAGGGTTGATCAGCTCTAGACACCTCCTCAAGCACTGAAACTGAAAATTAGGGTTTGAGATTGCACAAGGAAAAATGGACTTTTAGTGCCCCATATGACTTTCATGGATCATTTTGGACCCTCAAGATTGCTCATGTCAAGTTTCAAGTCTTGGATCACATTTTTGCTCAGTCAATTGATCAGATGACCTAAAATCAACTGTATTGGGAAAAGTCAACTTACAGTCAAACTTCATATTTTTTTCTCCATATCAACATTATGAACTCATATATGTCATTTGATCAAGTTTGGATCACAATTCCTCAAGAAATTTGATCAGGTCATCATAAGGGAAAAATGGTCAAAATTAGGGTTTTGACTGAGAAGGTGCAATTTCTGATTTTTGACCTAGCAAATGATTGATTGGTTTGAGACATAATCTCAAGGATTCAAATGCATCATTTTGACCTAATGACATGGCTCAAAACATCTCTCAAGATCAATTGGTTGACAGATGAATTTCAGTCAACTGATGAAAAGTCAATTGTACACTGAAAAGTCAAACTTTGACTTTTTGGTCATAATCAAGTATCAAAGATCACAATTCATCAAAACATCTCAAAATATGAAAGTTGTTCATTAAGAAATTAAAAATTCAAGATTTCATTTTGAAAAGTCAAAATTTCTACACTTAGAAATTTTTCTAAGTGTTGGAATATTCATATTTTTTTCATAACTTTGAGCCAAATTCCCACCATGATGCAAGATGATTCAAAGGAAACTTCCAACATGAAAGTTGTAGATATCAATGATATATAAAACATTGTAGAACACAACTTCTTCTAGAAATGCATGTATTTCAAGTTATGATTTTAAGAAGACATGTTCATGAAACTTGGAAACTTAGTGAAATTTTGCCCTAGTTTAGGCAGGATTTTAACCTAACTTCATGGAAATTTTTCACATAGTTCCAAGATTAATTTTCAAATATTTCCAACATAGAGGTTGTAGAGGATGTTACAAGCTTTCTAAAATGTCACAGAACTCATTGAGATCATACTTGAGTAAGGAGAATCGAAGGCAAGAAGTTAGGGTTTCATTCTTGAATTACAAGTCATTTCTTGATGAACACATAACTCAATTTCAATGTTAGGCTGCATAATCTTGCTTTGAAGGACTTCTAACTTGTGTATCTATCCATCATTAATGGATTACAAAAACTTTTGAGTTATAATCCAAGTGGTTTAAGCTTTATCCAATTCACATTGCAATTTTGGGAAGAAAGTGAAGAATGCCATTCTTGAAAAGCAAGCTTTATGCACAAAGTCAATTCTTGAGCCTCTAACTTGTTCCCTCTGATCACACTCCATCTACAAAGTCATAATCAAACTTGTTTAAAGCATAACCACTCTACATTAGCAAGTACACAAGACTTTGAAACTTAGTTTTCTCAAAAATCACATATTAAGTTTAAACATTTGTTTTTGAATTCTGATCAACAACAAGTCTCCAAACTTGTTGCTTATAAATAGAGTCATTATTTGTGAGTTAACAAAGTAGTATTAACACCCTAAAACTCTCCCAAACTCCCTCAAATCATAAATTTCCCAAAAACTCCTTTGTTGCGCAGTTTCTGACCTTGGACTTGTAACTCATATTTCCCTCGTGCGTTCTTTGGCTTTTTAGTTCCTAAAGCTTCCTTACATCAAATACAACTCATCCCTGTCCCTGTTACACGACTGTAACACCATTTTCATCAAACTCCATAACCAAAAACAGAGCATTGCAGGTTGAGTTCTCCAAGCCATTCCAGCCATCCATTGCTTAAGCTAACCATTACATTAGCTTCCCGGGAATTTGAGGAAGCTAACCTGATCATTGTAGCATCTTGAATCAAGCTCAAACTCATTTCACGATTTCCAGTTTTGAGGTATATTTTTTGAGCTTCTATCTTATCATTTAGGAATTATTAGGCTTGCATTTGTGAAGATAAAATGTAGACATCATTTCCATGAAGCTATACATGTCCATAGATTTCATTTATATTGCTTGAGTAGTGAGAATTTTGAGTTTGAACTTTCTGAAATATTTAGGTCAGAATTTGGTACTTTTAGAAATTCTCATTCACTTTGATTTATAGCTTATGATATTTATATGGTTGGATTCGTATGGAAAAATGGAGCAACTTTCATGTTTGCATCTTTCATTTTTGTTGAGAAATGGTGAAGTTACAGGATCCATGGCTGGAGGTTGAAGATGAAGTTCATTTCTGGAACTTGTTTTGTATTATGTATTTATTATTTCAGTTAAGTTAACAGATGTACAGCCACCCCAGTGGCAAAGGTAGCGCGCGTTTGTGTTGGAGGTCATGGGTTCAACACCCAGCGCTACCTTTTGTGTATTTTTCACATTTTTCACTCTTTTTTGTTTTCAAACAGCGCGCTGGGCCTCCAAATGGTGGGCTTTAGATTTTTTGCTGATTTCTAACCCCCCTGTTTACTTTTGTATGCTGGCCCAACCTTTTATTTTTTATTTTTAATTTATTTTCTTTTCTAATTTGATTTCTATTTTCAGTTTTATTTTATTACTTTTATTATTATTAATATTATCATTATTATTATTTTTATTAATAAAAAATCCAAAAATATTTTATTTATTTATTTACATATTTAAAAAACACTTACTTATTTTATTTTTCTTTATAAAACAAAAAAGACTAAAAACATTTTCTTAACAAATTAATTTATTTTCTTAAATAATTAATATTTAGACTTAGGTTTAATTATTATTTTCTTTTCTTTATTTAATTAAAATTAACTTAGAATTTAGTTTTCTTTTAGTTAATTAACTTCATATTGATTTTATTAATTAAAAACCTTTCCATTTAAAAAAAACCCTAAAAAAGGTTTTAATTTAATTTCTTTCTTAATTAGTTTAAGTTTAATTTTGTTTAATTTTAATTAAATAATTTTTCTTTAATTAGGTTAAAACCCTTTCATGAAAAACAAACAAAAATTATTTCTTTGTCCATTTATATTCTTGCATTTTATTTTCAATTCTTGTACATTATTCAATATGATTGTAATAGATAATTAGGTTTAATTTTCTTGCAAAATCCCCATTTGTAAATTTGTACACCCCCTCCCCAAATGATGTAATAGCTTAGTAATTTTACTTTCCTCAATTTATCGCTTTATATAAATGCTAGTAAATTAGGGTTTGTATGGCAAGACTAAAACCGACAAGTAGCAAACCCTAATTCAAGATAAACAAGCATGTAAATCAAACACATTTGCACACTTGCACCCTTAGGGTAATTCCACTTTGTTGCCTTACAAAAATGGCCATGTTATGCATGTGGGATATCTTAGAAAAAAGAATTAAAAAATACAAGATCATAGTCCCTCAATGACACTATCAATGTTGCCTTTCAAAATGATCTTAGTCCCTCAAAGAGAAATGCTAAGATATCTTACAACATTGCTATCATTGCTATACGATGACCCACGCCCGTCCCTTTACATCCAAAGACAAAGCTTCTTATCAAATCAATGGTAAGATAGCAATATCAAAGGAAAGGAAGAAATGAACTAAGACTTTTGAGTAGGTAGATTGTTCATAGTTGCTTGCTCATTTTCAAATCAAACATCCTTGCTTATTTTCAAAACAAACACCAACACTTTCAAAAACCCTTTTAAAACATTTTCCAAACTTGAAACATTTTCTAAAGCTCAACACTTTGTATACGTTCTTACGAACGAGAACTATTACAAAGTTTTCCTAAACGAAGGCGCCTTTTCAAAATACTTTTAAAAACCACACAAAGCATATTTTCAAACAAAAACAAGTGATTTAGCAAGCAACTAAGAGCCCATAGATAACTATGGATGAAAAGGGTGCTAACACCTTCCCTTTTCATAGTCTACCCCCCGAACTCAAGAGATAATCTCAAAGGTCTTTCCTGTTCTTTTCAGCCTTTCCTTTTGGATAAAATAAAAGTCAGTGGCGACTCTTGCTAACCGTAACATTTGCGATAAAACTCGAAAACACCCAAGTCAGTTCCCCCACCGTATCACAGAACTAGAAACTCTGCTGGGGAGAAACTTAAAAGTGGGGTTACCTTAGGGATAGATCACCTTTACTTGCTTTCATTGTTTGATTTGTTTGCTTTACATTTTTGTTCCTTGTTTGGGCTTGTTCTAATCCTCTACCCGGATTTGGGATACCTTATAGGTAAGTAGCAATATGTTATGGAAACTGTGCGGGGTATACCGACATGGTCTAAGCAATAACTACATTAGTGTGACACATTTGTGGGTACCGGTAGCCCTTGGGTAGTCAATGAGAATACGGGGCCGCTGTGTGGTGTCATGAAGCACTAACTGACTTTTAGAACCTTTACTTGACCAACTTGGCCATTAGGACGTAGTGAGATAACTGGCTTTGGTGCAGTCCAAAGTTGGTTGATACTCGATACTACACTCATTAAGATTTGACTTTTCGAGATATTTCGGTCGCCGTGAAAGAGGCTTGCGCTGAAACAATTCCCAAGAAGACAGATCAGTGATATTGAGATCTCTTAGAACCCGGTTACTATTTCTAGGACAAGTTTGAGCCAACTAAATTTCAAGAGGGTACTTACCTATGAGACTCCATTCAAGCCTAAACCTAAGGAATTTTTTGCGTTGTTTGTATATACTTACTTGTACATAACATCATAAACATCATAACATCATAAACATCATAACATCATAAACATCATAACATCATACTCATTCTCACTAACCATTTCAAGGATTTTTGGGGTTTATTTTTGTTCTGTTTTGTAGGAAATTGCTTCTATCCGCGGGAATACTATCTAAGTCAATCTCGTAAGAATTCCTCCTCAACTCAAAGAGTTAGCATCAAGGGTTCTTGAGAATTATCCATTCACCGAAAGACATGGTCGCCTCCTAAGCTTGGTTACCTCCAACACTGATGAAGATATGATGAAGGTGCTCTTCCAATTTTTTGATCCTCTACACCATTGCTTCACTTTCCCCGATTATCATCTTGTACCAACTTTGGAAGAATTCTCTCAACTCTTGAGGATTCCCATTCTAAATCAACTACCCTTCAACGATACGGAAAGAGATCCAAAACATGAAGAGATTGCCCAAGCATTACAGTTGCAACAATCTGATATCACAACTAATTGGGAAACAATGAGTGGTGTCAAAGGTGTCTTAGACAAGTTCTTATTTGAGAAAGCTCAAGATTGTTGGAACTCTTTGGACTTACAAGCTTTTGAAGAAATCTTGGCCCTTCTCATCTATGGGATGGTTTTGTTTCCAAACCATGACCAACTTATAGATGTAAATGCTGTCAAAATCTTCATGTCTCGCAATCCAGTGCCTACTTTATTGGGAGAAATCATCCATTCTTTTCACTCTCGAACTATGAGGAAGAAATGAATCCTCATGTGTTGCACTCGTCTCTTGGCAAGATGGTTTATTTGGCATCTTCCCCGATCTACGTTGAAGAATGAGCAAGGTTTGAGGTGGTCCCATAGGTTGATGACACTCAGACATTCATATGCTCATTGGTGTTCTCGATCCTTGGAGACTGTTACTATCATTGACCGTTGTGGGGAATTTCCTAATGTCCCTTTTCTTGGCAATATGGGATGTATCACTTACAACCCTTGCTTAGCCTTGCGACAGTTTGGTTACGCCCGACGAGATGGTCCACGTGAGATGCTCATCCAAGGAGTGGTATTCGACTATGAGAGTGACGATCAAAGCTACCGTCATAGATTTATACGAGCTTGGAGGATGATAAGAAAAATGGATAGCAAGATGATGGGACACAAGAATTCCATTCCCCTCGAGCCTTACCTTAAGTGGGTACGAGCTCGTGATCAGAAACTTGTCATGCCTTATCCCTCCATCTTACCAGTTATCAAGGAACCTTTGGTTGAAGGAGATGTCCCGTACACTGTCCTTCATCCCGACATGCCAACTTCTCTTGAAGACTTGAAAAAAGGTTGGATTCAGCTAAAGGAAGAACGAGATACTTTCGAAGCACAATTCTACGCTAGCGAGAGGAGGGTCTTGGAGCTTACAAAGCAGCTACAAGAAGAGAAAAGTGTGAATCCCTATCTCGCGCCGAAGAGGATGCGTTCAGTCTTTTTATCTTAGAAAGTTATTTTGTAAGCCCAAGAGGCATGTTGTAATCTTTTGAACTAATTAATGAAAATTGACGTTTGTTCATTCTTTTGTCTATACAAATTTAAATTTCATAAATCCTTGAAATCATCTGCACATACATCTTCCATGCATCATAACATGACAGGTTTCACATAACAGGTTTCCTTATCTTTCTACTGTTTATTTCAACAAGATGGATCTAGAAAAAACTGTGAAGGATCTTCAGGAACAAGACTCTCAATTCCAAGAGACTCTACTAGCCCTAGACAAGGGGCAACAAGATATGATGGCATTACTGGAAGTTAAGAAGAAGCCTAAGAAGAGACCCTGGTCAACATGTGTAGAAGATTCAAAGAGTCGGTTCTTCAGATCTCGGTAGTGGAAGACTCATCTGAAGAAGACGAGAATCAAATTTGTGAGGTTAAGAGTATCCAGGTTGACTGTGTTAATGATCAAGCATCTGATGATGATTATTTTGAAGAGAAGTATCCACCCGCTGATGTCAAGTACAAGCAGTTAGAAGACAATTTGAAGGCTGTCAAGATCCAAGCCGTCCCCGGTTTAGATTTTGATGATTTAGGTTTGATCTGTGGGGTTGTTATTCCCCACAAATTCAAAATACCAATCTTTGCAAAGTAAGATGGAGTTTCTTGTCCAAAACTTCACTGGAAATCTTATGTGCGCAAGATACAGCCGCACATCGCTGATAAGAAACTCTGGGTTCACTTTTTCAAGAAAGCTTGACCGGAACACAACTAGAATGGTTCTACCAGTTAGATGGATCCCGCATCAATACTTGGGAAGACTTAGCTACCTCCTTCTATCATTAGTATTCGTATAACACCGACTTGGCACCAATAAGAGTACAGTTGCAAGATATGATCATGGGGAAGAATGGAGGATTTAAAGAATTTGCACAAAAGTGGAGAGATCTTGCAAGTAGGTTTCAACGACCTTTGACTGATAGGGAGCACATTGACATGTTTATGGGCACTTTATCTGGTCCTTTCTTTAACTTGTTGGTTGGCTGCTCTTCTTCTGGTTTCACCGAGCTAATCTTAACCGGTGAAAGAGTTGAAAGCGGCATCAAAACTGGGAAGATCTCTATGGCATCTGCCTCCACTTCCAATCCTGTAAAGAAACCTTTTGTTGCAAAGAAACAAATTCCAATCCAACTCCTACTCAAAGACCATCTACAAACCATCAACGTTTTGAAACTCTGAGAAGACAATTCAAGAGGTTAGGCATGTCACTGTCTCAAGCCTTACAATACTTACTGAAGTCTAATTTGGTGACATTGTGTGATCCTCCTGCCAACCCAAACACCTCTTCACCAAAGTACAACCCGAACGCCAAATATGCTTACCACTCAAGTAGCCTCGGGCATGAGACTGACCAATGCTGGGCCTTGAAGAACAAAATCGAGGATTTGATTGATAACAAGACTATTGAATTTGATCCTCCTCCAACTCCGAATGTAATCATCGCACCTATGCCAAACCATGGCAAGGGTATCAATGTTGTTGAAGATACAATTTTTGTTGCCTCTGGTGAAGACTTGATTACTCCGCTGAATATCATCAAAAAGAATTTGTTGAAAGCCGGGATTTTCCCTGGATGTGTGAAAGGTTGTGTTTGTTATGCCAAATAACTCAATGGATGCGAAGGGCTGAAGGAAGGCATTCAACGCCTGATGGATAGCTACGAAATTCTATTTGAGAAGACTCCGCTTTCCAAAAGTTTGACTAACAAATGTGAAGATCTCTCCATTATCACCATCTCAAACAAACCTCTTAGGATCTCCTCCAAAGGTCCTATCAGGATTTCAAACAAACCAATTGTTGCTCCCTTAATAATTACCAATCCCAGACCAATTCCCTACTCTTCAAACAAAGCAGTGCCATGGAACTATGGTGTTGAGGTGTTTTATCATGGGATAAAACAAGACACTTGGATCGAAGAAGACAAAGCTGACAATGTCGGTAACATAACTAGCTCAAGTAAGGTAACCCGAACTGGGAGAATCTTTTCACCCAATATCTCACCACCAGTTGTTAGAAAGGCGCCCATCCACATCACTTCCGCTAAGCCAAGTACTGATACAAGAGGGAAGGAGAAATTTGTTGATCCAATCGTAAGAGAAATACTTGCAAAGGACGTTGCTGATGGAGAACCTTCCGCTCGTGAGATGGAAGAAATCTTGAAAATAATAAAAAGGAGCGATTTCAAGATTATGGAACAGTTGGGGCAAACCCCTTCTAATATTTCTATGTTGTCATTGCTACTCTGTTCTGATGCCCAAGCTCGAAAATTAATCAAATTCTTGAAAAAGGCTCATGTCCCTCATGAGACCACAATGGACCAGTTTAAGAATTGCGTGGCGAGCTTGACGACTGATAATGGCTTGGGATTTTCAGATGCTGGCCTAACACTGCTTGGGAAGAACCACAATAAAGCTCTACATGTTTTTATCGAGTGCAAGGGGACCACCCTAGCACATGTTCTAGTCGACACTGGTTCTTCTCTAAACGTGCTACCCAAGGGGGAGTTAGACCATCTAGATTGTGAAGGTTTAGTCTTGAAACCCAGTGATATCATTGTGAGGGCCTTTGATGGATCAAAGAGGACAGTTCATGGAGAATTGGATCTTACAATCAAGGTGGGATCACAAATCTTCAACTCCACCTTCTACATCATGGATATTTGTCCTGCCTATTCTTGTTTATTGGGTCGCCCTTGGATCCATAAAGCTGGGGCAGTAACCTCAACCCTCCATCAAAAACTCAAATATCCGGTCAAAGGAAGAATCGTCATTGTTTGTGGAGAAGAAGAGTTTATGGTAAGCCACCTCAACTCTTTCAAGTACGTAGAGATGGATGGAGAATTCATTGATACCTTGTGTTAAGCCTTTAAAGTTGTTCCACCAGTGGTTGCTGCTACCAAATGCTCCTTTGATGTATCCAAAGTTGTCAAGGCCGTGCCGAAGATGGTTTCAGTCAAAGATGCTCGTGCTGCAATTGAAGAAGGAAGCTATGATAATTGGGGGCAACTCCTCGATATCCCATTCAAAGCGGAAAAGTTTGGTTTGGGTTTCACCGTCAAGGCTCAGAAGGAGGTGAGGCGCGCTCGTGCAGGAAAGCCACCTCTCCGTATTGGAAGCCATGAGGTCAACGCTATAGGTGACTTTGATGATGAAGTTGCATTTGAAGATTGGGTGTATCCTACTACAACAGAGCTGAAGAATTGGCATGCAAAGGACTTTGTGCCCATATCCTTCATTGAGGAGTAATCTACTTGTTTATTGCTTTTTCAATTCAAGAACATTTTGTCTGTAATATTTAAAAATGACTTTTAAGCAATGTGCCTGGCCCGGGGCATTTTGGTCCATTTGTCAAGGGTTTTATTTATGTTCATCTAATCATATGATCATTCAATAAAAGTCATTGGACTCTTTTGCATTCAAATCTTTGTGCTCATTGTCTTTCTTTTCTTCAAATACATTTTTCAAAATAGCCATGTATCTTACATGCACACACACACACACACACACACTCTTGCAGGTCCTCATCCACTCTGGATCTTATTGTCGATGACTCTACTATTGCCAACTATGACTTCGAATGTCCAATTAACCAAGCCGAAGACGAAGGCGAGGAAGATTGTGATATACCGGGAGAACTAGCCAGACTTCAATTATAAGAGGAAAAAGTTATTCAGTCGTACCAAGAGTCAGTTAAGGTCATCAATCTAGGTACTGAGACAGACAAGAAAGAGGTTAAGATTGGTGCTAACTTAGAAGACAGTGTTAAGAGCAGGTTGGTTCAGATGTTGCGTGATTATGTGGAAGTATTTGCATGGTCTTATGAAGATATGCCAGGGTTGGATACCAACATCGTAGTTCATCGTCTGTTGACAAAAGAAGACTGTCCTCCCGTCAAGCAAAAGGTTTGTTGCATGAGGCCTGATATGTCTGAGAAGATCAAAGCTGAAGTGATGAAACAGTTTGATACAGGGTTCCTAGCTGTAACATCTTACCCCCAATGGGTTGCCAATGTGGTGCCAGTGCTGAAGAAAGACAGAAAAGTTCGCATGTGCGTAGACTATAGGGGTCTGAATATGGCAAGCCCCAAGGATGACTTCCCTCTACCACACATTGACGTCTTGGTCGATAACACGTCTCAATATAAAGTCTTCTATTTCATGCATGGTTTCTCTGGCTATAATCAGATAAGGATGGCTCCCGAATACATGGAGAAGACAACTTTTGTTACACAATGGGGCACCTTTTGCTATAAGGTCATATCGTTCGAATTGAAGAATGCAGGGGCAACATATCAAAGGGCTATGATAGCTTTGTTTCATGATATGATCCATCATGAAATAGAGGTATATGTGGATGATATGATTTCCAGGTCACAAACTGAAGAGGAACATCTCGATCACCTGTACAAACTATTCAAAAGGTTGAAAAAGTACAAGTTGAGGTTAAACCCTAACAAGTTCACATTTGGAGTATGATCTGGAAAGCTTCTATGTTTTATTGTCAGCAATAAAGGCATTGAAGTTGATCCTGCCAAGGTAAAGGCCATCCAAGAAATGCCAGTCCCCCACTCTGAAAAAGAAGCTAGAGGATTCTTGGGTCGTCTCAATTACATCGCCCGCTTCATATCTCACTTGACTGCTACTTGTGAACCAATCTTCAAAATCTTGAAGAAAGATCAGGTAGTCAGATGGAATGATAATGTCAAGCTGCCTTTGAAAAAATCAAAGAATATCTACAAGAGCCTCTTATTCTCATGCCTCCAGTTGAAGGAAGACCCTTGATCATGTACTTGACAGTACTAGAGAATTCTATGGGGTGTGTTTTGGGCCAACATGACGATTCTGGCCGAAAAGAGCATGCTATTTATCACCTGAGCAAAAAGTTTACCAACTATGAAACCAGATATTCACTGCTCAAGAAAACTTGCTGCACTCTGGCATGGGCTGCTCGCCGACTAAGACAGTATATGTTGACTCATACCACTCTATTGATTTCTAAGATGGACCCAATCAAGTACATCTTTAAGAAACCTACTCTCTCCAGAAGGATAGCAAGATGGCAAATGATCTTGACTGAGTACGACATTCAATACACAACACAAAAGGCCATCAAAGGAAGTGTGCTAGCGGATCATTTGGCCCATCAAGTTGTTGATGTTTATCAGTCTATGAACTTTGACTTCCCTGATGAGAGCATCATGCTAGTAACCGACTGTGTGAAACCTGGACCGTATGACAGACCTGAACAAGGATCCTGATGGACTATGGTCTTAGATGGGGATTCCAACGCTTTGGGTAACAAAATTGGTGTTGTGATCATCTCCCCTAAAGGTTGCCACACTCCCTTCATTGCCAGACTATGCTTTGATTGCACGAACAATATGGCTGAGTATAAAGCGTGCATTTTGGGTCTGAAAGCTGCCATTGGCTTGAGGATCAAGCATTTTATTGTGTTTGGGGATTCCGCTCTAGTGATTAGCCAAGTAAAGGGAGATTGGGACACTAAACATCCTAATCTCATCCCTTACAAGGAACTTGTGTTATCCTTGATTCCTCACTTTGAAGAGATCACATTTGAGCATTTCCCTAGGGAAGAAAATCAGTTGGGTGATGCCTTGGCAACCATGTCTTCAATGTTCAAAGTCAGATGGGACAGTGAAGCCCCTATGATTACAATTGAGCGATTCGAAGAACCTGCACACTGATGTGAGCTTGACACTGACGCGGAAAAGCCAGGGTACCATGAGGTTATGAAATATCTTGAAGCACAAGAGTATCCCGAGGGAGAATCCATCAATGACAGAAAGTTCTTACGAAGATTTTCAGCCAAATTCTTCCTAAGTAACGGAATATTATACAAACGCAACCAGGATTCTACTTTACTCCGATGTGTGGATAAGAATGAGGCAGAGGAAATTATGGAAGACATGCATGATGGTCTCTTTGGCACTCACTCAAGTGGACATACGATGGACAAGAAAATCTTAAGAGCTGGCTATTATTGGTCAACAATGGAGACTGATTGCCATCAACATTCAAGGACTTGCCACAAATGACAAATCTATGCTGACAAGGTCCATGTGCCTCCTATCCATCTTAACGTCATGACTGCTCCGTGGCCATTTGCAATGTGGGGAATTGACATGATTGGAGAAATCAATCCCACTGCTTCCAATGGACATCACTTCATCTTGTCGCTATCAATTATTTCACCAAATGGGTCAAAGCCGCTTCTTTTGCCTCAGTCACCAAGAATGTGGTAGCCAGATTCATCAAATATAACCTCATCTGCCGCTATGGTATCCCCGAAAGGATCATCACTGACAATAGGACTAACCTCAACAATGTTATGATTACCGAGCTTTGCACTCAGTTCAAAATCAAGCATCACAATTCTTCTCCATATAGACCTAAAATGAATGGCGCAGTCGAAGCGGCCAATAAAAACATAGAGAAGATTGTGCAGAAAATGGTGGTAACCTATAAGGACTGGCATGAGATGTTACCGTTTGCTCTTCATGGCTACCACACTTCAGCTAGAACATCAACTGGGGCAACTCCCTTTTCCTTAGTCTATGGCATGAAAGTTGTTTTACTAATAGAAGTTCAGATTCCCTCACTAAGGATTATGAATGAGGCAGGCCTAAGCAAAGACGAGTGGATTCAGACGACATTGGATCAGCTGAACTTGATCGATGAAAAACGACTGGCTGCTATTTGTCATGGTTAGACGTACCATAAACAAATGATCAAGGCTTTCAACAAAAAGATCAAGCCTCGACTATATCAAGCTGGTGACTTGGTGATAAAGCGCATCATTCTTCCACAAGGCGACCCCAGAGGCAAATGGACTCCCACCTACGAAGGGCCATTTGTTATCAAGAGAGTGTTCTCTGGTGGTGCCATGATGGTGACTACCATGGATGGTGAAGACTTCCCATATCCTATAAACGTGGACATAGTTAAAAATACTATGCATAAGAGACCCGCTAGGTTGACACACCTAGGCAAAATAAGGGCATCCCGACAAACCAAAAGGTTTGGGAAAAAATTAGGGATATATGCAAAAGATTATACACCCGACAAGTTGAAAACCCGAAAGGGTGACTTAGGAAAAAATGGGTATCCTGGTGGGCTAAAAACCCGAAAGGGCGGTCCAGGAAAAAGTTAAGGATTGAAAGCGTATGACTATGTCCCGTGGAATCACCACAGTCAATTTTATCACCAAGGTCCAAGTTCAAAAGGTCCAAGATCAATCCAATCAAATTCTTTCAACGACAAGGAGAATTCGAAGACATTGGGGAAATAGTAGAGTTGGAATGCAATAAGATCATGTCACATGGCTATTTGTTTGTTTTTTCAATCTTTGTTTTCCTTTCGACGATTTCCTCTTACTAGGACCTCCTTCTCTTTGTACAAAAAACGCCTATTCATGGGCAAAATATCAATACAAATATACTTTGAAGTGCAAACTTTCTGTTTTTGTTTTCAATGCAAAATTGTCTAATGACTAAAATTGAACGAACATATGCATATGAACATAATTAAAACTATCTGGCACATGTGCCCTGCTAAGCAGTAACAAACATCTCTTTAATGTATATTGGAATTTCCCCACAGAGTTATCTCATTAACATTATGCCCACATGGATGACTATAATAAACCAATCCTCAACAAAGTTACCCACAAAGTCTCTTTGCATAGGTTGATCTCCAGCCAGAGTCTCAATCTCTTGGTAGCTCTCTCCCCAGCTAAGTTGATCCTACAAGAAAAAGCCTTGTGGATCTCGTTCTCAAAGAACTCACCTCGTCAGCAGTTCATCAAATATTCATCAACATGGTTTATTTCCCCAACAAACAACGCGTAACATAACTCCCCAGCCGAGTTCAAATTTCCCCGGCATAGTCTATCTTCCCAGCTGAATCTGTTATCCCCAGCTGAGTATATCCTTCCTAAACTGAGTATATCCTCCCAAGCTGAGTCTGTCTTACCCGACTGAGTCCACACTCTCCAGCTTGAGTTTGCCTTTCCGACTATTACAAATTATAGGGCCACAACCCCTAATCCCCAATAAAGTCGTCAACAAAACCTTTACTATCTCCAAAAGATGCTACTATGAAGCCTGGGCGCGACCAGATATTAGTACAAATTTCAAAGCTACTATGAAGACTGGACCCGACCAGATATTAGTACAACTTTCAAACTACTATGAAGCCTGGACCCCGCCAGATAATAACCAACTTCTAAAGTCACTATAGAGCCTGGATACGACTAGATAATAGTGTAACCTTTCAACTAACTATGAAGACTGGATCCGACCAGATAATAGATAACTCCGCAAGATACTATGAAGATTGGATCCGACCAGATAATAGTTTAACTCTTCAAAAATATAGAAAAACCTAGACTCAACCAAACCGGGGTTTAACTTCTTTTCCCCAGTAGAGCTTGTCTCACCCCAGCAAGTTACTATGAAGCCTGAATTCGACCAGATATCAGTTCTTAACTTCATCTTTTCAAGTAAGTTATTGTGAAGCCTGGATCCGACCAGATAGTAATTCCCCTCAGAAGCTCGCAAGTTACTGTAAAGTCTGGACCCGACCAGATATCAGTTTAACTCTATCTCTTCAGACAAGTTTATTGTGAAGCCTGGACCCGACCAGATAACAATTAACCTCATCCACCTCAAAATCTGTAAAGCTTGGACCCGACCAGATATCAGTTCAACTTCGTTTATTTCATAAATCTATTATGAAGCCTGGAATCCGACCAGATAACAACTATCTATAATTCCCAGTAAGACACTATGAAGCCTGGACTCGACCAGATAATAGTATAACTGTTTAAAAACTATGAAGCCTGGACCCGACCAGATAGTAGTTACCACTTCAAGTTACTGCAAAGCCTGGAATCCGACCAGATAGTAGTTAACTTCCTTATCTCCAGCAAGTTGTTGTGAAGTTGGAATCCAACCAGATAACAGCCTAACTTCACTCTCCCCAAGAAATTTTCTACAAAGCCTGGATCCGACCAGATAACAATTAATTTATTCTTCCCCAGTAAGTTACTATGAAGCCTAGATCTGACCAGATAGCAATTGACTTCCTCACCCTCAACAAGTTGTGAATCCTGGATCCGACCAGATAACATCTGACATTCAAAGAGATATTCCCCAGCGGAAGCATCCTTTCAACAAAGTTTGAAGATATGTATATTCTTCATCCTCAACAGCAATCCGGGATTCAACTTCCCGGGAACTCTTCAGAAGCAGTCAGGGATTTATTTTCCCAGACAAACATGCATCACCCATTCATACATCATAGCATGTACATACAAAATGCATTTAGCATAATACCACATCTAGTGAACATCATGCTGCATTTAACTAACCTTTTTTCCACAAGTAAAACATCGAGGTTCGGTATAAATCAACCAGGTATTTGTGTTGATACCTCTTCCAGTATTTCCCAATCCATCTTCAAGTGCAAATTTCTGGGCACTCTAGTGTTCAATCATCTTCCACCTTCAAGTCACGAATGACGGATCTGCCAATCTAACTCTTCAGGTTTAAGAAGATTGAACAAGGCAGTTGTTGTACCCCAAAATTTTCCCTCTCATTTCTCAAATAATCTCTCACAAGATCTTCTTTGGTCCAAAACTGCATAAGGGTTGATCAGCACAAGACACCTCTCCTCAAACACTGATGACTGAAAATTAGGGTTGGAGATTGCACAAGGACAAATGGACTTTTAGTGCCACATATGACTTTCATGGATCATTTTAGACCCTCAAGATTGCTCATGTCAAGTTTCAAGTCTTGGATCACATTTTTGCTCAGTCAATTGATTAGATGACCTAAAATCAACTGTATTAGGTCAAAGTCAATTGTCGTCAACTTACAGTCAAACTTCATAATTTTTTGTCCATATCAACATTATGAACTCATATATGTCATTAGATCAAGTTTGGATCACAATTCCTCAAGAAATTTGATCAGATCATCAAAAGAGCAAAAAGGTCAAAATTAGGGTTTTGACTGAGAAGGTGCAATTTTTGATTTTTGACCTAGCAAATGATTGATTGGTTTGAGACATGATCTCAAGGATTCAAATGCATCATTTTAACGTAATGACATGGCTCAAAACATCTCTCAAGATCAATTGGTTGACAGATGAATTTCAGTCAATTGATGAAAAGTCAATTGTACATTGAAAAGTCAAACTTTGACTTTTTGTTCAAAATCAAGTATCAAAGATCACAATTCATCAAAACATGTCAAAATATGAAACTTGTTCATCAAGAAATCAAAAAGTCAAGATTTCATTTTGAAAAGTCAAAATTTCTAAACTTAGAAATTTTTCTAAGTGTTGGAAAATTCATATTTTTTCATAACTTTGAGCCAAATTCCCACCATGATGCAAGATGATTCAAAGTAAACTTCCAACATAAAATTTGTAGATCTCAATGAGATCTAAAATATTGTAGAACACAACTTCTTCTAGAAATGCATTGATTTCAAGTAATGATTTTAAGAAGACATGTTCATGAAACTTGGAAACTTAATGAAATTTTGCCCTAGTTTAGGCAGGATTTTGACCTAACTTCATGGAAATTTTTCACATGGTTCCAAGATGAATTTTAAAAAATGTCCAACATAGAGGTTGTAGAGGATGTTACAAGATTTTTAAAATGTCCAAGAACTCATTGAGATCATACTTGAGCAAGAGGAATCGAAGGTAAGAAGTTAGGATTTCATTCTTGAATTACAAGTCATTTCTTGATGAACACATAACTCAATTTCAATGTTAGGCTGCATAATCTTGCTTTGCAGGCCTTCTAACTTGTGTATCTATCCATCATTAATGGATTACACAAACTTTTAAGCTATAATCCAAGTGGTTTAAGCTTTATCCAATTCACATTGCCATTTTGGGAAGAAAGTGAAGAATGCCATTCTTGAAAAGCAAGCTTTATGCACAAAGTCAATTCTTGAGCCTCTAACTTGTTCCCTCTTATCAAAGTCCATCTACAAAGTCAGAAGCAAACTTGTTTAAAGCATAACCATTCTATATTAGCAAGTACACGAGACTTTGAAACTTGGATTTCTCAAAAATCACATGTTGAGTTTAAACATTTGTTTTTAAGTTCTGATCAACAACAAGTCTCCAAACTTGTTGCTTATAAATAGAGTCACTATTTGTGAGTTAACAAAGGAGCATTAACACCCTGAAACTCTCCCAAACTCCCTAAAATCAGAAATTTCCCAAAAACTCCATTGTTGCACAGTTTCTAACCTTGGACTTGTAACTCATATTTCCCTCGTACATTCTTTGGCTTTTTAGTTCCTAAAGCTTCCTTACATCAAATACAACTCATCTCTGTCCCTGTTACACGAGTGTAACACCATTTGAATCAAACTCCATAACAAAAAATAGAGCATTGCAGGTTGAGTTCTCCAAGCCATTCCAGCCATCCATTGCTCAAGCTAACCATTGCATTAGCTTCCTGGGAACTTGAGGAAGCTAACCTGGTCATTGCAACACCTTGAATCAAGCTCAAACTCATTTCATGATTTCCAGTTTTGAGGTATATTTTTTGAACTTCTATCTTCTCATTTAAGCTTTGTTAGGCTTGCATTTATGAAGATAAAATGTAGACATACCTGAAGCTATACATGTCCATATATTTCATTTATATTGCTTGAGTAGTAAGAATTTTGAGTTTGAACTTTCTGAAATATTTAGGTCAGAATTTGGTACTTTTAGAAATTCTCATTCATCTTTGATTTATAGCTTATGATATTTATATGGTTGGATTCATATGGGAAAATGGAGTAACTTTCATGTTTGCATCTTTCATTTTTATTGAGAAATGGTGAAGTTACAGGATCCATGGCTGGAGGTTGAAGATAAAGTTCATTTCTAGAACTTGTTTTATATTATGTATTTATTATTTCAGTTAAGTTAACGGATGTACAGTCACCCCAGTGGAAAAGGTAGCGCGCGTTTCTGTTGGAGGTCATGGGTTCAACACCCAGCGCTATCTTTTGTGTATTTTTCACATTTTCACTCTTTTTTGTTTCCAAGCAATGCGTCAGGCCTCCAAATGGTGGACTTTGGATTTTTTGCTGATTTCTAACCCCCCCTGTTTACTTTTGCATGCTGGCCCAACCTTTTATATTTTTATTTTTTATTTATTTTCTTTTCTAATTTGATTTCTATTTTAAGTTTTATTTTATTACTTTTATTATTATTAATATTATCATTTTTACTATTTTTATTAATAAAAGAATCCAAAAATATTTTATTTATTTATTTACATATTTAAAAGACACTTACTTATTTTATTTTTCTTTATAAAACAAAAAAGACTAAAAACATTTTTCTTAACAAATTAATTTATTTTCTTAAATAATTAATATTTAGACTTAGGTTTAATTATTATTTTATTTTCTTTTTTTAATTAAAGTTAACTTAGAATTTAGTTTTCTTTTAGTTAATTAATTTCATATTATTTTTATTAATTAAAAACCTTTCCATATAAAAAAAAACCCTAAAAAATGTTTTAATTTAATTTCTTTCTTAATTAGTGTAAGTTTAATTTTTTTTTTAATTTTAATTAAATCACTTTTCTTTAATTAGGTTAAAATCCTTCATGAAAACCAAACAAAAATTATTTCTTTGTCCATTTATATTCTTGCATTTTATTTTCAATTCTTGTACATTATTCAATATGGTTGTAATAGATAATTAGGTTTAATTTTTTTGCAAAATCCCCATTTGTAAATTTGTATACCTCCTCCCCAAATGATGCAATAACTTAGTAATTTTACTTTCCGCAATTTATCTCTTTATATAAATTCTAGTAAATTAGGGTTTGTATGGCAAGACTAAAACCAACAAGTAGCAAACCCTAATTCAAGATAAACAAGCATGTAAATCAAACACATTTGCACACTTGCACCCTTAGGGTAATTCCACTTTGTTGCCTTACAAAAATGGCCATGTTATGCATGTGAGATATCTTAGCAAAAAGCAATAAAAAATACCAGATCATAGTCCCTCGATGACGCTACAAATGTTGCCTTTCAAAATGATCTTAGTCCCTCAAAGAGAAATGCTAAGATATCTTACAACATTACTATCATGGATATACGATGACTCACGCCCGTCCCTTTACATCCAAAGATACGGCTTCTTACCAAATGAATGGTAAGATAGAAATATCAAAGGAAAGGAAGAAATGAACTAAGACTTTTGAGTATGTAGATTGTTCATAATTGCTTGCTCATTTTTAAATTAAACATCCTTGCTTATTTTCAAAACAAACACCAACACTTTCAAAAACCTTTTCAAAACATTTTCCAAACTTGAAACATTTTCAAAAGCTCAACACTTTGTATACGTTCTTACGAACGAGAACTATTACAAAGTTTTCCTAAACGAATGCGCCTATTCAAAATACTTTAAAAAACACCACAAAGCATATTTTCAAACAAAAGCAAGTGATCTAGCAAGCAACTAAGAACCCATAGATAACTATGAATAAAAAGGGTGCTAACACCATCCCTTTTCATAGTCTACCCCCCGAACTCAAGAAATAATCTCAAAGGTCTTTCCTATTCTTTTCAGCATTTTCTTTTGGATAAAAGAAAAGTCGGTGGCGACTCTTGCTAACCGCAACATTTGCGATAAAATAAAAAAACACTCAAGTCAGTTTCCCCACTGTATCACACACCCACATCTTCTTAGTATTCGACATGTCAATCATCATAACAAAACAAAACGAAACCTCTAAAGTGTAAAGCGAAAAAAGAAGCATACCTGAAGACACGATTTGTGTGACGACGTGGTTGGCCTGGGAGTGGCTTCTTCGCTGATGGGGGAGGATGCGTCTGTCGTGTTATGGGGACTGTTGGTTGAGCAGCGTCGGAGCTTTAATTGATATGGTCGTGTGTTGATATGCAGATGGGTACTGTTGGCGATTCTTCCGATCAGTGGTAAAGCTGACCAAAAAGGGTGGTTGTTTCACTAAGGGTTCTAACGACTGTGTGTTGGTTTTGTTATAGAAGTAGAGCGATGAACATACGGCGATGGCAGTGGTGGTGTGAATTCGGTCGTGACGATGTCGTGTAGAGGTGGTGTTAATTGTATGGAGGTGAGGTTTGCTCGATTCAGGATGAGATTAGATTAGTACAACTCCATTTACCCTTTTATCTACTCTTGCTGCAACACAAAAAAATCATTGGAAGAAGAAATAACATGAAAGGTATTTGATGAACAAAGAATGAAAAATAAATAGTATAAATAGTATTCATATTTAAAAATCCAGGATAATTGAATTCAAGGATTCATTTATCAATGTAATTTTGACTGTCACGGTATGTATGATGGAGAAAAGATTGTTGGCTAAAGAAAAGTTTTTTTGGTTTTGTTTTGTGTAAGTTAAAAGTGATGGTTAGACCACACACAAAGAAGAAAATTATATATTGTACTATGTGGTGTGAATATACATGTGAGAAATATGTACAAGAACAAATTTAAGAAAGTAAAAGTAAGGTTTTATTGTGAATGAAACAAGATTTTTGTGAATGAAAAAGTTGTTTGTAAATATGAATAAAAACATGTACGTGACAATTGTGGTTTATGTATAAAAGTTTTAGTGAAAATTCTCTTTTATCTATTTATAATGCGGGAGAATTAGGCCTAAAGTTAAAAAAGGAAAAAACAATTATCATAAAAGCTTTTTAATTTAAATTGATTAAATTTCTAAACCTTGTTTTCTTTCTCACCAAGATAACAAAAGTTATACAAATAACCAATTAACATTGAAAATTTTCTGTTTTTGATTTTTTTTTTAGTTAAAACGGGAATAAAACAATGAATTAAGTAAAAAATATATTTTTTTAAAACCCTAATAATAAAAAATGTAATTCATTAAAAATAAAAAATAAAATAAAATTTTGTGATTTTTTGAATAAAAAGATTAGTAGTAAATAAAAGGGAAAAATGTATAAAAAAGTGTAAAGGTGGGATTTGAAGTCGGTTCCACCCACAGTTGTGTTCCTTACACTTCTTTCATTAAAACTAGGCCATGAGGCTCATTCGAAATAGAGATGTGCTTGAAAACTTATGAAGAGTATTTGGGGTATGACAGAGACAAGGAAATTTTAGTTCACTCTGTTGATATTGCAAATTTGGAGCAACAAATAAAGGAACTGCAAGCAGACACTAAGAAGGCAAAAGACTGAAAAAATAAACTTAGCAATGTCGATAAGCACTTGATGAAGAAGTTGCGATCGGAGTTTTCCATTTTGATAATGTTAAGACTCTGGATAACGAGATTACAACTCTCACTTCTAACAACTATGTGATCGACTACTGTTTTGAAGTAGCTAGGGCTCATTATAACTTACTCAAAGCTTTTTCCTCCTTTTAAATTCCTTGTAACCTTTGTTCTAACGTACTTACACATTCATTTTGTTTTGTAATTTTCAGAACATGCCCTTAAGGCATTTTATTTTCTGGTTTTAAATTCCGCTGATTGTGTAATGACTTTAACCATTTTGGCATTTACTTTTGGAATACCATATTGGTCTTATACTTGCATGAATGTTATTCTTTAGTATTTCACATTTCCTATAGCATAGGCTTGTACTTCTGTAAATACTTTCCATTTACTCTCAGGATTCGATGATCAAAGACTAGCTCCTCGATTTCGTAAGCATTATTTGAAAATACTTGGGTAATCTAGCTACACGGTCTTTTTGCCTTCTCAACATATTGTCGTACCCCAAATTTGTCCTATCTTTTTACTTTTGTATGGCTTTGAACTTTGTATCCCATTTGCACCATTTTTTACTCAGTCATTTGCATATCCCGATCCTCATGGAATCAGGCACTTTGATTTGAGGTATTAGGGTTGCGCCCTCTTTATGTCTAATTTTGTTTTGAAGTTCTCTTATTAGGTGAAAAGGAAATTCTTCTGGTTCTCGATTAGTGGATCGTGGAATGAATTTTTTCATCACATTTCAAGGTTGATTCTTGCTCGAATTTATCAAAGCCTGGATTAGGGTTTATTTCCCTATTTGTTGGCCAAGATGCTAGGGTTTTTGGATCCCTATTTTCTATAGAGATGTTTCTTTCGCCTGCCTCAAAGATGGCTCAGAATTCAGGGAGTTCCTCTCCTCTCATTTCAAGCTTTCTTCTTAAAAGTCTCCAAGTCACTGATTCGAGGGTTTGAAGTATAAGTTAACAACTGTGGAGTTAGGGCACAAGAAATAAGTTTGGGGTTCATGACCGTCAAGACATGTTTTGGTTGCTTAAGTTACAAGTTACTTGTGATGTAAGTCTCAAAGTTAAAGTTCAGTTTAAGAGTGCAAGTTTGGCTCAGGCGTGATATGAAGATAAGGTTTGAGTGACCGTTGTTTTGGGTTCGAATTAACCAAAGGGAATTAATATCTTAAGCATTTACTTTGTGCAAGAGTTTGATTGGAGTCTGGAAGATAAGGCGCATGATTGGTGGAAATACAAGTTACAACAATTATTCGCGATTCCTTGAAGTTTAAGTTACGTCAAAGTGTGCATTCAAATTATTCAAGGGAGAATTTCGAAATTCAAACAAGATTCAAGAGTTATTCAATTTCCACACAACAAGGTTCATCATTGATAAAATTCATTTAAGTTTGTGCATTACATTTTGGGAGAAGTTACAAAGCATGTTATGAATGAGAAATCATAAGTTATAATCGTTGTTTACAAAGAAAAAAGAAATTAAATGTTTCTTCTTCAATTTTTATTGCTTCCTCTTCAAGAAAATCGTCCACGTTCTTTGCTAGCCTCGGCCTTTTCATCTTACAACCCCGCTTGCCATCCAATACTCGTGCTCATGAAACAAAGAAAAGGGAAAATTAGCAAGCAATTAACATATGAAAATTTCCAAACAATTATTTGTTAAGAGAAAATGCTCATCATGAGGGTTTGCATTTGAAATCAGTTAAAGGGGATTTATTTGTTAATCATGGTTTATTTTCTCCCAAATTGCAAATCACAAAAAAGCTTGTTCTTTTGGTTCACAAAAAGGGAGAAAAGGAAAATTGCCAATAAGCCAACAAGCAAAACTGCATCACAAAAAAAGAAAATAGCAGCGCATTGACAAAGCTGCAACGCAAAACAGCCAAAGCCAAATGAACCCAAAAGGAAAAACAGGAATTAGCAGCAGGACAAAAATTAGGCAACAGCCCAAAACAGACATACAGCAGCAACATAGTAGCCAAACGAAGTAGCAAAATCAGCAAATATATAATAGCAGTTCATAAAAACACAGCAGGTTAACAAGCAGGCCCAATACCCTATGCATCATCATGTCCCAAAGATACAAACCCTTCAGAAATATTAGAGAAAAAAAAGTAGATGTGCCTTACATCATGGAAAGATAAAAGAGGAAAAGATAAAACCTGCATCATGAAAAAACCAAAATAGTCCACAACACACCAAAAAACTGATGCATACCCTGCAAAACAGTCTGCATAATTTTGTCCAGCCTGCATATAAACACCAAAATAACACAGGCCAAATTTGCACCAAAATGGGCATACCCAAAACCTGCATCCTAAAGGTCACAAGGTCACCAAACCAATTATTTTTTTAATCATATAATCCTTCCCTCCAATTCCTATTCTCATTTCACTATAAAAGTCACTGTTTCATTCGAGGGGCAGGGAGACTGTTGTGAAAGAAAGATAACCAGCAAAAAAAATACAAGAATCATCTAGCCAGAAAACAAACAAAGGGAACACAACCAACATAACAAAAAAAGAGATCTCTCTCTCGTAAAAACACATAAAAGCCTCTTCCTGATATTCTTCTCAAAGTGGCTGTAAATCAACCTCTTTCAATCTGTGTTATACCTAAAAAAGGGGGGGGGATACAGAAATATCAACAAAAGAGAATTACAAAAACATCAACAACGACAATGCAAAATAGAAGCATCCACATCAAATGGACGAACTAACAAATTTCTACCAAAGAGGAGAGAAGAAGAACTTAAATACTACCTGAAATAGTTTCGGTGAAAGTCTCCTCGTCAAGTGCTCAATGACAACAATATCACCGCCTTAACACAAATTCAAAGAAAAATTAAGGTAGAAGATGATATCATACGCAAAGAAAAGTCATAAGCGCTTACTTGGATATTAAGTCTTCATTTCTGGGTTTCTGTCTACATTATCTTCATCTCCTTCGCGACCTAAACCGAAGCAAATCACCGCCTCGTTGGTAAGTTAAAAACTACTTTTCCTCCATTCTTCTCCATAAAATCTCTTTACAATAATATTGTGCTTAAAGTATTGATGCATACCCCTCAGTCGGATTCCCGAATACGCTTTTATTTAGCCTTTATTCAAATTTAGAAAACCTAGGGTTTGTCACTGAGAGATTCAAACCGAAACACATATTGGAATGAAGCTCCAACTTGAGTCGATCTAAGAAGGTACCCAAATGTGATTAGAATGCAAAGCGTGAAGCACCTCAGAACCCCAAATGCGGAACCCTCTTCGAAGACCAATCTCGAACCATAAACCCTAGAAGTTGTGAAGGATATGGGATCAGATGGGATTGAGAACTGGAAATGGAAACTACATGGCTCTTAAGGATTAAATTCACATTTCAGAATGTGTTTGAAAAAGGGAAAGTTGAGAGTGTGAGTAGAGAGATAGCGACTAGCATGTTAAATTGAGAGAGCAAGATGAAAATAGAGGAGGCCATTTTGAGAGGTAGGATCGCTATTGTTTTAGCGTGAGAGATGATGAAGATTGGTGTTGGAACTGAGGTGAAAGGATCGGGTGAATTGATGATGAGGATGAGCGTGGAAAAGACTGAAAACAGAGGGAAGGAGTATAACGTGAAGGGATAAGGGTCACGCGGCTGTTCTTAGTGCCATTAGGTTTTTCTTTTGCTTCATTTCGTTTTGGGCCACCATTAACCCAATCCCTTTTTGCCCCGCCTGTTTCACTAAAGCCCAACTTCTTCTGTTTTATTTTGTTTTTGTCTTGTTTTACCACTTGGACCATCATTTTTCAGCCCAACGAATTTCTAGCCTCTTACCCCTATTTCCTGCTTTACACATATGTTCTAATTAAGTTTAGTTTTGGTTATTTTACTAATTTTCTTAGTATTTATTGTATATAAATTTAGCTTAGTTAATAAAATTAATTAAATAATCATGCTTTTGGTTAATTAGATAATTTTTATTAATTATCTTAGCTTTAAAATTAATTTTAGTAACTTTGTGGATTTTAATTTTGTCTTAGTTTAGTTAGCATTTCTAGTTATTTTTCTTAATTATATTTCTTTGCAAGATAAAAATCACAAAATAAAGAAAATATTAGCTTCGTATTTATGTTATTTTTGTTTTGTCTGATTGCTTGATTATCAACAACACTTTCCCCAAGGAACTCCATTCAACGATTAAACTTTGTTTTGGTCGTTTTATTGATGGGTTAGACTTTAAGATCAACTTATGCATGATAACTAATTAGGTTAGAAATTTCCCTTTCAAACACTCAATATTAGGTCCATCATTGTACATGACAACATTATGGTTTCAGTCCCCTTAGACTTTACTATTGCATTGCATCTTTTCTAATGAAAACTAAACTCTTTTTCCTTTATCAAAAATCCAAAAATACTTAATCATTACTTGAATTTATTTTAAAACTCGCAAAAACACTCAACAAATCAAAACTCCCCCAAAGGGCATGTTATCTTTGTTCTACCGCGATACCGGCCGTGCCTATTGCTAGAATGTGTGCGTTAACATCACCCACTAAAAAACACAAACAAACAAACCATTTTCTAGAGGAACTACGATGTTCTGGTTCCTTCATTGAATACGTAGGCAGAGGGTCGTGAAACCCTCACGAACGCAATAATAAAAACCATTCATTTCCCCTTAAGCAAGCATAGTTGTAGATAAACACACCCTTTAAGACAGACAAACAAAATGGATCCCATTGAGTACAACGGATGCGAGGGGTGCTAATACCTTCCCCTCGCATAACCGACTCCCTTACCCTTTCTCTTGGTCGTAAGACCATCTTATCCCTTTCCTTGTGGTTTTATCGATATTTCCCCTTCCTTCGGGATAAATAAAGTTCGGTGGGGGCTCTGTGTTTTCTGCCGGTAGCTTCAGTTGGCGACTCTGTTGGGGACCTTTTGCGAGTCTCTCATAGTTTTGTTTATTTGTATTTTTGGGTGTTTATTTATTTGCTTTATTTTGCTTTAGTGTTTTATTATTGCTTTATTTGTATATATTACATATATTGTTGCTACTCACATATTCTGGATACATTGTAATGTTGGGTTTGGTGAATACTTTTAATAAGTCCTATACCCGGACTTGGGTTACACATAGGATTAGGACGGGCGGTATAGTCATGTTAACTTTGAGGGAGTAATCCCGAAGAAGGAGGCATGAAAATCCCCCACTCAGTGGAGGTCCCCTTGAAAGTAGTGATGTTTACCGAGTAATCGGGAAGACATCCTTACTTTCGACCTGGGAACTCGAGAAGCTGAGGGTCGTAGAACCATTAACCCATCCTGGCCTTTTAGGTGCAGTACGGAGACTATAACGGGGTAATCCGGAAGTAGTTGTCACGCGATATTGCACTCGGATAAGTTTTTCCTGCGAATATTACTGCATCCAACGGGCATCGTTTCATCTTGGTAGTGATTGATTACTTTACAAAGTGGGTTGAGGCAGCTTCCTTCGCTACAGTAACCAAGAACGTCGTGGCACAGTTTATTCGACATAATCTGATCTATCGATATGCTGTACCAGAGAGGATCATTACGGATAATGGTATAAATCTCAACAATAAAATGATCACCGAGCTCTGCAAATAGTTCAAGATACAACATCACAACTCTTCTCCCTACCAGCCGAAGATGAATGGGGCCGTTGAAGCGACTAATAAGAACATCAAGAAGATTGTGTAGAAGATGACGGTGACATACAAAAACTGGCACGAGATGTTACTGTTTTCTCTTCATGGGTACCGTACCTCAGCGCGGACGTCAATAGGGGCAACACCCTATTCCTTGGTATATGGCATGGAGGCCGTCTTGCCCATTGAAGTTCAGATACCCTCTCTTCAGATTATGAAGGATGCAGGTTTGAGCGGGGATAATTGGATCCAGACCCGACTCGATCAACTGAACTTAATCGACGAAAAGAGACTTACTGCTATTTGTCATGGTCAGACGTATCAAAAACGGATGATCAAGGCATTTAATAAGAAAGTCAGACGACAAGAGTATCAAGTTGGGGATCTGGTGATCAAGCGCATCATCCTACCACAAGGTGATCCCAGGGGAAAATGGACCCCTACGTATGAAGGGCCATTTGTGGTTAAGAACATTTTCTCGGGAGGAGCTATGATTCTAACCACCATGGATGGTGACGACCTTTCTCACCCCGTCAATGCAGGCATAGTGAAAAAATACTACGCATAATCAAAGACCCGCTAGGTTGACTGGCCTAGGAAAAAATAAGGGCTTCCCGACGAACCAAAAGGGTTCGGGCAAAAATAAGGGATGAAAATGAAAAAACTATACACCCGGCAAGTCGAAAACCTGAAAAGGCGGCTTGGGAAAAAAAAGGTATCCCGGTGGACTGAAAACCTGAAAGGGCGGTCCAGGCAAAAGTTAGGGATTAAAGCGTAACACTATGTCTCATTGGATCACCTTGTAACCAGACTTCGGTATCGACTATCAAGCTCGGACGACACTAATCAATCTGATCTACCTTCAACCAAGTAGAAAAGTGATGAGATGCTCGAGGATATAAAGGCAATAGCAGAGTTGGAACCCAGTGGGATTGTTCACATAGCTATTTTTTCACAAATTGTATAAATTCGATTTGTTCGGCGGCGTTCTCTTACTAGGACGTCAGTCTCTTGTACAAAAACGCCTATTTACAGGCCAAACTTCAAAGTCAATAAAATTCATTTTCACAAATAAATTTCAAATGGTTTTTCTTTTTTCTGTTTTGTTTTGCAAGAACGTCCAATGTTCATTTTTGATATATGCATTTGACAATAATTGATGTTCATAAATATTTACATACATAACAAAAGACGATTACTCGTAGTATCAGGAACAGGGGCAAATAAGAATTGTCCAGACCTTACAGTTGCTTTGTCCACCAAGTACAGGGATAGATTTAGCTGAAGAATATGACTAAGGTACATTCAATCCCCGCAGAGTAAGAAAAAAACAATAGTGTTAATTCTCCCCAGCTGAGGCTCGCAACCGCGAATGAGTCGGCAATATTCCCCCAAGTAGAGTTTATCTACCATCAGCACTGGAAAATTATCCTCAGTGGACTCTGGAATATTGTCCCCAGTATAGTCTAAAAGATTATTCCCAGTGAAGTCGCAACTGGAAAATCATCCCCAGCGGAGTTCATTCTTTTCACAAACAGAAACTCAATTCCCAACAGAGTTTCATTATCGCCAACAACGGTAATTCATCCCCGGCTGAGGTTATTCTTCCAAATCAACAGATCCTCCGGCATAGTTTGTCCTCCCCACAGAGTCATTTCCTCATCAGTTTATTCCCCAGCGGAGTTATCCTCTCCCGCAGGTTTATTCTCACAATCATCTTCATTCACTATCCCCAGCGGAAACAAAGAATTCAACTCTTTTCTTCAGCAGCAATCCAGGATTTATTTTCCCCAGCTAAAAACATCACATTTCCATACATCATGACATGCATACGCATCATACAACACAATCTCATTTATTTTGAGAACATCATTTCCTGATACATATCATGCATTACATACAGCTAACCTTTACCTTTCAGGAAAGATACGATCAAATTCTCACAAAATTCAAGCTGTGAAGCTCGGGTACGACTGAATAATAGTTTAATCTCCAGTTGAATAATGGACGACCGAAGCTCCTAAAATTCAACTTTCCTCTTCAATAGAGATGATTCCTAAGTAGAATACAGACGATCGAAGTTCCTAAAATTCAACAGAGATGTTTCCTCAGTAGAATACGGACAACCGAAGTTCCTAAAATTCAACAGAGATGATTCCTCAGTAGAATACGGACGACCGAAGTTCCTAAAATTCAATAGAGATGATTCCTCAGTAGAATACGGACGACCGAAGTTCCTAAAATTCAACAGAGATGATTCCTCAGTAGAATACGGACGACCGAAGTTCCTAAAATTCAACAGAGATGATTCCTCAGTAGATACGGACGATGGAAGTTCCTAAAATTCAACAGAGATGTTTTCTCAGTAAAATACGAACGAACGAAGTTCCTAAAATTCAAACAGAGACGACTCACAAGCAGAATAACGGACGACCGAAGCTCGTAAAATTCTATTCCTCTCAACAAAGATCAGCCTTCCCTAGCGGAATCTTCCTCAACGACAAGTATACAAGCTCTCTCTAAGAAATCTCTTATGCGATCTACACTCCTTCAGATGGCATCTTTAAGCCCATCCCCTCGTCAGAAATTTCCAAATGAAATCTGTAAGCCCATTCCCGACATCACAAGACAATTACCATTTCATGCGAGTGCAAATTTCTGGGCACTCTAGTGTTCAATCATCTTCCACCTTCAGATCACGAAAGGAAGACAAGCCAATCTAAATCTTCATGTTTAAGAAAATTGAACAGGGGAAGCTTTTGTACCCCAAAATTTGCCCTCCCATATTTCTCAAAACATTTCAAGAAAGATCCCCAAGTTGCTCAAGGTAGTCCAAGGGTTGGCCAGACAAGCTCTCTCCTAAGGCAATCTACCTTAAATTAGGGTTTCATGTTGCATCAAGATACTTGAGTCCAAGGGATCCCAAATGCTCACCAATGTCTTAATATGTTATCAAGATCATCCATGTAAAGTTTCAAGCCTTGCAGAGGAAGTTTGCTCAGTCAATTGCTTAAAGGCCTGAAAATCGACTATGCTAGGGCAAAAGTCAATTGTGGCCCACATACAGTCAAACTTCAAGATTTTTAGTCAACATTCTCATTTTAAAGGATATTTCATCATTTGATCAAGGTTTGATCATGATTCATCAAGGATTACTCATAATTCATCAAGACTCAAAAGTTGCTAAATTAGGGTTTTGTAGGAAAAGTCAACTCAAATTTGACCAAGCATAACTTTCTCATACTTTATGAGAAATGACCCATCCAAATCTCATTTTGAATAGGATGCAATTATCTACAATCCATCTTCATCTCCCAAGTTTAAAATATGCACTCACAAGAAGTTATGAATTTGGACATTATAGGTCATTTTGGAAAGTCAACAAAAACACCTTTTTTGTCAAAGGTTCATACATGAGCATGGAATATCAAACTGAGAGGAGACTAAAAGGTTTGCTTAGAGGACATCTCAAGATTTCTAAAAAGTCCAAGAACACCTCCAAAGAGTCAAAATTGAGGAAGTTATGCATTGGTGAAGTTGACCTTTTTTGTAAAATTGCCAAAAGTCAACTATGCCTAAAACTTCAAATTTTGCCAAATGGGCCCAATCTTTTTCACTTGTTTTGAGTTGGCAACATAGTCCACGAGCTCTAGACCTTGCCACTTGTCATTATCACGTTTTTATTATTTATTTTGATTTTAATTTGATTTAAATCAATTTTAATCAAAATAAATCATGAGAAAATCCAAAATATTGAAAACTAAAGATTTTGTGCTTGTTTCAGGTTTTAATTACAGCTAGCATCAAATCAAACTCGTGCAAGGCATTAGGGTGGACAAAAAGATTGATTTTAGGCCAATTTTGGAATGATATTCAAGAGAATCAAATCACAATCAAATTCAATAATGGAAGAAGATTCAGTATAGTCTATCAACCCTAATCCATTCCTTGATACATATAGAAGGTGTGCAGACTCAAAACTAGGTTAGAAGGAGGCGCAACATCAAGAACACAAACTTGAAAAATCAAGAAAAAGTGCAAACACGAATTCCCATTTAGAGGCAATTCCATGACCTTTGAACCATTCCAATCGTTTCCTGAGGTCATCAGCAAGCCAAAGCAATCAAAAGCAAGCGTTTCCAGCCCCTACATCTCACTGTAAGTCCATCACGACATCTCTTCTTTTTTGAATTCAAATTTCATGATATGGACATTGTTAGAACGAATTAACCACATATTCTTGATCCATGGAACATTTGCAAGCTTCCTGTATTGATTAATTGCATTTATATGGCTTGTAGTGGATTTCACCATTATTAGGGTTCCTTGCTTCAAATTGGGATTTTCGTGTACAGGAAAAATTGGGCCATAAAAGGGCCACCTGTATGTTTAGCAAGGCCAGACGAAGCCATCCATGGCCTTCATTTTTTTTATAATGCTTGTGTTAAGTTTTGAGATTTACAGGGGCAATAACTACAGACAAACATCTGTGGGTAAAAGTGTTTCACTTTTACCAATGGTGCAAGGTTGAAGACGCCTGCGTGTCACCTTTCCATTGGCCCATTCAAACTCTGGCGCGCATTTTTTTGTTATCCTCCACTAATTCTTGCTTTTGTATATTATTATTATTTATTTCATGTACAAAAATAACAAATAGCTCAGCTAGTTACCAAGCGTTGGATATTGCTTCAGGACCTGGGTTCGAATCCCAGGTCCTCCACTTTCTTCATGTACTTTTCTTTCAGGCAATCACATGTGTACATAAGTCCAAGGCCTATCATACTCCCTCAAGATCCGGTCTGCCAAGTGGCCAGATGGCCAAATCTAAGGGCCATCAAGGGGAGAGCACCATGGAGCCTAGTCAAGGCAATGCGCTGGATCCAAAAAAGTCAAACATGGACACCCTTGGGCTTGGGCCAGATTGCTTCTCACACCCTCCAATTACTTTTCAGGCCCATTCCCTCTTTCTATTTTTTTTATATTTTATTTTATTTCATTTAATTTATTTATTTTATTTACTAACCAATCAATTATTTTTCTTTTTATCAAAAAAATCATAAAAATATTTTTCACCAATTATATTTAGGTATTTTTTATCAATAAATTTATTAATTTAATTAGATTTAATTTTATATAAAACTTTAATTATTTTGTACATAACTTAAAATTAATTAGAAAATTAGGATTTTATTTCTAACTTAATTATATTTTTCTTTTTCTTAAAATAACCCAAAAAAAAAACCAAAAATAGGTCATTTTAATTATTTTCATTAATTAATTTAATCACTAATTAATTTTGTCATTTAATTTAGGAAATCAAATTCTTTTCTTTAAAAAATATTAAAAACAACAAAAACATTTTCTCTTTTCATTAGGATAGAAGGGTCAAAACCCTAATTTCTTCCCGATCTTAATTTTTCTCGCGCGTTTTATTTTTATTATTTATCATATTGATGTAACTGCCTACAGTTTGTAATAGTTTAATTAGGACTTTATTTTCATTTACCGCTTTACTTTTCAAGGGTTTGTTTTTGGCTATGTAAATACCCGAAGCCTTGTAATAGCGTAGTTTAATTTCCGCATTTTAAATTCCGCAAATATTTAACTGTTAGATGTATGATATTAGGATGCATGACAAGAATGTATGTAAAACTTTAAAACAGTTAGATAACCCTAAAATGTGCAAAGATAAATAAATCTGAAACTGAATCACTTGCACATGCGCACTCCTAGGGTACACTCCCACTTGGTTGCCTTCGGTAAACGGTCATTGAGTATAGGATGCTTTAGTGGTCGTCCTTTTGTCTAAAGATCATAGTTGCCTCAAAAAGGTTGCCTCGGATATTGTTGCCTCGGATAATTGATCTAATACATTAGGGTTATTACTAAGATGTCCTAACATTTCTTTGGTGATCGTACGTCCCTTTCGAATTGACCCTCAAAACTCCAACGACGATGCTACCTACTCACTAATAGTGGGATAGCATTGTCTAAAGGAAACAAGCGTAGAACGATTCTTTTTTCGAGTAGGTAGATTAGCTCTTAAGTACTTGCTCAACTCAAACAAAAATTTTCACACTTACACTCCTTTACAAACAAAGTTTTCAAAAACACTTCATTACACTCTTGAAGACAGAAGCACGAGTTAAATCGAAGTCAAAACAAAAGCTTTTCAAATCACGCAAACACAAAGAAAACAATTTTGAAAATGATGAGCAAGTACCTAAGAGCCCGTAGATAACTACGGATATAAAGGGTGCTAATACCTTTCCTTTCTATAATCTACTCAGAAATATCTCAGAAATATCTCGAAAAAGGAATTTTTCGGTGCTTTTTTCCTTTCCTTGTTGGATAAAATAAAAGTCGGTGGTGACTCTTGCTTACCACGACATTTTGCGAACACAAACGCAAAACACAAACCAGCAATTCCTTAAAAAATGGAATCACGTCCTGGTTCTGGCCACCGTATCACATTGATGAACCCCAAGTGAACCTTGCTGTCGGAGTTGCCGAAACTGCGAAAATGTATCATGATCTCGAAGAGTGACTTAGAGCCATGGAGGGTATCAAGGCTTCCAAATTCAATACTACTGCAATGTGCCTTGTGCATGGGGTAGTTATTCCTCCCAAGTTCAAAGTCCCAGATTTTGACAAATACAAAGGCACTTCTTGCCCAGAGATTCATCTTCATTCCTATTGTCGCAAAATGGCTGCCTATGCTGAAAACAAACAGTTACTCATGCACTTCTTTCAAGATAGCTTGACTGGGGCACCGTTGGATTGGAATATGCAATTGGAAAGATCTCATGTCAGTACTAGGGGAGAACTTGCTGACGCTTTTTTGAAACATTACCATTACAATACTACCATGGCTCCTAGCCGTACTCAGCTCTAAGGGATGGTACAAAAACCTGAAGAGTCATTCAAAGAGTATGCTCTGAGGTGGCGTGAACTGGTTGCAAGGGTCCAACCTCCTCTCTTGGATCGTGAATTGATTGATCTATTTATGGGTACTCTACGAGGCCCTTATCTCCAACATATGCTCAGTAGCACTTCTACTTCTTTCTTTGATATGGTCATTATTGGTGAACGTGTTGAGACGTGCATTAAGGCTAGAACGATTCAAGGTGTTCCTAACAACGCTAACAACAATGCGGGCATTATTAGAAAATCGTTTTCTGGTTTTGTCAAGAAGAAAGAGGGTGAGACAGTGCCATCACCATCAACCAAGGAAGAGCCCCCGCATTTCCTCAAGTCTGATTCCCTTATTTTCCTACACATGCTGCTGTTCCCAACCAATTTGTTCCTCAAGTATATGCTACTACAACTCCAGCACCCTGGATGGCCCAACAATGGACTTTCGCTCTGCAACCACATTATGTTCCACAACAACAATTTGCACCTCCTCCAACTTATCAACAACCGAATCAACAACCTCAAGGCCCGAGAGCTCCTCAAAGACAAAGAGCCCCTGAAAGAAGATTTGATCTCATTCTTATGTCCTATGCTCAGCTTCTCCCACAATTACTTGCTAGTCAATTGGTTCAATTGCGCGAACTCGGTCCACCGCCAAATCCTCTCCCTAGGGGGTATGATATTAATGCTCATTGCAAATTTCATTTTGGTGCCCCAGGCCATACAATTGAAAATTGTAGAGCATTCAAATGCAAAGTTCAAGACCTCATCAATGCAAAGGCAATCAACTTCAACCCTGTTGGTCAAAATATTCAAAATAATCCCATGCCTCCTCATCAAGGGGGAACGGTCAATGCTATGGAAGAAGTTAATGAACGGGTTTTAGTATCCAAGGTTGACGAAATTAAGATATCTTTAGAAACTGTCAGATAATATTTGTTGAAGCATGAGGTGCTACAAGAACTCCATGACTTCTGCTTAACGTGTTCCTCAAAACCTGAAGAGTTTGCTGATTTGAAGACGGCCATCCAATAGTTGATCGATGAAGGTGTCCTACAGATAGAGAAAATATTCCGAGAAGAAGAGATTGATGTCTTGGAAATCCCCTACTATCCGAGAAGCTTTTCGGTAAACCCTAGTATTCTGTTAAAAATTCAGGTTCCTGCTATCCACATAGTGATTCAAGCTCCTATTCCTCCGACAAGCAACGACTCGAAGGTAGTTCCATGGGAGTATAATGTGGTCTATATTCATGGAAAGAAGTATGAGTGTCCTCCGGTTGTTGACAAGAATGTTACCAACATTGCAGGAACCAGTAACATGACTCGCAGTGGTCGGATCTTTTCTCCTCCACCACCGCCTCCTAAGGAAACTAACAGTGAAGCTCTAGCTAAGGCCAGGGGAAAGCAAGTGATGGATAATCAAGCCGAACCTTCTGTAGGACAAGAAGCGGAGCAGTTTTTGAGAATTCTCAAGTGGAGTGATTACAAAGTAGTGGATCAACTCAACCAGACACCATCCAAGATTTCCATCTTGTCTCTCCTTTTGTGTTCAGAGGCCCACCGCAACGCCTTATTGAAGATCTTATGTTCCGCTCATGTTACCCAAGACATCTCTGTGGCCCAGTTTAAAGGAATCGTCACTAATATTGCTGTGGGAAATTGTTTGGGTTTTTGTGATGATGAACTCCTAGTTGAAGGCAGAGCCCACAATAAAGCGCTGCATGTTTCTATGAAGTGTTTGGACACTGTTTTATCTCGAGTTTTGGTGGACACAGGTTCTTCACTCAATGTGATGCCTAAGGCTACTTTATTTAAGCTGAATATGGACGGAGTAATGATGAGGCCCTCCACCCTAATGTTCGAGCGTTTGATGGTTCAAGGAGATCTGTGGATGGAGAAGTGGATTTTCCTGTCAAGATTGGTCCCCACACTTTCTATTTGTCATTATATGTTATGGACATCCGTCCATCCTATACTTGCCTTTTGGGTCGTCCATGGATTCATGTAGCAGGAGTTGTGACATCTACTTTTCATCAACGCCTGAAGTTCGTTGTAAATGACCAAGTCTTCATCGTTTGCGGGGAAGAATACATAGTGATTAATAATCTAACTACCTACCCATCCTGGCCTTTTAGGTGCAGTACGAAGACTATAACGGGGTAATCCGGAAGTAGTTGTCACGCGATATTGCACTCGGATAAGTTTTTCCTGCGAATATTACTGCATCCAACGGGCATCGTTTCATCTTGGTAGCGATTGATTACTTTACAAAGTGGGTTGAGGCAGATTCCTTCGCTACAGTAACCAAGAACGTCGTGGCACAGTTTATTCGACATAATCTGATCTATCGATATGCTGTACCAGAGAGGATCATTACGGATAATGGTATAAATCTCAACAATAAAATGATCACCGAGCTCTGCAAATAGTTCAAGATACAACATCACAACTCTTCTCCCTACCAGCCGAAGATGAATGGGGCCGTTGAAGCGACTAATAAGAACATCAAGAAGATTGTGTAGAAGATGACGGTGACATACAAAAACTGGCACGAGATGTTACTGTTTTCTCTTCATGGGTACCGTACCTCAGCGCGGACGTCAATAGGGGCAACACCCTATTCCTTGGTATATGGCATGGAGGCCGTCTTGCCCATTGAAGTTCAGATACCCTCTCTTCAGATTATGAAGGATGCAGGTTTGAGAGGGGATGATTGGATCCAGACCCGACTCGATCAACTGAACTTAATCGACGAAAAGAGACTTACTGCTATTTGTCATGGTTAGACGTATCAAAAACGGATGATCAAGGCATTTAATAAGAAAGTCAGACGACAAGAGTATCAAGTTGGGGATCTGGTGATCAAGCGCATCATCCTACCACAAGGTGATCCCAGGGGAAAATGGACCCCTACGTATGAAGGGCCATTTGTGGTTAAGAACATTTTCTCGGGAGGAGCTATGATTCTAACCACCATGGATGGTGACGACCTTTCTCACCCCGTCAATGCAGGCATAGTGAAAAAATACTACGCATAATCAAAGACCCGCTAGGTTGACTGGCCTAGGAAAAAATAAGGGCTTCCCGACGAACCAAAAGGGTTCGGGCAAAAATAAGGGATGAAAATGAAAAAACTATACACCCGGCAAGTCGAAAACCTGAAAAGGCGGCTTGGGAAAAAAAAGGTATCCCGGTGGACTGAAAACCTGAAAGGGCGGTCCAGGCAAAAGTTAGGGATTAAAGCGTAACACTATGTCTCATTGGATCACCTTGTAACCAGACTTCAGTATCGACTATCAAGCTCGGACGACACTAATCAATCTGATCTACCTTCAACCAAGTAGAAAAGTGATGAGATGCTCGAGGATATAAAGGTAATAGCAGAGTTGGAACCCAGTGGGATTGTTCACATAGCTGTTTTTTCACAAATTGTATAAATTCGATTTGTTCGGCGGCGTTCTCTTACTAGGACGTCAGTCTCTTGTACAAAAACGCCTATTTACAGGCCAAACTTCAAAGTCAATAAAATTCATTTTCACAAATAAATTTCAAATGGTTTTTCTTTTTTCTGTTTTGTTTTGCAAGAACGTCCAATGTTCATTTTTGATATATGCATTTGACAATAATTGATGTTCATAAATATTTACATACGAAACAAAAGACGATTACTCGTAGTATCAGGAACAGGGGCAAATAAGAATTGTCCAGACCTTACAGTTGCTTTGTCCACCAAGTACAGGGATAGATTTAGCTGAAGAATATGACTAAGGTACATTCAGTCCCCGCAGAGTAAGAAAAAGACAATAGTGTTAATTCTCCCCAGCTGAGGCTCGCAACCGCGAATGAGTCGGCAATATTCCCCCAAGTAGAGTTTATCTACCATCAGCACTGGAAAATTATCCTCAGTGGACTCTGGAATATTGTCCCCAGTATAGTCTAAAAGATTATTCCCAGTGAAGTCGCAACTGGAAAATCATCCCCAGCGGAGTTCATTCTTTTCACAAACAGAAACTCAATTCCCAACAGAGTTTCATTATCGCCAACAACGGTAGTTCATCCCCGGTTGAGGTTATTCTTCCAAATCAACAGATCCTCCGGCATAGTTTGTCCTCCCCACAGAGTCATTTCCTCATCAGTTTATTCCTCAGCGGAGTTATCCTCTCCCGCAGGTTTATTCTCACAATCATCTTCATTCACTATCCCCAGCGGAAACAAAGAATTCAACTCTTTTCTTCAGCAGCAATCCAGGATTTATTTTCCCCAGCTAAAAACATCACATTTCCATACATTATGACACGCATACGCATCATACAACACAATCTCATTTATTTTGAGAACATCATTTCCTGATACATATCATGCATTACATACAGCTAACCTTTACCTTTCAGGAAAGATACGATCAAATTCTCACAAAATTCAAGCTGTGAAGCCCGGGTACGACTGAATAATAGTTTAATCTCCAGTTGAATAATGGACGACCGAAGCTCCTAAAATTCAACTTTCCTCTTCAATAGAGATGATTCCTAAGTAGAATACAGACGATCGAAGTTCCTAAAATTCAACAGAGATGTTTCCTCAGTAGAATACGGACAACCGAAGTTCCTAAAATTCAACAGAGATGATTCCTCAGTAGAATACGGACGACCGAAGTTCCTAAAATTCAATAGAGATGATTCCTCAGTAGAATACGGACGACCGAAGTTCCTAAAATTCAACAGAGATGATTCCTCAGTAGAATACGGACGATCGAAGTTCCTAAAATTCAACAGAGATGATTCCTCAGTAGATACGGACGATGGAAGTTCCTAAAATTCAACAGAGATGTTTTCTCAGTAAAATACGAACGAACGAAGTTCCTAAAATTCAAACAGAGACGACTCACAAGCAGAATAACGGACGACCGAAGCTCGTAAAATTCTATTCCTCTCAACAAAGATCAGCCTTCCCTAGCGGAATCTTCCTCAACGACAAGTATACAAGCTCTCTCTAAGGAATCTCTTATGCGATCTACACTCCTTCAGATGGCATCTTTAAGCCCATCCCCTCGTCAGAAATTTCCAAATGAAATCTGTAAGCCCATTCCCGACATCACAAGACAATTACCATTTCATGCGAGTGCAAATTTCTGGGCACTCTAGTGTTCAATCATCTTCCACCTTCAGATCACGAAAGGAAGACAAGCCAATCTAAATCTTCATGTTTAAGAAAATTGAACAGGGGAAGCTTTTGTACCCCAAAATTTGCCGTCCCATATTTCTCAAAACATTTCAAGAAAGATCCCCAAGTTGCTCAAGGTAGTCCAAGGGTTGGCCAGACAAGCTCTCTCCTAAGGCAATCTACCTTAAATTAGGGTTTCATGTTGCATCAAGATACTTGAGTCCAAGGGATCCCAAATGCTCACCAATGTCTTAATATGTTATCAAGATCATCCATGTAAAGTTTCAAGCCTTGCAGAGGAAGTTTGCTCAGTCAATTGCTCAAAGGCCTGAAAATCGACTATGCTAGGGCAAAAGTCAACTGTGGCCCACATACAGTCAAACTTCAAGATTTTTAGTCAACATTCTCATTTTAAAGGATATTTCATCATTTGATCAAGGTTTGATCATGATTCATCAAGGATTACTCATAATTCATCAAGACTCAAAAGTTGCTAAATTAGGGTTTTGTAGGAAAAGTCAACTCAAATTTGACCAAGCATAACTTTCTCATACTTTATGAGAAATGACCCATCCAAATCTCATCTTGAATAGGATGCAATTATCCACAATCCATCTTCATCTCCCAAGTTTAAAATATGCACTCACAAGAAGTTATGAATTTGGACATTATAGGTCATTTTGGAAAGTCAACAAAAACACCTTTTTTGTCAAAGGTTCATACATGAGCATGGAATATCAAACTGAGAGGAGACTAAAAGGTTTGCTTAGAGGACATCTCAAGATTTCTAAAAAGTCCAAGAACACCTCCAAAGAGTCAAAATTGAGGAAGTTATGCATTGGTGAAGTTGACCTTTTTTGTAAAATTGCCAAAAGTCAACTATGCCTAAAACTTCAAATTTTGCCAAATGGGCCCAATCTTTTTCACTTGTTTTGAGTTGGCAACATAGTCCACGAGCTCTAGACCTTGCCACTTGTCATTATCACGTTTTTATTATTTATTTTGATTTTAATTTGATTTAAATCAATTTTAATCAAAATAAATCATGAGAAAATCCAAAATATTGAAAACTAAAGATTTTGTGCTTGTTTCAGGTTTTAATTACAGCTAGCATCAAATCAAACTCGTGCAAGGCATTAGGGTGGACAAAAAGATTGATTTTAGGCCAATTTTGGAATGATATTCAAGAGAATCAAATCACAATCAAATTCAATAATGGAAGAAGATTCAGTATAGTCTATCAACCCTAATCCATTCCTTGATACATATAGAAGGTGTGCAGACTCAAAACTAGGTTAGAAGGAGGCGCAGCATCAAGAACACAAACTTGAAAAATCAAGAAAAAGTGCAAACACGAATTCCCATTTAGAGGCAATTCCATGACCTTTGAACCATTCCAATCGTTTCCTGAGGTCATCAGCAAGCCAAAGCAATCAAAAGCAAGCGTTTCCAGCCCCTACATCTCACTGTAAGTCCATCACGACATCTCTTCTTTTTTGAATTCAAATTTCATGATATGGACATTGTTAGAACGAATTAACCACATATTCTTGATCCATGGAACATTTGCAAGCTTCCTGTATTGATTAATTGCATTTATATGGCTTGTAGTGGATTTCACCATTATTAGGGTTCCTTGCTTCAAATTGGGATTTTCGTGTACAGGAAAAATTGGGCCATAAAAGGGCCACCTGTATGTTTAGCAAGGCCAGACGAAGCCATCCATGGCCTTCATTTTTTTTATAATGCTTGTGTTAAGTTTTGAGATTTACAGGGGCAATAACTACAGACAAACATCTGTGGGTAAAAGTGTTTCACTTTTACCAATGGTGCAAGGTTGAAGACGCTTGCGTGTCACCTTTCCATTGGCCCATTCAAACTCTGGCGCGCATTTTTTTGTTATCCTCCACTAATTCTTGCTTTTGTATATTATTATTATTTATTTCATGTACAAAAATAACAAATAGCTCAGCTAGTTACCAAGCGTTGGATATTGCTTCAGGACCTGGGTTCGAATCCCAGGTCCTCTACTTTCTTCATGTACTTTTCTTTCAGGCAATCACATGTGTACATAAGTCCAAGGCCTATCATACTCCCTCAAGATCCGGTCTGCCAAGTGGCCAGATGGCCAAATCTAAGGGCCATCAAGGGGAGAGCACCATGGAGCCTAGTCAAGGCAATGCGCTGGATCCAAAAAAGTCAAACATGGACACCCTTGGGCTTGGGCCAGATTGCTTCTCACACCCTCCAATTACTTTTCAGGCCCATTCCCTCTTTCTATTTTTTTTATATTTTATTTTATTTCATTTAATTTATTTATTTTATTTACTAACCAATCAATTATTTTTCTTTTTATCAAAAAAATCATAAAAATATTTTTCACCAATTATATTTAGGTATTTTTTATCAATAAATTTATTAATTTAATTAGATTTAATTTTATATAAAACTTTAATTATTTTGTACATAACTTAAAATTAATTAGAAAATTAGGATTTTATTTCTAACTTAATTATATTTTTCTTTTTCTTAAAATAACCCAAAAAAAAACCAAAAATAGGTCATTTTAATTATTTTCATTAATTAATTTAATCACTAATTAATTTTGTCATTTAATTTAGGAAATCAAATTCTTTTCTTTAAAAAATATTAAAAACAACAAAAACATTTTCTCTTTTCATTAGGATAGAAGGGTCAAAACCCTAATTTCTTCCCGATCTTAATTTTTCTCGCGCGTTTTATTTTTATTATTTATCATATTGATGTAACTGCCTACAGTTTGTAATAGTTTAATTAGGACTTTATTTTCATTTACCGCTTTACTTTTCAAGGGTTTGTTTTTGGCTATGTAAATACCCGAAGCCTTGTAATAGCGTAGTTTAATTTCCGCATTTTAAATTCCGCAAATATTTAACTGTTAGATGTATGATATTAGGATGCATGACAAGAATGTATGTAAAACTTTAAAACAGTTAGATAACCCTAAAATGTGCAAAGATAAATAAATCTGAAACTGAATCACTTGCACATGCGCACTCCTAGGGTACACTCCCACTTGGTTGCCTTCGGTAAACGGTCATTGAGTATAGGATGCTTTAGTGGTCGTCCTTTTGTCTAAAGATCATAGTTGCCTCAAAAAGGTTGCCTCGGATATTGTTGCCTCGGATAATTGATCTAATACATTAGGGTTATTACTAAGATGTCCTAACATTTCTTTGGTGATCGTACGTCCCTTTCGAATTGACCCTCAAAACTCCAACGACGATGCTACCTACTCACTAATAGTGGGATATCATTGTCTAAAGGAAACAAGCGTAGAACGATTCTTTTTTAGAGTAGGTAGATTAGCTCTTAAGTACTTGCTCAACTCAAACAAAAATTTTCACACTTACACTCCTTTACAAACAAAGTTTTCAAAAACACTTCATTACACTCTTGAAGACAGAAGCACGAGTTAAATCGAAGTCAAAACAAAAGCTTTTCAAATCACGCAAACACAAAGAAAACAATTTTGAAAATGATGAGCAAGTACCTAAGAGCCCGTAGATAACTACGGATATAAAGGGTGCTAATACCTTTCCTTTCTATAATCTACCCCCCGTACTCAGAAATATCTCGAAAAAGGAATTTTTCGGTGCTTTTTTCCTTTCCTTGTTGGATAAAATAAAAGTCGGTGGTGACTCTTGCTTACCACGACATTTTGCGAACACAAATGCAAAACACAAACCAGCAATTCCTTAAAAAATGGAATCACGTCCTGGTTCTAGCCACCGTATCACATTGATGAACCCCAAGTGAACCTTGCTGTCGGAGTTGCCGAAACTGCGAAAATGTATCATGATCTCGAAGAGTGACTTAGAGCCATGGAGGGTATCAAGGCTTCCAAATTCAATACTACTGCAATGTGCCTTGTGCATGGGGTAGTTATTCCTCCCAAGTTCAAAGTCCCAGATTTTGACAAATACAAAGGCACTTCTTGCCCAGAGACTCATCTTCATTCCTATTGTCGCAAAATGGCTGCCTATGCTGAAAACAAACAGTTACTCATGCACTTCTTTCAAGATAGCTTGACTGGGGCACCGTTGGATTGGAATATGCAATTGGAAAGATCTCATGTCAGTACTAGGGGAGAACTTGCTGACGCTTTTTTGAAACATTACCATTACAATACTACCATGGCTCCTAGCCGTACTCAGCTCTAAGGGATGGTACAAAAACCTGAAGAGTCATTCAAAGAGTATGCTCTGAGGTGGCGTGAACTGGTTGCAAGGGTCCAACCTCCTCTCTTGGATCGTGAATTGATTGATCTATTTATGGGTACTCTACGAGGCCCTTATCTCCAACATATGCTCAGTAGCACTTCTACTTCTTTCTTTGATATGGTCATTATTGGTGAACGTGTTGAGACGTGCATTAAGGCTAGAACGATTCAAGGTGTTCCTAACAACGCTAACAACAATGCGGGCATTATTAGAAAATCGTTTTCTGGTTTTGTCAAGAAGAAAGAGGGTGAGACTAGTGCCATCACCATCAACCAAGGAAGAGCCCCCGCATTTCCTCAAGTCTGATTCCCTTATTTTCCTACACATGCTGCTGTTCCCAACCAATTTGTTCCTCAAGTATATGCTACTACAACTCCAGCACCCTGGATGGCCCAACAATGGACTTTCGCTCTGCAACCACATTATGTTCCACAACAACAATTTGCACCTCCTCCAACTTATCAACAACCGAATCAACAACCTCAAGGCCCGAGAGCTCCTCAAAGACAAAGAGCCCCTGAAAGAAGATTTGATCTCATTCTTATGTCCTATGCTCAGCTTCTCCCACAATTACTTGCTAGTCAATTGGTTCAATTGCGCGAACTCGGTCCACCGCCAAATCCTCTCCCTAGGGGGTATGATATTAATGCTCATTGCAAATTTCATTTTGGTGCCCCAGGCCATACAATTGAAAATTGTAGAGCATTCAAATGCAAAGTTCAAGACCTCATCAATGCAAAGGCAATCAACTTCAACCCTGTTGGTCAAAATATTCAAAATAATCCCATGCCTCCTCATCAAGGGGGAACGGTCAATGCTATGGAAGAAGTTAATGAACGGGTTTTAGTATCCAAGGTTGACGAAATTAAGATATCTTTAGAAACTGTCAGATAATATTTGTTGAAGCATGAGGTGCTACAAGAACTCCATGACTTCTGCTTAACGTGTTCCTCAAAACCTGAAGAGTTTGCTGATTTGAAGACGGCCATCCAATAGTTGATCGATGAAGGTGTCCTACAGATAGAGAAAATATTCCGAGAAGAAGAGATTGATGTCTTGGAAATCCCCTACTATCCGAGAAGCTTTTCGGTAAACCCTAGTATTCTGTTAAAAATTCAGGTTCCTGCTATCCACATAGTGATTCAAGCTCCTATTCCTCCGACAAGCAACGACTCGAAGGTAGTTCCATGGGAGTATAATGTGGTCTATATTCATGGAAAGAAGTATGAGTGTCCTCCGGTTGTTGACAAGAATGTTACCAACATTGTAGGAACCAGTAACATGACTCGCAGTGGTCGGATCTTTTCTCCTCCACCACCGCCTCCTAAGGAAACTAACAGTGAAGCTCTAGCTAAGGCCAGGGGAAAGCAAGTGATGGATAATCAAGCCGAACCTTCTGTAGGACAAGAAGCGGAGCAGTTTTTGAGAATTCTCAAGTGGAGTGATTACAAAGTAGTGGATCAACTCAACTAGACACCATCCAAGATTTCCATCTTGTCTCTCCTTTTGTGTTCAGAGGCCCACCGCAACGCCTTATTGAAGATCTTATGTTCCGCTCATGTTACCCAAGACATCTATGTGGCCCAGTTTGAAGGAATCGTCACTAATATTGCTGTGGGAAATTGTTTGGGTTTTTGTGATGATGAACTCCTAGTTGAAGGCAGAGCCCACAATAAAGCGCTGCATGTTTCTATGAAGTGTTTGGACACTGTTTTATCTCGAGTTTTGGTGGACACAGGTTCTTCACTCAATGTGATGCCTAAGGCTACTTTATTTAAGCTGAATATGGACGGAGTAATGATGAGGCCCTCCACTCTAAATGTTCGAGCGTTTGATGGTTCAAGGAGATCTGTGGATGGAGGAGTGGATTTTCCTGTCAAGATTGGTCCCCACACTTTCTATTTGTCATTATATGTTATGGACATCCGTCCATCCTATACTTGCCTTTTGGGTCGTCCATGGATTCATGTAGCAGGAGTTGTGACATCTACTTTTCATCAACGCCTGAAGTTCGTTGTAAATGACCAAGTCTTCATCGTTTGCGGGGAAGAATACATAGTGATTAATAATCTAACTACCTACCATTATGTGGAAGTGGAAGGCGAGGTGCAGGAGTTGCCCTTTCAAGCTCTGGAGATTGTTACTGTTGACAAATCCCCCATCATGGAATGTAAGAAGTCTGAGATACCCATGGCCTCTTTGAAGGATGCCAAAGCCCTCATAGAAGCTAGACCTCCCCATGACATTTGGGGAAATTGATTTAAGTGCTAGAGAAGAAAGATCGTTTCGGTCTCGGGTATCAGCCATCATCCTCCGTGCAGGCTGGTTGGGTTCCTCTCAAAGGACAACAGGTTCCCCCAATTTCTGAAGTGTTCGTCAGTGCTGGTGTAGGCAAAGAAGGACAAGTACTCTCCACAGATGTTGAAGGTGACGATGAAGATGTTTCAAGATTTATCTATCAAGTGGCGCTGGACCAGAAGCTCAGCAATTGGACTGCCGTGGACATCCCTGAAGTTGTTTTCCTTGATGTGTAATTTTTTGTTTCCATTTAAGTCGTATGTCCTGCCCAAGGAATACTGACAGCTTGTAGAAGGGGCCCCTTTATGTTTCAATCTCTGTTTAACATTGAATGAAAAATTGCACTTTCGCATACAATTTTCTTCCCTGTCTTTTCTTTTACTTTTAGTTTTTCAAAATAAAAATGGCAATACTTTTCTTTTCATATTCTAAATATTCTTTTGCACTTTCTAAAAATAAAACATAAAATCATCGATCATGCAGATCCGTCTCGGACTCCATTGGAAATGATAATGCTATGACTCCTTATATCCTTGAGAATTCAGTTGATCATGCTAACGAAGATAGTGAGGAAGATTGTGAAGTCCCTGAAGAACTAGCCAGACTCTTGAGACAGGAAGAGAAGGTCATCCAACTGTATCAAGAAGAAACAGAAGTCGTCAATCTCGCTATTGAAGAGGTAAAGAGAGAAGTTATAATAGGGGCCGCCTTGCAAAGCAAAGAAAAGTAGGGGTTAATTGAGTTGCTTCAAGAGTATGTTGACATCTTCGCCTGGTCGTATGAAGACATGCCCGACTTAGACACTGATATAGTAATGCATAGATTGCCACTCAAGCTAGAATGTCCTCCTGTAAAGCAAAAGCCAAGAAGGACCAGACCCGACATGGCTTTGAAGATCAAAGAAGAGGTTCAGAAACAGCTCGAAGTAGGTTTCCTATCTGTGATAAATTACCCGCCTTGGATTGCTACATTGTGCCCATACCTAAGAAGGATGGTAAGGTACGCATGTGTGTCGACTACCGAGACTTGAATAGATCAAGCCCGAAGGATGATTTCCTGTTGCCTCATATTGATGTATTGGTTGATAACACTGCTCAGTCTTTGGTGTTTTCCTTTATGGATGGATCCTCTGGCTACAATCAGATAAAGATGGCTCTGGAAGACATGGATAAAATAGCTTTCACAACTCCTTGGGGTATCTTTTGTTATAGAGTCGTGCCTTTTGGTCTTAAAAACGCTGGTGCGACATATCAGCGAGCTATGGTGACTCTCTTCCACGACATGATTCATAAAGAGGTCGGGGTGTATGTGGACGACATGATCGCGAAGTCACAGACTGAGGAAGAACATTTGGTCCATTTACAGAAGTTGTTTGATCGTTTATGAAAGTTCAAGTTAAGGCTTAATCCCAACAAATGCACCTTTGGGGTTCGATCGGGCAAGTTACTTGGTTTCATCGTGAGCCAATGAGGAATTGAAGTAGATCCAAACAAAGTAAAAGCAATAAAGGATATGTCGGCGCCGAAAAATGAAAAGGAAGTACGAGGTTTCCTTGGAAGGTTGAATTACATAGCCAGGTTCATTTCCTATCTTACTGCTACCTGTGAACCCATCTTTAAATTGTTACGTAAGAATTAGGATGTCCATTGGGATGAGAGTTGTCAAGAAGCTTTCGAGAAGATTAAACAATATCTTCAAGAACCACCAATACTCATACCACCAGTTCCCGAGAGACCTCTCATTATGTATTTGACTGTGCTTGAAGGATCTATGGGTTGTGTGCTCGGACAATATGATGATACTGGACGAAAAGAACACGCCATTTATTACCTGAGCAAGAAGTTTACTGATTGTGAATCAAGGTATTCCTTACTTGAGAAGACTTGTTGTGCTCTTACGCGAGCAGCTCGACGTTTGAGGCAGTATATGTTGACACATTCTACACTTATGATATCTAAGATGAATCCGATAAAGTACATTTTCGAAAAACTAGCACTTACAGGCAGATTGGCTTGGTGGCAAATGCTTTTTTCTGAGTATGACATCCAATACGTCACACAAAATGCTATCAAAGGTAGCATTCTTACTGATCATCTCTCCCACCAGCCATTGGAAGAATATCAGCCCATGAAGTTCTATTTTCCAGATGAGGATATTATGAAATTTGATGATAATGAAGGACCTGAACCAGGGGAGCGATGGACTCTCACGTTCGATGGTGTGTCAAATGCTATGGGTCACAGCATTGGGGCAGTTCTGACCTGTCCACACAACACTCACATACCTTTCACTGCCATATTATGTTTTGATTGCACGAATAATGTCGCTGAATACGAAGCTTGTGTGATGGGCCTTGAAGCAACCATGATTTGAAGATCAAGATTCTTGAAGTTTATGGGGACCCTGCCTTAGTGATACATTAATTACAGGGTGATTGGGATACACGGCACCCTAATTTAGTTTCATACCAAGATTACATATTAGAGTTGTTGCCCGCTTTCGATGAGGTCACCTTTGAGCACATTCTTAGAGAAGCAAATCAACTAGCAGACGCTCTGGCCACTTTAGTAGCAATGTTTAAAGTCAGTTACCCGAATCATGCACCCAATATAAGGATCTGTTGTTACATGGAGCCAACACACATTTTCCCTGCTCATTGTCTCACAACTGAAGATGTATCAGATGAAAGGTCGTGGTACTTCGACATCAAAAGATATCTTGAGAAGCAAGAGTACCCCGAAGGTGCTACAATTTGTGATAAGCGGACTCTTAGAAGGTTGGCGTCTAAGTTTTTACTGTCAAGAGACGTTCTGTACAAGAGAAACTTTGATTCGGTTATGCTCAGATGCGTGGATAGACACAAAGTGGAATCCATTATACGATAAATACACGAGGGCTCTTTTGGGACTCATGCCAGTGGGCATTCCATGGCCAAGAAAATCCTACGAGCAGGTTATTTCTGGATGACGATGGAAAGCGACTGTTGTGTATATGCCAAAATGTGCCACAAATGTCAGGTTTACGCAAATAGGATACATGTTCCTCCCACTCCTTTGAATGTGATGACTTCACCATGGCCCTTTGCGATGTGGGGCATCGATATGATTGGGCGAATCGAGCCGAGCGCTTCAAACAGACACAGGTTTATCCTCATTGCTATTGACTACTTCACCAAGTGGGTAGAGGCGGCTTCGTACAAGAATGTGACCAAGCAAGTTGTCACTCGTTTCATCAAAAGAGAGATCATCTGTCGTTATGGAACTCCTAACAAGATCATCACTGATAACGGGTCAAATCTCAAAAACAAGATGATGGAGGAAATGTGCGAAGAATTCAAGATCAAGCACCATAATTCATCACCTTATCGGTCGAAGATGAATGGGGCAGTTGAAGCCGCTAACAATAACATAAAGAAGATCGTCCAGAAAATGGTGAGAACATACAAAGATTGGCATGAGATGTTGCCTTTTTCCCTGTATGGCTATCGAACTTCGGTGCATACTTCCACTAGGGCGACTCTGTTTTCACTAGTCTATGGTACGGACGCGGTACTCCCGGTCGAAGTGGAGATTCCTTCCTTAAGGTTTCTGATGGATACTAAGCTTGATGAAGTTGAATGGATTCAAACGAGACTCGACCAACTCAATCTCATCGAAGAAAAGCGCCTGGAAGCCATTTGTCACGGTCAGTTATACCAACATCGTCTCAAGAGAGCATTTATCAAGAAGATTCGACCTCGAGAGTTCCACGCAGGTGACCTTGTCTTAAGGAAGATTCTCCCAATCCACACTGATCCAAGAGGCAAGTGGACTCCCAACTATGAGGGACCGTACATCGTGAAGAAAGCTTTCTCAGGAGGTGCTCTAATCCTGACAAACATGGATGGGGAAGACGTTCTGTTCCAGTCAATTCAGACTCAGTCAAAAAATACTACGCATAAAAGGACCCGCTAAGTCAAAAACCCGAAAGGGCGGCTTAGGCAAAAGTTAGGGCTAAAAAAGAACAAAAAAGGAATAACCCGCTAAGTTGAAAACCCGAAAGGGTGGTTTAGGCAAAAATGGGTGTCCCAGTGGATTGAAAACCCGAAAGGGTGATTCAGGCAAAAGTTAGGGACAAAACAAAAGCGAGAGACTGCAGTCTGAAGACTCTTCACGTACACCCTCCTAATGCGGGATGAATCAATCTAGCTATTATCCTTTGGAAGCATGACACTATGACGACCCAGGATACATGAACTATAGCAATATCAGTTTTAATGGAAGTTTGAGATTTTCTTACTGCCATTTTACTCGCTGTACTTCTTTTCTTCTCCACAACTTCCTCATTTAGGAGTTGTTACTACGTATGAACGCCCATTCACGGGCCAAACTCATTAATAAAAATTTTCCCTTCCATTAAAAAATCTTTTTTATGTTCTTTTACTTTATTTTTCGTATGCGAATCGTGATTTAAATTCTTTGTTAAGCATTGCATTGAAAACAATAAGTCAATAATAATCACGAGCTAAGATGTGAAACACTATATTACATGGATATGAAGGCATCCCAAGGGAATGCCACGGTGTTCAAACGTTTGTTCTTAATGTGTAGGTAGCAAGTTACAACGGTCGCTTTGACCAAGATTTCATCCTCGTCACCTCCTTACAATCAACCGAGCGCCTGATTCTCCCACACGGAGAGACTTGGGGCATTGGTTGGGATCCACGTCTCTTTTCGGTTATTCACAAAAAGTCCAACACATGAAGGAAATCAGATCAAGTCATTCCTCCTCAGCAAGATTTAATCCCCCAATGAACTTGACAAGGCTAACCCTTTTCTCACAAATTTCAAGCACCAGTCCATATTGGTACCTCATGATGACGAGCAACAGATCCCAATGAGTTTTTGGCACTTTACATACAATAATCATCACGACATATTGCAATGCATCCTCAAACGCATAGCATATTCATGGATCATCATGTCACACTTCAAATGCATATGAAGCATGAGCCAGATCAATCCCAAATCAACAAAACATCCTCACAAAGAATATCATCCTCATAATTCCCCGTTAACATTTGTCATTACGCTACCAACTAAAATAAACTAGGGTGTTAGTACGTTATGCTCCCCAACTCTCAATACTCACGTTATCATTTCCTAAGGTTGTAGGTCGTCCGTAGATCTTACCTTCATATTTTTAGGGTCGTAGATCGTCCGTAGATCTTACCATCGCGTTATATTTTTAGGGTCGTAGATCTTACCTTCGCATTTTAGGGTCGTAGATCGTCCTTAGATCTTACCTTCGTATTTTTAGGGTCGTAGATCGTCCGTAGATCTTACCATCACGTTATATTTTTAGGGTCGTAGATCATTCGTAGATCTTACCTTCATATTTTTAGGGTCATAGATCGTCCGTAGATCTTACCATCGCATTTTTAGGGTCGTAGATCATCCGTAGATATTACCATCGCGTTATATTTTTAGGGTCGTAGATCGTCCGTAGATTTTACCTTCATATTTTTAGGGTCGTAGATCATCCGTAGATCTTACCATCGCGTTATATTTTTATGGTCGTAGATCGTCCGTAGATCTTACCTTCGCATTTTAGGGTCATAGATCGTCCGTAGATCTTACCTTCATATTTTTAGGGTCGTAGATCGTCCGTAGATCTTACCATCGTGTTATATTTTTAGGGTCATAGATCTTCCATAGATCTTACCTTCGCATTTTAGGGTCGTAGATCGTCCGTAGATCTTACCTTCGCATTTTAGGGTCGTAGATCTTACCATCGCGTTATATTTTTAGGGTCGTAGATCGTCCGTAGATCTTACCATCGCGTTATATTTTTAGGGTCGTAGATCGTCCGTAGATCTTACCATCGCATTATATTTTTAGGGTCGTAGATCGTCCGTAGATCTTACCATCACGTTATATTTTTAGGGTCGTAAATCGTCCGTAGATCTTACCATCACATTATATTTTTAGGGTCGTAGGTCGTCCGTAGATCTTACCATCGCGTTATATTTTTAGGGTCGTAGATCGTCCGTAGATCTTACCATCGCATTATATTTTTAGGGTCGTAGATCATCCGTAGATCTTACCATCGCGTTATATTTTTAGGGTCGTAGATTGTCCGTAGATCTTACCATCGCGTTATATTTTTAGGGTCGTAGATCGTCCGTAGATCTTACCTTCGCATTTTAGGGTCGTTGATCGTCTGTAGATCTTACCATCGCGTTATATTTTCGGGGTCGTAGATCGCCCGTAGATCTTACCTTCGCTTTACCCTCTCCTCATCTTGTTTTTAGGGTCGTAGATCGTCCGTAAATTTTACCTTCACTTTATCTCTCTTGGGGTTGTGGGTCGTTCGTAGGTCTTACCCCCACGTTATCTTTTAGGGTCGTAAGTCTTCCGCGGGCTTTACCCTTGTGTTATCTTTAAGTTTCTTATGAATCCTACATTCAGTCACCGCGACATTGTCGACCATATCCTTTCAATCACTTTAACGCCCACTCTCTCAAGAACCTTGTATTGGCACCGTTATCCTAATACGAGACACCATTGTTCAACCATGTTTATCCATCATGACCAATCCACCAGGAGACCAGTTTGTCCTTCCCCAGCAGACATTCACACCAATAAATGACACCCACACCATATCTCCAGGGCAAATTTTGGGTCCTGGTATTTAATCATCTTCCACCTTGAAATTTCGAAAGGCTGACGCCAATCTCACATGCAGGTTTAAGACGATTAAATAGGGGCAATTGTCGTACCCCAAATTTGTCCTATCTTTTTACTTTTGTCTGGCTTTGAACTTTGTATCCCATTTGCACCATTTTTTACTCAATCATTTGCATATCCCGCATCTCATGGAATCAGGCACTTTGGTTTGAGGTATTAGGGTTGCGCCCTCTTTATGTCTAATTTTGTTTTGAAGTTCTCTTATCAGGTGAAAAGGAAATTCTTCTGGTTCTCGATTAGTGGATCATGGAATGAATTTTGTCATCACATTTCAAGGTTGATTCTTGCTCGAATTTATCAAAGCCTAGATTAGGGTTTATTTCCCTATTTGTTGGCCAAGATGCTAGGGTTTTTGGATCCCTATTTTCTGTAGAGATGTTTCTTTCACCTGCCTCAAAGATGGCTCAGAGTTCAGGGAGTTCCTCTCCTCTCATTTCAAGCTTTCTTCTTAAAAGTCTCCAAGTCACTGATTTTAGGGTTTTAAGTATAAGTTAACAACTATGGAGTTAGGGCACAAGAAATAAGCTTGGGGTTCATGACCGTCAAGACATGTTTTTGTTGCTTAAGTTATAAGTTACTTGTCATGTGAGTCTCAAAGTTAAAGTTCTGTTTAAGAGTGCAAGTTTGGTTCAGGCGTGATATGAAGATAAGGTTTGAGTGACCATTGTTTTGGGTTCAAATTAACCAAAGGGAATTAAATTCTTAAGCATTTACTTTGTGCAAGAGTTTGATTGGAGTCTGGAAGATAAGGCGCATGATTGGTGGAAATACACGTTACAACAATTGTTCGTGATTTCTTGAAGTTTAAGTGACAAGGTCAAAGTGTGCATTTAAATTATTCAAGGGAGAATTTCAAAATTCAAACAAGATTCAAGAATTATTCAATTTCCACACAACAAGGTTCATCATTGATAAAATTCATTTAGGTTTGTGCATTACATTTTGGGAGAAGTTACAAAGCATGTTATGAATGAGAAATCACAAGTTATAATCTTTGTTTACAAAGCAAAAAGAAATTAAATGTTTCTTCTTCAATTTTTGTTGCTTCCTCTTCAAGAAAATCGTCCATGTTCTTTGCTAGCCCCGGGCTTTTCATCTTACAACCCCGCTTGCCATCCAATACTCGTGCTCATGAAACAAAGAAAAGTAAAAATTAGCAAGCAATTAACATATGAAAATTTCCAAACAATTATTTGTTAAGAGAAAATGCTCATCATGAGGGTTTGCATTCGGAATCAGTTAAAGAGGGATTTATTTGTTAATCATGGTTTATTTTCTCCCAAATTTCAAATCACAAAAAAGCTTGTTCTTTTGGTTCACAAAAAGGGAGAAAAGGAAAATTGCCAATAAGCCAACAAGCAAAACTGCATCACAAAAAAAGAAAATACTAGCGCATTGACAAAGCTGCAAGGCAAAACAGCCAAAGCCAAATGAACCCAAAAGGAAAAACAGCAAGTAGCAGCAGGACAAAAAATAGGCAGCAGCCCAAAACAGACATACATCATCAACATAGTAGCCAAATGAAGCAGCAAAATCAGCAAATATATAATAGCAGTTCATAGAAACACAACAGGTTAACAAGCAGGCCCAATACCCTATGCATCATCATGTCCCAAAGATACAAACCCTTCAGAAATATTAGAGAAAAAAAGCAGATGTGCCTTACATCATGGAAGATGAAAGACGAAAAGATAAAACCTGCATCATGCAAAAACCAAAACAGTCCACAACACACCAAAAACCTGTTGCATACCCTGCAAAACAGTCTGCATAATTCTGTCCAGCCTGCATATAAACACCAAAATAACACAGGCCAAATTTGCACCAAAATGGGCATACCCAAAACCTGCATCCTAAAGGTCACAAGGTCAGCAAACTAGTTATTTTTTGAATCATATAATCCTTCCCTCCAATTCCTATCCTCATTTCACTATAAAAGCCATTGTTTCATTGGAGGGGCAGGGAGACTGTTGTGAAAGAAAGATAACCAGCAAAAAAAACACACAAAAATCATCTAGCCAGAAAACCAACAAAGGGAACACAACCAACATAACAAAAAAAAGAGATTTCTCTCTCGTAAAAACACATAAAAACCTCTTCCTGATATTCTTCTCAAAGTGGCCTGCAAATCAACCTCTTTCAATCTGTGTTATACCTAAAAAAGGGGGGGGGACCATACAGAAATATCAACAAAAGAGAATTACAAAAAACTTCAACAACGACAATGCAAAACAGAAGCATCCACATCAAATGGATGAACTAACAAATTTCTAGCAAAGAGGAGAGCAGAAGAACTTAAATACTACCTGAAATAGTTTCGGAGAAAGTCTCCTCGTCAAGTGCTCAATGACAACAGTATCACCACCTAAACACAAATTCAAAGAAAAATTAAGGTAGAAGATGATATCATACGCAAAGAAAAGTCAGAAGCGCTTACTTGGATATTAAGTCTTCATCTCTGGGTTTCTGTCTACATTATCTTCATCTCCTTCGCGACCTAAACCGAGGCTGTGATACAGTGGGAGAACTGACTTGAGGTTTTGCGTTTGTGTTCGTAAATGTTGCGGTTTAGCAAGAGTCGCCACCGACTTTTCTTTTATCCAAAAAGGAAAGGTGAAAAAGCACAGGAAAGACCTTTAGAGATGTTTTCTTGAGTTCGGGGGGTAGATTATGAAAAGGGAAGGTATTAGCACCCTTTTCATCCATGGTTTTCCATGGGCTCTTAGTTATTTGATAGATCACTTGCTTTTGTTTGAATGTGTGCTTGTGTGTGGTTTTTGAAAGTATTTTGAAAATGGAACTTCGTAATGGTTCTCGTTTCTATAAGAACGCCTACAAAGTGTTTGTTTTGAAAACAGTTCAAAGATGAGAGTGTGGGTGTAAATGTCTTTGTTGTGAGCAAGCAATTAACTGAGAGTGAACCTACCTACTCAAAAGGTCTTAGATGTGATTTTCCTCCTCCTTTAGATGTTTCTATCTTACCATTGATTTGGTAAGAAGCCCCATCATTGGATGTGAAGGGATGGGCGTTGGGACGTTTGTATAATCATAGAAAGCAACTTATGAGTCATTTTAGCAATGTCGTTTAGGGACTAGATCGTTTTACCGAAGGCAACATCGAGGGTCATCGAGGGACTACGATCTCTTATCGAAGGGTCTTTTGCTAAAACGCCCATGTTCGAGGGACATGACTATTTTCCGATAGGCAACAAGTGGAATTACCCTAAGGGTGTTAGTGTGCAAGTGTGTTAGTTTGCATGCATTTTGTCTTGTATTTGAAAGGTTATCTATTTGCTGATTTTATCTTGCCATACATCCTAATTACTAGCAATATATGAAAGCAAGTAAACATGCGGAAGATAAATCCTAAGCTATTACATCACTTTAGGGGGATGGGGGTACAAATTTACAATGGGGATGAAGTGGAGACTGAAATAGTACAACCATATCAAATAATGAAAAAACAATGTAAAAATAGTGTAAAATAAAAGGAAAACTGCATTTTGAACTGCTATGTGTCGACCCATGCTGCTATGCATCGACACATAGCTTTTCCCTGTCCCTGCAAAACAAAATAACTCAGTATGTGTCGACACATAAGGGGATGCGTCGACTCATGCACCCTTTTTGTGTCGATGCGAAACGCTTATGTATCGACTCATAGGCTTTTCCCTGTTCCTGTAAAATGAAAATGACTCAATATGATTCGACACATAATGGGATGTTTCGACTCATGCACCCTTCTTGTGTCGATGCGAAGCGCGTATGTGTCGATACATAGTCTTTTCCCACTTCTGTTTTGTAACATGAAATCAATATGAGTCGATGCATGGGGGTTATGTGTCGATTCATACCCTGTTTTTTCACTAGGACGACTCGACACATGAGGATATGTGTCGATACATGTTTCATTTTCTTGCCTTAAACATTATTTCATTGACTGCACAGGTTAGTTCATGGCATATGATGGATAAACATGAACAACAAACGACCTGATAAGCCTAAACAAAGTGCAGATGACTAGTTCAAAAAGATATTAAAGTACTACATCTTGTTTTCAAAGAACAACAGTTTGTTAATGATGTAATGACAAGGTATCTAGTCAAGAGGACTTACCTTCGGGCTGCACTGGTTGTTTTAGATCTGAATGGTTTTCCAAAGGATGTGATAACCTTGTGAGTCTTCAGGAAGCTGCTCTGGACGGCTAGAACTGAGTTGGGCTGTACTGTAATATTTTTGGTGTTTTGAAGATGGAGATGGATAGCAACACAACAGCTATTTCTATGTTTGGACATACTTTGTATGGAGTGTTTGGCTTAGGGAGAGTTTGTATGGTGGAGTAAGAGGTTGGGATTCTCTTTTGAACAAGAACATATTTGATTTTGAAAAATTAGTCAAGGTTCACAAGAATAATGTTTTTCTGCTCAATGAGACTCTCTATTCTCTCTCTCTATCCTCTTTTCCCTCAGTCCAACCCTTTGTCTTATGAGAGAACCTTCATTTTGTAGACCCCTTGACTGTGGTTTAGGGGGGAAAACAAATAATTCATTTTGAATTGTTTTTGCATGCTGTTTTGATGCTTTCTGCACACAAATTTCCTTTGCCATTTTGGTGCAAGTTTGGGGATGTCATGGTGCAGGCTTGGGCAGAGTGCATAGAGCAGTTTTTGACTGGTTTTGTGGACATATTTTGGATTATATAGGATAGCAATGCAGGTTTTGTGGCAATGTGATATATCCTATTTTCTTCAATTTTGGACAGCATAGTTGTAGCATGTCACAAATTTAGTCTTGTGCACATTATATCAAAGGCAAAAATATTGTGACAAGGTTTTAATCAAGACATAGTTTTTAGAATATGTAATTTAGCAAAAATCTCACTTTGTATTAACTTGAATTACCTGCATCATCTTGAATTATTTGGAGTTGTAGTAAAATGCCATGAAGCAAATGAATTTAACCAAGTATAGAAAATACTTAGAAAAATCTCGAAGTCTTGCAAAGTTGGATTTTTGATTCTCTTGACTTCTTAATGATCAAGCTTGATATTTTTGAATGTCTTAATGAAATTTGATCTTTGGGTTGTAATGTTGACCAAAAAAGTCAAAGTTTGACTTTCCAGTATGCAATTGACCATTTTTCCCTTGTGCCAATTTCAAGCCTAAATTGATGTATCAGTGCTACAAACTTGCCGTCTTAGAATATCTTGTGAGCAAATACTTGAAAAATGAGAGGGCAAATTTTGGGGTATAACAGCTGCCCCTGTTCAATCTTCTTAAACCTGATGAGTTAGATTGGCGAGTTATGTCATTCGTGACTCAAAGGTGGAAGATGATTGGACACTAGAGTGCCCAGAAATTTGCACTCGGCGATGCGATGATAGGAGGAATTGGCTTAGAGATGCCATTTGGAGAGGTGATAGAATCTTGTTGGAGATGGGCTTGTAGATGCCATCCAAGAATGCTTGTTGAATTGTAATTTGTAAGTTGAGTATCAGAATTGCGTCCAGGTCTGGAGTGTATCTGAAAGCTGTCTTTGAATGAGTATCAGGATGGCATCCGTAATTGGTGCGTATCTAAACTCTATCTAAAAGCTGAATCTGAATGAGTATCAGGATGGCATCCGTATCCGGTGCGTATCTGAACTGTATCAAAAGTTGAATCTGAATGAGTATCAGGATGGCATCCATATCTGGTGCGTATCTGAATTGTATCAAAAGGTGAATCTGAATGAGTATCTGGATGGCATCCGTATCTCGTGCATATCTGAACTGTATCAAAAGGTGAATCTAAATGAGTATCAGGATGGCATCCGTATTCGGTGCGTATCTAAACTGTATCAAAAGGTGAATCTGAATGAGTATCAGGATGGCATCCGTATCTGGAGCGTATTTGGACTGTATCAAAAGGTGAATCCGAATGAGTATCAGGATGGCATCTGTATCTGGTGCGTATCTGAACTGTATCTGAAAGCTGTCTTTGAATGAGTATCAGGATGGCATCCGTATCTGGTGCGTATCTAAACTGTATCAAAAGGTGAATCTGAATGAGTATCAGGATGGCATCCATATTCGGTGCGTATCTGAACTGTATCAGAAGGTGAGTCTGAATGAGTATCAGGATGGAATATGTATCTGGTGCGTATCTGAACTGTATCAAAAGGTGAATCTGAATGAGTATCAGGATGGCATCTATATCCGGTGCGTATCTGAATTGTATCAAAAGGTGAATCTGAATGAGTATCAGGATGGCATCCATATCCGGAGCGTATCTAAACTATATCAAAAGGTGAATCTGAATGAGTATCAGGATGGCATTTGTATCTGGTGCGTATTTGAACTGTATCTGAAAGATGTCTTTGAATGAGTATCAGGATGGCATCCGTATCTGGAGTGTATTTGGACTGTATCAGGAGGTTGAATTGTTTGAGTTGGTCGAGTAGATATTTATCCTGTCTAGTTTCAGGTATTAATCTCTGACCTGAGAAAGAAAGATAGTTTTCCTGGCTTGCTACAGGTATTAATCTTCAATCTCTTTATGTAGATAGTTTTCCTGGCTTGTTACAGGTATTAATCTACAATCAGTCGTCCATAAATAGTTTTCCTAGCTTGCTACAGGTATTAATCTACAATCAGTCGTCCATAGATAGTTTTCCTGGCTTTCTACAAGTATTAATATGGAACTTGAAAAGGGTTGATGGTAACCATATGTTGATTGATCTTTCCTGAAAAAAAGGTAGAACGTTAGTTGTATGCAATGTCATGATGTATGAAATGTGTGATGTCATGATGTTCTCAAAATAAATGAGATGGTGTCGTATGCACTTATCATGTATGAGAATAGGATGTATGAAATGTGAAATGTTTAATGAATGTATTTTTGTCTGGGAAAATAAATCCTTGACAAATGTTAGGGAGTCGTTAAATCCTGGATTGCTGTTGAAAAGTATGTGTGTCTTCAAACCTTTCTTAGAATGTTTCCACCGGGGATTCCTGTTTTGTTGTTTGAGGAGAACTCCGCTGGGAAATATTGGAAACTCTGTGGGGAGTATGTTTATTCCTGCTTGGGAAAAAGTTTAGGAGTCTAATTCGTCCGTTGCTCTACTGGGGAATCGAAGTTGAACTGATATCTGGTCGAGTCTAGGTTTCACAGTAACTTGATGAGGATTGTAGAGTAGTCTACTGGGGAAGAGGGGTTGTGGTCCTCTGATTTGTAGTAGTCGGAGAGGCAAACTCAAGCTGGAGAATCCTGTTGTTTGTTGGGGAAATAAACCTTGTTGCTCAGTCTATTGGAGAAGCGGCGACTTTACTGGAGAAAAATCCTCGAGGATTCTTGAGGTTGCCTCAGCTGGGCAAAGGTGTTCAGAGATTAAACTCTGGATAGGCAGTCATCCTATGATAAGGACTTTGGAGAGATTCGTCATTTCCCCTAGTAGCAAATGTTCGTGGCATTGCCAAAAATGTTTGATTGTACGTAACTCTTTGCTGAGATTTAACGTTTAATACCCCAAGTGACGGAGATGGAGACTTGCCCCTGGTTACTCTGCAACTCTTGAGAGGTTTCCTGGAATCTTGACTGGACTGCCCCAGGTGTGTTGGATAGTGACATGTCATGTCCCCTTGTTGATAGGAGATTCGTCAATGGAAGTGTCGTCCTTCTTGAATTGATTTTGTTCACTGAGATAGATTTCGTTCACTGGACATTCATTGTGTGAATTTCTCTGCTGTCAAACAATTAGCCATATGCAAGCAGTGATATTCAAGTAATGCAAAGTTTATGCTTGTCTTGAAGTTTTGAAAAATGCGTTTTTAGCAAGTAAAGAAGTTTTGTAGGAAAAATTTAACTCAGGATTTTGAGTAAAGCCTTACAGGAGTCAGGATACCTTTTTGTAACAGTATGCTTTCGAACTAACCCATGCTTCCATTAGGACTTTTGAAGGGTTGTAACATGGCTTGGTTCACGGTTTAACAAACAAAGGATAAAAGCTCAAAGTGTATTTGTACCACCCGCTCTTCGTGATTTTCTTCAGTCCTAAACTCAGTTAATTGTGCGTTTGAACTCCAATTGAGTCTGGAATGACATTTTAGTGATGGTTCAGACAAGTTAGGTTTGTCGGAAGGCATACATTTTTGCCATATTTTTTCATGTTGTCGAGGATTTGAAGTGACCTCTTTTTACTTGATTTGTTATCCCTAATTTTTGCCTGACTGTTCTTGTTTTGAGATTACAGTCAGCGGGATGCCCCGGTTTTTTCATTTTTTTTTAAGTCTCCTTCGTAGTTTTTGACTTAGTGGGCCTTTCTTTTTTAGAGATAATGACTACCTATGTGATAGGGAACCATCACCCTCTTTTCATTCTAGAGGAATGTTTCTTGACGTCATTCGTTGTATTACGAGATAAGAGTTTGCGGCTTAATGCGCGTTTGAATTAACTGAGAGACTACCCTGCCCCAGGTTTTGTTTAAAGGTTTTAATTTTGTGAAAAATAAAAACTTCTACTTCTTTGGCCATAAGGGGTTGACTATGGATTATCTTCCTTATAACTCCAGTGTTTAGGATTCAAAAGAACGCCTGTACATCGTCAGCAAGGTCTGTCCAAAAGCATACTGTATGAGATTATGGCATTGTTTTCGTCATCCTCCCTCTAAAGGCTTGTAACTTTTAGCAAGAGTTAAATGTCATAAAGAGAGTAAAAAGCACAGTTTAAATGTAATGAAAATGAGTGGATCAAATGAAGACAAACATATGCAATGCATTAATGAAACAAAGTTTGACATTAATAGATAATTGTTTGAATAACAAAAAAGATTACAACTTGAAAATTCAAATAAACAAAAGCTTCTTTGTCTGAACTTGTCACTTTAGATGGTGAGCCTTTGAAGGATGACAGAAGAACTCAGTCTAACCATCTTGTGTAAACTCCAACATTCCTTCGTCGATCAGGTTTTGAATCTTATACTTCAACGCCTAACAATCATTTGTATCATGCCCAGGGCTATCAGAATGATAAGCACACCTTGCCTCCGGAATGTAGTTAGGAGAGGAAGTCTTTGGGCTCGGATGAGGGTTTATCACCGTAATCAGATTCATCCTCAACATGTGTTGTAATACTTGTGACAATGGCATGTTGATTTGGGTGAAGTGCCTTTGGCAAAAGAATTCAGTCTGGCCATCTTGTGTGAACTCCAGCGTTCCTTCTTCGATCAGGTCTTGAATTTTATTTCTTAATGTCCAACAGCTATTGGTGTCATGTCCAGGACTGGTTGAGTGGTACGCACATCTTGCATTTGGATTGTACCTCAGAGAGGCTGTGTTGGGATTCTGAGGGGGGTCTTTCAACGTAACCAGCTTGGCCTCCAATATGTGTTGCAGTACTTGAGACAATGACATGTTCATTTTGGTAAAATGCCTTTCAGCTATATTCCGCTTACGTCGATTACCCTGTTGTTATTGGCGAGGTTGTTACTGGGTTTGTGACGCTGAAGCAAATTGGGGAGGTCTCCTCTCGGCTTCTTGTCTCAAGGGAGGCTGAATGATGACTTGATCCCCAATCCTATATGTTTACCCCATTTGGTTACATCTATCCTGACGAAGCTTGTTGATGAGGACCCTCAACTCTTCTTGTCCTTGTGCCAGGTTTTGAATGAGAGCCATCTGGCCCACCAGTTGTCCCATCATTTGGACCCTCATTATGGCTATCTCGGTTTATAGCCGTTCCAACCGGTCATCTTTGTTTCCCTCAGGATTTTTCTTGGCTAGGTTCCCAGCGAGGAGTGATTTCAACTCTTCCTGCCCCTTGGATAGGTTCAAGAACATCTCTTGAAGTTGAGCGTTTTGAGCCTGGATGTCTTTCACTGTTTGTTCAAGAGCCATTGCTGAAATAAACATCGGAGGAGATGAGAAACCTGTTATGAATCCTGTTATGAAATGATATGTATGATATATATGCAATGTTTTCAAGGATCTCGCGAGGTAAACAAAAGAAAAAATTAGAGATTGAATTTTGATCAACATCTTTGATTGGAGAACTTTGTATCGGTGGATGTCCTTCCACGAGAATCAAGCTCACCATGTCAAGTGTCATAGCCCTTGACTCGAGTTTGTTGTAATTGATCTTTGACGGCGTTTGGTCAGAGGAAAATAAATCCTCTTGCCCCTTGCTAGATGTCTGGTTCAACGTGACCCTGCATCATAGGCCCTCGAGATCCTTGAAATGGTCACTGAAAATGCTATGGTATGATGTTCATGATGTTATGTACAAGTATGCGAGGTAAGCAGATTTACATACAAATAATCACATTCACACAAAGCAGACAAATCCTTAGTTTCCGGCTTGCATGGAGTTTGTAGGTAAGTACCCTCTCGAAGTTTAGTTGGCTCAACCTGTCCTAGTTAATAGTAACCGAGTTCTAAGGGGTCTCAATATCACTGACCTTTCTTTTAGGCATTGTCTCAGCTCAATCAATCTTTTCTTGTGGCCGAGATATCCCAAAAGTCCGGTCTCAATGAGTGTAGTATCGAGTATCAACCAATTTTCAGATCTACACCAAAACCGGTCATCTCACTACGTCCTAATGGCCAAGTTGGTCAAGTAAGGTTCTAAGATCAGTTAATGATTCACGACACCACGCGGCGGCCCCGTACTCTCCTTGATTCAACTCAAGGGTTACCGATACCAACCAAAGTGCCACATCAACGTAGCTACTGCTTCAACCATGTCGGTATACCCCGCACAGTTCCCTCACAGTCTATTGCTACTTACCTAAAAGGTGTCCCCAAATCCGGGTGTAGGATTAAAGCAAGACCGAACAGAGAACCATAATGTAAAGCATGCAAATCAAACAATGAAAGCAAGTAAATGTGATGTAACCCTAAGGTAACCCCACTTTTAATATTCCCCAGCAGAGTCGCCAGTTCTGTGATATGGTGGGAAAACTGACTTGAGGTTTTGCATTTGTGTTTGCAAATGTTGCGGTTTAGCAAGAGTCGCCACTGACTTTTCTTTTATCCAAAAAGGAAAGGTGATTCAAACTCAAACAAAGAACCTTAATGTAAAGCATACGAGTCAAACAATGTAAGCAAATAAATGTGATCTAATCCCTAAGGTAACCCCACTTTTAGAAATCCCCATCAGAGTCGCCAGTTCTATGATACGGTGTGAGAACTGACTTGGTTGTTTTGCGTTTGATCGCAAATGTTGCGGTTAGAAAGAGTCGCCACCGACTTTTCTTTTATCCAACAAGGAAAGGTGAAAAAGCACAGGAAAGACCTTTAAAGATGTTTTCTTGAGTTCGGGGGGTAGATTATGAAAAGGGAAGGTATTAGAACCCTTTTCATCCATGGTTTTCCATGGGCTCTTAGTTATTTGCTAGATCACTTGCTTTTGTTTGAATGTGTGCTTGTGTGTGGTTTTTGAAAGTATATTTAAAATGGAACTTCGTAATGGTTCTCGTTTCTATAAGAACGCCTACAAAGTGTTTGTTTCGAAAATAGTTCAAAGATGAGAGTGTGGGTGTAAATGTTTTTGTTGTGAGCAAGTGAGTAACTGAGAGCGAACCTACCTACTCAAAAGGTCTTAAATGTGCTTTTCCCCCTCCTTTAGATGTTGCTATCTTACCATTGATTTGGTAAGAAGCCCCATCGTTGGATGTGAAGGGACAGGCGTTGGGACACTCGTATAGTCATAGAAAGCAACTTATGAGTCATTTTAGCAATGTTGTTTAGGGACTAGATCGTTTTACCGAAGGCAACATCGAGGGTCATCGAGGGACTATGATCTCTTATCGAAGGGTCTTTTGCTAAAACGCCCATGTTCGAGGGACATGACTATTTTCCGATAGGCAACAAGTGGAATTACCCTAAGGGTGTTAGTGTGCAAGTGTGTTAGTTTGCATGCATTTTGTCTTGTATTTGAAAGGTTATCTATTTGCTGATTTTATCTTGCCATACATCCTAATTACTAGCAATATATGAAAGCAAGTAAACATACGGAAGATAAATCCTAAGCTATTACATCACTTTAGGGGGATGGGGGTACAAATTTACAATGGGGATGAAGTGGAGACTGAAATATTACAACCATATCTAATGATGATGAAAACAATGTAAAAACAGTGTAAAATAAAAGGAAAACTGCATTTTGAACTGCTATGTGTCGACCCATGCTGCTATGCATCGACACATAGCTTTTCCCTGCCCCTGCAAAACAAAATAACTCAGTATGTGTCGACATATAAGGGGATGTGTCGACTCATGCACCCTTTTTGTGTCGATGCAAAACGCGTATGTATCGACTCATAGGCTTTTCCCTGCTCTTGTAAAACGAAAATGACTCAGTATGAGTCGACACATAATGGGATGTGTCGACTCATGTACCCTTCTTGTGTCGACGCGAAGCGCGTATGTGTCGATACATAGTCTTTTCTCACTTCTATTTTGTAACCTGAAATTAATATGAGTCGATGCATGGGGGTTATGTGTCGACTCATACCCTGTTTTTTCACTAGGACGAGTCGACACATGAGGATATATGTCGATACATGTTTCATTTTCCTGCCTTAAACATTATTTCATTGACTGCACAGGTTAGTTCATGGCATATGATGGATAAACATGAACAACAAACGACTGAATAAGCCTAAACAAAGTGCAGGTGACTAGTTCAAAAAGATATTAAAATATTACATCTTGTTTTCAAAGAACAACAGCTTGTTAATGATGTAATGACAAGGTATCTAGTCAAGAGGACTTACCTTTGAGCTTCACTGGTTGTTTTAGATCTGAATGCTTTTCCAAAGGATGTGATAACCTTGTGAGTCTTCAGGAAGCTGCTCTGGACGGCTAGAATTGAGTTGGATTGTACTGTAATATTTTTGGTGTTTTGAAGATGGAGATGGATAGCAACACATCAGTTGTTTATATGTTTGGACATACTTTGTATGAAGTGTTTGGCTTAGGGAGAGTTTGTATGGTGGAGTAAGAGGTTGGGATTCTGTTTTGAACAAGAACAAATTTGATTTTGAAAAATCAGTCAAGGTTCACAAGAATACTGTTTTTCTGCTCAATGAGACTCTCTATTCTCTCTCTCTATCCTCTCTTCCCTCAGTCCAACCCTTTGTCTTATGAGACAGCCTTCCTTTTGTAGACCCCTTGACTGTGGTTTAGGGGGGAAAACAAATAATTCATTTTGAATTGTTTTTCCATGCTGTTTTGATGCTTTCTACACACAAATTTCCTTTGCCATTTTGGTGCAAGTTTGGGGCTGTCATGGTGCAGGCTTGGGCAGAGTGCATAAAGCAGTTTTTGACTGGTTTTGTGGACATATTTTGGATTATATAGGACAGCAATGCAGGTTTTGTGGCAATGTGATATATCCTATTTTCTTCAATTTTGGACAGCATAGTTGTAGCATGTCACAAATTTAGTCTTGAGCACATCATGTCAAAGGAAAAAATATTGTGACAAGTTTTAATCAAGACATAGTTTTTAGAATATGTAATTTTGCAAAAATGTCACTTTGTAATAACTTGAATTACTTGCATCATCTTGAATTATTTGGAGTTGTAGTAAAATGCCATGAAGCAAATGAATTTAACCAAGTATAGAAAATACTTAGAAAAATCTCGAAGTCTTGCAAAGTTGGATATTTGATTCTCTTGACTTCTTAATGATCAAGCTTGATATTTTTGAATGTCTTGATGAAATTTGATCTTTGGGTTGTAATGTTGACCAAAAAAGTCAAAGTTTGGCTTTCCAGTATGCAATTGACCATTTTTCCCTTGTGCCAATTTCAATCCTAAATTGATGTATCAGTGTTGCAAACTTGCCGTCTTAGAATATCTTGTGAGCAAATACTTGAAAAATGAGAGGGCAAATTTTGGGGTACAACAGAGGCAAATCACCGGCTCGTTGGTAAGTTCAAAACTACTTTTCCTCCATTCTTCTCCACAAAATCTATTTACAATAATATTGTGCTTAAACTATTGATGCATACCCCTCAGTCGGATTCCCGAATACGCTTTTGTTTAGCCTTTATTTAAAGTTAGAAAACCTAGGGTTTGTCACTGAGAGATTCAAATCGAAAAACATATTGGAATGAAGCTCCAACTTGATTCGATCTAAGAAGGTGCCCAAATGTGATTCCAATGCAAAGCGTGAAGCACCTCAGAACCCCAAATGCGGAACCCTCTTCGAAGACCAATCTCGAACCATAAACCCTAGAAGTTGTGAAGGATAGGGGATCAGATGGGATTGAGAACTGGAAATGGAAATTGCATGGCTCTTAAGGATTAAATTCACATTTCAGAATGTGTTTGAAAAAGGGAAAGTTGAGAGTGTGAGTAGAGAGATAGCGACTAGCATGTTTAATTGAGAGAGCAAGATGAAAATAGAGGAGGCCATTTTGAGAGGTAGAATCGCTATTGTTTTAGCGTGAGAGATGATGAAGATCAGTGTTGGAACTGAGATGAAAGGATCAGGTGAATTGATGATGAGGATGAGCGTGGAAAAGACTGAAAACAGAGGGAAGAAGTATAACGTGAAGGGATAAGGGTCACACGGCTGCTCTTAGTGCCATTAGGTTTTTCTGTTGCTTCATTTCGTTTTGGGCCACCATTAACCCAAGCCCTTTTCGCCCCGCCTATTTCACTTAAGCCCAACTTCTTCTGTTTTATTTTGTTTTTGTCTTATTTTACCACTTGGACCATCATTTTTCAGCCCAGCGAATTTCTAGCCTCTTACCCCTATTTCCTGCTTTACACATATGTTCTAATTAAGTTTAGTTTTATTTATTTTACTAATTTTCTTAGTTTTTATTGTATATAAATTTAGCTTAGTTAATAAAATTAATTAAATAATCATGCTTTTGGTTAATTAGATGATTTTTATTAATTATCTTAGCTTTAAAATTAATTTTAGTAACTTTGTGGATTTTAATTTTGTCTTAGTTTAGTTAGCATTTCTAGTTATTTTTCTTAATTATATTTCTTTGCAAGATAAAAATCACATAAAAAGAAAATATTAGCTTCGTATTTCTGTTATTTTTGTTTTGTCTGATTGCTTGATTATCAACAACACTTTCCCCAAGGAACTCCATTAAACGATTAAACTTTGTTTTGGTCGTTCTAGTGTTGGATTAGACTTTAAGATCAACTTATGCATGATAACTAATTAGGTGAGAAATTTCCCTTTCAAACACTCAATATTAGGTCCATCATTGTACATGACAACATTATGGTTTCAGTCCCCTTAGACTTTACTATTGCATTGCATCTTTTCTAATGAAAACTAAACTCTTTTTCCTTTATCAAAAATCCAAAAATACTTAATCATTACTTGAATTTATTTTAAAACTCCCAAAAACACTCAACCTATCAAAACTCCCCCAAAGGGCATGTTATCTCTGTTCTACCGCGATACCGGCCGTGCCTATTGCTAGAATGCGTGCGTTAACGTCGCCCACTAAAAAACACAAACAAACAAACCATTTTCTAGAGGAACTACGGTGTTCTTATTCCTTCATTGGATACGTATGCAGAGGGCGTGAAACCCTCACGAACACAATAATAAAAACCATTCATTTCCCCTTAAGCAAGCATAGTTGTAGATAAACACACCCTTTAAGACAAACAAACAAAACGGATCCCGTTGAGTACAACGGATGCGAGGGGTGCTAATACCTTCCCCTCGCATAACTGACTCCCTTACCCTTTCTCTTGGCTGCAAGACCATCTTATCTATTTCCTTGTAGTTTTATCGATATTTCCCCTTCCTTCGGGATAAATAAAGTTCGGTGGCGGCTCTATGTTTTCTGCCGGTAGCTTCACATATCCAAAGCACTTAACCTTTCTTTATCTAAATCAACTAGTTCATCTAACATCATATTACAATAATGTTCTGAATGAATTTCAATTTGTCTTTGAACTCTAGTTGATTCTAAATATATCTCGACTGGTAAGACAACATCATGTCCATAAGTTTGTCGAAAAGGAGTAGTATTGGTAGCTTCTTTGGGAGATGTTCGATAAGCCAATAAAATTTAGTCTAATGTCGTATGGCAATTCTTTGGTTTCTTTCCTACATTCCTTTTAATCAATCTAATAACTACCTTATTTGCCGCTTCAACTTGACCATTTCCTTGGATATAATAAGGTGTAGATATTAGTAATTTAATACCTGCCTCATTCGTAAATTCTTCCATCTTTCAACCAGTGAACGCTGACCCCTGATCAGTTGTAATGGTCTCAGGGATTCCAAACCTAAAAATGATGTGTCTTTGGATGAAATCGATGACCATCTCTTCGTCGACATTGACCAAAGGTATCACTTCTATCCACTTAGTAAAGTAATCAATAACCACCAAATATATTTCTGATTTTTAGATTATATCGGTAGAATTTCGCCAACTAGACCCAACACCCAGCCCTTGAAAGGCCAATGTTTCACAATAGAATACAATTCATTTGCAGGAACATACTGAATGCATGCATGTTTTTTAAATTATCGGCATCCTTTGGCAAACTCAATACAATCTCTGAGCATTGTAGGCCAATACATCCCTTGTCGAAAAAAAGCCATTTCGTTTTATGTCCAACTAGATGGGCACCACAAGCTCCCCTATAGACATTCGACAAGGAAAAGTATGCATTGGTATCACTAAGACATTACAGTAAGATTCCCTCAGGTGTCTTCTTTAAAAATTCATTCCCTATTATGCTCTTCTATATATACTCATTATATTCAGACCAAAAGAGAACATGCGGTGGCTGCCAAGAAACAAGGGTTTTTGATAAAAAAAATTGCGAAGGAAGGTTGAACTCAAAATCTTATTTGCAGCAATCCTCAAAGCTAGGTAACCATCCAAAACGACCCCTGAGGTATCATAGAGTAAGTACTATTCATTCTTGATGATCAAATATCCTTGAAATATGCGTTCATTCCATCATCGGTTTGCATATTTTATGAAATTCACATCTCAATATTTATGATGCTTTGATTTAAACTAATTGTTTCAATGTGTTCTTGAGACAAAATAGTGCAGGTTTTATCCCTTGCATGAGGCCCAATGTGATATGGTGGCAGAACCGATTGTTTATACTGGTTTTGCGTTTGTGTTCTCAAATGTTGCGGTAAGCAAGAGTCACCACCGACTTTTCTTTTATCCAAATTAAGGAAAAGGTGAAAAGAACAGAAAAAGACCTTTTCGAGAATTTTCTCAGTAAGGGAGTAGATTATGGAAAGGGAAGGTGTTAGCACCCTTTCCATCCGTAGCCTTCTACGGGCTCTTAGATGCTTAGCTCATTCTTTAAATACCTTGTGCTTTGTGTTTTGAAAAAGTAGTTTGAAAATGCCTTAGTGCGGAAATTCGCTTTATGATAACTCTTGTATCAGTCCTCAAGAGTGTTGATAAAACATTTTTTTAAAGTGTTTTTGAAATGTCTTGTATAAGTGCAAAAAGTTTGTTTTCGAGCAAGCATTTAAGAACTATCTACTTATACTCGAAAGGGTTTGTTTTTCCTCATATCCTTTAGACAGTGATATCCTACTATTAGTGAGTAGGTAGCCCTATCGTTGGATGTTTGAGGGACATTCGAAGGGGCGTACAGTCATAAAGGCAACATATGGAGACGCTTTAGTAATTTTGTTTAAGGGACGAGATCATTTACCGAAAGGCAACACTGTAGGGTCATCGAGGGACTATGATCTTTTGATTTACAGGTCTTTGCTAATGCGTCCCTATTTCTGAGGGACATGACTGTTTTATTTTTCGAAGGCAACCAAAGTTGGAGTACCCTAGAGGTGTATATGTGCAAATGTGTTGTATTAAGTTATTTTTGACTTTTTTGTTAGGTTTGCTAGCATTTAGTTATTAGGCTCTTGTCATGCAATCCTATTAGTCTAGCAGCAATATATACAGTAATTTAAAGTGCAGAAATTTAAATATACGCTATTACAATGCTTCGGGGAGGGGGTATTTACATGTTCAAAAAATGGGGGAAAATAAGGAAAGCAGTAAAGTAACGTCCTAGTTAATTCTATTACAACCCATGAATAGTTACAATAATATGAAAATTGCGAAAATAAATGTGCACGAATTGAAAATAACGTCTAAGAATCCTAAGGAAAAGAAAATCTTTTGGTTTTTTTTGTTTATGAAAGAAAACAAAACCTAAGTTTACTTAACTTTAATTTAAAGAAAAGGTTAAAATAATTAATTAATTTACTTAATTAACTTAATTAATAAAAATACTAACCTAATGTTTTTTTGGGATTTTATTTAATTGTTAATTTAAAAGGGAAACTATCAAAAGAAATAAGTGAAAAAAATTCAAGAGGAAAGGTCTTTCGATCTAAGGAAGAAAATGGCCTCCAATCCAAACGAAAGGGCGACCTTCGATCCAATGAGGGTGATTGTTTTTCGATCCAGGGGAGAGCTGCTTTTCGATCCATATCTGCAATACAAGCATTAGAAAGAACCAGGATGCATGACCTGGGTGTCGAACCCGGGTCCTTCGATCCTGTGCGCGTTGGTCTGTTCAGGCTTGATCTGTAGTACAAGCGTTAGGAAAAAACAAATACAGACCTGGGTGTTGAACCCAGGTGTTGTACCCCAAAATTTTCCCTCCCATATTTCTCAAAACATGGCAAGAAATATCTCCAAGTTGCTCAAAGTGGCTCAAGAGTTGGTCAGACAAGTTATCTCCTAAGGCAGTCTACCCCAAATTAGGGTTTTGTGTTGCATCAAGATCCTTGAGCCCAAATGACCTCAAGTTCTCCCCAATGTCCTAATATGTTCTCAAAGTCACCCATGTCAAATTTCAAGCCTTGCAGAGGAAGTTTGCTCAGTCAATTGCTCAAAAGGTCCAAAAATCGACTATTCTAGGGCAAAAGTCAATTGTGACCTACATACAGTCAACTATCCCCAAAACTTCAAATTTTGCCAAATGGGCCCATTCTTTTTCACTTGTTTTGAGTTTTCCCTATTGCCCACGGGCTCTAGCTTCAGCCATGTGTCCATATCACATTTTTATTATTTAATTTGATTTTTATTTGAATTAATTTATTTTAAATCAAATAAAATCACATAAAATCTAAAGCATTGATAACACATGATTTTTTTGGCTATTTCAGGCTCCAAATACAGCTATCATGGGAATTGAATTCGTATCAAGGTCTTTATGCATAAGAATATATGATTTGGATCAAGTTTGAAAAGGTTTTAATGGAAGATCAAATCAAATATGCAATCATCAATATGGACAGATTTGGGCCAAAATTTTCACCCTAATCCAATGTACAATACATAAGCAAGCTACAGGCACGAAAAATAGGGGGCATTGGTAGAGGCAGAACCAACTTTGCAAAAATCACAAAAAAGCTTGAGATCGAAATCAAGGTTGGAGGCATTTTTAAGAGTTGAGACGTATCCCAATCGCTTCCTGGCAACGCACACAAGCTATCCCAATCCAAACCAAGCATTCTCAGGCCCCCATACGCACTGTAAGTCTCACGCAAGTTACCCCTGTTCTTGATTTCATATCTCAGGAATTGGACATTGTTTTCATGAAATAACTGCATATTCTTAACCCTCACATCATTTGCAAGCTTTTCATAATAATCAATTGCATTTATCTGGCTTATATGGAGAACCACCATTGTTAGGGTTTGGTTCGTGTTTTTGGGCATTTTCGTTTCAGGTGCAATTGGTCCACATGAAGGACATGGTTGTGATCAAGAGTTTGTAACGAATCCAACCATGGACCTAGAGTCCATTTTTGTGGCCTGTGCAGGATTTTGGAGACGAGCAAGGTTGTAGCGACGGACTGCTGTCCGTTGGTATATGTGGTTGCATTTTTAGCCACGGTTGGGAGGTCAGGGACGATGCGTGTCACGTCCCCATTGGGCTATTCAATCACGCGCGTTTTTTTTCTTTTCTGGTCATTAATTTTGTTTTATTATATTATCTTTAATTCTTATTATACTAACAATTAGAACAACATGGCGTAGTGGTAAGCTAGGCGTTGGATTTCCCTTCAGGACCTGGGTTCGAATCCCAGGTCCCCCTCTTTCTCAATATTATTTGTTTTTAGTTAATCCAGTGTGCGCGCATGCCAAAGGATCACCATACTCCCTCACTAATCCACACGCCATATGGCCAGATGGACAGATCTGGTGGCCAAGCCTTGAGGGTACATGATAGTGCTAGTCAACGCATGTGTACTGGATTCCAAAAGTCCACACGGGTCAGCATCATTGGGCCAAAAAGATTGCTTCCAACACCTCCTAATCTGGCCCATTTCTTCTACTTTTTTATTTATTTATTTTGTTTATTTAATTTAATTGCTTTATTTTAATTAGTTACTAACCAATCATAAATTTTCCTTTTTATCAAAAATCATCAAAGAATATTTTTATCCAAAAAATTTCAGAATTCTTTTTTTAATAAATACTAATTAATTAATTTAGGTTTTTAATTCTAGGAAACTTTAATTTATTTTTGTAAATATTTAAAATTAATAACAAAAATCATTAGGTTTTAATTCTAAATTAATTATTTTAATTTCCTTCTTAAAATATCAAAAACTCCAAAATAAATATGCCATTAATTATTTATTTTTTAATTAATTTATTTAATAATTAATTTAGTTATTTAATTTAAGATTTAATTTCTTTTCTTAAATAAAAATAAAAATAACAAAAAAAAGCATTTTCTGTTAAAAGGGTCAAAAAACTAATTCGCATTCGATTTAATTTCCCGTGCACTTTATTTATTTTTATCCAATTATGTATCTGTTTCCGGTATGTAATAGATAATTAGGACATTTTATTTATTTACCGTTTTATTTTATTTTCAAAGGGTTGCTTTTGGCGATGTAAATACCCGACGCCTTGTAATTTAAATTCCACACCTTTAATTTCTACAAATTACAATTGTTAGATGTTTGATAATAGGGTTTGCACGACAAGAATGAATGCTTAAACTAAAATCAAATTAGACCACCCTTAACATGTGCAAAGATAAAAATAACTGAAAACGACATACTCGCACATGCGCACTCTTAGGGTACACCCCACTTGGTTGCCTTCGTACACGGTCATTGAGTATAGGTCGTTTTAGAGGTCGTCCTCTTGTCTAAAAGATCATAGTCGCCTCAAAATGGTTGCCTCAGATATTGTTTCCTCAAACAAATGATCTAAGACATTAGGATTACCGCTAAGGCGTCCTAACATTGTTTTAGTGACCGTATGTCCCTCATTCGAATTGACCCTCAAACTCCAACGACGGTGCTACCCACTCACTAATAGTGGGATATCATTGTCTAAAGGATATTAGCGAAGAACGATTCCTTTTTCGAGTAAGTAGATAGTTCTTAGATACTTGCTCTTTCAAAAAACAAAACTTTTTCACACTTACACTCCTTTTCGAACAAAGTTTTCAAAAACACTTCATTACACTCTTGAGGACAGAAGCAAGAGTTAAATCGAAGTTTCAAACAAAAACTTTTTTCAAACCCACAAGCACAAAGAAAACATTTTTTGAAAACAATTGAGCAAGTACCTAAGAGCCTGTGGATAACCACAGATAAAAAGGGTGCTAATACCTTCCCTTTCTATAATCTACCCCCCGAACCCGAGAAATATCTCAAAAAAGGAATTTTTCTGTGCTTTTTTCCTTTCCTTGTTGGATAAAATAAAAGTCGGTGGCGACTCTTGCTTACCGCGACATTTTGCGAACAAAAAACGCAAAATGTAAACCAGCATTCCAAAAAACAGTCAGTTCTTCCCACCGTATCACAGAACTGGCGACTCTGCTGGGGGCTCTTATAAGTGGGGTGTACCTTAGGAATAATTCATAGTGTTTTCAATTGCTTAATTTGTATGCTTTATCTTTGCGGGTTTGAATCAGAGTTACTATAGATCTTAACCCAGATATGGGGGATACCCTTTAGGTAAGTAGCAATAAACTGTAAGGGAACTGTACAGCATAGACCGACACGGTTGAAGCAGTAGCTACGTTGGTGTGGCACTTTAGTATGTACCGATATCCCTTGTGGCGCAACGAGGAGAATATGGGTCTGCTAAGGGGACATTAAGCACCAACTGACCTTAGAACCTATAATTGACCAACTTGGCCATAGAATAGTAGCAGTATGCTACACTCATTGAGACCAAACTCTCGCGATGATTTCGGCTGCAAGAAAAGGTTACTAAACTGGAATTATGACCGATCGAGGGAGGTCAGTGATATTGAGATCCTCTAGAACCCGGTTACTATTTCTAGGACAAGTTTGAACCAACTGAACTGAAAGAGGGTAATACCTAGACTCCTTGCCAGCCTGAAATCTAAGGGCTATCTGTGTGACTTGTTTGCCCTTACCATGTTTGATATCTGTGAATACTTGTGGTGTGTTTCTATCATGACATCATACATCATGACATTGCATGCATATCGCATTGGACTAACCATTTCAAAGACCAATGGGATTCATCTTTGTTCTGTTTTGTAGGTCATGGCATCTATGCGTAGAAACACTATTCGGATCAACTTTGTCCAGATTCCCACTCAGCTTAAGGAATTGGTTGCAAAGGTTCCAGATACTTCCTCATTTATTAGAAGACATGGGCACCTCCTTGGTTTGGTAACCTCCAAAATGGATGAACAGATGATGAGTGTCTTAGTCCAGTTCTTTGATCCACTATACCACTGCATTACTTTTCCGGACTACCAGTTGGTCCCTACCTTGGAAGAGTTCTCTGATCTACTTGGTATCTCCGTTCTAGAGAAGACCCCATTTACAGGTTGGGAGAAAGTCCTTAGGCCGGAAGAGATTGCTTCAGCCCTCCATCTGACAAAGGTTGACGTAATGTCTAATTGGGAAACTCGTAGTGGGACAAAAGGCTTCTCGACTAAGTTCTTGGTTGGTCGGGCTAATCAGTTCTGGGACAGTTTAGACTTTCAGGCGTTCGAGGACATCTTGGCTCTTCTTATTTATGGTCTGGTTCTGTTTCCAAACTCAGATTCTTTTGTGGACGTGAATGCGGTGAAGATTTTCATGTCCGGTAATCCAGTACCCACTCTCTTGGGTGATATTCTGCATACCCTATATGCCCGTACTGCTCAGAAATGGGGAACCCTTATGTGTTGTGCACCATTGCTGGCGAGGTGGTTTATTTCTTACCTCCCCAAATCAATTTTAAAGAACAAGGAAGGCATAGGTTGGGCCTACAGGATTATGTCCCTAGCTCACACTGACATCATATAGACTACTAAAGGCATGGAAGACGTGGCTATTATTGATCGTTGTGTGGAATACCCCAATGTTCCACTGCTAGGAATCAATGGAGGGATCACCTATAACCCTTGTTTGGAATTACTTCAGTTTGGGTGAGCTGGGAGGGAAGGACCTCATGAGTTGCTGATGCTAAGCATTGTATTTGATTTCCAAGGGGATAGTGACGAGCAACGCTGCAGGTTCATACGAGCTTGGGATAGGGTACACAGGTCTGATCCGCACGAACTGGGTGTGAAGACTTCTCTTCTAATGGAACCATATCTTCGATGGGTTCGTACACGTGCTCAGAAGCTAGGGATGCCCTACGAGGCTTTCTTGCCTGTGATAGTTGAACTTGCTGATGAAGAAGGTGTTCCCCCTACCATCCTCCATCCATACATGCCTACTGACATTGGGGCATTAAAGAGGTCTTGGATACAGCTAAGGGAAGAGCGAGATACTTACAGAGAAAATTATCACGAGCAAGAGCGGAAGATCCTGAAGTTGACAAGGCAGCTGGAGAATGAGAAGATCCTCAACGACTACGTCCGCACCGACGGAGAGCGGCCATGGGAGCGCTGATGTCTTTTGTTATTTCTAGTTTTGATTTACTTTTCAGTATTTCTTTTTTCTTGTAATGCCTTAAAGGCATCTGTTGAACATTTGAATTCAAAGTTTATCTAATACAAGTGTATTTCATTTTGGTTTACGAATTTGAATCTCTAAAGTCTTTGAAATTATATCATACGCATTTCATTCCATGCACCTCATCAGAGGTACCCATTACAGGTCTCTTATTTTCTTTGCTGTTTATTTCAGCTCATCATGTCTTCTGAAACATCAACTGAACAAGCCATCAAGGCTCTGCAAGCTCAAAACGCCCAGTTCCAGGAATTGTTCATGAGTTTTGCCAAGGGTCAGCAAGATCTGAAGACCCTCATCTTGAAAGATAAGAAGAAGAAGAAGAAGAAGAAGAAGACGGTCCTACTAAATATGGGTCGCAGATTTGGAAACAATTTGCGAGAAGAGGTTGATTTGACTCACTCATTTGGAGGGGGAGATAATCAGGAAGAAAGGAGGGCTCCTAGCCCTATGGTTTCTGACAACAAGATGAACTTTGACGAAGACCAGTATCCTCTGGCTGAGGATAGATATAAGCAGCTCGAAGACCGGTTGAATGCAATGGAGGTTCAGAAGGTCCCTGGTCTAGACTTTGGAGATTTGGGTCTGTCATCTGGGGTGGTGATTCCCCACAAGTTTAAAGTACCAGTCTTTGCTAAATACGACGGGGTTTCTTGCCCAAAACTGCACCTCCGCTCGTATGTTAGAAAGATCCAGCCATACACCGCTGAAAAGTACCTCTGGATCCACTTCTTTCAAGATAGTATTTCAGGGACTCAGCTTGAATGGTTTTACCAGCTGGAAGGAGCTAGTATCCGTAATTGGGAGGACTTGGCTGCTACTTTCTACAAGCAGTCCCAATACAATGCCGACCTCGCTCCCACGCGTACCCAACTTTAGGGTATGTCTATGGGTGCGGGCGAAGGTTTCAAAGACTACACTTAGATGTGGAGGGACGTTGCTGGAAGAGTGCAACCTCCCTGGGCTGATAGGGAGCTAGTGGATATGTTTTTGGGGACCTTGTTTGGTCCGTATTTCAACCATCTGATTGGAAGTTCATCGTTCGGGTTTACAGAGGTGATTATAACCGGGGAAAGAATTGAGGCCGGTATCAAATCTGGCAAGATACAGAAGGGTGCTTCATCAGGCATCGAGAAGAAGCCTTTTAAGAAGGAGTCGAGTGTTGTTTACAGCTCAAAAAGCCATAACAAACCTGAACGCTGCCAAGCAGTTAATGCGGTTGTTATATCAAGACTTGTTGTTGCTCCTCTGCGCAACAATCAGCCAAGGGCCGAGAGTCCGCAAAGACAATTCACTCAGCTCAACATGACTCTATCCCAAATTCTGCCGCAGTTATTGAAGACCAACTTGGTGATTCCAAAGGAGGCCCCGAAGAATCCTAACACAACATCACCAATGTATAATCCAAACGCCCGCTGTGCTTTTCACTCTGATAGCCCGGGGCATAATACGAATGATTGCTGGGTTTTGAAGAATAAGGTACCTGATATGATTGATGCTAAGGAAATTCAATTTGAAGCGCCGGAAAAGCCTAATGTCATAACGACACCTATGCCCAAACATGACGCAGGAGTGAATGCTATTGGGGATGATGATGAAGAGTTTGATATTGACAGCTGGATATACCCGACTGCTGATGGTGGACTAAGCAATTGGACAGCAAAGGATTCTATGCCCATTTCCGTTATTACCCAGTAATGAGACTTTTGTTTTGAATTTGTAACAGATAATCTTTAAAACTTTACGGCCCGGTGTCTTACCCGGGGCATTGTGGCTTTATTTGTGAGGGATTTATGTGTGTCATCTACATATATCATTAATAAAAGCATTGGACGTTTCTTGCATTTCAAATTTTGCGCTCCTTGTTTTTCTTTTATTATATATTGCAAAACAGCTATTTTACACACACTCACATATACAGGTCTACATCCACTCTGGATCCTACTGGTAACGACTCTGCTACTGCCAGTTATGACTTTGAAAGTCCGATCAACTTAGTTGAAGATGAAGGTGAAGATGATTGCGAAGTGTCTGGTGAACTTGCTAGACTGCTACTTCAGGAAGAGAGGGCTATACAGCCGCATGAAGAGCCAGTGGAAACAGTAAATTTGGGTACAGAGGTGGACAAGAAAGAGGTTAAGATCGGTACAAATTTGGAGCCTAGTGTGAAGCAACGGTTGATTCAGATGCTGCGTGACTATGTTGAGATCTTTGCCTGGTCTTATGAAGATATGCCTGGTTTGGATACCGATATTGTGGTTCACCGCCTGCCTACTAAGGAAGACTGTCCTCCAGTAAAACAGAAGGTCCACCGAATGCGCCCAGAGATGTCTGAGAAAATCAAGGTTGAAGTGATAAAGCAATTTGACGCCGGTTTTCTAGCAGTAACTTCTTACCAGCAGTGGGTTGCCAACGTGGTTCTTGTGCCGAAGAAGGATGGTAAGCTTCGAATGTGTGTTGACTATAGGGATCTGAATAGGGCGAGCCCCAAGGATGATTTCCCTCTACCTCATATCGACGTTCTGGTTGACAACACCGCACAGCATAAGGTCTTCTCCTTTATGGATGGTTTCTCTGGTTATAATCAGATTAAAATGGCCCCCGAAGACATGGAGAAGACAACCTTTGTTACTCAATGGGGTACCTTCTGTTACAAAGTCATGCCTTTCGGATTGAAAAATGCTAGGGCAACGTACAGCTAGCCATGATCGCTTTGTTCCATGACATGATCCATCATGAGATTGAGGTATACATTGACGACATGATTGCAAGATCCCAGAATGAAGAAGAACACCTTGACCACCTTCAGAAGTTATTTGACAGGTTGAAGTTGTACAAGCTGAGGTTAAACCCGAACAAGTGCACCTTCGGGGTGAGATCTAGTAAGCTTCTGGGTTTCGTCGTAAGCGATAAAGGTATTCAGGTGGATCCTGCAAAGGTGAAGGCTATACAGGAAATGCCAGCTCCCCGAACAGAAAAAGAAGTTAGAGGTTTTCTGGGACGTCTGAACTACATTGCCCGATTCATCTCACACCTGACTGCTACTTGTGAGCCAATCTTCAAGCTACTGAAGAAAGATCAAGTGGTAAGATGGAATGATGAATGTCAGGCCGCTTTCGAAAGGATCAAGGAATATCTCCAAGAAACACCTTTTCTGATGCCTCCAGTTGAAGGGAGACCTTTGATCTTATACTTGACAGTACTCGACAACTCAATGGGGTGCGTGTTGGGGCAGCATGACGAGTCTGGCCAAAAAGAGCATGCTATTTATTACCTTAGCAAAAAGTTTACTGACTGCGAGACCCGATACTCGTTGCTTGAGAAAACTTGTTGCACTTTGGCATGGGCTGCTCGCCGGCTGAGACAGTATATGTTGACTCACACTACTCTATTGATATCAAAGATGGATCCAATCAAGTATATCTTCGAGAAGCCTGCCTTGTCTGGAAGAATAGCAAGATGGTAGATGATCTTGACTGAGTATGACATCCAATATACAACACAAAAGGCAATCAAGGGAAGTGTATTGGCAGATCATTTGGCACATCAAGCAGTAGATGATTACCAGTCTATGAACTTTGAATTCCCGGATGAGAATATCATGTTGGCAAACGACTGTAAAGAACCTGGACCGGATGAAGGACTTGAGGAAGGATCCCGATGGTCTATGTACTTTGATGGAGCTTCAAACACTTTGGGTAATGGCATTGGCGCCGTAATCATATCTCCTAAAGGCTCTCATACTCCATTCACCGCCCGATTATGTTTCAATTGCACCAACAATATGGCGGAGTATGAAGCGTGCATCATGGGTCTTCGAGCAGCAATTGACCTAAGGATTAAGTTCTTGAGTGTGTTCGGAGATTCCGCTCTCGTGATCAGTCAAATCAAAGGTGAGTGGGATATGAAACACCCAAATCTTATTCCTTACAAGGAGTATGTATTGACGTTGCTTCCCCACTTCGAAGAGATAACCTTTGAACACTTCCCTAGAGAGGAGAATCAGTTGGCGGACGCGCTGTCTAAGATGTCTTCTATGTTCAAAGTCAATTGGGACAACGAAGCTCCCCAGATTATCATTGAAAGGTTGGACGAACCTGCACATTGCTGTGACATTGAGACTGAAGAGGTAACAGAAAAGCCCTGGTTCCATGAGGTGAAGAGGTATCTTGAAGCTCAGGAGTATCCCGAGGGTGCATCTGTTAATGACAAGAAGTTTCTGAGGAGGTTCACGGTGAAGTTCTTCATCAGCAATGGTATCCTTTACAAGCGTAACCATGATTCGACCTTACTACGATGTGTGGATAAGAACGAGGCAGAAAGGATCATGGTAGATTTACATGAAGTTACTTTTGAAACTCATTCCAGTGGACACACCATGGAAAAGAAAATCCTACGAGCAGGATATTATTGGTCCAGTATGGAAGCCGACTGTTATCAGCATTCTCGGACATGTCACAAGTGCCAAGTCTATGCTAATAAGGAGCACATACCTCCAATTCCTCTGAACGTCTTGACAGCTCTGTGGCCTTTTGCAATGTGGGGCACCGACATGATCGGCGAGATCAGACCTACAGCATCCAACGGGCATCGTTTCATCCTGGTAGCTATTGATTACTTTACGAAGTGGGTTGAAGTGGATTCCTTATCTACTGTGACCAAGAACGTCGTGGCATGGTTCATTCGGAACAATCTGATTTGTTGATATGGTGTACCAGAGAGGATCATTACGGATAATGGTACAAATCTCAACAATAAGATGATCACCGAGCTCTGCAAGCAGTTCAAGATACAGCATCATAACTCTTCTCCCTACCGTCCAAAGATGAATGGGGTTGTCGAAGTGGCTAATAAGAACATTAAGAAGATTGTGCAGAAGATGACGGTGACATATAAAGACTGGCACGAGATGTTACCATTTTTCCTTCATGGGTACCACACCTCAGCGCGAACGTCAACAGGGGCAACACCCTACTCCTTGGTATATGGCATGGAGGCAGTCTTGCCCATTGAAGTTCAGATACCTTCTCTCCGGATTATGAAAGATGCAGGTTTGAGCAAAGATGACTGGATCCAGACCCGGATTGATCAGCTGAACTTAATTGACGAGAAGAGACTTACTGCTATTTGTCATGGTCAGACGTATCAAAAACGGATGATCAAGGTATTTAACAAGAAAGTCAGATGATAAGAGTGACAAGTTGGGGATTTGGTGATCAAGCGTATTATCCTGCCACAAGGTGATCCCAGGGGCAAATGGACCCCTACTTACGAAGGGCCATTTGTGGTTAAGAACATTTTCTCAAGAGGAGCTATGATTCTAACCACCATGGATGGTGACGACCTTCCTCACCCCGTCAATGCAGACATAGTGAAAAAATACTACGCATAATCAAAGACCTGCTAGGTCGACTGGCCTAGGCAAAAATAAGGGCCTTCCAGCGAACCAAAAGGGTTCGGGCAAAAATAAGGGATGAAAATGAAAAAATTTGTACACCCGGCAAGTCGAAAACCTGAAAAGGCGGCTTAGGAAAAAAAGGGTATCCCGGTGGACTGAAAACCCGAAAGGGCGGTCCAGGCAAAAATTAGGGATCAAAGCGTAACACTATGTCTCATTAGATCACCCTTAACATGTGCAAAGATAAAAATAACTGAAAACGATACACTCGCACATGCGTACTCTTAGGGTACACCCCACTTGGTTGCCTTCGTACACAGTCATTGAGTATAGGTCATTTTAGAGGTTGTCCTCTTGTCTAAAAGATCATATTCGCCTCAAAATGGTTGCCTCATATATTGTTGCCTCAAACAAATGATCTAAGACATTAGGATTACCGCTAAGGCGTCCTAACATTGCTTTAGTGACCGTATGTCCCTCATTCGAATTGACCCTCAAACTCCAACGACGGTGCTACCCACTCACTAATAGTGGGATAGGATTGTCTAAAGGACATTAGCAAAGAACGATTCCTTTTTCGAGTAGGTAGATAGTTCTTAGATACTTGCTCTTTCAAAAATACAAAAAAATTTCACACTTACACTCCTTTTCGAGCAAAGTTTCAAAACACTTCATTACACTCTTGAGGACAAAAGCAAGAGTTAAATCGAAGTTTCAAACAAAATTTTTTTTCAAACCCACAAGCACAAAGAAAACATTTTTTGAAAACAATTGAGTAAGTACCTAAGAGCCCGTGGATAACCACAGATAGAATGGGTGCTAATACCTTCCCTTTCTATAATCTACCCCCCGAACCCGAGAAATATCTCAAAAAAGGAATTTTTCTGTGCTTTTTTCCTTTCCTTGTTGGATAAAATAAAAGTCAGTGGCGACTCTTGCTTACCGCGACATTTTGCGAACAAAAAACGCAAAACGCAAACCAGCATTCCAAAAAACAGTAAGTTCTTCCCGCCGTATCACAGAACTGGCGACTCTACTGGGGACTCTTATAAGTGGGGTGTACCTTAGGAATAGTTCATATTGTTTTCAATTGCTTTATTTGTATGCTTTATCTTTGTGGGTTTGAATCGGAGTTACTATAGATCCTAACCCGGATCTGGGGGATACCCTTTAGGTAAGTAGCAATAAACTGTGAGGGAACTGTACGGTGTAGACTGATACGGTTGAAGCAGTAGCTACGTTGGTGTGGCATTTTAGTATGTACCGATATCCCTTATGATGCAACGAGGAGAATATGGGTCTGCTAAGGGGTCATTAAGCACCAACTGACCTTAGAACCTATAATTGACCAACTTGGCCATAGAACAGTAGCAGTATGCTACACTCATTGAGACCAAACTCTCGCGATGATTCCGGCCGCAAGAAAAGGTTGCTAAACTGGAATTATGATCGATCGAGGGTGTTCAGTGATATTGAGATCCTCTAGAACCCGGTTACTATTTCTAGGACAGGTTTGAACCAACTGAACTGAAAGAGGGTAGTACCTAGACTCCTTGCCAGCCTGAAATCTAAGGGCTATCTGTGTGACTTGTTTTCCCTTACCATGTTTGCTATCTGTGAATACTTGTGGTGTGTTTCTATCATGATATCATACATCATGACATTGCATGCATATTGCATTGGACTAACCACTTTAAAGACCAATGGGATTCATCTTTGTTCTGTTTTGTAGGTTATGGCATCTATGCGTAGAAACACTATTTGGATCAACTTTGTCTAGATTCCAACTCAGCTTAAGGAATTGGTTGCAAAGGTTCCAAATACTTCCTCCTTTATCAGAAGACATGGGCACCTACTTGGTTTGGTCACCTCCAAGATGGATGAACAGATGATGAGTGTCTTAGTCCAATTCTTTGATCCACTATACCACTGCTTTACTTTTCCGGACTACCAGTTGGTCCCTACCTTGGAAGAGTTCTCTGATCTACTTGGTATCTCCATTCTAGAGCAGACCCCGTTTACAGGTTGGGAGAAAGTCCTTAGGCCGGAAGAGATTGCTTCAACCCTCCGTCTGACAAAGGCTGAGGTAATGTCTAATTAGGAAACTCGTAGTGGGACAAAAGGTTTCTTGGCTAAATTCTTGGTTGATCGGGCTAATCAGTTCTGGGACAGTTTAGATTTTCAGGCGTTCAAGGACATCTTGGCTCTTCTTATTTACGGTCTGGTTCTGTTTCCAAACTCAGATTCTTTTGTGGACGTGAATGCGGTGAAGATTTTCATGTCCGGTAATCCAGTACCCACTCTCTTGGGTGATATTCTGAATACCTTATATGCCCGTACTGCTCGGAAACGGGGAACCCTTATGTGTTGTGCACCATTGCTGGCGAGGTGGTTTATTTCTCACCTCCCCAAATCAGTTTTGAAGAACAAGGAAGGCATGGGTTGGGCCTACAGGATTATGTCTGTAGCTCACACTAACATCATCTGGACTACTAAAGGCATGGAAGACGTGGCTATTATTGATCGCTGTGGGGAATACCCCAATGTTCCACTGCTAGGAATCAATGGAGGGATCACCTATAACCCTTGTTTGGCCTTACGTCAGTTTGGGCGAGCTAGGAGGGAAGGACCTCATGAGTTGCTGATGCCAAGCATTGTATTTGAATTCCAAGGGGATAGTGACGAGCAAAGCCGCAGGTTCATACGAGCTTGGGATAGGGCACACAGGTCTGATCCGCACGAACTGGGTGTGAAGACTTCTCTTCCAATGGAACCATATCTGCGATGGGTTCGTACACATGCTCAGAAGCTAGGGATGCCCTACGAGGCTGTCTTTCCTGTGATAGTTGAACTTGCTGATGAAGAAGGGGTTCCTTCTACCATCCTCCATACATACATGCCTACTGACATTGGGGCATTAAAGAGGTCTTGGATGCAGCTAAGGGAAGAGCGAGATACTTACAGAGAAAAGTATCACGAGCAAGAGCGGAAGATCCTGAAGTTGACAAGGCAGCTGGAGAATGAGTAGATCCTCAACAACTACGTCCGCACCGATGGAAAGCGGCCATGGGAGCGCTGATGTCTTTTGTTATTTCTAGTTTTGATTTACTTTTCAGTATTTCTTTTTTCTTGTAACGCCTTAAAGGCATCTGTTGAACATTTGAATTCAAAGTTTATCTAATAAAAGTGTGTTTCATTTTGGTTTACGAATTTGAATCTCTAAAGTCTTTGAAATCATATCATACGCATTTCATTCCATGCACCTCATCACAGGTACCCATTACAGGTCTCTTATCTTTTTCGCTGTTTATTTCAGCTCATCATGTCTTCTGAAAAATCAACTGAACAAGCCATCAAGGCTCTGCAAGCTCAAAACTCCCAATTCCAGGAATTGTTCATGAGTTTGGCCAAGGGTCTGCAAGATCTGAAGACCCTCATCTTGAAAGATAAGAAGAAGAAGAAGAAGAAGAAGAAGAAGAAGAAGAAGACGGTCCTACTAAATATGGGTCGCAGATTTGGAAATAATTTGCGAGAAGAGGTTGATTTGACTCACTCATCTAGAGGGGGAGATAATCAGGAAGAAAGGAGGGCTCCTAGCCCTGTGGTTTCTGACAACGAGACGGACTTTGACGAAGACCAGTATCCTCCGGCTGAGGATAGATATAAGTAGCTCGAAGACCGGTTGAATGCAATGGAGGTTCAGAAGGTCCCTGGTCTGGACTTTGGAGATTTGGGTCTGTCATCTGGGGTGGTGATTCCCCACAAGTTTAAAGCACCAGTCTTTGCTAAATACAACGGGGTTTCTTGCCCAAAACTGCACCTCCGCTCGTATGTTAGAAAGATCCAGCCATACACCACTGACAAGAACCTCTGGACCCACTTCTTTCAAGACAGACTTTCAGGGACTCAGCTTGAATGGTTTTACCAGCTGGAAGGAGCTAGTATCCGTAATTGGGAGGACTTGGCTGCTACTTTTTACAAGCAATACCAATACAATGTCGACCTCGCTCCCACGCGTACCCAACTTCAGGGTATGTCTATGGGTGCGGGCGAAGGTTTCAAAGACTACACTCAGAAGTGGAGGGACCTTGCTGGAAGAGTGCAACCTCATTTGGCTGATAGGGAGCTAGTGGATATGTTTTTGGGGACCTTGTCTGGTCCGTATTTCAACCATCTGATTGGAAGTTCATCGTCCGGGTTTACAGAGCTGATTATGACCGGGGAAAGAATTAAGGCCGATATCAAATCTGGCAAGATACAGAAGGGTGCTTCATCAGGCACCAAGAAGAAGCCTTTTAAGAAGGAGTCGAGTGTTGTTTACAGCTCAAAAAGTCATAACAAACCAGAACGTCGCCAAGCAGTTAACGCGGTTGTTATATCAAGACCTGTTGTTGCTCCTCAGCGCAACAATCAGCCAAGGGCCGAGAGTCCGCGAAGACAATTCACTTAGCTCAACATGACTTTATCCCAAATTCTGCCGCAGTTATTGAAGACCAACTTGGTGATTCCGAAGGAGGCCCCAAAGAATCCTAACACAACATCACCAATGTATAATCCTAACGCCCGCTGTGCTTTTCACTCCGATAGCCGGGGGCATGATACAAATGATTGCTGGGTTTTGAAGAATAAGGTACAGGGTCTGATTGATGCTAAGGAAATTCAGTTTGAAGCGCCGGAAAAGCCTAATGTCATAACGGCACCTATGCCCAAACATGACGCGGGAGTGAATGCTATTGGGGATGATGATGAAGAGTTTGATATTGACAGCTGGATATACCTGACTGCTGATGGTGGACTAAGCAATTGGACGGAAAAGGATTCTATGCTCGTTTCCGTTATTACCCAATAATGAGACTTTTGTTTTGAATTTGCAACAGACAATCTTTAAAACTTTACGGCCCGGTGTCTTACCCGAGGCACCGTGGTTTTGTTTGTGAGGGCTTTATGTGTGTCATCTACATATATCATTAATAAAAGCATTGGACGTTTCTTGCATTTCAAATTTTGCGCTCCTTGTTTTTCTTTTATTTTATATTGCAAAACAGCTATTTTACACACACTCACATATACAGGTCTACATCCACTCTGGATCTCACTGGTAACAATTCTGCTACTGCCAGTTATGACTTCGAAAGTCCGATCAACTTAGCCGAAGACGAAGGTGAAGATGATTGCGAAGTGCCTGGTGAACTTGCTAGACTACTACTTCAAGAAGAGAGGGCTATACAGCCGCATGAAGAGCCAGTGGAAACAGTAAATCTGGGTACAGAGGTGGACAAGAAAGAGGTCAATATCGGTACAAATTTGGAGCCTAGTGTGAAGCAACAGTTGATTCAGATGCTGCGTGACTATATTGAGATCTTTGCTTGGTCTTATGAAGATATGCCTGGTTTGGATACCGATATTGTGGTTCATCGCCTGCCTACCAAGGAAGATTGTCCTCTAGTGAAACAGAAGGTCCGCCGAATGCACCCGGAGATGTCTGAGAAAATCAAGGCTGAAGTGATGAAACAATTTGACGCCGGTTTTCTAGAAGTTACTTCTTACCCACAGTGGGTGGCAACGTGGTTCCTGTGCCAAAGAAGGATTGTAAAGTTCGAATGTGTGTTGATTATAGAGATCTGAACAAGGCAAGCCCCAAGGATGATTTCCCTCTACCTCATATCGACGTTCTGGTTGACAACACCGCACAGCATAAGGTATTCTCCTTTATGGATGGTTTCTCCGATTATAATCAAATTAAAATGGCTCCTGAAGACATGGAGAAGACAACCTTTGTTACTCAATGGGGTAACTTTTGCTACAAGGTCATGCCTTTTGGATTGAAGAATGTTGGGGCAACGTATCAGCGTGCCATGGTCGCTTTGTTCCATGACATGATTAATCATGAGATTGAGGTATACGTTAACGACATGATTGCAAGATCCCAGACTGAGGAAGAACATCTTGACCACCTTCAGAAGTTATTTGACAGGTTGAGGTTGTACAAGCTGAGGTTAAACCCGAACAAGTGCACCTTTGGGGTGAGATCGGGTAAGCTGTTGGGTTTCGTCGTAAGCGATAAAGGTATTCAAGTGGATCCTGCAAAGGTGAAGGCTATACAGGAGATGTCAGCTCCCCGAACAGAAAAGGAAGTCAGAGGCTTTTTGGGACGGTTGAATTATATTGCCTGATTCATCTCACACCTGACTACTACTTGTGAGCCAATCTTCAAGCTATTGAAGAAAGATCAAGTGGTAAGATGGAATGATGAATGTCAGGCCGCTTTCGAAAGGATCAAGGAATATCTCAAAGAACCACCTATTCTGATTCCTCCAGTTAAAGGGAGACCTTTGATCTTATACTTGACAGTACTCGACAACTCAATGGGGTGCGTGCTGGGGCAGCATGACGAGTCTGGCCGAAAAGAGCATGCTATTTATTACCTTAGCAAAAAGTTTACCGACTGCGAGACCCGATACTTGTTGCTTGAGAAAACTTGTTGCGCTTTGGCATGTGCTGCTCGCCGGCTGAGACAGTATATGCTGACTCACACTACTTTATTGATATCAAAGATGGATCCAATCAAGTATATCTTTGAGAAGCCTGCCTTGTCCGGAAGAATAGCAAGATGGTAGATGATCTTGACTGAGTATGACATCCACTACACGACCCAGAAGGAAATTAAGGGAAGTGTGTTGGAAGATCATCTGGCACATCAAGCAATAGATGATTACCAGTCTATGAACTTTGAATTCCCGGATGAGAATATCATGATAGTAACTGACTGTGAAACACCTGGACCGGATGAAGGACCTGAGGAGGGATCCCGATGGTCTATGTATTTTGATGGAGCTTCAAACGCTTTGGGTAGTGGCATTGGCGCCGTGATCATATCTTATAAAGGCTCTCATACTCCATTCACTGCCCGACTATGTTTCAACTGCACCAACAATATGGCGGAGTATGAAGCGTGCATCATGGGTCTTCGAGCAGCAATTGACCTAAGGATTAAGTTCTTGAGTGTGTTCGGAGATTCCGCTCTCGTGATCAGTCAGATCAAAGGCGAGTGGGATATGAAACACCTAAATCCTATTCCTTACAAGGAGTATGTATTGATGTTGCTTCCACATTTCGAAGATAACCTTTGAACACTTCCCTAGAGAGGAGAATCAGTTGGCGGACGCGCTGGCTACGATGTCTTCTATGTTCAAAGTCAATTGGGACAACGAAGCTCCCCGGATTATCATTGAAAGGTTTGGAAAACCTGCACATTGCTGTGACATTGAGACTGAAGAGGTAACAAAAAAGCCCTGGTTCCATGAGGTGAAGAGGTATCTTGAAGCTCAGGAGTATCCCGAGGGTGCATCTGTTAATGACAAGAAGTTTCTGAGGAGGTTCACGGCGAAGTTCTTCATCAGCAATGGTATCCTTTACAAGCGTAACCATGACTCGACCTTACTGCGATGTGTGGATAAGAACAAGGCAGAAAGGATCATGGTAGATTTACATGAAGGTACTTTCGGAACTCATTCCAGTGGACACACCATGGCAAAGAAAATCCTACGGGCAGGATATTATTGGTCTACAATGGAAGCCGACTGTTATCAACATTCTCGGACCTGTCGTAAATGCCAAGTCTATGCTGATAAGGTGCACATACCTCCAGTACCTCTGAACGTATTGACAGCTCTGTGGCCTTTTTCAATGTGGGGCATTGATATGATCGGTGATATTAGACCTACAGCGTCCAACGAGCATCGTTTCATCCTGGTAGCTATTGATTACTTTAAGAAGTGGGTTGAAGCAGCTTCCTTTGCTACTGTAACCAAGAACATCGTGGCACGGTTCATTTGGCACAATCTGATTTGTCGATATGGTGTACCAGAGAGGATCATTACGGATAATGGTACAAATCTCAACAATAAGATGATCACCGAGCTCTGCAAGCAGTTCAAGATACAACATCATAACTCTTCTCCCTACCGGCCGAAGATGAATGGGGCTGTCGAAGCGGCTAATAAGAACATTAAGAAGATTGTGCAGAAGATGATGGTGACATACAAAGACTGACACGAGATGTTACCATTTTCCTTTCATGGGTACCGCACCTCAGCACGAACGTCAACAGGGGCAACACCCTACTCCTTGGTATATGGCATGGAGGCAGTCTTGCCCATTGAAGTTCAGATAAATTCTCTTCGGATTATGAAAGATGCAGGTTTGAGCGAAGATGACTGGATCTAGACCCAGCTTGATCAGCTGAACTTAATCGACGAAAAAAGACTTACCGCTATTTGTCATGGTCAAACGTATCAAAAATGGATGATCAAGGCATTTAACAAGAAAGTTAGACGACAAGAGTATCAAGTTGGGGACCTGGTTATCAAGCACATTATCTTACCTCAAGGTGATCCCAGGGGCAAATGGACCCCTACTTACAAAGGGCCATTTGTGGTTAAGAACATTTTCTCAGGAGGAGCTATGATTCTAACCACCATGGATGGTGACGACCTTCCTCACCCCGTCAATGCAGACATAGTGAAAAAATACTACACATAATCAAAGACCCGCTAGGTCGACTAGCCTAGGCAAAAATAAGGGCCTCCCGGCGAACCAAAAGGGTTCGGGAAAAAATAAGGGATGAAAATGAAAAAATCTGTACACCCGGCAAGTCGAAAACCTGAAAAGGTGGCTTGGGCAAAAATGGTTATCCTGGTGGACTGAAAACCCAAAAGGGCGGTCCAGGCAAAAATTAGGGATCAAAGCGTAACACTATGTCTCATTAGACCACCTTGCAACCAGACTTCGGTATCGACTATCAAGCTCGGACGACACTAATCAATCTGATATACCTTCAACCAAGTAGCAAAGTGATGAGATGCTCGAGGACATAAAGGCAATAGTAGAGTTGGAACCTAGTGGGATTATTCACATAGCTGTTTTGTTTAGTTTTTCACAAAGTGTGTAAATTCTATTTGCTCGGTGGCGTTCTCTTACTATGACGTCAGCCTCTTGTACAAAAACGCCTATTTACAGGCCAAACTTCAAAATCAATACAATTCATTTTCAGAGATATTTCAAACTGTTTTTCCTTTTTCTGTTTTATTTTGCAAAGAACGTCCAATGTTCATTTTTGATATATGCATTTGATATTAATTGTTGCTCATGAAAATTTACATGCAAAACAAAAGACGATTACTCGTGATATCAGAAACAGGGGCAAATAAGTTTGTCCAAGCTTTACAGTTGCTATGTCCACCAGGCATAAAGGTAGATTCAGCTGAAGAATATGACCGAGGTACTTTCACTCCCCGCAGAATAAGGAAAGACAGTGATGATAGCTCTCCCCAGTTGAGACTTGCAACTGTGAATGAATCGGTAATATTCTCCCCAAGCAGTGTTTATTTACCATCCGCACTGAAAGGTCTTAATATTCCCCAGTGGAGTATAAGGATATTCCCTGGCAGAATACAAGATATCCCCAGTGGAGTCTGAAATTTTTCCCAGTGCAGTCTGAAAAAGCTTCCCTAGTGGAGTTTGGAGAATCATCCCCAGTAGACTTTGGAAGATTTTCCCCAGCAGATCTCAAAGGATTATCCCCATTAGAGTCTAAAAGGTTATCCCCAGTGAAGTCGCAAATGAAAGATCATCCCCAGCGGAGTTCTTTCCCTTCACAAAATAGGAATTCAATCCCCAACAGGATTCAGTATCACCAGCAACGGTAATTCATCCCCAACAGAATTTATCAGTGGAATCCTCAGCAGAGCATCTCTTCCTCACAGAGTAATCTCCTCATCAGTTTATTCCCCAACGTAGTTATCCTCTCCTGTAGGTTTATTCTCGCAATCATCTTCATCCCCTATCTCCAGCGGGAACGAAGAATTCATGTCTTTTCTCCAGCAGATATCCGGGATTTATTTTCCCCAACTGAAAACATTACACTTTCATACATCATGACACATGCATATACGCATCATACAACACAATCTCATTTATTTTGAGAACATCATTGCTTGATACATATCATGCATTACATACAACTGACTTTTACCTTTCAAGAAGAATGCGGTTAAATTCTCATAAAATGCAAAGCTATGAAGCTTTTATCTCAGTCGAATTACTGACAAGTTCTTAAATCTCAACAGAATTATCCTTAGTTGAATTACAGACAAGGTCCTAAGTATCGACAGAGTTCCTCCGTCGAATTACAGACGAGTTCCTAAATCTCAGCAAAGTTTTCTTAGTTGAATTACGGGCGAGTTCTTAAATCTCGATGAAGATGTTTACCACAGTCGAATTGCTGACGAGTTCTTAAATCTCAACAGAGTTTTTCCTCAGTTGAATTACAGGCTAGGTCCTAAATCTCGACAAAGTTCCTCCGTCGAATTACAGACAAGTTCCTAAATCTCAGCAGAGTTTTCTCAGTTGAATTACGGGCGAGTTCTTAAATCTCGATGAAGATGTTTCCCTCCAGTCGAATCACTGAAAAGTTCTTAAATCTCAACAGAATTATTCTCAGTTGAATTACAGACAAAGTCCTAAATCTCGACAAAGTTCTTCCGTCGAATTACAGACGAGTTCCTAAATCTCAGCAGAGTTTTCTCAGTTGAATTACGGGCGAGTTCTTAAATCTCGATGAAGATGTTTCCCTCCGGTCTAATTACTGACAAGTTCTTAAATCTCAACAGAGTTTTTCTCAGTTGAATTACAGACAAGGTCCTAAATCTCGACAAAGTCCTCCGTCGAATTACAGACAAGTTCCTAAATCTCAGCAGATTTCTCTCAGTTGAATTACGGGCAAAGTTCTTAAATCTCGATGAAGATGTTTCCCTCCAAGTCGAATTACTGACAAGTTCTTAAATCTCAGCAGAGTTATCCTCAGTTGAATTACATACAAGGTCCTAAATCTCGACAAAGTTCCTCCGTCGAATTACAGACGAGTTCCTATATCTCAGCAGAGTTTTCTCAGTTGAATTACGGGCGAGTTCTTAAATCTTGATGAAGATGTTTCCCTCCAGTCGAATTACTGACAAGTTCTTAAATCTCAATAGAATTATCCTCAGTTGAATTACAGACAAAGTCCTAAATCTTGACAAAGTTCCTCCGTCGAATTACAGACGAGTTCCTAAATCTCAGCAGAGTTCTCTCAGTTGAATTACAGGAAAAGTTCTTAAATCTCGATGAAGATGTTTCCCTCCAAGTCGAATTACTGACAAGTTCTTAAATCTCAGCAGAGTTATCCTCAGTTGAATTACAGACAAGGTCCTAAATCTCGACAAAGTCCCTCCGTCGAATTACAGATGAGTTCCTAAACCTCAGCAGAGTTTTCTCAGTTGAATTACGGGAGAGTTCTTAAATATCGATGAAGATGTTTCCCTCCAGTCGAATTACTGACAAGTTCTTAAATCTCAACAGAATTATCCTCAGTTGAATTACAGACAAAGTCCTAAATCTCGACAAAGTTCCTCCGTCGAATTACAGACGAGTTCCTAAATCTCAGCAGAGTTTTCTCAGTTGAATTACGGGCGAGTTCTTAAATCTTGATGAAGATGTTTACCACACTCGAATTACTGACAAGTTCTTAAATCTCAATAGAGTTTTTCCTCAGTTGAATTACAGACAAGGTCCTAAATCTCGACAAAGTTCCTCCATCGAATTACAGACGAGTTCCTAAATCTCAACAGATTTTTCTCAGTTGAATTACGAGCGAGTTCTTAAATCTCGATGAAGATGTTTCCCCCCAGTTGAATTACGTGCAAGTTCTTAAAACTCAACCGAGAGGTTCTCTCAGTTGAAGTACAGGAAAGTTCCTAAATCTCAACAAAGATCAGACTTCCCCAGCGGAATCTTCCACAACAACAGGTATACAAGCTCTCGCTAAGGAATCTCTTATGCGATCGACACTCCTTCAGATGGCATCTTTAAGCCCATCCCCTCGTCACCAATCTCCAAATGGCATCTATAAGCCCATTCTCGACATCACAAGGCTGATACCACTTCATGCGAGTGCGAATTTCTGGGCACTCTAGTGTTCAATCATCTTCCACCTTCGGATCACGAAAGGCATGAAAGCCAATCTACATCCTCAGGTTTAAGAAGATTGAACAGGGGCAGCTGTTGTACCCCAAAATTTCCCCTCCCATATTTCTCAAAACATGGCAAGAAAGATCTCCTAGTTGCTCAAAGTGGCTCAAGAGAGTTGGTCAGACAAGCTATCACCTAAGGCAGTCTACCCCAAATTAGGGTTTTGTGTTGCATCAAGATCCTTGAGTCTAAATGACCTCAAGTGCTCCCCAATGTCCTAATATGTTCTCAAAGTCACCCATGTCAAATTTCAAGCCTTGCAGAGGAAGTTTGCTCAGTCAATTGCTCAAAAGGTCCAAAAATCGACTGTTCTAGGGCAAAAGTCAATTGTGACCTACATACAGTCAAACTTCAAGATTTTTTGTCAACATTATCATTTTGAAGGATATTTCATCATTTTATCAAGTGTTGATCATGATTCATCAAGGATTGCTCAAAATTCATCAAGATTCAAAAGTTGCTAAATTAAGGTTTTGAAGGAAAAGTCAACTCAACTTTGACCAAGCATAACTTTCTCATACTTTATAATAAATGACCCATCCAAAGATCATTTTGAATAGGATGCAATTCCCTACAATCCATATTCATACCCCAAGATCAAAAAATGCACTCACAAGAAGTTATGGATTTGGACATTATAAGTCATTTTTGAAAGTCAACAAAAACACCTTTTTTGTCAAAGCTTTTAACTTGAGAATGGAATATCAAAATGAGATGAGACCAAAAGGGTTGATTATAGGACATCTCAATCTTTCTAAAAAGTCCAAGAACACCTCCAAAAGTTCAAAATTGAAAAACTTATGCATTGTTGAAGTTGGACTTTTTTGCAAAATTGCCAAAAGTCAACTATCCCCAAAACATCAAATTTTGCCAAATGGGCCCATTTTTTTCACTTGTTTTGAGGTTTCCCTATTGCCCACGTGCCCTAGCTTCAGCCATGTGTCCATATCACATTTTTATTATTTAATTTGATTTTTATTTGAATTAATTTATTTTAAATCAAATAAAATCACATAAAATCTAAAGCATTGATAACACATGATTTTTTGGCTATTTCAGGCTCCAAATACAGCTATCATGGGAATTGAATTCGTATCAAGGTCTTTATGCATAAGATATATGATTTGGATCAAGTTTGAAAAGGTTTTAATGGAAGATCAAATCAAATATGCAATCATCAATATGGAGAGATTTGGACCAAATTTTTCACCCTAATCCAATGTACAATACATAAGCAAGCTACAGGCACGAAAAATAGGGGGCATTGGTAAAGGCAGAACCAACTTTGCAAAAATCACAAAAAAGCTTGAGATCGAAATCAAGGTTGGAGGCATTTTCAAGAGTTGAGACGTATCCCAATCGCTTCCTGGCAACGCACACAAGCTATCCCAATCCAAACCAAGCATTCTTAGGCCCCCATACGCACTGTAAGTCTCACGTAAGTTACCCCTGTTCTTGATTTCATATCTCAGAAATTGGACATTGTTTTCATGAAATAACTGCATATTCTTAACCCTCACATCATTTGCAAGCTTTTCATAATAATCAATTGCATTTATCTGGCTTATATGGAGAACCACCATTGTTAGGGTTTGGTTCATGTTTTTGGGCATTTTCGTTTCAGGTGCAATTGGTCCACATGAAGGACATGGTTGTGATCAGGAGTTTGTCACGAATCCAACCATGGTCCTAGAGTCCATTTTTGTGGCCTGTGCAAGATTTTGGAGACGAGCAAGGTTGTAGCGACGGACTGCTGTCCGTTGGTATATGTGGTTGCATTTTTAGCCACGGTTGGGAGGTCAGGGACGATGCGTGTCACGTCCCCATTGGGCTATTCAAATCACACGCGTTTTTTTCTTTCTTTTTTGGCCATTAATTTTGTTTTAATATATTATCTTTAATTCTTATTATATTAACAATTAGAACAGCATGACGTAGTGGTAATCTGGGCATTGGATTTCCCTTCAGGACCTGGGTTCGAATCCCAGGTCCCCCTCTTTCTCAATATTATTTGTTTTCAGTTAATCCAGTGTGCGCGCATGCCAAAGGATCACCATACTCCCTCACCAATCCACACGCCAGATGGCCAGATGGCCAGATCTGGTGGCCAAGCCTTGAGGGTACATGATAGTGCTAGTCAACGCATGTGTACTGGATTCCAAAAGTCCACACGGGTCAGCATCATTGGACCAAGAAGATTGCTTCCAACACGTCCTAATCAGGCCCATTTCTTCTACTTATTTATTTATTTATTTTGTTTATTTAATTTAATTGCTTTATTTTAATTAATTACTAACCAATCATAATTTTTCCTTTTTATCAAAAATCATCAAAGAATATTTTCATCCAATAAATTTCAGAATTCTTTTTTTAATAAATACTAATTAATTAATTTAGGTTTTTAATTCTAGGAAACTTTAATTTATTTTTGTAAATATTTAAAATTAATAACAAAAATCATTAGGTTTTAATTCAAAATTAATTATTTTAATTTCTTTCTTAAAATATCAAAAACTCCAAAAAAAATATGCCATTACTTATTTCTTTTTTTAATTAATTTATTTAATAATTAATTTAGTTATTTAATTTAGGATTTAATTTCTTTTCTTAAATAAAAATAAAAACAAAAAAAAGCATTTTCTGTTAAAAGGGTCAAAACCCTAATTCGCATTCGATTTAATTTCCCGCACGCTTTATTTATTTTTATCCAATTATGTATTTATTTCCGGTATATAATAGATAATTAGGACATTTTATTTATTTACCGCTTTATTTTATTTTATTTTTAAAGGGTTGCTTTTGGCGATGTAAATACCCGACGCCTTGTAATTTAAATTCCGCACCTTTAATTTCTGCAAATTACAATTGTTAGATGTTTGATAATAGGGTTTGCATGACAAGAATGAATGCTTAAACTAAAATCAAATTAGATCACCCTTAACATCTGCAAAGATAAAAATAACTGAAAACGACACACTCGCACATGCGCACTCTTAGGGTACACCCCACTTGGTTGCCTTCGTACACGGTCATTGAGTATAGGTCGTTTTAGAGGTCGTCCTCTTGTCTAAAAGATCATAGTCGCCTCAAAATGGTTGCCTCGGATATTGTTGCCTCAAACAAATAATCTAAGACATTAGGATTACCGCTAAGGCGTCCTAACATTGCTTTAGTGATCGTATGTCCCTCATTTGAATTGACCCTCAAACTCCAATGACGGTGCTACCCACTCACTAATAGTGGGATATCATTGTCTAAAGGACATTAGCAAAGAACGATTCCTTTTTCGAGTAGGTAGATAGTTCTTAGATACTTGCTCCTTTAAAAAACAAAACTTTTTCACACTTACACTCCTTTTCGAACAAAGTTTTCAAAAACACTTCATTACACTCTTGAGGACAGAAGCAAGAGTTAAATCGAAGTTTCAAACAAAAACTTTTTTCAAACCCACAAGCACAAAGAAAACATTTTTTGAAAACAATTGAGCAAGTACCTAAGAGCCCGTGGATAACCACGAATAAAAAGGGTGCTAATACCTTCCCTTTCTATAATCTACCCCCCGAACCCGAGAAATATCTCGAAAAAGGAATTTTTCTATGCTTTTTTCCTTTCCTTGTTGGATAAAATAAAAGTCGGTGGCGACTCTTGCTTACCGCGACATTTTGTGAACAAAAAACGCAAAACGCCAACCAGCATTCCAAAAAACAGCCAGTTCTTCCCACCGTATCACACCAAGGTCTTCAAAAATGCGGATTTATCAAGTATTTTTGTAAAGAAAATTTGTGATAGAAGTTTATTTGTGTCATGTTCAGAAAATCATAACTTGGGCGATTTTCATTGTATCGAGCTGGTTCCGGCACCAAAATTTTACAAATTGAGTTGGCTATGTTTTCATAGGAGGTATCGAGTTCGAGCGGTATCTAAAAGGCCTTCTTTTTTTCCCCAGAGTGCGCATGACGCGCCGAAAATCCTGAATGCTGAATATTATTTCATTTGGGTCGAAACTTTGAAAATCCATAACTAGGTCAATTTTTATTAGATCGGGCCCATCTTTTTATACAAGGTCACTGACTAAGAGATCTACAACTTTGCTTCCAAGGTCGAGACAGGGTTCTGCTCCAATCAATACCAGTTTTTTATTGAAGAACGTGTTAGAGTTGACACTAGAGCCAAAAATAAGTTTGTCTGAGCCAAAACTTCAAAAGTTCATAACTAATTCACCGTTTATCTGATTGAACCCATTTTCAGATAGGAGTTATTTCTCGATGTCAGATACATTTTGTTTTCACATTTCAACTTCAAAATTTTCACTTAAGTCCCTGCAGTTTAGCCTGGAATGTGTCAGACTCAAGTGAATAAAAATATGCACTATTGCTTGTGGTTATTAGAGGCCCAATTGCACATTCAAAGCCCATATCTTTGCTCTAATTTCCATTATTAATCTCATTCTTTTCACACAAATAGGATACGACGAAAAAAAACCTTTACCATAACCCTGTCAAAATATCAAATTCTTTCAAGAACCCTAAAAATCTTGAAATCCTTGTTACAAACCCCCATCACACTACTTCTCCAGTAAGGGTAAGACTGGTTTGATCTCCATGATCAAAAGGGTGTAGAAGAATTCATACATTCCATATCAGTTTTAACATTATAAAATTTCATATATTTGTTTTCTTTGTATTTCATGATATAGTAATTTATTTAATGTGTTCATGAGATTCAACGCTGCAGATTTAGACATTGTCCTATGCAGGATTATTACAAAACACTGAGGCCGGATCATAATAACAACCAATGCATGGCAAGGAAGACATCCTGAGGAGGTTAAGGGCATGGGTTCAACACCCACTCCTATTGGTTTTGGTTTTCTTCCTTTCTATTTATCCTTTTACCTATTTTCATTCTTTCTGTTTAAAACCTTTTTCATAAAACCTAACATTTTTCACAAACCTTTGATTTTTCATAATAAACTCGAATAATTAATTTTAGGTTTTTTTAATTTAATTTTAGGTTTTAAATAAATTTTTGGTTCACCACCCACCCCTGACATTTGTATTATTTGTATTTTCTAACCCTATTTTTCATTGGTATTTCTTCCCCTATCTATTTTTTTGGCAAACTTAATCCTTTTTTGTTAATCATTAAACATAAAAAAAAAATTTAAAACCTTGTTTTTTTAATTAAAATTAATTAGGTTTTAGGTTTTTTTTAATTAACTTTATTTTTCAAAAATAACCATTTTTTTATTATTAATTAAAATTAATTAGGATTTAGGTATTTTAATTAACTTTTTTCAAAATTAACATTTTTTATTAATTAAAATTAATTAGGTTTTTTAGGTTTATTTAATTAATTATCATAAATCATTTTTTTCATAAAAAAATCACCAAAACATTTTCTTTGCTATTTTCGTCTTATTTTTATTTTCCTAGATAAAGTGTATGTTCAACTATAATAGCGTAGCTTTATTTTTCCCGCTTTTTTTCATCATTATCATGTAATTGATTCCAGGATGTAATAGTTTTAGGATTTCTTTTCCGCACTCTTCACTATTATGTAATTACTCCAAAGCTCTGTAATAGCCTAGGTTTATATTTCCGCCTTTACCTTCAGCTACTATATTTTATGCAATGCTTAGATTAATAGGATTGTATGGAAAGATAAAAATGAACGATAGAAAACCCTAATTTCAAGATAAATAACTGAACTGAATCATTTGCACACTCGCACCTCTAGGATAACCTCACTTGTTGCCTTCGGAAAAACAATGGTCATGCCCCTCAAAGATAGGGATACCCTTAGCAAAGACCCTCAGTTAAAATCATCATAAAGATCATAGTACCTCAACGTCCCTCGAGTTGCCTATGAGAAATGATTTTGTCCCACGATGTTGCCTATATGATGAAAGTCCCTTTGAATTGCTAAGGTATCCTTACATGTTGCCTTCAATGACCATAAACGTCTCTTTCAATAGTCCCTCAACATCCGACGATAGGGCTACCTACTCACTAATAGTAGGATAGCATTATCTAAAGTGTAGGAGGAAAAGAAAATCCTTTTTCGAGTAGGTAGATAGTTCTTAAGTACTTTCTCAAATCTGAATTTTTTACACTTACACACCTTTCAAACTTCTTTTCAAAAACGCTTTATCACACTTTTGAGGACTGATACAAGAGTTATCATAAAGTAAACAAAATCCTTCAAAACACACAAGCACAAAAACAGTTTTCAAAAATGAGCAAGTACCTAAGAGCCCGTGGAAAACCACGGATGGAGAGGGTGTTAACACCTTCCCTTCCCATAATCTACCCCCTTTACTCAGAAAATATCGAGAAAGGTCTTTTTTTGTTCTTTTCACCCTTTCCTTTGTTGGATAAAATAAAAGTCGGTGGCGGCTCTTGCTTTCCGCAACATTTGCAAACAAAAAATGCAAACCAGTATTAACAGTCGGTTCTGCCACCGTATCACAGAACTGGTGACTCTGCTGGGGAAATTATAAAGTGGGGTTTACCTTAGGGTCTAGATCATTTTGCTTCTTTGAGTGTTTGTTTGCTTTACTTTTAAGGGTACTGTTTGGGTTACTATAGATCCTACACTTGGATCTGGGGAAACCTTTTAGGTAAGTAGCAATAGATCATGGAAACTTTGTGGCGTATACCGACACGGTTGAAGCGATGGATACGTTGATGCGACACTTTGGTTGGTATCGGTATCCCTTGAGTTAATCAAAGAGAATACGGGGCCGCTGCGTGGTGTCATGAAGCATCAACTGATCTTAGAACCTTTAATTGAACAACTTGGCCATTAGGACGTAGTGAGATGGCCGTCTTTGGTGTATTCCCAAAGTCGGCAGATACTCGATGCTACACTCATTGAGATTTAACTCCCGAGTTTTGTTTGGTTGCAATTCAGTTGCCTATCAAATGAAACTTGTGGAAAGATCAGTGATAATGAGATCCCTTAGAACCTGGTTACTATTTATAGGATAGGTTGAACCAATCCAAACTTCAAGAGGGTATTACCTTAAAACCCATGCAATCCTTAAACCTAAGGTCTTCGTGTGATTTGCTTGTGCTTGCTATATCTGTGATTTCTTAGCATAATCATGACATCATAACATGGCATATCATACTATTTGAAGGATTTTCTAGGGCTTATCTTTGTCTTGTTTTGTAGGATATGACATCCGATCGCAGGAACACTATCCAAGTCAACCTTGTGAAAGTACCTCCTTAACTCAAGGACTTAGCATCAAGGATTCCTGAAAGCTCCCCCTTCACTGAAAAACATGGTCGGCTTCTCAACTTGGCCACTTTAAACCCTGATGAAGAACTGTTAAAGGTGCTCTTTCAATTCTTGACCCGTTGCACCACTGCTTCACTTTTCCTGATTACCAGTTAGTGCTTACTATGGAGGAGTTTTCTCAGTTATTGGGGGTACCTATCCTTAATCAGTTACCATTCAACAGTATGGAAAGAGACCCAAAGCCTAAAGAGATTGCTCAAGCTCTGTCTTTACAACGGTTTGATGTAATGGCAAATTGGGAAACCAGAAGAGGTGTCCAAGGATTTCCAGTTAAGTTTCTATTTGAGAAAGCTCACTATTTTTGGGATAACCTGGATTTACAAGCTTTTGAAGAAGTGCTGGCCCTTCTCATCTATGGGATGGTACTATTCCCTAACACGGACCACCTTGTAGATGTGAATGCGGTTAAAGTTTTTCTGTCTCATAATCTGGTGCCTACTTTACTTGGGGATGTTCTACACTCTCTGCATACTCGCACTCTAAAGAGAAGGAGGGCCCTTCTGTGTTGCACTCCTCTATTGGCTAGGTGGTTTATTTTGCACCTACCTCGGTCTATCTTGAATAATGAGCAGGGTATGAGATGGTCTCATAGATTGATGTCCCTTACACATTCGAATATTCATTGGTGTTCTCGGTCCTTGGAGAGTGTCACTATCATTGATCGCTATGGAGAATTCCTTAATGTCTCTCTCTTAGGCATTAGGGGAGGAATCACTTATAATCCTTGTTTGGAGTTGCAACAATTTGGTTATGCTAGAAGGGATGGTCCTCACAACACACTCGTCCAAGGAATCACATTTGACTATGAGAATGATGTTCAGGATTATCGTAAGAGGTTCATTCGAGCTTGGGGCATGATAAACAGAGTTGATAGAAAGACACTAGGGCACAAGAATTCCATCCCTCTTGAGTCTTACCTCAAATGGATACGAGCTCGTGCTCAATGTCTTATGATGCCTTACCCTGCCCTCTTACATGTGATTATGGAGCCAGTTGCTAAGGGAGACACTCCTTACATTATGCTTCATCCTGACATGCCAACTGATTTTGAGGAGCTACGGAAGTCCTGCATCCAACTCAAAGAAGAACGGGATATCTTTGAAACCCAATTCTATGCCAACGAGAAGAAGGTTTTAGAGCTCACAAGGTTACTTCACGGAGAAAAGAGTATAAATGCTTACATTGCATCAAAGAGGATGCGCCTGTGGGAAGCTTGAGTTTTCCTTTGCTTGGAGAGTTTTTATTTTTGCTTTGTTACCTCCTTTAAAACCCAAGGGGCATCATCGTGATCGATAAAACTTCTTAATGAAATTAACATTTGCTCTCTTTCTGTTTAAGCAATTTTAAGTCTTAGAAATCCTTGAAAATGTTGCATACATATATCATACATATCATTGCATAAGCAGGTTTCAAAGCAGTTCTCTCATGTCCTCATTGTTTATTTCAGCAATGGCTCTCAAACAAGACAATAGAGATCTCCAAACTCAAGAGGCTCAATTCATGGAAATGCTCCTAAACCTATCCAAGGGGCAGGAAGAGTTGAAAGCACTCCTCGTTGGGAACCTGGCCAAGAAAATAAGGACAAACGGTTGGAACAACTGCAAACTGAGGTTGAAGCAATGAGAACCCAAATGCTGGGGCAGATGGCTCTTATCTAAGGCCTAGCCCGGGGACAGGAAGAGATGAGAGCCATCATCAACAAACTTCATCAAGACGGCTGCAGCCGTATGAAGCAAACAGTCGAGGTTGGGGACCAAGTCATTGATCAACCTCCAAGAAGACAAGAGGTTGGTTTGGTGAAGAGTGGACCTTTCTAAATTGCTACCACATCACGGGTCCAACAACAACCTCGCCAAAAACAACGGGTTAATCAGAGTAAGTCGGATACACCCAAGAGGCAGTTTACCAAACTCAACATGCCGCTCTCTCAAGCTTTACAACACATGTTGAGGATGAATCTGGTTACGTTCATAGTGCCTCCTCTGAATCCAAAAACTTTTCCCCTAATTACAATCTTGATGCAAGGTGTGCATATCACTCCAACAGTCTGGGGCATGACACTGATTATTGTTAGATGTTGAAATATAAAATTCAAAACTTGATTGATGAAGGAGTGCTGGAGTTTACACAAGATGGTCGGGCTGAGTTCTCTCACCATCCCTCTAAGGCATGCCATCTATAGTGACAAGATCAGACGAAGAAGCTTTTGTTCATTAGAATTTTCAATTTGTAATTTTCTTTTGATTGTTCGAACATTTATTCATGTAAAACATTGTTACTTTATTAATGCATTGCATATGTCTGTTTTGAATTAATTCATTTGTATTCACTATATTTAAATTGCTTTCCTTTTTGTGATATTCAAAATCTCGATCAAAAGCTCTGAGCCTTTAGAGGGAGGATGACGAAAATGATACCACAATCTCTACAATATGCTTTTGAGCAGACCCCACTAACAATGTACATGCATTGTTTCAAAATCCTAAACAGTGGAGTTATAAGGAAGATAATCCCTAGTCAACCCCTTTGAGCCAAAGAAGTAGGAGTTTTTCTTTTCACACAAATTAAAACCCTTAATCATAACCTGGGGCAGGGTAGTTTTCTCAGTTGATTCAGAAGCGCATTCAGTCGCAAGCTCATCCTTCATACACGACAAATAGTGTAGAAGATACCTTCCAAAAGACGGTGACGGTTCCGCATAATCATCAAAGTAGGCAGTCATTATTTTTCAAAAGAAAAGCCTGCTAAGTCAAAACCTATGAAGGAGACTTAAGAAAAAAATTGGGGCATCCCGCTGATTGTAATCACAAAAGAAACAGTTCAAGCAAAAGAAGGGATAACGAAAACCAAAAAAAGAGGTTACTACAAATACTCGACAAAAAGAAAAGATTACAAAAATGACTGCCTTTACAAAATAAACTTTCAGTATCTGAACCATCACCGGAACATCAAGGACAAGATGCCAGACTCAATTGGAATATGAACGCACAATCAACTGAGCATAAGACTAAAGAACATCACGGAGAACAGGTTGGGTACAAATAAAATTTGAGCCTTTATCCTTTGTTTCTTGAACCGTAAACCAGGCCACATTATAACCCTTAAATGTCCTAGCTGAAGCATGGGATAGTTCGAAAGTATACTGTTACAAAAGGTATCCTGACTCCTGTAAGGTTTGCTATAAATCCTGAGTTGACATTACACTTTTACAAAATTTGTTTGTTTTACTAAAAAATGAATTTTCAAACTTCAAGATAGACATAAGCTTTGCATTCTTAAAATATCATTATTTGCATATGACTATTTGTTCAACAACAGAGAAATTCGCACGACGGATATTCGATGAACAAAAATCTTCTCAGTGGAAAGAATCACCTCAGATGGAAAGACATTCCAGTGATAGGCCTTTCATAATCAAGGGGCATAGCATGATATCCAGCTGATATGGGTCAGTCAAGTCAAGATTCGAGGAATCTCTCAAAAATGCCAAATAGTCAGGGGCAGATCTCCATTTGAATCACTTAGGGCACTGGACATGAATTCCAGCAATGAATCATGTACGGTCAAACATCTTCTGGCAGTGTGGCAACACTTACTATTAAGGATAGTGACAATTCTCTGTACTCGGTAAACGTGGTCATAGTTGGAAAATACTATGTGATGTACCCCAAAATTTTCCCTCCCATAATCTTCAAAGTTTTGCCAAGCATCACCTCAAATGGCTCAAGTCTACTCAAAGGCTACACAATCAACCATCCTCCTAAGCCAGTCAAACTAGGGTTTTGGTTCTTGCAAGGAAGTTGAAGTTTTCAAGAGCTCAATCAAGTCTCCCATGCTCATACACATTGTCAAGCACCTACATGTCAAGTTTCAAGGCTCACAAGGTCAAGTTGCACAGTCAAAAAACCCTAATTGCTCAACAGTCAACTGTAGGGGCAAAATGGTCATTTGGCAGTCAAAAATCAAAAATTTTGGTCAACATCTTATTTTGAAGCCACAAACATCATTTGATCAATGCTTGATCATGATTCTCAAAGTTTGGCTCAAAAAGTCTCAAGATGCAAAAGTTTCTATTTTTGGACAGCTGAAAAGTCAACTGTAACTTGACCAAGGCATAACTTTTTCATGGTTCATCAGAAAAATTCCATCCAATGCTCATCTTGAAGGGGAAGACATTTCCTACAACTCATCTTCACATTCCAAGTCCAAGAAATGCTCTCACAAAAAGTTATCAATTTCAACATTATAGGTCATTTTCAAAAGTCAACAAAAAGGGACTTTAAGTCAAAGACCATAACTTGAGATTGGTAAATCAAAATGACATGGGACCAAAGACATGGGTTAGAGGACTTCAAGACCTTTCCAAAATGTCCAAGAACATGATCAAAGCTTAAAAATTAAGCAAGATATGCATTGGAGAATTTGGGAAATTTTTGTGAAATGGCCAAAATCATTTATCCTTGAAACTTCATTTCTTGACAAAAGGGGTCCACTTTTTCCACTTGAATAAGCTTGGCCATGCTTCCCACGTGTCCCACCTTTTATTTCAATATTTAAAATTAATTTTTTCATTTTTATTAGATTTTTTTGGATTTAATTCATTTTAAATCCTTTAAAATCAAATAAAAATCAAAAAGGTTAATTAAGGGGGATATTTGGCTTTGATTAACTTTGAATCACCATTATGCATATTCCAAATTCGTGCAAAAGGCCAAATGAAGCAAGAATTCAAAATTGGTTCAAAAATGGAAGGTGTGTTAATGAAGGTTTATGGAAAATCTTGAACATGAAGGCAAGGCATTATGAGGCCATAATTCTTATCAAAACATGATACATAACACATATGCAAGGGATCAGACACAAGAAAAAAGACCTAAGTTGCGCTGCAACCTCAGAACCAACTTTGCATTTTCACACAAAAAATTGCAAAACTGAAAACCTCCTTAGAGCACTTTTTAAGTCCCCATTCTTATCCAAACACCTTCCTGAGGTCCCAAGGAAACTCTAGCAATCAAAACCACGCCCAAACGTGCAAAGAACCAGTCCCACGAAGCCATACGGTTTGTCTTTTTTTCCAGAAATACATAACATGATTCATGCGCTTTCATTGATTTTTCTTGTTTGATTTGTACTAATGAGGGCTCTCTGAAGCTATTAGTGCCATCCAATTGAGTTATAGGCGCCTGAATCAGAATCTACCATGGACAAAAACTAGGTTTCCTGAAACTTCAAATTGGGGCTTTAGGTATATGGTAAAATTAGACTCTAAAATCAGTATGAACAGGATCGTTGCAACATGACGATTCCAAATCACCCATCGCGCTCAATTTATGATTGAACATGGCCTATTCGCTATTATCCATAAGCCTGTATTTTGGGGGGGTTTAAAACCCCCGCTATCTTTTTTTTTTGTTTCAGGAAAGAATGGAGAAGAAGACTGCGTGGCATGGCGTGAGTGGAGGGTTTGAATTCCAGCGCCTTTTTTTTATTTTCATAACGTTAATTTTGGTTTTGTTTCATATTATTTATTTTCAATCTCCATACAACGTGCGCTCCACAGCTCACTTGGCAAAGGATGTACTTGGTAAACGTTGGGACCTGGGTTCGATTCCCAGGTCCCCCACTTTATTCCATAATTTTTCTTGCAATATATTCCTGTGCAGCTTCCATCCTAATGACCACCATGAAGCCCAACGTCTCTGCCTGCCACGCGCCTGGAAAGTTCAATCCAAAGGCTATCATGTGAGTTCCATCATATGCGCTGGTCAACGCTCCACATACAAGTCTGAAAGGTCAGAAGGGGCCTCATTCAAATGGGCTTAATTCCTCAACCACCTCCAAAATTGGGTCTACCACCCCCTATGGTTTGCATTATTTTGATTTTATTTTCTATTTGATTTCTTTTATTTCTTTTTAATGCTTAATTATTTCTTTTTATTAAATTAATTTTCATAATACAAAAATACAAAAAAGGTCAGAAAGTCAAAAATAAAATATGTTTGTTATTTAATTCACTAATATTTTATTTTGTAAATAAATTCAATAATTAATTTAGTTTTAATTTTAGGTTGTTAACTTTAATGTTTTTTTCTCAATAACTAAAAAAATATAAAAAAAATAGGTCTTTAGCACATTTTTATCTTCTTTTAAATAAATATTTTTATTTTCTTATTATAATTATTATTAACCATTAATTAATTTTGTAAATACTTGTAATTAATCAATTAGGTTTAAATTAGGTTTAACTTAGACAATTTTCTTTAATAAATTAAAAAACAATTAGAACTAGGGTTTATTTAACTTCTAATTCCAATTTAATTCTCTTCAATTTCATAAATACAAAAAACATAAAAAATAAGTCCTTTCCTTTATTTAATTTAATTAATTTAATAATTTCAACTTAATTTCTTTAAAGGGTCCAACGCCCTCGCACTCGATTCTTTTTTCCTTTCGCGCATTTATTTTTTTATTTCTTTTATGAATGTTATGTAATTGCCCCAAAGCCTTGTAATAATAATTAGGACATTTACTTTCCGCATTTTATTTCAAATCGGGTCTTGGTTTAATTTGGCGATGTAGACCCGCGCCTTTGTAATAGCGTAGGACCTTTATCTTTTCCGCACTTTAAATTCCCGCACCTTTTAACTGTTAATAATCACATGAAAGAATGAATGCCCAAAAATAAAAACAATGAGTAGCTCACCAAATACATGACAAGACAAATATAATTGAAAATGACACACAATTCACACACCACTCCTAGGGTACGCCTCACTGTTGCCTTGCCCCTCGAAACGTGGTCGTCGAGTACAGGACGTCTTAGTAAGTCCTTATGTCCATGAACATGGCATAAGGGTAGCTTCTAAGGTGTCCTACTGTTGCTCTGGTGATCACACTGTTGCCTTGCCCCTCAAAACATGGTCGTCGAGTACAGGACGTCTTAGTGAGTCCTTATGTTCCATTGATCTAGTTGCCTCGAATAAGTTTCGTCGGAACGGTCGCCTCGGAATAAAAAGATCAATGGCATAAGGGTAGCTTCTAAGGTATCTTACCATTGCCCGGTGACCACACTGTCCCTAACCCTCGAATTGACCCGAATACCTCCAACGGTGGTGCTACCTACCTCTCAATGGTGGGATGGCATTACCTAAAGGACATTTACACAGCAGAATTCCTTAGGGTAGGTAGATGACTCGTAGATACTTGCTCTAATTCAAAACAAATCAAAAATTTCTTTTCACACCTACACTTTTCAAAAAGCTTTCAAAAACAACTTTTCAAACACTCTTGAGGACTGATACAAGAGTCGAACTGAAATTTTAAACGGAACTTTTTCAAACCCACTCACCTTGAAAAGCAAACAAACATTTTGAAAATACAAATGAGCAAGTATCTAAGAGCCCATGGATAACCATGGATAGAAAGGGTGCTAACACCTTCCCTTTCTATAAATCTACCTCCCGAACCGAGAACTAATCTCAATAAGGAATTTTTCTGTGCTTTTGTCCTTTCCATGTTGGAGAAAATAAAAGACGGTGGCGACTCTTGCTTACCGCGACATTTCGCGAACCAGCGTTAAACAGTCAGTTCCAGATCCACCGATCACAGAACTGGCGACTCTGCTGGGGATACTTATAAAGTGAGGTGTACCTTAGGACTAAGATCACTGTGTTTTCAATTGCTTTGACTTGTTTGCTTTAAATTGTGGGACTGTCTTGGGAGTTCTATAGATCCTAACCCGGATCTGGGGATACCTTCTTAGAAAGTAGAAACAAGGCTGTGAGGGAACTGTGCGGGGTATACCGACATGGTTGAAACAGTCTGCTACGTTGATGTGGCACTTTGGTGTGTACCGGTAACCCTTGAGTTCAGTCAAGGAGAGTACGAGGCCTCCATGTGGTGTCGTGAAGCATCAACTGACCTTAGGAACCTTAATTGAACTATCTTGGCCTCTTTAGGGTAGTGAGATAACTGACTTTGGTGCAGTCCGAGGTTGGTTGATACTCGATACTACACTCAATTGAGGGTTGCTTTCCTGGAATATTTCGGTCGCCAGTTCAGTGGCTAAATCGAAACGATGAACAATGAAAGCAATCCAGTGATATTGGGACCCTTAGAACCCGGTTACTTCTGATAGGACAGGTTGAGCCCACCAACTTCAAGAGGGTAATACCCAGACCCCATGCAGGCCTAAACTCTAAGGGCTTGTCTTGTGTGACTTGTGTGCCTTCCAACTTGACTACTTGCATGCTTGTTATCTGACACTTGAGTTTCTTGCAGGTTTTGTTTATAGTCCTTAATTGGGACTCATAACAGGGTTTACCAAGTTTCTTGCAGGTTTTGTTTATAGTCCTTAATTGGGACTCATAACAGGGTTTACTGAGTTTCTTGCAGGTTTTGTTTATAGTCCTTAATTGGGACTCATAACAGGGTTTACTGAGTTTCTTGCAGGTTTTGTTTATAGTCCTTAATTGGGACTCATAACAGGGTTTACTGAGTTTCTTGCAGGTTTTGTTTATAGTCCTTAATTGGGACTCATAACAGGGTTTACTTGAGTTTCTTGCAGGTTTTGTTTACAGTCCTTAATTGGGACTCATAACAGGGTTTACCTACGTTACCCCATGTATAGCATAACATCATACCATTGCATGCATCCTGCATGAAGACTAACCCATTTCAAGGATCTCAAGGGCTTGTGATGCAGGTCATGATGAACCAACTGTCCAGCAAGGGGCAAAGGGGATTTATTTTCCTCTAGACAAGGTTGTCAGGGGCTATGACCCACTCGATATGGTGAGCCTTGACCCTTGAAGAAGGACTCTCATCAACATGACGTTCCTTCCATCAAGCTACAAAATTCAAATACTAACAATCTTCTTGTTTACCCTGTGAAGTCCTTGAAAACATTGCATACATATCATACATATCATTGCACTACAGGTACCCTCTTGACAGGTCACTCACCATCTTCGCTGTTTATTTCAGCAATGGCTTTCCAACCGGACAACCAAGACCTCCAGGCTCAAAACGCCCAGCTGCGAGAAATATTCTTGAACCTATCCAGGGGGCAAGAAGAAATAAAGACTCTCCTCACCAGGAGCTTGACTTTAGGGAATGCAGGGGGCATCAGGAACGATCAGCTGGAAGGGCTACAAATTGAGTTGGCAACCATGAAGATCCAAATGATGGGGCAGTTGATGGGCCAGATGACTCTCATTCAGGATTTAGCTCAAAAGCAAGAAGAGCTCAGGGTCCTCGTCACCAAGCTGCTTCCAAATGATCAAGTAGCTCCAACAACTAGGGTTGAAGTCCCAGTCATCATTCAACCACAGGCGGAGCGAGAAGACAAGGGAAAATCTCCTCAGCCTACTTCAGGGTCACGAGCCCAGCCTCAACGGAGTAGTCAGCGTAAGCGAAATACGTCTAGAAGACATTTCTCTGAAACTGATATACCATCATCCTTTATACTGAAGCGCTTGCTGGAGGTCAATCTGATCACTCTAAAGGACCCTCCTAAGAATCCGAATATGACACCTTCAAGGTATAACCCCAACACCCGCTGCGCTTATCATTCAGACAGCCCGGGGCATGCTACAGACGACTGTTGGACCTTGAAGAACAAAATCCAGGACTTGGTTGATGAAGGGGTGATAGAGTTCATGCCGAATGGCGAGATGAAAATCTTCCGCTGAGAATTCTCCATTTGAGATGATTATCTCAAACTAGAAAATTTTTGTTCATTGGAATTTTTCAAGTTGTAATTCTCTTTTGATTGTTCAAACATTTGTTCATTGTTAAACATTGTTATTTCATTAATGCATCGCATATGTCTGTTTTGAAGCAATATATTCGTATTCACTATATGCAAATTATTTTCATATTTTTTCTGATGATCAACGCTCGATTAATAATTCTAAGCCTCTTGAGGGAGGATGACAAAAACCATACCACGATCCTTACAGTATGCTTTTGAACAGACCCCACTGATGAGGTACAGGCATTGTTTCAATCCCTAAACACTAGAGTTATAAGGAAGATAATCCCTCGTCAACCCCTCTGAGCCAAAGAAGTAGGAGTTTTTCTTTTCGAAAATTAAAACCCGTTATCATAACCTGGGGCAGGGTAGTTCTCTCAGTTGATCCAAGTGCATAACAAATGGCACCAAAGAGATCCTTACAAAAAAAAAAGACAGTGATGATTCTGAATAATCATAAGGATAGGCAGTCATTATATCTCAAAAATAAAAACCCAATAAGTCAAAACCTATGAAGGAGACTTACGAAACTGGGGCATCCCGCTGACTGTAATCACAAAAGAAATAGTTCAGGCAAAAAACAGGGATAGCGAAATCAAAAAGAAAGAGGTCATACAAACCCTCAACAAAAACAAAAAAAATGACTGCCTATTTAGAATAAATCATCAATATCAGAACCATCATTGGAACATCAGGACAAAGACTCAAACAAGGTCTAACACACGATCAATTGAGCTTAGGTTTGAAGAACATCACGAAGAGCGGGTGGGTACAAATAATTTGAGCCTTTATCCTTTGTTTCTTAAACCGTGAACCACGCCACGCTACAACCTTTAAAAGTCCTAGCTGAAGCATGGGTTAGTTCGAAAGCATACTGTTACGAAAGGTATCCTGACTCCTTAAGGCTTGCGATAAAATACGGAGTTGACATCACGTTTTACAAACATTCACTTGTTTTATGAAAAAGAATGCATTTCCAAAACTTCGAAACAGACATAAGCTTTGCATTTTTAACATAACTTTGTTTGCATATGAATGTTTGTTTGAGCAGCAGGGAAATTCGCACGATGAATACCTAGTGAACAAAAGCACTTCCAATCAAGGGGCACGACATGATCATGGTCCATCACCTGGGGCAGTCCAATCAAGATTCGGAGAATCTCTCAAAGACCAAATAGCCTGGGGCAAATCTCCGCCTGAGTCATTTGGGGAATTCCAGCAACAAATCTTGCATGATCAAACATCTTCTGGGGCATGACAAAACACTTCTAACAAGGGAAACTCCCTATACTCTGAGAGCACGAACATAGTCGAAAAATACTACGCATAATCAAAGACTCATTAGGTTGACACACCTAGGCAAAAATAAGGGCTTCCCGACGAACCAAAAGGGTTCGGGCAAAAATAAGGGATGAAAATAAAGAAATCCGTACACCCGGCAAGTCGAAAACCTGAAAAGGCGGCTTGGGCAAAAATGGGTATCCCGATGGACTGAAAACCCGAAAGGGCGGTCCAAGCAAAAATTAGGGATCAAAGCGTACGACTATGTCCCGGCATCTAGTCACCTGTCTACCAGAAGATTTGTCAACTACCCCAACAGGTTCCTTCTCCCACTGAAACAGGGGCAATAATGAGTTGTCTAAATGGTCTAATGGTTCTGTCCATCAAGGTACCAAGGTAGGCTCAGCCGAAGAACATAACCAATATACCTTAATCCCCCAGAGAATGAACCAGCAAGTCAAGGCACTCTCCCCAAGCAAAGCTATACTGTCAGCCTTAAGGAAGTTGAGTATCCTCCAGCAGATCTCAACATTCCCCAGCACAATATACTGATATTCTTAACGAGCATCCCCGACAGTCTTGATCTAAGATTGTTCCCTGGCGGAATACCAAACATTCGGCGGAGCCACTTCCCTAATACATCTCAAAAATTTCCCCAGGAGAGTCCAATCAAGATTTCCCCAGGAAATTTTGAATCATCTCCCCAGCAGGAAGCCTATCCCCAGTAGATTCTGAAAGCTTCCCCCCTACAGAGCACGAACGCGTCCCCCGGACTTTTTATTTAAAGGTTATGCTACACCAGAGCTTATAACTGGGTTATCCTCAGCCAAAAGCCACGGAAAGATCGTCCTCGGCGAAGTCTTCCTATCCCCAGCGGAGTCTATTAACACTCCCAACATAACGACGGTATCCCCAGCGAAGTTATCATCAACATCTCAACAGAGTACCTCTCTCCCCACAGAGTATTGTTCCCCAGCAAGGTCGCTAGAGTAATTTTCTCCCCGCAGAGTAATTTATTCGCCAAGTTTATTCCTCAACGGAGTCATCTTCTCCTACCGGTATTCTCGCAACCATCATCCCCAGCAGAAACAACGAGGCTCTATTCTTCCACATCAGCCCAGGATTTAACTTCCTGGCACCCGTCAAGGATTTATTTTCCTAAGACGAAAACATACATTCATAAACATCGCATCTTCATACACTATAGCGTGCATATACGCATCATAAACATACAATCTCATTTATTCGGAGAACAATACGCATGTCATACATCATGACATCACATACAACTGACGTTTTGTCTTTTCAGGACAAAGGTCAATACAAAGATGATTACCATCAACGGTCGCAACTAAAGATCCGATTCCTGTATCTTGCCAGGGTGTATCTGTTGACGACTACAGTACCAGACTCGATTCCTGTATCCTGCCAGGGCACGTCTGAAGAGTTCGAAGATCCGATTCCTGTATCTTGCCAGGGTGTATCTGTTGACGACTACAGTACCAGACTCGATGTCTATTATCTGATTGAGCCTATTTTTGGACAGGAGTTAGTTCTCGATGTCGGATACATTTTGTTTTCACACTTCAACTACAAAAATTGCACTTAAGTCCCTGCGATTTAGCCTGCAACGTATCAGACTCAAGTGAATAAAAATCTGCACTATTGCTTATGGTTATTGGAGGCCCAATTGCATAATCAAAGCCCATATCTTTACTCTAATTTCCATTATATAATCTCATTTTTTTCACACAAACAGGACACGACAAAAAAAAACCTTTGCCACAACCCTGTCAAAATATCAAATTCTTTCAAGAATCCTAAAAATCTTGAAATCCTTGTTACAAACCCCCATCTAGAAGCATTCATACATATCATATCGGTTTTAACATTACAAAATTTTATATATTTTCTTTCTTTGTATTTCATGATATAGTAATTTATTTAATGTGTTCATGAGATTCAATGCTGCAAATTTAGACATGGTCCCATGCAGGGTTATTACAAAACACTGAGGCCGGATCATAACAACAACCAATGTATGGCAAGGCATACATTCTGAGGAGGTTAAGGTCGTGGGTTCAACACCACCCCTATTGGTTTTGGTTTTCTTTCTTTCTATTTATCCTTTTACCTATTTTCACTATTTCTATTTAAAACCATTTTCATAAAACCTAACATTTTTCACAAACCATTGATTTTTCATAATAAACTCGAATAATTAATTTTAGGTTTTTTTATTTTAATTTTTGGTTCAACACCCACCCCTACCATTTGCATTATTTGTATTTTATAACCCTATTTTTCATTGATGTTTCTTCCCCTATCTATTTTTTTGGCAAACTTAATCTTTTTTTTGTTAATCATTAAACATGAACTTTTTTTAAAACCTTGTTTTTTAATTAAAATTAATTAGGTTTTAGGTTTTTTTAGTTAACCTTATTTTTCAAAATTAACCTTTTTTTATTATTAATTAAAATTAATTAGGATTTAGGTATTTTAATTAACTTTTTTCAAAATTAACTTTTTTTATTAATTAAAATTAATTAGGTTTTTTAGGTTTATTTAATTAATTATCATAAATCATTTTTTTTCATAAAAAAATCACCAAAACATTTTCTTTGCTATTTTCATCTTATTTTTATTTTCCTAGATAAATTGTATAGGGACGCGTTCAACTGTAATAGCGTAGCTTTATTTTTTCTGCTTTTTTTCCCATCATTATTATGTAATTACTTCCGGTATGTAATAGTTTTAGGATTTCTTCTCCGCACACTTCACTATTATATAACTGCCCCAAAGCTCTGTAATAGCCTAGGTTTACATTTCCGCCTTTACCTTCAACTACTATATTTTATGTAATGCTTAGATTAATAGGATTGTATGGAAAGATAAAAATGAACGATAGTAAACCCTAATTTCAAGATAAATAACCGAACTGAATCATTTGCACACTCGCACCTTGAACCTCACTCATTCTTCAATACAGATTGGGGAAGATGTGAAATAAACCATCTTGCCAAGAGAGGAGTACAACACATAAGAACACCTCTTTTCCTCATTGTGCGAGTGTGAAAAGAGTGTAGGATATCCCCTAGCAATGTAGGCACCGGGTTGCGGTATATGAAGATTTTGACGGCGTTCACGTCTATGAGTTGGTCAGAATTTGGAAACAAAACCATCCCATAGATGAGGAAAGCCATAATTTCCTCAAAAGCTTGCAGGTCCAAAGAATTCCAACAGTTTTAGGCTTTCTCAAATAAGAACGTTGCTAGGAAACCCTTGACACCACTCCTTGTTTCCCAATGAGTTGTGACATCAGATGAGTGCAAGTGTAGAGCTTGAGCAATCTCTTTTGGCTTTGGGTCTCTTTCCGTACCGTTGAAAGGTAGTTGATTGAGAATGAGAATTCTCAAGAGTCGGAAGAATTCTTCCAAAGTTGGTACAAGTTGATAGTCGGGAAATGTGAAGCAATGGTATAAGGGGTCAAAGAACTGAAAGAGCACCTTCATCATGTCCTCATCTATGTTAGAGGTGACCAAATTGAGTAGACGACCATGTCTCTCGGTGAATAGAGAGTTTTCAGGAATCCTTGAAGCTAGTTCCTTATGTTGTGGAGGGATCCTTACAAGGTTGACTTGAATAGTTTTCCTGCGAAGAGAATCCATACCCTACAAAACAGAACAAAGATAAATCCCAAGATCCTTGAAATGGATAGTGAATGTGTATGATTTTATGATGTTCATAATGTTATGTACAAGTATGTATATACAAATAGAGCAAACAAATCCTTAGGTTTAGCTTGCATGGAGTCTCATAGGTAAGTACCCTCTTAAAGTTTAGTTGGATCAACTTGTCCTAGTAATAGTAACCGGGTTCTAAGGAGCTCAATATCACCGGTTTGTTTCCTTGGTTATTGTTTCAGATCAAGCCTCTTTAATGGAGACCGAAATATCCCAAGAAACCAAACCTCAATAAGTGTAGTATCGAGTACCTACCAACATCAGACTGCACCAAAGTCGGTCATCTCACTACATCCTAAAGGCCAAGTTGGTCAAGTAAAGGTTCTAAAAGTTCATTAGTGCTTCATGACATCACTCAGCGGCCCTGTATTCTCTTTGATTAACTCAAAGGCTACCGGTACCCACAAATATGGGGCACTAACGTAGCTATTGCTTAGACCATGTCGCTATACCCCGAGCAGTTTCCACAACGTATTGCTACTTACCTATAAGGTATCCCAAATCCAGGTAGAGGATTCAAGCCCAAACAAAGAACCATATTGTAAAGCAAACAAATTAAACAATGAAGGCAAGTAAATGTGATCTAACCCTAAGGTAACCCCACTTTTAGAATTTTCCCCAGCAAAGTCCCTAGTTCTGTGATACGGTGGGAGAACTGACTTAAAGGTTTTGTGTTTGATCGCAAATGTTTCGGTTAGCAAGAGTCGCCACCGACTTTTCTTTTATCCAAAAGGAAAGGTGAAAAAGCACAGGAAAGACCTTTGAGATTATTTCTTGAGTTCGGTGGGTAGATTATGAAAAGGGAAGGTATTAGCACCCTTTTCATCCATGGTTTTCCATGGTCTCTTAGTTACTTGCTAGATAACTTGCTTTTGTTTGAAATTGTGCTTTATGTGGTTTTTGAAAGTATTTTGTAAAGAGGCCTTTGTTTTAGGCAATCTTTGTAATGATTCTCGTTCGTAAGAATGTATACAAAGATGTTGATCTTTTGAAAATGTTTTCAAGTTTTGTAAGATGTTTTGAAAGTGTAGGTGTTTGTTTTGAAAATAGCAAGGATGTTTGTTTGAAATTGAGCAAGTAATTAGGAGCATTCTACCCACTCAAAAGTATTTCTTGTTCATTTTATTTTTCCTTTGATATTGTTATCTTACCATTGATGTGGTAAGTAACCCGATCTTTGGATGTAAATGGGACGGGCGTGGGTCATCATATAACCATGATTAGAAATGTTGCAATGTATCTTAGCATTCTTTTTAGGGACTAAGATCATTTGAAAGGCAACTTAGATAGCGTCATCGAGGGACTATGATCTTGTATTTTATTTGTTTTTGGTAAGATACCTCAAATGCATAATATGACCATTTTGTATAAGGAAACCAAGTGGAAAAACCCTAGGGGTGCTTGTGTGCAAGTGTATTGTTTTCATGCTTGTTTTTTGTCTTGAATTAGGATTTTTTAAGTATTGGTTTTAGTCTTTCCATACAAACCTTAATTACTAGCATGTTATGTATAAAAGCGATAAATTGCAGAATTTAAAGTTACACGCTATTACAACATTTGTGTGTGTGTGTGTGGGGGGGGTGTACAAATTGAATGGGGATTGCAAAAAAATGTAAACCTAGTTAGTCTATTACAACCATATTGAATGAGTATCAATGTACAAGGAATCAAATGGATACAATGTATAAAAGTGAATAAATGTACAAAAACATGAAATTTGAAGTAAATGAATATTTTATTTGGTTTTCATGAGAAAAAGGGAAATTGTTTTAACCTAATTAATTAAAGATAATAATTAATAAAACTTAAATTTATTAAGAAAAGATTTAAATAAAACCCTAGTTCTATTAATTGATTAAAAGAAAATAAGTTTAAGAAAGATATTTTTTGGTATTTTTATGTCTTGAAAATATTTATAGTATTATAAAGTATTTTGGCCCTTTTTTTATATTAAAATAAATATATTTTAATAGGTGTAAAAATAATACTAACCTAGTTTTAATTATATTTATAAGACTAGTTAATAAAAATAAATAATGTATAGTTAAATAAAATATTTTTTGTGAGAAAAATAAAATAAACTAAGTTAAAATGAAAATCTATTTTTTGTGATTTTTTATGATTTTTTTTTAATATTATGAAAATAATTAAGAAAATAAAATAAAAGAAAATAAGAAAATAAAATAAAATTAGGCCAAGGGTGTATAAATGAATGGGGGGTTGCCCAGCAAAAACAAAAAATACAAGCCAGCCCCAAAGAGGCCCAGCGCCTGCAAGAAAACAAAAGTCAGGAAGCAAAAATATGAAAAGAATCAAAAGGGTACCACTGGGGCTCGAACTCAGGTCCCATACGTTACAAGCGCGCGATTCTACCACTGGGGTGGCTATACATCCGTTAACATAAGCAAAATAATAAATATACAAGGCAAATGCATCCTGATGACTTCATCTTCAACCTCCAGCCAGACCAACTGTAACTTGCTCATTTCTCATCAAAAATGAAAACTGTAAACATGAAATTTGTAGCAAATTTTCTCACGGTTTCAAAAATGTAAAGCATTAAAACTATAGATAAAAGATAAGCATGAATTTTAATGGCCCTAATCTGAACCCTAAAAATCTCAGAAATTTCAGTTTCAAAATTCTCTAAGCTCAAGAAAAATTAATGGAAACTATGGACATGGTTAGCTCCAGGGCAATGATATATACATGTTTTGTTCACAAATAAATCATTGTTGATGCATGTATGAAGAGTTCCAAGTTGAGAAAACTTACCTCAAAACTGGAAATCGTGTTTTGAGTTTGAGTTTGTTTCAAGTGATGGTGATGATAAGGTTAGCTTCCTTGAGGTCCCGGAAAGCTAATGCAATGATTATCTTGAGCAATGGATGGATGGAATGGCCTGGAGAAGTCAATGTGCAATGCTCTGTTTTTGGTTATTGAGGATATGGTAAATGATGTTACAATAATGAAACAGGGGCAGGGATAGGTTACACTTGATGTAAGGAAGCTTTAGGAATCAAAAGTCCAAGAAACGCACGAAAGAAATATGAGTTTGATGTTTGAGGTCAGAAACTGTGCAACAATGGTGTTTTTGGGCAATTTCTGATTTGAGAGAGTTTTGGTGTATTTCAGAGTGCTTAAGCTCGTGTTCTAGCTCATAAATAGTGATTCTATTTATGAGCAACAAGTTTGGAGACTTGTCCTTGATCAGAATTCAAAAATCACATGTTATGGCTCTTTTTCTTGTTTTTGAAGCAAGCTTGACACACATTTTCCCAATGCATAGTACAAGGTTGTCTAGAGTGGTTGCAAACTTTAAACATGTTTATCTGACTTTGTATGTTGAGTGTGTGCTGAACAAACAAGTTAGAGGCTCAAGAAGAGTGGACTTTATGCATAAAGCCACTTTTCCAAAATGGCAATGTTGCCTTTCTTCTTAAAATGGTATTAAGCATGGGCAATGCATTGAATGCTTGGATTAAAGCTTCTAGAAGCTATGCAAAACATTAATTATGGAGTGACAAACAAGTTTGAAGCATGCAAAGCAAAGATTATGCAGCCTAGCATGGATTTGGTTCATGTGTTCACCAAAAATGACTTGTAATTCAAGTTTGAAAACCCTAGCTTCCTCTCTTCGATTCTCCCTGCTCAAGAATGATCTCAAGGAGTTCTTGGAAATTTTGGAAAGCTTTTAATGTACTATAAAACCCATATTTGAATTTATTTTGAAGATTCCCCTTGGGACTATATGAAAAAGTGCCATGAAGTTGGGTCAAAATCCTGACCAAATTAGGGCAAAATTTCACTAAGTGTTTAGTTTCATGACCACATATTCATAAAATTATAACTTGAGATCCAAGAACTTTTGGCAGAATTTGTGTAAAGAAAATCTGTATATTTCATGGATATCTACAACTTTCATGTTAGAAGTTTCTCTTGAATCATCTTGCATCATGGTGAAAATTTTGCTCAAAGTTAAGAAAAAACATGAAATTTCCAACACTTAGAAAATTTCCAAGTTTAGAAATTTTTACTTTTCAAAATGAAATCTTGGCTTTTTGATTTCTTGATGAATAAGTTTCATATTTTGACATGTTTTGATGAATTATGATCTTTGGCACTTGAATTTGATGAAAAAGTCAAAGTTTGACTTTTCAATATATAGTTGACTTTTGATCAGTTGACTGAAAATTTCATCTGTCAATCCAATGGACTTGCAATGTTTTGAACCATGTCATTAGCTCAAAACGATGCAATTGGAATCTTGAGATCATGCCTTAAACCAATTGACCATTTGCTAGGTCAAAAATCAAAAATTTCCCTTTCTCAGTCAAAACTCTAATTTTGACCATTTTGCCCTTTTAGAGATTTGATCAAATTTCTTGAGGAGTTGTGGTCCAAACTTGATCAAATTATACATATGAGTTTAGAATGTTGATGTGAATCAAGAATCATGAAGTTTGATTGTAAATTGGCCATAGTTGACTTTTTCTCCAATACAGCTGATTTTTAGGTCATCTGCTCAATTGACTGAGCAAAAGTGTGATCCAAGGCTTGAAACTTGACATGATTAATCTTGGGGGTCCATAATGATCCATGAAAGTCATATGGGGCATTGGAAGTTCAAAAATCCTTGTGCAATCTCAAACCCTAATTTTAGTCATTAGTGCTTAAGGAAGTGTCTTGAGCTGATCAACCGTAGTGCAGTCTTGAGTCAAGGATATCTTGTGAGTAAATTCTTGATAAGTGAGAGAGAAAATTTTGGGGTACAATAGTTGCCCCTGTTCAATCTTCTAAAGCTTGAAGAGTTAGATTGACGAGTTTTACCATTCGTGACTCGAAGGTGGAAGATGATTGGACACTAGAATGCCCAGAAATTTGCACTCGGTGATGTCATGGTTGAGGGAATAGGCTTAAAGATGCCATTTGGAGAGGTGATAGAAAGTTGTCGGAGATGGGCTTTGTAGATGCCATCCAAAATGATTGTTGAATTGTAATTTGTAGGCTGAAAGAATGAGTATCTGAATGGTGTCCGTGTCTGGAGCGTATCTGAACTATATCTGAGTTGAGACTGAATAAGTATCAGAATGGCATCCGTGTCTGGAGCGTATCTAAACTGTATCTATAATCTGAATCTGAATGAGTATCAGAATGGCATCCATGCCTAGAGCGCATCTGAACTGTATCTGAAGTCTGAATCTGAATGAGTATCAGAATGGCGTCCATGTCTGGAGCGTATCTGAATTGTATCTGAAGGCTGAATCCGAATGAGTATCAGAATGGAGTCTGTGTTTGGAGCGTATCTGAATTGTATCTAAAAACTTTGAACATTGTTAATGGTAGCTGTTAACCTTATCCTGAAAAGGGTAAAATGTTAGCAAAAATGTAAAGTCATGTTGTATGAAATGCATGGTATGATGCATTCGTGTTATCAATGTTTATGATATATGGATGCGATGTATGCGTATGTGAGCTAGTCTGCTGCACTACTGTTGTATTTGGGGGAAATAAATCCCTGACCATTGCTGAGGATATGTAAGTCTTCATGTTGTGAAGTTTAAGTGTTGGTGAATTTCCACCTAGAGAAATAAACTCTGTTGCCAGGGAAATGTCGCGTACTGCTTGTAAAATCCTGTTGGAAAATCCTGAGAAATTCGGCGACTTCTATCGGGGATTGATAACTGGAAGCTTTGTTTTGCTGGGGACTAAACTACACACTGCGGGGGTTTTTATGGAATAGCTCAAAGATATTTCCCTATCTCTTAAAGCCATCAGTGATTGTCTTTTGTTTTGTTTATTTGTAAATAGTAATTAAGTTCAATTGCATATGTTCAAAAATAAATCATTGGACGTTTTTGTAAACAAAACACAAGAGTAAAGAAAAACAGATAGTTTCACACTTTCAAAGGGATATCTTTTTATTGACTTTGAGTAAGTATTTTGGTACAATGAGACAAACATTCTAGTAAGAGAATGATGTCGTAAAAAATGAAAATTTTGATACAAAGAAAAGATAGCTATGTGCAATAATCCCATGGGTTCCTATTCTGCTATAGCCTTCATATCTCTGAGCATCTTGTCTTTTTTTTGCCTCGTCTGAATATTATTGAATTGATCAGAACCTCTGATCTTGTCAAGTTGTCCATAAGGTGATCCAACAAAACATAGTCATACGCTTTAAATCCCTAAATTTTGCCTAGACCACCCTTTCGGGTTTTCAGTCCACTGGGATACCCTTTTTGCCCAAGCCGCCCTTTCGGGTTTTCAGCTTGCCGGGTGTACAGATTTTTTTTGTTTTATCCCTAATTTTTTCTCGAACCTTTTTGGTTCGCCGGGATGCCCTTATTTTGCCTAGGTGTGTCAACCTAGCGGGTTTCTTATGCATAGTATCTTTTGATTATGTCTGCGTTCGCAGGGTGTAGTAGGTCGTCGCCATCCATGGTGGTCAGAATCATTGCTCCACCAGAGATTATGTTTTTTATCACAAATGGTCCTTCGTATGTAGGAGTCCATTTGCCCCTGGGATCACCTTGCAGAAGTATGATACATTTGATCACCAAATCCCAGACTTGATACACTTGGCGTCTGACCTTTTTGTTGAAAGCCTTGATCATCTATTTTTGATACATCTGACCATGATAGACAGCAGTAAGTCTTTTCTCATCAATCAAGTTTAGTTGATCAAGTCGATTCTGGATCCAATCATCTTCATTTAGCCCTGCATCCTTCATAATTCTCAGAGAGGGGATCTGGACCTCAATAGGCAAGACAGCCTCTATGTCGTATACTAGAGAATAGGGTGTTTCCCCGGTTGATGTGCAAGTTGTAGTACAACATCCGTGGAGAGAGAATGGTAGCATCTCATGACAGTCTTTGTATGTTACTGTCATTTTCTGTATGATCTTTTTAATGTTCTTATTCGCGGCTTCAACAACACTATTCATCTTTGGCCGGTAAGGGGAAGAATTGTGATGCTGGATCTTGAATTGTTTGCACAAGGTGATGATCATAGTATTGTTCAAGTTCGTACCATTATCTGTAATGATCCTCTCCGGGATACCATAATGACATATGAGATTCTGCTTGATGAACCGGGAGACAACATTCTTAGTAACGGAAGCGAAAGAAGCTACCTCCACCAACTTGGTAAAATAGTCAATGGCCACTAAGATGAAGCGGTGTCCATTGGAGGCTGTTGGCTTGATTTCCCCAATCATATCAATCCCCCATATAGCAAAGGGCCAAGGGGCCGTCAAGACATTCAGAGGAACTAGAGGTACGTGTACCTTATCAGCATAGAGAATATGTTTTTTATCACAAATGGTCCTTCATATGTAGGAGTCCATTTGCCCCTGGGATCACCTTGCAGAAGTATGATACATTTGATCACCAAATCCCGGACTTGATACACTTGGCGTCTGACCTTTTTGTTGAAAGCCTTGATCATCTATTTTTAATACATCTGACCATGACAGACAGCAGTAAGTCTTTTCTCATCAATCAAGTTTAGTTGATCAAGTCGAGTCTGGATCCAATCATCTTCATTTAGCCCTGCATCCTTCATAATTCTCAGAGAGGGGATCTGGACCTCAATAGGCAAGACAACCTCTATGTCGTATACTAGAGAATAGGGTGTTGCCCCGGTTGATGTGCAAGCTATAGTACGATATCCGTGGAGAGAGAATGGTAGCATCTCATGACAGTCTTTGTATGTTACTGTCATTTTCTGTATGATCTTTTTAATGTTCTTATTCGCGGCTTCAACAACACTATTCATCTTTGGCCGGTAAGGGGAAGAATTGTGATGCTGGATCTTGAATTGTTTGCACAAGGCGATGATCATAGTATTGTTCAAGTTCGTACCATTATCTGTAATGATTCTCTCCGGGATACCATAATGACATATGAGATTCTGCTTGATGAACCGGGCGACAACATTCTTAGTAACGGAAGCGAAAGAAGCTACCTCCACCAACTTGGTAAAATAGTCAATGGCCACTAAGATGAAGCGGTGTCCATTGGAGGCTGTTGGCTTGATTTCCCCAAACATATCAATCCCCCATATAGCAAAGGGCCAAGGGGCAGTCAAGACATTCAGAGGAACTAGAAGTACGTGTACCTTATCAGCATAGATCTGATATTTATGGCAGGTTCGAGAGTGTTGATAGCAATCTGCTTCCATGGTAGACCAGTAATAGCCTTCCCGTAGGATTTTCTTTTCCATTGTATGCCCACTGGAATGGTGCCAAAAGTGCCTTCATGTAATTCGGCCATGATCCTTTCAGCTTCAACCTTGTCTATGCACCGAAGTAACACAGAGTCATGGTTGCATTTGTAAAGAATGCCATTACTAAGGAAGAATTTAGCAGAGAATCTCCTTAAGAACTTCTTATCATTTACTGAAGCTCCTTCTGGATATTCTTGAGCCTCGGGATACCTCTTGACTTCGTGAAACCAAGGCTGGTCCACTACTTCTTCAGTATTAATCTCGTGACAGTGTGCTGGTTCATCCCTTCGTTCAATGGTGATTTGGGGAGACTCGTTATCCCATTTAAGTTTAAACATGGATGACATTGTGGCTAGTGCGTCTGCTAGCTGGTTTTCTTCTCGCAAGAAGTGCTCAAAGGTAATCTTCTCAAAATATGGGAGCAATGTCAAAACATATTCTTTGTAAGGGATAAGGTTAGGGTGTTTGGTGTCCCATTCCCCTTTGATCTGGCTAATGACCAAAGCTGAATATCCGAATACATTCAAAGATTTAATTCCCAAGTCTATGGTCGCTTTGAGACCAAAGATGCACGCTTCGTATTCCGCCATGTTATTTGTATAATTGAAGCAGGGTCTTGCAGTAAAAGGAGTATGACATCCTTCTGGAGATATGAGTACCGCACTAATACCATTGTCGAGTCCGTTAGATGCCCCATCAAAAACCAGGGTCCATCGGGATCCTTGTTAAGGTTTGTCATATGGCCTGAATTCTTCATAGTTATTTACCATCATGATGTCCTCATCTGGGAATTCTAAATTCATGAACTGGTAGTCTTTCACAGCTTGGTGAGCAAGGTGATCAGGTAGTACACTGCCCTTTATTGCTTTCTGGGTAGTATACTGTATGTCATATTCTATCAGGATCATATGCCATCTCGCTATTCTCCCGGAGAGGGTAGGTTTCTCGAAGATGTATTTTATTGGTTCCATTTTGGATATCAATAAGGTAGTATGGGTCAGCATATACTGTCTTAGCCGGCGAGCAGCCCATGCCAGAGCGCAGCAAGTTTTATCGAGCAGTGAATATCTCGTTTCACAGTCGGTAAACTTTTTGCTCAAGTAATAAATAGCGTTCTCTTTTCGGTCAGACTCGTCATGCTGCCCCAGTACACACCCCATTGAATTTTCCAAAACGGTTAGATACATGATCAATGGTCTTCCCTCGACTGGTGGCATTAAAACAGGAGGCTCTTGCAGGTACTCTTTGATCTTGTCAAAAGCATTTTGGCAATCATCATTCCATTTGACTACTTGATCTTTCTTCAGTAGTTTGAAGATTGGTTCACAAGTAGCTGTCAGGTGAGAAATGAATCTGGAAATGTAGTTCAAACGTCCCAAGAATCCTATGACTTCCTTCTCGGTACGAGGAGAATGCATCTCTTGTATCGCTTTCACCTTGGTGGGATCTACTTCAATACCTTTATTGCTGACGACAAAGCCTAGGAGTTTACCAGATCTTACCCCAAATGTGCACTTATTGGGGTTCATCCTCAGCTTGTATTTCTTTAGCCTCTCAAAAAGGTTCTGTAAATGATCAATATGCTCTTTTTCTGTTTGAGATCTAGCTATCATGTCGTCCATATAGACCTATATTTCATGATGTATCATGTCATGAAATAGAGCTACCATGGCACGCTGATAGGTTTCCCCAACATTCTTCAGTCCGAATGGCATAACCTTGTAGCAGAATGTGCCTCATTGTGTGACAAAGGTTGTCTTCTCCATGTCCTTAGGCGCCATTTTGATTTGGTTGTAACCTGAGAAGCCGTCCATGAAGGAAAACACTTTGTGATGTGTCGTATTGTCAACTAGAATATCAATGTGGGGAAGTGGGAAATCATCTTTAGGGCTGGCCCTATTCAAATCTCTGTAGTCCATGCACATTCGTACCTTGTTGTCTTTTTTGGGCACGGGAACAACATTGGCAACCCATTGCGGATAAGAGGTGACGGCCAAGAATCCGGCATTGAATTTCTTCATGACTTCAGCTTTAATCTTCTCTGACATATCTGGTCGCATTCGACGGGCCTTTTGTTTTACTGGTGGACAGTCTTCTTTTGTAGGTAGACGATGTACCACAATATCTGCATCAAGCCTGGCATGTCTTCATACGACCAGAAAAAGACCTCAACATACTCGTGTAGCAATTGAATCAGACGCTCTTTGACACTGGGTTCTAGATTGGCACCCACCTTTACTTCTCTTTTGTCTTCTTCGGTACCTAGGTTGATCATATCCACGGGTTCCTCGTGGGGCTGAATGGTTCTCTCTTCTTGTTGTAGTAACCTGGCGAGTTCCCCTGGTACTTCACAATCTTCCTCACCTTCGTCTTCGGCTTGGTAGATTAGATTTTCAGAGTCACAAAAGGCCATAACAGAACCGTTACCCATAGAATCCTGAGTGGATGTAGACCTGCATTGTGAGTGTGAGTGTGTGTAAGAGTATAGCTATCTTTGAAAGAAATGAAAATGTAAAAGAGAAAAACAATGAGCACAAAGTTTGTATGCAAAAACTTCCATGATTAATTGATGTCATATGAAAATGAGATAATAACCCTTACAAATGGACCATCGTGCCTCGAGTAAGACACAAGGTTTTAAGAGTCTGAATTGTTTTAATATTACATATCCAACAAAATGTAAAGACAATTTACTGTGGGATAAAAGTGATCGGGACAAAGTCTCTAGCCTCCCAGTTGCTGTGCCCTCCACTGACAGTTGGGAAAATCCAATCCTATAGGTCATAGTTGTCTTCATCATCCTCCATCGCATTGACTTTATGGTTGCTGATCTTCAAGGGTGGTCCTCCAACACGAGCGTGACGTACAACCTTCTGGGGACCTGAAGTAAAACCCATACCAAACTTGTCAGATTTGTATGGGATATCTGGGAGTTGTCCCCAAATAATGCACCCACCTTCTTCTATCACTGCCTTGGCATCCTTTAAAGATGGCATCCTGAGTGGAGGCCTTGTGATCTTGGGAACTTGAGACACGACCTTGGTTACTGCCACATCTTGCGGGACTTCTTCAAAGTGCTGGAATGGAGTTTCAATAAATTCACCATCTAATTCCACATATCTGAAGGAATTGAGATGGCTGATCATATACTCTTCTTTTTCATGAACGGTGATGATCTTCCCTTGGATGGGATATTTCAGCATTTGGTGCAACGTAGAAATAACAGCGCCAGCATTGTGAATCCATGGTCGACCTAGCAAGCAAGAATATGAAGGGTAAATATCCATTACATAAAAAGTTGAATCAAATGTTTGGGTTCCAACCTTTATGGGGATATCCACTTCCCCATGCACCATCCTTTTTGAGCCGTCAAAGGCCCTCACTACTATGTTGCTTGGCTTCAATGTTAATCCCTCATATTCAAGCCTATCAAGAACTTTTTTAGGAAATACATTCAAAGATGAGCCAGTATCCACCAAGACATGAGCCAGAGTTGTGCCCCTGCATTCAACTGAGACATGAAATGCCTCATTATGCTTCCTTCCTCTTGTCATTAAATTAACATCTGAAATACTTAAACCATTATCTACAGTCAAGCTGGCTACGCAGTCTTAGAACTGATCGACAGATGTTTCTTGGGGTACATGGGCAGTTTTCAGGAATTTTACCAAGGCCTTTACATGCGCCTCGGAACATAATAGTAAAGCCATCATGGAAATTTTAGATGGAGTTTTTCCCAATTATTCAACTACATTGTAGTCGCTTCTTTTTATGATCTTTAGAATTTCCTCCATCTCTTTCCGGGAGGTCTCAGGGATAGCCGATGATTGTGCCTTCGTCCGGACAGGCTCAATCAGAATACTTTTAGCTCGAGTCTTGGTTGACTCGGCAACAATAATGTCAATAGGAGTGATAACAGGAGTTGTAACAGCTTTGTCAGCAGGATTGTTAGCATAGATGATTGTAGGACACAGAATAGTCTTTGGAGGAGCAACAATAACAGGAATGATTATGGGTCAAGAAACTGCTTTTGGGGGAGCAATTTCTGGAGAGAATATCCTTCCACTTTGGGTAATCTTGCTAGTCCCTGCAATATTACTGATATTGGAGTCAACCTCCTCAGAACTTGAATCTTCAGCAGCTGGCCAATCTTTTTTGATACCGTGGTAGTAGACATCCCCCCCATAATTCTATGGTACGGTTTTGTCTGAAGAATACGGGATTGGTCCAGGCATTGTAATTATCAAAGGAGCTACTTTTGGAACTGATGTAATTCTAACGGGTCTTTTAGTGGAAACCCTGGAAGAATTGTCGGAAATGGTCATGATGAAAACATCATTATAAGAAACAGTTGGAATTGAAGCCTTCTCGAACAAAATTTCCTTGTTATCTATTAGGCACTGAACGTCTGCTTTTAACAAAGGAAAACTGGTTGGTGAGGACAAACAGAAATGACAACTTTCATCACAACCTGGAAAAACACTTGCATCCAATAAGTTCTTTTTGATAATCAGGAGTCGGGTCATAAGTTCATCAACTGAAGTAACAAACATATCTTCCTCAATGGCGTTGGTATTATGGCCATGTTTGGGCATAGGGGCAGAAATGACATTGGGCTTTTCTGGCGCATCGAATTCAATCTCTTGGGCTTCAAGGAGGTCTTGTACTTTGTTCTTTAGAGCCCAATAGTTGTTAGTGTCATGGTCGGGACTCTCAGAGTGGTATGCACAGCGGGCATTAGGATGATAGTGAGGAGAGGTTGTGTTAGGGTTCTTTGGAGCTTCATTCAAGGTCACTAGGTTGGATCTTAACAAATGCGGCAATACTTGAGAGAGTGTCATGTTAATTCTGGTGAATTTTCTGACTGGTCTTTCCATTCTTGGTTGTTTCTTTGCTAATCAGGCGCATGTTTAGGAATCATAAAAGCCCCCACCATTGGACGGCGTTCGGCCCTATCTTGATTTTTTTTAAGGATATACAACGACCACTTTTTTCTTTCCGATGAATGGCTTCCTTACAGCAGCAGAGGATGCATCTTTTTGAATCTTTCCATTCTTTATCCCGGCTTCTACCCTTTCTCCGGTCAATATCAATTCAGTAAAACCTGCCGATGAACTCCCAATTAGGTAATTGAAGAAGGGACCAGAAAAGGTGCCCAAAAACATGTCTACCAACTCTCTTTCAGATAGGGGAGGTTGACCTCTTTCGTCTAAGTATCTCCATTTTTGCGCATAGTCCTTGAAGCCTTCACTTGAAACCATGGCCATACTCTGGAGTTGAGTACGGGTAGGCGCAAGATCAGCATTGCATTAGTATTGTTTGTAAAAGGCTGCAGCAAGATCTTCCCAGTTATGAACATTGGCTCTTTCTAACTGATAAAACCAACCAAGTTGAGTTCCAGATAGACTGTCTTGGAAGAAGTGTGTACCCATAAATCCTTATCAGCGGTATGAGGCTGGATTTTCCTCACATAGGACCGGAGATGCATTTTAGGGCATGAGACTCCGCCTTATTTGGCGAACACGGGTGCTTTGAATTTAGGAGGAATGACAATCCCCGACACTAAGCCCAACTCCTCAAAGTCCAAGCCAGACACTTTTTGGATTTCCATTGCACTCAACCGTTCTTCTAGATGCTTATACTTATTGTCGGGTGAAGGGTATTGTTCTTCAGAATAGTCTTCTTCTTCCTCTTCCTCTTCTGAATCAGACTGAACAACTGTTTCCTTGCCTTTCCCGTCTTGATTGTCTTTCTCACTGGATGTCGTTGTAAAGTCCAAGGCCCTTCTTGTCTTCCCTTGGAATCTTCTTCCCATGTTCAGAATTCCGGTTATTTTCTTCGTCTTCTTTTTCTTCTCCTCAACCAGCAAGGTCTTCAACTCTTCTTGTCCTTTGGCCAGAGTTAAGAACAACTGTTGAAACTGTGCATTCTGAGCTTCGAGGTCCTTCCTTGTTTGCTTGAGATCCATCTTACTGAAATAAATAGTAGAGAGATGAGGAGACTTGTTGCAAGAAACCTGCTTATGTTATGATGAATGATAAATGCATATGTAATAATTTCAAGGATTTTAAGATTCAAATTTGTTTTAGACAAAAAGGAAACACACGTTATATTAATAAATTAAAGCTTTGAGTACATCAATTCCTTCTTGGGAAAAATAATACAAAAACTCTAAGATAAAAAGGTAGTACGCATCCTCTTTGGTGAAATGTAGGTATTCAGAGTCTGCTCCTCGTGAAGTAGTCTAGTGAGTTCCAAAACCTTCTTCTCGCTTGCGTAGAATTGGGCTTCGAAAGTATCTCTCTCCCCCTTGAGTTGTATCCAATCCCTTTGTAGGTCTTCAAGAGAGGTGGGCATGTCAGGATGTAGGATAGTGTATGGTACATCTCCTTCCATGACAGGCTCAATGATTACCGGGAGAATGGAGGGATAAGGCATCATAAGACTCTGAGCACGAGTTCATACGCATTTGAGGTAAGGCTCAAGAGGGATAAAAATTTTATTCCCCAAAGTCTTGATATCTACCTTGTTCAACATTCTCCAAGCTCGGATAAATCTCTGGCGAAGACCTTGATCGTTGTTGTCGTTGTCAAATACTAAACCTTGAATCAGCATCTCATGCGGGCCATCCCTTCGGGCGTAATCAAATTGTCTTAAGGCTAAGTAGGGGTTGTAGGTGATACCTCCCCTAATGCCAAGTAAAGGGACATTAGGAAATTCTCCATAACGGTCGACAATAGTAACATTCTCTATGGATCGGGAGCACCAATGAACGTCTAAATGTTTGAGTGTCATCAACCTTTGTGACCACCTTGAACCTTGCTCATTCTTCAATACAGATTGGGGAAGATGCAAAATAAACCATCTTGCCAAGAGAGGAGTACAACACATAAGAACACCTCTTTTCCTCATTGTGCAAGTGTGAAAAGAGTGTAGGATATCCCCTAGCAATGTAGGCACTGGGTTGCGGGATATGAAGATTTTGACGGCGTTCACGTCTATGAGTTGGTCAGGATTTGGAAACAAAACCATCCCATAGATGAGGAGAGCCACAATTTCTTCAAAAGCTTGCAGGTCCAAAGAATTCCAACAGTTTTGGGCTTTCTCAAACAAGAACTTTGCTAGGAAACCCTTGACACCACTCCTTGTTTCCCAATGAGTTGTGACATCAGATGAGTGCAAGTGTAGAGCTTGAGCAATCTCTTATAGCTTTAGGTCTCTTTCCGTACCGTTGAAAGGTAGTTGATTGAGAATGATAATTCTCAAGAGTCAGGAGAATTCTTCCAAAGTTGGTACAAGTTGATAGTCGGGAAATGTGAAGCAATGGTATAAGGGGTCAAAGAATTGAAAGACCACCTTCATCATGTCCTCATATGTGTTAGAGGTGACCAAGTTGAGTAGGCGACCATGTCTCTCGGTGAATGGAGAGTTTTCAGGAATCCTTGAAGCTAGTTCCTTCAGTTGTGGAGGGATCCTTACAAGGTTGACTTGAATAGTTTTCCTGCGAAGAGAATCCATACCCTACAAAACAGAACAAAGATAAATCCCAAGATCCTTGAAATGGTTAGTGAATGTGTATGATGTTATGATGTTCATGATGTTATGTAAAAGTATGTATATACAAACAGATCAAACAAATCCTTAGGTTTAGGCTTGCATGGAGTCTCATAGGTAAGTACCCTCTTAAATTTTAGTTGGCTCAACCTGTCCTAGTAATAGTAACCGGGTTCTAAGGATCTCAATATCACCGGTTTGTTTCCTTGGTTATTGTTTCAACACAAGCCTCTTTAATGGCTACCGAAATATCCCAAGAAACCAAACCTCAATGAGGGTAGTATCAACTATCTACCAACTTCGGACTGTACCAAAGCCGGTCATCTCACTACATCCTAAAGGCCAAGTTGGTCAAGTAAAGGTTCTAAAAGTTCATTAGTGCTTCATGACATCACTCAGCGGCCCTGTATTCTCTTTGATTAACTCAAAGGCTATCGGTGCCCACAAATATGTCTCACTAGCGTAGCTATTGCTTAGACCATGTCGGTATACCCCACATAGTTTCCACAATGTATTGCTACTTACCTATAAGATATCCCAAATCCGGGTAGAGGATTCAAGCCCAAACAAAGAACCATAATGTAAAGCAAACAAATTAAACAATGAAGGCAAGTAAATGTGATCTAACCCTAAGGTAACCCCACTTTTAGAATTTTCCCCAGCAAAGTCGCCAGTTATGTGATACGGTGGGAGAACTGACTTAAAGGTTTTGTGTTTGATCGCAAATGTTGCGGTTAGCAAGAGCCGCCACCGACTTTTCTTTTATCCAAAAGGAAAGGTGAAAAAGCACAGGAAAGACCTTTGAGATTATTTCTTGAGTTCGGGGGGTAGATTATGAAAAGGGAAGGTATTAGCACCCTTTTCATCCATGGTTTTCCATGGGCTCTTAGTTACTTGCTAGATCACTTGATTTTGTTTGAAATTGTGCTTTGTGTGGTTTTTGAAAGTATTTTGTAAAGAGGCCTTTGTTTTAGGCAATCTTTGTAATGATTCTCGTTCGTAAGAATGTATACAAAGATGTTGATCTTTTGAAAATGTTTTCAAGTTTTGTAACATGTTTTGAAAGTGTAGGTGTTTGTTTTGAAAATAACAAGGATGTTTGTTTGAAATTGAGCAAATAATTAGGAGAATTCTACCTACTCAAAAGTCTTTCTTGTTCATTTTCTTTTTCCTTTGACATTGTTATCTTACCATTGATTTGGTAAGTAACCCTATCTTTGGATGTAAATGGGACGGGCGTGGGTCATCGTATAACCATGATTAGTAATGTTGTAAGGTATCTTAGCATTCTTTTTAGGTACTAAGATCATTTGAAAGGCAACTTAGATAGCATCATCGAGGGACTATGATCTTGTATTTTGTTTATTAAGAAAAGATTTAAATAAAACCCTAGTTCTATTAATTGATTAAAAGAAAATAAGTTTAAGAAAGATATTTTTTGGTATTTTTATGTCTTGAAAATATTTATAGTATTATAAAGTATTTTTGGCCCTTTTTATATTAAAATAAATATATTTTAATAGGTGTAAAAATAATACTAACCTAGTTTTAATTATATTTAAAAGACTAGTTAATAAAAATAAATAATGTATAGTTAATTAAAATATTTTTTGTGAGAAAAATAAAATAGACTAAGTTAAAATGAAAATCTATTTTTTTGTGATTTTTTATGATTGTTTTTAATATTATGAATATAATTAAGAAAGTAAATAAAAGAAAATAAGAAAATAAAATAAAATTGGGCCAAGGTGTATAAATGAAATGGGGGGTTAGCCAGCAAACACAAAAAAAACAAGTCAGGCCCAAAGAGGCCCAGCGCCTGCAAAAAAACAAAAGTCAGGAAGCAAAAATATGAAAAAACCAAAAGGGTACCATTGAGGCTCGAACCCATGTCCCATAGGTTACAAGCGCGCGCTTCTACCACTGGGGTGGCTATACATCTGTTAACATAAGCAAAACAATAAATATACAAGGCAAAACGCACCCTGATGACTTCATCTTCAACCTCCAGCCAGACCAACTGTAACTTGCTCATTTCTCATCAAAAATGAAAACTGTAAACATGAAACTTGTAGAAAATTTTCTCACGATTTCAGAAATGTAAAGCATTAAAACTATAGATAAAAGATAAGCATGAATTTTAATGGCCCTAATCTGAATCCTAAAAATCTCAGAAATTTCAGTTTCAAAATTCTCTAAGCTCAGGCAAAATAAATTGAAACTATGGACATGGTTAGCTTCAGAGCAATGATATCTACATGTTTTGTTCACAAGTAAATCATTGATGATGCCTGTATGAAGAGTTCCAAGTTGAGAAAACTTACCTCAAAACTGGAAATCGTGTTTTGAGTTTGAGCTTGTTTCAAGTGATGGTGATGATCAGGTTAGCTTCCTTGAGGTCCCAGGAATCTAATGCAATGATTAGCTTGAGCAAAGGATTGCTGGAATGGCCTGGAGAAGTCAATGTGCAATGCTCTATTTTTGATTATGGAGGATATGGTAAATGATGTTACAGTAATGAAACAGGGGCAGGGATAGGTTACACTTGATGTAAGGAAGCTTTAGGAACCAAAAGACCAAGAAACGCACGAGGGAAATATGAGTTTGATGTTTAAGGTCAAAAACTGTGCAACAATGGTGTTTTTGGGCAATTTCTGATTTGAGAGAGTTTTGGTGTATTTCAGAGTGCTTAAGCTCGTGCTCTAGCTCACAAATAGTGATTCTATTTATAAGAAACGAGTTTGGAGACTTGTCCTTGATCAGAATTCAAAAATCACATATTATGGCCCTTTTTCTTGTTTTTGAAGCAAGCTTGACACACATTGTCCCAATGCATAAAACAAGGTTGTCTAGAGTGGTTGCAAACTTTAAACATGTGTTATCTGACTTTGTATGTTGAGTGTGTGTTGAACAAACAAGTTAGAGGCTCAAGAAGAGTGGACTTTATGCATAAAGCCACTTTTCCAAAATGGCACTGTTGCCTTTCTTCCTAAAATGGTATTAAGCATGGTCAATGCATTGAATGCTTGTATTAAAGCTTCTAGAAGCTGTGCAAAACATTAATTACGGAGTGAAAAACAAGTTTGAGGCCTGCAAAGCAAAGATTATGCTGCCTAGCATGGATTTGGTTCATGTGTTAACCAAAAATGACTTGTAATTCAAGTTTGAAAACCCTAACTTCCTCTCTTCGATTCTCCCTGCTCAAGAATGATCTCAAGGAGTTCTTGGACATTTTGGAAAGCTTGTAATGTACTCTACAACCCATCTTTGAATTGATTTCGAATATTCCCCTTGGAACTATATGAAAAAGTGCCATGAATTTGGGTCAAAATCTTAACCAAATTAGGGCAAAATTTCACTAAGTGTTTAGTTTCATGACCACATATTCATAAAATTATAACTTGAGATCCAAGCACTTTTGGGAGAAGTTGTGTAAAGAAAAGTTGTAGATTTCATAGAGATATTCAACTTTCATGTTGGAAGTTTCTCTTGAATCATCTGGCATCATGGTGAAAATTTTGCTCAAAGTTATGAAAAAACATGAAATTTCCAACACTTAGAAAAATTTCTTAGAAATTTTGACTTTTCAAAATGAAATCTTGACTTTTTGATTTCTTGATGAATAAGTTTCATATTTTGACATGTTTTGATGAATTATGATCTTTGGCACTTGAGTTTGACCAAAAAGTCAAAGTTTGACTTTTCAGTGTACAATTAACTTTTGATCAGTTGACTGAAAAATTCATCTGTCAATCCAATGAACTTGCAATGTTTTGAACCATGTAATTAGGTCAAAATGATGCAATTGGAATATTGAGGTCATGCCTTAAACCAATTGACCATTTGCTAGGTCAAAAATCAGAAATTGCCCTTTCTCAATCAAAACCCTAATTTTGACCATTTTGCCCTTTTGGAGATTTGATCTAATTTCTTAAGGAGTTGTGGTCCAAATTTTATCAAATGATACATATGAGTTTAGAATGTTGATGTGAATCAAGAATCATGAAGTTTGACTGTAAATTGGCCATATTTGACTTTTTCCCCAATACAGCTGATTTTTAGGTCAACTGCTCAATTGACTGAGCAAAAGTGTGATCCAAGGCTTGAAACTTGACAAGAGTAATCTTGGGGGTCCATAATGATCCATGAAAGTCATATGGTGCATTGGAAGTACAAAAATCCTTGTGCAATCTCAAACCCTAATTTTGGTCATTAGTGCTTAAGGAGGTGTCTTGAGCTGATCAACCATAGTGCAGTCTTTAGTCAAGGATATCTTGTGAGTAAATTCTTGATAAGTGAGAGGGGAAATTTTGGGGTACAATAATAAGGAAAAGGGTTAGTAAAAGAGAAACAAAAAATGCCAGGGGTGGGTGTTGAACTCACGTCCTCTTTCTTAACAAGCGCTTCATCTACCACCAAGCCACGCTGTTGTTGGTGTTAAGAAAACCAACGCGCTTCATAATATATGAAACCTGCAAAAATATGGAAAAAAAACAAAGAAATTTTTCAAAAGGCAGGGATTGAACGCACGCCCTAGTACAATAATGCCTTAATGCACACACTTCTACCACTGGGGTGGGTGTTACATCTGGTATATCAATGAAATCAATTAAATATAAAATAAACATAATAGACTGGGCCGGAGAGACGCAGAAGCCCTATCTCTGATCGTCTTCTCCGGCGAATTCTTTTTTGATTCCTGTTGTTGTACCCAAAATTTTCCCTCTCATTTCTTAAGCAATATCTCACAAGATTTCCTTTGATTCAAGACTGCACAAGGGTGGATCAACTCAAGACACCTCATCAAGCACTGATAACTGAAAATTTAGGTTTGGGTTTGCACAAGGACAATTGGACTTTTTATGCCCCATATGACTTTCATGGATCATTATGGACCCTCAAGATTGCTCATGTCAAGTTTCAAATCTTGGATCACATTTTTGCTTAATCAATTGACCAATTGACCTAAAATCAGCTGTATTGGGGAAAAAGTAAATTGTGGTCAATTTATAGTGAAACATCATAATTTTTTGTCCATATCAACATTATGAACTCATATATGTCATTTGATCAAGTTTGGATCACAATTCCTCAAGAAATTTGATCAGATCATCAAAAGGGCAAAATGGTCAAAATTAGGGTTTTGACTAAGAAGGTGCAATTTCTGATTTTTAACCTAGAAAATGACTTATTTGTTCAAGGCATGATCTCAAGGATTCAAATACTTCATTTTTACCTAATGGCATGGCTCAAAACATTCCTCGAGATCAATTGATTGATAGTGATTTTTAGTCAACTGATGAAAAGTCAACTGTACACTGAAAAGTCAAACTTTGACTTTTTAATCAAAATCAAGTTCCAAAGATCAAAATTCATCAAGACATGTCAAAATATGAAACTTGTTCATCAAGAAATCAAAAACTCAAGATTTCATTTTAAAAAGTCAAAATTTCTAAACTTAGAAATTTTTCTAAGTGTTGGAAATTCACATTTTTTCCTAACTTTGAGCCAAATATCCACCATGATGCAAGATGATTCAAAGGAAACTTCCAACATGAAAGTTTTAGATCTCAATGAGAACTAAAACATTTTAGAACACAACTTTTTCTAGAAATGGGTGGATTTCAAGTTATGATTTTAAGAAGACATGTTCATGAAACTTGAAAAACTTAGTGAAATTTTACCCTACTTTAGGCAGGATTTTGACCTAACTTCATTTAAATTTTTCACATAGTTCCAAGATGAATCTTAAAAAATGTCCAACATAGAGGTTGTATGGGATGTTACAAGCTTCCCAAAATGTCCAAGAACTTATTGAGATCATACTTGAGCAAGGAGAATCGAAGGCAAATAGTTAGGGTTTCATTCTTGTTTTGCAAGGCAAATTTGTGAAGAACACTTGATCCAATCTTCAAGCATGTTGTACAGATCTCACTTTGCAGGCTTCTAACTTGCCTTTCACTCCATAATTAAATTTTTACACAACTGTTAGAGCTTTGATTCAAGCATTTGAGCCATTGTCCAAATGGTTATTCCATTAATGGCACAAAGGTAACACTTCCATTTTGGAAAAGCAAGCTTTATGCACAAAGTCAATTCTTGAGCCTCTAACTTGTTCCCTATGATCACACTCCATCTACAAAGTCAGAAGCAAGTTTTTTTAAAGCATAACCACTCTACATTAGCAAGAACACAAGACATTGAAACTTGATTTTTCAAGAAAATCACATGTTGAGCTTAAACATGTGATTTTGAATTCTGATCAGATACAAGTCTCCAAACTTGTTGCTTATAAATATAGGCACTATTTGTGAGCTAAGACACGAGCTTAAGCACCCTGAAACTCTCTCAAACTCCCTTAAGCCAGAAATTGTCCAAAAACACCATTGTTGCACAATTTCTGACTTTGAACTTGTAACTCTCATTTCCCTCGTGCGTTTCTTGGCTTTTCACTTCCAGAAGCTCCTATACATCAAGTATAGTCCATCCTTGTCCTTATTCCAGACCTGTAATAGCATTTCCATTATCCCCCATAACCAAAAATAGAGCACTGCAAATTGACTTCTCCAAGCCATTCCAGCCATCCATTGCTCAAGTTAATCAATGCATTAGCTTCCTGGGAACTTGAGGAAGCTAACTTGATCATCAAAACTCCTTGAAAGCAGCTCAAAATCATTTCATGATTTCCAGTTTTGAGGTACATTTTCTGAACTTCTATCTTTTCATTTAGGCATCGTTAGGCTTGTATTTGTGAAGATAAAATGTAGACATCATTTCCTTGAAAATATACATGTCCATAGATGTTATTTATATTACTTGAGTAGTGAGAATTTTAAGTTTGAACTTTCTGAAATAATTAGGTTAGAATTTGGTACTTTTAGAAATTCTCATTCATCTTTGATTTATAGCTTATGATATTTATATGGTTGGATTCGTATGGAAAAATGGAGCAACTTTCATGTTTGCATCTTTCATTTTTATTGAGAAATGGTGAAGTTACAGATGTTCAGGCTGGAGGTTGAAGATGAAGTCATCTTCATGACTTGACTTGTGTTATATATGTGTTATTTTGTTTATGTTACCGGATGTACAGCCACCTCAGTGGCAAAGGCAGCACGCGTTTATCTCAAGGTCACGGGTTCAAGACCCAGCGCTGCCTTTTGTTCTCTTTTTCAATATTTTTCATTCTTTTTTGTTCCAGCTGCAGGCACCTGGGCCTCATCAATGGGCCTTCCATTTTTTTGCTTTTTCTAACCCCTGCCTTACTTTTGCACACCTGACCCAATTATTTTTCTTTTATCATTTCATTTTCTCTTTTTATTTTATTTTGTTTCATTTTTCTTTATTATATTTTTATTATTATTATTAAAAAATATAAAAATATTTTTTATTTATCATTTACACTTATTTATTTTATTTTCTTATAAAACAAAAAGAACAAAAACATTTTCTTAATAAATTAATTTCTTTTTCTTAATTAATTAATATTTAGATTTATGTTTAATTATTATTTTTCTTTTTTTATTTAAAATTAATTTAGAATTTAGGTTTTCTTTTAATTAATTAATTTTCATATCATTATTCATTAAACTTAAAACCTTTCACAAAAACCCTAAAAAATACTTTTTAACCTAATTTATTTTCTTAATTAATTTTAATTTAATTTTATTTATCTTTAATTAATTATTTTTCCCTTTTTTTAGTAATTAGGCTAAAACCTTTAAATGAAAACCAAATAAAAATCATTTCCTTTTCCATTTACATTCTTGCATTATTTTCTTTTCAATTCTTGTATATTATTCAATATGGTTTTAATAGATAATTAGGTTTAATTTTCTTGCAAATCCCCATTTGTCAATTTGTATCCCCCCTCCCCTAATGATGTAATTGCGTAGTAATTTTTACTTTTCGCAATTTATTGCTTTATATAAATGTTAGTAATTAGGGTTTGTGTGGCAAGACTAAAACCAACAAGTAGCAAACCCTAATTCAAGATAAACAATGCATGTAAATCAAACACACTTGCACACTTGCACCCTTAGGGTAATTCCACTTTGTTTCCTTACAAAAATGGTAATGTTATGCATGTGGGATGTCTTATCAAAAACAAATAAAAAATACAAGATTGTCCCTCGATGACGCTATCAATATTGCCTTTCAAAATGATCTTAGTCTCTCAAAGAAAAATGCTAAGATATCTCACAACATTGCTATCATGACTATACGATGACCCACGCCCGTCCATTTACAGCCAAAGATAAGGCTTCTTACCAAATCAATGGTAAGATAGCAATATCAAAGTAAAGGAAGAAATGAACAAAGACTTTTGAGTAGGTAGATTGTTCCTAGTTGCTTGCTTATTTTCAAATCAAACATCCTTGCTTATTTTCAAAACAAACATCAACACTTTCAAAACATTTTCCGAACATGAAACATTTTCAAAAGTCTAACACTTTGTATACGTTCTTACGAACGAGAACTATTACAAAGTTTGCCTAAACGAATGCGCCTTTTCAAAATACTTTCAAAAACCACACAAAGCACATTTTCAAACAATAGCAAGTGATCTAGCAAGCAACTAAGAGCCCATAGATAACTATGAATGAAAAGGGTGCTAACACCTTCCCTTTTCATAATCTACCCCCCGAACTCAAGAAATAATCTCAAAGGTCTTTCCTGTTCTTTTCAGACTTTCCATTTGGATAAAAGAAAAGTCGGTGGCGACTCTTGCTAACCGTAACATTTGCGATAAAACGCAAAACATCCTAAGTCAGTTCTCCGACTGTATCACACCTGCAAAGTAAAGCTTGTTAATGATTCAAAGGTACCCTACCCCCTTAATTTGGCCCTTGCGAGTTCAATGGTGGCCTTGGTTTTAACTAATTCCCCCTATATAAAGAGATACGAAGAAAACAAGGTCAACTGGTGCAAACACGACAACACATGATTCTAACATCATGGGGGTCATGCGATGGTTCAAACCTGCATATTGACATCTTAGAAGAACATTAGTGATGTTAGTTTCAATTAAAACATGATAGAAATTAAAATACAAATTTCATGAAAGAATGAAAAAATGGTGGTGTGTGGTTATGCGTTTCAAGCCCTTTGGATCATCAAGATAGATCCAGCCTTACCCTACAATGCTTTTTAGGGATCAATTGGAATAGCTGGATTGCTTGGAGAGAGGCTAAGAATAGGGTTTGAAGTTTGCCCTAGTTTTGGATGATTTTTGAAGTTTTGGAGAGGTGATATATTGCAAGGTTTTTTCATCTTTGTCATCTGAATGAAGAATATATAGGCTATGAATTAGGTCAACATAAGATGGGCTTGAACCATTGTATGAGAATTTTGATTTTATCTAATTTAATTTTGAATTTAAATGAATAAAAAAAAATAAATGGAATAAAAATCAAAGGGGTGTATGAATAGGTTCAGGGGTTCACTATGGGGTCTAAAACATGTATGGACCTTGAAAAATAAGCCCATTAGTCCAAAAGTTCAAGTTTGATCAATTTAGGTTTCATGCATTTTCTCAAAATTTCCCAACTTGCACCAATCATAACTCTCTCAATTTTTATCATATGAAGGTGTTCTTGGACTTTTTGGAAAGCTCAAGATGTCCCCTGCAATCTCTATGTTGCTAATTTTTTTCATTTGAAGAGTTTATCTTGATTTAAGTTGCCTTGAAAAAATGTACCTTTTTGTTGACTTTTGAAATGGCCTATAATGTTTTGGCTCATATCTCTCAAAGAAAGCATTTTTTGGACTTGAGCTTAGAGATACAAAGTTGTAGAGAATTGAATTTACTTCAAAATGAGTTTGGTTGAGAAAAATCTGATGAAGCATGTGGAATTTATGCTTGGTCAAAGTCCAGTTGACTTCTCTTAAAGAAAACCCTAACTTGGTAACTTTTGACTTTTGGTGAATTGAGAGTTTTCTTGATGAATCATGATTAACTCTTGATCAAATGATGAATATGACTTCAAAATCTTGATGTTGACCAAAAATCTTGAAGTTTGACTATATGTTGACCACTGTTGACTTTTTACCCGATACAGTTGATTTTTAGTCATCTGAGCAATTAACTGAGCAAAGTTGTGATGCAAGGCTTGAAATTCGGCATGAGCATTTCTTGAGACATATGAGTGTCGTACCCCAAATTTGTCCTACCTCGATGATTTTATATTTTCGAGAATAAAGATAGAGAAGAACTATTTAATTAAAGATGGTACGGCAGTATTTGATGGCCCATCTTTATCCAAGAAAGAAGGGTGTATGGGGCTTTCTAAATCCGAAAGACTCATAAATTTGTTCGCGACGCATGTTGGCTCATGGCCCATGCAACTCAAAAATTAAAAAAAAAATCACCCTAATAATTAGTAAATTATTAATTTATTAAGAACCACCTAGGTTTAATTTGCTAGTGAAATTAAGATATTAAGTCCGTCAATTGCTGTTAGTAAAAAGAAGGGAAGAAATTTAAAAGTCTATTTAAGTTTTGTTGTTGTTAATAAAGAGGAGAGGGTGTGATAATCAAATGGTAGGCCCATTATATTAGATGCTTGTTTAGAATAAGAAAAGCAATATTATTAAGGTTTTGTTTTAATGGAAAAGGATATATAAAAGGAGTGATGTTATTAAAGGAAAAATTGTTTGTTATTAAAAAATATATATTTGTTATAAGAAACCAATGTAGCATTTTTTTTGGGTTACAGTTGTGGTTAGTTATTAAAAAGATATATACATGTTAATGTTATTGGATACAGTTGTTGGCCCAATTGTTTTTGTTGCTGGAAACAAGGAAAAGAAATTTAGGCCCAATGCAGATATAGCAGCGCAAGGCCCAGTGTGCTAACAAGAACTGTTCCAATTACAACCCAAAATTTATGCTAGTTTTACTAACGTGTACTGTATAGATTGAAAACAGAATCAAATAACTTATCTCCAAAATGAATAAAATAGATTTAAAATTAAATCAAATCTCTTAAAAATAGAAAATCCAGAAACTGCAAATGCAATCAAATCCAGAAATATATTATAAGTTCCCAAATTAAATCAGTACATCATCAAAACCAATCTCTAATACACAAATGTATATTACATAATCTAATATTACAAGGCGAAATTACAAAATCTCAGAATCAAATCTAAATTACACAATAATAAATCAATCACAACCATTTCGTAATCTCTAATTTCACTATATTCCTAAATCTAAGCTTGAACCGATAACAGCAAATTCACTCAAAACCCTAAAAGAAAACTAACTGTATAAATACAGAAAGAAAAAGTACAAAGAGGAGGGGATATTTGGACAGAATTAGGGGAATTTGGAATACATAAACGGAAAGGATTCATTACAGTGAAAGTTGGACCACGAAGCTTGTACCAAATCACGAAGAGTTGAAGAAGTTGTTGTCAAAGAATAAGTAGGGGTGATTAGGGTTCAACTTCTAAAACCCTAACCACCGTTGCCTTACGCCATCGCCTTCAAAGCCCCCATCGTTACCTGCAAACAAGAAGATAGGAACAGATTAGTACCCAAATCAGAAGAAGCTCGTAAAGTCAGAATCTTGGAATCGCGACAGGGGTAAAAACAACTTAGCTTGTTATTTGTTTTGATTTCATTTGTGGGTTATGTTGGGGTTGATTGGTGGTGGAGGTAGGTTTTGTGGTTGAGCCTCCGCCGGAGGTTTTAAGAGAACTAGGGTTGCGTTTTAGGGTAGTGAGAGGAAGAAGAAGGTGAGGTGAGAGGAAGGTGAAGTATTACTGTGAATTGTAAAATGAAAACAATGTAAAACAATTTTCATTATTCCATCTGAATCGTATACGCCCGCGTGCATCACAATATCATACTCCCTCACTTATCATCCACATGATCATCGGTGGACGGCCAGGAGGCCAAGTCCACCGTATGCCCTTACTCCCTCGCAACACACAAACCCCTCAGCGTTCTTCAAAAATGCGTTGGGCCTAAGCCCACTGATATCCAAACCCCTTTATTCCTAAATTAGTAAAAGTTCAAAACAAACGCACCCCCCTCTCCGCCTGAACTATTCTGGGCCCAACCAGTTTCTTAGCAACACCCTTTTTCTTTTACTTGTTAGCGTAAATTGCACCCCCCCCCCCCTTTTTAACCATTTTTTTCTATATTTTCTTATAATTCTATTTTTTTTATTATTCTATTATTTAATGATTAGTATTATTATTTTTATATTATTATGATTATTTTTTTTATAATATTTATTATTCATAATATTTATTATATTTTTAATTATTATATGTATACATTATTAGTTATATACTAACCAATAAATTATTTTCATATTAAAATTACATATTTTTATACATATTTGCATTAAATCTTTTTATATCATGCATTGATCAAAATATTTTCACAATTAATGCAGTTAAAAAACACAAACCAATATCAAACTTATTTTTCACGAACAAATTAATCTAGACAATTGTTTTTGTAAAAGGGTTTCAAACTAGTTTTGACTTACTACGCACTCAGTCAAAATCTCCACAATCACTACTCCCGACCGAGTGCGAAGTGATTCAAAATATGTTTGCAAACCCTTAAAGAACACCAACCCATACGAACTACGAATTGGGACTCTGATTCCTCTTAGGACTGATACGTAGGCATACGATCAAAAATCGTAACGAGTTCCCCTATAAAAAAATTTAAACCCTTTCCCTTATAAAAAAAAATTAAACCCTTCCTCCTAATTAAATTTTAAATCCTGTTTTACCCAAACCTAAACCTTTACCTAGTATCCTTGTGAACAAGGTAGATGAAAGGTGCCTAACACCTTCCTTTCGTCTAATTGAGTCTAAAACCAAGAATCTCTGCGAATTAGGGTTTTCTGTTAGATTCCCTTCCCTTAGGATAAAAACTAATAGTGCTGACTCTGATTAAAAAACCAGTTGCTACAACTGGCGACTCTGCTGGCGACTCTCTATAACCCTAGGTTTTAGGTCTCTTTTGGGTTTCTATTTTTATTTATTTATTCGCATTAATTTTTTTATTGCATTTTTTTATTTTTTGGTCTATTTTTCTTTATTATTATATATTTACTATGTGGCGGGTTTTTATTTCAAAAAACTATTTTCGATAACCCTTAGAAAGAAGGTTCATCTATTAGCTTAGGGGGTACATCATCCCTGCGTGTTTATGTGACGACTTTGCCTAGAGTTGGTGAACTTCCGAAAAAGGAATACTTATCGAGAGATATCCTCTTGACGAGTAGGACTTTGGAAGGTCACCCATGACTCTTTGTAACGGCCTTAACCTAAAATCTCATGACGAGACCTTTCACGACTTTGAGACGAAAGTTTTGGTCTGTAAAGAGGCTCCACCTAAGAGAGGCCCTTGTGCCTTTTCCCTCTGGTGTTATTCATGATACCTTTAAGGAAACCACCTTTTGGGAGGGTAGACTAACCGTAGGTCAAAATTAAGGAGCCTACCTTCTAAGGGTACTTATCACAAAACCCTCGTCACTGAACCATACATCCCTACATTATATGGGTACTTATTACAAAAATCCCGTCACTCAAGCCTACATTTATGCATTCATACATTTCATGTATTCGTCATGCATTTCATATACTCGTCACCCTACATTTGTCTTATTCACAGGGGGTATAAAAGATAATAATAAACTCAAGATCTCGGTGACTCTTTAAAAATGGATGTCGAAGGAGACAACTTGGCCGCGTCAACACACCAAACATGTTTTAAATCAAGGTCACAAAAGGGAAATAATAAGCTGAATACTTTCACAAGATTTGTCTGGAAATAGGGAATGGTTTCAAGATCAGATACCCGCAGGCGCATCTAGAAGACTTATTTCCTTTTTGCTTGATTTCACGCAAATAAAGTTTTGGTTTAAGATTGTAATATTTTTCAATATCTGAATTATGTTACCTTCAATAAAGGCATTTTGTTCCCTATCTCATTGGCGTATCTATTTTTAAGCTGGTCATCGAATAAAAAATAATAAGCAAAATACGGATACATACCCAAGTGAATAAGACAGTAACCATTTCATATTCATACGTATTCATTCACACGCATCCATTCACGAACACCTGCATATCATATAAAAACTCTTTTTTTTCAAAAAGAATCTCTCCAGTTGAACCATTGGTAGAGGGAGATCGCTACTTCCTTGGCCTCCACATCAAACCAGGGCCTATTAACAGAAAACCATAGAGAAAATCGAGGAAACTCAGGTTGCGTTCAAAGAGGATCCCGACTAAGTAAAGGGCGATGTAAGTTCAATGAAAGAAGATTTGAGTCAAGTTCTTCTGGCTTTGAAGAACATTATTGACAGGAAAAACCAAATTCCCAAGGTAGCTTTCGAGGAAGTAGCCCAGGCTATTGGTGCATCAAGCGGTCACAAACTAAGGAAAGAGTCAGAGGAAGGACTCTAGAAGTCCGTCATGGCCCAACAAGAAGCAGAAACTGAAGGGTTTGTCCCACCGCTGCCAAAAGCAAGGGCATCTCATACCCTATAAATTCTGACCAATGATGCAGACAATTACTTGGACCTGCAATACGGAGACCACGACCTAGAGGATGCCAACCAAGCGCCCTCAAAGACGATTGGTACTCATGTTATTGATGATCCACTAGTGATGTATCAGTACAAAGCTCTGGAGGAAAGACTAAAAGCTATGTAGGGTTCCGACGCTTTCGAAGTAGACGCTCTCGAAATGGGCCTAGTTCCTGATGTGGTGATCCCACCAAAGTTCAAAGTACCTGACTTTGAAAAATACAAGGGGCTCACTTGCCCAAGAAATCATCTCCGCATGTATTGCTGGAAGATGCATGCCCACGCCTGCGATCAGAAGCTGATGATGCACTATTTTCAAGATAGCCTGAGTGGGGCATCTTCAGACTAGTATATGCAATTGGAGAGAACACGTATTCAAACCTGGGAAGATCTCGCTAATGCTTTCCTAAAGCATTACAAATATAACCTAGACATGGCGCCTACCCGCATACAAATCCAGAACTTGTCCCATAAGAAAGAAGAGTCCTTCAAGGAGTATGCTCAGAGATGGAGGGAGTTGGCATCCCGTGTGCAACCACCACTATTAGAGAAGGAGTTATTAGACACGTTCATGGGGACTTTGCACGGGCTGTATTATGAGATGATGGTGGGAAGTATCTCTTCAGGGTTCTCAGACCTAGTAACCATCGGAGAAATAATTGAGACTTGGATAAAAAGTGGGAAGATATCAGGGGGACCATCAAATGCTCCCTGCAATTCATAACGGCCTACTTCAAACTTCACCAAAGGAAAAGAGGGAGAAATTAATGCTGCAGCGTCATAACCCAAGTTACAACAACCATTAGTGATCCCACTAGGGCAGCAGTAAGGCAGAAGGCCGCCCAGGAAATTTGATCCACTCCCTATGCCACCTAGCAAGTTATTGCAACAGCTAGTTAAGGCATCCTTAGTGGAGCTCAAGCCTCTAGCTCCTCCAGTCGGGTTACTCCCACGAAGATACGATGCCAACGCCAGATGTGAGTATCATGCTAATTCTCCTAGACATACCATAGAACAGTGTTGGCCTTTCAAACACAAGGTGCAGGATTTGTTGGATTCTCGAGACATCACTTTCGAGAAGCCCAACACAACATCAGACCCTATGTCGTCGTACGATGGGCTAACAATAAATGCAATCGAAGTAGTCACTGACTCTAGGGCAAGCAGACTAGTAAAAACCTCGATAAACTCATATCTGTTGGAATGTGGACTCCTGCTAGAACACAACGAAGTTGTCGAATGAGCTCTACAAAGACTAAGGGACCAGGGGATAGTCCAGTCCGGACAATACCCTGAAGGAAAATATAAAGCTGCTCTGAAGGGCGAAGCACATGTTCCTCCGATCCAAGAGACTTTTGTCAGCAATGAAGTAGTGCATGGCAGACATGGGGCAAAAATATCCAACAAAGCCAACACCAAAGGGGCAACTGAATTCATCCGAGAATGAGCCCCGGGAAGAAAGCTCAAAAGATGGACGACCATGGAAATTCCTAATATCTTTTTCTTTCCTAATTAATTTTTCTTGTTTTTGAAAGAACATATGTCAAGCCCGAGACATAGGGATTTCTTGTAAGGGTTTCCTCGTTCTGTTTCAGACAATATTTACGATTAATAAAAGTTATTTTTTTTCCAATTAAGATCCCTTTTCTTTCTCTTGCATTTATATCTTAAATTTAAAAATGGCAATACTTTCTCTGCATATGCATTTTCAAATATTCATATACTAAATCGGCACCAAAACATGATAAAGGTGCAAATTCATGCCCAAAACCACTGATAATGTTACCGCTGCGACCCGATATAATTTTGATGCTCCTATCAACCAAGCTAAAGAGGAAGATGATAAAGATCTTGAACTCTCTGAGAAAATGGCGAGGGAAATAAAAAGAAAATCTAACAATACACGACCATATCCACAGGCTATTAAGGCCATCAATCTGAGCCCATGGAAGACCTGGAAGAAACCAAGCTAAGGGGTGATGTAAAAAGCGAAGCCACAAAGAAGCTGATCAAGTTATTGCACATATCTACGGAAATAGGCCAAGGTTAAATACAGACAGTGTTGTAAAAAATAAACAACTACGAAATACCAAGACCTGACAAAAAACCCGAGCCAAGGGCACATTGGATATCCACGTTCAATGAGGCTTCAAATACACCGGGGAACGATATAGGGGCAATTTTTACTTCTCCAAAGAATGATCACAAGCCATATACCAAGTCAATGGTGAACGGGATACTAAGCATCCAAAACTTATTCAATATCGGGATCATGTTTTGAAAACTAACTGTGGAATTCGCAAAAATCATTTTCAGTCACATCCCACGAAAAGGAAATCAAACGACATACACCTTGGCAACTATATCGTCTATATTCAAGGTAACTTGGTCAAACCACGAATTGCGCATCACAAACTGACGCTTCAAAGATCTCGCACATTGCCTTGCTATTAAAAAACGACAATATAACAAGCCTTGGTTTCACGACATCCCGAAAATGCCTCTAGCATTGGCAAACAAACCCTACCAGAATTATCCGTGGAATTATTTCAAAGTAATGGTATACTGTGAAAGATGAACCACGACATGGTCTAGTACTCAAGAAGACTCTTCTACCTTGCCTCGACCCACGTGGTAAATGGACCCCTAACTACGAAGGTCCATACATAGTCAAAACAACATTCTTCGGTGGTGGTCTTATCCCCACAACAATGGATGGGGATGAACTATCGCATCCGGAAAATTCAGATGCAGTCAAAAATACTACGTATAAGAAGCTCACTAAGCTCAAACCTTAAACAGGAGGCTTAGGCAAAAAGGAGCGTCCCGGTGGATCGAAAACCCTAAAGGGCGACCCAGGCAAAAATTAGGGGCATATAAACAAAAAAACTTATCCCGGTGGATTGAAAACCCGAAAGGGAAATCTAGGCAAAAATTAGGGATCATTCAAAAAGAAATAAAGAACAAAAAGACTGCGATCTAAGAACTACGACTAAGAACCACGAGGGGAGAGATAGATTTGGATCATACAATTCAGAAGTAAAGGAGATGGGATCATCAAAAGGATATTGGAGAACAGAAGTAGCAATTATCATTTTATTGCCATTTACAGTTTTAAAACCTTCTGTAATTACCTCTTCCTAGGAATTGCATCTTGTATTCTCGCCTATTCAGAGGCATATCAATAAAACATTTGCTTTCTTCGCATCTTTTCAAATTGCATTTTTTTCTTTTCTCATACATGTTTACAAAATACTGCGATCATTACTTGTGAATATTGTCTTGAAACCATTTCGAGGATTAACAAAATAAAAGCATTTGACAAAACATCGAAAAAAAAACATTTTTGGTTAGGAAAATATCAAAAGAAAATCCACGTCTACATCCACGCACATAGATATTCCTACGTCTTGCAACACAAAAATCTATACACATGTCTACGCATGTATCTATGCATATCTACGCATACGTCCACACACATGTATGCGCCTATGCTTGCACTCAACAATACAAAGTCTATACATATATCTACGCGTCCCTACGCAAAGTCAACGTCCATGTCAGCGCCTATGCCTACACTTGCAACACAAAGTCTACGTTCGCACATGCATCCATGCACATGTGTGCTCTTGCCAATTCTATACATATGTCTACGCTTACGCCTACGCCTACGACATACGAATCTACGTACGTCCACGCTTACGCCTGCGCCTACAACATACGAATCTACATACGTCTACGCTTACGCCCGCGCTTACAAAGATCACATACATACGTCTACGCCTGCATACAAATCTACGCATAGGCCATTACCTACGCCTACATCTACGTCTACTCCCGTGATACAAAATCAACGCTCAACATTTTGCTAACATTTCCCACCGCGTTCAAGTTCAATAATGCTACGACGACACGACATACAACACCAGGAATTGGTAACTCTAAGCCAATGGTTTAAAGGAGAGAATTCCAGAAATAGTCTTCATAACATTTCAAGGCATATACACATATTACACACATTTCACACATACATTTTGCATATCCAAGGCATATATACCCTGTACATTTCAATATTCAATACAGGGGTCCACACATCAAACATCATACATTTCGCATACATAATACATTCAATACACATACATACACATGTATCGCCTAGAAAACCGAAAAATAATCTCACCCTCGATTCAACTATCTAAGGGTCGACCAACGCAATACTTCTCCTACGATTCAACCCGTCACCTCAGTCTTCATGTCGTGACACATTCAGCCCATCACCTAAGTCTTTCTATAGTGATGAGTTCCTTACAAACCCAGTACATTACCTCTAAGCCGCAATGTATCTGCAAAACTCATTACATTGCCTCTGAGCCGCAATGTATTTACAAAATTCAGAACATTTTCTCTAAGCCGCAATGTATTTTCAAAATTCAGAACATTGCCTCTAAGCCACAATGTATCCTCAAAATCAACACATTGCCTCTAAGCCGCAATGAATTCTCAACACTCCATGCATTTCCTCTAAGCCGCAACGCATTCTCAAAACCCATTGCATTGCCTCTAAGCCGCAATGTATTCTCAAGACCCATTGCATTGCCTCTAAGCCGCAATGTATTATCCAAGTCAACACATTTCTTCTAAGACGTAATGTATTCTCAAAACTCAATACATCGCCTCTAAGTCGTAATGTATTCTCAAAACTTAGTACATTGCCTCTAAGCTGCAATGTATTCACAAAACTTAATACATTTCCTCTAAGCCGCAATGTATTCTCAAAACTCAGTACATTGCCTCCAAGCCACAATGTATCTGCAAAACTCATTACATTGCCTCTGAGCCGCAATGTATTTGCAAAATTCAAAACATTGCCTCTAAGCTGCAATGAATTCTCAAAACTCGATGCATCGCCTCTAAGCCGCAATGTATCCTCAAACTCCACACATTGCCTCTAAGTTGCAATGTATTATCCAAGCCCAGTATGTTGCCACAAAGCCGTAACATATTCTCAAAACCCATTACATTGCCTCTAAGCCGCAATGTATCCTCAAAACCCAACACGTTGCTTCTAAGCCGCAATGTATTATCCAAACTCAACACATTGCTTCTAAGTCGTAATGTATTATCCAGACTCAAAAATATTTCCTCTAAGCTGCAATGTATTATTCGAACTCATTACATTCCCTCTAAGCTGCAATGTTTTCACAAAACCTAGATCATCACCTCAAACTTCATACAGCGATGTTCGAAACCAGACCTAGCTTATCACATCAGACTTCACGCAGTGATTTGCAAACCTAACCCATTGCCTCAGACTTCATGCAGCAATGTGTTCCAAACTCCAGACCATCGTCTCAGACTTCATGCAACGATGTTCGAAAACCAAACCTAACTTATCGCCTCAGACTTCACGCAGCGATTTGCAAAAAACTGTAACCCATTGCATCAAACTTCATGCAGCAATACGTTCCTTTATTCCATAAACACCGGTCATCGCCTCAGACTTCATGCTGCGATGCTCAGAAGAAAAACACTTTAACCTATTGCATCAGACTCCATACAGTAATATGTTTCGTTATTCCATAAACATTGATCATCGCCTCAGACTTCATGTTGATATGCTCAAGAGAAAACAAAAACTTGAACCCATTGCATCGGACTTCATGCAACAATGTATTTCGTTATGCCAAGTTCCATACCATCGTCTCATACTTCATGCAACGATGTTCGAAACAACACATGTAGCTTATCACATAAGACTTCACACTGTGATTTGCAAACCTAACCCATTGCCTCAGACTTCATGCAAGAATGTGTTTCTTATTCCGTGACACAGATAATTGCCTCAGACTTAATGCAGCGATGTTCGAAACCAGATTTAGCTTATCACATCAGACTTCACGCAGTGATTTTCAAACCTAACCCATTGCCTCGGACTTCATGCAGCAATGTATTTCGTTATGCCAAGTTTCGGACCATCGTCTCAGACTTCAGGCAACGATGTTCAAAACAACAAATTCAGCTTATCACATCAGACTTCACACAGTGATTTGCGAACCTGACCCATTGCCTCAGACGTCATGCAGCAATGGGTTTCAAATTCCAGATCATCGTCTCAGACTTCAGGCAGCGATGTTCGAGACTAAATTTAGCTTATCACATCAGACTTCACATGGTGATTTGTGAACCTGACCCATTGCCTTAGTCTTCATGCAGCAATGTGTTTCTTTAAAAATCCAGCCTATTGCATCAGACTTCACGCAGCGATTTACGAACCCAACTCATTGCCTCAGACTTCATGCAGCAATGAACATCTCTTTACTTCGTAACACAAACCATCGCCTCAGACTTCATGCAGCGATGTCCGAAAACAAAATTTAGCTTATCACATCAGACTTCACGCAGTGATTTGCGAACCTAATCCATAACCTAGTTCATGCAGCAATATGTTTTGTTATCCCATAGCATGGATCATCGCCTCAGTCTTCATGCAGCAATGCTCGAAAGGAAACAAAACTTTAACCCATTGCCTCAGACTTCATGCAGCAATGCGTTTCTTTACTCTGTAAACACCAATTATCGATGTTCTGAAATACAAGGATCAGCCTATCGCATCAGACGTCATGAAGCAATTTGCAAACATAACACATGGCCTCAGTCTTCAAGCAGCCATGCGTCATCAATCAGTGCTATACTCATCCTCTAAATGGGTGAACAAACCAAGATATACAAAATTGTGCTCTTGAGTTCAAAACCATCTTACTCATAATCAAACCCCGGTAAGCGATACATCATCGGCTTTTCCTACTAGAGACTTGTAAGGGTATGCTACGTCAGTATAACCTTACGTTTGTGGGACAAATTTTGGGATACTTCAAGTATTCAATAAACTTCCAATCAGAATGCGCAAGACTCGAGTTTTCTCACGCTATTCGATTGAAAGATAATTGAATAGGGGCAGCTGTCGTACCCCAAATTTGTCCTACCTCGATGATTTTATATTTTCTAGAATAAAGATAGAGAAGAACTATTTAATTAAAGATGGTACGACAGTATTTGATGGCCCATCTTTATCCAAGAAAGAAGGGTGTATGGGGCTTTCTAAATCGGAAAGACTCATAAATTCGTTCGCGACGCATGTTGGCCCATGGCCCATGCAATTCGAAAATAATAAAAAAATCACCTGAGTAATTAGTAAATTATTAATTTATTAAGAACTACCTAGGTTTAATTTGCTAGTTAAATTAAGATATTAAGTCCGTCAATTGTTGTTAGTAAAAAGAAGGGAAGAAATTTAAAAGTCTATTTTAAGTTTTGTTGTTGTTAATAAAGAGGAGAGGGTGTGATCATCAAATGGTAGGCCCGTTATGTTAGATGCTTGTTTAGAATAAGAAAAACAATATTATTAACGTTTTTGTTTTAATGGAAAAGGATATATAAAAGGAGTGATGTTATTAAAGGAAAAACTATTTGTTATTAAAATATATAAATTTGTTACAAGAAACCAATGTAGCATTTTTTTCTAGGTTACAGTAATAGTTAATTATTAAAAAGATATATACATGTTAATGTTTTTGGATACAACTGTTGGCCCAATTGTTTTTGTTGCTGTAAACAAGGAAAAGAAATTTAGGCCCAATACAGATATAGCAGCGCAAGGCCCAATGTGCTAACAAGAATTGTTCCAATTACAACCCAAAATGTATGCTTGTTTTACTAACCTGTACTGTATAGATTGAAAACAGAATCAAATAACTTATCTCCAGAATGAATAAAATAGATTTAATATTAAATCAAATCTCTTAAAAATAGCAAATCCAGAAACTGCAAATGCAATCAAATCCAGAAATATATTATAAGTTCCCAAATTAAATCAGTACATCATCGAAACCAATCTCTAATACACAAATGTATATTACATAATCAAATATTACAAGGTGAAATTACAACATCTCATAATCAAATCTAAATTACACAATAACAAATCAATCACAACCATTTCGTAATCCCTAATTTCACTATATTCCTAAATCTAAGCTTGAAACGGTAACAGAAAATTCACTCAAAACCCTAAAAGAAAACTAACGGTATAAATACAGAAAGAAAAAGTACAGAGAGGAGGGGATTTTTGGACAGAAACAGGGGAATTGGGAATATAGAAACGGAAAGGATTCGTTACAGTGAAAGTTGGACCACGAAGCTTGTACCGAATCGCAAAGAGTTGAAGAAGTCGTTGTCAAAGAAGAAGATAGGGGTGATTAGGGTTCAACTTCTTAAACCCTAATCACTGTTGCCTTGCGCCATCGCCTTCAAAGCCCCCATCAGTACCCAAATTGGAAGAAGCTCGTAAAGTCAGAATCTTGGAATCGCGAAAGGGGTAAAAACAACTTAGCTTGTTATTCGTTTTGATTTCATTTATGGGTTGTGTTGGGGTTGATTGGTGGTGGAGATAGGGTTTGTGGTTGAGCCGCCGCTGGAGGTTTTAAGAGAATTAGGGTTGCATTTTGGGGTAGTGAGAGGAAGAAAAGGTGAGGTGAGAGGAAGATGAAGTATTACTGTGAATTGTAAAATGAAAATGATGTAAAACAAGTTTCATTATTCCATCTGAATCGTATACGCGCACGTGCATCACAATATCATACTCCCTCGCTTATCATCCACATGATTATCGGTGGACGGCCAGGAGGCCAAGTCCATCGTATGCCCTTACTCCCTTGCAACACACAAACCCCTCAGCCTTCTTCAAAAACGCGTTGGACCTAAGCCCACTGATATCCACACCCCTTTATTCCTAAATTACTAAAAGTTCAAAACAAACGCACCCCCCCTCTCCGCCTGAACTATTCTGGGCCCAGCCAGTTTCTTAGCAACACCCCTTTTCTTTTACTTGTTAGCGTAAATTGCACCCCCCCCCCCCTGTTTAACCTTTTTTCTATATTTTCTTATAATTCTAATTTTTTTATTATTCTATTATTTAATGATCAGTATTATTTTTTTTATATTATTATAACTATTTATTTTTTTGTATTATTTATTATTCATAGTATTTATTATATTTTTAATTATTATATGTATACATTATTAGTTAAATATTAACCAATAAATTATTTTCATATTAAAATTACATATTTTTATACATATTTGCATTAAATCTTTTTATATCATGCATTGATCAAAATATTTTCACAATTAATACAGTTAAAAAATACAAACCCAATATCAAACTTATTTTTTGCGAACAAATTAATCTAGACAACTGTTTTTGCAAAAGGGTTTCAAACTGGTTTTGACTTACTACGTACTCAGTCAAAATCTCCACAATCACTACTCCCAACCGAATGCGAAGTGATTCAAAATATGTTTGCAAACCCCTAAAAAACACCAACCCATGCGAACTATGAATTGGGTCTCTGATTCCTCATAGGAGGATACGTAGGCATACGATCAAAAATCGTAGTGAGTTCCCCTATAAAAAAATTTAAACCTTTTCCCTTATAAAAAAATTAAACCCTTCCTCCTAGTTAAAGTTTAAATCCTATTTTACCCAAACATAAACCTAAAACCTAGTATCCTTGTGAACAATTTCGATGAAAGGTGCCTAACACCTTCCTTTCATCTAATTGAGTCTAAAACCTAGAATCTATGTGAATTAGGGTTTTCTGTTAGATTCCCTTCCCTTAGGATAAAAACTAATAGTGGCGACTCTGATTAAAAAACCAGTTGCTACAATGAGGAACCATGGAATCCACTTGAGGCATTAGAGCTCCAATCTTCCTTGAGAAAAAGTTAAACCCTAGTTGTAGGTCAACTTGTATGGTCTAACGTTAAGTAGCCTTGAGAAATTTAAAACCCTAGGAGCATAAGGAGATACCTTGAAGAAAATGGGAGGGCAAATTTTGGGGGTATAATAGCTTCCCCTGTTCAACTGCTTAGGGGAAATCACATTGAAAATAAAAAAGGTGTATAAAGAGAAACAAACAAAAACATCTATGTGGAAATGATCCCATCAAGTTTAAACTATGTTATTACCCCTATGTCTTCAAGCATCTCATCACTTGCCGTCGAGATAAGATGACTGGATTGATCTGTATCGTTTGAACTTGACGTTTCTAATTATGCTAGATGTAAGTATATGGGTGATCCAACGAGACATAATCGTACACTTTAATCCCAAACTTTTTCCTGGACCGCCTTTTCAGGTTTTTAGTCCATCGGGATACCCTTTTTTGCCCAAGCCATTTTCCCTAATTTTTTTGCCAAAACCCTTTTGGTTCGCTGGGATGCCCTTATTTTTGCCTAGGCCAGTCAACCTAGCGGGTCTCTTTTTCATGTGTAGTATTTTTAACTATGTCCGCGTTCACATGGTGCGGAGAATTTTCACCGTCCATGGTAGTAAGTGTTGTGGCATTTCCAGAAAATATTTCCTTGATCATACGTGGCCCTTCGTGTGTTGGAGTCCACTTTCCCTTTAGGATTAGTCTGGTGCACCCGATGCTTGAAGTTATTGATCAACCATTTATTGTCAACTTTCTGATAGTCTTGACCTTCCTCAGTATTTTTCTAAGAACTGTCACGGCAGAATGACACCATCTGATACTACTGACATAGACAAGCAATTTGGTGATACCGAAGATAGTGGCTTTTGTTGAAACTCATGATCAATGTAACATGCCCCAAGTGATCAGATGGAGATTTGCCCTTGGCTATTCAACACTTTTGAGAGATTCTTTGAATCTTGACTTGATCGTCACAGATGAGTTGGACAATAACATGTCATGCCCCTTGGTTTATAACCAATTGGGTCCATGAAAGGCCTGTTACTGGAAGTGTCTTTCTCTTTGACACTTCATTTGAAGTAATTTTATCCATTGGGAGGATTTTCATTCATTGAATATTCGTCATGCAAATTTATCTGTTGTCAAACACTTAGTCATATCCAAATAGTGGTATTATTCCCCTATTATTCCCCAGCAGAGTCGCCAGTTCTGTGATACGGTGGCAGAACCGGACTTGTTTTAGGAAAATGCTGGTTTGCGCTTTGCGTTTGTGTTTGCAAAATGTCGCGGTAAGCAAGAGTCGCCACCAACTTTTATTTTATCCAACTGGAAAGGAAAAAAGCACAGAAAAATTCCTTTTTCGAGATTTTGAGTACGGGGGGTAGATTATAGAAAGGGAAGGTATTAGCACCCTTTTTATCCGTAGTTTACTACGGGCTCTTAGGTACTTGCTCATTATTTTAAAAATTGCTTTCGTGTATGTGTGTTTTGAAAAGTTTTTGTTTTACTTCGTTTTAACCCTTGCTTCTGTCTTCAAGAGTGTTACGAAGTCGTTTTGAAAAACTTTGTTTGAAAAGAGTGTAAGTGTGAAAAAGTTTGATTTTGAGCAAGTACCTACTAGCATGTACCTACTCGAAAAAAGAATGTTTTTGTTCTTGTTGCCTTTAGACAGCGCTATCCTACTTATTTGAGAAATAGGAAGCATCGTCGTTGGAGTTGTAAGGTTCAATTCGAAAGGGACGTGCGATCACTAAAGCAACGTTTGGACGTCTTAGTGATAACCCTAGTATCTTAAGATCATGTTCGAGGCAACATTTCCGAGGCAACCTTTCTGAGGCAACATTTCTGAGGCAACATTTCCGAATGGAACATTTGATCTTGGTTTAGAGAAGAGGGCAACCACTAAGACACCCTATACTTAATGATTGTTTACCGAAGGCAACCGAAGTGAGAGTATACCCTAGGAGTGCGCATGTGTGAGTGATTTGATTTCAGTTATTATCTTTGCACATTTAGGGTTTGCTAACCATTTTAAAATTAACATACATTCTTGTCGTGCAATCCTATTATCATACATCTAACAGTTAATATTTGCAAAAATAAAAATACGAGAAATAAAACTACACTATTACAAGGCTTCGGGGAGGGGGGTTAATTACATAGCCAAAAACCCGTAAAACGATAAATAAAAGAAAAATCATAATTAAGCTATTACATCCCATGAGCAGTTACATTAATATTTGCAAAAATAAATAATAAATGCGCGCGATGAAACGAGAACGAGAAAAAATTAGGGTTTTGACCCCGTCTAAACCTAATTGAAAGAAAAATCATATTTTTGTTGTTTTTGATTATTTTTGAGAAAATAAGGTTTTAATAAATACAAACCTAATTACTAATTAATTTAAATTAAGAAAAATAATTAATTTGACCTATTTTTGTATTTTATTTTATTGAGAAAAGAACTAAAAAATTAAATCAAGAACAAACCTAATTTTCTAATTTATTTTAAATTATTTACAAAAAGGTTATAATTACCCTAAAATTAAACTTAACTAATTTATTAAATTAATTTGACAAAATAAATAAAATCATAAATTCTAATTTGATGAAATTGATTTTATGATTTTGTTGCAAAAAAAGAATTAATTGTGTTAGAAAATAATTTAAATAAAATAAATAAATAAAAGAAAAATATAAAAGAAAAAGAGATGGGTCTGGTTTAGTAGCAATGGAGGGGGGGGGTCTGAATTTCAATTTCTGAGCCCAAAACTCCTTGGCCCACTTTGACTTTCCAGATCCTATATGCTTGCTTGACTAGGGTGCATTGTGGACCTCCAAAGGATGGCCCTTGGATCTAGCTTGTTGGTGGCCTAGATGATGAGATATTGATGATGCACGGTGGATGTCCTGGAGGCTTGTACACCTGATCATGTAAAAGAAAATAGTATTGAACAAATATGGGGGACTTGGAAATCGAACCCAAGCCTTTGGCAATTTCCCTTTGTGTATATGGAACAACAAATAATGATTATATTGGAAAAACAAAATAATGGATTATAAAAATGCGTGCAGTTTGAATAGGCGAATCAGGGAGTGCCACGCCACCCTTCTTCTTCCTCCCTCCATTGGCAAAAGTCCAGAACTTTTACCTACGGTTTTCTGGGCGTAGGTACAGCAATGTGATCCTCCAAAATCCTATGCACGCATGATAAGTCAATACCAGTGGTACCAATCAACTTGTTCCAACCTCACGAGCATCATGGTACCACTCTCCATGGCTAATTGTACCTGTAACGAAAAACCCCAAAAATGAGCCAAGAACCCTAACTATGGCATCTTGCTCTACAGTTAATAAAAATGAATTTGAACATAACCAATAGCTTGCAAATGATTCAGTGATCAAGAATATGTAAAGAAATCATGCTGCAAATGCCAAAATCGTGATATTTGATTTCAAGAAAGTATCAATGTCGTGAGATGCTTACAGCGCGTTTTAGGATGTTATGAGGCTTGCTAGTGATTGGAATAGGGTCCTTGGATGTCCAACAAACAAATGGCGTGCTTGGAATGGATTGGGGAAGCTTGGAACTATGAGATCATATTGCCACTTTTACTTTGAAATTTTGAGATTTGTTCTTCTCTTTTCACACCTTCAATCCCCTGGTTTTTGATCTGCACTTGTCCTATATGTACCCTAGAATGAATTAGGTTACAAACTTGCTTCAAATCTTTCTCAATTAAGATGATTGAATCATGATTTGATTCTTATGTAAATCTTTCCAAATCAAGCCAAATCCAATCTTTTTGTATCCATTTGAAGCTTCCATGATTTGATTCTCTTTCCAGCTGTATAAGAGGCCTAAACGTGCATAAAATCTCAAGCTTTGATTAGTTTTGATATTTTCATGATTTTATTTTGATTTAATTTGATTTAATTGACGTAAAAATAAAAATAAATGATAAAAATAAAATAAATACAAGTGGGAAGGATCATGGGTCGTGGATCATGTTACAAACATAATGCAAGCACAAAAAGTTGGGCCCATTTGACAAAAATTGCAATTTGAGACATATTTGACTTTTGGCAATTTTGCAAAAAAGGTCAACTTTGCCAATGCATAACTCCTTCAATTTTGACCCTAGAGATGTGTTCTTGGACTTTTTAGAAAGCTTTATATGTCCTCTAAGTAACCCTTTGGGTCTCATCTCAATTGATTCTTCCATGTACATGTATTAAGCTTTGAAAAAAAGGTGTTTTGTTGACTTTTCAAAATGACCTATAATGTCCAAATATATATCTTCTTGTGGGTGCATATTTTGAACTTGGGAGATGAAGATGAATTGTAGGGGATTGCATCCTCTTCAAAGTGAGCTTTGGATGGGTCATTTTTGATAAAGTATGAGAAAGTTATGCTTGGTCAAAGTTGAGTTGACTTTCCCTACAAAACCCTAATTTAGCAACTTTTGGATTTTGATGAATTATGAGCAATCCTTGAGGAATCATGATCAAAACTTGATAAAATGATGAATAATACTTCAAAATGAGGATGTTGACCAAAAATCTTGAGGTTTGACTGTATGTGGGACACGGTTGACTTTTGCCCTAGCATAGTCGATTTTTAGGCCTTTGAGTAATTGACTGAGCAAACTTTCTCTGTAGGGCTTGAAACTTGACATGGATGATCTTGTGGACATGTTAGGACAATGGTGAGAATTTGGGATCCCTTTTGATTAAAACATCTTGATGCAAACTGAAACCCTAATTTGAGGTAGACTGCCTTAGGAGAGAATTTGTCTAGTCAACTCTTGGACTTCCTTGAGCAATTTAAGGATCTCACTTGAAATGTATTGAGAAATATGGGAGGGAAAATTTTGGGGTACAACAGCTGCCCCTGTTCAATCTTCTTAAACCTAAGGATGTAGATTGGCTTGTCTGCCTTTCGTGATCTAAAGGTTGAAGATGATTGAACACTAGAGTGCCCAGAAATTTACACTCGCATGAAGTGGTACTGGCCTTTCGATATCGGGAATGGGCTTATAGATGCCATTTAGAGGTCGATGTCGGAAGATGGGCTTAAAGATGCCATCGGAAGAAGTGTCAATCGCATAAGAGATTCCTTTGTGAGAGCCCGTATACCTGTTGTTGAGGAGGACTTCGCTGGGGATGCTGGTCTCTGTCTTGAGAGAAATAGAGTTTTAGGAACTTCAGTTGTCCATTACTCTACTGGGGAATCATCTCTTAGTCGAAGAGGTGAAAATGAACTACTATCTGGTCGTGATCCAGGCTTCATAGTGATAATATCGACTGCTATCTAGTCGTGCTCCAGGCTTTACAGTGACTTAACGGGGAGATGAGATTAAACTTGCTATCCGGTCGTTCTCCAGGCTTCGCAATTTCTCAATTCTTATCTGGTCATACTCCAGGCTTCAGAAGGAATTAAGTTGTTATTCGGTCGCATCCGGGCTTCAACTTGAATTTAGGGCACACTAATATCTGGTTAATTCTGGGATTCTTAGTAATTGTCCAGGTAAACTGCTATTTGGTCGAAATCCAAGCTTCGCAATGTCTTATATTGTTATCTAGTCGATTCCAGGCTTCAGTCCTTTGCTGCTATGTGGTCGTCATCCAGGCTTCACAACTTCTTACTTCTTATCTGGTCGTATTCCAGGCTTCAGAAGAAATCAAGTGGTTATTCGGTCGCATCCGGGCTTCCATTTGATTTTTAGGCCTACTAATATTCGGTCGATTCCGGGCTTCTTAGTAATTGGCCGGGTAGACTGCTATTTGGTTGAAATTCAAGCTTCGTAGTGTCCTTTACTGTTATCTGGTCGTAGTCCCAGGCTTCAGTGTCTTTTGCCGCTATCTGGTCGTAATCTAGGCTTCACGGTGTCTTATACCATTATCTGGTCGAATCCAGGCTTCATGGTGTCTTGTACTGCTATCTGGTCGATTTCCAAGCTTCATTATACCTTGTTAAGCTATTTTCCAGTTGATTTCCGGGCTTCACCGCTTGTGTTTATGATATACCACTACCTGGTCGATTCCAAGCTTCATGGTGTCTTGTACTGCTATCTGGTCGATTTCCAGGCTTCACAATACCTTGTTGGGGATTCAACTATTTTCCGGTCGATCTTCGCGCTTCATAGCTTAAATTTAAGAGATACCACTATTTGGTCGATTCCAGGCTTCGTAGTATTTGGAGAAATAAAGATATTATTCGGTCGAATCCGGGCTTCATAACTTGAACTGGAACAGAAATCTTAGCACCGATTTGACTGAACTAGTGAAACTTGTGAGAATTTGATTATATCTTTCCCTAAAAAGTAAAGAGTTAGTCGTATGCAATGTCATGATGTATGACATGTATCGAGTAATGATGTTCTCAAAATTAATGAGATTGTGTCGTATGATGCGTATGTGCATGCCATGATGTATGGATATGCAATGTTTTTATGATATTCTCTAGCTGGGGAAAATAAATCCCAGACTGCTGCTGGAGAATACGAGGAGTTGAGTTCTTTGTTCTTGCTGGAGTTAACGACCGAAGATGAATTGAGAATAAATTGGCGGGAGAATAACTCGGCTGGAGAATAAACTGGCGAGAAAATGACTCTGTGGGGAAGAAAGATACTCTTCCAGAAGATCTGCTGATTTGGAGAAATAACCTCGGTTGGGGATGAATTACCGTTGCTGGCGATAATGAACCTGGTTGGGGATTGAGTTTCTGTTTGTGGAAGAAATAAACTCCACTAGGAATAATCTTCTATTGCTGGTGATAGATAAACTCTGCTTGGGGAGAATTAACACCACTGTTTTTGGGTATTTCCTACTCTGCGGGGAGTGTATGCACTTTTAGTCATTTTCTCAAGCTGGCTTTATCCCTGTACCTGGTGGGTAGAGCAATTATAAGGTTTGGACACTTCTGGTTTGCCCCTGTTCCTGGAATTACGAGTAATTGTCTTTTATTTCGTATGTAAATATTTATGAGCAACAATTATTGTCAAATGCATATATCAAAAATGAATCATTGGACGTTCTTGCAAAACAAAACAAAAAGAAAAACAATTTGAAATTTCTTGTGAAAATGAATTTTATTGATTTTGAAGTTGGCTTGTAATAGGAGTTTTGTACAAGAGGCTGATGTCCTAGTAAGAGAACGCCGCCGAAAGATAGAAATTATAAAATTTGTGTAAAAGAAAGAAAAACAGCTATGTGAACAATCCCATTGGGTTCCAACTCTGTTATTTCCTTTATATCTTCGAGCGTCTCATCACTTTGATACTTGGTTGAAGGTAGATCATATTGATTGGCGCCGTCCGAGCTTGATATTCGATACCGAAGTCTAGTCGCGAGATGATCCAATGAGACATAGTGTTACGCTTTGATCCCTAATTTTTGCCTGGACCGTCCTTTCGGGTTTTCAGTCCACCGGGATACCCTTTTTTGCCCAAGTCGTCTTTTCAGGTTTTCGACTTGCCGGGTGTACAATTCTTTTTTCATTTTCATCCCTTACTTTTGCCCGAACCCTTTTGGTTCACCGGGAAGCCCTTATTTTTGCCTAGGTATGTCAACCTAGCGCGTCTTTGATTATGCATAGTATTTTTTCACTATGTCTGCATTGACAGGGTGAGGAAGGTCGTCACCATCCATGGTGGTTAGAATCATAGCTCCTCTTGAGAAAATGTTCTTAACCACAAATGGCCATTCGTAAGTGGGGGTCCATTTTCCCCTGGGATCACCTTGCGGCAGTATGATGCATTTGATCACCAGATCCCCAACTTGATACTCTTGTCGTTTGACTTTCTTGTTAAATGCCTTGATCATTCTCTTTTGATACGTCTGACCATGACAAATAGAAGTAAGTCTCTTCTCGTCGATTAAATTCAGCTGATCAAGCCGGGTTTGGATTCAGTCATCTTTGTTCAAACCTGCATCCTTCATAATCCGGAGAGAGGGTATATGGACTTCGATAGGCAGGACCGCCTCCATGCCATACACCAGAGAATAGGGTGTTGCCCCTGTTGATGTTCGTGCTGAGGTGAGATATCCATGAAGAGCGAATGGTAACATCTCATGCCAATCTTTGTAGGTCACCGTCATCTTCTGCACAATCTTCTTGATGTTTTTATTAGCCGCTTCAATAGCCCCATTCATCTTCGGCCGGTAGGGAGAAGAGTTATGATGCTGTATCTTGAACTATTTGTAGAGCTCGGTGATCATCATATTGTTGAGATTTGTACCATTGACCATAATGATTCTCTCCAGTACACCATATCGACAGATCAAATTGTGTCGGATAAACCGTGCCATGACGTTCTTGGTTACTGTAGCAAAAGAAGCTACCTCAACCCACTTTATATAGGAATCAATAGCCACCAGAATGAAACGATACCCGTTAGACGCAGTAGGTCTGATTTTGCCGATCATGTCGATGCCCCACATTGCGAAAGGCCAAGGAGCTGTTAAGATATTTAGAGGAATTGGAGGTACATGCACCTTATCAGCATAGACTTGGCACTTATGACAGGTTCGAGAGTGCTGATAACAATCGGCTTCCATAGTGGACCAATAATATCATGCCCGTAGGATTTTCTTCGCCATAGTATGTCCATTGGAATGAGCTCCGAAGGTACCTTCATGTAACTCTGCCATGATCCTTTATGCCTCGCTTTTGTCCACACATCGCAGTAATGTTAAATCATGGTTACGCTTGTAAAGGATACCATTACTGATGAAGAACTTCGCCGCGAATCTCCTCAGAAACTTCTTATCATTAACAGATGCACCCTCGGGGTACTCTTGAGCCTCAAGATACCTCTTTACCTCGTGAAACCAGGGTTTATCTGCTACCTCTTCAATCTCGATGTCACAGCAATGTGCGGGTTCGTCCAACCTCTCGATGGTAATCTGGGGAGCTTCATTGTCCCACCTGGCCTTGAACATAGAAGACATGGTAGCTAGCGCGTCCGCTAACTGATTCTTCTCTCTGGGGAAATGTTCAAAGGTTATCTCCTCGAAGTGTGGAAGCAATGTCAATACGTATTCTTTGTAAGGAATAAGATTTGGGTGTTTCGTATCCCACTCGCCTTTGATCTGACTGATCACTAGAGCAGAATCTCCGAATACACTCAAGAACTTAATCCTTAGGTCAATAGCAGCTCGAAGACCTAGGATGCATGCTTCATACTCCGCCATGTTGTTGGTGCAGTTAAAACATAATCGGGCGGTGAATGGAGTATGACAGCCCTCAGGAGATATGATCACAACGCCAATGCCATTACCCAACGTGTTTGAAGCTCCGTCAAAATACATAGACCATCGGGATCCTTCCTCGGGTCCTTCATCCGATCCAGGTTCTTCACAGTCGGTCACCAACATGATGTTCTCATCCGGGAACTCGAAATTCATGGATTGGTAATCATCCACGGCCTGATGCGCCAAATGATCTGCCAACACACTCCCCTTGATTGCTTTTTGGATTGTGTATTGGATGTCATACTCAGTTAAGAACATCTTCCATCTTGCTATTCTTTCGAATAAGGCAGGCTTTTCGAAGATATACTTGATTAGATCCATCTTTGATATTAATAGGGTGGTGTGGGTCAGCATATACTGTCTCAGCCGGCGAGTAGCCCATGCCAAAGTGCAGCAAGTTTTCTCAAGCAGTGAGTATCACGTCTCACAGTCGGTAAACTTTTTTCTAAGGTAGTAAATAGCATGCTCTTTTCGGCCAGACTCGTCATGTTTCCCCAGCACGCACCCTATTGAATTATCCAGCACTGTCAAGTATAAAATCAGAGGTCTTCCTTCAACTGGAGCATCAGGATAGGAGGCTCTTGGAGGTACTCCTTGATCCTTTTGAAAGCGGTCTGACATTCATCATTCCACCTTACCACTTGATCTTTCTTCAGCAGCTTGAAGATTGGCTCACAAGTAGTAGTCAGATGTGAAATGAATCTTGCAATGTAATTTAGACGTCCCAAAAAGCCCCTGACCTCCTTTTCTGTTTGGGGAGCCGGCATCTCCTGTATATCCTTCACCTTTGCGGGATACACCTGAATACCTTTATCACTAACGACGAAACCCAACAGCTTACTAGACCTTACCCTAAAGGTGCATTTGTTCGGGTTTAACCTCAGCTTGTACATCTTCAACCTGTCGAACAGTTTCTGGAGATGGTCAAGGTGTTCTTCTTCAGTCTGGGACCTTGCAATCATGTCATCAACGTAAACCTCAATCTCATGGTGAATCATGTCGTGGAACAAAGCGACCATGGCGCGCTGATAAGTTTCCCCAGCATTCTTCAACCCGAAAGGCATTACCTTGTAACAGAAGGTGCCCCACTGCGTAATGAAGGTTGTCTTCTCCATGTCCTCGGGAGCCATCTTAATCTGATTATAACCAGAAAAACCATCCATAAAGGAGAAGACCTTATGTTGTGTGGTGTTGTCGATCAGAACATCAATGTGAGGAAGTGGAAAATCGTCTTTGGGGTTCGCCCTGTTCAGATCTCTATAGTCCACACACATCCGTACCTTACCATCCTTCTTAGGCACCGGAACCACCTTGGCAACCCATTGTGGGTAAGAAGTGACAGCTAGAAATCCAGCGTCAAACTGTTTCATGACCTCAGCTTTGATTTTCTCAGACATCTCAAGGCGCATACGGAGAACCTTATGCTTTACCGGAGGACAGTCTTCTTTGGTCGGCAGGCGGTGTACCACAATGTCAGTGTCTAAACCAGGCATATCTTCGTAGGACCAGGCGAAGATCTCAACATAGTCGTGTAGCATATGTATCAACCGTTGCTTGACACTAGGCTCCATATTCGCACCTATCTTGACCTCTTTCTTGTCTTCCTCTGTACCCAGATTCACTGAATCCACTGGCTCTACATGAGGATGTATGGCCCTCTCTTCCTATAGTAACAGTCTAGCAAGTTCCCCAGGCACTTCACAATCATCCTCACCTTTGTCCTCGACTTGGTTAATCGGATTTTCGAAGTCATAACTGGCAGTAGCAGAGTTGTTATCAGTGGGATCCAGAGTGGATGTGGATCTACATTATGATATGTGAGTGTGTGTAAGACAATAGCTGTTTTGATAAAGTGTGAGATAGAAAGGAAAAACAAGGAGCACAAAATTTGTAATTCAAGAAAACATCCAATGCTTTATTGATGATATATGAAAATGACAAATAATAAGCCCTCACAAACAAAGCCAAGGTGCCTCTGGCAAGGCACCAGGCCATAAAGTTTCAAACTGTCTGTTACAAATCTCAAAACAAAAGTAAATTACTGTGTAATAAAAGAAATGGGTATGAAGTCTTTCACCATCCAGTTGTTCAAGCCACTATCGGTTGTATGGTAGATCCAGCTATCGATGTCTGAATCTCCTTCCCCATCTTCAATTGCATTCACTCCCTGATTAATGATGTGCAGAGGAGGTCTTCCAATCCGCGTGCGCCGAACAGCTCTTTGAGCCTCTGCAGTAAAGCCCAAACCAAACTTGTCAGTTTTGTGTGTGAAATCAGGGAGCTGACCCCAATTTGCACACCCACATTTTTCAACTACAGCCCTGGCATCCTTGAGGGAAGCCATCTTCATCGGAGGTTTATCAGCAGCAACTTCAGTCGACGCCAAAGTCTGGGTGACCTCTTCAAAGTTCTGACAAGGGGTTTCGATGAATTCCCCATCCATCTCCACATAGAGAAAGGAATTAAGATGACTCACCATGTACTCCTCTTCACCTTGTACCGTGACGATCTTCCCCTTTACCGGATATTTCAACATTTGGTGGAGTGTGGAAGTCACTGCCCCAGCCTTATGAATCCAAGGGCGACCCAGCAAGCAAGAATAAGATGGTCGGATATCTATCACATAGAAAGTAGATGCAAAAGTCTGAGAGCCAACTTTAACAGGGACGTCCACCTCCCCGTGCACCATCCTTTTTGACCCGTTGAAAGCCCTGACCACAACATTGTTCGGCTTCAGAATCAAACCTTCATAGTCCAGACGGTCTAATGCTTTCTTTGGAAAAACATTCAATGAGGACCCAGTGTCCACTAGTACATGGGCCATAGTAGTTCCCCTGCACTCGATCGAGACGTGCATAGCATCATTGTGATTTCTTCCTTTAGCAGTCAGATCTACATCTGAGAAACCCAACCCGTTGTCGACAGTCAAACTAGCTACGCAGTCTTTGAATTGATCGGCAAAAGTTTCCTGCGGCACATGCGCAGTTTTGAGGAAAGCAATTAAAGCCTTTGCATGGGCTTCGGAACACAATAATAAGGACAACATGGAGATTTTTGATGGGGTCTTCCCCAGTTGCTCGACTATGTTGTAGTCGCTCTTCTTGATAATCTTCAGAATTTCCTCTATCTCCTGCTTAGAGGTTTCTACAATCATCTTCTTAGGCGCCTCCGTCCGGGAAGGCTCACTTGTGATTTCTTTGCCCCGAGTACCAGATGGCTCGGCGACAGGGGTGATAACTGGGATAGGAACTAGGACAGTAGTTGATGTACTAGCAGATGGAATAACAACAGGTTTGTGAACAGTCGGAGGAGAAATCTCAGGAGAGAAGAGTCTTCCACTTCTAGTGACCTTGCTAGCCCCGACAATATTGCTGACATCAGCATCAGCTTCTTCAATCTTTAAGTCTTGCTTAACTCCATGGTAATACACATCGGTCCCATAGTGCCAAGGGACAGCCTTATCGGAAGTGTATGGGATAGGACCAGGGATAATAATGATTAACGGAGCGATTCTTGGAATAGGTGTAATCCTAACAGGCTTTCTCTAGGAAGCCTTGGAAGGATCGGCGGAAATGGTTATGATGCCAACATCTTGAATTGGAACCAACAAAATCATAGTCTTCTCGAACAGGATCTCTTTATTATCCATCAGGCGTTGAAAACCTGATTTCAAAAAGTGGAAACCAGCAGGAAGAATTGAACACATGTGGCAACCTTCGCCACAGCCCAGAAATAAACCGGCCAACAATAGATTCTTCTTAAATGTCATCAAAGGGGTAGAAATTTATTTCACAGAGGTTACAAATAAATTATCGTCCACAACATTCACTCCATGACCATGTTTAGGCATAGGAGCAGTTATGACGTTGGGTTTCTCTGGAGCTTCAAATTCAATCTCTTTAGCTTCGATCAAATCCTGGACCTTATTCCTCAAGGCCCAACAGTTGTTTGTATCATGACCTGGGCCATCGGAGTGATAAGCACAGCGGGCATTCGGGTTATACAGCGGAGATGTGGTGTTGGGATTCTTCGAGGCTTCCCTTAGAGTTACCAGATTGGTCTTTAATAATTATGGTAAAATTTGAGACAAGGTCATATTGAGCCGAGTGAACTGTCTTTGTGGTCTCTCCAACCTTTGCTGATTGTTGCATTGTGGAGCAACTGTGGGTCTTGATATCACTACCGCATTCACTGCTTGACGGTGTTCAGGTCTGCTTTGGCCCCTCAGGCCGTATACTGCACTAGCTTCTTTCTTACCGATGAAAGGCTTCTTTACTGCACTTGACGATGTATCCTTCTGTATCTCACCACTTCGGATACCAGCTTCTACTCTCTCCCCAGTCAGGATCAACTTAGTAAACACAGATGACAAATTGCCGATCAGATGATTGAAAAATGGACCAGACAACGTCCCTAGAAACATGTCAACCAACTCCCTGTCAGACAAAGGGGGTTGGACTCTTCCATCCAAATCTCTCCACTTCTGAGCATAGTCCTTAAAACCTTCACTTGCACCCATAGACATACCCTGAAGCTGAGTACGAGTGGGAGCAAGGTCGGTGTTATACTGATACTGCTTGTAGAAAGCAGCAGCAAGGTCCTCCCAGTTTCGGACATTAGCTCCTTCCAATTGATAAAACCATTCAAGTTGAGTCCCTAACAGACTATCTTGAAAGAAATGCACCCACAAATTTCTATCAGCAGTGTAAGGTTGGATTTTTCTGACGTACAAGCGGAGATGGAGTTTTGGGCTGGATACTCCATCATACTTGGCGGAAAAATGGAGTTTGAACTTATGAGGGATCACCACTCCAGATACCAGTCTCAGTTCTTCAAAATCCAAACCAGGGATCTTCTGACACTCCATAGCACTCAGACGGTCTTCAAGTTGTTTGTACCTATCCTCAGCAGGAGGATACTTCTCCTCATCATAATTTGTATCATTATCAGAAACTGCAGGACTGGGGCCCTTTTCTTCTTCTTGGTCCTCCCCTCCCTTGGATGAAAAGGACAGATCAACTTGTTGTTTCAACCTATCCCCGAACCTTTTACCCATACTCAGAAGAATGACCTTCTTCTTCTTCTTCTCTTTTTCTTTCAGAATGAGAGCTTCCAAGTCCTCTTGCCCTTTAGCCAAGCTTAAGAACATCTCTTGGAATTGGGAATTTTGTGTCTGGAGATCTTGGATAGCTTGATCGGAAGACATTTCTGCTGAAATAAACAGCGGAGAATATGAGAAACCTGTAATGGTACCTGTAATGGTGTGCATGATAATGGGATGCGTATGTAATGATTTCAAAGACTTTGGGAGATTTAAATTTGCAAACCAAAAAATGAAACAAACTTTATTAGATTAAACTTGTGAAAAGGTTCAACAATGCCTTTAAGGCGTTACAAAGAAATAAACGGAAAACAAATCTAAACTAGAAAAGGCAAAATCAGAAATCCCATGGACGCTTCCCCTTCGTGCTGACGTAGTCATTGATTGTTCTTTCATTCTCAAGTTGCCTGGTGAGCTTCAAGATCTTCCTTTCTTGCTCACGGTACTTTTCTCGGTAGTGTGATCGGTGGAAATAGAACTGACTGTTTTTGTAAGCTGGTTCGCGAAATGTCGCGGTAAGCAAGAGTCGCCACCGTCTTTTATGTTCTCCAACATGGAAAGGACAAAAGCACAGCAAAATTCCTTATTCGAGATGTCTCTCGGTTCGGGAGGTAGATTTATAGAAAGGGAAGGTGTTAGCACCCTTTCTATCCGTGGTTATCCACGGGCTCTTAGGTACTTGCTCTTATGTTTTCAAAATTTGTTTGCTTTTCAAGTGTGTGGGTTTTGAAAAAGTTCGTTTGGAAAACTTCTAAGTAACTCTTGTATCAGTCCTCAAGAGTGTATGAAGTGTTTTGTTTGAAACTTTTTAAAAGTGTGAGGTGCGAAAAGTTGTTTTTGTTTGTTTTGAAAAGAGCAAGTACTTAAGAGAATCTACCTACTCTAAGGAATTAAGCTGTGTAAGAGTCCTTTAGATAGTGCTATCCCACCATTGAGAGGTAGGTAGCACCGTCGTTGGAGGTGTTCGGGTCAATTCGATTATCGTGACAATGTGGTCACCGAAGCAATGGTAGGACATCTTAGAAGTAAACCTAATGTCCTAGATCCTTTTATCTGAGGCAACCGTTTCGAGGCAACTGGATCTTTAGACAAAGGGCGACCTCTAAGACACCTTATACTTAATGGCCACGTTCGAGGCAACCAGTGAGGCGTACCCTAGGAGTGACATGTGCTTTGTGTGTTGTTTTTTCAGTTAATGTTTTGTACATGTTATTTGTGAGCTACGGATTGATTTTATTATTCATACATTCTTTCATGCATTTTTTTAACAGTTAGGAGTGCGGAAAATAAATTACGGAAATATAAATTCTACGCTATTACAAGGCGCGGGTCTATACATCGCCAAAGAAACAAAACCCGTTTTGGTAAATAAGTGCGAGAAATTAAATAAAGCGGTAAAATTCCTATTTAACTATTACATATCTGGAGACAGTTACATAAATAATCAAAATAAATAAATGCGCGCGAGAATTAAATCGGGAACGTCCTAAGGGTTTTGACCCTTTTAAGAAAAGAATTGAATTTTTTTGTCCTTTTTTGTGATTAAATGAAATTAGAATTAATGACTAATTAATTAATTTATTAAAAGAAAAAATGTTTTTGTATTTTTATGTTTTTAATGAAATAAAATAAAAGGAATTAAAATTAAAAGTTAATAAAAACCTAATTCTAAATTTATTTTAGTTATTAAGAAAAAAGGTTGAAGTTGCCTAATTAAAACTAATTCAATTTATTAGTATTTATTTACAAAATAATTACCTAAATGAAATTAATAAAGTATTTACATTTTTTTGGTTTTCTTATGAAAAATATTAATCATGTTAATAGTTAATAAAAAAAAGAATAAGAAATAAAATAAGGCAAATAAATAAAAAAAAATGACAAAATAATAAAAAAAAGAAGAGCAAACCCAAGGGGGGTTTGGGCCAGAATTGGGGGTGTAATTGGAATCTGAGGCCCAATAGTGATCAAGCCCTTTGCTGACTTTTGGAATTGCATGCGCCTGTGTTGACTCCTGAGCACCATGGTCTTCATGCTTTGGCCACTGGATTGGCGCTTGAGACACTTGGCACGCTGATTGTTGGAGATGTATGATGGACTTTTGCTGGAACACTGCATTGGAATATGTTAGAAAAAATATGAACAATTATATGGGGGACCTAGGAATCGAACCCAGGTCCCAATGGTTGCAAGCCACGCCATCTTCCACTGAGCCACTTGGGTGTTTTTGTTAACATAACAAACAAAGAAAATTAAATATGAAAACAAACGTTATTCTGGAAATTAAAAAATCCGCGCGTTTATTTGAACCAGCCAGCCATGCATGGACACCTCATCATCGTCTTCGTTTATCTGCAAAATAGAAACAAGATAGCGGGGGTTTTTAACCCCCACAATGCAAAACTGTGGAAAATAGCGATTAGCTATATAGTGAACATAAAAAGGGCGCGATGGTTGGGTTGTGTTTGTCTCGTCCTTCTGAGTTCAACCATGGGTCTTGGAGGTTCTGATTTTACAGTATGTGCAAAGCCCCAATTCGAAAGCTCTGAAACCCTAGAACTTAACAATGGCAACTTTCATTTTAGAGCACCATAATCAAATTAAATTATATCAAAAGCTTCATAACAATGTTAGAGATGCAAAGCAGTAATCAAAGTGTGTTAATGATGCGTAAAAAATGAATTTCGATTATGGAAAAAGATGATGAACTGTGTGACTGTATTGAGCGATTCTTTGAGGTTTTTGGCTTGTTGATGATTGCAAATCGTTCCTGGCAATGCTGGGAATGTGTTTGGATCAAGAGGAATGCTTGAATTGCACTGGAAGATTGAAAACAGTTTTTGGTTTTTTCTTCCAATTTTTGAATTTGGTTATGCCGTTTTAGGTGTCTCTAGGTCGTGTCTTTGGTCTGGAACATTTGCATATATGTGTGTGAATGAGAATCAGTCAATATTATGAGCCTTTAACCCTTGCAATAATGTTTTGGATTTCCTCTTTACCATCATTAAACCATTTTCAAAGCTTGTTCAAAATTTGAATTTTCATGCCTAATTCAGCTTGGCACGAATTTGGTAGGTGTATTATGGTGCATCAAGGTCATTCAAACCACAATATATCAATTAATTAATTTTTTTAATTTTATTTGAATTATTATGAATTAAAATGAATTAAATCCATAAAAATTAAATAAAAATGGAAAAATAATTATTTGGTCTTGAAATTGATCATGGGACACGTGGGTGGCATGACAAGGCTGAACCAAGTGGAAAAAAGTGGGCCCTTTTGTCAAAAATTGAAGTTTCAAGGATAGTTGACTTTGGCCATATCACAAAAATTTCCCAACTTCTCCAATGCATATCTTGCTCAATTTTGATCATATGAACATGTTCTTGGACATTTTGGAAAGGTCTTGAAGTCCTCTAACCAATGCCTTTGGTTCCATGTCATTTGAATTTACCAATCTCAAGTAATGGTCTTTAACTTAAAGTGCCTTTTTGTTGACTTTTGAAAATGACCTATAATGTTGAAATTGATAACGTTTTCTGAGAGAATTTCTTGGACTTGGAATGTGAAGATGAGTTGTAGGAAATGTCATCCCCTTCAAAATGAGCATTGGATGGGATTTTTCTGATAAACCATGAAAAAGTTATGCCTTGGTCAAGTTACAGTTGACTTTTCAACTGTCCAAAAATAGAAACTTTTGACACCTTGATGATTTTTGAGCCATGCTTGTGAAATCATGGTCAAGATTTGACCAAATGATGATTGTGGCTTCAAAATAAGATGTTGACCAAAAATTCTGACTTTTGACTGCCAAATGACCATTTTGCCCCTACAGTTGATTGTGAAGCAATTAGGGTTTTTGACTGTGCAACTTGACCTTGTGAGCCTTGAAACTTGACATGTAGATGCTTGACAATGTTTATAGGCATGTGGGACTTGATTTAGCCCTTGAAAACCTCAACTTCCTTGCAAGAACCAAAACCCTAATTTGACTGGCTTAGGAGGATGCTTGACTGTGTAACCCTTGAGTAGACTTGAGCAATTTGAGGTGATGCTTGTCAAAACTTTGAAGAATATGGGAGGGAAAATTTTGGGGTACAACAGGTAGGTATCCCTCTCCTCTTTCAGCTGAATCCAGGATCTCTTCAATGCTCCAAGATCAGTGGGCATGTAGGGATAAAGGACTGTATAAGGAATGCCCTCTTCATTGGTGGGCTCCACAATCACTGGTAACACAGCTTCATAGGGCATCCCAAGCTTCTGAGCACGAGCTCGGACCCACTGGAGATAAGGCTGCATAGGGAGAGAAGTCTTTAGTCCTAGCTCTTGAGGGTCAGATCTGTTCACCATGCCCCAAGCTTGAATAAACCTCCGGCGATGCTCGTCAACGTCTTCCTTATAGTCAAATGCAATATCCGTAAGAAGTAGCTCATGAGGACCATCTCTCCGAGCACGACCGAACTGTCGCAAAGCTAAACAAGGACTGTAGGTTATACCCCCTATGATTCCAAGCAATGGAACATTAGGGTATCCCCTACAATGATCAATGACAGCAGTGCTTTCCATAGCCTTGGAACTCCAAAGAATGTCTGTATGGGCAAGGGACATTATCCTATAAGATCATCCTAAACCTTTCTCATTCTTCAACACGGGCTTGGGGAGGTGCGAAATAAACCACCTCGCCAGCAACGGCATGCAACACATGAGAGTCCCTCTTCTTCGCACAGTACAAGTATAGAGGGCATGCAAGATATTGCCAAGAAGAGTAGGTACAGGATTGCGAGACAGGAAGATCTTAATCGTATTCACATCTATGAAGGAATCTGGATTCGGGAAAAGAACCAAACCATAGATAAGGAGAGCCAAAATATCTTCAAAAGCCTGAAAGTCCAAATTGTCCCAGAATAGCTGAGCTTGATCTATCAGAAACTTAGCTAAGAAACCTTCAACCCTGCTTCGTGTCTCCCAATTAGATACTACATCAGCCCGTTTCAAATGTAGAGCTGAAGCAATGTCTTTTGGTCTAGGAGTCTCTTCCAAACTTGTGAAGGGCATCTGCTCGAGGATGGATATGCCCAATAAGTGAGAAAACTCTTCCATAGTAGGAACTAGCTGATAATCCGGGAAAGTGAAGCAATGATGCATCGGATCGAAGAACTGGAAAAGCACACTCATCATCTGCTCATCAAACCTTGAGGTAACCAAGCTAAGAAGCTGACCATGTCTCCTAATGAATGAAGAAGTATCAGAAACTCTAGAGGCTAAATCTTTGAGTTGAGCAGGTATTTGCACAAAGTTAACTCGAATGGTGTTTCTGCGCATGGAAGCCATAATCTGCAAAACAGAACAAAGATAAATCCCCTCGGTCTTCGAAATGGTTAGTATAATGAAGTATGCATGCTATGTTATGATGCATGATGTCATGATAAAAACAAACAACAGGTATGGCAGATAACAGGCATGGTAAAGCCAAACAAGTCACACAAAAGCCCTTAAGTTTAAGGCTTGCATGGGGTCTAGGTACTACCCTCTTGAAGTTCAGTTGGTTTCAACCTGTCCTAATAATAGTAACCGGGTTCTAGAGGTTCTCAATATCACTGACCATCCTCCATCGGTCATGGTTTCAGCTCACGCAATCTTTTCTTGCAGCCAGAACTATCTCAAGAGTATGGTCTCAATGAGTGTAGTATCGAGTATCAACCAGTTCTCAGATTTACACTGAGGCCGGCTATCTCACTACTTCCTACTGGACAAGTTGGTCAGTTATGGGTTCTAAGGTCAGTTGATGCTTAACGACACACATAGCAGCCCCGTATTCTCCTTGTTTCTCCACAAGGGATACCAGTACCAACCAATGTGCCACATCAACATAGCTACTGCTTCAACCGTATCGGTCTACGCCGTACAGTTTCCTCACAATTTATTGCTACTTACCTAAAAGGTGTTCCCCGGATCCGGGTTAGGATCTATATAGTAACTCCGATAGAAAACCCTTTAATAGTAAAGCAACCAAAACAAACAAGAGAAGCAATTTTATGATGAACTAATCCTAAGGTATACCCCACTTATTATTCCCCAACAGAGTCGCCAGTTCTGTGATACGGTGGAAGAACCGGACTTATTTTAGGAAAATGTTGGTTTGCGCTTTGCGTTTGTGTTTGCAAAATGTCGCGGTAAGCAAGAGTCGCCACTGACTTTTATTTTATCCAACTGGAAAGGAAAAAAGCACAAAAAAATTCTTTTTTCGAGATTTTGAGTACGGGGGTAGATTATAGAAAGGGAAGGTATTAGCACCCTTTCTATCCGTAGTTTTCTACGAGCTCTTAGGTACCTACTCATCATTTTAAAAATTTCTTCCGTGTTTGTGTGTTTTGAAAAGTTTTTGTTTTACTTCGTTTTAATCCTTGCTTCTGTCTTCAAGAGTATTACGAAGTCGTTTTGAAAAACTTTGTTTGAAAAGAGTGTAAGTGTGGAAAAGTTTGATTTTGAGAAAGTACCTACTAGCATCTACCTACTCGAAAAAAGAATGTTTATTTTCTTGTTTCCTTTAGACAGCGCTATCCTACTTATTTGAGAAATAGGAAGCATCGTCGTTGGAGTTGTAAGGGTCAATTCGAAAGGGACGTATGATCACTAAAGCAACGTTAGGACGTCTTAGTAATAACCCTAGTATCTTAAGATCATGTTCGAGGAAACATTTCCGAGGCAACATTTCCGAACGGGACATTTGATCTTGGTTTAGAGAAGAGGGCAACCACTAAGACACCCTATACTTAATGATCGTTTACCGAAGGCAACCGAAGTGAGAGTATACCCTAGGAGTGCGCATGTGCAAGTGATTTGATTTCAGTTATTATCTTTGCACATTTAGGGTTTGCTAACCATTTTAAAATTAACATACATTCTTGTCGTGCAATCCTATTATCATACATCTAACAGTTAATATTTGCGAAAATAAAAATGCAAGAAATAAAACTACGCTATTACAAGGCTTCGAGGATGGGGGTTAATTACATAGCCAAAAACCCGTAAAACGATAAATAAAAGAAAAATCCTAATTAAGCTATTACATCCCATGAGCAGTTACATTAATATTTGCAAAAATAAATAATAAATGCGCGCGATGAAACGAGAACGAGAAAAAATTAGGGTTTTGACCCCGTCTAAACCTAATTGAAAGAAAAATCATATTTTTGTTGTTTTTGATTATTTTTGAGAAAATAAGGTTTTAATAAATACAAACCTAATTACTAATTAATTTAAATTAATAAAAATAATTAATTTGACCTATTTTTGTATTTTATTTTATTGAGAAAAGAACTAAAAAATTAAATCAAGAACAAACCTAATTTTCTAATTGATTTTAAATTATTTACAAAAAGGTTAGAATTACCCTAAAATTAAACTTAACTAATTTATTAAATTAATTTGACAAAATAAATAAAATTCTAAATTCTAATTTGATGAAATTGATTTTATGATTTTGTTGCAAAAAAGAATTAATTTTGTGTTAGAAAAGAATTTAAATAAAATAAATAAATAAAAGAAAAATATAAAAGAAAAAGAGATGGGCCTGGTTTAGTAGCAATGGAGGGGGGTCTGAATTGCAATTTCTGATCCCAAAACTCCTTGGCCCATGTTGACTTTCCAGATCCTGTATGCTTGCTTTACTAGGGTGCATTGTGGACCTCCAAAGGATGGCCCTTGGATCTAGCTTGTTGGTGGCCTGGATGATGAGATATTGATGATGTACGATGGATGTCCTGGAGGCTTGTACACCTGATCATGTAAAAGAAAATAGTATTGAACAAATATGGGGGACCTGGGAATCGAACCCAGGCCCTTTGGCAATTTCCCTTGTACACTGACCATCTGAGCTAACGTGCCTTTGTGTATATGGAACAACAAATAATGATTATATTGGAAAAACAAAATAATGGATTATAAAAACGCGCGCAGTTTGAATAGGAGAATCAGGGAGTGCCACACCACCCTTCTTCTTCCTCCCTCCGTTGGCAAAAGTCCAGAACTTTTACCTACAATTTTCTGGGCGTAGGTACAACCCTGTGATCCTCCAAAATCCTATGCACGCATGATAAATCAATACCAGTGGTACCAATCAACTCGTTGCAACCTCACGAGCATCATGGTACCACTCTCCATGGCTAATAGTACCTGTAACGAAAAACCCCAAAAACGAGCCAAGAACCCTAACTATGGAATCTTGCTCTACAGTTAATAAAAATGCAATTGAACATGACCAATAGCTTGCAAATGATTCAATGATCAAGAATATGTAAAGAAATCATGCTGCAAATTCCAGAATCGTGATATTTGATTTCAAGAAAGTATCAATGTCGTGAGATGCTTACAGTGCATTTTAGGATGTTATGAGGCTTGCTAGTGATTGGAATAGGGTCCTTAGATGTCCAGCAAACGAATGGCGTGCTTGGAATGGCTTGGGGAAACTTGGAACTATGAGATCAAATTGCCATTTTTCCTTTGAAATTTTGAGATTTGTTCTTCTCTTTTCACGCCTCCAATCCCCTGGTTTTTGATTTGCACTTGTCCTATATGTACCCTAGAATGAATTAGGTTACAAACTTGCTTCAAATCTTTCTCAATTAAGATGATTGAATCATGATTTGATTCTTATGTAAATCTTTCCAAATCAAGCCAAATCCAATCTTTTTGTGTCCATTTGAAGCTTGCACGATTTGATTCTCTTTCCAGCTGTATAAGAGGTCTAAACATGCACAGTATCTCAAGCTTTGATTAGTTTTGATATTTTCATGATTTTATTTTGATTTAATTTGATTTAATTGAAATAAAAATCAAAATAAATGATAAAAATAAAATAAAGACAAGTGGGAAGGATCACGGGTCGTGGATCATGTTACAAACTTAATGCAAGCACAAAAAGTTGGTCCCATTTGACAAAAATTGTAATTTGAGACATATTTGACTTTTGGCAATTTTGCAAAAAGGGTCAACTTTGCCAATGCATAACTCCTTCAATTTTGACCCTAGAGATGTGTTATTGGACTTTTTAGAAAGCTTGAGATGTCCTATAAGCAACCCTTTTGGTCTAATCTCAATTGATTTTTCCATGTTCTTGTATGAATCTTTGACAAAAAAGGTGTTTTTGTTGACTTTTCAAAATGACCTATAATGTCCAATTTTATATCTTCTTGTGGGTGCATATTTTGAACTTGGGATCTGAAGATGAATTGTAGAGGATTGCATCCTCTTAAAAGTGAGCTTTGGATGGGTCATTTTTGATAAAGTATGAGAAAGTTATGCTTGGTCAAAGTTGAGTTGACTTTTCCTATAAAACCCTAATTTAGCAACTTTTGGGTTTTGATGAATTGTGAGCAATCCTTGAGGATTCATGATCATCCCTTGATAAAATGATGAATAATACTTCAAAATGAGGATGTTGACCAAAAATCTTGAAGTTTGACTGTATGTGGGACACAATTGACTTTTTCCCTAGCATAGTAGATTTTCAGGCCTTTGAGCAATTGACTGAGCAAACTTTCTCTGTAGGGCTTGAAACTTAACATGGATGATCTTGTGGACATGTTAGGACAATGGTGAGCATTTGGGATCCCTTTTGATTCAAACATCTTGATGCAAACTGAAACCCTAATTTGAGGTAGACTGCCTTAGGAGAGAATTTGTCTGGTCAACTGTTGGACTTCCTTAAGCAATTTGAGGATCTCACTTGAAATGTATTGAGAAATATGGGAGGGAAAATTTTGGGGTACAACAGCTGCCTCTGTTCAATCTTCTTAAACCTGAGGATGTAGATTGGCTTGTCTGCCTTTCGTGATCCGAAGGTTGAAGATGATTGAACACTAGAGTGCCCAGAAATTTGCACACGCATGAAGTGGTACTGGCCTTGTGATATCGGGAATGGGCTTATAGATGCCATTTGGAGGTCGATGTCGGAAGATGGGCTTAAAGATGCCATCCGAATAAGTGTCGATCGCATAAGAGATTCCTTTACGAGAGCCCGTATACCTGTTGTTGAGGAGGACTTCGCTGAGGATGCTGGTCTCTGTCTTGAGAGAAATAGAGTTTTAGGAACTTTAGTTGTCCGTTACTGTATTGGGGAATCATCTCTTAGTCTAAGAGGTGAAAATAAACTACTATATGGTCGTGATCCAGGCTTCATAGTGATAAGATCGACTGCTATCTGGTCGTGCTACAGGCTTTATAGTGACTTAACTGGGAGATGAGATTAAACTTGCTATCCGGTTGTTCTCCAGGCTTCGCAATTTATCAATTCTTATCTGGTCGTACTTCAGGCTTCAAAAGGAATTAAGTTGTTATCCGGTCGCATTCGGGCTTCAACTTGAATTTAGGGCACACTAATATCTGGTCGATTCCGGGCTTCTTAGTAATTGTCCAGGTAAACTGCTTTTTGGTCGAAATCCAAGCTTTGCAGTGTCTTATACTGTTATCTGGTTGATTCCAGGCTTCAGTCCTTTGCCGCTATCTGGTCGTAATCCAGGCTTCGCAACTTCTTACTTCTTATCTGGTCGTATTCCAGGCTTCAGAAGAAATCAAGTGGTTATTCGGTCGCATCCGGGCTTCCATTTGATTTTTAGGCCTAATAATATCTGGTCGATTCTGGGCTTCTTAGTAAATAGCCGTGTAGAATGCTATTTGGTCGAAATCCAAGCTTCGCAGTATCCTTTACTGTTATCTAGTCGTAGTCCTAGGCTTCAATGTCTTTTGCCGCTATCTGGTCGTAATCCAGGTTTCACGGTGTCTTATACCATTATCTGGTCGAATCCATGCTTCATGGTGTCTTGTACTACTATCTGGTCGATTTCCAGGCTTCACAATACCTTATTAAGCTGTTTTCCGGTTTATTTCTGGGCTTCACCGCTTGTGTTTATGATATACCACTATCTGGTCGATTCTAGGCTTCATGGTGTCTTGTACTAATATCTAGTCGATTTCCAGACTTCACAATACCTTATTGGAGATTCAACTATTTTCCGGTCGATCTCCGGGCTTCATAGCTTGAATTTAAGAGATACCACTATCTGGTCGATTCCAGGCTTCGTAGTATTTGGAGAAATCAAGATATTATCCGGTCGAATCCGGGCTTCATAACTTGAACTGGAACAGAAATCTTAGCACCGATTTGACTGAACCAGCGAAACTTGTGAGAATTTGATTGTATCTTTCCCTGAAAAGTAAAGAGTTAGTTTTATGTAATGTCATGATGTATGATATGTATCGAGTAATGATGTTCTCAAAATAAATGAGATTGTGTTGTATGATGCGTATGCGCATGCCATGATGTATGGATATGCAATGTTTTTTTGATATTCTCTTGCTGGGGAAAATAAATCCCGGACTGCTGCTGGAGAATACAAGGAGTTGAGTTCTTTGTTCTCGTTGGGGGTAACGACCGAAGATGAATTGAGAATAAATTGGCGGGAGAATAACTCGGCTGGAGAATAAACTGGCGAGAAAATGACTCTGTGGGGAAGAGAGACACTCTCCCAAAAGATCTGCTGATTTGGAGAAATAACCTCGGCTGGGGATGAATTACCGTTACTGGCAATAATGAACCTGGTTGGGGATTGAGTTTCTGTTTGTGGAAGAAATAAACTCCACTTGGAATAATCTTCTATTGGTGGTGATAGATAAACTCTGCTTGGGGAGAATTAACACCATTGTTTTTGGGTATTTCCTACTCTGCAGGGAGTGTATGCACTTTTAGTCATTTTCTCAAGCTGGCTCTATCCCTGTACCTGGTGGGTAGAGCAATTGTAAGGTTTGGACACTTCTGGTTTGCCCCTGTTCCTGGAATTACGAGTAATTGTCTTTTGTTTCATATGTAAATATTTATGAGCAACAATTATTGTCAAATGCATATATAAAAAATGAATCATTGGACGTTCTTGCAAAACAAAACAAAAAGAAAAACAATTTGAAATTTCTTGTGAAAATGAATTGTATTGATTTTGAAGTTGGCCTGTAATAGACGTCTTGTACAAGAGGTTGACATCCTAGTAAGAGAACACCGCCGAAAGATAGAAATTATACAATTTGTGTAAAAGAAAGAAAAACAGCTATGTGAACAATCCCATTGGGTTCCAACTCTACTATTGCCTTTATATCTTCGAGCGTCTCATCACTTTGCTACTTGGTTGAAGGTAGATCAGATTGATTGGCGCCGTCCGAGCTTGATAGTCGATACTGAACTCTAGTCGCGAGATGATCCAATGGGACATAGTGTTACGCTTTGATCCCTAATTTTTGCTTGGACCGCCCTTTCGGGTTTTCAGTCCAACGGGATACCCTTTTTTGCCCAAGCCGCCTTTTCAGGTTTTCGACTTGCCGGGTGTACAGTTCTTTTTTCATTTTCATCCCTTACTTTTGCCCGGACCCTTTTGGTTCACCGGGAAGCCCTTATTTTTACCTAGATATGTCAACCTAGCGGGTCTTTGATTATGCATAGTATTTTTTCACTATGTCTGCATTGACGGGATGAGGAAGGTCGTCACCATCCATGGTGGTTAGAATCATAGCTCCTCCCAAGAAAATGTTATTAACCATAAATGGCCCTTCGTAAGTGGGGGTCTATTTGCCCCTGGGATCACCTTACGACAGTATGATGCGTTTGATCACCAGATCCCCGACTTGATACTCTTGTCGTTTGACTTTCTTGTTAAATGCCTTGATCATTCGCTTTTGATATGTCTGACCATGACAAATAGAAGTAAGTCTCTTCTCGTCGATTAAATTCAGCTGATCAAGCCGGGTTTGGATCCAGTCATCTTCGTTCAAACCTACATCCTTCATAATTTGGAGAGAGGGTATCTGGACTTTGATAGGCAGGACCACCTCCATGCCATACACCAGAGAATAGGATGTTGCCCCTATTGATGTCCGTGCTGAGTTGCGATACCCATGAAGAGCGAATGGTAACATTTCATGCCAGTCTTTGTAGGTCACCGTCATTTCTGCATAATCTTCTTGATGTTTTTATTAGCCGCTTCAACAACCCCATTCATCTTCGGCCGGTAGGGAGAAGAGTTATGATGTTGTATCTTGAACTGTTTGCAGAGCTCGGTGATCATTGTATTATTGAGATTTGTACCATTGTCTGTAATGATTCTCTCCGGTACACCATATTGACAGATCAAATTGTGTCGGATGAACCGTGCCACGACGTTCTTGGTTACTGTAGCAAAAGAAGCTACCTCAACCCACTTCGTAAAGTAATCAATAGCCACCAGAATGAAACGATGCCCGTTAGACGCAGTAGGTCTGATTTCGCCGATCATATCGATACCCCACCTTGCGAAAGGCCAAGGAGTTGTTAAGACATTCAGAGGAACTGGAGGTACATGCACCTTATCGGCATAGACTTGGCACTTATGACAGGTTCAAGAGTGCTGATAACAATCGGCTTCCATAGTGGACCAATAATATCCTGCCCGTAGGATTTTCTTCTCCATAGTATGTCCATTGGAATGAGCTCCGAAGGTACCTTCATGTAACTCTGCCATGATCCTTTCTACCTCGCTTTTGTCCACACATCGCAGTAAGGTTGAATCATGGTTACGCTTGTAAAGGATACCATTACTGATGAAGAACTTCACCTCGAATCTCCTCAGAAACTTCTTATCATTAACAGATGCACCCTCGGGGTACTCTTGAGCCTCAAGATACCTCTTTACCTCATGAAACCAGGGTTTATCTGCTACCTCTTCAGTCTCGATGTCACAGCAATGTTCGGGTTCGTCCAACCTCTCGATGGTAATCTGGGGAGCTTCATTGTCCCACCTGACCTTGAACATAGAAGACATGGTAGCTAGCGCGTCTGCTAACTGATTCTCCTCTCTGGGGAAATGTTCAAAGGTTATCTCCTCGAAGTGTGGGAGCAATGTCAGTACGTATTTTTTGTAAGGAATAAGATTTGGGTGTTTCGTATCCTACTCGCCTTTGATCTGACTGATCACTAGAGCAGAATCTCCGAATACACTCAAGGACTTAATCCTCAGGTCAATAGAAGCTCGAAGACCTAGGATGCATGCTTCATACTCCGCCATGTTGTTGGTACAGTTAAAACATAATCGGGCGGTGAATGGAGTATGACAGCCCTCAAGAGATATGATCACAGCACTGATGCCATTACCCAACGAGTTTGAAGCTCCGTCAAAATACATAGACCATCGGGATCCTTCCTCAGGTTTAGAAGAGTATCTTCGACACTAGTCATCATGTACGAAGGTAAATCTTGTGAATGCACAATTGACTTGACTTAGAAGCAACCCTGCCCCAGGTTATGTTCAAGGGTTTTAATTTGCACGAAAAAGAAAACTCCTACTTCTTAGGCTCAAAGGGGTTTACTAGGGATTAACTTCCTTATATCTTAATTGTTTAGGAATTGAAGCAATGCTTGTACATCGTCAGTAAGGTCTATTCAAAAGCATATTGTATGAGATTATGCCATCATTTTCGTCATCCTCCCTCTAAAGGCTTATAATTTTAAGGAGATTTGAATACCACAAAAAGGAAGTAAGAAGCATAGTTTAAATATAGTGAAACGAACGAATTAATTCAAGACAGACATATCAATGCATTAATGGGAAAAACCAAAGTTTGACATGACAGTAATTGTTTGGAAAAAACAAAAGAAATTATAAATAGAAATTCAAATGATCTTAAATCTTCTCCGCCTGAACTTGTTACTTCAGATGGTGTGCCTTACTATTTCAATATTTGAGGGATGATAGAAAACTCAATCTGACCATCTTGTGTGAACTCAAAAAACCCTTTGTCAATCAGGTCCTGAATCTTACATTTCAACGTCCAACAACTGTTAGTGTCATGTCCAGGACTATTAGAGTGATATATACACCTTGCATTAGGATCATAACTGGGAGAGGAAGTATTGGGATTCCGAGGAGGTTCTTTCAATGTAATCAGCTCCATCTTAAACATGTGTTACAATACTTAAGGCATTGACATATTGGTTTTGGCAAATTGTCTTTTGGTGTATCCTGCTTATGCTGATTACCCTATTGTTGTTGGCAAGGTTTTTGTTGAGATTACGATGTATTAACAATATGGAAAGGCCCTTTTCCATTAACTGAAAGATTAGGAATGTCAACCAAGTCAGTTTCCTGTCTCATCCTAGGTTGGTTAGTGATTGGATCTCCAATTCTAGCAGTTCATCCCATACGATTGTATTCGACCTGATGAAGCTTTTTGATGAGGATTCTCAATTCTTCTTGCCCCCGAGCTAAATTTTGGATAAGATCCATCTGACCAATCATCTGGATTCCCATCTCTGCCATCTCAGCTTGCAGTTGTTCCAACTAGTCATCCTTGTTGTCTTCAGGATTCTTCTTGGTTATATTCTCAGTGAGGAGTGCTTTCAATCCTTCTTGCCCCTTGGGTAAGCTTAGGAACATCTCTTGGAACTGAACATTCTGAGCCTGGAGATCTTTGATTGTCTGTTCGAGAGCCGTTTTTTCTGAAATAAACAACAGGAAGATGAGAAACCTGTCTTGGAAACTTGTTATGCAATGATATGTATCGCATGTAGATGCATATGCAATGTTTTCAAGGATCTCATGGGTTTTAAATTTGAAATATTAGAAATTGAATCTGGTTGCAGCTTTGTTTGAAGAACTTTGAGTCTTCATCTTTGAATGTCTTTCTATAAAAATCAAGCTCACCATATCAAGTGGGTCATAGCCTCTGACTCAAGAGAATGTACTTTGATCTTGATGGCATCTGGCTAGATAAAAATAAACCCTCTTGCCCTTTGCTAGAAATTTGGCTTATGATAATCCTACACCATAAATCCATAAGATCCTTGAAATGGTTAGTAAAACTGCTATGTTATGATGATATGATGTTATGATGTTATGTTCATGTAAAATAAGCAAACACAAACAAGTCACATAAGAGCCTTAGGTTTAAAAGCTTGAATGGAGTCCATAGGTAAGTACCATTCCCCATTGAAGTTAAGTTGGCTCAAACTGTCTTAAAGTAGTAACCAAGTTCTAGGAATCTCATATCACCGATCTTTCTCGCAAGCTTTATTTTAGCACGGCAACTGGCTTGCCACCAAAACATCTCGAAAGTCGAATCTCAATGAGCTTAGTTTCGAGTAACAACCAACCTTGGACTGCACCAAAGCCGACTATCTCACTACTTGCTAATGGCCAAGAAGGGTCAATTAAGGTTCTAAAAGTAAGTTAGTGTTAACAACACAATATGGAAGCCTAATGTTATCATTGACTGACTCAAGGAACATCAGTACAAACCAATGTGTCACACTAATTGTAGCCATCATGTTAACCATATTTGTCTACACCGTACAATCTTTATGATCTATTGCTACTTACCTAAGGAATCCCTAGATTCGGGTGCAGGATCTTACAAGAAATTAAACCCAAACAAGCCCTTAAAGTTAAAGAAAACAATAAAATTAAAGTGATCTAAACTCTAAGGTAACTCCTCTTTTTTAAGTTTATCCCTAGTAGAGTCGCCAGTTCTGTAATATGCTGGGAGAACTGACTTTTTTGGTTTTTATCCAAATGTGCGGATAGCAAGAATAGCCACCGAATTTTCTTTTATCCAATAAGGAAAGGGTGAAAAGAACAGGAAAGACCTTGAAGATTTTGAGTTTGGGGGGTAAGTTATGAAAAGGGAAGGTGTTAGCACCCTTTTCGTTCGTAGTTATCTACGGGCGCTTAATTGTTAGCTCACTTTTTGAAAATTGCTTTGTGTGTGTGATTTGAAAATATTTTTGAAAAGCCAAAGTACGTCCAACTTTGTAATGGTTCTTGTATCAGTCCTTAAGAACGCGTACAAAGTGTTTGAAAATATTTTCTTTGAAAAGTGTGATGTGAAAATGTTTTTTAGAAAATGTTGTGAGCGGGCGATTAAGAGTTCTTACCCACTCAAGGTCGTTCTTATTCTTTTCCTTATCCTTTAGAGATAGCACTATCAATACCATTAGTTGGTAGGCAGCCCCATCTATTGGATGTGAAGAGAGAGGCGAAGAATCATCGTACGGTCACCGGAGGCAACTTGTAAGGATGCTTTAGCAGTTTCGTAAGGGACGAAATCTTTTTTGTAGGCAACGTTGAAGGGCCATCGATGGACTATGATCTTTTGTATCGAGGGTGTTTTGCTAAAGCATCCATACGTTCGAGGGACATGACCGTTATTCCGAAAGACATCGAAGGGAGGCTACCCTAGAGGTGTAAGTGTGCAAGTGTGTTTGGTTCAATTATTTATCTTGAAATTAGGGTTTTTCTATCGATTGATTTTATCTTGCCATACAAACCCTAATTACTAGCAATTGCATAGAAATATAATGGCAGAAGGTAAAGGCGAAAACGTAAACCTCAAACTATTACAGAGCTTTGGGATAGTTACATAATAATAAAGAGTGCGAGAAATAAATTCCTAAACTATTACATCCCAGAAGCAATTACATAATAATGAAAAAGAAAGCGGGAAATAAAGACTTAAGCTATTACATGGGAAACACGCGACCTATACAGACTGGATCTATGAAATTAAAATAAGAAAAAGGAAAGAGGAAAATAAAATGTGTTTTTGGTGATTTTTATGAAAAAAATAGTTTTTGATGATAATTAATTAAAACCTAAAAATCTAATTAATTTTAAAATTAAAAAAGTTAATTGATTAAATTATTAAAAGGCTAATTAAAAACCTAAAACCTAATTAATTAGTGTTTTTTAAAAAAATATTAGGTTAATTAAAAACTAATTATGGTTAGTTAATTATTAGGGTTAGAAAATAATTAAAAAGATAAGGAAAAGGGTTAGTAAAAGAGAAACAAACAATTTCAGGGTGGGTGTTGAAACCACGCCCTCTTGCTTCACAGGAGCTTCCTCTACCACCAAGCCACGCTGTTATTGGTGTTAAGAAAACCAACGCGCTTCATAAAATATGAAACCTGCAAAAATATGGAGAAAAAAAATAAAGAATTTTTGCAAAAGGTAGGGATCAAACCTACGCCCTAGTACAATAATGCCTTAACGCGCGCGCTTCTACCACTGGGGTGGCTGTTACATCCGGTGTATCAATGAAATCAATTAAATATAAAATAAACACAAATAGATTGGGTCGGAGAGGCGCCAGAGCCCTAGCTCCAGTTGTCTTCTTCGGCGACTTCTTTTTTTATTCCTACAAAATAAAGTTTGTTAATTATTCAAAGGTAACCTACCCCCCTAATTTGGCCCTTGTGAGTTCAATGTTGGCCTTGGTTTTGAGTAATTCCCCCCTGTATAAAGAGATATGAAGTAAACAAGGTCAAATGGTGCAAACATGGCAACACATGATTCTGGCATCATGGGGGCCATGCGATGGTTCAAACTTGCACATGGACATCTCAAAAGAACATTAGTGATGTTAGTTTCAATTAAAGCATGATAGAAATTAAAATACGAATTTCATGCAAGAATGAAAAAATGCTAGTGCATGGTTATGTGTTTCAAGCCCTTTGGATCATCAAGATCGATCCAGCCTTACCCTACAATGCTTTAGGGGTCGATTGGAATAGCTGGCTTGCTTGGAGAGAGGCTGCAAATAAGGTTTGAAGTTTGTCCTAGTTTTGGATAATTTTTGAAATTTTTGAGAGGTGATATCTTGCAAGTTTTTTTCATCTTTGTTGTCTGAATGAAGAATATATAGGCTGTGAATTAGGTCAACACAAGATGGGCTTGGACCTTTGTATGAGAATTTTGATTTTATCTAATTTAATTTTGAATTTAAATAAATAAAAAATAAATGGAATAAAAATCAAAGGGGTGTATGAATAGGTTCAGAGGTTCATATGAGTTCTAAAACATGTATGGACCTTGAAAAATAATCCCATTAACCCAAAAGTTGAGGTTTGATCAATTCAGTTGACTTCTTCTTAAGAAAACCTTAATTTGGTAACTTTTGACTTTTGGTGAATTGTGAGGTTTCTTGATGAATCATGATCAACCCTTGATAAAATGATGAATATGACTTCATAGTCTTGATGTTGACCAAAAATCTTGAAGTTTGACTGTATGTTAACCACAATTGACTATTTACCAAATACAGTCGATTTTTAGTCATTTAAGAAATTGACTGAGCAAACTTGTGATGCAAGGCTTGAAATTTGGCATGAGCATTCCTTGAGACATATGAGGAACCATGGAATCCACTTGAGGCATTAGAGCTCTAATCTTCCTTGAGAAATGTTAAACCCTAATTGTAGGTCAACTGCTTAGGAGGGGGCTTTTCTGGTCTAACCTTGAGTAGCCTTGAGCAATTGAAAACTCTATGAGCATAAGGAGATACCTTGAAGAAAATGGGAGGGAAAATTTTGGGGTACAACTGTGGGCATGTTCCCCCGGAAAGGGCATGGAGACTCAAAGGCTTTAGTAGGTTTATAACTTTGTATGGGGGTTAGGGCATGCTCACGATGATAAGTCATATACGATGGTGTTTTGAGGTAGTTTAAGAGTCATAATCATGTGAGGTGAGAGGCTTTACACCATACGACTATATCCATTCGTATGTGATGACTGTAGTATGGGATAAGCACTTTGGGATTTCAGAGAATAATCTCCCTAAGTGTTGTAGCTTTATGCTGTAAGTGATCTTCTGTATAAGTTATGTTTTCCTCCTCTCATTGTGGGGGAATGGATATTTATAAAGGTCTTTAGGCTTAGGGTTCTATTGGAAATGATCATTTCCTAATCAGACAATGATGGACCATCGAATCCCTCTTTCCAAGGGGACGTGGGTTAGCTAATGACCTTGAATTTCTTTCTACCCAAGAAACGTCTTATCCCGTATTTTCCATGAGGGGTGATAGGAAAGCCATGGGACGAGGTGATACCTCCCTTTAGGTGTCGTCCAATTGATGTCTCTTCTAAAGTGGTCTAAAGACATCGCTCTAAGCGAGGCCTTTTGCAGTTATGACACTACAAATACCATACACGAAAAAATGATCCATGAATACTTCTAAAGTGGTCATACATCTTTCAAAAAAATTCTCAAGATTGGATAAAGAATCATCAAAAATAAACCCATACACGAAAAAATCATTCATGAACACTTCCATTATAAATCTCAATTAAATCATAGAATGTAGACATCATGCAACGCTTGAGAAGTGGAAATCAAATTACACAAACTAAAAGGAATTCCTCTATAATCATAATTTCCATAAGGACAAGTAAAAGTGGTCTTATCTTGGATGCTATAGTGGATGGGAATTTGGAAAATTCCAGAATAACCATCCAATTAGCTAAAGTGCAAATTTTTTTCAAATATTTATAATATTTGGTCAATAAGTGGGAGGGAAAGTGATCCTTATGAGTTGCATTGTTTAATTTCTTATAACTGATACATATTCTTCACCCTGTGACAGTAGTTACATTTGTTTCATATTTGTCATTTTTAGTAACTATGATTCCTCCCTTATAAGGTAATACTTGAATAGGACTAACCTATTAGATACGGGATATTACCCATGTTTTTAAGAGTTTAAGTGCCTCCCGTTTCACCACTTCTTTTTTTGTTAGGGTTTAAATCTCCTTTAATGCTATCTAGTCCTCTCCAAGCAATATTATTTGCAAGCAAATGGATGAATTTACCCCTTTTATAGTATACTCAATTTCTTTAGGGTAACTTTGTAGTACATCAAGCAATTTTTTAGTTTTATTACCCTTTAATTATGTACTTACAATGATAGACAATATAAAGTTTTTACTAAGAAAAACATATTTGAGATTTAATGGTAAGGATTTTAGTTATACCTTTGAAATTTCTTTTTGAATGAGTGTTGAATTTTTCACCATTAACACTTCAATATCTTGGCTTTGAATGGCAGAATTTTCATTCATCAATTTTCCATATACTTCACCTTCTTCATTATTACTTTTTTTATTTGTACTCTAAATAAAACATGCTTCAAATCCGTCTTATGGAGGTAATTCGAAGGAGAATTTCTAACACAATGATGTATTATATCAAGATCACAACAAGAATCATCAACGAAATAACTATTCATGAGGTTAGACAATATAAATTCATACTTTTCGTCTCCCATGTTAAAATTAAGTCTACCAACTTAACATCTAGTAGCGTCTCCCATGTTAAAATTAAGTCCTCTTCCATTTCCATTAAAAAAAGTAAGTGGGTATAACAAATAACATATTCTTATAGGAACATCCTTTAAAATTCCTAGTGAGTACTTAATAGATCATTAAACTAATTATACATAGATGTTTGTAGATTTCAACTCACTGATATTAAGCTTTTTACATACTAATATAGGCATAAGGCTAACACTAACCCAAAGATTACGTAGAGCACGCTCAAAGCTCATATTTCCAATGACACATGGAATTGAAAAACTTCCCAAATAATTGACTTTAGTAGGAAATTCATTTGGCACTACATTCATCAATTAGAGCCAATGTCTCATTGTCATCTAGCTTTCTTTTGGTTGATAAAATTTCTTTTAGAAATTTGGAATATGGTGAGATTTGTGACAAGACTTTCCTGAAATGAATATTTATGTATAATTTTGTCAAAAGTTCCATAAACATTTTAAAAGATTTCTTCTTAATCTAAGCTTTGGCAAATCTTTGTGGGAATGAGATAGATGGTTTACATGGTGGTTGAGGGACATAAGGTTTTTCTTTTTCATTTTCTTCAACCTAACTTATTGGATGGAAATTTTCCTATCCTCATTTCCAGTCTCATATTTCTCCTTATGATCATCAAGTTGTTTCCTATTTTTTTAAGGTGTGGTCATTTTAATTCCATTTAGGATTTTTTTGGACTACCCTGGAAATGTCTTAGGATGTTTAGAGGATGAAGCAATTTCTTGTACTACTTTGAGAGATTTAAGTCTCCAACATTTTATTTTGGCGGCCATAGAATCTACTTTAGAGGATAAGTAGATTTTTAAACTTGTTATTTTGTTTTGTTTGAGTGATCACATCATTTTTATTAGATTTTCAAGATTGGACTTTTGGGAGCATAAGTACCCTTTTGTCCTTGAAAAACCAGAGTTCTACCCTCTAGTTAGGGAGAGGAGTTCTTGTAACAAAAATATATGTGGTCTCTCTATCTTGGGTTATACGTATTAGAATACAAACTCTCTTAATGAGAACTGGTAAGGTAGTTAACATCATGTAGGCTAGACTCTCTTCATTTAAAATCATTTTACACTCAACACCAACATGATAACATTAAGGGTGACAACATTAAAATCCAATTTATCAAATCTTTGAAATAAAACATCAACTCTAGCAGCAATATGTTCTAAAATCTCAACTTTATACATGCCCCCTTTTATGGGGGTGAATGTTTAGTCGAATTTCAACATTTTTATATTTTAGTTTAAAGTTATAATACAACTCCTCCATTTAAACTAAAGTACCAGAAACATTTATTTGTCATATGTGCAACATTCGATAGCTTTCTTTGCAGAAAATTGTATTATAAATTCAAGTTGAATTTATTAATGATTCGTCGTTGTTATCAATCACAAAGTTATATAAGTATGTTGTTCCAACATAATAAGAAGTTAATTCATGGATGACCAATGTATCTTTGAATATGTAGAGAAATGTTACATGTGAGACTTCGGAATTAAAATCAATTTGTTAGTATTTAAACAAGACTCGTATTGTGAAATTGAAAGGTTCATCACACCAAACTATCATTGAAATCTAACAATAATATTAATTTCGTTGAAAGTAAATATGTGTGGGATAAAAACAATAGCAACCAAAATAAATAGTATCAAACAACAAATAACCTATAACTAGTTTAGGCAAATCCACAACAAGCAAGAAGAAAATAAGAGACGAGAATATAATGATCTTGTTTATCCAGTTCGATCAAATCGATCAGCTCTAAAAAGAGAGCAACTCTCTAATTCACTATACTTCCAAGAATTATTATAAGAAAATAGTCACCAAAATTCCCAAGAATAAACACTATTTTCTACCGGAGTTTTTTTTTTTCAATTTCTTCAACTATTCTTATATGAATCAAAAAAACCTAAAATGTTTAAAAGTTTTTCTTAATTCCCTTTGAAACCTCCAAGAATTATAATAAATTTCTATCTTTTATCTCTCTAAGTTTACATACTAGGACTACCATCTATTTCCTATGTCTTTATCCAAGTCCTTCTACCAATAGTGATGAGATACATATTTATAATGGGTGAAACCCGATAAATCAATAATGACCCAAAAACTTGTTCATGAATTGATTTGCAAACCAAATTGACCAAAGGATGCCCGCAAATTGTTTGGGTTGAACCCACTGCCTTTTATCTCTCTAAGTTACCATACTAGAATTACCATTTATTCCTTCTGTCTTTCTCCAAGTCCTTCTACTAATAGTGATGATGAGGATATATATATATATATATATATATATATATATATATATATATATATATATATATATATATATATATATATATATATATATATATATATATATATATATATATATATATATATATATATATAATTGTTGAAATCCAATAAATCAATAATGAATCAAAACATGACTCGTTGATGAATTGATCCATGAACCAAAACGACCAAAGTTGATACCCGCAAACCTTTTGAATAAAACCCATTTCCCCCAAGGATCGTTGATAGTCGTCGCCACCGACGAGTAACTGTCACCCATCATACAAACCACCATCAATATCTGACTCATTCATGTCATTATCACAAACTATTGCATCATCGCCGACTCTGGTTGACTGGTAGATTTCCGCCATTGTTGCTCTAGCATCTTCCTTCTATTTCTCAACTAATTTACTGACATTTTTGTTGGGCTATCCCTCCTATTTAGAGAGGCCCAAATGGATGTGGGTTAGTGGCCCATGTGTTTCAATGCCTTTTTTAATACCAAACAAGGAGAATTAGGTTATTCATTCATTGTGTGAGAAAAAAAACAAGAAAAGTTAGAGAGAAAACCCTATTCCCGCAGCCCTTGCGCAAAATACAACGGTCGGATAATTCTGAAATTTTGACACAACATTCATGACTCATAAGAGCATATTTTGAATGGTGGTGATTGGGTTCGAAGATTTCTAAGTCCTTATGTCAAGTACATCTTTGAGGTCTGAATTTATTGGTGATTTTGGGTTGTTTTGTCTCTCTTGATTATTGTTGTATTCCAAGATTGATTACAAATCTTGATGATGTTTATGTATGCCTCTTATTAGTGTTAGCGAGAATCTTGCTTGTACCCATTGTTGATTATAGTGGAGAATTTAAGTGGCCTATGGGTCCTGTGGTTTTTTTACTCCTAATTAACTGAGGTTTTTCCACAATAAAATTGTGTTGTGTTGTTTGGTGTGTTTTTTTGTTAACTGTCTCTAAGTTGCATTTGATATTTGGGAGATATTTTCTTGGTTTATTTCGTTGCAGTTTTGATTTCCTCCCAACAAGTGGTATTTAGAGTCATGGTTTGATTTGTGTAACGATGTTGACGAACACATCTAGGATTGTGAGTTTGAATGGTACCAATTATAATGTTTGGAAGGGGAAAATGGAAGATTTGTTTTATGTGAAAGGTTTTCACTTGTCGGTTTTCTCTAATGAAAAACCTGATAGAAAGAGTGATGCATAATGGAATTTTTTGCATATACAACTTTGTGGTTATATTTGCCAATGGGTGGATGATAATGTTTTGAATCATGTGAGCTTGGTGACTCATGCTCGCTCTCTTTGGACCAAACTTGAGGAGTTGTATGCAAGAAAGATGGGGAACAATAAGTTGTTCTTGTTCAAGCAATTGATGTCATTGAGGTATAGTGATGGTTCACCAATAACCGATCACTTGAACATTTTTCAAGGTATTCTAAATCAATTGTCGGAGATGAATCTTACTTTTAATGATGAAATTCAAGGTTTTTGGTTTCTCGATACTTTGCCTAATTCTTGGGAGACTTTTAGGACATCTTTGTTTAACTCCTCTCTGAATGGTATCGTATTGATGGACTTGGATAATAGTAGTGTGTTGAATGAGGGGTCGAGGTGTAAGATACAAGGTTCTTCTTCATATTCTGAGGTGTTAATTATTGAATCAAGTGGGAGACATCAAATTAGAGGTTCAAGTGATCGTGAAACTTCATGTGGTAAATCACAAGGAAGCTCTAATAGATTCTCTTATATTAAGTGTCATCATTGTGGGGAAAAGGGACACATAAAGAGGTATTGTCGTAAGTTGAAAAGGGAAAACAAGAAGAAGAGCTTCAACAACGACAAAAAGGAAGGTAACAATAATAAATAAGTTGCTATTGTTGATGATTTCCTTATTGTTTGTGATAGTTGTGTTGAGAATATGTTGAAACACTTTTGTTAGGGTAAGTATTTACTTTATTATTTCCACGGGGATTGATGTGATATCATCGTCGTTCTATAGTTAACAATGTTTTGAGTAAGGGTTTATCCAAAAGTTGGGTTTGATAGAAACAGTCTGCAAATGTTGATGAAGTAAAAGGCATGAAAGAGAGAGGAGGCGGGATAGAAGTCGTCTGAAGGAGACATCAGTTTTGAAACTGATAGTTTGTCATGGCAAGTGATGTTGCAAATGCAGAAGGATCAAAGAGATTATTACAGATTTTATAAAGTAAGATATGAATGGGAGTTTAAGGTTTACAAAATAATGGATAATGATATTTCAGCCACTCTGTTCCCTGACCACATATTGGGGATGGAGGAAGAAGAAGAAGAATAAGATGAGGACTTAGTGAATGATGAAGAAGAGAAGAAAATTAAGAGAAAGGGTAAGAAGGTAGTGAATTTTGAGTCTGTTGTTGTGAGAGATCCTGGAACGTCCACTCAAGGTGTGCCTCTAGATGATTCACCTAAGAAGAAGAAGAAGAAATCCAAGGGAGAAGCACCAGCCAAGAAGGTGGTGCCAAAGAAAAAGACTGTGGAAGAAGCACCAGTGGTAGATGACAACTCAGAATCTGATGATGATGAGACTTTAAACAATATGATCAAACAAGCGGTCAAGGACAAGAAGGATTTCAGAGCTGAAGTTCCTAAAAAGGAAAAATCTAAGAAGGCCGAGAAGAAGAGTGATGAGGAAGTTGTGAAAGAGTTAGAGGACCAGACAGCTGAAGAAGAAAAAGTTGATGAAGAAAAAGTAGAGACTGAAGTTGAGAAGGAGGAAGATGACAAGGAATAAGGAGATATTAAGATGCAGGACACGGCTGTCGTGACCGAGGAAGACTCGAGAAAAGATGAGGAAGAAGAAAATGAAACTGAAGTTGTTATGAGTGAAGCTGAGGAAGGTCCTAACAAGAAATCTAAAGAAGTAAGGGAGGAGGAAGAAGGACATCTCTCTGAATGTTCGAAAGAATTGGAACAATCTGAGATGACTCCTGGTAAGTCGGGTGCTGATGTGACTCCTGAAGTCACTCCCGAGAAGGTTAAGGATCCTATAAAGGCCAACACCACATGTTCAGCTAGTAAGAATGTCATAGGACCAACCCTAGTTAAGTCTCTAGTAACAGCCAAAGCACCTCCAAAGAAGTCCCCAGTCAAGACTATAGTTTTGAAACCCAATCTTCTGAAGCCTTCCTGAAGGAGGCTAGGAAGAAAGCTAAGCAAGATCCCACTCTCAAGAAACCCTCATGGAAGAGCAGCAGGCTTCGTGCCTAACTGGTAAGCGCAAAGAAAATAGGCGTGCCCTGCCCCTCCAACTAAATAGTGAGGACATTGTCTTTAATCTAAGTTTGGGTGGAGTGGTGGCAAGAGTCATAACTCGACTCTTCTCTTATTTTACCTTTTCAATCATATCACTATTTGCCTTATTGCTTTAATGGTTGTTTCTAGCCTTTTGTTACCTTTTGTTATTGTTTCTTTTGTCTTTCCTGTTGTTGGTTGCTTGCAGCCCTTTAATTTATGAACTTTTATTTTTGATTTTGTTTTAGTGTTGTTAAAAAAATAGTAATGATAAGAATAATAATAAATACATTTGAGCAAAGCATGTAAAACTCTTCTTAGGACAGACTATCTGAGAAATCCAATTGGGACTTTAACAATGTAGGGAACATGGACTTAAGGAGTATTTAGAGCATTGATCTTATGTTATAGGCAAGTCCTGTCGTTACTCAAGTAGTCTGTCAAGTAGTCAGCATTTATGATGAAATTTCTTTGGTTTTAAGTGTGTATTAGGAATTAGAAAGAAAAAAAAGGCTTAGTGGGGTGGTTAATACAATGGTAAAAGGACTGGAACACTCCGGAAATACTGCATGACTTAGCAAATAAACACAACAAAGTGTGTAGTGCCCGAAACTAGAAGAGCATGCTTTTAATCAAAGTTCATGTGCCCAAAACTGGAGGAACAATAGCTTTCCCCATCATAATTATCAAGTTGGACTCATCACAAATGAGATCCGTCTAGTGAAAAGGTGGGGTAACTACACAAAAATCTTCTTGAAAATAAAAGCATGCATGTGTAGGTCCTAGGTGTAAGTTCAAAGTCGTATGAAGCCAATAACCCCATCAAAATCCTGAAACTCAAAGTGAAAGACCATAGGAGGAAACAAATAAAATCTGAAAAAATAAGTTGAGTATCTTGATAGAAGAGTTTTGTTGTGACATGAAGTGTTTGTGTCCCATAGAATGAATGCTCATAATTGTGCCTATAGTCTGAGTTATACCTATTTTTGAGAAAACTTCCTTTAGGAAACATTTCTTTTTAAAAGAATGTAGGTCTTGGTAAAAGAAGTTAGGTATGTAAAGGAGGGGGATCAATGCTTGTTGTTGTTTTGTTTATCATTGCCTGTCGCATCACCTGAGGACAGATAATGATTCAAGTTTGGAAGGCGTGTTAACACACATTTTGTGAGTTAGTTTCTGCCTTTAGTTTCTTCTATTTAAGTATTTTAATTTCTTTTTAGTTTAATTTCTTCCATTTTCGAGTTAATTCAATGTTTAGTGTGGAGTACAATAGGTGCTCCCCTTTTTAGTTTTTAATTATGTTTTTGTGTGAACAAAGGTTAGCAAAGTCGAGCAGAGGAAAGACAGAGTTAGACTACTGTAAGTTGCACAAGTTGGAAATTTAAAGAAGAATTATTAGGCAAGAGAATTTCAATAAGGGAAGTTGTTGTCCTTAAGGAAGGTGTAGAAGGAGAACAAAAGGAGGGAAAACTTGGTGGTACAGAAAAAGAGGATAAATTAATCAAATTCAAAAGATGATAGTGGAGTAGCTAGAAGACAAAAGAGGGTACAACTGTACCCTTCTCTAGTAAGACCCGTATCTCATGCGCCTGCTGCGGAGTCTACTACACACCACCTTGTCTCCCACTACTATTCCCTTTTGTACGATTTCCTTGTTCTGTCTAGCAACTGTTGGTGTTTTGGCGCTAATCCATTTGGGCTTGATGTGATTCAAAAGAAAAGCCTGTGATTCAATGCAAGATAACAACATTAATCCTTGGCCTATATAAAGGGAAGCTAGCTAGAGAGAGTTATGCTGCTGAAAGAAATATTAACAAAGAGTTTGTGTGCTTCAATCACTCTTGTTATAACTCACTCTTTTTCATACCCTTTGTAGTCTTATTACAAGTAGAACTAAACTCATCATCATCAACATTATTATTTCTCACTCATGCTTAAATTGAAAGAATAGAAAATTACAAAGTCAAATATAAGTAGCATTTACTCCCTGGGGGTACGATACTCTTATACTTATTACTTGCTGCAATCACAACATGTATACTTACATGTGACAATTTAGAATCGTGATTACGACCAACATTGAGTCATTGGTTGCTTCTAATGAGTTGAGGCGGTCTACTCATGATAAAAGACCTTATGCTCGATACCCTTAAACGAGTATGTTTTTATTACCGGTGATGGAGAACCCGAAACCTTTACAGAAGTTTTGGAGGATGATAACTAAAAGGAATGGACGGATGCCATGGAGGATGAAATGCAATCACTTCATGAGAATAATACCTTTGAGTTAGTGAATTTTACAAAGGGTAAGAGAGCATTGAAGAATAGATGGGTTTATCGGATTAAGTAAGATGAGTGTACTTCTCAAAGAAGATACAAGGCTCACTTGGTGGTAAAAGGTTTTAAACAATGGGAAGGTTTTGACTTCGGCGAGATTTTTGCTCTGGTTGTGAAGATGCAATCTATTCGATTAGTTCTTGGGCTAGCCGCTAGTCTTGATTTGGAAGTAGAGCAAGTGGACTTGAAGACAGCTTTCCTTCACAGTGATCTACATGAAGAAATTTACATGGAGCAACCAGATAGATTCCGAGAGAAAGGCAAAGAAGACTATGTTTGCAAATTGGTAAAAAAAAAGTCTTTATGATTTGAAACATGCACCTCACCAATGGTATCAAAAGTTTAACTCGGTGATGATTGAACATGGGTACAAGATGACTAAGGTCGATCATTATGTGTTTTTCTGGAATTTCTCAGAAGGCGACTTCATTAATCTCTTGCTTTATGTGGATGATATGTTAATTGTTGGAAAGAATATTTCAAGAATTAAAGAGTTGAAGAACACTTTGAGTGAATCTTTTGCTATGAAAGATTTAGGAGAGGCTCGGAAAATTCTTGGTATTGAAATTGTTCAAGATCGAAATGAGAAGAAGTTGTACTTGTCACAAGAAGTGCATGTGGATAAAGTCCTTCAGCGTTTTAGTATGGATAAGGTTAAAGAGGTGAGCATTATACTTGCTTCTCATTTCAAGCTTATTCATAAACTATGTCCATCTACGGATGAAGAAAAGTTGAGTATGAAGAATATTTCGTACTTTTCGGTCGTTGGTAGTTTAATGTATGTTATGGTTTGTACAAGACCCGATATTGCTCATGCCGTGGAAATGGTGAGTCGTTATCTCTCAAATCCGGAAAAAGATCATTGGGAAGCCGTGAAGTGGATGATGAGATATTTGTGTGGCAATTCAAATTTGAGACTAACTTTGGGATGTAAGAAGCCTATGTTGGTTGGATATACAAATTCTGATTTGGCCGGAAGCTTAGATGATCCAAAATCCACTTCAGAATATATGGTGACTTTTGTCGGGAGAGTCGTGGCTTGGCAATCAAAGTTGCAAAAGTGTGTTGCACTCTCTACTTATGAAGCCAAGTTTATAGTCGTCGTTGAAGCTTCAAAAGAGTTATTATGGTTGAGGAAATCAGTAATAGAATTAGGTGTGAAATAAGAAAAGTATGTCCTGTTTTGTGATAATCAAAGTGTCATTCACTTATTGAATAATTCCTTTTTTCACTCGAGGTTGAAGCATATTGATGTATGTTATCATTGGATTCGTGATGCATTAGATTCCAAATTGATGGATCTTGAGAAGATTCACATCGATGAAAATGGTTCGGATATGTTGACGAAGGTGTTGTCTAGAGGAAAGTTTAAGTTTTATCGCACGGTAGATGGTTTGGTGTTTCCCTTATACTAGTCGATCGGGGGAGCTTGATGGGCTATCCCTCCTATTTGGAGAGGTCCAAATGGATATGGGTTAGTGGCTCATGTGTATCTATGTCTTTGTTATTATCCAACAAAGAGAATTAGATTATTTATTCATTATGTGAGAAAAACAACAAGAAAAGCTAGAGAGAAAATCCTATTCTCGCATCCCCAATTCTGCACAAGTCAGTACCAGCAAATTGAAGCTTGCGCAAAATCCAACTGTCAGATCGTCCTGAAATTTTGACACAATGTTCATGACTCATAGAAGCACATTCTAAATGGTGGAGATTGGATTCAGAGCTTTCTAAGATCTTCTGCCGAGTCCATCTTTGAAGTCTGAATTTCTTGGTGATTTTGGATTGTTTTGTCTCTCTTGATTACTATTGTATTCCAAGATTGATTGCAAATCTTGATGATGTTTATGTATGCCTCTAACTAGTGTTAGAGAGAACCATGCTTGTATCATTGTTGATTATAGTAGAGATTTTAAGTGGCCTACAGGTCCCGTGATTTTTTACTCCTAGTTAACGGAGGTTTTTCCACGATAAAATTGTGTTGTGTTGTTTGGTGTATGTTTTTGTTAATTATCTTCAAGTTGCATTTGAAATTTAGGACAGATTGTCTTGTTGATTTATTCCGTTGTTTTTGTAATTTCCTTCCAACAATTTTAATTTATGAAAATCTTAAAACATATTTTTCTTCTCTTCATCACAGGTTTTAATGCATAATTTTGAAAATTATTTTATTATTAAAAGATTAATGTTGGTGTTTGTATTGAATTTAAAATTCATTTATTATATATTTTTATTAATAAAAAAATTATTGAATCTTTTAAAATCTTTAGAATTTATAAGTTATTTAAAAATATTTATCAAAAATCTTATAAAATTTAAAATCTTAATTATCTTTTAAAAATAGTATGAAAGGTCTATACAATTATGTAAAAAAAATTTATATTAAAATAGTCTTTTAAAGTCAAATGTTGCTATAAAGCTCCAAAATTCTCATGGAGAGCAGTGGGAAGTTTTTAGCTGAAACGCATGATGCCAAATCATTGTTAACAATGCAAATAACAAGAGGATTTCCTAAATTTTAAAAGGACAACAATGTGTCAGAGGGAGATATTTGTGTGTTTGATCGCTGATCAAGAAGAAGCCAGTTGTGCTAAAAGTCACAATGTTCCGCACAGTTGATTATTGTGATTAATAACTTATGTATGATCTCTACTGTGATGGATGAGGCATGATGTTGCATGCTATATGTGATATTGGCCCCAACTAGTATAACCACTTCGGTATTGTGTGTTTAAAGGGATGTTAGTGCTTTTGTTTCATGAAGCAGTGTAGAAGATAAAAACTCTACCAGAAGCTTGAGGAATTGATGAACTAGGAGTGTCTTCATACTTAAATGACTGACCGTTGGTTATAGAGTTTAAATTTTAGATGTTACATGTTGCCTGATGTTACTAATGCCTGCTGAAATGCAATAAATGTTGAGTGTGTTTTGGCTAACTTATTAGCATAGAACACCATAATAGAAAGGCAATTGAATTTCAAATCTTAGTTATTCGATCAAGTTCCTTTGTGAGTTTAATAGAAGAGTGAATAAAGAAAATAACTCCCTGTTGTGTAGAACTGAGGTACTCAAAAAATGTAACCTAGTTAATTTTTTTATATTTTTGGTGAATGGCCTGAACTTCCTTGTTATTACTTATTCAGTGTCTCAAATCACCAACCAATCAGATCACCGACCAAACTGGCCTTCAATACTGGTATGCTTCTTCAGTGCTACTGTCGAGTCTAAATAAGGATTTATGATTAAATGGAGATTAAGTTATTTTCTTCCAATAGTAATAGAATGTACTATTGTTGGAAAATTTTCTATTTTCAATCCCATAAGATACCTATCAAAGTTACTTTTCTATCTAGATATCTCATTCTATAAGATTATGTTTAGAAGTTTGACGGAGAAAAGAGGGGGAGGGTTTCCAAAGGTAGAAAAGATTAAGTGAAAAGAGTATAAATATTTTGTTTATGAATATTTTTTGGAGGTTTTGTTTTTCTTCTTTTAATATTTAAAAAAATTTAATTTGAAAGAACTTAAAATTTATATTGAAGGAGGATTTTGGAGGATTTGGAGACCTTCATCCAATGTTTTAAAACCCAGATCGGTGATCGACTCGATAAAATTACTGGGTCACTGGGTTACTGGTCGGATCAGTGGGTCACTGGTCAGACCGCATGGCTTTTGACCCAGTTTCTATAAAAAATATATTCATTACCTGAAATTTGTAATTATAATAATATAGAAAATTATAAATTCAAATAATTTATAATAAACAAAAGTATTAGTAACAATCAAAATAAGTGATAGAAACTTAATGTAGCAAATTATAAATTCAAAGAAGTGATAGAAACTTAACAATTCATAAGTTATAGTATTATAATAAGTCACAAAAATTCATACTCAACGATCCATAATTTTTTATGTCCATGAAGTCAAATTGTCATAATCTTGATATTCATATCCATCTTCAACTTCATTGTCTTCTCCACCAACTTCATCTTCTCTAGTGTTGCTTTTTTCTTGATTCACAGTATCAGCAATAGTATCTTGTGCATTACCCATATCTCCATCTTCATCCTCATCTAAATCTATTTGATCTATAACAATATTTTAAAAAATAATTAACAAAAAAAATTTAGAGATGGTAAATATGAGACATTAAATTGATTCACAACCACAAACTATATTATGCTCATATTAGAACATATCAATATCACTTGAAATTGGTTGGATGGTCATATTTGCAAGGTCATTCCGCAATGCTTCCAACTCTTCATTGGTTAAGAGAGGTGGTGAATCCTCTAATACCCAACTAGAATGGTCGGCAATTGTTTCAATATTGATAGGATCATAACTCTCATTTCTTATTTTCCTAAGCACACATGAATTAAATCTAAGTATATGTATTTAAATATAAAAATATAATGATCAGAGAAAAATAACCATAATAATACATATTTTGAAGTCTCAAGTTGTAACGAACAAACACTAAATCATTAAGCTTTTGGTTCTCCAATCTATTTCTTTTTTTGGAATGAATATGCTCAAATATACTCCAATTGCGTTCACAACCCGAAGCACTACAAGTTTGGCTTAAAATACGAATAACTAACCTTTGCAAAGTTGGTGTACAAGTGCCATAAGTTTCCCACCATTGATCTGTTTATACCATGTGATTAAATAAATTTATAAACATATTGAAATATAAAATAAAATATATCAAGAGTTAGAAGTTATGAAATTATCTGCCCCTCACAATACATCGTTCATCCACGGCTGATTTCCTTCCAAAATCTAATTCACCGTCTTTGAATATTCTCATCTCATCTGTTAACTTCAATCGAAGTTCAGAATTTCCATTAGCATGCTTTTCAATGACATCTAAAAGTCCTGATGTTGTGGATGCATGTTTTTCAAATTCTACATCATTATATCTACAAGCTGGATTCAACCAATAACCGACAGCATGAAGATTTTTGCGGAGCTGTGAATCCCAACTGTTCTGGACTGGGCCCGACATGCCCAAAAGCATTACTAAGGCCCAGTCCAAAGGGACTCACTAAGGACCACACTGGGCAAAGGGGGCCACATCCATGCCCGACACCCTGATGTCCACCTCGACATCTCGGTGTCTAGCCCCACGATGAAGTCCTGCTCGACAGCATGCCGTCCAGCTCTATGTCCTGGCTTCCAGCTCGACACCCGACGTCCAGCTCGAGGTCTTGGCGTCGAGCTCGGCACCGTGCTGCGCAGCTCGACATGGTCTCGAGCTAACTTGCTAGGGTAGACTTAGTCTTCCATTGCCCCAACGATACTCCGGAAAGACCGCGTCTCCGTCCGCCCGCATTTCATGCAGCATACCCAGGAAGGGGACCACGTGCTGGTCCCCACTACCCACGTAGAACCTGGCAGTTCCTCCATTGGGCCAAATCCGCCCAGCCCAATGAAGGAACCTTGGCCCAGCGCTGGGGGCTATAAATACCCTCTGCTTCCAGAGGGTCAGGTAATCATCATTCTAACCTCAACTCTATTATCTGCTAGTACTCCCACTGACTTAAGCATCGGAGTGCCTTGCAGGTACCCCCCCCCCCTCCTCGTTCAAAAAGCCTTCAACTCGGAGTAAGCCGTGACGGTCCAAACCTTCTGATCAGGCCAGATCAGTGGCGCCGTCTGTGGGAAACAGCTTCCCCGTCTAACGAACAGTTTCAAAGACCAAAGCTCAATCCATTCACTGTCATGGCCTCTCCAACTCGTGAAGAACAACACACTCGCGTCCTCGACGCCAACAACGGTCCCGCGGACAAGAATGGGCACCTGGACAATCCCAGTGGTGCCGGCCACAATACCGTCCCCATGACAACCGCCCCTGGACCTTCCACCCGCAGGGACGGGAACACTGCGTCTTCCTCGACAACTCCTCCAGGACTCGAAGACGATCCGGAGGCTCTCGCCTATCGCCAGGCTGCCCGGTTCTATGAAGTCCAAGCCCCTGCCGGGGCAGATGCCACGGCTCAGGCACTGTTCGCGGCCATCAACCAGACGAACTATCTCCTGTTCGCGCAAGGAGAAAGACTTAGGGCACTGGAAAATGATCGACGCCCCCCGAGGAGACATCAAAGGCCACCATCTCCACTTCCTCGGGTCGAAGAAGTTCGACACCCTACTCCCCCGCGGAGACATTACAGGGAAAACTCTAGGAGCCCCTCTCCCGCACCAAGGCAGAGGCGGCCCCAGTATGAAAGACAGCCCGTCATTCCTGCCGAAGAGCCCGTTCGCGACCCATCAAGGCACGACCGGAGGCACAACAGAGACGGGCGTGTGACCTTCCATCACCGAACATCACGTTCAAGGGAATCCCAGCACGAGCAACGTGCCCGACACAACTACAGGACCCCTTCTCTTTCTCCAGAAAGGAGCGACGAGGACGACCCCCGCGGTCCCCTGTCGCAGGCAATCATGGACGCACCTATCCCCCCGGGCATGGAGAAGCCCCCACACCTAAAGGAGTATGATGGAGTGGCAGACCCAGTCGACCACATTGACGGGTTCGAAGCCATGCTCCACTATCACAATGTCGGGGGGCCCATCAAGTGCCGTCTCTTCCCAACAACTCTCAGGAAGGCGGCCATGGACTGGTACAAGGGACTTGCCCCGGGCTCCATCACCTCGTGGCGGAACTTGAAGAACCAGTTCATCAGCTCCTTCACAGCGTCTCGTCGCCATCCAAAGACCGAGGCAGCCCTCGAGGCCATCATCCAAAGACATGATGAGACCTTGAGGGAATTCATCAACCGCTTCAACCGGGAAGCAATCCAGGTCCCCTGCGCGGACCATATGAAGAGGTACTTGCTGGAGAGGGGCCTCCTCCCCGGCACAGAATTCAGGAAAGCTGTAGGCATCGAGCCACCTGCAACTTTTGATGCTCTCCTCGACAAAGCCCGAGCATATATGGACTACGAGGAGAGAGAAGCTGCCAACAGGGCACGAGACTCCAGGGCTCGCAACCATGGCAGCAGCTCGAGACAAGACCCTCCTCCCCGACGCACCGGAGAGAAGAGGAAGGAAGACAGACCCCGGGAGGTCCGGGAACAAAGGGGCCCCTCGGGCAGGTTTACTGAGTACACTCCGCTCACGGCTTCCCGCGAGCGTATTCTGGCGGAGTGTGCAAGCACAGATTTTAAAGACGGTGGCGTCAAGCGTCCCCGACCAGCTCCTGCCAAGCCAGGAGTCGACAAAAACAAATATTGTCAGTACCATAGGAGTCATGGTCACTTGACAGAGGACTGCGTCCACCTGAAGGACGCCATTGAAACCCTCATCAAAGGAGGGAGACTTGCACAGTACAGGAGAAACGACGCTCCCCGTCGTGAAGCCCGCGAGGCAAAGGAGCCCGAAGAAGATGCCCGACCATCTGACGAGTCGGTGCCAATCCAGACCGCCTTCTCGGTAACCAGGCCCGAGGATTTCGAACTGCCCGAGCTCCTGCAGGAGCCCCTGACTACGCACAGCAGGTGGGAATACTTCCCCTCCGCCATGGTCATCAACGGGGGCGGGTTCAACGACCTCACCATCAACTCAGCCAAGAGGAAGTTGGACGAACTGGTCGACAAAGCTCCTCCTCAAACTGTGACTTTTGAAATGGTAAGGGGCAGATCAGAGCCTATCACATTCTACTTGGAAGAGCTCCCCGGCGGAGCACCGAACGCAGTCATCCCCTTGCTGATAAGGGCAAAGATGGCCAATTTTGACGTGCATCGCATCCTGGTCGACGAAGGGAGTTCCGTCGACGTGATGTACACCCAGCTGTTCCGGACCTTACAACTGGACGACTCCCATCTGTCTCCATATATAGGTTCGGACCTTCAAGGCTTCAACGGCTCGACGTCCAAACCTTGGGGATATGTCGAGCTCCTCGTGACATTCGGGGAAGGAACTGCTACAAGATAGGTGAAGGTCCGCTTCCTCGTCATTGACTGCCCGTCCCTATACAATTGCATCTTGGGGAGGCCGACATTGGCGGAGCTGACAGCGGTTCCCTCAACCGTCCACCTAAAAATGAAGTTCTACACCAAACGGGCAAGGGTAGCCACCATCCATGGCGACCTCGCTGCTGCCCGCAGGTGCTTCAACGCCGCTTCAAGGGGTCGGGATACTGTCGACGTGGTCCCCAGCACTAGGCCCATCAAGAAGACAAAGCAAGAGCCCGACAGAGCATCTCCTGAGGCAGAAGTTCAGAAGGCTCCACCAAAGGTCGACTCCATTGCGCTCGACGCCCGTTTTGACCAAGACGAACCGGCCAGCAGCGAGCAAATCCCCCTCCGACCTATTCCGGACGGTGATTTCGAACTCGTTCCCCTCGGAGCAGACCCGACCAAGGGAGTGAAGATCGGCACAGACCTCCCCGACTTGGCCAGGAAGCAAATCAAGGCCTGTCTGCGCGAGAATGCTGATCTCTTCGCCTGGAGCGCTGCAGAGATGCCCGGACTCGACCCTGAGGTCGCCTGTCATCACCTCGCCATTGATCCAGCCGCCAAGGCAGTAGTACAACGTAGGCGTAGGCAGTCTCCAGAAAAAACGGAGGCTGCTGAAAAAGCTGTAAAAGACCTCTTAGAGGCAAATTTTATTTCTGAAGCCCGGTATTCCACCTGGCTGTCAAATGTTGTACTTGTCAAAAAGAATAATGGAAAATGGCGAATGTGTGTTGATTATACCGATCTCAATCGGGCTTGCCCGAAGGATGCTTTTCCTCTACCAAACATTGATATGCTGGTCGACAACTCGGCCGGCTACAAAACCTTGTCGTTCATGGACGCTTACTCGGGATACAATCAAATCCCAATGGCTCCGGGCGACAAACGCTGCACGGCGTTCATGACCAGCTCGGGCAACTATTACTACAACGTAATGCCCTTCGGACTAAAGAACGCCGGCGCGACGTACCAACGCATGATGAACAAAGTGTTCAACAAACAGATAGGCGACATGCTCGAGGTATACATGGACGACATGATCGTCAAATCTCGAGCAGACACCGATCACGCAGCTCATCTCAAGACTGTCTTCGCCCAAGCAAGACAGTGCAAAATGAGGTTCAACCCCGAGAAGTGCACATTTGGGGTTAAGGCAGGAAAGTTCCTCGGATTCTATCTAACAGAACGAGGCATTGAAGCCAACCCCGACAAGTGCCGAGCATTCGCCGACCTCCCGACTCCAACATCGAAGAAGTCGATACAGATAATGAACGGCATGTTGACATCACTTTCACGCTTCGTCGCGAAGTCCGCTCAGCACGCCCTTCCCTTCTTCAAACTCCTTCGAAAGGAAGCAGCCTTCGAATGGACCGAGGAATGCGAACACGCACTTCGCCATCTGAAGCAGAGCCTGTCTCAACCGCCCGTGCTATCTCGACCAGATGACAACGAGCCACTTTACCTATACTTGGCAGTTTCAAACGAAGCCATCAGTGCAGCTCTTGTCCGCGAGACTCCCGACGGACAGAAACCTGTCTACTTCACGAGCAAAGCCTTGCAAGGCCCCGAGAGCAGGTATCAACAGATAGAAAAGGTTGCACTGGCCCTCGTCAACGCTGCGAGGAGGCTCAGACACTACTTTCTAGCACACACCATCGTCGTGCGAACCGACCAACCGGTGAGACAACTCCTGGGTCGACCAGATATGGCGGGCAGAATGCTTAAGTGGTCCCTGGAACTCTCTGAATTCGACATTCAGTACGAGAGTAGGAAAGCCCTGAAGGCACAAGCCTTGGCCGACTTCGTCGCCGAGATGACCTCTAACGACGTCCCCCCGGGAAAGGAACACAAGTGGACCATCTTCGTCGACGGAGCCTCCAGCTCGTCCGGAAGCGGCGCAGGGATCCTCCTGGAAAATGAAGAAGGGGTGGTAATCGAGCACTCCTTGGTTCTCTCCTTCCCGACATCAAACAACCAGGCAGAATACGAAGCCCTGCTCGCGGGACTGAGATTGGCCGAGGACCTAGGAGCCCGCGAAGTTCAAATTTACACCGACTCCCAACTCGTCGCTTCCCAAGTACAAGGAAGCTACCAGGCCAAGAATGACAACCTCATTGAGTACTTGAGCTTAGTCAAAAAACACATGGCAAAGTTCGTACGAGCAGAAATCTCTCATGTTCCCCGCGAGCAGAACACGAGGGCGGACATATTGTCCAAACTCGCGAGCACACGAAAGAAAGGCGGGAATAAATCCGTCATCCAGGAATCTCTGGCACGGCCGAGCATCGAACCACCCTCGACTACGGTCGAGGTTCATGCTATCGGGGACGCCACGTCTTGGATGACCCCGGTCTATAATTTCCTTACAAAGGGAGAACTCCCGACGAACCAGGCCGACGCAACCACAATAAAGCGGCGAGCATGTTCTTACGTTGTTCTCGAACAGAAACTTTACAGAAGGGGATTCTCCATTCCCCTCCTGAAATGCATTGACGAGTCCTCCATCCCCGACGTATTGCGGGAGATACACGAAGGTATCAACGCCCAGCACATGGGCGGTAAATCCTTGGCGAGGAAAGCCCTCCGAGCAGGATACTACTGGCCGACGATGCAACAGGACGCCAAGGAACACGTGAAAAAATGTGACAAGTGCCAGAAGCACGGGGATATGCACCTCGCTCCCCCACACGAGCTGAGCACATTGTCATCCCCATGGCCGTTCGCCTGGTGGGGCATGGACATCCTCGGACCCTTCGTGCAAGGGACCTATCAGAACAAGTTCCTAATCGTCGCCGTGGATTACTTCATAAAATGGATCGAGGCCGAGGCCCTCGCGAAAATCACCTCACACAACATCCTCCGTTTCTACAAAAGAAACGTGCTCGCCAGGTTCGGAATTCCGCAGGCACTGGTGACCGACAACGGCACCCAGTTCACCGACCACGGATTCCGAGACTTCGTCACCAAACTGGGGACCAAACATCACTTCACATCGGTCGAGCACCCTCAGACCAACGGGCAAGCCGAAGCCGCGAACAGAGTCATCCTCCGAGGGCTCAAACGTCGACTCGGCGAAGCCAAAAGGGGATGGGTGGAGGAGCTCCACAGCGTCCTGTGGGCATACCGCACCACACCCCACTCAACGACGGGTGAAACACCATTCCGACTAACGTACGGTACCGAAGCCGTCATCCCGGTCGAAATCATGGAACCATCACGTCGAACGGAAGACCCCCTCGACGAAGAGATGAATGACGAAGCACTAAGGGATGAACTCGACCTAGTCGAGGAAATCCGATCGGGGGCTGCCCTGCGCGAAGCAACCCTGAAACAAAGAGTGGCCCTACGCCACAACGACAAGGTCATCAAACGCGAGTTCGACATAGGCAGCCTGGTACTACGCAGAAACCAGAAAGACTCCCGCGAAGGGAAGTTGGCCGCGAACTGGGAAGGACCTTACCGCGTCCACGGCACCACGGGTACCGGGGCGTACTACCTCGAGCAGTTAGACGGAGAGCCATTACCAAGACCCTGGAATGCTGCTAAGTTGAAGCAGTACTACAGTTAGAAACTGTCAACACATAGGACCCTCGACCAGAGGCGACCACGCTCGGGCAACGAGGAAAAACGTCCAATTTCGTTTAAGGCTAAGGTACAGGCCCGACACACGACCAAATGGCACGGCATCGCGCGGTGGACGTTGACGATCGATAGTGCCCGACGTGGACAGCTGTACCGAGCCCCACCGTCGTCGTACCCATAAGGCAGAACACCCAGCTCGCGATCGGCAGTTCACGCCAAGGGCGAATCGTCCCTACGGGCTCCACGCCCGACTGAGCAACCTCGCTCCAAAATGCCCGATATTCCATCAAGAATAACGGGACATCTACAAGGGTCAAAAGAAATCTCTCCCCTCGAGCGCAGCACTTAAGCAACCCCGGCCAACCAAAATAGGGCCGAGATTGCACACAACTCGTGACGAGCATAGCCGCTCGCCAAATCAGAGCCACCTACGGGCACTCCTCGGGCCCGGGACTTGAGCTAAATTCATACAAGCATGTGAGTTCATACAAGGGCAGAAAATCCAAAATAAACAAGGTATAAACGCCCGAAGGCAACAAAGTAATATTAAACCGACCAAGAAGGCCGGCGATGTTCATACATGCAATAAACGGGCACGCAGGCCCAAAGAATACAAATTCAAATATCAAGGGCACGCAGGCCCGCTATCCAAAGAATACAAATCAAACTTCCACATTATCATCATTGTCGACGCCGGGAGAGTCGGGCGAGGGAATGATCGCGCCACCGACAACCCGATGGGTGTGCCCGATGCCCTCGGTGACCAGGCCGGGATTTAGCAATGAGAGCTGGTCGACTGCAGAATTGAACCCGTCTTCCAGGGCACCGACTGCGTCCTCCTCGAGGTTCCGGATATGGGCAATAAGCTCAGCCCGACTCTTCAAAACCATTAGGTCCTCGGGCTCATCTTCGGCGGGTTGCTGAACAGCATTCAGTTCCTCAACCTGCTTGCCCAGGCGTTCGACTTCAGCAGCCAAACGATCCCTGTCGGTCCGGAGCAACTCCCCTTCCTCGGTCAACCGCCCCGACTTCTCCTTTTCCAAGGTCAGCATCTCCCTCTCGGCGTCAAGTATCGCGGTCTGCTCTTGGAACATCCCCTCGGAGCGTTCCAGAGCGACCTTCAACTTCCGTGAGCTCGCAGTCAAGGCCGCCTTCTCCCGCTCGAGCTCTTCAACACGAGCAGCATCCCCTGCATCCTCAGACAATACCAGAGCCATCTCGGCCATTTTAACCAGCCCGTCCACGCTGGCGACCAGCCGCGACTTCCTCTCCTCCTTAGTCATCCTCTTTATAGCCTCGGCTTCATGAACGACCACGGTCGGAGGGAACCGCTCGAAAAAGCCCTCCTCCTCGAAGCAAGGGGGGAAGGCAAAGGATTGAACAGGACCGGTATCCTCCCCGACAGTCGAACCGCCTTCCACGCGGGTCCTCTTCCTCTGGGTCAAAATGGCGCTGGCGTCAATCTCCTCAACCTCTGGATCCGATGCTGCTCCCGAGCTCGACGTCGAATCCACCCTCACCGGCTGAGGAACGTTCGTGCTTGGCGGTGGTCCCATTCTCGTCAATTGCGGGGCAGGCACGACCTTCTTGTTTCGCCTCTGGCCGGTTGACAATTTCAGGAGCCTCTCATGTCGGCTGGCCATCGTACCTGCACGAAGTAAAAGAAAAGTCAGTATCGAGCAAAACGCGTAAATAAATGACGAGTAAAGAATTTCAAACAAACAACCTAACAGGCGGGCTGCCTGCCTGTATGTTGAACATTCCACCAACGCCTTGGTGTCGATCGGGCGAGCCTCGAATGTCGGGTAACCGTCCTTATCGAGGATATCATTCCCTTCCCTCGTAACCCATTGGGCGGGATGAAAACTGTCGACAAAGTTACAGAGAGCCTCATACGCCCGCTGATCCTCCGTGCACATGTCCCCGACTGCGGTATGGAAATAGCCGGTTCCATGCTGGAAGTGTCGGGACATCCAGTACACCGGGAACTTAGCCCGACGTCCTAATACGGGGCTCCCGTCATCGGTCAACATTGCTTCCCCGTCATCATCGCTGACCGGCCCTTCCTCCTCGAAGAGGGAATCTACAGCAGAGTCAGTAGTAGGGCGTACCACATACCACTTATCCTTGAACCCCCTCACAGAGTCCATGTACATCCTAAACAGTCTCCTCGACTGCTTCAGGGACACCCAGCTGTGCTTCCCTCCTCGGGACTGACGCTGTAGGTGGAAGACCCTAAAGAAGAGAGGGATGGTCGCCCCTATCCTTAAGTAGCGACACGTCAGCTCAAACGCCCGGATGAAGGCGAGAGAGTTTGGGTGTAGCTGGGACGGGGCCAGCTCCAGATGCGTAAAAACCCCGGTCTCAAAGTCTGTGAAAGGCAGCCGCAAACCCAAGTCTTTAAACGCGATCTCGTACATCGCAAAGCTGTAGTCCGGGTACATCGAACAAATTCTGGCGTTGGTCGACGGCAGCATGACCTCGAAATTCGGTTGAAAGTCGGGCTGGTCCTGCCCCTCTTCGATAGCGATGAACGGATGTCGGTCATCCCGACTGTATATCGATGCCGTCCCCCGAGGCTCGGCGCCCACCCATTCCAGCGATGGGTCGGTCACGGTGTCTATAAGGTTGGCCGACTCGTCGGCACTCTGTTCTTCGCTGTCACGACGACCGGAGGAGCTCGGCTCATCCGCCATGGTTACCTGCAGAGCACGGGAAACCAATCAGATTGAGCATGAAGTCCTATGCTCGACATAATCATGTCGTCCATACACTACCACAAGTCCATTTTCACAAGTGGATGCCTCCCCGACTCTCCTGAATCCAGTGTTCTTCCACAAACCAACTGCGCGGCCACTCTTCAAGCATGTCGATCCGAGGTATGAACATGGCGAGCCGCATTATGAAGCTCACGGCCACGACCATAAACATACCGGGCACCGGCATGAGTCAGGCGCCCAGGATCATGAAGACCCCGGGCAACTCTGAAGTTTTTCACCTAAAACTACGAATGTGTCGGCCACAAGTATGCGTTTGCCGGCCCTAGACATGAATCTGTCGGGAAAAACACGAGTTTACCGGGCTAATCCCACATTAACGGTCCTAAAACATCTACAATTTCCAAGAATCATGCATTCTAAAACAGGAAAATAAAGAAAATGGATCACTTACTTGGATCAAAGTTGGGATTTGGCTAAGAAATGAAGAATCTGAGACGGGAAGTCACGGTTGGAGAGAGTGTTGAGAGTTGCAACGAAGAGAGCACGGAGAACGGAAAACGTATTATGGGGCCCAAGGACCCTATTTATAGGGATGACGTGGAATACCAAACGTCACCTCGTTCAGCCACGGACTCCGTCTCCTCGACGCACTACACCCAACGCAATGATGGCCCTACCCCCCTAGGGTGGCGGCACAACTCCCGAAAGATGCCTCGTGTGCTCGACTGACGCGCCCGGTACGGATCCTCCACGCATCCACCACCGACGACGTCTCCGAGCACGTCACGAGGAGACCCCTCGAGGGTCCACGCCTCCATCCCGGGCACGAGACCTCAGCGACGGAACAACTGTTTCAAGTCATGGCTCCTCGCAAAGGAACCACGACTTGGGGGGCTCCTGTTCTGGACTGGGCCCGACATGCCCAAAAGCATTACTAAGGCCCAGTCCAAAGGGACTCACTAAGGACCACACTGGGCAAAGGGGGCCACATCCATGCCCGACACCCTGATGTCCACCTCGACATCTCGGTGTCTAGCCCCACGATGAAGTCCTGCTCGACAGCATGCCGTCCAGCTCTATGTCCTGGCTTCCAGCTCGACACCCGACGTCCAGCTCGAGGTCTTGGCGTCGAGCTCGGCACCGTGCTGCGCAGCTCGACATGGTCTCGAGCTAACTTGCTAGGGTAGACTTAGTCTTCCATTGCCCCAACGATACTCCGGAAAGACCGCGTCTCCGTCCGCCCGCATTTCATGCAGCATACCCAGGAAGGGGACCACGTGCTGGTCCCCACTACCCACGTAGAACCTGGCAGTTCCTCCATTGGGCCAAATCCGCCCAGCCCAATGAAGGAACCTTGGCCCAGCGCTGGGGGCTATAAATACCCTCTGCTTCCAGAGGGTCAGGTAATCATCATTCTAACCTCAACTCTATTATCTGCTAGTACTCCCACTGACTTAAGCATCGGAGTGCCTTGCAGGTACCCCCCCCTCCTCGTTCAAAAAGCCTTCAGCTCGGAGTAAGCCGTGACGGTCCAAACCTTCTGATCAGGCCAGATCACCAACGTTTATCTAAGATTTTCAAGTAAGGATCCACTTTCTTCTTATTTCTTTGAAACCTCTTCACCATCTCCTCTCTAGCTTTGACTATAGATTTGTATAGAATGCCCATAGTAGGTTTATCTTCACTATCAACAATACGCAACACACGCACAAGTGGTTCAGTGAGTTTAACTACATCAACATATTTACTCCAAAATTCAGAATCTAAAACTTGATCCACAAACTATTTTGCCTTTTCTTCTTTGACATATGCTGAGCTTGTCCATTCTTTATATGTTACCATGACTTTTAGTGAGTTTTTGTGAGACAAAATACTTTGCAAAGCAATGAAATTAGTGGCAACCCGAGTTGGAGCAGGACGAAGGATTTCTCTTCCACCTGTTTGCTTTCTCATTAAATACAATGCATAACAATGGTTATAAATATATTTGGTAACATTAGAAGCATGTGACACTGTCTCACTTACTTCCTCTAATTTTCCCATGTCTTGCAACATCAAGTTAATGCAATGTGCCGCACAAGGATACCAAAATAAAGTAGGAAACTCATTTTCTAATAACCTTCCAGCAGCAACATAATTTACAGCATTATCCGTCACTATGTGAACTACATTTTCAGGCCCAACAAATAAAACCACCTCTCTAAAAAGCTTATACAACATATATGCAGTTTTTGAAGCATGAGAAGCATCAACGAATTTTAGAAAAATAGTACCTTTGGGACAATAAATTAGAAAGTTTATAAGAGTTCTTCTTTTTTGATCAGTTCATCCATCGGCCATTAGAGTACAACCAGTTTTCTTTCAAATCTCACGATACTCCTCTATCAATTTGTTCACATCTTCAACCCATTTATTTAACAAATAGCCACGAAGACTATGCATAGTTGGAACTTTATACGCCGGACTCATGCTGCAAAGTGCATCAGTCATATATTGAAAATACGCAGAATTAGCTGTATTGAATGGCACAGAAGAATCAATGAACCATCTTGCAATAGCTAGATCACACTTCTCCACCAATTCCTTACTTTGTAACACACTTTTTAAAGAAGGTTGAGCTCCAGGAGTTGTTCTAGGCATAAAATAATTACCAATACGACTAGTATTCTTTCTCTTTTGAGACACAATCACCGAATTTGATCTTGATTGTTCTACATCCATTTCTACTACACCACCCTCTTGAGTAGTAAGATCAACATCAAAATTTTGTGCTTGAGTCTTTCTTCTCTTATTTGCACATTCATCAAGATTTTGTTTTATTTGATATTGAACATCTGGAGGCACCTTGTTACATGTTTCAACTTGACCTTTTATTCCAGCCAAGTATAAGTGTGTGATGTCATATTAAATCTTCTTTTTTTTTTTTGTTATTGAAGATTCGTCCAATGCTTTGAAGACCCTTTAGAAATATAATAGGACATGTTCATTACTTTGGCGGTCCTATATTATTTATTTATAAATTATTTGTTAATTTGCAAATTTTTCTGTAGATTTTAATGCGGATTTGCCTGCAAAATTTTATTCTTACGCAATTACCTACAGATTTCTCAAATATATGATTTTTATAAATATAATTTTATAAAAGTCTTGAGGTAAATTTGTTGAAAATTTTGTAGGAAACAAATTCTATAAAACAATCCACAACAAATTTCATAGAACTAAATTTTTCTAAGAAAAAATGTCGAAAAATAAAATATAATTAAAAAATGGGACTAAGGGGGATTGAACCTTTGATTTTGACTTCAAGGTAATAGTGCAAATTTCTTACCACTAAGTCACTTAGCTAGTTTAGCGACTTAAAGCATCAGAAATATATATTTCAATATAATGTTAATTTCTTCACCATGAACAATGTTAAAAACCTCCATAACGTAAGGTAGTTTATTCTTTGATAAAATATGAATTCCAATATGATCACATTTCAGATTCAAATCTAAAAGTAATTTAAAGATTCTTGTTGTATTAATAAATTTTTCACTCTAGCATAATCCTCATTGTAACTCATCTTTAAATTCAAATTATATTGATCCAATTTATTGGGAATTACATCAAATCTATGAAGAATTCTAAATCAATCTTGATGAATAAGATCCAGTCACACCGATCAAAATCTCTTGTTCTTCACTCTTCACTTGAGTGATTCAACCAACCTTGGTTGCAAGATGATTATGCGCAACAATTATTAATGGAAGAAGAAAGAAAATTGGGAAGGAGAAGATTAGGGTTTGAACAAAATAGGATAAGAAAAATAATATTTTCTACAGAGTTTCTCTCTACTCACAAACTTGTGATTTATTCTTTTGCAACTGCAAATTCAACGTGTGTTACAATAATAAGGGTTACTTCCTCTATTTGTAGTTTTAGGTTAGCTTGCTACCTAAGTCAAAGCCCAAAATTATAAAAGCCCAAAATACATATTTTAGTCTAAGTCGAAATCATGTGTCAAGCAACATGCTTCGACACTTTAACATCTAATACAACTTAACACATATTTGATGATTTCGATACAACCTTGTTTCTGTCGAGCAACCTGCTTTGGCACAAGAAACTACAATCTCAATACACCACATAATTCATTATGTCTAATCTATCTACATTCATCATAGATCTTAATTTCTTGAACACTTCAACCTGCACTCCTTTTATTATGATGTCTGCAGTCTGATTCTCAATTCTACAGTATTCCAAGTTCAGCTTCATGTTTCCTACATGCTCTCGAAGATAATGAAACCTCATTTCGATGCGCTTGCTTCTTTCATGTTGTTGTACCCCAAAGTTTTCCCTCTCATTTCTCAAAGGATCACCCTGGACCCTCATGTTTGCTTCCATCCAATTCTAAGCCTTGAATTACAAATTTTTCAAGAAAGTCATTCACAAGGGCAAAATGGTCATTTGCATACTGAAATGTCAAATTTTGACTTTTGGATCAAAATCAAGTTTCAAGGATCATATTTCATCAAGACATGTTGAAATATGAAGTTTGTTTCATCAAGAAATTCAAAAGTCAATTACTTTGGAAAAGTCAAAATTCTAAATACTTAGAATTTTTCTAAGTGTTTAAGAAATATGACAAGCTCAGAACTTCTGATCAGATTATCACCATGATGCAAGCTGATTCTGGAAAAACTTCTGGCACAAAAGTTATAGATTTCAATAAGATCTAAAACATTGCAGAACAGAACTTCTCCTTGAAATGCTGGAATTTCAAGTTATAAATGTTCAAAGACACGTCCATGAAACTAAAACACTCAGCAAATTCTGGACACTTTCAAAATAGAGTTGGGTCAGAACTTTTGGGCCAGTTTTCATAAAGGTTCAGTCAGAGTTTACAAAGGTAATACAAAGAAGGTTACAAAGCGTGCTACAAGCTTCTTGGAAAGTCTGAGAGTTCCTTCAGAACATGCTGGAGCAAGGAGATACAAGGATCAGAAGTTGGATGTTTGTTCTAAATTATGCTGAAGCTGAACCTCTGACCCAAAATTAAGCAATGATGCAAAATCTCACATTGCAGGATTTCTGGTTTGATAAATCTCATCATCATTTAATGCCCACAACTACTTTTGAGTCTTTATTCAAAGGATTTCCCCACGTGTGGCATAGAAGTACCATTATTGTCTTGGAAAAGTAAGCTCTTGTACAAGAGTGTGATGGGCCCATGTGTTGCTTTTTCTTTTGAAGTTACCTTTCCTTAATTCCTGCTTACATTTCCAGCTTAGGCGCTGCTAAGGCTACGAACCACCATACTTGCTTCAAGAACAAGGCAGCTCCCTAGCATGTGATGGTTGTACTCTCCAAGCTACAAGATTTTTGCCTATAAATTGAGAGCTATTGGAAACGGTAAAAGGGTCGAATTTTTGAGAAAGAAAAAGCCTTGAACCCCTGCTAAAAATCCAAGAGTCCAAAACTGCAAATACAAAATACAAAAACCTGTTAACTTTTGGTTCTTACATTCAAACTCCATTTTTTTTCTCCTCAAGTATTTCTTGACTAAAACCATCCACACAGTTTCTGATTCACATATTAGAAGCTATCCTAACTTCTGTGTTCATACTATAATACACTCTCCATCCACCTCCACCTCAAAGAAGTCACAACATTACCCCTTGCCTGTTCCAGAAGTTAAAAACTTCCAGCCTGCTGAGTACGTGAAGAAGCTGCTCAGAACATCACCAAAGTTCAGGACCAAACTCCAGTTCAGAGTCTTCTCCAGCTGCAAGGTAAGCTTCTGCTGACTCTCATCATATTACTTAGGCATTATCAGATTTTCATGTTAAAAAAAAATACAATGTAGACATCATGTTTCTGAGGATGTACGTATTCTGAGGTTTCACGTATTTGTATGCCTAAGTAGGGAGTAAATTAGTTCAGAACTTCTTAAGGAAATTAGAATTAGCAAATTCATGCTTGCCTCTGATTTATAGTTATGATACCTCTTGTTTCTGAAACACTGTGAAACCATCCATACTGCTATATGCGCGTCTTCTATTCTGTTGAGAAATGACTAAGTTGCAGATGTTCTGACTAGCATGGAGAGGGAGACCAAGTTCTACCAGTGGTATCAGAACTTCTGAAATCTTCTTTGTTCCCAGCAGACCCAAAACTTCTGACTTTACCTATTTTTACTAATATGATCTCTGTTTTGCAGCACGCCAGAGTCAGATCTTCTGATCTCCTTTAGTCAGCAATACGCTGATTCTATTTTCTTTTTCCTCACTATTTTTGATATCACTTCTTATTTCATTAATCAAAAACACCAAAAACATTTTTCATTTTTACATGCTTTATTTTATTCCTTAAAACAAAAGATCAAAAATATTTTCTTAAACAAAACTTATCTCTTTTCTGAAACAAAACAAGTTCATTTCACATTTTCTTGTACATTCTTATTCATTCAATATGGTTGTAATATTAACTTAGGATTTAATTTTTATTTGCAATCCCCATTTGTAAAAATGTACCCCCATCCACCTAATGCTTGTAATAACGTAGAATATCTATTTTCTGCACTTTTTATTGCTTTCATATGTTGTTAGTAATTAGGGCATGTATGGCAACACATGAAATTGGCAAGTAGATAACCCTAATCAAGACTAAAAATGCATGCAATCAAACATACTTGCATGCTAGAATCCTTAGGGTAATCCCACCTTGTTGCCTATCGGAAATATAGTCATGTCCCTCGAACATGGGCGTTTTAGCAAAGACCCTCGGTAAAAGATCGTAGTCCCTCGATGACCCTCGATATTGCCTTCGGTAAACGATCTAATCCCTAAACGACATTGCTAAAAATTCCCATGGGTTGCTTTCTATGACTATACAAACGTCCCACACTCGTCCCTTCATATCCAACGATGGGGCTTCTCACCAAAACAATGGTAAGACAGTAACATCTAAATGAGGAGGAAAAGAACAAATAAGACCTTTTGAGTAGGTAGATTTGTTCCTAGTTGCTCGCTTGCTCTCAACAAAACATTTTTACACCAACATTCTCATTTGAAATATTTTCAAAAGACAAACACTTCGTACGCGTTCTTATAGAAACGAGAGCCATTACAAAGAAAACCCTTTTCAAAATCACTTTCAAAAACACATTCCACAAAAACCTCTTTGAACTATTTTTCAAAATAACATTTTGCACGCATTCTTATAGAGACGAGAATCATTACAAAGTCACATTTTCAAAATACTTTCAAAACCCACAATTACACATTCAAACAAAAGCAAGTGATCTAGCAAGTAACTAAGAGCCCATGGAAAACCATGGATAAAAAGGGTGTTAATACCTTCCCTTTTCATAATCTACCCCCCGAACTCAAGAAAAAATCTATAAAGGTCTTTCCTGTGCTTTTTCACCTTTCCTTGTTGGATAAAAGAAAAGTCGGTGGCGACTCTTTCTAACCGCAACATTTGCGATCAAACGCAAAACAACCAAGTCAGTTCTCACACCGTATCATAGAACTGGCGACTCTGATGGGGATTTCTAAAAGTGGGGTTACCTTAGGGATTAGATCACATTTATTTGCTTACATTGTTTGACTCGTATGCTTTACATTAAGGTTCTTTGTTTGAGTTTGAATCATCTACCCGGATTTGGGATACATTATAGGTAAGTAGCAATACATTGTGGAAACTGTGCGGGGTATACCGACATGGTCTAAGCAATAGCTACATTAGTGCGACATATTTGTGGGTACCGGAAGCCTTTAAGTTAATCAAAGAGAATACGGGGCCGCTGAGTGATGTCATGAAGCACTAACTAACTTTTAGAACCTTTACTTGACCAACTTGGCCATTAGGACATAGTGAGATGACCGACTTTGGTGCAGTCCGAAGTTGGTTGATACTCGACGCTACACTCATTGAGACTTGACTCCTGAGTTTTGTTTGGTTGCGAGTCAATCGCCTATCGAACGAAGCTTATGGGAAAAGGTCAGTGATATTGAGATCCCTTAGAACCCAATTACTATTAACTAGGACAGGTTGAGCCAACTAAACTTCAAGAGGGTACTTACCTACAAACTCCATGCAGGCCTAAACCTAAGGATTTGTCTGCTTTGTGTGCATATAAACTTGCTTACTTTACATACTTGTACATAACATCACAGCGTCATACCATAACATTTTCAATAACCATTTCAAGGATCTCGAGGGCCTTTGATGTAGGGTTACATTGAACCAGACGTCTATCAGGGGGCAAGAGGATTTATTTTCCTTTAACCAAACGCCGTCAAGGATCAAGTACAACAAACTTGAGTCAAAGGCTACAACCCACTCGACATGATGAGCTTAATTCTCGTGGAAGGACATCCACCGATATAAAGTTCTCCAATTAAAACTGTAAGGGACTACTAACCCCGCGAGATCCTTGAAAACATGCATCCATATATCATGTATCATATCATGACAGGTTTCTCCCATACGGGCCTCCTTATCTTCCTACTGTTTATTTCAGTAAGATGGATATGGAACAAACGGTGAAAGACATTCGGGCTCAAAACGCCCAACTTCAAGAGATGTTCTTGAACCTATCCAAGGGACAAGAAGAGGTGAAGGCACTCCTCACCAGGGGCATGATCATGGGAAATTTTGGGGACGATAGAAATGACCAGTTGGAGCGGCTACAAACCGAGACAGTCGTAATGAAAGTCTAGATGATGGGACAACTGGTGGGCCAGATGGCTCTCATCCAAAACTTGGCTCAGGGACAAGAAGAGCTGCTCTTCAACAAGCTTCGTCAAGACGGATGTAACCAAATGGGGAAAACATCTAGAATTGGGGATCAAGTCATCATTCAGCCTCCCATGAGACAAGAAGCTGATTTAAGGGAGAGAAGACCTTCCAAAATTGCTTCCACGTCACGAGCCCAATAATGACTTCGTAAACATCAACCAGAAAATCAGCAAAGTCAAAGCGAGCCCAAAAGACAGTTTACCAACATCAACATACCACTATCTCAAGCTTTGCAACACATGCTGAGGATGAATCTGATTACACCAATAAGACCTTATCCAAATCCCAAAACTTTTTCTCCCAGCTACAATCCCGATGCCAGGTGTGCCTATCATTCCAATAGTCTTGGGCGTGATACAAACGATTGTTGGGCGCTGAAGTATAAGATTCAAAACCTGATCAACGAAGGAATGTTGGAGTTCACACAAGATGGCCAGACTGAATTCTTTTGTCGTCCCTCAAAGGCTCACCACCTAAAGTGACAAGTTCAGACAAAGAGGCTTCTTTTCATTTGAATTTTTAGTTGTAATTTCTTTTGCTTGTTCAAATACTTATCTATTAATGTTAAACTCTGTTTCATTAATGCATTGCATATGTTTGTCTTGATTTAATCCATTATATTTAAACTGTGCTTTTTACTCCCTTTATGTTATTCAACTCTTGTTTCAAAAAGTTGCAAGACTTTAGAGGGAGGATGATGAAAACAATGCCATAATCTCATACAATATGCTTTTGGACAAGCCTTGCTGACGATGTACAGGCGTTTCTTTCAAATCCTAAACACTGGAGTTATAAGGAAGATAATCCCTACTCAACCCCTTCGAGCCAAAGAAGTAGAAGTTTTATGTTTTAACACAAATTGAAACCTTTAATCAAAACCTGGGGCAGTGTAGTCTCTCAGTTAATTCAAATGCGCGTTTAGCCGCAAACTCTCATCTTGTAATACAACGAATGACATCAAAAACATCCCATTCTGAACCAAAAGATGGTGATGGTTCCCTATCAAATAGGAAGTCATTATCTCTCAAAAGAAAATCCTACTAAGTCAAAAACTACAAAGGAGACTTAAGAAAAACGGGGGCATCCCGCTGACTGTAATCTCAAAACAAGAACTGTCAGGCAAAAATCAGGGATAATAAAAAAAGAGGTCACTATAAACCCTTCGCAACATGAAAAATGATGAAAAAATGATTGCCTTCCGACAAATTTAACTTGTCTGAACCATCACCAAGACGTTATTCCAGACTCAATTGGAGTTCAAACACACAATTAACTGAGTTTAGGACTGAAGAACATCACGAAGAGCGGGTGGGTACAAACACACTTTGAGCCTTTATCCTTTGTTTCTTAAACCGTGAACCAAGCCACGCTACAACCCTTCAAAAGTCCTAATTGAAGCATGGGTTAGTTCGAAAGAATACTGTTACAAAGGGTATCCTGACTCCTGTAAGGCTTTACCCTAAATCCTGAGTTTGAATTTTCTTACAAAACTTCTTTACTTGCTAAAGCGCATTTTCAAAAATTTCAAGACAAGCATAAACTTTGCATTATTTGAATATCGTTGTTTGCATATGGCTATTTGTTTGACAACGGAGAAATTCACGCAACGAATATCTAGTGAACGAAAGCTCTCTCAGTGAACAAAATCACTTCGATTGGAAATACACTTCCAATGACAAATCTCTCATGATCAAAGGGGCACGGCGTGACCTTTGTCCAACACATCTGGGGCAGTCAAGTCAAGATTCAAAGAATCTCTCAAAGAATTGCTGAATAACCAAGGGCAAATCTCCGCATGTATCACTCAAGGGGAAATGTTACGTTGATCATGAGTTTGAACAAAATCCACTTTGAAGACTTCCGGTACCATCAAGTTGCTTGTCTATACCAATAGTATCAGATAGTGTCAGTATCAGATGGTGTCAGTATCATGTCTTCGGATCCTCCCATGACAGTTTTTAAGAAAATTCCGAGACTTGACCAAAGATCTTGGGTACTACCAATTTGTTCGTCTTTGCCAGTAGTATCAAATGGTGTCAGTATTAGGTCTTTGGTTTCTTCCACAACAGTCTTATCTCTAGGAAATTCAGGGCTACCAGAAATATGATCAAAATCTCAAGCGTCAAGGTGCACCAGATTAACTCTGAGGGAAAACAGACTCCCACATAAAGGGACATGTGCGACCAAGCAAACATTTTCTGGAATTACTACAACATTTACTACTAGGGGCAATGACAAATCTCCCCAAGATCCTTCTCATAGGATGACTCCCGGCCAGAGTTTCAATCTCTGAAACTTCTCACCAGCTGAGTCGACCTCATGAACCCTCGAGGATTTTCCCCAGTGAAGAAGACACCTCTCCAACAGACCGACAACAAGGTTTATTCCCCCAACAAACTATAGATTCTCTAGTTTGAGTTTTCCTCTCCGACTACTAAAAATCAAAGGACCACAACTCCTCTTTCCCAATAGACTACTCTACAATCCCCAACAAGTTACTGCGAAGCCTAGACCCGACCAGATATCAGTTCAACTTTGACTCCCCGGTAGAGCAACGGATAACCGAGACTCTTGAACTCTTTTTCCCCAAGCAAGGATCAACACTCTCCATAGAGTTTTCAACATTCCTCAGCAGAGCTCTCCTCAAACAAAAAAATAGGAATCCTTGGTGGAAATATTCTAAGAAAAGTTTGAAGACTCACCTACTCTTCAACAACCGTCCGGGATTTAATGACTCCCCAACATTTGTCAAGGATTTGTTTTCCCAGACAAAGATGCATTCAAATAACATTTTACCCTTCATGCATCATATTACGTACATGACAAATGCATATGACACAATCTCATTTATTTTGAGAACATCACTGCACCATGCATTTCATACATCACAACATTGCATACAACTAACATTTTACCTTTTTCAGGATAAGATTAATCAATGGCTATCATCAACGAATTACAAAGGTCAGAGATTGATGCCTAAGACAAGCCAGGACAATTATCTACACGACCAACTGAAGTAATCCAGCACAGGTTCTTCAGATTCAGCTTTCAGATACAGTTTAGATACGCTCCAAACACGGATGCCATCTTGATACTCATTCAGATTCAGCTTTCAGATACAGTTCAGATACGCTCCAGACACGGATGCCATCCTGATACTCATTCAGATTCAGCTTTCAGATACAGTTCAGATACGTTCCAGACACGGATGCCATCCTGATACTCATTCAGATTCAGCTTTCAGATACAGTTCAGATACGCTTCAGATACTGATGCCAACTTGATACTCATTCATATTCAGATTTCAGATATAGTTCAAATACGCTCCAGATACGGATGCCATCCTGATACTCATTCAAATTCAGCTTTCAGATACGCTCTAGATACGGATGCCATCCTGATACTCATTCAGATTCAGCTTTCAGATACGCTCTAGATACGGATGCCATCCTGATACTCATTCAGATTCAACTTTCAGATACAGTTCAGATACGCTTCAGATACGGATGCCATCCTGATACTCATTCAGATTCAACTTTCAGATACAATTCAGATATGCTCCAGATACGGATGCCATCCTGATACTCATTCAGATCCAGCTTTCAGATACAGTTCAGATACGCTTCAGACACGGATGTCATCCTGATACTCATTCAGATTCAGCTTTCAGATACAGTTCAGATACACTCCAGACATGGATGCCATCCTGATACTCATTCAGATTCAACTTTCAGATACAGTTCAGATATGCTCCAGACACGGATGCCATTCTGATACTCATTCAGATTTCAACTTTTGATACAGTTTAAATACGCTCCAAACACGAATGCAATTTTGATACTCATTCAGATTTCAACTTTTGGTACAGTTCAGATACGCTCCCGACGCGAACGCCATTCTAATACTCATTCAGATTTCAACTTTTGATACAGTTCAGATACGCTCCAGATACGGATGTCATTCTGATACTCATTCAGATTCAGCCTTTTGATACAGTTCAGATACGCTCCAGATACAGATGTCATTCTGATACTCATTTAAATTCAACCTTTTGATACAATTCAGATAAGCTCCAAATACAGATTCCATTCTAATGCTCATTCAGATTCAACTTTCAAATACAGTTCAGATACGCTCCAGATACGGACGCCATTCTGATACTCATTTAGATTCAGCTTTTGATACAGTTCATATACGCTCCAGATACAGGTGTCATTCTAATACTCATTCAGATTCAACTTTCAAATACAGTTCAGATACGCTTCATATACGGACGCCATTTTGATACTCATTCAGATTCAGCTTTCAGATACAGTTCAGATACGCTCCAGATACGGACGCCATTCTGATACTCATTCAGACTCAGCTTTCAGATACAGTTCATATACGCTCCAGATACTGATGCCATTCTGATACTCATTCAGATTCAGCCTTTTTATACAGTTCAAACACGCTCCATATACGGATGCCATTCTAATGCTCATTCAGATTCAGCTTTCAGATACAGTTCAGATACGCTCCAGATACAGACGCTATTCTGATACTCATTCAGATTCATCCTTTTGATACAATTCAAATATGCTTCAGATACGGATGCCATTCTAATATTCATTCAGATTCATCCTTTTGATACAGTTCAGATACGCTCTAGATATGGACGCCATTCTGATACTCATTCAGATTCAGCCTTTTGATACAGTTCAGATACGCTCCAGATACGGATATCATTCTAATACTCATTCAGATTTAGCCTTTTGATACAGTTCAAATATGCTCCAGATACGGACGCCATTCAGATGCTCATTCAGATTCAACTTCTAGATACAGTTCAGATACGCTCTAGATACGGATGCCATCCTGATACTCATTCAGATTCAACTTTCAGATACAGTTCAGATACGATCCAGATTTGGATGTCATTCTGTCACTCATTCAAATAGAGTCCAGATACTATCCAGATTCAGATGTCATTCTATCACTCATTCAAATACAGTACATATACAATCACCTTTGAATGGCATCTTTTAGCCTATTCCCTACACAATCAACCACCACAACATCGAGTGCAAATTTCTAAGCATTCTAGTGTTCAATCATCTTCCACCTTCAAGTCATGAATGGAAGATTCGCCAATCTAACTCTTCAAGCGTAAGAAGATTGAACAGGGGCAGTTGTTGTACCCCAAAATTTGACCTCTCATTTCTCAAAGGATCACCGTGAACCCTCAGGTTTGCTTTCATCCAATTCCAAACCTTGAATTACAAATTTTTCAAGAAAGTCATTCACAAGGGCAAAATGGTCATTTACATACTAAAAAGTCAAACTTTAACTTTTGGATCAAAATCAAGTTTCAGGGATCATATTTCATCAAGACATGCTGAAATATGAAGTTTGTTTCATCAAGAAATTCAAAAGTCAAAATTACTTTGGAAAAGTCAAAATTCTAAATACTTAGAATTTTTCTAAGTGTTTAAGAAATATGACAAGCTCAGAACTTCTGATCAAATTATCACCATGATGCAAGCTGATTCTGGAAGAACTTCTGGCACAAAAGTTATAGATTTCAATAAGATCTAAAACATTGCAGAACAGAACTTCTCCTGGAAATGTTGGATTTTCAAGTTATAAATGTTCAAAGACACGTCCATGAAACTAAAGCACTCAGCAAATTTTGGACACTTTCAAAACAGAGTTGGGTCAGAACTTCTGGGCCAGTTTTCATAAAGGTTTCGTCAGAGTTTGCAAAGGTAATACAAAGAAGGTTACAAAGTGTGCTAAAAGCTTCCTGGAAAGTCTGAGAGTTCCTTCAGAACATGCTGAAGCAAGGAGATACAAGGATTAGAAGTTGGATGTTTGTTCTAAATTATGCTGAAGCTGAACCTCTGACCCAAAATTAAGCAATGATGTAAAATCTCACATTGCAGGATTTCTGGTTTGATAAATCTCATCATCATTTAATGCCCACAACTAATTTTGAGTCTTTATCCAAAGGATTCCCCACGCGTGGCATAGAAGTACCATTACTGTCTTGGAAAAGCAAACTCTTGTACAAGAGTGTGTTGGGCCCTGTTGTACCCCAAAATTTTCCCTCCCATATTCTTCAAGATTTGCAAAGAACATGCTTCAAAATCTCCCCAAGGGTTGCACAGTTCAAAGGCCTCCTAACAGTCAAAAACTAGGGTTTTGAGTATGGCAAAGAAATTGAAGTTTCCAAGGGTCCAATCAAGTTCCACATGCCTACAAACATGGTCAAGCATCCATATGCCAAGTTTCAAGACTTCCAGCACAAAATTGCACAGTCAAATGCCCTAATTGCTCAGCAGTCAACTGTAGGGGTAAAATGGTCATTTGACAGTCAAAAGTTCAAATTTTTGGTCAACATCTTATTTTGAAGCCACAAACATAATTTGATCAATTCTTGATCATGATTTTCAAGGTATGGCTCAAAAAGTCTTAAGATGCAAAAGTTTCCATATTTGGACAGTTGAAAAAGTCAACTGTAACTTGACCAAGGCATAACTTCCACATGGTTTATCAGAAAAATTCCATCCAAAGCTCATTTTGAATAGAATGACATTTCCTACAACTCATCTTCACACTTCAAGTCCAAGAAATGCTCACATAAAAAGTTATCAATCTCAACATTATAGGTCATTTTCAAAAGTCAACAAAAAGGGACTTTAAGTCAAAGACCATAACTTGAGATTGGTAAATCAAAATGACATGGGACCAAAGGCATTGGTTAGAGGACTTCAAGACCTTTCCAAAATGTCCAAGAACAAGATCAAAGCTTAAAAATTGAGCAAGATATGCCTTGTGGAAGTTGGGAAATTTTTGGGAATTTTGAAAAGTCAACTTTGCTTCAAATGCCTCAAAATTGCTAATGGGCCACATTTTCTTCCAAGAATCATCATCCAAAAGCTATGCACGACCATTTGACCCAAAGGGGATTTATTTCATCATTTTTTATTATTTATTTGAATTTTTATCACCATTAATTCATTTAATTAAATAAAATATGACAAAAATACTCAAGCATGCATTTTAAATCTTTTTATGCAGCTAATAGGTCTATCATAACTCCAAGATTTCGTGCTCACTCAAGATGGAAATATTTGGCCATGATTGGTATCAAAAGGGCATGAAAAAGATTGAAAAAAGATTATGCAAAATCACAAAATTCAAAAGCATTGATTCCAAGGATCTTGGACTTGTTTTGTTACCCTAATCAATTGTCATACATAAGCAGATCACAACCCTAATGCTCAAAAAACTGAAAGTTGCGCCCAAGAGGAAGACACACTTTGCATTTTTTTGTCAAAAACTTCAAAACTGAAAACACAGTTTCAGTGCGTTTCAAGGCAAGATAACCATTCCAAAAGCTTTCTGAGGCCTTCCTGAACGTCACCCAATCTTTTTCCATTCCCCACGCATAAAGAAGTGGTAGAACAAAGTCCATTTTTCTGAAACTGTTCTCATAATCGTGTTTTGATATACATGCCTTTTCCATACATTTAAATGTTTGATTTACACTAATATGCATTCCCTGAAACTAATGATGTATTTTAATTAAGTTTTTATGGCCTGTATGCAAAGTTACCATGGAAGCTCTTTAGGGTTTCAGAGGTAAAAAATTAGGGCTTCTTTCATAGGGAAAAATTGGACAGCAAGGCCTATACCACTGAACTCGTGATCTTCAGACGAATCCAGTCATCCCATCGCGCCCTTTTTATATGCTTGTATGGCCTAATCTCTATTTTCCAGTTTCAGGATTAGTGGGGGTTTAAAACCCCCGCTATTTGATTCTAGTTGCAGGTATAACATGGAGAAGAAGCATGCGTGGCTAGAGGTTATTGGGCTATTCAAATTTGGCGCGTGATTTTATTGGTTCAGACCATTAATTCTTATCTTTTCATATAATATTTGTGTTCCATATAATTGACAAACGAATGCACTTGGCTAAGCGGTTGATGCGTTGTCTTGCAAACAATGGGACCTGGGTTCGATTCCCAGGTCCCCCATATTTCCTTCTATTTTTTCTTATAACATGATCAGGTGCACTGACTCTCCTATAGCCCACCAAACATCCAGCGCTGGAGCTTGCCACATGTCTCAGGAGATGGATCTAAAGGCCATGATCTAGAGTCCACCATGGACATCAGTCAAACGCTCCACACGCATCCTAGAAAAGTCAACCAAGGGCTTGAATTCATTGGGCCTGATTGTTGATCATACCTCCAAAATTGGGGTCAACACCCCCCATTGGTTTGCATATTATTTTCTTTCTTTTCATTTTTTCTATTTATTTGTTTTATTTATTTTAGTTAATTCACCAAAATTAATTTTCATAAAATATAAAAAAAAACAGAAAACCATAAAACAATAAAAAACATGCTTTGTTAATATTAATTAATGTTATTTTGTAAATAATTTTGTTAACTAATTTAGTTATTCTTAGGTTTAATTTTAATGTTTTTTCTAACAAACTAAAAAATGTAGAATTAGGGTTTCTAGCTTTTTATTTTTTTTAATAATTAAAATTTCTTCTTATTATTACCAATAATTAATTATTTTTGTAAATAAATATGCCATGTAAATAATTAATGTAAATTAGGTCAAATCAAAATATTTTTTTTTTATAAATTAAAAACAATTTAGAACTAGGGTTTTAATTAACTTTTAATTCCATTTTAATTTTCCTTAATTCCATAAATACAAAAAAACATAAAAAATAAGTTCTCCTTTTTCTTTAATCATTAATTCACTAATAATTTTAATTTAACTTCTTCAAAAGGGTCCAACGCCCTCGCATTTGATTATAGTTCCTTCTCGCGCTTTTATTGTTATTTCTTTTGTGAATGTAATGTATTTATCCCAAAGCCTTGTAATAGATTAATTAGGGTATTTATTTTCCGCATTTTATTTTATTTCAAATCGGGTCTTGGATTAATTTGGCGATGTAGACCCGCGCCTTTGTAATAGCGTAGGACTTTTACCTTCTCACATTTTTTAACTGTTAATAACTTGCATGAAAGAATGAATGCCAAAAATAAAAACAAAGCGTAGATCACCAATGCATGAACAAGACAAACATAATTGAAAATGACACACAAATCACACACCACCCCTAGGGTACGCCTCACTGTTGCCTTGCCCCTCGAAAAGTGGTCGTCGAGTAGAGGATGTTTTAGTAAGTCCTCATGTCCATGAACATGGCATGAGGGTAGCTTTTAAGGTGTCTTCCTATTGCTCTGGTGACCACAATGTCCCGAACCTTCGAATTGACCCGAACACCTCCAACGGTGGTGCTACCTACCTCTCAATGGTGGGATGGCATTACCTTAAGGACATTTACACAGACGAATTCCTTAGGGTAGGTAGACGACTCGTAGATACTTGCTCTAATTTCAAAACCAATCAAAAACTTCTTTTCACACCGACACCTTTCAAAAAGCTTTCAAAAGCAATTTTTCAAACACTCTTGAGGACTGATACAAGAGTCGATCTGAAATTTTTAAACGAAACTTTTTTCAAACCCACAAACACTTGAAAAGCTAACAAATTTTGAAAACACAAATGAGCAAGTATCTAAGAGCCCATGGATAACCATGGATAGAAAGGGTGCTAACACCTTCCCTTTCTATAAATCTACCTCCCGAACCGAGAACTAATCTCAATAAGGAATTTTTCTGTGCTTTTGTCCTTTCCATTTGGAGAAAATAAAAGACGGTGGCGACTCTTGCTTCTGCGACATTTCGCGAACCAGCGTTAAACAATCAGTTCCAGATCCACCGATCACAGAACTGGCGACTCTGCTGGGGAACTATTTTAAAGTGAGGTGTACCTTAGGACTAAGATCATTGTGTTTTCAATTGCTTTGACTTGTTTGCTTTAAATTGTGGGACTGTCTTGGGAGTTCTATAGATCCTAACCCGGATCTGGGGATACCTTCTTAAAAAGTAGCAACAAGGCTGTGAGGGAACTGTGCGGGGTATACCGACATGGTTGAAACAGTCTGCTACGTTGATGTGGCACTTTGGTGTGTACCGGTAACCCTTGAGTTCAGTCGAGGAGAGTACGGGGCCTCCATGTGGTGTCGTGAAGCATCAACTGACCTTAGGAACCTTAATTGAACTATCTTGGCCTCTTTAGGGTAGTGAGATAACTGACTTTGGTGCAGTCCGAGGTTGGTTGATACTCGATACTACACTCAATTGAGGGTTGCTTTCCTGGAATATTTCGGTCGCCAGTTCAGTGGCTAAATCGAAACGATGAACAATGAAAGCAATCCAGTGATATTGGGACCCTTAGAACCCAGTTACTTCTAATAGGACAGGTTGAGCCCACCAACTTCAAGAGGGTAATACCCAGACCCCATGCTGGCCTAAACTCTAAGGGTTTGTCTTGTGTGACTTGTGTGCCTTACATGTTTGCCTTTGTAAATATTTGTGGTGTGTTTAATCATAGCATCATGACATCATCCAGCATCATATGCATTGACTAACCATTTCAGGGGTTCGAATCTTCATCTTTGTTCTTGTTTTGTAGGACATGGAAATTGTTCGCAGAAAGACAATTCAAATCAGCCTTGTAAGGATCCCTCCTCAGCTTAAGGAGCTTATATCCAGGATTCCCGAGAGCTCTTCATTCAGTGAAAGACATGGAAGACTCATCAGCTTGGTCAATACCAACATTGAGGAAGATATGATAAAGGTCCTGTTCCAGTTCTTTGACCCTCTGCATCACTGTTTCACTTTCCTGGATTATCAACTGGTACCTACATTGGAGGAGTTCTCCCGGCTTCTGAAGATCCCTATCCTTGATCAACTACCCTACAACGGTACGGAAAAGGAACCCAAGCTTGAAGAGATTGCTAAAGCCTTACACCTACAATCATCTGACCTCAAGGGACATTGGGAGGTTAGAAGTGGCAGCAAAGGGTTCTTAGCCAGGTTTATGTTTGAAAAGGCCCAGGAATGTTGGAACTCCCTTGACTTACAAGCTTTTGAAGAAGTTGTGGCCCTCCTTGTCTATGGTTTGGTGTTGTTCCCTAACCCAGATCAGCTTATAGATATCAGTGCTGTCCAGATCTTCATGTCCAGGAATCCTATACCTACGTTGCTGGGGGACATCCTTCACTCATGTTACACTCGAACCATGAGAAAAAGAGGTGTCCTTATGTGCTGCACTCCCCTCCTGGGAAGGTGGTTTATTTCGCACCTTCCACAATCAGTTTTGAAGAACGAGCGGTGTTTGAGATGGTCACAACGGTTGATGACTCTTACACATGCAGATATACATTGGTGCCCTCGGTCCAGAGAGGATGTCACTATCATTGATCGTTGCGGGGAGTACCCTAATGTTCCTTTACTTGGAATCAGAGGAGGTATTACTTACAACCCATGCCTGGCTTAGAGACAGTTTGGTTATGCTCGGAGGGATGGCCCTCATGACATGTTAATTCCTGACATAGTTTTTGACTTCGACAATGATGCACAAGGACTTCGCCAGAGATTTATCAGAGCTTGGAGGATGCCCAGTAAGATAGACAACAAAACACTGGGGCACAAGAATTCCATCCCATTGGAACCTTATCTCAAGTGGGTACGAGCCCGCTCCCAGAAGTTAATAATGCCTTATCCTCATGTGCTCCCTATGATCAAAGAGCCAGTCTTGGAAGGAGAGGTATCCTATACCATTCAACATCCTGACATGCCCACGTCCTGGGAAGAGATGCAGAAGAGCTGGATCCAGCTTAAGGAAGAACGAAATTCTCTTGAGACCAGTCTACATGCTAGTGAAAAGAAGGTATTGGAGCTCACCCGCCTATTGCACGAGGAAAGGAATCTCAACACCTACATAGCTCCAAAGAGGATGCGTAGTGTCTTTTGGGATTGATTTGCTTTGTAATACGTGCCCATGAGGCTTTGATGTACTGAACAATTATTTCCTTAATGATAACGTGTGTTCCTTTTTTTGTCTACAACAAATTTGAACTTTCGAACCCTTGAATGCATTGCATAAACACATACCATTCATCATGTGCATAGCAGGTTTTCTTCTTTTCAGGTTGCTTACTGTTCTTCGCTGTTTATTTCAGCATCATGAACCCTGACTCATCATTAACTGAGATGTCTATCAAGGCCCTTCAGGCGCAGAACGCGCAATTTCAGGAGTTGATCATGGGTTTGGATCAAGGCCAAGAAGAGCTGAAGGCTTTACTCCTGAAGAAGGAGAAGAAGAAGAAGAAGAAGAGAACTGTTCTTTTCAACTCGGGCCGAAGGTTTGGCAACACTCTGCAGAATGAAGAAGCTGGTCCTTCTGTAGGCAAAGGCAGTCCCCAGGGGGGAAAGACTTCAAGTCCAGTAGTCTCTGACAATGAGACTGACTTTAATGAGGAACAGTATCCTCCGGCTGAAGACCGGTATAAGCAGTTGGAAGATAGACTGAACGCCATGGAGATCCAACAAGTGCCTAGGCTGGATTTCGGAGACTTGGGCTTATCTACTGGTGTGATTATTCCTCACAAGTTTAAGGCACCATCTTTCACCAAGTATGACGGGGCGTCTTGTCCCAAGCTACACCTCAGATCTTATGTGCGGAAGATTCAACCGTACACAGTGGATAAGAACTTATGGATCCACTTCTTCCAGGAGAGTCTTTCAGGGACTCATCTCGAATGGTTCTATCAGCTGGATGGGACCAAGGTTCGTAACTGGGAGGAGTTGGCTACTGCTTTTTACAAGCAGTATCAATATAATGCCGACCTTGCTCCTACACGTACCCAACTCCAGGGTATGTCGCTAGGATCAAGCGAAGGTTTTAAAGAGTATGCACAGAAGTGGAGGGATCTGGCTGGCAGGGTGTAGCCTCCGTTAACAGACCGTGAGCTGGTAGATATGTTCTTGGGGACCCTCTTCGGGCCGTTTTTCAATCATCTTATCGGTAATTCGTCTGCAGGGTTTACTGATCTTATTCTGACTGGGGAGAGAATAGAGGCTGGAATGAAGTCCGGTAAAATTCAGAAGGGTGCATCTTCAAGTGCTGAGAAGAAACCCTTTAAGAAGGAGGCCAGTGCTGTATATGGGCCTAGAAGACATGATAAACCAGAACGCCGCCAATCTGTCAACGCGGTGGTGATTGCTAAGCCTGCTGCCGCTCCTCGGCAAACCAATCCACAAAGGGCTGAGAGACCCAGAAGAGAGTTTACCCGGCTAAGTATGACCCTATCGCAAATCTTGTCACAGTTGATATCCACCAATTTGGTGACTGTTAGAGAGGCCCCGAAGGTTGTGAATACGGCTTCTCCCAAGTACAATCCAAATGCCCGTTGTGCTTATCACTCCGATAGCCCGGGGCATTCCACTGATGACTGTTGGGCCTTAAGGAATAAGGTGCAAGACCTTATTGACGCAAAAGAGATACAATTTGAAGCGCCTGAGAGGCCAAATGTGGTGACTGCTCCTATGCCCCAGCATGGAGTGAACGCCGTTGATGAAGATGTGTATGCCGTTTCTGTGAATGATGTATCTACTCCTCTGATGACTGTTAAGAGGAACCTACTGCTGGCCGGTTTATTTCCGGGTTGTAGTGAAGGTTTCCTTTTCTGTGCTGTTTCCCTTTCTGGTTGTCCTTTGCTGAAGTTGGGCATCCAAAGCCTGATGGACAGCAAAGAGATTATGTTCAAGAAGACTGTTGTTCAGTTTGTTCCGGTGGAAGAAGTATCTGTTGTTACCATTTTCAATAATCCGATCAAGGCTCTCCCAAGGAAGCCGGTTAAAATCATGACTGTCGCACCCATTGTGATTACTGTTCCGGGGCCTCTCCCCTATGAATATGATAAGGCTGTCCCATGGCACTATGGGGCAGATGTGTATGTACATGGAATAAAGCAAGAGTTAAACACTGGCACCAGCATCAGGAATATCACTGGTCCAGCTAAAGTTACCCGCAGTGGCAGGCTCTTCTCGTCTGACATTGCGCCACCTACTATTCGAAGACCTCTCACTATAACACCTGCAAGTGTACCTGTTCCCATTTCTGATCAAGTTGTTTCCCCTGCCGCCGAGTCATCTAATGCTCGGGGCAAAGGGATTGAAGTTGAGCCTGCCCGGATGGAGGCACCAAAATCTGTAAATGTTGAGGCCTCCCAACAAGAGATGGAGGAAATTCTGAAGATAATCAAGAAGAGTGACTTTAATGTTGTTGAACAGCTGGGGCATACCCCCTCCAAGATCTCTATGCTCTCCTTGCTGCTGTGCTCAGAGGCCCATGCTAAGGCCTTGATTTCATTTCTAAAGACGGCCCATGTGCCACAGGAGACATCTGCAGTCCAGTTTACTGATTGCGTAGCCAATTTGACAGCCGACAATGGTTTGGGTTTCTCGGATGCTGACCTTACTGCTAAGGGAAAGGACCACAATGACGCCCTGCATGTCTCTATTGAATGCAGGGGCACTACTCTTGCGCACGTGTTGGTGGACACTGGTTCTTCCCTGAATGTGTTACCCAAAAAGGCCTTAGACTGGTTGGATTGTGAGGGCCTGGAGCTGAAACCTAGCAACATCATTGTCAGAGCCTTTGACGGTTCTAAGAGGATGGTCCATGGAGAAGTAGACATTCCTATTCGTGTGGGTTCTCAAGTATTCGACTCTACTTTCTATGTGATGGATATCCGTCCATCGTATTCTTGTCTACTGGGTCGACCTTGGATCCACAAAGCTGGGGCAGTGACCTCTACCTTACACCAGAAATTCAAGTACCCCGTCAGAGGGAAGATTGTCACTGTGCAGGGAGAGGAAGAGTATATGGTGAGCCATTTGAATTCCTTCCGATATATTGAGATGGACGGGGAGTTTATTGAAACCCCCTTTCAGCATTTTGAAGAGGTACCTCCAACGTTGGCAGCAGCAGAAACAGTGGTTGAAGAGGATGTTCCTTTGAAGATGGCTTCCTTGAAAGATGCCCGGGCTGTAATCAAGAAAGGTGAATGTGCTAACTGGGGCAGGCTCCCTGATTTTACACCTAAAACTGACAAGTTTGGACTGGGTTTTACTGCAGAGGGTCAGAAGGTTGTGCGCAAGGCAAAGACCAGAAGACCTCCTGTGCTCATTACCAATCCAGGAGTGAATGCCATTGGGGATGAAGATGAGGTGGAAGAATCAGAGTTCGATAGCTGGATCTACCTGACGACTGATGGTGGATTGACCAATTGGATTGCTAAAGATCATACTCCTGTTACTTTTGTTACGCAGTAATAAACTCCTTTGTTTTTGTTATTTGTAATAAGCAATTAAAACTCTATGGCCCGGTGTCTTACCCGAGGCACCGTGGCTTCATTTGTGAGGGTATATTAATTGTCATTTCATATATCATGAATAAAAAGACCTTGGACGTTTTCTCGCATTTCAAATCTTATGCTCCTTTTCTTTCTTTCCTTTCTTTATATATTGCAAAACAGCTGTATTTACACACACTCACTCATACAGGTTTCAATCCACTCTGGATCTCACTGGTAACGACTCTACTACTGCCAGTTATGACTTCGAAAATCCGATCAACTTAGCCGAAGAGGAAGGTGAAGATGATTGCGAAGTGCCTGGCGAGCTTGCAAGACTGTTACTCCAGGAAGAGAGGGCAATTCAACCACATGAAGAGCCAGTGGAAACGATAAATCTGGGTACTGAGACAGACAGAAAGGAAGTTAAAATTGGTGCCAACCTAGAGCTCAGCGTGAAGCAACGGTTGACTCAGATGTTACATGATTATGTGGAAATCTTTGCCTGGTCCTACAAAGACATGCCTGGTTTGGATACTGATATTGTGGTCCATCATCTGCCTACCAAGGAAGACTGCCCTCCGGTTAAGCAAAAGGTCCGCCGTATGCGTCCAGAGATGTCTGAGAAGATCAAAGCCGAGGTTATGAAACAGTTTGATGCCGGTTTCCTTGCAGTGACTTCTTACCCTCAGTGGGTTGCTAATGTGGTGCCAATACCAAAGAAAGATGGAAAGGTCAAAATGTGTGTCGATTACAGGGATCTGAACAGGGCCAACCCCAAAGATGACTTCCCCCTACCTCACATTGATGTCCTTGTTGACAATACTGCTCAGCATAAGGTGTTCTCTTTCATGGACGGTTTTTCAGGCTATAATCAGATCAAGATGGCTCCTGAAGACATGGAAAAGACTACCTTTGTTACTCAGTGGGGCACCTTCTGCTACAAGGGCATGCCTTTTGGACTGAAAAATGCTGGGGCAACCTACCAACGTGCCATGGTTGCCTTATTTCATGACATGATCCATCATGAGATTGAGGTGTATGTTGACGACATGATTGCAAGGTCCCAAACTGAGGAAGAACACCTTGATCATCTGCAGAAATTGTTTGACCGTCTGAAGTTGTACAAGCTAAGGTTGAACCCGAACAAGTGCACCTTCGGGGTAAGATCCGGAAAGTTGCTAGGTTTCGTTGTAAGTGACAAGGGCATTCAAGTGGACCCTGCCAAGGTTAAAGCCATTCAAGAGATGCCAGTTCCTAAGACAGAGAAATAGGTCAGAGGCTTTCTAGGACGCCTGAATTACATTGCTCGATTCATCTCGCACCTAACTGCTACCTGTGAGCCAATCTTCAAGCTGCTGAAGAAAGATCAGGTAGTACGTTGGAATGATGAATGTCAGACCGCTTTTGACAGAATCAAAGAGTATCTCCAAGAACCACCCATTCTTATGCCACCGGTTGAAGGGAGACCTCTGATACTATACCTGACAGTACTTGAAAATTCAATGGGGTGTGTGCTGGGGCAGCATGACGAGTCTGGCCGAAAAGAGCATGCCATTTATTACCTTAGCAAAAATTTTACCGACTGTGAGACCCGATACTCATTGCTCGAGAAAACTTGTTGCGCTTTGGTATGGGCTGCTCGCCGGCTGAGACAGTATATGTTGACTCACACTACCTTGTTGATCTCAAAGATGGATCCTATAAAGTACATATTTGAAAAGCCTGCTCTGTCTGGGAGAATAGCAAGGTGGCAAATGATCTTGACAGAATACGACATCCAGTACACAACTCAGAAAGCCATCAAAGGAAGTGTATTGGCAGATCACTTGGCACATCAGGTAGTAGACGACTATCAGTCAATGAACTTTGAATTTCCTGACGAGAGTATCATGATAGTGACTGATTGTGAAGTACCTGGACCAGATGAAGGACCTGAGGAAGGATCCCAATGGTCTATGCACTTTGACGGAGCCTCCAATGCTTTGGGTAACGGTATCGGCGCTGTGATAATATCTCCTCAAGGCACTCATACTCCACTCACTGCCCGGCTATGTTTCAACTGCACCAACTACATGGCGGAGTATGAGGCATGCATCATGGGTCTCCAAGCTGCGATCGACCTAAGGATCAAGTATCTGAGTGTCTTCGGAGATTCCACTCTCGTGATCAATCAGATCAAAGGGGAGTGGGATACGAAACATCCGAATCTTATTCCTTACAGAGAATGTGTATTGACATTGATCCCCCACTTCACAGAGATAACCTTTGAACACTTTCCGAGAGAGGAGAATCAGCTGGCTGACGCGTTAGCTACGATGTCTTCTATGTTCAAGGTCAAATGGGACAATGAGGCTCCCCGGATCATCATCTGGAAACTGGACGAACCGGTATACTGTTGTGATCTCGAGACCGAATTGGTGACTGAGAAGCCTTGGTACCATGAGGTGAAGAGATACTTGGAAGCTCAGGAATACCCTGAAGGTGCATCTGTCAATGATAAGAAGTTTCTGAGAAGGTTCGCGCGAAGTTCTTCCTTAGCAACGGCATCCTGTATAAGCGAAACCATGATTCGACCTTACTGCGTTGTGTGGATAAGACTGAAGCGGAAAGGATCATGGAGGAGCTACATGAAGGGACCTTCGGAACACATTCCAGTGGACACACCATGGCTAAGAAGATCCTTCGGGCAGGGTATTTCTGGTCCACAATGGAAGCCGACTGCTACCAACATTCTCGGACATGTCACAAATGCCAGATTTATGTAGACAAGGTGCACGTTCCTCCAGTTCCTCTGAATGTTCTGACTGCGCCTTGGCCGTTTGCAATGTGGGGCATAGATATGATCGGCGAGATTAAACCTACGGCATCCAATGGGCATCGCTTCATCCTGGTAGCGATTGATTACTTCACGAAGTGGGTTGAAGCAGCTTCCTACGCCACAGTAACCAAGAACGTTGTAGCACGGTTCATTCGGCACAATTTGATCTGTCGATACGGCGTCCCAGAAAGGATCATTACTGACAACGGTACCAATCTCAATAACAAGATGATCACTGAGCTCTGCGAACAGTTTAAGATACAGCACCACAACTCTTCTTCTTACCGGCCGAAGATGAATGAGGCTGTAGAAGCAGCGAATAAGAACATCAAGAAAATTGTGCAGAAGATGACAGTGACTTATAAAGATTGGCACGAGATGTTACCGTTTGCTCTACATGGGTACCGTACCTCAGCCAGGACGTCAACCGGGGCAACTCCTTTCTCCTTGGTCTACGGTATGGAGGCAGTCTTACCGATCGAAGTACAGATACCCTCTCTCCGGATAATGAAGGATGCAGACCTGAGGGAAGAAGATTGGATCCAGACACGACTTGATCAGCTAAACCTTATTGATGAAAAGAGACTCGCTGCTATTTGTCATGGTCAAACGTACCAAAAACAAATGATCAGGGCATTTAACAAAAAGGTCAGACCACAAGAATATCAAGTTGGGGATTTGGTAATCAAGCGCATTATCCTTCCTCAGAGTGATCCAAGGGGAAAATGGACCCCTACGTACGAAGGGCCATTTGTGGTTAAACATGTGTTCTCAGGAGGAGCCATGATTCTAACCAACATGGATGGTGACGACCTTCCTCACCCCGCCAATGCAGACATAGTAAAAAGATACTACGCATGAAAAAGACCCGCTAGGTTGACATACCTAGGCAAAAATTAGGGCTTCCCGGCGAACCAAAAGGGTTCGGGCAAAATTAAGGGATGAAATGAAAAAAATCTGTACACCCGGCAAGTCGAAAACCTGAAAAGGCGGCTTGGGCAAAAATGGGTATCCTGGTGGACTGAAAACCCGAAAGGGCGGTCCAGGAAAAAGTTAGGGATAAAGCGTAATACTATGTCTCATTGGATCACTTTGCATCCAGAATCCGGTATCTACATCAAGTTCAGACGGCATCGATCAATCAGCTTCATCGTCAACTAGGTCATCAAGTGATGAGACGCTCGAAGATATAAAGGCGATAACAGAGTTGGAACCCAGTGGGATCATTCTATTCACACAGCTGTTTATTTTCCCTTTGTACAAATTGTATAAATTCTTTTGTTCGGCGGCGTTCTCCTACTAGGACGTCAGCCTCTTGTACATAAACGCCTATTTACAGGCAAATTCAAAAATCAATATAAATACACTTTTCAGACAAATTGCCAATTGTTTTTTTCCTTTTTTTGTTTTGTTTTGCGAAGAACGTCCAAGGTTCAATTTGTGATATATGCATTTGACGATAATTGCTAACTCATAAATATTTGCATACGAAACAAAGGATTAATTACAGGTAATATTAGAAACAGGGGCAATAAAGAGTTGTCTAAGCGATCTAATTGTTCTGTCCTCCAAGGTATCAAGGTAGGTTCAGCTAAAGAACGTAACCAGTACATCTTAATTCCCTAGAGAGTGAGTCAGCAAACCAATACACTCTCCCCAAGCAAAGCTATTATCAACCTTAAGGAAGTTGGGTATCCTCCAGCAGATCTCAACATTCCCCAGCAATATACAGGCATTCTTAACAAGCATCCCCGGCAGTCTTGACTTAAAGATTGTTCCCCGGCGGTATATCAAACATTCAATGGAGTCACTTCCCCGATACAGTTCAAAACTTCCCCAGGAGAGTCCAATCCAGTTTCCCCAGGAAGGATGGAATCATCTCCCCAGCAGTAAGCTTATCCCCAGTAGATTCTGGAAGCTTATCCCCGCAGAGCACGAACGCGTCCCCCGGCTTTATTCAAAGGTTATTTCCCTACCAGGATATAACTGGGTTATCCTCAGCCAAAAGCCACGAGAAGATCGTCCTCGGCGAAGTCTTCTTATCCCCAGCGAAGTCTATTAACACTTCCAGCATAACAACGGTATCCCCAGCGAAGTTACCATCAACATCTCAACAAAGTACCTCTCTCCCCACAGAGTATTTATCCCCAGCAAGATCGCTAGAATAATTTTCTCCCCGCAGAGTAATCTCTTCGTCAAGTTTATCCCCCAACGGAGTTATCTTCTCCCACCAGTATTCTTGCAACTATCTTCCCCAGCGGAAACAACAAAGCACTATTCTCCAACATCAACCCAGGATATGACTTCCCGGCATCCGTCAAGGATTTACTTTCCTGGACGAAAACATACATTCATAAACATCACACTTCCATACATTATAGCATGCATATACGCACCATATCTTACAATCTCATTTATGTTGAGAACATCATTGCTTGATCCATATCATGCATTGCATATGTTTGACCTTTACCTTTCAGGAAAAGATTCAGTTAAGTTCTCAGCTATGTCCAAGACTTTAGTCTGGTTCAGTTAAATCGACCCTAAGATTTTCCTGATTCTTATCCAGTCAAAGGCCTTCTCTGGTTCAGTCAGATCGACCCTAAGATCTCCCTGATTCTTATCCAGTTGAAGATTCCAAGACCTTGTCCGGTTCAGTTAAATCGACCCTAAGATTTTCCTGATTCTTACCCAGTCAAAGGCCTTCTCTGGTTCAGTCATATCGACCCTAAGATCTCCCTGATTCTTATCCAGTTGGAGATATTCCAAGACCTAGCCTGGTTCAGTTAAATCGACCCTAAGATTTTCCTGATTCTTACCCAGTCAAAGGCCTTCTCTGGTTCAGTCAGATCGACCCTAAGATCTCCCTGATTCTTATCCAGTTGAAGATATTCCAAGACCTTGCCCGGTTCAGTTAAATCGACCCTAAGATTTTCCTGATTCTTATCCAGTCAAAGGCCTTCTCTGTTTCAGTCAGATCGACCCTAAGATCTCCCTGATGCTTATCCAGTTGAAGATATTCCAAGACCTTGTCCGGTTCAGTTAAATCGACCATAAGATTTTCCTGATTCTTATCCAGTCAAAGGCCTTCTCTGGTTCAGTCAGATCGACCCTAAGATCTCCCTGATGCTTATCCAGTTGAAGATATTCCAAGACCTTGTCCGGTTCAGTTAAATCGACCCTAAGATTTTCCTGATTCTTATCCAGTCAAAGGCCTTCTCTGGTTCAGTCAGATCGACCCTAAGATCTTCCTGATTCTTATCCAGTTGAAGTTATTCCAAGGCCTTCTCCGGTTCAGTCAGATCGACCCTAAGATCTCCCTGATTCTTATCCCAGTAGAAGACATCCAAGATTCTCTCAGCGTTCCTGTTGAGGTAGTAATCGCCCAAGATTCTCTCAGTGTTCCTGTTGAGGTAGTAATCGTCCAAGATTCTCTCAGCGTTCCTGTTGAGGTAGTAATCATCCAAGATTCTCTCAGCATTCCTGTTGAGGTAGTAATCACCCAAGATTCTCTCAGCGTTCCTGTTGAGGTAGTAATCGTCCAAGGTTCTCTCACCGCCCCGTTGAGGTAGTAACCATCCCTGGTTCATTCATCACCTTTTGAAGCTCCAGATTCAATTCCTGTAACCAATCAGGGCGCATCTATACAAAGAGTGTGAAGACCAGCTCCTGTAACAGGTCAGGTAATCATCTGTCTTTTTCAGGTATGCAAGTTCTCGCTAAGGAATCTCTTACGCGATCGACACCCAGATGGCATCTATAAGCCCATCCACTCATCCATCATCTCTTAGCATGGCATCTATAAGCCCATCATCCTATCCATCAATCTCCAAATGGCATCTGTAAGCCCATTCCCATCATCACACTACCATGTGAGCGCAAATTTCTGGGCACTCTAGTGTTCAATCATCTTCCACCTTCGGATTACGAAAGGCACGTCAGCCAATCTGCATCCTCAGGTCTAAGAAGATTGAACAGGGGCAACTGTTGTACCCCAAAATTTGCCCTCCCATATTCTTCAAGATTTGCAAAGAACATGCTTCAAAATCTCCCCAAGGGTTGCACAGTTCAAAGGCCTCCTAACAGTCAAAAACTAGGGTTTTGAGTCTGGCAAAGAAATTGAAGTTTCCAAGGGTCCAATCAAGTTCCACATGCCTACAAACATGGTCAAGTATCCTTATGCCAAGTTTCAAGACTTCCAGCACAAAATTGCACAGTCAAATGCCCTAATTGCTCAACAGTCAACTGTAGGGGTAAAATGGTCATTTGACAGTCAAAAGTTCAAATTTTTGGTCAACATCTTATTTTGAAGCCACAAACATCATTTGATCAATTCTTGATCATGATTTTCAAGGTATGGCTCAAAAAGTCTCAAGATGCAAAAGTTTCCATATTTGGACAGTTGAAAAAGTCAACTGTAACTTGACCAAGGCATAACTTCCACATGGTTTATCAGAAAAATTCCATCCAAAGCTCATTTTGAAGAGAATGACATTTCCTACAACTCATCTTCACACTTCAAGTCCAAGAAATGCTCTCACAAAAAGTTATCAATCTCAACATTATAGGTCATTTTCAAAAGTCAACAAAAAGGGACTTTAAGTCAAAGACCATAACTTGAGATTGGTAAATCAAAATGACATGGGACCAAAGGAATTGGTTAGAGGACTTCAAGAACTTTCCAAAATGTCCAAGAACAAGATCAAAGCTTAAAAATTAAGCAAGATATGCCTTGTGGAAGTTGGGAAATTTTTGGGAATTTTGAAAAGTCAACTTTGCTTCAAATGCCTCAAAATTGCTAATGGGCCACATTTTCTTCCAAGAATCATCATCCAAAAGCTATGCACGACCATTTGACCCAAAGGGGATTTATTTCATCATTTTTTATTATTTATTTGAATTTTTATCACCATTAATTCATTTAATTAAATAAAATATGACAAAAATACTCAAGCATGCATTTTAAATCTTTTTATGCAGCTAATAGGTCTATCATAACTCCAAGATTTCGTGCTCACTCAAGATGGAAAGATTTGGCCATGATTGGTATCAAAAGGGCATGAAAAAGATTGAAAAAAGATTATGCAAAATCACAAAATTCAAAAGCATTGATTCCAAGGATCTTGGACTTGTTTTGTTACCCTAATCCATTGGCATACATAAGCAGATCACAACCCTAATGCTCAAAAAAACTGAAAGCTGCGCCCAAGAGGAAGACACACTTTGCATTTTTTTGTCAAAAACTTCAAAACTGAAAACACAGTTTCAGTGCGTTTCAAGGCAAGATAACCATTCCAAAAGCTTTCTGAGGCCTTCCTGAACGTCACCCAATCTTTTTCCATTCCCCACGCATAAAGAAGTGGTAGAACAAAGTCCATTTTTCTGAAACTGTTCTCATAATCGTGTTTTGATATACATGCCTTTTCCATACATTTAAATGTTTGATTTACACTAATATGCATTCCCTGAAACTAATGATGTATTTTAATTAAGTTTTTATGGCCTGTACGCAAAGTTACCATGGAAGCTCTTTAGGGTTTCAGAGGTAAAAAATTAGGGCTTCTTTCATAGGGAAAAATTGGACAGCAAGGCCTATACCACTGAACTCGTGATCTTCAGACGAATCCAGTCATCCCATCGCGCCCTTTTTATATGCTTGTATGGCCTAATCTCTATTTTCCAGTTTCAGGATTAGTGGGGGTTTAAAACCCCCGCTATTTGATTCTAGTTGCAGGTATAACATGGAGAAGAAGCATGAGTGGCTAGAGGTTATTGGGCTATTCAAATTTGGCGCATGATTTTATTGGTTCAGACCATTAATTCTTATCTTTTCTTATAATATTTGCGTTCCATATAATTGACAAACGAATGCACTTGGCTAAGCGGTTGATGCGTTGTCTTGCAAACAATGGGACCTGGGTTCGATTCCCAGGTCCCCCATATTTCCTTCTATTTTTTCTTATAACATGATCAGGTGCACTGACTCTCCTATAGCCCACCAAACATCCAGCGTTGGAGCTTGCCACATGTCTCAGGAGATGGATCTGAAGGCCATGATCTGGAGTCCACCGTGGACATCAGTCAAACGCTCCACACGCATCCCAGAAAAGTCAACCAAGGGCTTGAATTCATTGGGCCTGATTGCTGATCATACCTCCAAAATTGGGGTCAACACCCCCCATTGGTTTGCATATTATTTTCTTTCTTTTCATTTTTTCTATTTATTTGTTTTATTTATTTTAGTTAATTCACCAAAATTAATTTTCATAAAATATAAAAAAAAACAGAAAACCATAAAACAATAAAAAATATGCTTTTTTAATATTAATTAATGTTATTTTGTAAATAATTTTGTTAACTAATTTAGTTTTAATCTTAGGTTTAATTTTAATATTTTTTCTAACAAACTAAAAAATGTAGAATTAGGGTTTCTAGCTTTTTATTTTTTTTAATAATTAAAATTTCTTCTTATTATTACCAATAATTAATTATTTTTGTAAATAAATATGCCATGTAAATAATTAATGTAAATTAGGTCAAATCAAAATATTTTTTTTTTATAAATTAAAAACAATTTAGAACTAGGGTTTTAATTAACTTTTAATTCCATTTTAATTTTCCTTAATTTCATAAATGCAAAAAAACATAAAAAAATAAGTTCTCCTTTTTCTTTAATCATTAATTCACTAATAATTTTAATTTAACTTCTTCAAAAGGGTCCAACGCCCTCGCATTTGATTATAGTTCCTTCTCGCGATTTTATTGTTATTTCTTTTGTGAATGTAATGTATTTATCCCAAAGCCTTGTAATAGATTAATTAGGGTATTTATTTTCCGCATTTTATTTTATTTCAAATCGGGTCTTGGATTAATTTGGCGATGTAGACCTGCGCCTTTGTAATAGCGTAGGACTTTTACCTTCTCGCATCTTTTAACTGTTAATAACTTGCATGAAAGAATGAATGCCAAAAATAAAAACAAAGCGTAGATCACCAATGCATGAACAAGACAAACATAATTGAAAATGACACACAAATCACACACCACCCCTAGGGTACGCCTCACTGTTGCCTTGCCCCTCGAAAAGTGGTCGTCGAGTAGAGGATGTTTTAGTAAGTCCTCATGTCCATGAACATGGCATGAGGATAGCTTCTAAGGTGTCTTCCTATTGCTCTGGTGACCACAATGTCCCGAACCTTCGAATTGACCCGAACACCTCCAACGGTGGTGCTACCTACCTCTCAATGGTGGGATGACATTACCTTAAGGACATTTACACAGACGAATTCCTTAGGGTGGGTAGACGACTCGTAGATACTTGCTCTAATTTCAAAACCAATCAAAAACTTCTTTTCACACTGACACCTTTCAAAAAGCTTTCAAAAGCAATTTTTCAAACACTCTTGAGGACTGATACAAGAGTCGATCTGAAATTTTTAAACGAAACTTTTTTCAAACCCACAAACACTTGAAAAGCAAACAAATTTTGAAAACACAAGTGAGCAAGTATCTAAGAGCCCATGGGTAACCATGGATAGAAAGGGTGCTAACACCTTCCCTTTCTATAAATCTACCTCCCAAACCGAGAACTAATCTCAATAAGGAATTTTTTTGTGCTTTTGTCCTTTCCATTTGGAGAAAATAAAAGACGGTGGCGACTCTTGCTTCCGCGACATTTCGCGAACCAGCGTTAAACAGTTAGTTCCAGATCCACCGATCACATGCCCATGTGTTGCTTTTTCTTTTGAAGTTACCTTTCCTTAATTCCTGCTTACATTTCCAACTTAGGCATTGCTAAGGCTACGAACCACCATACTTGCTTCAAGAACAAGGCAGCTCCCTAGCATGTGATGGTTGTACTCTCCAAGCTACAAGATTTTTTCCCTATAAATTGAGAGCCATTGACAACGATAAAAGGGTCGAATTTTTGAGAAAGAAAAAGCCTTGAACCCCTGCTAAAATTCCAAGAGTCCAAAACTGCAAATACAAAATACAAAAACCTGTTAACTTTTGGTTCTTGCATTCAAACTCCATTTTTTTCTCCTCGAGTATTTCTTGACTAAAACCATCCACACAGTTTCTGATTCACATATTAGAAGATATCCTAACTTCTGTGTTCATACTGTGATACACTCTCCATCCACCTTCACCTCAAAGAAGTTAGAACATTACCTCTAGGCTGTTCCAGAAGTTGGAAACTTTCAGCCTGCTGAGTACGTGAAGAACCTGCTCAGAATATCACCAGAGTTCAGGATCAAACTCCAGTTCATAGAGTCTTCTCCAGCTGCAAGGTAAGCTTCTGCTGACTCTCATCATATTACTTAGGCATTATCAGATTTGCATGTTAAAAAAATACAATGTAGACATCATGTTTCTGAGGTTGTACGTATTTTAAGGTTTCACGTATTTGTATGCCTAAGTAGGGAGTAAATTAGTTCAGAACTTCTTAAGGAAATTAGAATTAGAAAATTCATGCTTGCCTATGATTTATAGTTATGATACCTCTTGTTTCTAAAACACTGTGAAACCAGCCATAACTGTTTTATGCGCATCTTCTGTTCTGTTGAGAAATGACTAAGTTGTAGATGTTCTGACTAGCATGGAGAGGGAGACTGAGTTCTGCCAATGGTATCAGAACTTCTGAAATCTTCTTTGTTCCCAGCAGACCCAGAACTTCTAACTTTACCTATTTTTACTAATATGATCTCTGTTTTGCAGCACGCTAGAGTCAGATCTTCTGATCTCCTTTAGTTAGCAATACACTGATTCTATTTTCTTTTTCCTCACTATTTTTGCTGTCACTTCTTATTTCATTAATCAAAAACACCAAAAACATTTTTCATTTTTACATGCTTTATTTTATTCCTTAAAACAAAAGATCAAAATATTTTCTTTAACAAAACTTATCTCTTTTCTGAAACAAAACAAGTTCATTTCACATTTTCTTATACATTCTTATTCATTCAATATGGTTGTAATATTAACTTAGGATTTAATTTTTATTTGCAATCCCCATTTGTAAAAATGTACCCCCATCCCCCTAATGCTTGTAATAACATAGAATATCTATTTTCTGCACTTTTTATTGCTTTCATATGTTGTTAGTAATTAGGGTATGTATGGCAAGACATGAAATTGGCAAGTAGATAACCCTAATCAAGACTAAAAATGCATGTAATCAAACACACTTGCACGCTAGCATCCTTAGGGTAATCCCACCTTGTTGCCTATCGGAAATATAGTCATGTCCCTCGAACATGGGCGTTTTAGCAAAGACCCTCGATAAAAGATCGTAGTACCTCGATGATCCTCGATGTTGCCTTCGGTAAACGATCTAATCCCTAAACGACATTGCTAAAACGTCCCATGGGTTGCTTTCTATGACTATACAAACGTCCCACACTCGTCCCTTCGCATCCAACGATGGGGCTTCTCACCAAAACAATGGTAAGATAGTAACATCTAAATGAGGAGGAAAAGAATAAATAAGACCTTTTGAGTAGGTAGATTCGCTCCTAGTTGCTCGCTTGCTCACAACAAAACATTTTTACACCAACATTCTCATTTGAAATATTTTCAAAAGACAAACACTTTGTACGCGTTCTTATAGAAACGAGAGCCATTATAATGAAAACCCTTTTCAAAATCACTTTCAAAAACACATTCCACAAACACCTCTTTGAACTATTTTTCTAAACAACACTTTGTACGCATTCTTATAGAGACGAGAATCATTACAAAGTCACATTTTCAAAATACTTTCAAAACCCACAAGTACACATTCAAACAAAAGCAAGTGATCTAGCAAGTAACTAAGAGCCCATGGAAAACCATGGATGAAAAGGGTGTTAATACCTTCCCTTTCATAATCTACCCCCCGAACTCAAGAAAACATCTCTAAAGGTTTTTCTTGTGCTTTTTCACCTTTCCTTGTTGGATAAAAGAAAAGTCGGTGGTGACTCTTGCTAACCGCAACATTTGTGATCAAACGTAAAACAACCAAGTTAGTTCTCCCACCGTATGACATATGTGCTATCGAATTCTTTGCTAGATTGATAGCTAACATGATGTTGATCTTCATGGTAATTGTTCCATTATCCTTTGATGTATTCTCTTTGATCAAATTCACCATCCATGTTGCTTTACATGCACAAATAGAATCAGTTATGTACTCTTCTTCACACGATGGTAGTGCCATTACTAATTATTTTCTTGAAATCCAAGCAATTGTTTCACCACCTAGCATAAACACATAACCAGTTGTGGACTTTCTATCTTCAGCATCACTATACCAACTTGAGTCAGTGTAACCCATTAGCTTACATTATTTTCCTTTATCGGCTGCATAAAACAGAATTCCATAGTCGAGAATTCCTTTCAAATGCCTTAGTATGTATCCCTTTCGTCACTATTAGATGTGATACTTTGGCTTCTGCATGAATCTATTCACCATACCTACAATGTATGATAGATCAGGCCTTGTGTGACAAAGGTATCTTAATTACCCAATAAGTCTTCTATACTGTGTTGGGTCGACATCATCTTCATCTGAGTCTTTCGATAGTTGTAGTCTTAGTTCAGCAGGTATCGAAGTCGAGTTATATTCTTCCATCTCAAATCTCTTGAGAATTTCACTTACATATCTTCTTTAATGCATCATCAACCCTATACTACTCTTGTAGAATTCGATACCAAGGAAGTATAAAATATCGTCCAAGTTATACATTTTGAATATCTTGCTAAGATCACCTTTGAAGTATTTAATCTCTTTCTTGCAGCTATCTGTTATCAACAAGTCATTGACATAGAGATACAGTATAAGAAATTCATTATTGCTTATTCTTACATATACTCCATACTCAGTTGTACACTTCACAAATTCCTTCTCCCTTAGAAAATTGTCAACCTTCTTATTCCAAGATCTTGGAGCTGGTTTAAGTCTATACAGGGCTTTATGCAACCTGCACACCTTTCTTTTTTCTCCTTGTTTCACAAATCCAATTGGTTGTAAAACATAAACTTCTTCATTAAAAGGGTCATTCAGAAATGTGTAATACGGTGAGAGAACTGACTTTTTAGCGTTTTATCGTAAATGTTGTGAATAGCAAGAGTCGCCACCGACTTTTCTTTTATCCAATATAAGGAAAGGTTGAAAAGAACAGGAAAGACCTTGATAGATTTTGAGTTTGGGAGGTAAGTTATAAAAAGGGAAGGTGTTAGCACTATTTTCATCTGTAGTTATCTATGGGCTCTTAATCGCTAGATCACTTTGAAAATAACTTTGTGTGTGTGATTTGAAAATATTTTTGGAAAGCTAACTTTGTAATGATTCTTGTATCAGCCCTCAAAAATACGTACAAAGTGTTAAAAATATTTTGTTTGAAAAAAAGTGTGACGTGTAAAGATGTTTTGTTTTTGAAAAAGGTTGTGAGCAAGCGATTAAAAATTCCTTACCCACTAAAGGTCGTTCTTATTCTTTAACTTTTCCATTAGAGACAGGGCTACCCATACCATTAATTGGTAGGTAGCCCTATTTATTGGATGTGAAGGGACAAGTGTAGGGTCATCGTATGGTCATAGAAAGAAACTTGTAAGGATACTTTAGCAATTCAAAGGGACTGCCATCATATTATTCGTAGACAACAAGGGACTAGGTAATCTTTTCATAGGCAACTCGAGGGACATCGCGGGATTATGATCTTTATTCGAAGGGACTAGGATGATTTAATCGAGGGTCTATGCTAAAATACCCTTACTTTCGAGGGACATAACCATGTTTCCAAAGGCAATGAAGAGAGGTTACCCTAGAGGTGCAAAGTGTGCAAAGGTGATTCAGTTCAGTTATATTATCTCAAGTTAAGGTTTTCTAACTTTTTTTTTGTCTTTCCATACAAACCCTATTAACATACATCTAACAGTTATGTATACAGGTATGTAATACAGTTGGAGAACTGACTAGGTTTTACGTTTTATCGCAAATGTTGTAGATAATAAGAGTCGCCACAGACTTTTCTTTTATCCAATATTTAGGAAAGGGTGAAAAGAACATGAAAGACCTTCGAGAATTTTTCTTGAGTTTGGGGGGTAGGTTATGAAAAGGGAAAGTGTTAGCACCCTTTTCATTTGTAGTTATCTACGGGCTCTTAATTGCTAGCTCATTTTGTTTTGAAATGCTTTGTGTGTATGTTTGAAAATATTTTGAAAATGCCTAAGTGCCGCAAGCTTTATAATGATCCTCATATCAGTTGAGAATGCGTACAAAGTGTTTGTTTTGAAAATATTTCAGAGAAAATTGTTTGTGAAAAAGATGTTTTTTTGTGAGCAAGAGATTACAAGCTATCTACCTACTTAAAATTCTTTCTTGTTATTTTCCTCCTCCTTAGATAGTGTTATCGTACCATAAAGGCAACTGGTAAGGAAGCTTTAGCAATTTTCGTAAGGGACTAAGATCGTTTACCGAAGGCAGCATCGAAGGATCATCGAGGGACTATGATATTTTGTATCGAGGGTCTTTACTAAGGCATCCCCATGTTCGAGGGACATGACTGTTTAATTGAAAGGTAACAAGCGAGGTTACCCTAGAGGTGTAAGTGTGTAAGTGATTGAAATCAGTTATTTAATCTTGTATTTAGGGTTATCTAAGTGTTGATTTTAGATCTTGCCATACATGCCCTAATTACTAGCAGTTATAAGGAAAGCAGTAAAGGAAGAAATTAAAAGTCCTACGCTATTACAAAGCTTCGGGGAAGGGGGTACAAAACCACAAAAATTAGGGGGAAATAGAAAGCAAATAAAATCTTAGTTAAACTATTACATTCTGTAGCAATTAAATAATAGGAAAACTAATGTGAAAAGAATAAAGCGCACGAAACAGTAAAAAGGAAAAGAAATGGAGAAATTGTTTGATGAAAAATAATTGATGATTTAACCTAAACCTAATTGATTTTAATTGGAAAAAAACTAATTAAGTGATTAAATTAAACAAACCCTAAAGTCTAAGTCGATTTTAATTTGAGAAAGAAAACCTAAAAGGATTAAATTAGGGTTTATTAATTAAGACCTAAAATTAATTAAAACCTAAAAATTAATTAACCTAAAAAATTAAATTAACCCAAAAAATTGACCTAAAAAAATTAGGGTTTTGTTAGAAAAGGTTTTTTAAAAGAGTGAGAAACATGGAGGAGGAATGACTTAGCGCGCGTATTTTAACCATTGGGTGGTGATACATCCATTAATATAACTAAAACAATAAATATATATTATATGAACAAATATATTGGACGAAGAAGCGTCGGAGCCCTAGCTCCGGTCGTCTTCTCCAGCAACCTATTTTTTTGAACCCTGTAAAAAACAAATAGTTAGTGATCCAAAATGTCCTATCCCCCTAATTCGACCCTCTTGAATCCAAATATGGGCTTAGTTTTGGCTATATATCCCTGTAGATTGAGCTACGAGGCAAGCAAAGCATATTGGAGAAAACATGGTCTTTTGTAGTCTAGCATGCATGGGACCCCTGCGAGGGCTCTATTCAGCATTATTAGACCTCATGAACACATAGCAAATGTTAGTAAACATTAGAATGCAGTAAAATAAAAAATACTGAATTTTAAATGTGGATGAAATCGTGATGTTTCCATGAGTGTTTTTTGGCCATTTGGATCATTGTAAATGGTCCAATCTTACCCTGGGAGGGAATGAAATTTATTGGAATCGCAAACTTATGGTGAGAGGTAGTGTAATAAGGGTTTGTGAATTTTAGGGTTCTTGAAAATATTGGGAATTTTTTTGACAATATTGAGAGGCAAGGATTTCGTGTCCTTTGTTCTTGTGTTGATGCCTGAATATATAGAGAAATTTTAGGGCAAAAACAAATGGGCTTGGACCTTGTAGTAAGATATAATTTTATCTTATTTTATTTTATATTATTAATGAATTAAATCAAAAATAATTAAAATAATTAAAATAAAACAAGGCCAAAGGGTGTGTGAATGAATTCTGAGGTGTATGAAGGGTATAACACATGTTTGGACCTCAAAACCATGGCCCAATAGTCCAAAATGTCAAGCTTGCTCAAATTGGTCTTCATACATTTGCTCAAAATTTCCCAACTTACAATGGTCATAACTCACTCAATTTTTATCTTTTGAAGGTGATCTTAGACTTTTTCGAAAGCTCAAGATGTCCTCTACAATCTCTATCTTGATCATTTTTTCTTTTGAAGAATTAATCTTAATGTAAGTTGCCTTGACAAAAAGTGTCTTTTTGTTGACTTTTGAGATGACCTGTTCAAATGATGCATTTTGTGGACTTGAGCAAAGTTGTATAGAATTGAATTTCCTTCAAGATGAGCTTTGGTTGGGGAAAAACTGATGAAGCATGTGAAAGTTATTCTTGGTCAAAGTTCAGTTGACCTCCTAAGGAAACCCTAATTTGGCAACTTTTGACTTTTGATGATTTGAGAGTTTTCCTTGATGAATCATGATCAACCCTTCATAAAATGATGAATATTACTTCAAAATGTTGATATTGACCAAAAATCTTGAAGTTTGACTGTATGTTGACCATGGTTGACTTTTTACCCAATACAGTTGATTTTCTATCATCTGAGCCCTTGACTGAACAAACTTGTGATGCAAGGCATGAAACTTGACATGAGCATTCTTAAAGACCTATGGAGAATCATGAAAACCACTTGAGACCTTGAAAACCCAATCTTCCTTGAGAAATACCAAACCCTAATTGTAGATCCATTGCTTAGGAGGAGAATTTGTCTGACTAATTCTTAAGCAACCTTGAGCAAATGAGGACCTTATGAGAATGTCTTAAAGAAATGGAAGGGCAAATTTTGGGGTACAACAAGGTATATAAAATATAAGTGCGAAAATTAAGGCCCTAGGACAATTACATGGCTTCGGGGAAGTTACATATTTAATAAAACTTTGTGAGAAATTAAACACTAAGCTATTACAATTCTTATACAACCTATACACTTGTCTAAAAATAAATAGCAAATAAACAAAAATACATGTTAAAAATTATTTTAGAAAAAAAAACCTAAATGTCTAAAAATGTCACATTTTATTTTTTGTATTTTGGGTTAATTTTAAGCATTTAGAAAATAATTAGTTATCTAATTCTAAATTAATTAAAAAAACTAAGTCTAATAAGATTGAATTAAAAACATGTCCAAGATTAGATTAATTAATAAAAACCCTGAGACTATTTTTTTATATTTTTTATGGATTAAAACGATTAGTAGAAAATTAAATAAGAAAATAAGTAAAAATAATGGAAAGTGGAAAAGATTATAAAACAGATAAAAGATGGTTGCAAGGGCCCAGGCTCGAACCCACACTCTCTCCTTTGTTAAGCAAGAACACTACCACTGCACCATGAAACAAACAGAATTTTATGCCCTAATGTGATACGGTGGGAGAACTGACTTGAGGTTTTGCATTTATGTTCGCAAATGTTTCGGTTTAGCAAGAGTCGCCACCGACTTTTTATTTTATCCTAAGGAAAGGTCAAAAAGTACAGGAAAGACCTTTGAGATGTTTTCTTGGGTTCGGGGAGTAGATTATAGAAAGGGAAGGTATTAGCACCCTTTCTATCCATGGTTATCCATGGGCTCTTAGTTACTTGTTTAGATCACTTGCTTTGCTTTTCAATTGTTTGAGATGGTGCTCTTCAATTGTTTGAAATGGTGCTTTGTGTGTGGTTTGGAAAGATATTTTAAAAAGAGGCCATCGTTGTGGAGACCTTTGTAATGATTCTTGTTTGAATGTATACAAAGGTACTCTTGTCTTTTGAAAAGTTATCAATGTTTGAAAGTAGGGTTTTGAAATTGTGTTGTGAAATGTGTTTTGAAAATAGCAAGGATGTTTTGCAAGCTTTTGATCAAGTAACTAAGAGTTATCTACCCTATTTTACTCAAAGATCTTTCTTATGTTTTTTAACCCTTTTAACTGTGTTGTTTCACCATTGTATTTGGTGAACAACCTTGTGTTAGGATGTTAAACGGGACAGGCGCGGGTCATCGTATAGACCATGATAGCAATTGTGTCAAGTATTTTTGGCAATTTCCTTGAGGGACTTGATCATTTTTGTTTAGGCAACTCAGATAGAGTCATCGAGGGACTATGATCTTTTGTTTTGTTGTTGTTTTTCCAAAGTACTTGACATGCATACCATGGCCCATTTTTGAAGGCAACAAGTGGATTGTAACCCTAGGAGTGCAAGTGTGCATTGTGTTTGTTTTTCATACATTTTTGTCTTTGATTAGGTCAAACTATTTGTTGGTTTTGATTTTGCATACAAACCCTAATTCTCTAATCATGGCATAATTGAAAGCATTAAGTGCGTAAAAATAAATCTAAGCTATTACAACTTTGATATAGGGAAGGGGGTACAATTTTGAGTAGGGGATTATTTTGCAAGAAATTTAAACCCTAAGTTATTACAACCAAATTGAATTTACAATACATAATATTTAAATGTACAATATTTAAATGTCAAAAATAAACAAATATTAAATAAAAATGTATTATGCAAAAAAGGTTTTTATTTGTTTATGTATGTAAAACATTTTTTTTAATATGAAAAAAGGTGTAAATAATAAAAATAAAAAGGATTGATTTTATTTAATAAAGGGGTAAATCCTAATGTTTCTTAAGAAAATGATATTATTTATTATTTATATACAAAAATATGTTGATATGTACAAAAATGAAATATATTGAAGAAAATGTATTTTTTATTATAAAAAATAAAAAGGGTAATATTTTTATATTTTTACTCTAATTACTTAATAAAATAAAGGTATATATATATTAAATGTGTTAAATAAAAAATAAAATAAGATATTTACAAAAATAACAATATATTCAAGAAAATATTTTCAATGTGAATAAAAGTAAGAAATGGAAATAAAAGTATTATTTACATTATATTTTTTTTAATTTAAACAAATAATATAAGGTATTTAATATGTTTTTTTAAATTAGAAAAAATGAAATAAAATGCCAAATAAATGTAAAAAAATATAAAAATATTTTTGGAGCATTTTTTATGTTTGAAAATAAAATATTAAAGTCAAAAAAGAAAATAAAAATGCAAAAATGTCAAAATACAAGAAAATGGGCCAAGGGGTGTGAAAAGCAAGCATAGGGGTGCAAAAAGCAGGACAATGCCAGGCCCAGCCCATTTCCACTTCATCCCTAACCTTGTGACAAAGGATGCGCGCGCCCTGTGTTCAAATCCGTATCTCCTGCGTTTGTGATCTTTTGCCAAAACTCAAAACATGAAACTTGTAGAGCATTAAACAACGATTTCAACCATATAAAACATTAAATCTAACTCTCAAAGACCAGAGAGAATTTCTCTGGCCCTAAAATCTAACCTAACTTTTTCAGCATGTTCATGGATGAAATTCTCTTAGCACGTTTAACATAAATGAAAACTAAGCATATGTATGATTTCAGGGCAATGAGTACTACATCTTTCATTCACAAACCTAAGGCTAAATGTTCCTAAATAGAGAGATAGAAGTTCATGAAAAACCTGTTTCAGTTGGATTCGAGTTGGACAATGCAGCAACTTTCAGTGAGGCTTGAGGTTCTTTTGAGCTTGCTTGATGTTCTCTAAACCTTTCCCAATGCTTAGTTTGTTTTGAAGTGGCTTGAATCAACCTCTAGAAGTCAACCTGCATAAGCTTGAAACAGAAATGGTGAACACTATAAATGGAGTTACAATTAGCAATGGAGGTTTGGGATAGCTTGAGTAAGTTGAATGGAAGGTGTTTAAAGTGAAAAGGAGCAAAACGCACGAGTGGAATATGATTTGGCTTGTGATTTGCAGGTCCGGCCTTGTTTTGCAAGAAAATGTGGTTTTTGTGTATAAGGGTGCTTTAGAGGTGAAAGGCTCGTGTTTCTGGCTTACAAGGATCTGTAAAAACTTGTTTGAAAACTTGGCTTGAGTTGATTTTATCAGATGTGCAAGATATGGCCTTTTTGCATAGTGACTTGGTTTTGAAGCAAAATGTGAGAGTTGACAATGCAAGGCTGTACTGGCTTGTAACCTAGCTGCACAAAGTGGTTGAGCTTTGCCTGACATTATGGAGCCTTTTTTGCAGCAAAAGGCTTGGTGTATGGCTCAAGAAATGAAACTTGACATAAAGCATGCTTTATGTAAATGGAAGTGTGATCTTTCTGCCCAAAATAGAATTGTTCATTGTACAATGCTCCCTTGATCAGAATAATGCCTCTAACCAATGTATTTGCATTCAATTTTTGAGTGTAAATTGGTTTAGAGGCCTGTAATTAAGTACAAAGCTAGTTTGGTCAGATTTTGCAAGTTGTATGAACATGTATTAGCCATGGTTACAAAGTGAGTTTTTGCCAACTTCAAGCATTCGATTCTCCCTAACCACAAATGTGTTTGAGGAGTTCTTGGACAATTTGGAAAGCTTACAACATGTAATATAATCCATCTTTGAAATGCAACTTGAGACTACAAGTGGAACTATGTGAAAAATGGTCAAGAAGATGGGTCAAAATCCTGCCTAAACTAGGGCAAAATTTTCTCTAAGTTAAAAGTTTTAGGGACCCTTGTTCCAAAAATCATAACTTGAGATCCAAGCTTCTTTTGAGAAAACTTTGTGAATAAAAGTTGTAGACTTTGTGGAAGACTACAACTTTCATGTTGTAAATTTTGTTTGAATCCATTTTCATCTTGGTGAAAATATGGGACAAAGTTAGGAAAAATTAAGAAAATTTCATAACTTAGAAAAATTCTAAGTTATGAAATTTTTCAATTTCAAACCCTAATTTGCAATTTTGGGTTTCTTGATGAACAAGTTTCATAATTTGGCACATCTTGATGAAAAATGACCCTTGGCACTTGATTTTGACCAAAAAGTCAAAGTTTGACTTTTCAGTATACAGTCAAATTTTGATTAGTTGACTGAAAAATTCATCTGTCAATCCTATGCATTTGAGATCTTTTGAACTTGTTGAATAGGTCAAGATGATGCCATTGAGTCCTTGAGTCCATGGTTGAGCTTGATTTTCCATTGACTAGGTCAAACAGTCAAAATGTGTTTTGCACAGTCAAAACCCTAAAAATGACCATTTTGCCCTTTTGGTGATCTGATCAAATTTCTTATGGAATTGTGGTCCAAACTTGAGCAAATGGTTAATATGAGTTCATAATGTTGATGTAGGTCAAAATTCATGAGGTTTGACTATAAATTGGCCACAGTTGACTTTTCCCCCAATACAGTTGATTTCTAGGTCAACTGTCCAATTGACTGGGCAAAAATTTGAATCAAGGCTTGAAAATTGGTATGGGCAAACTTATGAGTTCAAAATGAAGTATGAAAGTCACTTTGGGCATTGTAGGTCAAAAAATCCCTGTGCAAACTCAAACCCTAGTTTAGGTCAACAGTGCAAGGAGGTGCCTTGAGCAGAGCAAACCCTAGCTTGGTCTTGAGTTCCAAGAGTCTTGTGATGAGAAATGTTGATAGAGTGAGAAGGAAAATTTTGGGGTACAACAGTTTCCCCTGTTCAATCTTCTTGAACTTAAAGAGTTAGATTGGCAAGTTTGCCTTTCGTGACTCGAAGGTAAAAGAGGATTGGACACTAGAGTGCCCGTAAATTTGCACTCATCAAAATATTGCTGAAGGAATGGGCTTAAAGATGCTATTTGGAGATGGTAGAATCTTGCTGGAGATGGGCTTAAAGATGCCATCTAAGATTTGTTTGTTGAAATCAGTAGAATGAACATCAGAATGGTATCCGTATGTGGAACGTATCTGAGTTGTATCTGGAGATTGGGTTTGTATGAGCAAGGGAATGGCGTCTGTGTTTAGAGTGTATCCAAGCTGTAACCTAAGTTGAGATCTGTATGAGTAGCAGAATGACTTCCGTGTCCGGAGTGTATCTGAAATTTTAACTGGAATCTGAATAAGTGACAGAATGACTTCCATGGCGACTGCACTGGGGAGAATCAAACTTCTGGTGTAAGGGCCAAAATGGCATCCGTGTTTGGAGCGTATCTGAACTTGAAGTTGATAGTTTAATCTGAATGAGAGATATAATAGCCACCATGTCTGGAGCGTACCTAGTCTGTATCGGATTGCTGAAGTCTGAATGAGTAGTAGAATGACCGACGTGTCTGGGGTGTATCTGTACTATATTTTGACTTGAAATTCTGAATGAGTAATAGAATGACCGCCGTTTCTGGGGTGTATCCATACTGTATCTGAATAACTGTTACCGATAGCCTTTTAATCTTATCCTGAAAGTGGTAAAATGTTAGCTAAAAGACAAAGTTATGTCGCGTGATATGTATGATGCAATGAACTGTGTTTCATCAATGTCTATGATATATGAATGTAATGGATGTGCATGTAAGCTGAGTAGCTGTCTTGCTGAGAAAAATAAATCCTTGACAACTGGAGATAATGAAATCTTTGACTGCTGTCGGAGGAGGTAAATTCCTGACCGATGTTGAGGATTCAAAAAAAATCTTTGATTGTCAAAGATGAGAAATCCTTGCTGATTGCTTGGGGATTAGAGATCTTTGATTGTCGAGAATGAGAAATCCTGGGACCACTGCTGAGAATTGAAAATCCTTGGTGACTGGTGGGGATTTACAAGAGTTTTGACAACTTCTGCAGGAAATGAGAATCCTAGGAAATAATGAAAACTCTGAAGAACTCTACTGGGGAATTAGAACCTGGGAGGCTTCTGCTTGGAGAAATGGGACCGAGAATCTTCGATCTACCGAGAAATAACTCCGTGGGGAGAATGCTTACTCGGCCGGTGAAATCAGGAGCTTGTGTTGTACGCCAATCTACTGGGGAAGTTGGGGAACACTGAATGGTTCTCATTGGGGATTGATAGTTGGAAATTTGACTTCGCTGGGGAAGAAGGTTTAAAACATTCCGGCTCTGCTAGGGATATGTATTTTAGGGTTTTAGGGCTCCACCGGTGATCTAGAGGTTGAACTCTGATGGGAGCTCTGAAACTTAACTCCGCTGGGGGATAAAGTTTAGAACACACTGGCTCCGCTGGGGATCTTGAAATTTAACTCCGCTAGGGGTGTATACTTCAAAGTTTTAGCTTTGTTGAGGATCTGGAATGTAGGGGATTTCTTCTGGAATAGCACAAGGATATCTTCCTACACCTTCAACCTATCAGTAATTATCTTTTCTCAATTTCGTTTTATTTGTAAGCAGTGATTATATTCTAATGCATATGCCTATTTAACAAAACTTTGGACGTTTTCAAATAAAACATGTGTAAAAAAGAAAGGAAAGGCAAGCAAATTTCTGCACTTTGAAGTATCTTTGTATTAACTTTTGTAAGTATCTTTGTACAAAGGAAACAAACATCCTAGTAAGAGAATGTTGTTGAAAAATTTTTATACAAAAAGAAAGATGGCTATGTGTAACAATTCCATGGGGTTCCCATTCCGCTATAGCCTTCACAACTCTGAGTATATGTCCTTTCGTTGCTTCATCCGCCGATGATTGGATTGATCAAAAGCTTGGAGCTTGTTGGTGAAGAGATTGTCCTTAAAGTGATCCGACGAGACATAGTCATACGCTTTAATTCCCTAACTTTTGCCTGGACCGCCCTTTCGGGTTTTTGATCCACCGGGAAACCCTTTTTTGCCCAAGTCGCCCTTTCGGGTTTTCAACTTGCCGGGTGTACAGATTTTTTTTGTTTTATCCCTAATTTTTGCCTGAACCGCCCTTTCCGGTTTTCGATTCACCGGGATGCCCATTTTTGCCCAAGTCGCCCTTTCGGGTTTTCAACTTGTCGGGTTGTTTTATGCGTAGTATATTTTGACTATGTCTGTGTTCGCAGGGTGCGGCAAGTCGTCGCCGTCCATGGTGGTCAGAATCATTGCCCCACCAGAAAAGATGCTTTTGATCACAAATGGTCCTTCGTAAGTAGGAGTCCACTTGCCCCTGGGATCACTTTGCGGCAAGATGATCCGCTTGATTACAAGATCTCCGACTTGATATACTTGACGCCTAACTTTCTTGTTGAAAGCCTTGATCATCTGTTTTTGATACGTCTGACCATGACAAACAGCAGTAAGTCGCTTCTCGTCGATCAAGTTAAGTTGATCAAGCCGGGTCTGAATCCAATCGTCTTCACTTAAACCGGCATCCTTCATAATCCTCAAGGAGGGAATCTGAACTTCCATAGGTAGAATAACTTCCATACCATATACCAAAGAAAAGGGGGTGCCCCTGTTGAAGTACGTGCCGTGGTACGATACCCGTGTAGAGAAAACGGTAACATCTCATGCCAGTCCTTGTAGGTAACTGTCATCTTTTGAATGATCTTCTTGATATTTTTGTTCGCGACTTCAATAACACTGTTCATCTTTTGCCGATAGGGAGATAAATTATGATGATAAATCTTGACCTGCTCGCATAGAGCGGTGATCATAGTGTTGTTCAAATTTGTACTGTTGTCTGTGATGATCCTGTCGGGGATACCATACCGGCATATGAGGTTCTGCTTGATGAAGCAGACAACCACATTCTTTGTAACAGAGGCATAGGAAGCTGCTTCGACCCACTTGGTGAAGTAATCAATAGCCACCAGGATGAAGCGATGCCCATTGGATGTTGTAGGCTTGATCTCTCCAATCATGTCAATGCCCCACTTTGCGAATGGCCAAGGAGCTGTCAGAACGTTGAGAGGAACAGGAGGAATATGTACCTTGTCGGCATAGACTTGGCATTTGTGGCAAGTACGGGAATGTTGATGACAATCAGCTTCCATGGTTGACCAGTAGTAGCCTGCCCTTATAATCTTCTTAGCCATCATATGTCCGCTCAAGTGGGTGCCAAATGTGCCACTATGTATATCAGTCATGATTAACTCTGCTTCAACCTTGTCCACACAACAAAGTAGAACACAATCATGGCTGCGCTTATAAAGGATGCCATTGCTCAGGAAGAACTTGGCAGCAAATCTCCTTAAGAACTTTTTGTCATTGACGGAAGCTCCTTCAGGGTATTCTCGAGTCTGGAGATACCTTTTGATTTCATGAAACCAGGGTTGTTCCACTACTTCTTCGGTATTAATCTCGTGACAGTGTGCAGGTTCGTCCATTCGCTCGATGGTGATTTGGGGAGCTTCGTTATCCCAATTGAGTTTAAACATGGAAGACATTGTAGCCAGAGCATCTGCTAGCTGATTTTCTTCTCGCGAGAAGTGCTCGAAAGTAATCTGCTCGAAATGAGGCAACAATGTCAAGACATGTTCTTTGTATGGGATAAGATTAGGATGTTTAGTGTCCCACTCTCCTTTGACTTGACTGATAACCAAAGCCGAGTCCCCAAATACGACCAAAGATTTGATTCCCAAGTCGATAGCAGCCTTGAGACCAAAGATGCAAGCTTCATATTCAGCCATGTTGTTGGTACAACTGAAGCAAAGTCAGGCAGTGAAGGGTGTATGGAAACCTTCCGGAGAAATGAGTACCGCACTGATACAGTTGCCAAGTGCATTTGAAGCACCATCAAAGTACAGGGTCCATCGGGATCCTTGTTCAGGTCCGTCATATGGTCTGTTACCTTCAATGTTATCCAATGTCATGATGTCCTCGTCAGGGAAGTCGAATCTCATAGATTGGTAATCTTCGAGGGCTTGATGAGCTAAATGGTCCGCTAGTATACTCCCTTTTATAGCTTTTTAGGTAGTATACTGGATATCGTACTCAGTCAGGATCATTTGCCATCTAGCGATTCTTCCAGATAAAGCAGGCTTCTCGAAGATATACTTAATCAGATCCATCTTGGAAATCAGCAAAGTGGTATGAGTCAACATATACTGCCTTAGCCGGCGAGCAGCCCATACCAAAGTGTAGCAAGTTTTCTCGAGCAGTGAGTAGCGAGTCTCACAGTCGATAAACTTTTTGCTAAGGTAATAAATGGTATGCTCTTTTCGGCCAGACTCGTCATGTTGGCCCAGTACGCACCCCGTTGAGTTATCCAAAACAGTCAGATACATGATTAACGGTCTTCCTTCGACGGGTGGCATCAAAATAGGAGGTTCTAGTAAATACTCCTTGATCTTATCAAAAGCAACTTGACAATCATTGTTCCATTCAACCACCTGATCTTTCTTCAACAGCTTGAAGATCGGCTCACAGGTAGATGTTAGGTGAGATATGAACCTCGCAATATAGTTTAAGCGTCCCAAGAAACCTCTAACCTTCTTTTCAGTGCGGGGGGCAGGCATTTCTTGTATAGCCTTTACTTTAGCTGGATCAACCTCAATGCCTTTGTTGCTGACAATAAATCCCAAAAGTTTACCAGACCTGACTCCAAAAGTGCACTTGCTTGGGTTCAGTCTGAGCTTAAACTCCTTCAACCTGACAAACAGCTTTTGCAGATGATCAAGGTGTTCTTCTTCTGTCTGTGATTGAGCTATCATGTCGTCTACGTAAACTTCGATCTCATGATGTATCATATCATGAAACAAAGCTACCATGGAGCGTTGATAGGTTGCCCCGGCATTCTTCAGTCTGAATGGCATCACTTTGTAGCAGAAGGTACCCTATTGTGTGACAAAAGTAGTTTTCTCCATGTCCTCAGGGGCCATTTTGATTTGGTTGTATCCCGAGAATCCATCCATGAAGGAAAATACCTTGTGTTGAGCTGTGTTGTCAACCAAAATGTAGATATGCGGCAGTGGAAAATCATCTTTAGGGCTAGCCCTGTTTAAATCCCGATAGTCCATACACATTCTGACTTTGCCGTCCTTCTTAGGCACGGGCACAATGTTAGCAACCCATTGTGGATAGGAGGTAACAGCCAGAAAGCCAGCGTTGAATTGCTTCATCACCTCAGCTTTGATCTTTTCAGACATGTCGGGCCTCATTCGGCGGACTTTTTGTTTGATCGGTGGACAGTCTTCTCTTGTAGGGAGACGGTGAACCACAATATCTGTGTCTAACCCCGACATGTCTTCATAGGACTAGGCAAAGATCTCAACATATTCGTTCAACAACTGCACTAAGCGTTCTTTGACACTTGGTTCCAGGTTGGCACCCACTTTTACCTCTTTCTTGTCTTCCTTTGTTCCCAAGTTGATGGTTTCTAGCAACTCTTCATGAGGCAGAATAGCCCTCTCTTCTTGTTGCAAAAGTCTGGCTAACTCTCCCGGCACTTCACAGTCTTCGTCAGCTTCGTACTCAGCATAATTGACCAAATCCTCAGTCACCGAAGACCAAAGCAGAATAGTCACCCATGGAATTCGGAGTGGATGGGTACCTGCATTTGTGAGTGTGGGTGTGTGTAAGGGATAGCCATCCTTAAACAAAACAAAATGCAAAAGGAAAAAAAATGAACACAACAGTTTATAGATGAAAACGTCCAATGATTCATTAAAACATGGCATATGATAATGAAGAAAATCAAGCCCTTACAAATGGACCTATATGCCCCGGGCGAGGCATAAGGTGAGAATAGTGTACGAATTGTTTAGTTATTACAGACCAAAATAGGAAATTGTTCAAAGATAAATTACTGGTTGATGAAAGTGATGGGAATAAAGTCCTTTGCTTCCCAGTTGCTTAACCCTCCTTCGACGGTTGGAAAGATCCAATCTTCAAAGTTGTCTTCTTCAACATCATCTTCTAAGGCATTAATTCCATGGTGAGTGATTTTTACGGGTGGTCCTCCAGCCTTGGAGCGACGCATAACTTTTTGGCCAGCAACAGTAAAACCTAGTCCGAACTTGTCCGTCTTATGAGGAAAATCAGGCAGTTTCCCCCACACTGTACTCTTTCCTTCTCTGATTACAGCCTCTGTGTCCTTGAGAGATGCCATCCTAGACACATGCTTGGGAACGATAGGCACATCAACCATTGTCTTCGCGACTGCGATCTCGGGAGAAACCTCCTCAAAATGTTGAAAAGGTGTTTCTATGAACTCGCCATCCAACTCCACATAGCGGAAGGAGTTAAGGTGACTTATCATGTACTCTTCCTCGCCGTGCACCGTTATAATCTTACCCTGAACAGGATACTTCAACATTTGGTGTAAAGAGGAGGTAACTGCCCCAGCATAGTGGATCCACGGCCTTCCTAAAAAACACAAATATGAAGGACGGATGTCCATCACATAAAAGGTGGAATTGAAAACTTATGTGCCCACTTTGATAGGAATGTCAACCTCTCCGTGAACCATTCTTTTGGACCCATCAAAGGCCCTAACAATGATGTTACTGGGTTTGAGGGTCAGTCCTTCGCAGTCCAATCGGTCTAACGCTTTCTTCGGCATCACATTCAAGGATGAACTGGTATCAACTAAGACATGGGCAAGGGTGGTTCCCCTGCATTCAACTGAGACATGCAGCGCGTCATTATGCTTCCTTCCCTTGGGAGTCAAATCAGCATCGAAAAAACCAAGACCATTATCAGCAGTTAGGCTGGCCACGCACTCTGGAAACTGTTCAGCCGAAGTTTCTTGAGGCACGTGTGCCGTCTTTAAAAATTTGATTAAGGCCTTAGCATGGGCCTCAGAGCAGAGTAGAAGAGCCAACATGGAGATTTTGGAAGGGGTCTGCCCTAGTTGTTCCACAACGTTGTAGTCACTCTTTTTTATTATCTTTAAGATTTCTTCCATTTCTTTCTGGGTGGTTTCGGGGATTACCACAGTCTTAGCCTTCATCCTGACAGGCGCTTCTAGTATCCCCTTACCTTTATCGGTAGTAGCATCAGAGGGTCTAACTTCAGGTACATCAATTTCTTCAATTATCGGGCCTTGCACATATGGCTTAATAGGCACAGAAGCTTTTGAGGGTCCGAAGACTGCTCGTGGGGGAGCAATCTCCGGAGAAAAAATTCGTCCGCTGTGAATTATCTTGCTTGTTCCCGTAATGTTCCCTATATCAAGGGTTTCATCATCAGAGTTCTCTTGGACTGATTCAATCTGTTTGATACTATGATAGAAGATTTCTCCTCCATAGTTCCATGGTATCGTTTTGTTAGATTGATACGGGACAGGCCCCGACATGGTGATTTTTAACGACACAAACTTAGGATCAGGTGTAATCTTGACATGCCTTTTGCAAGCCTTGGGAAGATTGTCGGAGATGGTTATTATTGCAATGTCATTGGTTAAAGTAGCAAAAGTAGCAGGAGTAACAGGAGTGAAGGTATCAACAGGAGTCTTTTGGAAGAGTATCTCTTGGGTATCCATCAGGCGTTGGATACCTGATTTCAACATTGGATAGTCAGCTCGTACGTTTAAACAAAAGTAACAGTCTTTTCCACAGCCTGGGAATATCCCGGCTCTCATCAAATTCAATTTAATCACTGGTAAGGGAGTCATAAGGTCAGCAACATTGGTAACATGAAGGTCTTCCATAACGGAATGAACATTATGACCGTGCTTGGGAATTGGGGCAGAAATCACATTCGGATTTTCGGGCGCATCGAATTCTACTTCCTTGGCGTCAATCAGGTCTTAGATTTTGTTCTTAAGAGCCCAACAGTTATTGGTATCATGCCCTACACTGTCAGAGTGGTAAGCACACTTTACATTGGAGTGGTAATATGGAGAAAAGGTATTAGGGTTCTTTGGCGCTTACTTCAAATTGGTAAGATTCAGCTTTAACAAATGAGGGAGTACTTGAGCTGGTGTCATGTTGATTCGGGTGAACTTCCGTTGTGGCCTTTCTACCCGTTGCTGATTAGATCTTGGCTGATTGCTGCGAGGTTGATCATTTGAAGAGTTTTGGATCATCACTGCCCCTACTGTTGGTCGGCGCTCGATTCTTCCTTGACTTTTCTGAGAATAAACAACAGAGTCTTCCTTCTTAGCTGGGAAGGTTTTCTTAATAGCAATGGACGCGGAGGAATCTTTCTGAATCTTACCACTTTTAATGCCGGCCTCGACCCTTTCGCCGGTCAAAATTAATTCGGTGAATCCCGCGGAGGAACTCCCAATTAAATGATTGAAGAAAGGGCCAGACAGGGTCCCTAAAAACATGTCAACCAGCTCTCTATTCGACAATGGTGGTTGCGCCCTTCCAGCCAGATCACGCCACTTCTGGGCATACTCTTTAAATCCTTCATTAGAAGACATACCCATACTCTGTAGTTGAGTACGAGTGGGCGCTAAATCAGCATTGTATTGGTATTGCCGGTAGAAAGCAGCAGCTAAGTCTTCCCAGTTATGAACCTCCGATCTCTCGAGTTGATAGAACCAGTACAATTGTGTGCCTGACAAACTGTCTTGGAAAAAATGGACCCAAAGATCCTTATCAGATGAGTGGGGTTGGATCTTTCGGACGTAGGATCTCAGATGCATCTTTGGACACGACAAACCGTCATACTTGGCAAATGTAGGAACTTTGAACTTGGGAGGAATGACGATCCCAGCGACCAACCCTAGTTCTTTGAAATCTAAACCAGGTACCCTTTGCAACTCCATGGCTGCCAACCGATCCTCAAGATTTTTAAATTTAATATCTGCCCGGGGATATTGCTGTTCGGAGTAATCTTCGTCTTCTTCCTTTTCCTCTTCTTCAACTTCAACTTCAGATTCAGAAGGCATCGCAGTTCCTTTTCCTTTACCAGCCCCTTCATCAGACGTTGAGGGGAACTCGAGCACTTTTCTAGCATTGCTTTCAAACCTTCTTCCCATGATGACTACACCAGGTCTTTTCTTCTTTTTCTCTTTATCTTTCTCCAATAGTGCTTTAAGGTCCTCTTGGCCCTTTGCTAAGGTCATGAGGAGTTGCTGGAATTGAGAATTTTGTGCTTGCAGATCCTTAACCGTCTGCTCCAAATCCATCTTGCTGAAATAAACAGCAGAAAGATAAGGAAACCTGGTGCGAAGACTTGTTTATGCATATGATGAATGGTATGTTATTCATGTAATACAATCAAGGATTCAGAAATTCAAATTTGTTGCAAACAAAAAGAACACACGTCATATTAAGAAGAAATTTTTTAGTACATAAGTGCCCCATGGGAAAAATATTACAAAATTCTTAATGTAAAAAGACATTGCGCATCCTCTTTGGCGCGATGTAAGTGTTGAGAATTTCCTCCTCATGAAGTCGGCGGGTAAGCTCCAAAACCTTCTTCTCACTGGCATAGAAGCTGGCTTCAAAAGTATTATGTTCTTCCTTGATTTGGATCCAACTCTTTTGTAATTCTTCCAATGATGTTGGCATGTCAGGATGTAGGAGGGTGTATGGAACCTCTCCTTCCATAACAGGCTCTTTGATCACGGGGAGAATGTGAGGATATGGCATCATAAGATTCTGGGCGCGAGTTCGTACCCACTTGAGATAAGGCTCAAGGGGGATGGAATTCTTGTGCCCCAGTGTCTTACTATCCACTTTGTTGGGTATCCTCCAAGCTCTGATGAATCTTTGTCGAAGTCTTTGCGCATCGTTGTCGAAGTCAAAAACCAAGTCAGGAATCAGCATGTCATGAGGGCCATCCCTTCGAGCATATCCAAATTGTCTTAGAGCTAAACAAGGGTTGTAGGTAATGCCTCCCCTAATGCCAAGTAGTGAGACATTAGGGAATTCCCCACAACGATCAATGATGATGACATTATCTCTGGACCGAGAACACCAATGAACATCAGAATGTGTGAGGGTCATCAATCGTTGTGACCACCTTAAACCCTGCTCATTCTTCAAAACTAATTGTGGAAGGTGAGAAATAAATCACCTTACTAGGAGAGGAGTACAGCACATGAGAACACCTCTTTTCCTCATTGTTCGTGTGTAAAATGAGTGTAGGATGTCCCCAAGCAATGTAGGTACCGGATTCCGAGATATGAAAATCTTGACAGCATTCACATCTATAAGTTGATCAGGGTTTGGGAACAAGACCAGCCCATAGATGAGAAGTGCTACAATCTCCTCAAAAGCTTGTAGATCTAGAGAGTTCCAGCAGTCTTGTGCCTTCTCAAATAGAAACTTTGCCAAGAAACCCTTGACACCACTTCTGGTTTCCCAATGACCCTTGATATCAGATGGTTGCAAGTGTAAGGCTTGAGCAACATCTTCAGGCTTTGTTTTTTTTTCCGTACCGTTGTAGGATAGTTGATGAAGAATAGGAATTCTCAAGAGTTGAGAAAATTCCTCCAAAGTAGGTACTAGTTAGTAATCAGGGAATGTGAAATAGTGGTGTAGGGGGTCAAAGAACTGGAAGAGAACTTTCACCATGTCTTCTTCAATGTTGGAGTTGACTAAATTGAGAAGTCTACCATGTATTTCACTGAAGAGAGAATTCTATGGAATCCTGGAAGTAAGCTCCTTGAGTTGAGAAGGGATTCTCATAAGGTTGACTTGAATTGTTTTCCTGCGAAGAGATTCCATGACCTACAAAACAAGAACAAAGATGAAGATCCAAACCCTTGAAATGGTTAGTGGATGCATATGATGCTTTATGATGTTCATGATGTATGCACAAGCACATGTACAAACAAGTCACACAAAACCCTAGTTTCAGGCTTGCATGAGGTTTCATAGGTAAGTACCCTCTTGAGTTTAGTTGGCTCAACCTGTCCTATAAATAGTAACCGGGTTCTAAGGAGCTCAATATCACTGGATTATTTTCTATGTTCATTGTTTTGGTTTAGCCACTTAACTGGCGACCAAAATATTCCAAGAAAACAACCCTCAATGAGTGTAGTATCGAGTATCTACCAACTTCGGACTGTACCAAAGCTGATCATCTCACTACCCCTAAAAAAGGCCAAGATGGTCAAGTAAGGTTCTAAGAGTTCATTAGTGCTTCATGACATCACTTAGCGGCTCGTATTCTCTTTGATTGACTCAAAGGCTACCGGTACTCACAAATATGTCGCACTAATATAGCTATTGCTTCAACCATGTCGATATACCCCGTACAGTTTCCACAACGTATTGCTATTTACCTACGAATGTTTCCCAAATCCGGGTAGAGGATTTCAAGCCCAAACAAGAGAACCAAATGTAAAGCAATCAAAGCAATCAAGATAAGCATGCAAAGGTGATCTAAGCCCTAAGGTTACTCCACTTTCAAAGTTATTTCCCTAGCAGAGTCGCCAGTTCTGTGATACGGTGGAAGAACTGACTTGAGGTTTTGCGTTTATGTTTACAATGTTTCGGTTTAGCAAGAGTCGCCACCGACTTTTTATTTTATCCTAAGGAAAGGTCAAAAAGCACAGGAAAGACCTTTGAGATGTTTTCTTGGGTTCGGGGAGTAGATTATAGAAAGGGAAGGTATTAGCACCCTTTTTATCCATGGTTATCCATGGGCTCTTAGTTACTTGTTTAGATCACTTGCTTTGCTTTTCAATTGTTTGAGATGGTGCTCTTCAATTGTTTGAAATGGTGCTTTGTGTGTGGTTTGGAAAGATATTTTGAAAAGAGGTCATCGTTGTGGCGACCTTTGTAATAATTCTTGTTTGAATGTATACAAAGGTACTCTTGTCTTTTGAAAAGTTCTCAATGTTTGAAAGTAGGGTTTTGAAATTGTGTTGTGAAATGTGTTTTGAAAATAGCAAGGATGTTTTGCAAGATTTTGATCAAGTAACTAAGAGTTATCTACCCTATTTTACTCAAAGATCTTTCTTATGTTTTTTAACCCTTTTAACTGTGTTGTTTCACCATTGTATTTGGTGAACAACCTTGTGTTAGGATGTTAAACGGGACAGGCGCGGGTCATCGTATAGACCATGATAGCAATTGTGTCAAGTATTTTTGGCAATTTCCTTGAGGGACTTGATCATTTTTGTTTAGGCAACTCAGATAGCGTCATCGAGGGACTATGATCTTTTGTTTTGTTGTTGTTTTTCCAAAGTACTTGACATGCATACCATGGCCCATTTTTGAAGGCAACAAGTGGATTGTAACCCTAGGGGTGCAAGTGTGCATTGTGTTTGTTTTTCATACATTTTTGTCTTTGATTAGGTCAAACTATTTGTTGGTTTTGATTTTGCATACAAATCCTAATTCTCTAATCATGGCATAATTGAAAGCATTAAGTGCGTAAAAATAAATCTAAGTTATTACAACTTTGATATAGGGAGGGGGGTACAATTTTGAGTAGGGGATTATTTTGCAAGAAATTTAAACCCTAAGTTATTACAACCAAATTGAGTTTACAATACATAATATTTAAATGTACAATATTTAAATGTAAAAAATAAACAAATAAATAAAAATGTATTATGCAAAAAAGGTTTTTATTTGTTTATGTATGTAAAACATTTTTTTTAATATGAAAAAAGGTGTAAATAATAAAAATAAAAAGGATTGATTTTATTTAATAAAGGGGTAAACCCTAATTTTTCTTAAGAAAATGATATTATTTATTATTTATATACAAAAATATGTTGATATGTACAAAAATGAAATATATTGAAGAAAATGTATTAAAAAGGGTAATATTTTTTATATTTTTACTCTAATTACTTAATAAAATAAAGGTATATATATATATATATATATATATATATATATATATATATATATATATATATATATATATATATATATATATATATATATATATATATATATATATATATATATATATATATATATATATATATATATATATATATATATATATATATATATATATATATATATATATATATATATATATATATATATATATATATATATATATTAAATGTGTTAAATAAAAAATAAAATAAGATATTTACAAAAATAACAATATATTCAAGAAAATATTTTCAATGTGGATAAAAGTAAGAAATGGAAATAAAAGTATTATTTACATTATATTTTTTAATTTAAACAAATAATATAAGGTATTTAATATGTTTTTTTAAATTAGAAAAAATGAAATAAAATGCCAAATAAACGTAAAAACATATAAAAATATTTTTGGAGCATTTTTTATGTTTGTAAATAAAATATTAAAGTCAGAAAAGAAAATAAAAATGAAAAAATGTCAAAATACAAGAAAATGGGCCAAGGGGTGTGAAAAGCAAGCATAGGGGTGCAAAAAGCAGGACAAGGCCAGGCCTAGCCCATTTCCACTTCATCTCTGACCTTGTGACAAAGGATGCGCGCGCCCTGTGTTCAAATCCGTATCTCCTGCGTTTGTGATCTTTTGCCAAAACTCAAAACATGAAACTTGTAGAGTATTAAACAACGATTTCAACCATATAAAACATTAAATCTAACTCTCAAAGACCAGAGAGAACTTCTCTGACCCTAAAATCTAACCTAACTTTTTCAGCATGTTCATGGATGAAATTCTCTTAGCACGTTTAACATAAATGAAAACTAAGCATATGTATGGTTTCAGGGCAATGAGTACTACATCCACTACTACGGAAAAGGGCTTTTAAAGCGCTTATTTTGGCCTTTAAAAGCGCTTAAAAGCGCTTTAATAGCTGGCGCTGGCGTAGGTAACAAAAGCGCTTCTAAAAGCGCTCTGGTAGACCCCCCCCTTTAAGAGCGCTTTCCTGGAAAAAGCGCTCTGGTAGGACCCCCTATAAGAGCGCTTTCCTGGAAAAAGCGCTCTGGTAGACCCCCCTTTAAGAGCGTTTTTCCCAGAAAGCGCTGCCAAAGACCAGTAAAAAAGCATAAAAAATTAAAAAAAAATGCAGCATACAAAAGCGCTTTTGTAAAAGCGCTCTGGTAGGCCCCCCTATGAGAGCGCTTTTTATGGAAAAAGCGCTCTGATAGGCCCCCCTATAAGAGCGCTTTTCCAAAAGCGCTTTTGTATGCTGCGTTTTTTTTTAATTTTTTATGCTTTTTTACTGGTCTTTGGCAGCGCTTTTACTAAGAAGCGCTTTAGTAGGTGGACCTTTAAGAGCGCTTTTTAAAAGCGCTGTCGTTTCTAAATGAGGTATTTTTATGTACAGCCTATAATTTAATCCTCCCAGTCGACCTGTAATGTTTTCGACCTGTAATATTTTCGACCTGTAATATATTTTTGACCTGTAATATATTTTCGACGCTATTATTTCAGCCATCAGTAAGACAATATATATACTAATATAATACCATTATAATATCCAAAATTATATATATACATCATTACATCAATAATATTATAGTTCAAATCGACACAAATCCTACATGAAAAATTGCTTAATATAATATTGACACAAATCTTCTTTAATTTCTTCCAACTTAAGCTTCGGGTACCCAGCAGCACGGAATTCGTCAAGGTACTACAAAACAAAAACATAATATAAATGATATATTTAGTTAAATGTAATAAATTATATGAAATTATCTTAAGTTATAAATTCATACCGTGAGCGGAATCTCTAATTGATTCGCCTGAAGGATTTCTTTCATGAACCTCAAAACAAAGTATCCGCAATCATAACTGTTTCGCTGTTGCGGACACTACATAATAAAACAAATAAGATTCTATAGTTGTCTTGTTTTACCAAGTAGCATAAATATTATAAGCAAAATTGTGAAAAGTAATGTACCTGCACTTGGATCCAAGTGATGTTGTTTGATTTAGTCCGGGATACCTGTGCGTCCCGTTGACTACGGAACACTTGTATTGATCTAATTATTAAATATATAAAAGCATATGTTTAGATCAATCCCACAAATAAGAAAATATATAAATATACACGAATATATATTTAGAACGATCCCACTTACAAATCAACGATTTCCTTCATAGCCGGATAATTGGTCCATTCACCATTTACCGAATTCAGATAATACACGACTTCTCTTATCGGGTTGATAGCAAGCAGCAACCAGTGTGCTCTATAAATTAAAACAATAGGTTATATGAAAATTTTGCTATACACAAAAGAAACAGAGATTAGATGAACCAAGAATGAGAAACTAACCCTACTGGTCGGGTATTATACGCCCAAAGATGCAGACTTTCTGTATTGCCGGTGGACATGAATCTATCTACTAAGCGCTGTCTAACTGATTCCGGTTCCGAAGCAATTGTCATTCCGCTGCAATGGGCGGAAGACACGAAACGGAATCTGTTAGACAATGCAGTCCCGCGCAACACTCTGTCATACAACAACCTTAAATAAAAACATAATAAACATTAGATTATTTTCATTGAAATGTGTAAATAAATTATATTGTGGGACTAATTAAATAATATATCGGATGACTGAATATTACCGGATGTATGAGTGCATATTACTGACGCCTAGTTGATCATGCCTAAAAATCTCTTCCAAGTCATCAAATGTAATATGTGACGGGAATTCAATACCGAAGACACTTTCATCCATGTTGATTTCACGTAAACCACCATCCTTCAAATCGGACATATCAACCATTGTTGCGAGTGTCGAACGGTATCGAGGCACAAAAGCACCGCCTTTTTTTGCCGCTTGCTTCGGAGGACCAGTGGGTGGTAAGCTACGAACCTGCTGCGTCACTTGTTGTGACTCCCGAGCGGATGCCTAAAAATCATATAAGTTAGGTAAAATATAAAATCATGCAGATTTAGATTCAGACTATATATTAACACTTTAAATGTACCTCTTTTAGTGATGCAACATACTCCTCCTCCTGTAAAATCCCTTTACCCTTAATTGCGGGTTTTATAGGAGCAGTCTAAAATTAAAATGTAAAAAATAATTAATAAACGGTTTAGAATTGACATTCGAAAACTAAATGATTCATAATCGTTTTCAGTATACCTCATCACTAATGGTAATGAGCTCCGAGGGCCATGCAACAAATGATCCTATTGCATCTCGCAGCAATGTCGTCTCTGAGACCATGTCAGGTACCGGTAGAATCGCATCACGATCTAATACAACATCCACCGATACTTTCAGGTGTCCATCCGGGAGCGGTCTGTGGTGAAGTAAATCTCCCGAAGTGTTGTGCACTTTTCCCTTGCCAACTAGTCGATAATTCGGTGACGATAAGTATAGTTGGCAAGATGAAATGCCCTAAACAAATAGAAAATATAAAGTCATTATCATTAATAAAATAGAACAGTTTGTAAGGAAAAAAACTTATAATTACCTCGGGAAATTTCTTTTGATAGTTGATACTAGCCTTATCACTAGTTTCTCTCACCGATGAAGTGTTGCAATTTTCTCTCATATACATATCTTTATCTCTTTGCAATTCAGAGACCTGTGCTTGCAATTCCTGCAACTTTTGCAACACTTCTTCATTGGTAAGATTTGATCTTCTCCTAGAACTCTTATAAAAAGAGGTTGGAGTCACACCATGACCCTTACCCCTCACCCGACCGGGATACTCGGGAGCATCTAGTACTCTACTAAGTACGCTCTCCTCACCAGTGGATGCCGATTGCGACAAGGTCTCCTGTAATTCATTTACATTTAAATAATTATTAGTGGAGATAAAAAATCATTTATATATTAAAAAACATTTGATTTAATTAAAGACACAGTATTATACTTACACATTCAGTATAAACTCTCTGAACATCGGGATCGACAGCTTGATTCTTGCCCACACGAGCTTCCTTCCACAACACATGTACAGGAAGTGAAGCTTCCTCACTTTTAGTCTCCTCTAACTATGCATTGACACAAACGATAAAATCGTCAATTAAAACATGCACATGTAGACAATTAATTAAAACGCATTTCTATTTACTTACAATTTTATCCTCTAAGCGTGCATATCTCAAACGCCCTTTTTTGTATGGATACGCGGGTTTGGATGCTCTCTTACTATTCGTGGCACTCTTTTTCTGAAAAGCTTCATCTCTTTGCTTTAAAAACTCAGCCCAATCTGCTTCATCAATGAAGGTCGCATACTTTGTTGGCCGTCCCGGTGCCTCTTCAAGAAATTTTCCATCTTTATCCTTAAGATAGGTGTTTGTCAAAAAACTTTTCCACCCTCTATATCTTTTGCCGGCCAAACTAAGTATGTAGCTTTTACGTTCATCTGGTATCTCAAAAGTCCTCTGCAAAAAAACGTATGCATAGTGTGTTAGTATAAGTAATTTAAACAATTTATCGTCAAGATAATAACAACAATTAACCATATATGATATATACCTGAAGCTCTTCCCAAATCGCTTGTTTTTTCTCCTCCAATTCTAAATTTTTCGTTTTCGATTTCCAGGTAGCTACGAAGACCGGAATATGCATACGGACAAGTGTACCAATATAACTTGTCAACTTTGCAGAATTAGGACCAATTGGTTGTTTATCAGAATTCCATTCCAATCGGTATACTAATCCTTGGTCTCTATGTCGAATGATTCCCTTCATAATAGTGATGCCTCGTGCAACCTCTTTTGCTTCAGTATCAGGTGGAGCATTTGTATCCGAAGCAACTCTTTCTTGTGAGTTTTCTTGTGAGTTTTCAGGTGGGTTTTCAGGTGGAGCATCTCTATCTGAAGCCATTGAACCTGTATCAAACAAACTAAAGCACATTAGTACACTATTAACACTAACTTTATCACTAATTACTATCGGATACTAGTGATTCAGTCTTGGATACAGGTAATAACAATTATATTCGTGTACATGGAAACAATTGTAACCATGAAATGAATGATAAATCAAAGAGTTTCATTAAAATGTTAGGACAATGTTAGTAGGTCTAAAGATGGATTCCAAGTGGGGATGAGAAGCAAACCTGTTGTGTTAGAGGACAATGCATAAACAGATGTTCTTGGCAAAGAGGAATAGTTGCAGAATATGGGCGAATGTTTTGTTATCATCATCATCATTCCGTATTAATAAAAAACTTTTTAAAAGTTGTATGCCAAAGTTGTCTTTCTAGCCATAAAGCAATGCATGAAACCAAAAGTTCTAACTAGTTGTCAATAGAGGTTTATGTGCATGTTTGGGTAAGTCATGTTTTGATACTAATTCAGATAACATCCTTTGCTTCCTCTAAAGGCTACTTGTAAAACACATTTTATCTTGCTTCTTTGCATGTCCTATTCACCTTTTATAAATATATATATATATGAAGAATGAATAACTAGAGTACCCATCTATCTTCAATCACCTAACTATTAAAGAAAGACATTTCAAGTCATTTTTTAAGGTTTCAAGAAATGGAAAATGGGCTAAACCAAAGAAGGTAACTATTGATATGTATTCTTTTATTGATTTTCTTATAATGTAAAAACATTAGAATCTTTTAGTCCCTACTAATAACATATTACTTATATCATTTTCTAGAGTGTCATTTTCTAGTCCACAATCCCATAAAGAAACAAGAGATGATGAGTTTGTAACTGCAGTAGCAGCTGCAACATTTTCCATTTACTCATTATTATATTTTATAATTTAATGTTAGAATTTGATTAATATTATGTGTTTTATTAACTAATGAAGTGTTAAATTTGGTTAATGAATTTTTTTAAAAGTATTTGAAATATTGTGAAGTATGATGTGATTAAAGTTATTTAGGATTTCAATAACTTTTCTCAAGCTATGGGTCTAAAAGCTCACCCAACTAAGTACAAAGTTTTCTTTTGGAGGAACGCATCAAATTGTTAAACAGGAAATTTTGGACTCAACAAGCTTTATTGAAGGGGAATTACCTTTTAAATATTTAGGTGTTCCTTTGGCGAGTAGGAAGCTTACTATTCATCAATGCTAGCCTTTGATCGATAAAGTTACATCGTATAAAGCATTGGTCAGCTAGGCTCCTGAGTTATGCTGGGAGATGCCAGCTGATAAAAAGTGTCATTTTTACTATGACTGCCTATTGGTTATAGGTCTCGGGACGTGGTTTTCTTTGGAGTGGTTCAGAGACAGTGAATGGGAAAACCCCTATTGCTTGGGACGTGGTTTGTAAGCCTAAGTCTGCAGGTGGATTGAATGTAATTAACTTGCATAGTTGGAATCAAGCAACTCTAGGGAAGCTTCTGTGGAATATTCATATGAAAGCATATCATATTTGGATAAAATGGCTTGATACTTTCTATTTCAAAGGGCATGAAGTTCTGAATTGACAGACCTTGCCTTCTAGTTCTTGGATTTTAAAGAAAATCCTTAAGAACAAAGATTTGATGAGAAATTGCGTATATTGGGACAAAGCTATGGATGTTGGCAGATATAAAACAAGTTCAATGTACAAAGCAATTAGTGGGAATTTTGTTCTTGTGAGATGGAAAATAATTCTTTTTGATAATCATGCTAGACCTAAAGCTTATTTCACTCTTTGGATGGCATTGATGAACCGACTCCCTACAAAGGACAGACTTTTGAGATTCGGCAGCATTGCAAAGAAAAATTGTTGTTACTGTAACTATGAGAATAACTTGCAACATATCTTTTTTAGCTGCAACCATACAAAGCATATTTGGAATGAAATTTCGAGATGGTTAAAAGTATTACACACTCCACATGAATGGGATCAGGAAATCTTATGGTTCACTAATAGGGTTAAAAGAAAAAACCTTCACGTGTGTTTTATGAAGATGGCTTTGGCTAAAACTGTTCAAGAAGTATGGTTTGCTAGGAATAACTTTATCTTTAACGATAATCATGAGGATGGAAACATTATAGGTAGAATCAAATAACTTTATCTTCCCAGACTTTTTTTACCGGATCCGTACTAAGTGTTGCCTTTGACATTTTTACTATCGATGACTGACAATATATGAATGTCTATTAACGATTAATCACACACAAATCATCTAAAAGAGGGAAAAACACAAATGAACACCAACAACTTAAGTACTTGTGAATTTTAAGCTAGTATACACCTAAAATTAGGACCCGTAAATCCAACTTCATTTTCCTAACCCTCTAACATACCCTTAATTAGGAACAATCATGTAGAACATTTCACAAACAGTTAATATGCAATATCTAAAACTAAGAAAAATGAGTAAGAATTCTTACCTCAAACCAAAGAAATGGAAAAAGTGAAATGAACTTTTAGATCTTTCCTCTAACAAGTAACAGCCAACCTTCAAAATCCCTTGGGTTTCGTTCTTGCTAACTGTTGAAGGGTTTTGTAATAACAAGAAACTTTGAGAACGAAACCCTAATTAATGTAATAAAGTAAAGTAGTTAGAGTGGGTGATGATGAATCAATGTTGAGATGAAATTGAATGGGAAAGAAACAATTGGGTTTCGTTTTCTGTAATGAAGAAATGAAGAAATGAAAGTGAGGACGACGAAGGATGAAGAGAGCTTGAATAGGAGCAGACGAATGGAGAAGAAGATGAACAACTGGGTTTCGTTTTCTGTAATGAAGAAATGAAGAAATGAAGAAGCTCTGAACGAAAGAAATGAAGAAGATTTTGGGATTTTTAATTTTATTATAAAAACAACCTACGAAAGCGCTTTTAAAAAGCGCTGGCATAGGTCCCCCTTTCAAAGCGCTTCTGAGGTAAAAAGCGCTTTCGTAGGTCCCCCTTTCAAAGCGCTTTTCAAAAGCGCTGGCATAGGGTTCCCTACCAAAGCGCTTTTCAAAAGCGCTTTCGTAGGTTAGATATTTCAAATACCTATGAAAGCGCTTTCTGAAAAGCGCTTTGGTAGGGAACCCTATGCCAGCGCTTTTAAAAAAGCGCCTTCGTAGGTTTCCCTTTTTTTTAATTTTGTTTTTTGTGAAGGCTATGGCAGCGCTTTTTCAATAAGCGCTTTAGTAGAGGCGCTGCTAAAACTTGTTTTTGGCGTAGTGATCTTTCATTCACAAACCTAAGGCTAAATGTTCCTAAATAGAGAGATGGAAGTTCATGAAAAACCTGTTTCAGTTGGATTCGAGTTGGACAATGCAGCAACTTTCAGTGAGGCTTGAGGTTCTTTTGAGCTTGCTTGATGTTCCCTGAACCTTTCCCAATGCTTAGTTTATTTTGAAGTGGCTTGAATCAACCTCTAGAAGTCAACCTGCATAAGCTTGAAACAGAAATGGTGAATACTGTAAATGGAGTTACAGTTAGCAATGGAGGTTTGGGATAGCTTGAGTGAGTTGAATGGAAGGTGTTTGAAGTGCAAAGGAGTAAAACGCACGAGTGGAATGTGATTTGGCTTGTGATTTGCAGGTCCGGCCCTGTTTTGCAAGAAAATGTGGTTTTTGTGTATAAGGGTGCTTTAGAGGTGAAAGGCTCGTGTTTCTGGCTTACAAGGATCTGTAAAAACTTGTTTGAAAACTTGGCTTGAGTTGATTTTATCAGATGTGCAAGATATGGCCTTTTTGCATAGTGACTTGGTTTTGAAGCAAAATGTGAAAGTTGACAATGCAAGGTTGTACTGGCTTGTAACCTAGCTGCACAAAGTGGTTGAGCTTTGCCTGACATTAGGGAGCCTTGTTTGCAGCAAAAGGCTTGGTGTATGGATCAAGAAATGAAACTTGACATAAAGCATGCTTTATGTAAATGGAAGTGTGATCTTTATGCCCAAAATGGAATTGTTCATTGTACAATGCTCCCTTGATCAGAACAATGCCTCTAACCAATGTATTTGCATTCAATTTTGAGTGTAAATTGGTTTGGAGGCCTGTAATTAAGTACAAAGCTAGTTTGGTCAGATTTTGCAAGTTGTATGAACATGTATTGGCCATGGTTACAAAGTGAGTTTTTGCTAACTTCAAGCATTTGATTCTCCCTAACCACAAATGTGTTTGAGGAGTTCTTGGAAAATTTGGAAAGCTTGCAACATGTACTATAATCCATCTTTGAAATGCAACTTGAGACTCCAAGTAGAACTATGTGAAAAATGGTCAAGAAGATGGGTCAAAATCCTGCCTAAACTAGGGCAAAATTTCTCGAAGTTAAAAGTTTTAGGGACCCTTGTTCCAAAAATCATAACTTGAGATCCAAGCTTATTTTGAGAAAACTTTGTGAATAAAAGTTGTAGAATTTGTGGAGGACTACAACTTTCATGTTGTAAATTTTGTTTGAGTCCATTTGCATCTTGGTGAAAATATGGGACAAAGTTAGGAAAAATTAAGAAAATTTCATAACTTAGAAAAATTCTAAGTTATGAAAATTTTCAATTTCAAACCCTAATTTGCAATTTTGGGTTTCTTGATGAATAAGTTTCATAATTTGACACATCTTGATGAAAAATGACCATTGGCACTTGATTTTGACCAAAAAGTCAAAGTTTGACTTTTCAGTATACAGTCAAATTTTGATCAGTTGACTGAAAAATTCATCTGTCAATCCTATGCATTTGAGATCTTTTGAACTTGTTGAGTAGGTCAAGATGATGCCATTGAGTCCTTGAGTCCATGGTTGAGCTTGATTTGCCATTGGCTAGGTCAAACAGTCAAAAATTGCCTTTGCACAATCAAAACCCTAAAAATGACCATTTTGCCCTTTTGGTGATCTGATCAAATTTCTTATGGAATTGTGGTCCAAACTTGATCAAATGGTTCATATGAGTTCATAATGTTGACGTGGGTCAAAATTCACGAGGTTTGACTATAAATTGGCCACAGTTGACTTTTTCCCCAATACAACTGATTTTTAGGTCAACTCTCCAATTGATTGGGCAAAAATTTGAATCAAGGCTTGAAACTTGGTATGGGCAAACTTATGAGTCCATCATGAAGTATGAAAGTAACTTTGGGCATTGTAGGTCAAAAAAACCCTGTGCAAACTCAAACCCTAGTTTAGGTCAACAGTGCAAGGAGGTGCCTTGAGCAGAGCAAACCCTAGCTTGGTCTTGAGTTCCAAGAGTCTTGTGATGAGAAATGTTGATAGAATGAGAGGGAAAATTTTGGGTTACAACACCTAACAATGACGTCTCATGTTCCTCATGTTAAAACTTGCATGTGAGGCTTCAAACATGTTCTAAACAATCATGCTAAGTGATCTGAATTGTTATAATCAGTTAATAATGCCTATAGTTTATAATACGAATAATAAAAAATAATGCAAACCGGACATGGCATGTATGCAAGTTTTAGGTACAAATAGGCATGGAAAGTTACTTATTCTTACCTTAGAGATGTTCTGAAAGTGATTTGAGGTGGTGGTTTGGACTGGATTAAACTGGAACTTGAGATTCAATGGTTCACTTTCTTTGAAATTGTAGTGTGAGGGCTTGAGTATTTATAGAGGAGGAGATTTAAGTCACCAAAGAAGGAAAGAATCAAGTGATCATGGTGTTACCAAAAACCAATCAAACATGTTTTCTAACTTGCCATTTTTGAAGATCCTTATCTCAAACATGTCTCTCACGGTTTTGGCAAGCTTTTATGAGGTCATGGGCCTTCTAGAAGATGTCCAAATGATCATAGTCCAACATTAATCCAACTATTTGTTATTTTTAATTTAATTCTTTTATAAAAATTAAATAAAAATGTAAATAAATAGGATAAAAAATATGACCATGTACCAATAGACTTAGAGGTCTTCTATCATGTCATAAACATGTTTGATCCTTAAAAGTTAGGCCCATTAGTCCAAAAATTAAAATTTTCTCAATTGAGGTTTCATGCATTTCTCAAAAAATTTCCAACTTGTGTCAACCATAACTCTTACAATTTTTGTCATATGAAGATGATCTTATACTTTTTGGAAACCTCAAGATGTCTCCTACAACATTCATGTTGGTCATTTTTTCATTTGAAGTTTTTAACTTGATGTAAATTGCCTTGACAAAAAACGTCTTTTTGTTGACTTTTAAAATGACCTGTAATGTTTTGATCCATATCTCTCAAATGAAGCATTTTTGGCCTTAAGCTTAAAGAGACAAAGTTGTATAGAATTTAATTTCATTAAAAATGGGCTTTGTTTGAGAAATTTTTGATGAAGCATGTGAAAGTTATGCTTGGTCAAAATTTAGTTGACTTCTCCTTAAGAAAACCTTAATTAGTAATTTTTGACTTTTGATGAATCTTGAGTTTTCTTGATGAATCATGATCAACCCTTGATCAAATGATGAATGTGACTTCAAAATCTTTATGTTGAGAAAAAATATTGAGATTTGATTGTATGTTGACAATAATTGACTTTTTATCCAATATAGTTGATTTTTAATCATCTGAGCAATTGACTGAGAAAACTTGTGATGCAAGGCTTGAAACTTGACATGAGGATTATTTAAAGAATATGAGGAACCATGAAACTCACTTGAGGAATTAGAAGCTCAATTTTCTTTGAGAAAACTAAAACCCTAATTGTAGGCCACTGCTTAGGAAGAGGGTTCATCTGATCAATTCTTGAATAGTCTTGAGTGTTTGAGACCCTTAGGAGCATGAGGAGGTATCTTGAATCAATTTGTCTTGAAAAAATGGGAGAGAAAATTTTGGGGGTACAACAGAATTCATATTTCACATCCTTCTGACACATGTGTCAATTGTTCGTGCTTGTTAGACCAATAACCAACTTAATTGTTTCGATCCTAGCAACAGGTGCACAAACTTCATCAAAGTCGATTCCTTCTTTCTGAAGAAATCCTTTCTCCACAAGTCTTGCCTTGTGTCGAGTTACTTCTCCTTTGGGATTCAACTTCATCTTGTATACCCACTTCACATTGATTTCCTTCTTACCTTGAGGCAATTCGACAAGTGACCCAATATTATTGACTTCGATGGACTTCAGTTCCTTCTTATTCATAACTTTCACCCACTTCGAATCCTTCAATGTCCTAGCTGCATTGACTGGTCTGACATCTGCATAGAAAGCATATTGTATTAGCTCACCTTTATTATCAGCCACATCATCTATTGTAATCACACAATCCTGCAACTTTGCAGGCATGCGCCTCTTTCTTTGAAGTCTGCTTGGGCCTGTTTCACCTTTAACTTCTTCCTGTCAAACTTCTTCTATTTCAACTTCAATGGTTGGTTCTTCACAAAATATTTTTATTGAATCTTTCTTTATATTTTCAGTCCAATCTCATTCCTTAAGCTTGTATATGATCACGTCTCAGCTGATCACTACTTGCTTGTTCACTAGGTCGAACAACTTGTAACCTCAAGTCGAATGATATCCTGTTATGAGCATTTGACTCGACTTGTCATCAAATTTTCTTCTCAATTAATCTAGCACATGTTTATGTGCTATATATCCAAATACCTTCAAATGACTCAAACTAGGCTTGACACCAGACCAACATTCTTCTGACTTAATTCCTTCTAGCTTTTTTGTCAAACATCTGTTCAGGATGTATGTTGCAGTTGACACATCTTCTCCCTAAAACTCTTTAGGTAAATACTTGTCTTTCACATACTTCTCACCATATTCATGATGGTATGATTCTTCCTTTCAGGAGTTCCATTTTTTGTGGAGTGTAGGGTGCACCACTTCATGCACAATTCCTTCTTTCTCACATAATATGTCAAAGTCTTTCGAAACATGTTCTCCATCACCATCAGTCCTCATAACCTTGAGCTTTCGACCACTTTGTCTTTCGACCATAGATTTAAACTTGGCAAATACCTCGATCACTTTACTTTTCTTCTTGATTAGGTAAGTCTATAGTTTTCGACTAAAGTCATCTATGAATGTGAAAAAGTACATGTTACCTCCAACCGAATCCACCTGGATATGACTACATACATCAGAATATATGCTTTCAAGAATTGCCTTCGACTTGCTTCATGCATATTTGTTGGAGTCATTTTTGTGTTGCTTTGCCTGCACACATTCTTCACACACTTCGTTTGGAATATCGATTTCTAGTAATCTTGAAACCATATTTCTTCTTTTCAAATCTTATATGTCTTTGAAGTTGAGACGCCCAAGTCGATAGTACCATATTCGTTCATCCCTACTAGCTATAGTCGCAAGGCACTTGTGCTCCATCACATTTAGTTCAATCTTGAACTTTCTATTCTAAGACATAGGATCCTTCAAGATTAACCTTTCTCTTGAGTCGAGAACTCTCGTCAATTTGTCTTTAATGGACACCTTGTAGTTCTTTTTGACCAACTGACATATACTTAGCATATTACTTTTCATGCTAGGTATATACAATACATTGAAAATTACTAACCTTTTGCCATCTTTCCTCATAATCAAAATATCACCAATACCTTCAGCTGCTAGAGTATTGTCATTTGCAAATTTCACCATGTTCTTCATCGAGGTCTTTATGTTGACAAATCAATCTTTCCTTCCAGACATGTGTGATGAGTATCATGAGTCAAAGTACCATTGATCTTTGAATCTTTTATTGTGACCATCAACATCATCTATTCTTCATATTTTGTAGACTTTGCATCACTTTCTTGATTCTTTTGTTTTTCTCCCTGTGAATCGAACCAGAGCTCTAGATACTAATTATTGGTGCACAAGATTGAGAGAGAGAGAGAGAGAGAGAGAGAGAGAGAGAGAGAGTGACGACTACAACAAACTTGGTGAAGAAGAAAATATTCTATATTCACAATTTACTCTCTACTACACAATCTTAGTTACAAACTTGCTTAAATACACAAAATACATTATCGCGTAGAACCTAACAAAAGTATGGTTAATAGCTAAGCTAACAAAAATAAACTAAGACCCCATAAGCTAAACATATTTTTGGGACGCAAACTCACAAATACTTCTGAAAATGAATTACTTCTAATAATATTGAGCGTTTAAGAATCAACACAAGAATAGAGTGAATGTAACAGAGATGATGTTATACCATTCATATGATTTGGTTTTATTTTTAGAACTATTTATATAAAACCAATTTATATTTTTAAAACCAATTTATATTTGGATCTGTTTGATTCAAAATTGATTTCTATCAAAAAAAAAATCTATTTTTAATTTGAAACAATTCCAAAATTAATTTTATAAAAATCAATTATATCACAATTACTTTTCTGTCATTTACAAATTAAACTATTTACCATAAAATTGATTTATCTCTTAAATAGTTTCAAATTTGTTCATAAAGTTTTTAGTAAAAAATAGTTTTTTTAAGTTCAAAACTAGTTTTTATTAAAAATTAATTTACTGTAATAATTAAAAATTGATATTTAAGGAAAGAGATCCATTCATTTATGAATAAAAAATTTAAGCTAAAAAACCTTTCTGTTTTTATTCCTGTAATTTCTTTCTGTATAAAAAGTAGAAACTATTAAATAGGGAAAAAGAATTTGCACTACTTTTTTAGAAAAGAGTAATACAATGAACAAAAACATAAAATCCTAAAAGTTAATTGAAAAAAAAACTGATATGCATCATGTCAACCAAACAAAATGAAAATATGTATTCAACAAAAATAAAAGCCAAGCAAAATAAAAATGAAAAAGCAATTAAAAAATAAATGGAAAAAAGCTTTAAAATAAAATCAGATTTATAGGAAAAAAAATTAAATCAGATTTAAAAACTCCGCTATCATTGTTACGAGCTCGCGATTAGTTGCCAAAGCTGTCACTGTTGTGAATGTCGTTGCAGTTATTGTTTCTATGAGTTCTCCATCTACGTCATTGCGGTTGTCATCATTGTCATTTACCGTCAATATTTCCAGCATAAAGCAGAAAATGAAAAGGATTCAACAAAGACCCATAAACACAAACATGCACTAAATATTACCGGAAGGAATAAACAAAACTTAGATCTTGTTGCCGAAAACAAAAATATCGGATGTTGTATGGAAGAATGAGCGTGAAATTGCGATGGGTTTCTTATAATGGTACCGGTTATATTTTGGTTCAATGAAATGGATCTGGGTCAGTTTTTAAACAAAGTGGTTTGGATTTTTAAATTTCCTGCACCAAATTTTTTAGAGTGCTATCTTTTGCTGTTAAACTTTAATTAGGAATGGAAAATACATTTGTAAAACGAATTGAATTGGAAATGTATTTCTGATTTCTGTGCAGACAGTATCAGAAACACTTATGTTGATAGTGGGTATTTTTGCACATTATTTCATATTGAATATAAAGATGTATAAAATAAAACATACTACAAACACATATAAATAGATAGTAGTAAACAATATAAAAGGTGTTTGTAGTCAATATAGGGGTAATCCAAAATATCTAAATACAATAAAAAAAAATAATAACCAAAATACATATACAACAATAAAGACTATTAGGTATGACGGACTCTGAGTCGGCCCATCACCCTCCAGACGTTCCTCCGCTACCTCCTGTACTGTAGAGTCCTCTGAGCCTCCGCCATGATAGCATCTAGAATACCTCCAACATCAGATCCATCGGGAAACAGACCTCCATCAATACCATATTGTGCAATGTCCAGGATACAACGACACCTAGGCAACACATCAGTGGCATTATCGGTCATAGTATGCTCTTCCTCTAGAATCTCCTGATGAGCTGACCTCGATGGATTTCCTGGAGCATCTTGTACCATGTATAGATGGGACACCCTGAAGAACCATATGATATAAGTATCCACGTAGCTCTAATCATTTGGAGCAAAGGTGCTTCGGGCCTCATCTAGAACAAGATGATTCTCATAATCATCAAACAAGGCATCCATATCCTTGTGTTTCACCAGGGGAGGAACAAATACAGTAGGATCTCGAGGAATATACTGGGTGTACCCGAACTGACGTGTGACATGCTCAGGCTTATAAGCAGTTGTCTTGCGCGACCCACAAGCCAACTATCGTGTAAACATTGCAACATCGTCAAATGGTATCATGACACGGTGCTCGATGTATAAATGAAAGTGTATGTCCTCAAACACCAGTCAGTCAATATACACCCGGAATGACTCTGTCGCCTGGTTCTCTCAGAGAGGTTCGTATACAGTGGCACGCGGCTTATCTTCAGTATAATTCGTAGCAAGTGACCAACCCGAGATGCGGGGGAAGTGTTGTAGGATTCAACCCTGAAATAACAATAATTTTTAATTAGTAACAGAATCACAATAATTAATAAAACGCCACAAAGGCCGAGAAATTTAACGTCAAGAGTGTGATGATGTCAGTCATCTGCTTTGTCTTCCACTTACATCCTTCAGACAACTTCGTATACAAGTACATCAAACAAGCAGCCCCTAATTCTACTGGTGGATCTGGTCAAAATCATCAAAGTACCCTAGATACATCACATATGTGCAAGTGACACTAGTGTCCATAAATATCTATGTGCCAACCAGAAACAAAATGTATGCTCTCATAGCAAACCTCTGGTATAGGGTAACCTGCTCGGGATCACCATCAGCCTCTCGTGCACGCCTTATCTCATTCATGAACATCGTCCAAATAATTATATATGATGTGGCCACCACGAGTGAAGTCCATCTCAACCATGTCACTCTCAGGGATAACTCTCAATTTCTCTACCAACATATCCAAGACCTCCTCTTTGTCAATCCTGTCATGATCTAAAAATGTCCCTCTAATCGAAAGATGCAGCAGAGACGTGACGTCGTCCAGTGTGATCATCATCTCACCATGTAGTAGATGGAATAACGACGTCTCATGGTGCCACCTCTCAACAAAAGTGTTAATCATACCCCAATTAACGACGTTATAACCATACTTGATCAAATATTTCAACTCTGTAAGCAACAACAGCTCATCAAATCGTGGCTCAATAGGGGCTTCGAGTTTACTTATCTTTCGTCCATGATTAATGACCTTCAGCGGATCACGTTCCTGCATACATGGTTTGGCAAAATTCATTCAACAAAAATCTATAATAGAAATGTAATAGAAGGAACAATTCAAAATCCATACCTCTCTGTCTCATATATGTCTAGCAACATAGTCCAGGTACAAAGGCAGTAGAGATAAATTAGACGGTCCTCCTCCAAAACCCTAAGGCACCACAGGTACCGCCTGAGGTATCGGCTCAGGTGCCTGAGATGTCTGGGATGCCTCCTTAAGTGCCGTTTGTGACTGAGGTTGGGATGCACGTTGTGGTTGCGCCTCAGATATCGGTTGTGTGACCTTTGGTGTCGGCTGAGAGTCGGATGTCTCTCCCGCCTCAAATACCATCGTGAGGAAGTGTGTTTACGGGAGGACGGAGGCGGGGAGGGATCAATTGGAGAATCCTGCCTGTTGTGGGAGGACGATAAAGTCAGAGTAAAAACATAAACACCTGAGGTTGTGGTTGTAGTAGGCACATCTGGCACAACCTGTCGAGAGGCAGAAGGAGCCTAGGATGCCTGACTCATTTTCCTCCGTACAAAAGCATGTTGTGCAAGCATCTGTACCTCAACCTAGATGGTCTCTCAGTCATTACTTCTGTAGAAGTACAAACCAAACATTAACATAAGGACTAATGTTCAAAAATGAAGGGGGAAATAGAAACAGACTAAAACCGAAAATGCATTACCAGTTTTCTTCAACGTTAAAATGAAAATCGAAAATACATTTATAGTACGACCTGAAATTTCAGAGCTCCGTCAATGGCGAAGCAGAGTCACAAATGACCTCCAAAAAATGGTTTTATCATAAAAATGAGACTTCCAACACTTTTCTAATGACTCTTAATATTGGAAACACACAAAAAACTCACAATTTCTAACCTAAATCACAAATTTGAATAAAATTTACATAAACTTTAAAAAAAACTCAAAAACAACTTACAATTGATCATGTCTCTTGATTCAATGTGGTTGAACAGTTAAGTTAATTGATGCTTTAAGATTTCTGAAGAGTTTTTTGCGAAGTGGTTTGATTTTGTAATAATGGGTGTTTTGTGTGTTTTGAAAATGCTACTGTAAAGGGAGGGGAAAAGACAACGCGCCTTTAAGTTTGGATGCAAGTCAAAAATATTCTGATTGTCATCGTAAATTCAATTATGATTCATATCTTGATTGGAGCTTGGGTTCCAAGGTCAGGCCATTGTGTATGTTTGAGATGCAACTGAAAATATATTTACGGTTCTAACCGGAGATATATTTCTGGTTTGAACCCAACTTTTATATACCATATATGTCTGAGCAAGGTGCGTATCGGAAATAAATTTCTAATTTTAAAAGGTACTTTAAGAATTTCGCGTGATATGTTAGAAAATTATATAATGAAAAAAAAATCTCATTTTTTAAACTAGTTTATATAATTTGGTTTTTTTAAACACCCACCAAACCAAATTAACATACGCCAAACCAAATTAACAGTTCAATTTTATAAAAAAAGAGAGTATAATACTTCAGTTCAATTTTAAAGAACAACCCTAATTCGAACTTCAAATTAGTTATAATAATCTGGAAAAATAATAGAGTATATATTCAAACTGATCTTGAGAAAAATATGAATAGTTGATTCCTAAAAAATGGAAAATGTTTATTTATAAGAAAAAGTGAAAACAAGAAAGACAAGAATAAATCTCAATTATTCCTTATCACAACCACCTCATGATCCCTATTAAAAAATAAATTTAATTTATAATAAATTAAAAATTATCTACTAAATTAATGACACATGTACATTCTTATGTTTGTTACTCAAATTCTTTCGTACTAAATAGCATTACTCTTAAAAAATAAAATATCTATTTAGCTTAGAAATATCAGTCTGGTTAGTTATTTCTTGATATCAAGAAAGACTAGTTTGAAACTTTTTTATGATTAATTTGATAATTTTCATGTCAAGAATCAAATAAATCCCATTTTTTTAATGACTAGTTAGAGTCTATATTACAAATTTCTAGTTATTTCTATAGAAATAAACGAGGTAAGAGTAAATGAAGGTGGGAGGTGAAGTCAAGGAGATAAATATTTGGAAGGGATCCTCTCCACTCCAGTTTATATCATCACCCTTCATATCTCTAAAAGTGTGTGGTAAAAGAAAACTTGTAGTTAATATTGCACTGCACACAACTTACACCAGAGAGAAACTTCATCTTAAATATTTAGAGAGAAATTGAGGGCGAGTTAATTATATTATGAAGACAAAACAAATTATATTATTACTAATTACACAAGTAAAAAGCAAAGACGGGAGGGAATTCGCATGCACGTGGAATGATATGTGTTAGACAATTAGTGTTAATCACAATAACTCTCTAAAATTGTTAGTGCTTCTTTTATCGAAGGTTGCTTGAAGAAAGAGTGTAATGGAATTCAATTTGTAACATTAGATGAAATGGCATGTATACTTTTAAGCCTTTCTTCGCATCACCCTGCATCTCTCTTACAGGAATTGCAGTGAAGAAACACTCTTTCATGACTCTGCCTCTTCATTCAACAAAAATATTTCACACTAAAAACTAGTCATTCAAATTTACTATGTACACTAATGCATTGTTGTCTATGGCACTAATGCATAATGGCTCACATGCACTAATGCCTCACTAAACATATATAATTCTGAAGCAGAATGGCTTATTTCATCCCATAAGCTTATCAAAGGATATTGCAACTTGAAGGAATCAAAATTTCCATTCCCCTCAATTTCCTCTAGAATGAAAAATCCAACAAAGGACTTTTAAAACACTAAAATGGTCGATGGATTTTTATTTTCAAAACACAGTCAAGATGAACGTGTTTAAAACATTAAGATAGTGGGTGGATTTTTACTTTCAGAATACAGTCAAGATCAAAGTGTTTATCAGAAAGAAAAAAATTTAGATAGTCCATGTTCTCACACAATTTCTATATTTTGACAATCTATCTCTAATCAGGCTACCGAATTTGCAATTGATCAGTATCTTAACTTGGGTCGCTCAACAATAAGAATAACTGCACATGCACTCTCTTCTGCATTTAACCTAAATACTCAACTTAATATTCAATCAAAAATCATGATTCAACGTGTAACAGTCAACAAGAATAAATTAATATTCAAAAATAACAAATCAATTTAAACAATATTTCAAGAGTCATAGAAAAAAAATCAACATTCAACAAGAAAGTTTCAACCTAACAAATCAACATTCGACAAGAAAATTTCAACCTAACAAAGGAACATTCGACCTAGCAAATTAACTTTCAACTAAGAAAATCATAAAACAAAACATAACAATAACAATAAAAAATTAGAAAAACAAAACAACCTTAAGTTACCCAACAGAGGAGAGAGACGTCAGATGCACTGCACTAGAAAAAAAGTGCAGGGCAGACGGAGTAGACATGAGAGAGTGAAGGTCAACGGAGATATCAAAAGAGAAGATTGTTTGTGTTTTTGTAATTTTTAATCATAACCTATGAAGTCCAGACTTGGACATATGACATGATACGACTTTGCTAATGTTAAAAACATAAGACACAGACACGACTATATATATTTTATATATTAATATAAATGTAATTTATGAGTATAATTTATAAAGACAAAGTGTCTCTCAACAGAAAAAAATACACAAAGCATAAAGAAATTTCAAATGGTGATGCCGTGGAAGTGGATGATACCTGAATTAGTCTAGAGACACATTGTTAGAATGGTGATGCCGTGGGGGAAAATACACACAAAATGGAGACCGAAAATACACACATATTTAAATAATTTATTAGAAATTGTATATAGCATTAATCAATAAAAATTCATAATAGAAGGAGAAAATACACAACGCATAAAGAAATATCAAATGGTGATGCCGTAGAAATGGATGATCCCTAAATTAGTCTAGAGACACGCTCTTAGAGTGGTGATGCCGTGGAGGAAAATACACACAAAATAAAGACAAAAAATACACACATATTTAAATAATTTATTAGGAATTATATATAGCATTAATCAATAAAAATTCATAATAGAAGGAGAAGATAAATAAAAAAACTTTGGAGAGTGGCGGCAAAGATAAAACAAGGAATCCTAATTTCGTAATTAATTGTGTTGATTTTATAGAAATGAAGTAAAATATGAAATGTGTCAAGGAATCCTATTTTTGAGTTAGGTTTTTTTATATAAAAAAAAAATCTGAATTACCGTGTCCATTTTGATTCAACTTTTTTTTTTTAGACACTTCAAAAATGTGTCAAGTATGTGTCGCACGAGTACCCGTGTCATACATGCCTTGTGAATGGCGTGTCACAGCTTCATAGATCATAACTATGGGTAATTCTGTAATTTCACCTGTAAAAAAAGTATTTGGGAGTACTGCAGCTGTTCCAATCTGCTAAAAGCTCCGTCAATGAAATCTATTTCATTCAATTTCACTATTTACTTCAATTTTTCCTTCCCTCCAAATGTGAGGCTATGAGATGGAGCTACTAACATATTTCATTTTAGAATTATTAAAACACTATCAAAGGTATATAGTGATTACTAAGTATAACTAATTGTATCAAAGTATAACTCTTTGCACTCTGAAGCCAAAAAAAAAAAACATGCAGGCGCTTAAGTTACAATGAATGAATAATGTTAAAATCGGTATGACCAAATTACCATAAAGAAATCTACAAAGTCATGAAATCCTAATCATTCAATAAGTGCCATCAACCGAAAGATACTTAACTGACTGGATTATTGTATCATAGCCAATCTTGCATTGGTCATTTAACAGTATACATGAAGCTTCCGATCTTGAAACTCAGGGATAGAATCACAACTGAGAAACCCATCAAGAAAACCCAACCATGTGATAACATAAATGCAGTTTTGCTACAGACCAAGCCAGAAGTAGGCACCAGAGTTGCAGAGTTAACATCAGTTTGGGGAAACCCAGAAGACATAATGGTGTGAAAACCTCCATTCTTGCCCACCATCCAATCCATCGCATTGCCTCCAAAAGTAATATCCGTAATGCTGATCATACTCATACCTGCAGTTATATGTGCTGAACTGGAAGACACGGTTGCAGGATGCATTCCAATAGCAAACTCCTTAGCAGGAAACTCTGATGCAAATACAGGTGGAGCAGGTATGCGGGCCAACAAATTATTGGCTTGCATTACAAAAGCATTTGCATCTCCAGAGACCCAATTTGACGCCTTAAGATCCTCCTTTGGTAAAACTATTTCACTACTAGACTGTGCATCAACATGTTGGTTTGCCAAAGTACTACCATTGGTTTCTCCCTCCACATTCTGCTCAATGAAAGACTGTCCATAGTTGGCAATGGGGCTTTCACTCTCTACATTCAAAGGAGAATCAAAGCAAATATATTTGGAAATATCTTCATCAGGGCATGCAAGGTACTCATCTAAGATTGCAGCAACAGAAGGATCAATCTCGGTGGTAATAGCCCCGTCAATATTCTTAACATCATTGGTATCCACATATTCTTCATTCAAACCCGCAAGATAACTAGAGGCATCAAAATATAGATCTGGATCCACATATTCAAAATTGAAATTCAGAAGATTCTCATTATTGTTTGTCTCACCATTGTATCCATCTTGCACTGAATTGATATCCACACCATATAGATCGGCCATATTATTAGGCTGATCAATCTGACTATTGTAAATACCAAGAGCAGCTTCAAATTGTTTATGATCATTAATAAATGCTTGAGAATGGCTACTACACTCCCCATAACAGAAGTTCGATGGCAAGTCAGCACTTCCAAATGTAACACAAGTATCAAGCTCCTGATCAAGGTCATTGGTTTCAAAATAATCATCATCAGTATGAGCAGGCACTTTATCTGTTGAATGCTCACTATCAACAGCCGTCAAGGGATACACCTGTTCATCAAAATCAGGAGCAGGAGCAAACACTTGTAGTTTCAAAAGCTCATTATCAACAGGAAGCAAGGGATCCACCTGTCGTCCATCAATAATATTCTCCCATTCTGCCTCAACAAAGGGAGCCCCATACTTCTCCCCATTCTTAGGCCCCGGACCACTCTTCTCGAAGATCCTACACAGCACATAAGCATCCTTCTCCACCAAACCAAACCAAAAACAAAAATCATCTCAAGTAAGAATCAAATCAAAACCCAATTCAATACATAAATAACAATTAGAAAGGAAAAAAAAAACATTCTAAAGCATGGATACTCCAAAGTTAATGGTGTACTCGTACCCGGTGGGTACTCGTAACGTACTCATCAATACTTTTTTAACACGCCTTGAGTCTAACTAACAAATAAGTATATACTTATCTTTTACTATAAAGAACATCAACATCAACCAAGCCGTATCCCACTAAGTGGCATTGGCTACATGGATCAACTTCCGTCATAATGTTCTATCCAGGACCATAGTTCTATCCAAATTGTTAATCATAAGATCTTTCTTAATAACTTTTCTTATAGTTTTTCTAAGTTTTCCTTTATCTCTAAATGTTTGACTTCTGCTCATATGATATACTCTCCTTACCACGAAATCTACAGGTTTTCTCTCTACATGCCTAAACCCTAAGTTTATTTTCTACAATACTCACTATTTATCACTATTATAAACTTATAATACCTGCACTCCAGCTTTGGCCAATTCTTCATCAATCATCCTATACTCATGCATGACCCAATTGGAGCGATCACCATGTGGGGCCCGTCCTAAGTGATAAACAAGGGTCTTCTTCATTCCAACAGTGTCCTGCCCGTTCTTGATAACGCGATCCTTTCCCGTAGTCTTCCAGTACCCCCTGTCAGTAGTACGATTCGTCCTCAAACTATTACCGTACTTCTTGTCCAGCACAGTGAAGAAGTACCATTCCAAATCCTTGTTCTTCAGCTTCGATAAACTGGGAAGGTCCCACGGTTCGAACTTGTAGATGTCAATCACCGCAAGATGGTCGAAACGGAAAGGTAGATTTCCGGTGAGCTTTCGCTTCAGGTAGAAACAAACGATCTCTTCATCGGTGGGGTGGAATCGGAATCCAGGAGCTTGGTAGAGAGACATTGATTAGATAGAGAATCGGTGAGGAAAGAAAAAAAGAGAGAAAGCGAAATTGATGAGAAAGATGGAAATTAGGGTTTTTTAATTAGAATGCGAGACATTTGGGCTTTTTAGGAGTGACCAGGAAACTTCGTTTATATATATATATATATATATATATATATATATATATATATATATATATATATATATATATATATATATATATATATATATATATATATATATATATATATATATATATATATATATATATATATATATATATATATAAAGAGTATACAACCACAAAGGGTATATATAATGAATCAGTACAAACTAAACTAGAATGTTATGACATCAGTCATGACATTCACACATACATTTGGGTTTTACCAAAAATGCAAGCCAATAACTAAACAACTACACATTCGAAGTTTGAAATTTATGTGCTGGAGTATTTGGAGACACGTGGAAACAAGAGAGAGACATTGTTCTGCATGTTCTGAACGTGGCATAATCTTATAGCAAGACCGTTATGGTCGAATTAGTATAAATAGAAGTCTTAGTATTAGGATTTCGGGTGTCATATCTATTGTACTAAATACTCAGTAAACATTCAAATTACCACATGGCTAGGGAAACGAATGCAAGAGCAATGTACGTATGATAGCACCACATGTTTATGATTTAATGAAAACCTTTTATCATTTCCAGTACTTTCCTTTATTTTCCTGCCAAATACCATTTACAAGTTTTCTCGTTTAAAGTCTTTTTATTCGAAATCTTTTCATTGAAGCCTTACATTTTAATGCTTTCTTTACATTTCAAACACTTTACATTTCAGAAAACTGTCATACTTTTCATGCCTTTATCTTCAAGTTTTATCTTTCGAACGCCTATTTTTACTTAAAGTCATTTTACAGATTTCTTGCATTAAACGCTTTCTTCATATTTCGAATCTTTTACATTCCAGAGCATCTTTTACATTAACTGTTTTTATAATTCGAAGCCATTTACTTGCTTTTTATACAATTTTACATGTCTTTACAATTAACATTTATTCATGCAAGTTAGTTTCGCGCACATATATTTTGATTACACCTTTAGATCTTTAAGAGAGAAATCGAAATAAGTCAAACACCTACACAACACTCAAATACCAACCATGAATATATGTTCGATCATGAGAGTTACCCTAATGACCAATGAGTCATAGGATCAATCTAGTCGATCCTGCGAGTTACCAGAGAAATTGAATAACAGTCAGTAAGTTTATTCGATAGTTTGGAAGACTAGTGGTTGTTTACCAGAAATCACTGGAAACAAATTGGCACACCCGATGGGACCAATAATTGGACATTAGAAATAAAGATTGTTGAGACATAACCATTATAAAAACGTTGGAACCTAAGAAGTTTGCTGTTTTATGAACCTAAGAAGTGGTAAGATAACCAACAGCAACCAAACCTTATCCAGAAGAAAACGTTTGAACAAGATGTCTAATTCTGACAATCAACAAGGGGAACAAAATGCCCCACATACAACAGGCACTAATGTGTCCACTTCGATGGGAACATCTAATGTGATCCCTTCGAATGCACAGTCTGTTGCATCCTTAACCAGTAATATAGCCACCAATGGAGTAAGTGACATATCAACTAATAGTTCGATCTTAGGAAATACTGGAACCGTTGGTTATCCCGGGGGATTTGTTCCACCATCAGGGACACAATCCCATTTCGCCACTCCGCTAACTAGACCACCCGGTTTCGATGGTAATAGAACTAGAAATTCCTCTTATGGAATGCCAACTTCCTTTATGGCAGGTTTACACAATTCCACATCGAATTCATCACCACAATTAGGGTCTGGGTCTGGGGCGAATCAGTTTATGACAAATAACCAAGGGTCAGTGGGTTATAGCACAATGCCTATTTTAACCACAGAAAACCAGTTGGCTTTTAGGCAATTGATGGATGACAGTAACCATAATATGATAGGGGTGTTAGCACAAACTATGCAGGAAATATTTGCCCCAATAGTACAAAATGTGACTGTGACAAACAGGGAAAACGCTGACAACATGAGTCGAATAGCAGATTTCTTTGCTCCCCCAGAAAGGCGTAGGCAGAATCAGGCGGGATTTCGAGCAAACATGCCTGTTATGGAACAAGTTGCTAACGACCTAATTTATAGACCACCTAGAGAAGAAGTTAACTTGGGGGCAAGGGCACCAAGGTTAGAAGCCCCAATAATCCCAGGCCCACAAAGAGAAATTATGGAACCAGGGGCAAGGGTCGAAAGGCTAGAAGCCCCAGAGTTTCGAGAAGAACAACCTATGGGGGTTGTCATGGTTGGTCGAAATCAAGATGTTGATGCTGTCGTTCATAGAATTCGAAACGACAACATCTTGGCAGAAAACAATCTAACCACCATGATAGAGAGAGTCATGGCCCATAATGGCCTCAATACAGGAATGAGAAGGCCAAATTATGCTTCTCCTATATTAGATTGCATAATGCATACTGATTTACCAAGGGGATATAAAGTCCCTAAATTTACAAAGTTCGCTGGGGATACCAATGAGTCAACAGTCGAACACATAGCCAGATATCTAACTGAAGCGGGAGATATAGCCAATAATGAAGATCTCAGGGTCAAATATTTCCCAAGTTCCTTGACTAAAAACGCCTTCACATGGTTTACCACTTTACCTCCTGGGTCCATTGATACTTGGGCTCTTTTGGAGAGATTATTCCATGAACAATTTTACATGGGACAGTCGAAAATAAGCTTGAAGGAATTAGCCAGTGTCAAGAGAAAGTTCACCGAACCCATAGATGATTATCTGAATAGATTTAGGCTTTTGAAATCCAGATGTTACACAGTAGTGCCTGAACATGAGTTAGTCGAAATGGCCGCTGGTGGTTTGGATTACTCTATTCGAAAGAAACTAGACACTCAATATTTGAGGGACATGGCTCAGTTAGCCGATAAGGTTCGACAGGTCGAAAGGCTAAAGGCCGAAAAGGCCAGAGTCTTTAAGAATAGCAAGAAAGAAAGGATCTCCTATGTTGGAACTGAGGAAGTAGAAGAATATCCTGAATTCGAATTCGAAGAGGTCGAAATCGACCTCGCTGAATTAAAACAGGCTCCACCTTACTCCTACAAATTATTGGTTCCCACAAAAGGGAAAGAGATTGTTGAAAATGAGAAAAGTGACAAATTCCCAAAGAAGGTTTATACCTTCGATGTCACTAAATGTGACGAGATTTTTGATTTACTTGTCAAAGATGGCCAACTCATTGTGCCATCAAATGTCAAAATACCTCCTTTAGATCAGAGAAAGAAGAGAGGATTTTGCAAATATCATAGTTTCCTAGGCCACAAAACCTCACAATGTTTTCTTTTCAGGGACCTAATTCAAAATGCAATCAAAGATGACAGACTAAAGTTTGCTGATAAGGCAAAGATGAAAGTGGACGAAGATCCCTTGGACGTCGCAGACACCAACTACTCCGAGCCTGCATGCATTGGAGAGATTAACATGGTGGAAGCTGACCAAAGCGATGCCCCAACAGGAGAGAAAGGAACTGAAACTGAAAGCTGGGTGATGGTCGAAGTCGATAAAGAGGTCACTGAAGACATCCAGAAGATACCAGAGACTTCGATTGAAGCAGCACCTGTAGCTGTTGCAAAAGAAACCCATGCTACTGAAGGCCAGGAAAATCAAAACCAAGAACTAACACAGGTCACTGAAGGCTTGAGGGTGGAATTGGAGAAAGTCCAAATCACGAAGCCAACTTCCCCTCAGAAGGAAATATGGGACACTCTAGGGGAACCCAGTGGAAAATTTGACTATTTGGTCAAATATTCTGCCCCAGAGAGTTCGAAGGTTCACATTGAGGATATAAAGCCCACAGAATGGGGAGATGATGAAGCTAAGGGAGAAGATGTTGAGATAAATATGGTGGATATGGAGAGGCCTCGCTCTGAGATGGAGGAGGTAGAAAAATACTTAGAAAAAAAGAAGTATAAAATGGAGGATAATCACGCTGGAGATGCTAGTCTCAAGGATTACCTCATGACATGCCACAAAGGAGATACAGGCATGATATTGTGCCCCAGGTGCAGCATCCTCTGCAATCAGAGAATCGCTGCAAATTTCGAGAGGGTACAGAGGACTCGAACTGGCAACAATTGGCGCCAGGATAACCAGCTGTTCAGGTGTTATCCTAAGGCTGGAGAAAGTTTGCTGGAATTTGTGTTTCACTGCTACAAAGGGGCAACCAAGTGCTTGATTTTCCCAAGGTGTTCTGCCGTGTATGATCAAAGCATGGCCAGAGCTTTCGAAACGATTCCCTTCGCCCCTTGCTGGAACCATCAAGAAACTGTCCAGATGGGCCCATGTTTCGACAGCAGACACAAACAATGAAGGCCTGATAGCCCTCACCCCAAGGCTTCTCGAAGAGTGACTTTCAAACTCCCTGCTGAAGTGCCAACCGACAGATGGTTGCAAGTCAGAAATGACAAAGGCAAAGACAGATGGAGAAACACCGAACGAAATGCACGCCATGCTATGACGTACATAAGGAAATTCAACATAGCAAAAAGGGAGGAGGTAAGATTAGAAAACTACAAAGGAAGGAACCCCATGTCGAGATCCCAGTGGCGCAGGCAACAAAGGATTCGAAAGGCTGAGAGGGAAGCTGTGGCAAACAAAGGGGTCACTTCAACAAAGAACCAAGGTGAATCTAGCACCAATAAACTCACACCAAAAAATCAAACTGAAGACAAACCTCCAGTTAATAGGAAGCTTTTCTCTGAAGTGCAACTGGATGAACCAAAGGAATACACTCCAGGCCCAGAAGAAGACGAAGATATGATAACAGATAACTTCAAATCGGAGGGGGAGTCTTCATTCAACCTAAACTGTAACGTGGTATCCGTACTTCCCTGTGAATTTGGGCAGGAAACCGAAATTGATGAATATGAGGAAGAAGATACCACAGATTTGATGAAGCATAGGCCTGTGTGCTACTATGTGATGGACAATGGGGCTGTCGATGAGCAAAATGCGTTCTTCGAACGTCCAGAACCTGCTATGAAGAACCATCTTAAGCCACTATTTATTCGGGCAAAAGTTGGTGCCCATGGTGTGAACAAGGTTCTAGTGGATGAGGGTGCTGCAGTCAATTTGATACCCCACTTCATGCTGAAAAGATTAGAGATCCGCGAAGGAGACATCAAGCCCCATAATATGGTTCTGTCCAATTATGAGGGGAAAGTGGGCAAAACACTGGGAGTGGTCCAGTTGGAATTGACAATAGGCTCAAGCTGTAGGCCCACCATGTTTATGGTGATCGAAGCCAAGGCCAACTATAACTTATTGCTGGGAAGGGAGTAGATCCATGGCGTAGGGGCAATTCCTGCGTCAATGCATCAGCGACTAGTTTTGTGGAGAGATGATGGAATCGTGGAAAACATCGAAGCAGACCAGAGTTACTTTATGTCAACAGTCAATTTAGTTGACAAGAGGGATTATGATAAAAATCAGGCAAAGATTGCTCCGTGTGTTCCAAATGATGAGATTAACGAAACCAGAAACGCCCACTACTATATGACCCTTTGCCATGATGGCCTTTACTGGGATAGAACACTAATCAGTGAAGAAGAGGGAGTCGAAAGCACTATACAAAAACGGCCAGCAGGCTGGGACTTCGACAACCTTATCCATGACTGAGTCCACCTTTTTCGAAAGGATTTCGGCCTATATGGCTGAGAACGAATCAAAAGCAGCCTTAGAGGCTGAAATAAATAAATTAACTGTAAAGATGAACGAAGTAAGTGGGGATGGCTCGAAATGCTTGCCCTTCAAAGAATTTGAGATGGATCAAAGGTTGGATGCCATCTACGATAAAGAACCCTTAGGCTTCGAAAGGGACCCCATAAACTCAGGTGCCAAAATGTTGGCACAAGATCCACTCGAAGAAGTCAACTTAGGGGATGAAAAAACGAAAAGAGTAACCTACACAAGTGCAAAACTTAGCCCAGGCCTCAAGAAGGAAGTAATCGAAGTCCTCAAGGAAAACAAAGATTGCTTCGCATGGGATTATGACGAGATGCCTGGTTTAAAGAGGGAGTTGGTCGACACAGACTGCCAATCAAAGATGACAAGAAGCCCATCAAACAAACTCCCAGAAGATTCGCACCAGCGGTTCTCACAAAGATTAAAGCTGAGATCGAAAGGTTGTTGCGTTGCAAATTCATCAGAACAACAAGGTACGTCGAATGGTTAGCAAATATAGTACATGTTATTAAGAAAAATGGTTCTTTAAGAATTTGCATAGATTTTAGGGATTTAAACATTGCAACCCCTAAAGATGAATATTCCATGCCTGTGGCAGAAATGCTAGTAGACTCTGCTGCAGGGTTCGAATACTTGAGTATGTTAGATGGATACCCTGGGTATAATCAGATTTTCATTGCTGAAGAAGATGTTGCAAAGACAGCATTTCGTTGCCCAGGAGCCTTAGGCACCTACGAATGGGTGGTGATGCCTTTTGGTCTAAAGAACGCTGGGGCAACTTATCAAAGGGCAATGAATTCAATTTTTCATGATTTCATTGAAACCTTCATGCAGGTGTATATTGATGATATAGTCATCAAATCTATATCTGCAGAAACACATTTGCATCATTTGAGCCAATCATTCGAGCGAATGAGAAAACATGGCTTAAAGATGAATCCCCTTAAATGTGCATTTTTTGTGCAGGCTGGAGATTTTCTTGGTTTTGTGGTTCACAAGAAAGGGATTGAAATCAACCAGAACAAAACCAAAGCCATAATGGAGACGAAAGCACCTACGTCAAAAAGGGAGTTGCAATCTCTGCTAGGAAAAATTAACTTCCTCAGAAGATTCATTTTGAACCTGAGTGGAAGAACCCAAGCTTTCTCTCCTTTACTTCGTCTAAAGCAAGGCCAAGCCTTCGAATGGAACGAAGCCCACCAGGAGGCATTTGACAGGATAAAAAGATACCTCTCTCAGCCTCCTATTTTGTCTCCACCTTCATGGGGGAAGCCCATAAGATTGTACATATCTGCCTCTGAAGTTAGTATAGGTAGTATGTTAGCACAAGAAGATAGCAATGGTATCGAAAGAGCCATATACTATTTAAGTAGAGTACTAAATGATGCAGAGACCAGATATAGCAATTCAGAAAAGCTATGTCTCTGTTTGTATTTCTCTTGTATGAAACTCAAGTATTATATAAAGCCTGTTGATGTTTATGTTTCATCTCATTTCGATGTCATTAAACATATGCTTTCAAAACCAATAATGCATAGCAGAGTTGGTAAATGGGCTTTAGCCTTAATAGAATATTCTTTGACTTTCATGCCTTTAAAAGCTGTGAAAGGTCAAGTGATTTCTGACTTCATTGTGGACCATTCTTTGGTTGAGCAGACTGTCATGAGTTACGTCGAAATACAACCATGGAAATTGTACTTTGATGGTTCAACCCACATGAATGGAAGTGGCGTTGGAGTCCTTCTAATTTCTCCTGAAGAAATTCCAACAAAATTCAAGTATAAATTAGATGGTCCTCGTTGCTCGAACAACGAAGCTGAGTATGAAGCGCTCATTGTTGGACTTGAAGCTTTGTTGGATTTGGGGGCAACTAGAGTCGAAATTAAAGGAGACTCAGAATTAGTGGTCAAACAAATTACAAAGGAATATAAGTGCATAAAGGAAAACTTGAGGATATACTTCGTCATAGTCAACAGGCTATTAAGGAAATTTGAATACATGGATATTCAACACATACCAAGAATAGAGAACCAAGAAGCAAATGACTTAGCACAGTTGGCTTCGGGTTATAAAGTTTCTACCAGGAACTTTAAGGATTTAGTTGAATTAAGGGGTAGAGTTATGGCTACTAGATTCACACCATCGGATCTGGAAAGTATGAAATTGGGATATGCTGAGAAACAGGGATTCGAAATATTAGCCATAAATACTTTGTCAGATGCAGATTGGCGAAGTCCACTGATGAGTTATTTAGCAAACCCAACTCTGAATGTGGATAGAAAGACAAAATACAGAGCATTGTCATATCTCCTCATGGGGAACGAATTGTTTAAAAAGACCCAAGAGGGCGTATTATTGAAATGCCTAGGAGAAAGTGAGGCATACTTAGCATTGTCAAAAGTCCACAATGGGGCATGTGGGGCACATCAAGCAGGCCATAAAATGAAATGGTTGTTATTTCGATACGGCTTGTATTGGCCTAACATGCTCAAAGATTGCATAGACTTTGCTAAAGGATGTGAGGAATGTCAGAAACATGCAGGGATTCAACATGCCCCTGCAAGTGAGTTGCATTCGATCATCAAACCATGGCCATTTAGAGGATGGGCATTGGATTTGATAGGAGAAATAAATCCTGCTTCGTCCAAAGGACAGAAATATATCTTGGTAGGAATAGATTATTTTACCAAGTGGATCGAAGCTATACCATTAATAGTTGCTGATCAAGAGGCTATTATTGAGTTTATACAGAAGCACATTATCTATAGGTTCAGATTGCCAGAGAGCATAACCACAGACCAAGGCTCTGTGTTTACTGGTAGAAAGATGCAAGAATTTGCCCAAGAAATGGGGTTTAGATTGCTAACGTCAACGCCATATTATGCTTAAGCAAACGGTCAAGTCGAAGCAGCCAATAAAGTGATAATAGGATTAATCAAGAAGCATATTGGTAAAAAGCCAAGAAACTGGCACAAAACTTTGGACCAAATATTATGGGCCTGTAGAACATCTCCTAAGGAAGCTACTAACACTACACCTTTCCAACTCACATTTGGTCATGATGCAGTGCTGCCAGTGGAAATTCATCTACAATCAGTTCGAATTCAGAAACAAAACGAAATCCCAGCTGCATTATATTGGGAAATGATGATGAATGAATTAGTTGAGTTGGACGAAATTAGATTACATGCATTGGAAATTTTGATGAGACAAAAAGAAAGAGTGGCCAGAACATACAACAAAAGGGTGAAGAAAAAAGTATTCATTATTAATGACTTAGTTTGGAAAGTCATATTGCCCATGGACAAGAAAAATAAAGCATTAGGTAAATGGTCACCTCATTGGGAAGGACCTTTTCGAATATTAAAAGTATTCTCAAACAATGCATATGAAATCAAAGAACTGGTGGATGATAAGCGTATCCTAAAGGTTAATGGGAAATATTTAAAGAAATATAAGCCACGCATGCAGGAGATTCGAATAGTAACAACGTAACCAAGATATTATAAAAAGGCCAAAATGGCAAGATGAGATGCCAAAATGGCGTTGTTCGAATATTACATATAAGAAACCAAATTGTAGCCAAATAAACATTGAAATTTAGAAATAAGAATTATTTTTCAATATGTTGAAAGTGCTTCGAAAAGATTCAAGTCTCTGCTGAGCGAAACGCCTGGCTCCTTCCAAGGTTGCCACTTCTCCTTTAAGTTGTTCTGCAGTTTCCATTTCTGCAAGCCCCTGGTTGAGAAGCTCTTCGAATTGGTTACCAGCAGTATTGGTTTCGAAGGCTATTTGTTGTTCTTTAGCCTCCTTAACCTTCTGTTGAAGTTCCAGAATCTGCCTTTCCCAAAGAAGTATGGACTCAGCTCGAGCCTCATAATCAGTTTTCGCCTGCTTTAGATGCATAGCTTGATCCTCAGCTTCTTGAGAGAGTTTCGAAGCTTGTTCATAAGCAGCATCCATTGCAATGCGTTTTTCTTGAACCTTCTTGGCAGCAGATTCATCTTGGAGAAGGTAACCAGTTACGTTGTCCAGCAAAGACTGAAGATCGAACAAGAGAGTACTAACTGGCAAGGAGCAGGTAGCAAGATTGACCTTTGTAAGCAACTCCTTCATAGTATAGTAAGCTGTGCTATCTTGTTTGAGCACTTCGAATATATCCACATTGAGAATTGTTTTCCTGATCTTATTAAGAAGTACAATTCTTTCATCTGTGGGAAGAGGATAGCTGGTCGAACTTGTGCCAGCCCTAGCAAGTGGGATGTCCCTTTGAGCCAGCTTTGCCTTCATGTACCCAATAGGGTCATTTCGTCTCAGGAGTGCAAGCTCCTCGTCAGTCATTCGAGACAAAGAGGATTTAGGGAGTTCCACACGTAGGGGAGTCACGTCCATTTCAACCTCCATGGGTTTGTTGGTTGCATCACCATCCCCTTCATTCGTTTCATGCTCATGATCTTCTTCATCATCATCCAAGTCCACCACTTCGATGTCTTCTTTTTCACTGCTATTTGCATTGGACTCCGTCCCAGCAGTCGAACCATCATTGGCATCCTCCTCCTCAGACTCTTCGTCTGCAGATTCTTCGTCTCTTTGGCCAGAATCAGCTTTCTCTCCTTCAGTTTGAGTGTCCTTTGGATCCTCTTGAAGGGTTTCAAGAGGGGACTTTTGAAGAGAAGCTCTTTGCAAATCTTCTGCAGATGTTTGAAGTGGTGTTTCGTTTGTCTCTTTCATAGGAATAGAGGTACCTTGATCATCTTGCTGTTCAGAAGTTCCAGCCAGAACCGCCATATTGGAGGAACCTTTGTTCTATACAAGGTTGTTGGAATCTCCTTGAGGAGAGGAGTTGAGTGGAGCAGCAGCTTTGGATGGTGAGTTCGAAGTAGTGGAAGCTGGATTCAAGATGTTCTGCAAGGAGCAAAAGAATGTTAAAAACATGCACCAAGGTAATAAGAAATTATTATTTTCAAAGAGATTTAGAAGTTCAATTTACCTGTGGACTCTCGGAGGAGAGGTTGCTAGCTATGCGTTCCAACATTACGTTGGAGGTCGAAGGTGGAATTTTGGATTTGGGTGAGGGAGCAGCATCCCTGGAATCTAGTCCAGAGACACTAGTTGGAACGGTACTCTTCGAAATATCCTTCTTCTGCTTCTTCTTCGAAGCAGTTGGTAAGTTTCCTCCAGCCTTGGGGTCTTCCCCAGTGGTGTTTGATTTTCGCTTCTTGGGAGTAGTAGGAGGAAGTTTGTTGGTCTGAAAAGATTTAAACAAAGAGTTAGATGCAAACCATAAAACATTAGTGAATTCGAAACATCAAGGCTAAGTGATTACCGTTGGAGTTGGAACACTGGTTGTTGTTGGTATTGTTGTTGTGGTTGTTGCAGCAATGGTTGTTGTTTCGGATGGAGTCACTTTGTCAGTGGTTTCGGTAGAGGCTTGAGAGGCGCTCCCTTCTTTCGACTTCGAAGCGGCTGTCTTTATCCTGATGGCTGAAAATCGAAACAATTAAAGCAAAGGTTAAAGATATGGAAAATGAAAAACGTTTGGGATTTTCCCAAGCATTCGCACCTGTGCCTTGATCAAATTTAATCGACATGGCAGAAAGGTCGTATCGAAGGTGTCCTGGGAAATTGTGGAGCCAGTGTCGAGCCCATGTCACAGTCTCAGATGGCTTTGGTTTCTTTTGAAGATGTTTGGACATCTCTTTGCAAGTGAACCACCAAGGATATGGGGGAAACCAAGCCAGAGCCAGTTCTGAGGTAGGTAATCTAGGAAATTTAGGTGGATGCATTTCGAATGCCAACCTATACCTATCCTCAGGTGACAACCCTGAAGGAAGTTTTAACTTAGAAACTTTTTGTTTGAATTTTTCCTTCAAGGTCTCAGCCGCTTGATGCACAATGGATTCCAAGCGTGTGGGGTTATAAGTAGTTTCAAAATAATTTTGAAAAGCTTTAATCTCTTTGGCATGAGTAAACATACCTTTCTTGGTTGGTACCTGCACATCGAAGGCATCAATTAGTTTCTGTTGAATTGTAAGAGTATCGAACATATAAGTTTGATAAAACTTGGTCCACCATTCCAGAAACCCCTTAGCAGTGAGATGGGTAGGTTCGAAGGTTATTAGCTCAAACTGGGCAAAGCCTTGGTATTGTTCTTGCTGTAATTTGGCTTCCCGTGCCTTGAAAGTTCGCCCAGAGGTAATGGCACTCTCAGTTTGAAATAAGGGTTCAGGAATTAGTTGGCATAAGCCAAACTGTCTCGAAACAAAATTTGGCTGGTAAGCGAAAAGGAAAATCTGATTCTTGGCAGGAGTTATTCTTGAAGAAATGAGTCTAGGTAGCAAAAAGGCTCTCCATACATCCTGATTCTCCTTGCTCTTGACAGCTTCTGAGAGAGCCATGGTGAACCAGGAAGGTCCATGAGCCCTCGAAGCAAAAGGCGCCATGGTCTCTTCGAACTTATGCCTTTTGGAGAATATCATGATGTACTTCGAGAATACGACTTTGAAGTCATCTTTGTCGTCATTTGGAGTTAATCTTCGCAGCCTAGTGCCTTCGAATATTCTATCAGTTATCCCAGGGTCTTGTTCATCAATGCTGTTGGCAGTTGACAAAGAGGGTTCGAACATGGCATTTAGCCATAACTGAAGTAACCAAAAAGGGCCAGCCAACAGGATATTCTTGGAGGTATGAGATTTTAGGCTCGAAACAGCTGACCTTAGGCTTTCATAAAGGTCAACTAAGAGCAGTTCACTTAAGCACACTCTTCGATTTTCATGCAAATCCCTAGCTAGAGGAATAAACCTACTGGCTACCTGTAGGGATCTACTGCAGAAGACCTATCTTGACAGCCATAGGGTAAGGAAAGCAATGTGTTCTACATCAGACACACTGTCTCCCTCAGCATGGTAGTGACTGATAAACTTGGAAAAACTTGCTAGTTTGACTTCGAAGTCGATTATACTTGAATGTTCTTCGTTGTCAGGGATATATGTTTCTCCTACTGGCGATAGCCCAGTGATGGCCGCTATGTCGAAGAAGGTAGGGGTAATCATTCCACCAGGGAGATGGAAAGTATTATAGGTACTGTCCCAGAAATAGAGGGACGCGAATAGTAAAGGGTGGCTGTAAGTGAAACCAGGCTTCGACAGCTTAATCAAGTTGTAGATACCTAATTCTTCCCATTGCTGGGATTTCTTAGCTTCTACCTTATTGAACCAGTTTTGGTAAGCAGCGTCGGAGGTGGGGCAAGATCGAAACGGTTTAAAATTACTTTTTACATAGTCTAATACAAAAGGGTCCTTAGGAGGAACAATGGGATTTTCCATGGTGTTTGAGCCAGAAGATTCTATTGCCTTAGGGGCGTCCATTTTGTTAAACAAGGGTTTGAAACTATAGCAAACTGGGAAAATTTTCCTGGTATCTTTTAAAATTTCAAAAACCGTAAGAGGGCCCATTAAAGCTAACCTCTTACCAGCAGCGGTGGTAGGAATGAGTACCTGTGATGCATAAAGCATTTCTTTTTCCTTTGAGATCATCTGGGGAGCAAGAACGGATTGACCTTGGTGAGTGATAACCTTACTTTCCATTGTAGTTCCTGCGGTCTTTCCTTTCTTCTTGGAAACCTTTTTGAGTTGGGATGAAGTAGAAGAAGACATTTTTGAAGAATGTTGAAAGCTTAGGGTTTTTTGGCGAGAGAAGAAGGATAAAAGATTCAGAATATGGAAAGAAAAGAGAAAGACTAAGTTGATGATGTTTTATAATGTGGAAGTTTAAGCATCCACTGAATAAGGTTGTGATACGTGGAAATCATGGGTTGGTTTGATGAAGAGGTGGCGTAAAGTTAACATGGGTAATAGGCGTGATTAAAGATAATCATTGTTTTGTAACTGCACCATACTGTGAAGTGGCTCCAGGCCGTTAAGGAATCCAAAAAGTGTTATGATTGACGTGACTGGAGTCAAATGCATTAAATGTTACGATGATTCGAAGGTCGCATCAAAATCTTGTATATATGTTTAAAATAAGTATTTCTCAGAGAGATCGAAATACATATTTTAAAGGGGCATTTTGTTGGCTGAAGATTTTGATAATATTATTAGAAGCCAAGTGAATTGAATGTTTCGATCGAAATGAAACAAAGCGTCATGTTTCGAAGTAGCAAAAGCAGTGTTTCAAATAAGCATATCAAAGCTTGGAGCTTCGAGTGGCAATTATGGGAACGTATCTAAAGAAGTCTCGAAATGACAACAAGGTTGTGTCTGAGAAGTGCGTTCGAAGCGGAGAAGTACCAAAACATTTGAAATTCAAATGCAAGCGGGACATTCTGAAATTCTGGCTGCAGATACTCAATGTCACGTTCAATGTTATGACACCGCATATGACTTTCTATAAGACAGTAAATACAAAAACAGTAAAGAACACAGTCAATTGTTTACCCAGTTCAGTGTGCAACAACACCTACTCTGGGGGCTACCAAGCCAGGGAGGAAATCCACTATAAGAGATGTTAATTCAGGAATAAACCAACCAGTTTATCTCCTTCACTTAAGACCTACCCAATGCAATTTCAATCTAAGTACAACTTAAACCTGAGTTCCTACTCACTCCCCCTCACAGCAGTGATACATAAAACAATTTGACTAATGAATTGTTGAAGACACTCTTCAAAACATACACTTGATTATGCTTCACAACTTTTTAATCAAGCAACACAAACACTCTTGCTTCACAGCTTTGAGTGATACACAAACCTAACTTGACTCTGCTTCACAGCTTTAGTCAAGAGACATACAAACACTCTTGCTTCAAAGCTTTGAGTGCTACACAACCCTTACAATTAAAACCTATTCCAAGTCACTTATCACAATGATAATTGCTTGGATTACAATAGTTAAAACTATACAGCTTCTAAATGATCTTCTGTCAACAAGGGATTACCTTCAAAACAGCAGCCCTGTTGAATATATAGCAGCTGCAACTTCAGTTAGGGTTTCCACAAAAAGCTAGGGTTAATTCCGTTTGACCTTAAGACTAGGTCACAGGACTTTATCAACCAGGTTGGGGTTGAGCTAGGTTAACCCAAAGAAAACGCAGGATTCTGTTCTGGAAAGACTGAGTCATTTTCCTGAAAAAAACTCAGAATTAACCAAACTGCATACCTGTTAGTTCAGAACAGGATGTCTTAACATCTGTTATGACATCTGAAAACCTGTCTACTGATTTAGGAAAATGTGATCATTTTGCAAAATGCTCAGATACACACTTATAAACATCAGTACCTGTATGACAATATTTTTCTGCAAAGGTACCTAATGAATCAGTACAAACTAAACTAGAATGTTATGACATCAGTCATGACATTCACACATACACTTGGGTTTTACCAAAAATGCAAGCCAATAACTAAACAACTACACATTCGAAGTTTGAAATTTATGTGCTGGAGCATTTGGAGACACGTGGAAACAAGAGAGAGGCATTGTTCTGCATGTTCTGAACGTGGCATAATCTTATAGCAAGACCGTTATGGTCGAATTAGTATAAATAGAAGTCTTAGTATTAGGATTTCGGGTGTCATATCTATTGTACTAAATACTCAGTAAACATTCAAATTACCACATGGCTAGGGAAACGAATGCAAGAGCAATGTACGTATGATAGCACCACATGTTTATGATTTAATGAAAACCTTTTATCATTTCCAGTACTTTCCTTTATTTTCCTGCCAAATACCATTTACAAGTTTTCTCGTTTAAAGTCTTTTTATTCGAAATCTTTTCATTGAAGCCTTACATTTTAATGCTTTCTTTACATTTCAAACACTTTACATTTCAGAAAACTGTCATACTTTTCATGCCTTTATCTTCAAGTTTTATCCTTCGAACGCCTATTTTTACTTAAAGTCATTTTACAGATTTCTTGCATTAAACGCTTTCTTCATATTTCGAATCTTTTACATTCCAGAGCATCTTTTACATTGACTGTTTTTATAATTCGAAGCCATTTACTTGCTTTTTATACAATTTTACATGTCTTTACAATTAACATTTATTCATGCAAGTTAGTTTCGCGCACATATATTTTGATTACACCTTTAGATCTTTAAGAGAGAAATCGAAATAAGTCAAACACCTACACAACACTCAAATACCAACCATGAATATCTGTTCGATCATGAGAGTTACCCTAATGACCAATGAGTCCTAGGATCAATCTAGTCGATCCTGCGAGTTACCAGAGAAATTGAATAACAGTCAGTAAGTTTATTCGATAGTTTGGAAGACTAGCGGTTGTTTACCAGAAATCACTGGAAACACACACTGGTCTGTGTTTCGCCATCTCCTCTTCATCAGCTTCTTCGCAGTCTTCAACTTCAGTTTCCTGATAGTACTCATGGGGGATAACGGATACCACATTGCAATTCATGTTTAGAGACGACACGCCATCAGAGTCGAAATCGTCTATCAACATGTGTTTAGATTTTATGGGATTTTCTTGAGTCACTTCTTTTGTTTTCTGCCGTTCCTCAGTGAACAACCTGCGTCCTACCGGCGGTTTGACAGATGTCGATGTTCCAGATACTGCTTTGGTATTGCTTGATTCACCTACCTCTTTCTGCTTTAATTCCCTTTCTGTTTTCCTTGCTCTCTGGTGTCTACGCCACTGGGATCTTAACATGGGGTTTTTTCCTTTGTAATTGTCTAGCCTGTGAGCCTCCCTTGTTGATGTCTGGAGTTGGCTTCTATAGGCGAAAGCTGTTCTGCCTCCCTTGTCGAAACTCATCCACTTTGATTTCTCATCATTAACATGCATCCATCGGTCAGTTGGTATCTCAGCAGGTAATTTGAACGAGACTCTTCTTGCCCTGGGATATGGGCTATCTGGCCTTTTCGACGTTCCCCTTTTGTCAAACACGTACATTCTTGGGTTTGCTTCCCTTGGCTCCCAGCTACCATGGAAAGGGATTCGTTCAAACATTTCAGCAATCTCCTTGTCATATACTGCGCCACATCTTGGGCACATCAGGATTTTTGATTCTGCTTTGTAACATCGGAGTATGAAAACCAAAAGCGTTTCGCCTGGCCTTGGGTATACTCTCATCAGTTGACCTTCTTGGCGCCAATTTCCTTGGGTGTTGATGTGTTAGACCCTCTCATAATTTTCAGCCACTCTTCGACTCAACATAATGGAGCACCTTGGGCACAGCAACATCTTGTAGGCATTCCTCTCATGGCATCTCCACAAGTATTCGCGCAGATTCTCATTTGCCTTTGGGTAGCCAAAACTCTTCTTCTTTTGTTCCATCAGCAGGCAGTTTTCCAATTCTTTCATCTCTGAAGCGGGTTGGTCCAGATTCACCATGTTGACTCCCATGGGCACTTCAGAGATTTCCATTTCTTCGAACCTAACTCTGAGACCTTCAATAGTCTCATTAGTAATTTTCAAAGAACCCTCAGTAGTCCCAAATTTAATTTGTCCAGCCTGGGGGTCTTCAACGTTAGTGTTGAAGGATCCTCTGGTGTTTAAGCTATCAGTAGCTTGCTTTCCATCTTCCACGATCTTTGCTTGGTCAATGTTGACTATGTCCACCATATTGATATCCAAAGGTTCAACGTAGTTGGTGGCAGCCACATTCAAAGGATCAACATCCACATTCATAGGGCATTTTCCTTTATCAGCGAATTTCAGACGCCCATCCTTGATAACATTCTGAATTAAATCCCTGAAAATAAAACAAGTTGATGTTTTATGGCCAAGAAAACCATGGTATTTGCAAAAACCTCTTTTCTTCCGTTGTTCTAACGGAGGAACTTTAGTGTTAGGAGGCACTATCATTTGGCCATCCTTTACCAGTAAATCAAATATTTTGTCACATTCAGTAACATCAAAAGTGTAAGTTCTTTTAGGATATTTATCACTCTTTTCCTCTTCGACGAGGTTCTTCCCATTCGAAGGTGTTAACATTTTACAAGAGTAAGGGGGTGCCTCTTTTAATTCAGCCAAATCTATTTCTACTTCTTCAACACAATGGGTTGTTATGCGGCTCATATTCTTCATTTTCGGCTTCGACATAGGCTACCCTTTCTTTTTTATGATTTTTACTTGCCCTGGCCTTTTCAGCTTTCAGTCGTTCGACATGTCGAACTCTATCTGCCAACTAGGCCATATCTCTCAAGTGTTGAGTATCTAACTTCTTTCTAATGGAATAATCTAATCCTCCTGCAGCCATTTCGACTAACTCATGCTCAGGCACCACAGTAAAGCATCTAGATTTCAGAAGACGAAACCTATTCAGGTAGTCATCTATAGGTTCTGTGAATTTCCTCTTTACGCTTTCCAATTCCTTCAAACTTATCTTCGTTTGTCCCACGTAAAACTGTTCATGGAACAGTTTCTCTAAGTAAGACCATGTATCTATGGAACTAGGAGGTAATGTGGTGAACCATGTAAAAGCATTTTTGGTTAGTGAACTAGGGAAATATTTTATTCTTAGGTCTTCATTGTTTGCCAAGTTTCCTAACTCTGTCAAATATCTGGCTATGTGCTCAATAGTGGATTCATTTGTATCCCCTGAAAAATTGGTGAATTTCGGGATCTTGTGACCCCTTGGCAATTCTGTTTGCAGAATAAATTCCGTTATAGGGGAAGTGTAGTTGGGGCGTCGAAACCCTGTGTTTAAACCATTATTAGCCATGATTCTTTCGACTATATTTGTTATATTATTTTCGACTAACAGGTTGTCTTGTCTCATTCTATGAACAACTTCATCTGCATCTTGGCCTCTATTGACCATGGCTATTCTCCTGGGTGGTTCCTCAGGATTTGGCTGTCTAATACCTACTGGTTCAACACTTGGTTCTTCGACAATATTTTGTCTAGGTTGTTGAACTTGGTTTATGGTTGGTTCTTCTTGAACTCCTATGATATTCTGCCTACGTCGAACAGGTGGTTGGGGGTTCCCAAAGAAATCCGCTATTCGCGCCATATGCGCTGACAACTGTTGGTATGATTGGGTGTTTTCTTGATTGGTTCTGTTTATATTCTGGATTAGGGGAGAAAAAATAGTATTCATTTCCCTCGCCAATATTCCAACCATATCATGGTTACTAGCGTCCATTTGTTGTCTAAGTGCTTCCTGGGTATTTGTTATTAAAGCAGGCATCTGGCTGACAGGCCTTGGTTTTGGGCGCTTCGACCAATTGAACCAACATTTTGAATCGGCGAAAAAGTACTTACGTTAGGTTGCGTATATGCGGAAGTGCCATTGTGTAAACCACACATGAATGATGATGAGGGCCCTCCATATGATTGTTCTGTCCAAGGCCTAAAATTTTCGAATCCTGGTGGCCTGGGGGGTGTCGAAGGTGGTACTTGGCCTCTTACATATGTCAAAATAGGGCCATTTTGAGTATTCGAAAGAGACTCTGATGTACCCCCAAAGGGGGGCACGTTGGCCAAACTAGCCACAAAAGCAGCTCCTGTCTAAGGTGGATTCAAATTAGTTGCGGCCATTGATCCTATTGATGTTGGAATGGCCTGGGAACTAGTTGTCGAATTTGTACCGACCGTTCCTGATCCTTGTGAAGGATCTTGTCCTCCTTGATCATTAGTTGTGTTAACCATTCTTCTGGTATGTTTTTTCTTAGGTATTGGTTGAGATTCACTAATAATTCTTCCACTCCCAAGGTTCATATAACGCTTTTGCGTATTTTACCAAAAAATAGTCTTTTAAACTGTCTGTTATGATTACAACTGGTTTTTTCTTAAAATGTTATGACACAGTCCCACTGGGCGTGCCAATTTGTTCGCAGTGATTTCTGGCGAAACAACCGCTAGTCTTTCAAACAAATTTGATATGTATGGTTACTCGCAGGATCGACTAGATTGATCCTAGGACATTGTCTTAATGTTAATTGTAACACTTACTTGACGATTTATGTTGAACATGACGTAGTTCTTGTGCATGTGTTTATGTAAAGGCTCAAAATACAAAGACTTCTGGAATTAAATTCAAATGTAAAGGTTTGGACGAAATGTCTTAATCAAAAAAGGTTTAAATGTAAATACTTGACAATGAAAAGACTTAAAACTGGAAAATGAAGCAATTCGACAGAACGAATTAAAGAAATTAAGGACAATTGCAGGATTACGTAAAAGAATGGTTCAAAAGAAATTATATTGATAAGTGCATTTCAAAGATAAAATGTGTGAGGTCATACGTACATTCTCAATGAACTCTTTCTCTGTAACTTGGTACTTGAGTATTTTATGAGTAACTTTGTACGAATTATGATCCTATTTTCTCCCTAACACTAAGGAACTATTTATAATGTTCTAACCATAACGGTATTATTCTAATGAAAAGCCACGTCGCTTCTTGCATGTCTTTCGACACTCTAAGGCTTCCACGCGTCTTTCTTATCCAAAGAAACCATTTCGAATTTCAAACATTCCCGCTCAAGCCTTCAGCAACAACTTTCTCACGTGGCCGTTGAAACGCGCGCTTTTGACAAAACAAAAATACTTGTCCTGTCAAACTGTCTTCTTCGACTCAGATCCAGTAACAACATACTTCGTCTATAGCTTTTTTCAAGCCATCTTGTGGAAATTTAAATGAATGATTCCTTTATTATCATGGTCGAAATTCCCAACAAACACTATACAAGTGAGCATGTGTCAATTACGGGATATCATTTTGACAAGCATAATGAAGAAGAGTAAGATGATGTCTAGTTTGTGGAGTATTTTTGTGTTATGAATGTTAGAGAGTTTATGGATTATGAAGAAGTTCAATAGATATTTATGTAAGTGTGATTTAGTTTACCTACTTTTCACAATTTGTTTGTCATCTTCTAACTTTCTGATTTTTTTCTTTGCAAAAAATGACTATGTTATCAATATCCTAAAGGAAGACGAGGTTGGAGATGGAAAAAGTAGGAGAGGAAAAGTGGTAGCTCCTAACTAGAAAAGTGACATCATTGGTATTTAAACTAAGGTTCTTAAGAAGAGGAAGGTAGCAGAAAAGAGTCGTATTATCCAAGCTACACCCATCTCTATTGTGAAATCTCTCACACCCTTACCCAAAGTCAGGAAATTCAAGGTTAACTTTGCAGAAATTGAAAATTTGTTCCTCATAGAATAGATGTCGAAAACGATGTTCTGACAACAGGTTCGACAAGTTATACCATAACCAACACATATATGATAGTATGAGTTGTGCAAGTTAATGGAGCTGGAAAAACAATAAATAATACAAAGAATTAGTAATCCAGTTGAGTAAAACCACATCTATGTTTGGAGAGTTGAATCAACAATCCAAAGAAAGGAAATTCATTATTAGTAGCTTAGTACATTTAGAATTACAAGCAAAAACAATACCATATTGTTCAATGTCTCTTCCTAACACTACGAGTTCTTCACAACACAACATATCACCAAACCATCATAAAATCACCACAATATTATGTATTATATTTTCACATGCATATCACCTAATTATCATCATGAATCACATCATTTACGTCACAAAAACATCATTAATAAATAACCATGGTAAAATATCATAATCAACATCATGTTTATCATTAAAATAACATATCATGGTATAGAAACATGTAATAAATCAATCTCATAAACATATAGATATTGAAATCATACATCAAAATACTCATGTAATTCAATCTTAATATAGTATATCACATTAGCTCTCAAGTGCTTCAAACGACGCATAAAACAAACTCCTGAAACTCAAGTTACAACATTTTGAAGATTTCTGCTGCATTGCTTCTACCATATGTCGCGACGCTTGTGTCGCCTTTACGCCGCCTCTGCATCGGGCGATGCTAACCAGACATCACTTCTCCTCCCTACGATTTTCCATGGTTGGATGCCTTCCGGACCTCTAAATTCGATTCCATAAAAAGTCTCGATCTCAAAATTCGAAATCCTATGATTATACAATATTCTTAACACCCTATAACACTTATTTAGAGATCCTAACATCACACATTTATCAAGGATTCATTCATTCATTCATTCATTCATTCAACACATGGTTTTCCCCCAATTTCATCAATCCTCATCAAAATCAACACACAAAACACAATCTACCAACACTTTAACCCAATATCAATTATAATAAACGCGATTAAACCTCTTACCTTAGAAATTGTTACTAGCAACTGAATCCTCTTTCTGCTCTACCGAAACTCCTATGCTCCTTCTTGCCTCTTTGTGCACTAGCTCTGCCTCTGCCTCTTTCTCCCAAAAACTATCATACAGAATGAGCAATCAAAATTCTCAAACCTTCCTTATACCAAACTTAACCTTTGGACCCCTAATATTGGTCTTTCCATCATGTCCTCACTTATTCCACATTACTTTACCATTTATCCCTTCTTGTTTCTACACCATAATTTCCTTTATAATAATAATTCTAAATATTATTATTAAATCTAATAAATCCCAAATAATTATTTAAATTCTAAATAATTATAAACTAATCAAATACTCCTCATATATTATTATTCCAACACTACCCCACAACATACCATCACCAAACACTGTGATGTATCATATAAATCATAATAATTCCCAAATAATCACAAATAAATAATTAAATAATTGATTATGATTTTTGAGGTGTTACAACTCTCCCCCACTTAAATAATTTTCGTCCTCAAAAATTTACTTGATGTACACAACTCTTGATACAACTCTCGCATCTCCTCTCCAACTCCCGCATCAAGTTTGGCAATATTTTGATCATCACTAATCAAAACTCCACATTGTTAACCATAATAATCTAACAAGATGCAACGCTACCGAGTTATGAACGCATAGGTTCATTCACTACTTGTCCCATCATCCTAGGATCTCGCTCACTCTTGAACATGAGCTACTCGAACTCCAACCCCCGACAACGAGGTAACAACATAATTTAAAAACATAGAGTTTCAGGACAAGAACATCGTCTCTATCATTTCATCACACAGCAACACCGTCATAAGAACATCAACATAACCATAACATTGACAACATTGGCACATAACATTAGTACAACAATGCTACAATTTATCAATTGAACATGTAACTCGATACATCTATTGACATGGCGGTGACTTGAATAATATATAAACCTCTCACTTATCACGTCCATTCTAGATTGCCCAATGGTTTGCATCATTCCCGTAGGCTTCTGATGTTTAACCCTTAACTCATAACAAGTCACACCCGTATAACAAACTGTACCACATAATGCTTCAGCTGCGCTACTCTGATTATCTACCTTAAAGTCATTGTCCTCATTTCGATTTCCATCAACCATCAGATCCACAAATTTCACCTGTAACATATGACTCTCTTTAATACACACTAGAAAATAACTGTTCACTTTTAATAATCTCAACTTTCCACTCTGCGACGTTAGCTTGCATACAACCTTAAGTCTCCGAACTGTTCAATAAGTCCCAACTCTTTCACAGTCACTTATTCATTAGGTTCACCCGAAATGATGAGCGAATATCATCTATATAGAACGTCAAACACTTTACACACCATTAAGCTAATAAGATAAGTTTATCCCATCCAACACGATCCCATCTACTATCAACAAGAGATTAAGGGTGATCAGTTCCTCAATTTTTCAATAGGTAGCTGACTACCATGATGGCACATAAACCATCATTACTAAACTATAATAGCGTTTTCTTTAGAACTTATGCTCAAATTTACCTACAACACCATGGTCTGATTAATCTTTGTCACTCTAATCATTCTTATTTGGAATAAGTTGCATCTCCACGCGCTTCTCCAATATCTTCACATCATTCCTAGTACCAAACATCTCATTCCCTTAATTCTTTCGCTTACAACATTTCGTACTTGACCTCGTCTCAAACAAGCTGCGATAATAACTAGTTAAGCCTAAGAAGCTTCTTGTCTCTGTAACCGACTTGGGAGTCTTTAAATGTAGAATTGCATCTACTTGGAATGGATCCACAAATATCATCACCTGAAATATCATGCTAAAGAAAAGTCACCTTCTCAAACCATGATCTACACCTTGACAACATAGCATAAAGTTTCTTCCCTTTCTACATTGTAATTCAAATCACAATGTTCAACATTCCCTTATTCTGACTTAGATTAGCTCATAATATCCTCAATAAACACCACAACAAACTAATACAAATATTCTTAATGCTTTCACAAGTTCTAAAGTCTGTCCTCTAACTATCTTAGAGAAGCAAAAGCTTCTCCAGCACTTGTTTCAAACCAACTCCTACAAACAAACAGTTAGAAATATAAGCAAGTACCGACAGTGTTCCACACACATGTCACGTACTAAGGAACAAATAACATTAGACAACCTGGTCGGATGGACCGACCTGCTCTGATACCAAGACAGTGTTCCACACACATGTCATGTACTAAGGAACAAATAACATTAGACAACCTGGTCGGATGGACCGACCTGCTCTGATACCAATTGTAACACCCCACTTTCCCATATAAATAATTATAATATAATATATGAAAATACATATGAGAGTACACAAGTAGGATGTCACATCTTCAAAAATTCATAACATTTGAAATCAATTTATTACTTCATTTCTCATAAAAGAATCATTCACGCAACAGAAATATCCAATTATTCATTTCCATAGCACCGCGACTTTAATAACAACATTCTCCATAAAATTCGTGGTTCAACATAAGCTTAAATTAAGATACGTAACAATAAAACAGTGCAAAAACATAGCAAGTTCCTAAATCTTGTGTTACGTATCAGAGCAAGACCCTCTCTATCCAAAAGAAACACACTAAAGACTCTAAGCTATCCTCACGCTTCTACGAACTATTCTCGATCACCTACGCGTTACCCATGTGGAGGCAACATTCAAATAGAAAGGGCGAGTAATCACAATTCATTACAAAAGATATAAGGAAAAGATATAGTAGTTAAAAAACAAAACCAATCATGAAATATGTACATCATCATTTACTAAGTATTATACTCACACCTTCGTATCATAATAACATATGCACATCTTCATCATAAATCATCAAAAACACATTCTTCATTCATGCATCACGACATCAAATCAAGGCAGTGCAATGTAATGCAACCGATAACAACTAAATGCATGTGGTAACAATAGGGAATAAGCCCACAACATAGTGCCAATTGGGTAAAACCAGAGCATAAGCCCTCAACACAACGCCATTCCAGGCCAACAACAAAGCATAAGCCCTCACCAATGAATGTATATAACATCAACATGCAATAATATAATTATACAACTGCAAGGCATAAGCCTTTAACACTATGCCAATTTAGGCCATCAACATCATTATCACCATAACATCATCAAAATAATCATATCATCATCACAACATCATTATCATCATATCATCATGACATCATATTACCATAAAAAACAATCATATCATCATCATAACATCATTATCATCAACTAATCATCATAGTATCCAAGCATCATCATAACATACAACTCATCATCATGTCCTAATATTATATAAAGTATCTTCATTATTATCTTCTAATCATCTTTTATAAACCGTCATTACCATAATCCAACACGGGGAACCTAACTTCATTCTAATCTAGATATTAGGGATATTCTTCATATTCTTCATTTTACTACCCCTAAATAAATTTCATCGTGTTAGCTATCCAACGCTTTGAATGATACCTCAAACCTAGTTCTAAAACTCAAGTTACGACTCTTCTAAGAAAGTCTAACTCAATGTCGCAATTCTGGACACCATCACCCGACGAAGACTCTTGCTCGCCCGAAGAAACTCCTTTCGATCCTACATCTGATATATATTATTCATAGAGCACATAAATATATATACAATTTCTGTTACTAATGTATCTCCTTAATAATAGGAGGCTTTAAAACTAAAAATAAAAATACAGCTATGCATATCAATTAATACCAAAAATATATCTTTCTAGAATAGCAATATTTGACTTATTCTAACACCCCCGTTCAAGTTGGTGCATGGATGTCACACATTCCCAACTTGAGTAAAGATTCGTTAAACACCTTGCTTGCTACTCCTTTAGTGAGCATATCAGCTAATTGTTGTTCAGATCTTACAAACGAAAAAACAATTGTCCCGACTTCAAGTTTCTCCTTGATGAAATGTCTATCAATTTCAACATGTTTTGTCTGATCATGTTGGACAGGATTATGGGAAATCTCTATGGCCGATTTATTGTCACAATATAAACTCATAGCCTCTTTTGGTTCGAAACCTAAGTCTGACAATGCACTTTTTATCCATAACAATTCACACATTCCAAGTGCCATACCTCTAAATTCTGCTTCAGCACTTGATCTAGCCACTACCGGTTGCTTTTTACTCCTTCAAGTTACAAGGTTCCCCCCCACAAAGGTGAAATATCCTGAGGTAGATCTTCTATCATTCGCTGAACCTGCCCAATCGGTATCTGTATATCCTTCTACCCTCAAGTGACCATTGTTTGAGAACAATATTCCTTTACCTGGAGTGGATTTCAAATATCTTAATATCCTTTCTACAACATCCATATGAGGCTTACGCGAATCATGCATAATCTGGCTAACAACATTCACTATATAAGTGATGTCTGGTCATGTATGAGAGAGATAAATCAGCTTCCCTACCAAACTTTGGTACCTCCCTTTATCTGTGATGTTTGAGTTTAGGCAATGAAAGAGCTTATGATTTTGTTCAATAGGAGTTTCTGCTGGTTTAGAGGCAAGCAACCCAGTTTCAGATAGCAAATCAAGAGTATACTTTCTTTGGCATAGAAAAATACCATGTTTTGATCTTGCTACTTCAATACCCAAAAAATATTTTAGGTTTCCAAGTTGTTTCATCTCAAATTCAGAGGTAAGGTATTTTTGCAATCTAGAAATTTCATCTTGGTCATTTCCTGTAACTATCATATCATCTACATAGATAATCAAGGCAGTAATTTTACCTTCTCCTTTCTTCAAAAATAAGGTGTGATCCGAGTTACTTGCTTTATAGCCAAAAATCTTCATAGACTTAGTGAACCTTCTAAACCATGCTCTTGGAGACTGTTTTAATCCATATAGAGCCTTCTTTAATTTGCAAACCTTCGATCCATTTGAATCCAACATACATGGTGGGGTATCCATATAAATTTCTTCTAAAATTTCACCATGTAGGAAAGCATTTTTCACATCAAATTGTAGAAGAGGCCAATATTGATTTGCTACTAGTGACAAAAGTATCCTCACAGTGTTGAGCTTGGCTACTGGCGCAAATGTCTCTTGATAATCTACACCATAAGACTGAGTGTAACCTTTAGCCACTAGTCATGCTTTATACTTGTCAATTGTTCCATCAGCTTTGTGCTTAGTGGTAAAAACCCATCTGCACCCCACCGTTTTCTTCCCCCTTGGTTATCGTGCTTACCATCCAACATCCAAAAGATTTTTTATTTCTATGGATGTAACGTTTCATGAAGATAACTTTTTTTTTGTTGATCCTACACTTCAAGGGGGGAATGAAAGTGAAGTCCAGCATCCTGATGTTAGTATGTTTGACATCTCAAATACAAAGTTATTTTGTGAAAATAAATTATCTTGTGAGGATCACTTCGCAGGTACTGAGCCAATCCTAAATATGGATCTATTAACTTTAGATAATACAACGTCTCCTGATTATCACCAACTAGCTCAATCTTCTCCTTGGTATGCATGTTCTGGAAAAAAAACAATGGGTTGGATAAAACATAACAACACAAAAATGTGATTTGGTTAATTTACTAATAGAGATAAGATTACAATTTAGAGTAGGAACAAATAAGACATCGGGTATAAATAGGGTAGGTGAGAGGGATACAGTACCAACACCTTCAATAGGAGATTTGACTCCATTGGCATTAATAATGGTATTTTTGGAACAATAAGGAGAAAAATTAGTAAATATGTGAGGATCACAAGTCATATGATCAGAAGCACCAGTATCAATTATCCAATCACTACTCCTAGTAACAACAAAAATATTAAGAGCAGAGTTAGATATACCTGACTTTGTTACAAATCCAGTAGCAGTAGAAACATGGCCCTTATTATTTTCTGCCTTATTATTGGAAGTAGATTTGTCTTTTGGGTGCCAATCAGGATAGCCATGGAGTTTAAAACATGTCTCCATGACATGATTATCTCCATTACAATGGGTACACTTGCGAACTCCTTTCTTAGGATACTTCTTGACGGCAAGGGCAGACCCCTCAGAAGACTCATTACCAAGCATAACTTCTTGGCAATTTGCCTCAACATAAATAATTGCATAAGCAACTTGAATGTTTGGGAGTGGAGTTGTAGCAAGAATACGACCACAGACTCCATCCAAGTGTGAATTCAAACCAGCCAAAAAAATATAAACACGTTGAGAATTAACAATGTTGTTATACTTCTCAACATCTTTAGTGCACTCCATGGTACAATTTGCAATGGCATCATACTATTGCCATAACCTTTTTAATTTTCAAAAATATATAATCACAGAGCCCCCATTTTGATGAGTAGAAATTACCTCACGATATAATTGATATGCCCTAGATGCATCTTGGTTGACTGAATACGTCTCCTTGACGGTGTCCCAGATTTCCTTCGCCGTAGCCAAACGAATGAAGAGTGATCTGATCTCTTTGTTCATAGAGTCAAGAAGCCATGACTTAACCAAACAGTTTTCATCTTCCCATGTTTCATACTCCTCATATTTCTTATCTTTTGGTGCATCCTTTGTTCCAGAGACATAACCCCAACGTTTTCTGCCTCAGATCTTGTTTTAGGAGTTTAGCGACCACTCGACGTAGTTGGTGCCGTCAAGTCGTTTAGGTGTAAGTGCGAAAGAAAACTCCTGCAGATGGAGAGTAGTCCCAGAATCAGATTTATCTTTACTAGAAGGCTCCATCAGGAATTACTCAAAGAAACCAAAGTAACTGACTCCTATACTAGGGATTTAGGTCTGGCTCTGATACCATATAAAAGAGTTTCAAAGAGAAAAATATGATATATATTATTCATAGAGCACATAAATATATATACAATTTCTGTTACTAATGTCTCCTTAATAATAGGAGGCTTTAAAACTAAAAATAAAAATACAGCTATGCATATCAATTGATACCAAAAATATATCTTTCTAGAATAGCAATATTTGACTTATTCCAACAGGTGCGAGCGAAGCACTCCAGTAGCCATCCTCTTATGGGCCTTCCATTGTCTCCTACTTTTTCCTGGCAGAAGCCTAGCAAAGTTCCATCACCCGACGACGCCTCCTTCATCGCCCGACGATGCACACTAGAAAACAATTACCTATTGAGATCCTGCACCTGTTCAGTCCCAAATGCTCCTGCGATCTTACACCAAAACAGTCACAATCCTCATAGTTTTCAATATATAATCACTATACAACAACTACACAATATTATAAACATTATATATACCAGCTCATGGCAATTCAACATAATACTTTCATCAATTTCAACACGAGTTCTTCACAACACAACATATCACCAAAATCATCATAAAATCACCACAATAGTTGTATTATGTTTGCGCATGCATATCACCAAATCATCATCATGAATCACATCATTTACGTCACAAAGACATCATTAATAAATAACCACGGTAAAACATCATAATCAACAACATGTTTATCATTAAAATATCACATCATGGTATAGAAACATGTAATAAATCAATCTCATAAGCATATATATATATATATATATATATATATATATATATATATATATATATATATATATATATATATATATATATATATATATATATATATATATATATATATATATATATATATATATATATATATATATATATATATATATATATATATATATATATATATATATATATATATATATATATATATATATATATTGGAATCCTTAATCAAAACATTCATGTAATTCAATCTTAATATAGTACATCACGTTAGCTCTCCAGCGCTTTGAACGACGCATAAAACGGACTCCTAAAACTCAAGTTACGGTGTTTTGAACATTTCTACTACATCACTTCTTCCATCTGTCGCCCGGCCCAGCCTTTGTGTCGCTCGACGATGCTTGTGTCGCCTTTGCGTCTCCTCTGCATCGCCTGGTGATGCTAACCAGACAACACTTGTCTTCCCTGCGATTTTCTATGGTTGGAGGCCTTCCGGACCTCCGAATTTGATTTCGTATAAAGTCCCGGTTTCAGAATTCGAAATACTATGATTATACAATATTCGTAACAGCCTATAACACTTATTTAAAGCTCCTAACATCACACATTTATCAAGGATTAATTAATTCATTCAAAACATGGGTTTTCCCCAATTTCATCAATCCTCATCAAAATCAACACACAAAACACAACCTACCAACACTTTAACCCGATATCTATTATAATAAACGCGATTAAACCCCTTACCTTAGAATTTTTTGATAGAAATCAAATCCTCTTCGTGCTCTACCGAAACTCCTATGCTCATTCTTGCCTCTTTGTGCCCTAGCTCTGCCTCAGCCTCTTCTTCCAAAACTTATCGTACAAAATGAGCGATCAAAATTCTCAAACCTTCCTTATACCAAACTTAATCTTTAGACCCCTAATATTGGTCTTCCCATCATGTCCTCACTTGTTCCACATTACTTTACCATTTAGCCCTTCTTATTTCTACACCATAATTTCCTTTATAATAATAATTCTAAATATTATTATTAAATCCAATAAATCCCAAATAATTATTTAAATTCTAAATAATTATAAACTAATCAAATACTCCTCATATATTATTATTATTCCAACACTACCCCACAACATACCATCACCGAACACCGTGATGCATCATATAAATCATAATAATTCCCAAATAATCACAAATAACTAATTAAATAACTTATTATAATTTTTGGGGTGTTACAATAGTCGTCTACAGCTTGATGAGCCAAATGATCTGCCAATACACTTCCTTTGATTGCTTTCTGAGTGGTGTATTCAATGTCATATTCTGTCAAGACCATTCGCCATCTGCTATTCTTCTAGAGAGAGCGGGTTTCTCGAATATATATTTAATCAGATCCATTTTAGAAATCAATAGAGTAGTATAAGTCAACATATATTGTCTTAGTCGGCGAGTAGCCCATGCCAAAGTGCAACAAGTTTTTTCGAGCATTGAATATCTTATTTCACAGCCAGTAAACTTTTTGTTAAGGTAGTATATTGCAGGATCTTTTCGACCAGACTCGTCATGCTGGCCTAGTACACACCCCATTGAGTTCTCTAACACTGTTAAATACATGATCAGAGGTCTTCCTTCAACTGGTGGCATCAGAATTGGATGTTCTTTGTAAACGTCCGTAATTTAATTAATTATTTAATTAAATTATTTTTGGAATATTTGTGATGTTGTGTTGTTATGTTAGTTGATGTGTTGTGATCAGTTGGATTTATTAATTTTATTAAGTTGTGGAATAATATTAGAATGATAATATTATTTGACGTGGGCTTGTTTTAAAGGATATAAGTAGTAATAAGGGGGTGTAGTAGTCTTAAGCCCATTAAGGAATAGAGAGAATAATAGGGTTATTTTATTATTGTTAGAAATAATAAGAAAATAAGAAGCAGTAAGAGAAGGAGAATAAGGGTTAGAAGAAGAGAAAGAACGTGAAAGTTGTTGGAAAGGAGGAAGAGAGGCAGAATGGAAATCATCCGAAAAAGTGATAGAGCAACCTTCAATCCAAGGTAAGGGTGGGGTTCTGACTCTATAATAGGGTTTATGATGGTTGGTTTATGGGATTAGATGTGAAAATGTTGTCTTGTTCATGATTGAATTATATGTTGTTGTATGATGGGAATCGATGATAGAAAGATGAATAATGATGCCCTAATGCTGTATATTTGATGTAGAATTATAGGATAATTATAATTGATGGTTGTTTATGATTAGAGAATGTTTTTAGGGCCTAAAGTATGGAAACCGTAGTGAAAATGTAGTGAAATCGTAGAAATTATCCATGATAGAACAATATGTGTCGACCCCAAAAGCCATGCGTCGATGCATGAAAGCTTTTAGACTCTGGATGAGTCGATACGAAGGAGTCCAACATCGATACATGAGGGCTTTTAGACTCAGGATGAGTCGATACATAGGGGCATGTATCGATACATGCCGTGTTGCAGATTCAATATAAGTCGATACAAGGGAGTATGCGTCGAATCATGTAGCGTGTTAAGTTCAGTACGTGTCGACCTAAGATAGTACGCGTCGATCCATGTTGTCTGGTTTTTGAAAGATTCGTTTTCCAAAGGCTGTAACTTGAGTTTTTGGACTCCGTTTGAGGTTATGTTCAAAGCGTTGAATAGCTAACGCGACGAACTTCATTATTAAGGATTAAAATGAAGAATAGGAAGGATAATCCTAGTATCCAAATTAGGATTTGAATTAGTTCCCGTGTTGATCGCTATGTTGATATTTGTGAAGAATGATGAGGATGAGATGATTATAGATTATTGTTTAGTTGTAACAGTATGATTAATGATGATAATGATGTAGTATTACATGATAGTAATATGTAGAGGTTTGGTGATTTAGAAGTAAGCCTTAGATGATTAATTAATTATAGGAAATATCATGTTGTAGGCTTATGGCCAACGTTGCAAGACTGGCGATTTACTGTTGTATTGTTGTATGGATGAGTTGTTGATGATAAATGATGTTTGATGAATTATGATGTATAAATGATGTTTGACGAATTATGATGGTAAATGATATTGATGAATGATGTTGATGAAAGATGTTGAGATGCCTCTAATAATTGGCAGCTATTAAGATGTAGGCTTCTGGCCAACAATGATGTTGTGTTGAGATGTTGTTAATTATGGTGTTGTCATTACATTCATGATTGTGTCGCATACATTTCATTTCAAGATGAAGCTTATGCTCGTTAAGATGGCTTGTATTGGCGAATATTAAGATGAAGGCTTATGCCTTGTTAATGCCTCTATTTATTGTCAGATTTTTAAGATGCGAGTTCTGCTCCAATTGTATCATATGCATTTGCATAGTATTGAGTCGCATTATATGAGTGCATAAAGAAGTTGTGCATTGATGCGGTGAATGTGTTTATTGTTGGTATTTCTGTTGCGATTATTGTTGATTATAAGACGAGAAGTGGTGATGTTATGTGATCTAATTTAATATATTAATCATCATACATTTTATTATATTGTTAGATATCTCACCCCTTATGTTTGAATGTTACCCTTACGTTGGTAACATGCAGGTAATCGAGAGTGAAGGCTGTATACCTTCAGTAGTTCGAGTCAATGTCATTGCTCTGATATGTAACACTCGGGGGGATGAACGCTTATTGCTTTTAATTGTTGATTATTTCAGTTGTTGAACTTTAATTTGATTGTTATTAAGTATGTGTTGTTTTGAAGTTGCTGTAACAATGGATAAAGATGTTACTAAGAATTCTGCTGCATAGATGTTTAAATTGTTGAACTAAGAGATTAAAGTATTATGCTGATGGTTCATCCGAAGTTTTAAAGTGTTATGTATCCACGTCGAATGCATTAAGTTTTGAAAGTTGAATTTGTGGCTGTGATACGGTGGAAGAACTGACTTAAGTGTTTTGTGTTTGTGTTCGCAAATGTTGCGGTTTAGCAAGAGTCGCCACCAACTTTTCTTTTTATCCAATAAGGAAAGGCGATAAAGCACAGGAAAGACCTTTAGAGAGGTTTTCTTGAGTTCGGGTGGTAGATTATGAAAAGGGAAGGTATTAGCACCCTTTTCATCCATGGTTTTCCATGGGCTCTTAGTTACTTGCTAGATCACTTGCTTTTTGTTTGAATGTACTTGTGGTATGGTTTTTGGAAAGTATTTTGAAAACGTCTTTGTAATAGTTCACGTCTCTATAAGAACGCGTACAAAGTGTTTGTTTGGAAAATAGTTCAAAGATGTGTTTGTGAAATGTGTTTTTTAAAAGTGATTTTGAAAAGGGTTTTCTTTGTAATGGCTCTTGTTTCTATAAGAACGTGTACAAAGTGTTATCTTTCGAAAATGTTTCAAAATGAGAGTGTTGGTGTATAAAAATGTTTTTGTTGTGAGCAAGCGAGCAACTATGAGCAAATCTACCTACTCAAAAGGTATTAGATGTTCTTTTCCTCCTCCTTTAGATGTTGTTATCTTACCATTGTTTTGATAAGAAGCCCCCATTGTTGGATGTGATGGGACAGACGTTGGGACGTTTGTATAGTTATAGAAGGCAACCCATAGAACATTTTAGCAATGTCGTTTTAGGGACTAGAACGTTTATCGAAGGCAACATCGAGGGTCATCAAGGGACTACGATCTTTTATCGAGAGTCTTTGCTAAAACACCCATGTTCGAGGGACATGACTATTTTTCTGATAGGCAACAAGTGAGATTACCCTAAGGGTGAATATGTGCAAAGTGTGTTTGATTACATGCATTTAGTCTTGCTTAGGGTGATCTATTTGTTGATTTCATGTCTTGCCATACACACCTTAATTACTAGCATTTATATTTGAAAGCGATAAATTGCGGAAATGTAAAGTCCTACGCTATCACAATATTTTAGGGATGGGGAGTACATATTTATGAATGGGGATTGCAAATAAAATTAAATCCTAAGGTACTATTACAAACATATCAAAATGTACAATATGAGGAAGAAAAAGGACTTGTTTAGAAAATGGTTTTTTTATCTTAATGAAAAAAGAAATAAATTAAAAGAAAAATATTTTTATGCCTTTTTATATTGATGAAAAGAGTTTTAATGTTGAAAGTGATAAAAGGGAAAATAAATGAGATATAATACCAACGTGCTGCTACAAGCAAAACAAACGGAATCAGAAGTTATGAAGCCAAGAGCGCTGTGACTCAGCAGGAAACGTCAGTGGGTGTCAGAAGTTCTGAGTTGGTAAACTCTGGGGTCCTGCAAGGAACATTAGAGGGGAAACACAAAAGTTCTGAGTGGTATTCAAACAGTGGACCACAAGTCAGAAGTTCTGTATTACACTAAGACATTGAGTAAACCCCAGAAATTCAGTGTATTGTCAGCATGTAAAATCAGAAACTCTGAGTGTGTAAAACCAGCGAGTGGAAACATCAAAAGCTTAGTATGTTTGACATGTAGAGAGAACTCAGAAGTTCTGTGATGTGTTAGAACAGTGAGTGAATCATGGAAGTTCTATGTGTTAGAATGGTGAGTGAAAAACAGAAGTTCTGTGTTACATTTCAGCTCTTTTCTTATATCAATCAGCACAACGATAACTTATTCAGTTTTCGGCAAACAACAAATCAGAAGGATAAAAGCCCAACAGTTTATGGAAGTTCTGATCCTCAGTTTTTCTACTTACGCAGTGATATGGACAACATTAATACTAATGATATTTACACGTTTAATGATGTTCTGAATGAGAAGATGCAGAGTCAGGGAGACTTACCTTGAACTTGGAGCGTGTGTTTGGGACTTAAGCTGCTGTCTTCAGAGGTTTTGGAGTCAGCAGGAGAAACGAAAGAGAAAATACCAAGTTCTTTTACTTCAAGAGAAGAACAAGGGTTTTGGTTTTCTATTTGGGATTTCTTGATTTTTATGAATGGGTTCCACAGATTTATTTTCTCTCTTTTGATGATTCCCTCTCTCCAAAATCCAACCCCTTGAAAGTGTGATGGAGCAACTTATTTATAGGTGAATTTGTTGTGGTTTTTTTTTGGGGGGGGGGGACAAATGGGATTTAAACTTTTTGGCACACTGTTCCATTGCTTTTTAATCATAGTTTTTGTATGCTAATTTGATGCAAATATGGGGTTTGAGAAAGTGCATGCGTGGACCGGGTCAGCAGTTGATTGGAGGATTGTGATGTAGCAGGGAAGCAAGTTACTTAAACGAGGTTTTGGTATTTGGTGATATTCTGATCGCAGAAGATCAAAAACGTAACCTTCATGCGCTGAAGAGTCATGTTCTGATGGAAGACTATGTTCTGAACCATATTTGCAACTTCTGACTGCACTTGCGTGGAGGCTGAAGAGTCATGTTCTGATTGAAGACTATGTTCTGAACCATATTTGCAACTTCTGACTGCGCTTGCATGTAGGCTGACTCAGAAGTTCTAAAGTATCACATTCTCTTAACACTTAGAAAATTTTCCAAATGTTTTGAAATTTGATTTTTTCAAAGTAACTTCTGACTCCTGATTTTGATGAACTATTTTCATGCCTTGATGAAATATAATTGTTGAAACTTGATTTTTGATTTAAAAGTCAAAGTTTGACTTTTTCAGTGTGCTTTTGACCATTTTTCCCTTGTGAGTGATTTTCTTGAAAAGGTGTAATTCAAGACTTGGAACTGGATGGAAGAAAACCCGAGGGTCCAGAGTGATCCTTTGAGAAATGAGAGGGCAAATTTTGGGGTACAACAACTGCCCCTGTTCAATCTTCTTACACCTGAAGAGTTAGATTTGGCGAACCTGCCATTCGTGACTTGAAGGTGGAAGATGATTGAACACTAGAGTGCCCAAAAATTTGCACTCGAAGATATGATAGTTGGTTGTGTAGGGAATGATGGAAAGTTGTTGGAGATGGGCTTATAGATGCCATCCAAAAGTGATTGTTGATCTGTATTTGAGAGGGAATCTGAATGAGTATCAAAATGGCATCCGTGTCTAGAGCGTATATGAACTGTATCAAAAGTTGAAATCTGAATGAGTATCAGAATGGCATCCGTGTCTGGAGCGTATCTGAACTGTATCAAAAGTTGAAATCTGAATGAGTATCAGAATGGCATCCGTGTTTGGAGCGTATATGAATTATATCAAAAGTTTAAATCTGAATGAGTATCAGAATGGCATCCGTGCCTAGAGCGTATCTGAACTGTATCAAAAGTTTAAATCTGAATGAGTATCAGAATGGCATCCGTGTCTGGAGCGTATCTGAATTGCATCAGAAGTTGAAATCTGAATGAGTGCCAGAATGGCATCCGTGTCTGGAGCGTATCTGAACTGTATCAAAAGTTGAAATCTGAATGAGTGTCAGAATGGCAACCGTGTTTGGAGCGTATCTGAACTGTATCAAAAGTTGAAATCTGAATGAGTGTCAAAATGGCATCCGTGTCTGGAGCGTATCTGAACTGTATCAAAAGTTGATTCTGGGTAGGGCTGCTTCATGATGAGTTAGTGTAAAACTTCATCTGGAAGTGAGAAGGAACTTGTGTAGGGTTGCCTGATGATGAGTCAGTGTAAAACATCATCTTGGAAAGAGAAGGAACCTGTGTAGGGTTTCCTGATGATGAGTCCGTGTAAAACATCATCTTGGAAAGAGGAGGAACCTGTGTAGGGTTGCTTCATCTGGTCGTGTAGACAATTGTCCTGACTTGTTACATGTATTAATCTTCAATTTGTTGTCCACAGATAATTGTCCTGTCTTGTTTCAGGTATTAATCTGGAACTTGTTGAAAATTGTTGTTGATGATTATCTATTGATTGATCTTTCCTGAAAAGGTAAAGAGTTAGCTTCCTGCAATGTCAAAATGTATGCATTGTGTAATGATGTTCTCAAAATAAATGAGATTTGTGTCGTATGCACTTATCATGTATGTAAATAGGATGTATGAAATGTGACATGTTTATTGAAGTGTATCTTTGTATGGGAAAATAAATCCTTGAAAAATGCCGGGGAGTCGTTAAATCCTGGACTGCTGTTGAAGAGTTGGTGTGTCTTCAAACTTTGCTTAGAATATTTCCACCGGGGATTCCTGTTTTGTTGTTTGAGGAGAACTTTGTTGGGGAATATTGAAAACTCTGTTGGAAAGTGTTGATTCCTTCTTGGGAAAAGAGTTCTAGAGTCTCGGTTGTCCGTTGCTTTACTGGGGGTCAAAGTTGAACTGATATTTGGTCGGGTCCATGTTTCACAGTAACTTACTGGGGATTGTAGAGTAGTCTACTGGGGAAAGGGAGTTGTGGTCCTTTGATTTGTAGTAGTTGGAAAGGCAAACTCAAACTGGGGAATCTGTAGTTTGTTGCGGAGATAAACCATGTTGCCGGTCTGCTAGAGAGGTGACGACTTTGTTGGGGAAAGTCCTCGAGGACTCTTGAGGTTGTCTCAACTGGGGAAAGGTTTTCAGATATTAAACTCTTGCTGGGGGATCATCCTATGAGAAGAATTTTGGGGAGATTTGTCATTGCCCTTAGCAGCAAATGTTTGTGGTATTGCCAGAAGATGTTTGATTGTACGTAAACCTTCGCTGATATTGAAGTTCAATGCCCCAAGTGACGGAGATGGAGACTTGCCCCTGGTTACTCTGCAATTCTTGAGAGATTTCTTGGAATCTTGACTGGACTGCCCCAGGTGTGCTGGATAGTGACATGTCAAGTCCCCTTGTTGATAGGAGATTTGTCAATGGGAGTGTCATCCTACTTGAATTGATTTTGTTCACTGAGAGAGCTTTCGTTCACTGGATAGTGTGTGAATTTCTCCGCTGTCAAACAAATAACCATATGCAAACAGTGATATTCAAGTAATGTAAAGTTTATGTTTGTCTTGAAATTTTTGAAAATGCGTTTTAGCGAGTAAATAAATTTTGTAAGAAAAATTTAACTCAAGATTTAGAGTAAAGCACTACAAGAGTCAGGATACCTTTTGTAATAGTATGCTTTCGAACTAACCCATGCTTCAATTAGGACTTTTAAAGGGTTGTAACGTGGCTTGGTTCACGGTTTTAAGAAACAAAGGATAAAGGCTCAAAGTGTATTTGTACCCACCCGCTCTTCGTGATGTTCTTCAGTCCTAAGCTCAGTTAGTCGTACGTTTGAACTCCAATTGAGTCTGGAATGACATTTTGGTGATGGTTCAGACAAATTAAGTTTTTCGAAAGGAAATCATCATTTTTTTGTGACATTTTTCATGTTGTTGAGGATTTGTAGTGACCTCTTTTTATTTGATCTGTTATCCCTAATTTTTGCCTGACTGTTCTTATTTTGAGATTACGGTCAGTGGGATGCCTCCATTTTTCTCAAGTCTCCTTTGTAGGTTTTGACTTAGTGGGCTTTACTTTTTTGAGAAATAGTGACTTCCTATGTGATAGGGAACCATCACCGTCTTTTGATTTCAGAGGAATGTTTTTGATGTCATTCGTTGTATTACAAGATGAGAGTTTGCGGCTTAACGCGCGTTTGAATTAACTGAGAGACTACCCTGCCCCAGGTTTTGATCTAAAGGTTTCAATTTGTGTAAGAAAGAAAACTTCTACTTCTTTGGCTCGAAGGGGTTGACTAGGGATTATCTTCCTTATAACTCCAGTGTTTAGGATTTGAAAGAAACGTCTGTACATCGTTAGCAAGGTCTGTCCAAAAGCATATTGTATGAGATTATGGCATTGTTTTGGTGATCCTCCCTCTAAAGGTTTGTAACTTTTAGCAAGAGTTGAATGTCATAAATAGAGCAAAAGCATAGTTTTAAATATAGTGAAAAACGAATGGATGAACTTAAGACAAACATATGCAATGCATTAATGAAACCGAGTTTGACATTAATAGATAATTATTTAAACAACAAAAGAGATTACAATTGAAAATTCAAATGAACAGGAGCCTCTTTGTCTGAACTTGTCATTTTAGGTGGAGAGCTTTTAAGGGACGGCAGAAGAATTCCAGTTGACCATCTGGTGCAAATTCTAGCGTTCCTTCTTCAATCAGATCTTGAATTTTATTTCTCAGCGTCCAACAACTATTGGTGTCATGTCCAGGACTGTTGGAGCGGTACACACATTTTGCATTTGGGTTGTACCTTGGGGAGGCTGTGTTGGGATTCTGAGGGGGTCTTTTAACGTAACCAGCTTGGCCTCCAACATGTGTTGTAGTGCTTGAGACAACGACATGTTAACTTTGGTGAAGCGTCTTTCAGATGCATTCCGCCTACGTCGATTACCCTGTTGTTGTTGGCGATATTGTTGTTGGGCTCGTGACGTGGAAGCAAATTAAAAAGGTACACTCTTCATCGGAGGCTGATCAATGACTCGATCTCCAATTCTGACAGTTTGCCCCATTTGGTTGCATCTATCTTGATTAAGCATGTTGACAAGGGCTCTCAACTCTTCCTGTCCTTGAGCCAGGTTTTGGATAAGAACCATCTGTCCCACCAGTTTTCCCATCATTTGGACTTTCATTGTTACCATTTCAATTCGTAGCCTTTCCAACTGATCATCCTTGGTGCCCCCTGGATTCCCCATGACCATGCCCCTTGTGAGGAGAGCTTTCACCTCTTCTTGCCCCTTAGACAGGTTCAAGAACATCTCTTGAAATTGAGAATTTTGAATCTGAATGCTCTTAATGGTCTATTCTAGGGTCATCTCTACTGAAATAAACAGTAGGAAGATAAGGAAACTCGTGTGGGAGAAAACCTGTCATGATATGATGCATGATATGTGGATGCATGTTTTCAAAGATCTCGCGGGGTAAACACAAGAAAAAGTTAGACATTGAACTTTGATGAACATCTTTGATTGGAGAATTTTGTATCGATGGATGTCCTTCCACGAGAATTTAGCTCACCATGCCAAGTGGGTTGTAGCCCTTGACTCAAATTGCTGTACTTGATCTTTGACGGTGTTTGGTTAGAGGAAAATAAATCCTCTTGCCCCTTGCTAGACGTATGGTTCAACGTGGCTCTGTATCAAAGACCATCGAGATCCTTGAAATGGTATGGTTGATGTTATTGAAAATACTATGGTGTGATGTCATGATGTTATGTACAAAGTATGCAAAGTAAGCAAGTTTTATATAAAAATAATCATATTCACGCAAAGCAGACAAGTCCTTAGGTTTAGGCTTGTATAGAGTTTGTAGGTAAGTACCCTCTTGAAGTTTAGATGGTTTCAAACCTATCCTAGTAATAGTGATCGGGTTCTAAAGGATCTCAATATCATCGACCTTTCTCTTAGGCATTGTCTCAGCACAATCAATCTTTTCTTGCGGCTGAGATATCCCAAATATCCAGCCTCAAAGAGTGTAGTATCGAGTATCAACCAATTTTCAGCTCTACAGCGAAACCGATTATCTGACTACGTCCTAATGGCCAAGTTTGTTCAATTAGGGTTCTAAAGTCAATTAGTGCTTCATGATGCCACTCAGCGGCCCCGTATTCTCCTCGATTCATCACGAGGGATACCAGTACCCACAAATGCGCTACACTAACATAGCCACTATTTCAACCATATCAGTCTATGTCGTACAGTTTCCACAATCTATTGCTACTTACCTAAAAAGGTGTCCCAGATCCAGGTGGAGGATCAAAACAAAACCCAAACAAATGACCCAAAAATGTAAAGCAAACAAACCAAACAAAGAAAGCAAATATATGTGATCTAACCCTAAGGTAACCCCACTTTTAAAATGGTTTCCCTAGCTGAGTCGCCAGTTCTGTGATACGGTGGGAGAACTGACTTAGGTGTTTTGCGTTTGTGTTTGCAAATTTTGCAGTTTAGCAAGAGTCGCCACTGACTTTTCTTTTATCCAATAAGGAAAGGTGAAAAAGCACAGGAAAGACCTTTAGAGATGTTTTCTTGAGTTCGGGGGGGGGGGGGGGGGATAGATTATGAAAAGGGAAGGTATTATCACCCTTTTCATCCATGGTTTTCCATGGAATCTTAGTTACTTGCTAGATCACTTGCTTTTTGTTTGAATGTACTTGTGGTATGGTTTTTTGAAAGTGTTTTGAAAACGTCTTTGTAATGGTTCTCGTCTCTATAAGAACGCGTACAAAGTATTTATTTGGAAAATAGTTCAAAGATGTGTTTGTGAAATGTGTTTTTTGAAAGTGATTTTGAAAAGGGTTTTCTTTGTAATGGCTCTCGTTTCTATAAGAACGCGTACAAAGTGTTGTCTTTCGAAAATGTTTCAAAATGAGAGTGTTGGTGTATAAAAATGTTTTTATTGTAAGCAAGCGAGCAACTAGGAGCAAATCTACCTACTCAAAAGGTCTTAGATGTTCTTTTCCTCCTCCTTTAAATGTTGCTATCTTACCATTGTTTTGATAAGAAGCCCCCATTGTTGGATGTGAAGGGACAGACGTTGGGACGTTTGTATAGTCATAGAAGGCAACCCATGGAACGTTTTAGCAATGTCGTTTTAGGGACTGGATCGTTTATCAAAGGCAACATTGAGGGTCATCGAGGAACTACGATCTTTTATCGAGAGTCTTTGCTAAAACGCCCATGTTCGAGGGACATGACTATTTTTACGATAGGCAACAAGTGAGATTACCCTAAGGGTGCATGTGTGCAAAGTGTGTTTGATTGCATGCATTTAGTCTTGCTTAGGGTGATATATTTGTTGATTTCATGTATTGCCATACACACCTTAATTACTAGCATTTATATTTGAAAGCGATAAATTGCGGAAATGTAAAGTCCTACGCTATTACAATATTTTAGGGATGGGGAGTACATATTTATGAATGGGGATTGCAATTAAAATTAAATCCTAAGTTACTATTACAACCATATCAAAATGTACAATATAAGGAAGAAAAAGGACTTGTTTATAAAATGGCTTTTTTATCTTATTGAAAAAAGAAATAAATTAAAAGAAAAATATTTTTATGCCTTTTTATATTGATGAAAAGAGTTTTAATGTTGAAAGTGATAAAAAGGAAAATAAATGAGATATAAGACCAGCGTGCTACTACAAGCAAAACAAACAGAATCAGAAGTTCTGAAGCCAAGAGCGCAGTGACTCAGCAGGAAACGTCAGTGGGTGTCAGAAGTTCTGAGTTGGTAAACTCTAGGGTCCTGCAAGGAACATTAGAGGGGAAGCACAAAATTTCTGGGTGGTATTCAGATAGTGGACCACAAGTCAGAAGTTCTGTATTACACTAAGTATGTAAAAATCAGAAATTCAGTGTATTGTCAGCATGTAAAAATCAGAAACTCTGAGTATGTAAAAACAACGAGTGAAAACATCAGAAGTTCACTATGTTTGACATGTAGAGAGAACTCAGAAGTTCTGTGCTGTGTTAGAATAGTGAGTGAATCATGAAAGTTCTATGTGTTAAAATGGTGAGTGAAAAACAGAAGTTCTGTGTTACATTTCAGCTCTTTTCTTATATCAATCAGCACAACGATAACTTATTCAATTTTCAGCAAACAACAAATCAAAAGGATAAAAGCACAACAGTTTATGGAAGTTATGATCCTCAATTTTTCTACTTACGTAGTGATATTGACAACATCAATACTAATGATATTTACACGTTTAATGATGTTCTGAATGAGAAGATGCAGAGTCAGGGAGACTTACCTTGAACCTGGAGCGTGTGTTTGGGACTTGAGCTGCTGCCTTCAGAGGTTCTGGAGTCAGCAGGAGCAACAAAAGAGAAAATACCAAGTTCTTTTACTTCAAGAGAAGAACAAGGGTTTTTGGTTTTCTATTTGGGATTTCTGGATTTTTATGAAGGGGTTCCACAAATTTCTTTTCTCTCTTTTGATTATTCCCTCTCTCCAAAAGCCAACCCCTTGTAAGTGTGATGGAGAAACTTATTTATAGGTGAATTTGTTGTGGTTTTGGGGGGAAAAACAAATGGGATTTTAACTTTTGGCACACTGTTCCATTGCTTTTTAATCACAGTTTTCGTATGCTAATTTGATGCAAATATGGGGTTTGAGAAAGTGCAGGCGTGGACCGGGTCAGCAACTGATTGCAGGACTGTGATGTAGCAGGGAAGTAGGTTACTTAAACAAGGTTTTGAGATTTGGTGATGTTCTGATCGCAGAAGATCAGAAACGTAACCTCCATGCGCTGAAGAGTCACGTTCCGATGGAAGACTATGTTCTGAACCATATTTGCAACTTCTGACTGCACTTGCGTAGAGGCTGAAGAGTCATGTTCTGATTGAAGACTATGTTCTGAACCATATTTGAAACTTCTGACTGCGCTTGCATGGAGGCTGACTCAGAAGTTCTGAAGTATCACATTCTCTTAACACTTAGAAAATTTTCCAAAGGTTTAGAAATTTGATTTTTTCAAAGTAACTTCTGACTCTTGATTTTGATGAACTAGTTTCATGCCTTGATGAAATATAATTGTTGAAACTTGATTTTTGATTTAAAAGTCAGAGTTTGACTTTTTTAGTGTGCTTTTGACCATTTCGCCCTTGTGAGTGATTTTCTTGAAAAGGTGTAATTCAAGACTTGGAACTGGATGAAGGCAAACCTGAGGGTCCAGAGTGATCCTTTGAGAAATGAGAGGGAAAATTTTGGGGTACAACAGTGGCATCCTGATTCGTTTGCATGAATGATTATAACTCTAATTTACATTTTTAATTGCCGGGTAGAATTGGGGTGTTACAAAGTTGGTATCAGAGTAAAAGGTTGGTCTGACCTTGTCGTTGAGTCGTAGTTGTCTAACAATCGAGTATTATTAATTTGAGTTCTAACAGTTGTTTATGTTCTAGTGGTAAGTTGTGATGGCTGTAAGGAATGATGTTGCACTTGCTGCTGCTTTAGAAGCAATGGCTCATGCGATGGAGAATCAACTGAATGCTGACGGGAATGTTGGATCTCGTAGTTTGGCGACTTTCCAAAGAGAGAATCCGCCTACCTTCAAGGGAAAGTATGATCCTGACAGAGCATTGGATTGGTTGAAAGAGATTGAGAGAATCTTCTGTGTGATGGACTGCAGGTTCGGTATGGTACTCATATGCTAGCAGTTGAGGCTGATGACTGGTAGCTAGAGATGTGCCAGAGATTGGAAGCTGCGGGTGAGAATGTCATTTGGGCTGTGTTCCGTAGGAAATTTTTGAGGAAGTACTTTCCTGAAGATGTTCGGGGTAAGAAAGAGATTGAATTCCTTGAACTGAAGCAAGGGAATATGTCTGTTGTTGAGTATGCTGCAAAGTTTTCTAAGTTGGCTAAGTTTTATCTGCACTACGCTGAGACAGATGCTGAGTTTTCGAAGTGTATCAAGTTTGGGAACGGGTTGCACCCAGAGATCAAGAAGGCAGTTGGATACCAAAAGATCCGTGTCTTTGCTGATTTGATTGACAGTTGCAGAATTTATAAGGAGGATAATAATGCTCATTACAAGATTATCAGTGAGAAGAGGGGTAAGCACCAACAGAATTGTGGTAAGCCTTATGATACCCCAGTTAGTAAAGGTAAACAGAAAGTTGCTCAGGGTCAGAGGACTAGTGGAGGAGATGCTCCTGTTGGTGTGGTTTGTTTTAAATGTGGGAAAACTAGGCATAAGAGTAATGTGTGTACTACTGAAGTAAAGAGGTGTTTCCCTTGTGGTAAGAACATACATGTTGTATCTGAGTGCAAGCATAAGGATGTGATTTGTTTCAATTATAGTGAAGAAGGGCACATTGGTAGTCAGTGTCAGAAACCAAAGAGGGCGCAGACAAGTGGTAAAGTGTTCTCTTTGGTTGAGGATCAGGCAGTTGCTGAGGACAGACTTATCAGAGGTATATGTTTCATTAATAGTACTCATTTAATTACTATTATTGATACCGATGCTACTCATTGTTTTATTGCTGCTGATTGTGTTGAAAGATTGGGTCTTATGTTATCTTCTATGAATGGAGAAATGGCCATCGATACTCCAGCCAAGGGGTCGGTGACTACTTCTTTTGTGTGTTTGAAGTGTGCCTTGTCGATCTTCGACAGAGACTCTGCTGTTGATTTGGTTTGTTTATCGTTAAGAGGTTTGGATGTGATTTTGGGTATGAACTGGTTAGAGTATAACTATGTTCGTCTTAACTGTTATGACAAGTCTGTGAGGTTTTCTACTCCTGAAGAAGAGGAAGATAGTCCGTTGTCTGCTAAACAGTTGAGGAAGTTGATGCAAGAAGAAGTATAGATATTCTCGTTGATGGTGTCGCTATCTGTAGAGACTCAAACTATAATTGAGAAATTGCAGGTGGTGTGTGAATTTCCTGAAGTTTTCCCTGATGAAATTCCTGATGTACCACCGGAGAGGGAAGTTGAATTAGCTATTGATCTTGTACCTGGTACCAGACCTGTGTCTATGGCACCATACATGATGTATGCATTTGAGTTGTCAGAGTTAAAGAAGCAATTGGAGGAGTTACTTGAAAAGAAGTTTGTGAGACCAAGTGTATCGCCGTGGGGAGCTCCAGTGTTGTTAGTAAAGAAGAAAGATGGAAGTATGAGGCTTTGTATTGATTATATACAGTTGAATAAAGTGATGATTAAGAACAAGTATCTACTTCCAAGAATAGATGACTTGATGGACCAATTGGTGGATGCTCGTGTGTTTAGTAAGATTTATTTGAGGTCGGGTTACCATCAGATTAAAGTGAAGGATGAAGATATCCAGAAGATAGATTTCAGAAAGAGCTATGGACATTATGAGTATTTGGTGATTCCTTTCGGTGTTACTAATGCGCCGGGAGTATTCATGGAATACATGAATCATATCTTTCATACTTATTTGGATCGGTTCATAGTGGTGTTCATTGATGATATTTTGATTTACTCTAAGTCAGAAGAAGAGCATGCAGAACACTTAAGGGTAGTATTGCAAGTTTTGAAAGAGAAGAAGTTGTATGCAAAGTTGTCCAAGTGTGAATTCTGGTTAAAGGAGGTTAGTTTTCTTGGTCATGTGATTTCAGGTAGTGGCACCGCTGTAGATCCATCAAAGGTTCATGTTGTGTTGCAATGGGAAACTCCAAGGTCAGCTACTGAGATTAGGAGCTTTTTGGGATTAGCTGGTTACTATAGAAGGTTTATCGAAGGTTTTTCTAAGTTGGCACTTCGGTTGACTAAGTTGACTTGTAAAGGTAGATTTTTTGTATGGGATGTTCAGTGCGAAGAAAGTTTTACAGAGTTGAAGAAGAGATTGACGTCGGCTCCGATTTTGACGTTGCCTAATCCAGGAGAGCCTTTTGTGGTGTATTGTGATGCTTCTAAGATGGGTTTAGGAGGTGTGCTTATGCAGAATGATAAGGTAGTTGCTTATGCGTCAAGGCAGTTAAGGACTCATGAGAAGAAAAATCCTACGCATGATTTAGAGCTTGCTGCAGTTGTCTTTGTGTTGATGATTTGGAGGCATTATCTTTATGGTTCTAGACTTGAAGTGTTTAATGACCATAAGAGCTTAAAGTATTTATTCGATCAGAAGGAGTTGAATATGAGGAAACAGAGATGGTTGGAATTGTTAAAGGATTATGATTTCGATTTGAATTATCATCCAAGAAAAGAAAATGTGTTCGCTGATGCGTTGAGTCGAAAGACTTTACATATGTCAGCAATGATGGTTAAACAGTTGGAATTAATTGAGCAGTTCAGAGATATGAGCTTGGTTTGCGAGGTGACTCCGTGGAGTGTTATGTTGGGCATGTTGAAGATTAATAATGAATTTTTAGACAGTATCAAAGAAGCTCAGAAGTTGGACGTGAAACTGGTAGATTCAATGGTTGGAATCGATCAGTCTGAGAATAATGATTTTAAGCTAGATGCGTAAGATATGTTGAGATTTCGTAACCGAATTTATATTCCTGATGATGCTGAGATAAAGAAAGTGATACTTGAAGAGAGTCATAGAAGTAAGTTGAGTATTCATCCAGAAGCTACAAAGATGTATCAAGATTTGAAAGGTTTGTTTTGGTGGCCTGGAATGAAGGGTGATGTGGCTCGGTTTGTGTATGCATGCTTGACTTGTCAGAAGTCAAAAGTTGAACATCAGAAGCCAGCAGGGTTGATGCAACCGTTAGAAGTTCCAGAATGGAAATGGGATAACATTTCGATGGACTTTGTAATGGGGTTACCTAATACTATAAGAGGACATGATTCGATTTGGGTGATTGTTGATAGGCTTCCAAAGTCGGCTCATTTTATTCCTATTAACATCAGTTTTCCAGTGTCGAAGTTGGCTGAGATTTACGCTAGTGTGATTGTGAAGCTGCATGGTGTTCCTTTGTGCATTGTGTCAGATAGAGATCCAAGATTTACTTCTGATTTTTGGAAGAGTTTGCAAGAAGCGTTGGGTTCTAAGTTGAGGTTGAGTTCAGCATACCATCCTCAGACAAATGGTTAGACTGAGCGGACTATCTAATCATTGGAAGACTTGTTGAGGGCATGTGTTCTAGAGAAGGGAGGTCCGTGGGATACATATCTTCCATTGATAGAGTTCACTTATAATAACAGTTACCATTAGTATTGGGATGACACCTTTTGAAGCGTTGTATGGTCGAAGATGTAGAACTTCTTTATGTTGGCATGAATCTGGTGAAAGTGTAGTACTTGGGCCTGAACTTGTTCGTGAGACTACTGAGAAGGTGAATTTGATTCGAGAAAAGATGAAAGCTTCCCAAAGTAGATATAAGAGTTATCATGACAAGCTAAGGAAAGATTTATAATTTCAAGCGGGTGACCATGTGTTTTTAAGAGTTACACCTGTGACTGGTGTTGGGAGAGCATTGAAGTCTAAGAAGCTCACTTCTCATTTTATTGGACCATATCAGATTTCGGAGAGAGTCGGGAATGATTCTTATAGAGTGGATTTACCGCATAATCTTTCGAATTTGCATGATGTGTTTCATGTGTCACAACTCTAGAAGTATATTTCAGATCCATATCATGTGATTCATATGGACGATGTGCAAGTACGGGATAATCTTACGGTGGAGGCGATGCCTGTACAGATCGCGGATCGTGAAACTAAGACTCTGAGGGGAAAATAGATTTCTTTGGTTAAAGTGGTTTGGCTAGGAGTTGCCGGAGAAAGCGTGACTTGGGAGTTGGAGAGCAAGATGCGAGACTCCTATCCTGAGTTGTTTGATTAAGGTAAATTTTCGAGGACGAAAATATTCTAAGTGGGGGAGAGTTGTAACGCCCGTAATTTAATTAATTATTTAATTAAATTATTTTTGGAATATTTGTGATGTTGTGTTGTTATGTTAGTTGATGTGTTGTGATCAGTTGGATTTATTTATTTTATTAAGTTGTGGAATAATATTAGAATGATAATATTATTTGATGTGGGCTTGTTTTAAAGGATAGAAGTAGTAATAAGGGGGTGTAGTAGTCTTAAGCCCATTAAGGAATAGAGAGAATAATAGGGTTATTTTATTATTGTTAGAAATAATAAGAAAAGAAGAAGCAGTAAGAGAAGGAGAATAAGGGTTAGAAGAAGAGAAAGAACGTGAAAGTTGTTGGAAAGGAGGAAGAGAGGCATAACGGAAATCAGCCGAAAAAGTGATAGAGCAACCTTCAATCCAAGGTAAGATGGGGTTCTGACTTTATAATAGGGTTTATGATGGTTGATTTATGGGATTAGATGTGAAAATGTTGTCTTGTTTATGATTGAATTATATGTTGTTGTATGATGGGAATCAATGATTGAAAGATGAATAATGATGCCCTAATGCTGTATATTTGATGTAGAATTTTAGGATAATCATAATTGATGATTGTCTATGATTATAGGATGTTTTTAGGGCCTAAAGTATGGAAATCGTAGTGAAAACATAGTGAAATCGCAGAAAATATCCATGATAGAACAATGTGTCGACTCCAAAAGCCATGCGTCGATGCATGAAGGCTTTTAGACTCAGGATGAGTCAATACGAAGGAGTCCTGCGTCGATACATGAGGGCTTTTAGACTCAGGATGAGTCGATACGTAGGGGCATGTATCGATACATGCAATGTTGTAGATTCAGTATGAGTCGATACAAGGGAGTATGCGTCGACTCATGTAGCGTGTTAAGTTCAGTACGCGTCGATCCATGTTGTCTGGTTTTTGACAGATTCGTTTTCTAAAGGCTGTAACTTGAGTTTTCGGACTCCGTTTGAGGTGTCGTTCGAAGCGTTGAATAGCTAACGCGATGAACTTCATTATTAAGGATTAAAATTAATAATAGGAAGGATAATACTAGTATCCAAATTAGGATTTGAATTAGTTCCCGTGTTGATCGCTATGTTGATATTTATGAAGAATGATGAGGATGAGATGATTATAGATTACTGTTTAGTTGTAACAGTAGGATTAATGATGATAATGATGTAGTATTACAGGATAGTAATATGTAGAGGTTTGGTGATTTATAAGTAAACCTTAGATGATTAATTAATTACAGGCAATATCATGTTGTAGACCTATGGCCAACGTTGCAAGACTGACGATTTACTGTTGTATTGTTGTATGGCTGAGTTGTTGATGATAAATGATGTTTGATGAATTATGATGTATAAATGATGTTTGAAGAATTATGATGATAAATAATGTTGATGAATGATGTTGATGAAAGATGTTGAGATGCCTCTAATAATTGGCAGCTATTAAGATGTAGGCTTCTGGCCAGCAATGATGTTGTGTTGAGATGTTGTTAATTACGGTGTTGTCATTACATTCATGATTGTGTCGCATACATTTCATTTCAAGGTGGATCTTATGCTCGCTAAGATGGCCTGTATTGGCAAATATTAAGATGAAGGCTTATGCCTTGTTGATGCCTCTATTTATTGGCAGATTTTTAAGATGGGAGTTCTGCTCCAATGGTACCACATGCATTTGCATAGTATTGAGTCACATTATATGAGTGCATAAAGAAGTTGTGTATTGATGCGGTGAATGTGTTTATTGTTGGTATTTCTGTTGCGATTATTGTTGATTATAAGACGAGAAGTGGTGGTGTTATGTGATCTAATTTAATATATTAATTAGCATACGTTTTATTATATTGTTAGATATCTCACCCCTTTTGTTTGAATGTTACCCTTACGTTGGTAACATGCAGGTAATAGAGAGTGAAGGTTGTATACCTTCAGTAGTTCGAGTCGGTGTCATTGCTCTGATATGTAACACTCATGGGGATGAACACTTGTTGCTTTTAATAATTGATTATTTCAGTTGTTGAACTTTAATTTGATTGTTATTAAGTATGTGTTGTTTTGAAGTTGCTGTAACGATGGATAAAGATGTTACTAAGAATTCCGCTGCGTAGATGTTTAAATTGTTGAACTAAGAGATTAAAGTATTATGCTGATGGTTCATCCGAAGTTTTAAAGTGTTATGTATCCACGTCGAATGCATTGAGTTTTGAAAGTTGAATTTGTGGCATCCCGATTCGTTTGTATGAATGATTATAACTCTGATTTACATTTTTAATTGCCGGGTAGAATTGGGGTGTTACATTCTTGTAGGTACTCCTTGATTTTGTCAAAGGCTATCTGACAACTATCATTCCATTTCACTACCTAATCCTTGTTCAGTAACTTAAAGATCGTCTCACAAGTAGTGGTCAAATGAGAAATAAATCTGGCGATATAGTTCAGTCGTCACAAGAAACCTCTGACTTCTTTCTTGGTGCGGGGAGCAGGCATTTATTAGATAGCTTTAACCTTAGAGGGATCAACCTCAATACCTTTAGCACTGACAACAAAACCCAGGAGTTTACCGGATCTCACCCCAAAGGTGCATTTGTTCAAATTCAATCTCAGCTTATACTTCTTCAGTCTCTCAAACAACTTGTGTAGATGGTCCAGATGCTCCTTTTCAGTCTGTGATATGGCTATCATATCATTGACATAGACCTCTATCTCGTGATGAATCATATCATGGAACAAAGCTACCATAACACGTGATATGTTGTGTCAGTGTTCTTCAACCTAAAAGGATGTACCTTTCCATATTTCTTTGGTACCAGAACAACATTTGCAACCCATTGAGGATATGATGTCACTGCTAAGAACCTTGTGTTGAATTGTTTCATAACCCCGACCTTGATATTCTCTGATATCTCGGGACGCATATGACGAACCTTCTGTTTTATCAGAGCACAACCCTCTTTCATCGGTAGACGATGAACCACAATATCGGTATCGAGCCCTAGTATATCTTCATATGACCAAGCAAAGAGCTCAACATATTCATGCAACATTTGTATCAATCTGTTCTTAACATTGTCTTCTAAGTTGGAGCCTATCTTGACCTCTTTTCTGTCTGTTTCAGAACCCAAGTTTACCACTTCAATTGGCTCTTCATGGGATTTAATAGCTTTCTCTTCTTGCACTAACAGTCCGGCAAGTTCTCCTAGTATTTCATAATCTTCCTCACCTTCATCCTCGGCTTGGTAGATCTGATTTTCAAATTCATAAGTGGTAATAGCAGAGTCGTTATCAACGAGATCTAGAGTGGATGTGGACCTGGAATGTATTGTGTAGGTGTGTGTAAGAACACATAACTATTTGAAAGTGATAAAAGTGAAAAGAAAGAAAGTGAGCATAAAATTTGAATGCAAAACGTCCAATGCTTTATTAAATGAAAATATGTTTATGAAATGAAAACCCTTAACAAATTAACCATTGTGCCCTGGGTAAGGCACAAGGCTTAAAGTTATTGTTAAAATATTACAAAGCTAAAACTTTGAAAGCAAAACATAAATGTAGCTATTATTCACGACTAAAGGAGATATAGATGATTTCCTCGGCCTTCCAGTTTCTGAGCACATTGCCAATGGTAGGAAAGATCCAGCTATCAAGGTCATTATCAATGTCAGCCTCTTCTATTACGTTGACTATGTTGTTGATGATGTGAAATAGTGGCCTTCCAGCTCGAGTGCGATGAACAGCCCTCTGACCCTCTACAGTAAAATTCAAACCAAACTTGTTAGATTTATAGGGGATGTCAGGCAGATGACCCCAAATAGTACAATCACCTTCTTCTATAGTAGCTTTAGCATCTTTCAATCAAGCCATTATGGGCGGAACCCTAGTAACTTTGGGAATGGAAGAGACGTCTTCAGTTGAGGCAGGAGGGATAACTTCGAAAGTATGACAGGAGTCTCGATGAATTCACCGTCCATCTCTACATACCAGAAATATTCCAAGTGGTTAACCATATATTCTTCTTCACCACCGACAGTAATAATCTTTCCGTTCACAGGATATTTTAATTTCTTATGTAGGGTAGAGGTAACAACACCTACCCCATAGATCCAGGGGAGTCCCAGTAAGGAGGAATAAGTTGGCCGAATTTCCATTATATAGAAGGTGGATTCAAAGATCTGCAAACCCACCTTGATCGAAAGATCCACTTCTCCGTGTACCATCCTTTTTGACCCATAAAAGGCTCGAACTATAATATCAATGGGTTTCAGTACGACCCCTTTGCAATCAAGTTTGTCAAGAGTGCCTTTCAGTAGCATATTCAATGAAGAACCAGTATCAACCAAAACATGAGCCAGAGTAGTGCCACTGCATTTGATGGTACATATAGGGCCTTATTGTGGTTTCTTCCCTCAGGAGTCAAATCAGCATTAGAGAAACCTAATTCATTTGCAGTCGTCAAGCTAGAAACATAGCTTCCAAATTGATCAACAGAGATCTCTTGTGGCACCTGAGCAGTCTTCAAGAATTTCACTAAACTTGTGCATGGGCTTCAGAACACAATAGCAAGGATAACATAGAGATATTGGATGGGGTCTACCCCAGCTGTTCAACAATTTTGTAGTCACTCTTGCGGACATTCTTTAATACCTCTTCCAACTATTGTCTAGAGGTGTCTTCAACTGTGGCTTCCTTAGGCGCCTCCATCTGGGCAAACTCTATTATTTTCTCTTTTCCCCGAGCCTCAGCAGTTGACTCGGTAGCAATAACTTTAACAGGTGTAGCAATAGTCTTTGGAGATATTTCCGAAGAGAAAACCCTTCGGCTTCTAGTGACCTTACTGGTTCCAACAATATTGTCAATACCGGGATCAACAACTTTAGTAACTTCATCTTCAACGGTTGACAATTCTTGTTTGACTCCATGGTAGTAGACGTTGGATCCATTGTTCCAAGGAATAACTTTGTCTGAAGAATATGGGATAGGTCCAGGTGTAGTGATGACCAGAGGAGCAACTTTCGGATTGGTAGTAATCCTTATAGGACCTTTGGAGGTGATCCTGACAGGAGGGCCAGAAATTATAGATAAGTCTTGAAACAAATTCTCAGCAGACAAAACCTTCTCGATTAGAATTATATGATTGTCCATTAGGCATTGAGTGCCTTCCTTCAGTAATCTGAATCCATTGGGTTGGGCTGCACAACAGTAACATTTTTCAATATAGCCTGAAAATAAACCAGCCTGCAACGGATTCTTCTTGATAATTGGTAGAGGAGTCATCAATTCACTTACAGTAGCAACATAAGGAACATCTTCAATTGCACTTATTCCTTTGTCATGCTTCGGCATAGGCGCAGTAATCACATTTGGAGTCTCCGGAGGATCAAACTCAATTTCCTTGTTGTCAATCATATCCTAAATTTTGTCTTTCAGGCTCCAACAATTATTGGTGTCGTGCCCAGGACTGTTAGAATGATAGGCACATCTCGCATTCGGATTGTACTTAGGAGAGGAAGTGTTGGGGTTCTGAGGAGGGTCCCTCAGTGTAATCAGCTCCGCTTTTATTAAATGTTGTAACGCCAGAGACAATGGCATATTAATCTTTGTAAACTGCCTTCTCAGAGCGTCTGACCTACGCCTATTTCCCTGGTTTTGTTGTTGAACAGGTGCAGGATTAGAAATTAGTACCACTCCCACATACTGATTGTGGTCATTTTTACCATGGCCCTTCTAGCCATAAACAACATTAGTTTCCTTTTTATTATTGACCTTCCTCTTTACAACATTCGAAGACACAACCACTTGAATTTTTCCTCTCTTAATACCACTTTCAACTTGTTCCCCAGTTAGAATCATCTCAGTAAAACCAGACGAAGAACTCCCAATCAGATAATTAAAGAATGCACCGGTTAGAGTGCCCATGAACATATCAACTAGCTCCCGGTCAGACAAGGGAGGTTGCACCCTTCCAGCTAAGTCTCCCTACTTATGGGCATATTCTTTAAACCCTTTATTTGAACCCATAGTCATGTTTTGTAATTGCACGAGAGTTGGTGCAACGTCAGCATGTATTGATACTGCTTGTAAAAAGCAGCAGCCAAGTCTTCCCAAGTGCATATATTAGTTCCTTCTAGCTTATAGAACCACTCGAGTTGTGTAATAGACAAGTTTTCCTGAAAGAAGTGAACCCATAACTTTCTATCACCAGTATGAGGTTGGATCTTCCGAACATAAGATCTCAGATGAAGTTTCGGACAAGACACACCATCGTATTTAACAAAAATAGGGACTTTAAACTTGTGAGTGATAACCACCTCCAGAATAAGACCCAACTCTCCAAAATCCAATCCAAGTACCTTCTAGATTTCCATGGCCTTGAGGCGACCTTCCAGCTGTTTGTACCTATCGTCAGCAGGAGGATACTGTTCATCAGAATAGTCTTCATCCTCAGAAATCTTACTAGAACCAAGGTTGCTTCCACCTTCAGCCCTGACACTTCTACCATCCTTCTCTTGGTTGTCATCTTCATCAGAGGTGATATCATCAGTTTGAACTAGTTTAGCAGGACCTCTGAATCTTCTTCCCATGTTGAGAATAACAATTGGCTTCCAAATCTTCTTCTTTTTGGCGATGAGCGCCATCATATCTTTCTGCCCTTGAGCAAGATTCAGGAGGGTCTTCTAGAATTGGGAATTCTGAGCTTGGAGTTCCTTAACAGTCTGTTTGAGAGCCATTATTTACTGAAATAAACAACAAGAGATGAGAAAACCTGTATGGGAAAACCTGTTATGAAATGATGCATGATATGCAAATGCAATGCTTTCAAGGATCGTTGTGGGATTTAAATTTGTTTAAAGCAAAAGGAAACAAGAGAAATTTTAGTAACGAGCTCGAATTATAATTGCTTTGAATAAAAAGAGTTACAAGATAGCAAAAATATAAATTTAAATCTCCCATGGATGCTTCCTCTTTGTGTTGACATATACGTTAAGGCTTTGCTCTTCATGGAGTCATTTTGTCAGCTCTAGTACTTTCTTCTCATTATCATAAAACTGAGCTTCGAAGGTATCTCTTTCTTCCTTAAGCTGAATCCAGGACTTTTGTAGCTCTTCAAAGTCGGTAGGCATATAGGGATGAAAAACAGTATGAGAAACATCTTCTTCAACAACAAGCTCTACGATCACTAGTGAGATAGCAGGATATGGCATTTTAAGATTCTGAGCACGAGACCGCACCCATCTGAGGTAAGGCTCTAGAGGAATGGAATTCTTGTGCCCCAAAGTCTTTCTACCAATCTTGTCGACTGTGCCCCAAGCACGTATAAACCTTTGATGGTAATTTTGGGAATCATTACCGTAGTCGAACACAATACCCTGGATAAGCATATCATGATGATCGTCCCTTCGAGCATTACAAAACTGACACAGATCTAGAGAAGCGTTGTAAGTGATGCCCCCTCTTATACCAAGGAGTGGTACATTAGGGAATTCCCCACAGCGATCAATAATAGTGACATCTGCCTGAGATCGAGAACACCAATAGATATCTTCATGAGTGAGCGACATTAATCTTTAAGACCACCTCAAACCTTGTTCATTCTTTATCACTGATCGGGGCAGGTGCGAAATAAACCACCTGGACAATAAAGGTATGTAACACATAAGAGTTCCTCACTTCTTCGTAGTACGAGTATGGAGGGAATTCAGGACATCTCCGGGCAAAGTAGGTACCAGATTATGAGATAAATATTTTGATGGCATTTAAATCTATGAATTGGTCCAGATTAGGGAATAGTACCAATTCATAAATCAGCAAAGCCAACATATCCTCAAAATCACGAAAATTCATGGCATCTAGAAATCCCAGAGCCTTCTCTATTAGAAATTTAGGAGAGAAACTATTGACTATGTTCCTTGTTTCCTAATTAGATACAATGCCCAGTCGTTTCAGATGTAAGGCTATTGCAACATCTTTAGGTTTCAGAGCTAGCTCTAGACTGGTAAAGGGTATCTAATCAAGAATAGGTACTTCAAGAAATTTTGAGAATTCTTCCATTGTAGGCACCAACTGATAATCCGGGAATGTAAACAGTGATGCTTTGGATCAAAGAACTGGAAAAGAACGCTCATCATGTCTTCCTGGAAGCCAGTAGTAACCAGATTAAGTAGATAACCATGTCTCTTGGTGAATTGAGAATCATCGGGGACCTTTGAGACTAATTCCTCAAGCTTGGAAGGTATCCTTACGAAGTTGATTTGGATGGTATTCCTACGACTGGAAGCCATGACCCTGAAACATAGAACAAAGATAAATCCCCTAGATCCTTGAAATGGTTAGTCATGATGTTATGATGATGTTATGATGTTATGATGTCATGATAACATGTTCAAATGGATAATCAAACACAAGCAAAGCATGCAAAGGCCTTAGGTTTAAGGTTTGCATGGGGTTTGTAGGTAAGTACCCTCTTGAAGTTCAGTTGGCTCAACATATCCTAGAGAAGTAACCTGTTTCTAAGGATCTCAATATTACTAATCTTTCCCACAAGTTTCGTTTAACACAGTAACTGACTTTCCACCAAACAAAACCCGAGGGTCAAATCTCAATGAGTGTAGTATCGAGTATCAACCAACTTTAGACTGCACCAAAGCCGGCTATCTCACTACCTTCTAATGGCTAAGCTGGGTCAATTAAGATTCTAAGATCAGTTAGTGCTTATGACACCACGCGGTAGCCTAGTATGCTCCCCGATAGACTTAAGGGATACCAGTATAAACCAATGTGTCGCACTAACATAGCCATCATCTCTACCATATCGGTATACGCTGTATAGTTTCCATGATCTATTGCTACTTACCTAAAATGTTTCCCAGATTTGGGTATAAGATCTTTGTAAGAAAATAAACCCAAACAACCCTTTAAAATAAAGCAGACAAATCAAACAAGGAAGGCATTTAAAAGTGATCTAACTCTAAGGTAACCCCACTTTTAGTTCGTCCCCAGTAGATTCGCCAGTTCTATAATACGGTGGGAGAACTGAGTTGGTTTTGCGTTTTATCGCAAATGTTGCGGATAGTAAGAGTCGTCACTGACTTTTCTTTTATCCAATAAGGAAAGGGTGAAAAGAACGGGAAAGACCTTCGAGAACTTTGAGTTTGGGGGGTAGGTTATGAAAAGGGAAGGTGTTAACACCCTTTTCATCTGTAGTTATCTACGGGCTCTTAATCACTTAGCTCACTTTGTTTGAAAATGTTTTGTGTTGTGTATGTTTGAAAATATTTTGAAAATGCTTAAGTTCGGCAACTTTGTAATGATTCTCGTATCAGTTGAGAATGCATACAAAGTGTTTGTTTTTGAAAATATTTCAAAAAATAAATGTTTTATGTGAAAAATACGTTTTGTGTGAGCAAGCGATTAACAGTATTCTACCCTTACTCAAAGTCTTTTTTTGTTCTTTCCTCTTCCTTTAGATAGTGCTATCCTACCATTAGTTAGTAGGAAGCCCTATCGTTGAATGTGAATGGACATGCGCGGGTCATCATTCAGTCATAGAAGGAAACTCGTAAAGACGCTTTAGCAATTATTGTTTAAGGGACTAGATCATTTACCGAAGGCAACGTCAAAAGGGTCATCGATGGACTATGATCTTTTGTATCGAAGGGACTTTGCTAAAGTGTCCCCACGTTCGACGGACATGATTGTGTTCCGAGGAAACGAGTAAGGTTACCCTAGAGGTGAGTGTGTAAAAAGTGTATGAATTCAGTTATTTAATCTGGTATTTAGGGTTATCCAACGATTGATTTTAGATATTTCCATACATGCCATAATTACTAGCAGTTATAAGGAAAACAGTAAAGGCAGAAATTAAAAAAGTCCTACGCTATTACAAACTTCGGGGAAAGGGGTACAAACCACAAAAATTGAGGGAGATAGAAAACAAATAAAACCCTAGTTAAACTATTACATTTTGTAGCAATTATATAATAGGAAAAACTAATGTGAAAGTAAATGCGCGAATATTTTAAAACAAAAATAAAGTTAAAATCATTTTGTGATCGTTTGATGATTAATCTAAAGAAAACCTAATTGATTTTAATTTAGAAAAAAATAATAGGTGATTACAAAGAATTGATTAATTAAGCAACAACCCTAAATTCTAGGTCAACTTTAAGTTAATTAAGAAATTAAATTAGGGTTTATTAATGAAAACCTAAAACTAAATTAAGGTTAATTATTAAAACCTAAAATTGATTAAATTAAGAAAACCTAAAATTAAAACCTAAACTAAAATTAGGGTTTGTTTTAAAAAGGTTTTGAAAAAAGGTTTGTAAAAAAATGAAGAAAAAGAAGGAGCGAAAGGGTTAAAAGAATAAGGAATTGAGATAAAAATAAACCAGTAGGGTGGGTGTTGAACCCACGCCCTCAAGGCCTTCACGCAGCATGCATACCACCAATCTAAGCGTGCGATTGTATCTAGGATATTCCTTTAACACGTTTTGTAACAATCCTACAAAAATAATAAAAACATAAAAGAATTTGGCAAAACCGGGGATCAAACCCGTGACATGAGAGAGGAATGACTTAACGCGTGCGTTTTAACCACTGGGATGGTGATACATCCATTAATCTATGTAAATTCATAAATATATAATGTAAAATAATTACAAGAAATCAAATAATGAAACACGCGCGCATGAGTGGGGACCCAGTATTTTGGATGATCCAATCATATCATCTCATTATGCCACGCGACTCAACCACCAGTCAAACCACCCTGGATGGTGGTTTCCGGTTGTCTTCTCCGATTGGACAATTTTCCAAACCTGCAAAAATCGATAACAACAAGGATTATAGGGACTCTACCCCCTAATTTGGGGGCTGCGAATCCAGTGGTGGCCTCCATTTAAACTGAAACGGCTTGTACACGGAGATACGATGAAGCCAGAGCTTTATGCCCTAGCCATGGCACCTTACTATTCCTGAATTAGACCTCACAAACAATGGTTCAAAAACATTCTAAACATCATGCTGAATATGTATGTGTGCGTTAAATGGTTCAACAAAGTATAAAATAAAAGTTTAAACTTGAATAATTTTACCAACTCCGGTGAGGCTGAATGAGAGCTCTGTGATGCTTTGAAACTGCCTAAGGGTTGATAACGACTCCTGGAGATCTCAGGAGGCTGGCTTGATACTTGGTACGACTCGAGAGAGGTCAGAGAATAGGGTTTGATTTTGCCCTAATCTTTGGAATTTTGAGAGAATTTTTTAGGAGTGTTTGAGGTAGCTTCCACGTATCCATTGCATCTGGTCTTGTTAAATATATATAGGACATGAGATTAGGTAAAAAAATTGAAGAAAATCTTGCATTAAGGGGTGAAGATTTGATTTGGAAATTTGCATGGAAATTTGATATTTTTGACTCAATCTTACACCAATCACTCTTGCACGAATTTGACAGCTTGTATATCAGATTTTGGGCCTCTAATATGACTGAAATTAAAATCCTTATGCTTTGGTCCATCAATTTTATATTTATTTGATTTATTTTGAGTTTAATTGAATAATAAAAAAAAAGATAATGCATGAACGGATTTATGGGTCTTTAAACATGTCATGAACACGTTTAGATATGAAAACTTATGCCCAATAGCTCAAATTTACAAATTTGCTCAATTTGGAATTCATGCATTCCACCAAAATTTCCCAACTTGTAATGGCCATAACTCTCTCATTTTTATCTTTTGATGGTGATCTTGGATTTTTAGAAATATCAAGATATCCTCTACAACCTCTATGTTTATAGTTTTTGCTTTTAAAGGCTTTATCTTGATGTAAGTTTCCTTGACAAAAAGTGTCTTTTTGTTGACTTTTGAAATGACCTGTAATGTATTGGCTTATATCTCTCAAATGATGCACTTTTTGGACTTGAGCTTAGAGAGACAAAGTTGTAGAGAATTGAATTTCCTTCATAATGGGCTTTGGTTGGGGAAAGATGATGAAGCATGTGAATGTTATGCTTGGTCAAAGTTCAATTGACTTCTCTTAAGGAAACCCTAATTTGGCAACTTTTGACTTTTGATGATTTGAGAATTTTCCTTGAAGAATCATGATCAACCCTTGATCAAATGATGGATATGACTTCAAAATGTTAATGTTGACCAAAAATATTGAAGTTTGACTGTATGTTGACCATAATTGACTTTTTACCCAATACTATTGATTTTCAATCATTTGAGCATTGACTGAGTAAATTTTTGATGCAAGGCCTGAAACTTGACATGCGCATTCTTGAAGACCTATGAGGAACCATGAAAACCACTCGAGACCTTGAAAACCCAATCTTTCTTGAGAAATACCAAGCCCTAGTTATGGACCCATTGCTTAGAAGGAGAATTTGTCTGATCAATTCTTAAGCCAACTTGAACAAATGGGGATCTCATGAGAATGTCTTGAAGAAAAATGGGAGGGAAAATTTAGGGGTACAACAACTGGGTTTAGTCTCAGGGGTTGTTATTCCTCATAAATTCAAGGTCCCTCTACTTTTGCAAAGTACGACGGTGTTTCTTGCCCAAAGCTTCATTTGAGGTCATATGTCTGGAAGATTCAACCACACACTGATGATAGGAAGTTATGGGTGCATTTCTTTAAAGAGAGCCTGTCTAGGACACAGTTGGAATGGTTCTATCAACTAGAGGGGACCAATATTCGTACTTGGGAATATTTGACTACTGCTTTCTACAAACAATACCAATATAATACTGATCTTACACCGCTCGTGCACAACTACAGAGTATGACCATGGGCTCAAACGAAGGCTTTAAGAAGTATGCCCAGAAATGGAGATATCTAGTAGGAAGAGTCCAACTTCCTTTGTCTGATAGGGAGTTGGTTGACATGTTTATGGGAACTCTGACATGTCCTTTATTCAATCATTTGATCAGAAGCTCTTCCGCTGGATTCTTTGAGCTGATATTAACAGGGGAACATGTTGAAGGTGAAGTCATAAGTTGAAAAATTCAGGTGGATGCTTCTTCAAGTACTGTGAAGAAGAAATTCAACGGAAAAAAGAAGCTAATGCTGTGTATGACCAGAATGGTCATGGTAAAGGTGACCACAACCGATCTATGGGGACAATGCTAATTTCTAATCCTGCGCCAGTGCAACAACATCAACAAGGCAATCAATGTAGGTCAGACACACCCAGGAGACAATTTACTAAGATCAACATGCCATTTTCTTAGGCATTGCAATATTTATTGAAGGCATAGCTGATTACTTTAAGAGATCCGCCTCAGAATCCCAACACCTCCTCTCCTCGGTACAATCCTAATGTAAAGTGTGTCTATCATTCCAATAGTCCCAGACATGACACAAATAACTGATGGGCTTTTAAAATAAGATTCAAGATATGATTGACTCCAAAGAGATTGAATTTGATCCTCCCGAGACCCCTAATGTGATTACTGCACCTACCTAAGCACGACAAGGGCATTAATGCTATCGAAGATGTTTCTTATGTTTCCACTGTAAGTGACTTGATTACTCCCCTCATGACCATTAAGAAGAATCTGTTGCAAGCTGGTTTATTTCTGGGTTGCATTAAAAGATGTTACTGCCGCGCAACCCAGTCCAATGGCTGCAAACTGATGAGAGAAGGTATTCAGTGTTTAATGGATAACCATATAATTCTAGTTGAGAAGATTCCTTCTACGGAGAAATTGTTTCAAGACTTGGAGTTTGAAGACACATCTATAATTTCCAAAACTACTATGAAGATTACTTCTAAAGGCCCTATGAAGATTACGGTCGAACCTAGAGTTGCTCCTTTGATCATTATCGCACCGGAGCCAATTCCATATTCTTCTGACAAGGCTACCCCCTGGAATTATGGAGCTGATGTTTAGTAACATGGTGTTAAGAAAGAACCATTGGTCATTGAAAGTGGAAATGATGAAGTTACTGATCCCAACGTTGACAATATTATCGAGACCAATAAGGTTACTATAAGTGGAAGGGTTTTCTCTCCAGAAATATCTCCGAAGACTGTGGCTACACCAATTCATGTTACTGGTACTGAGTTAACTCCTGAGACTCGAGGCAAATAACAAATGACTGAGCCTGCCCAGACGAAGGCACCAAAAGAGGTTACCACTGAAGATGCCTCCAAGTAAGAGATGGAGGAAGTACTAAAGATTATCCGAAAAAGCAACTATAAGATTGTTAAACAATTGGGGCAGACTCCCTCCAAGATATCCATGTTATCCCTGTTATGATACGGTGGCAGAACCGATTGTTTGATACTGGTTTTACATTTATGTTTGCAAATGTTGTAGTAAGCAAGAGTCGCCACTGAATTTTCTTTTATCCAAATTAAGGAAAGGGTGAAAATAATAGAAAGAGACCTTTTCAAGATTATTCTGAGTAAGGGGTAGATTATGGAAGGGGAAGGTGTTAGCACCCTTTCCATCCGTAGTTATCTATGGGCTCTTAAAGTTTTTCTCATTTTGAAATACCTTTGTGCTTTGTGTGTTTGAAAATGTTTTGGAAAATGCCTTAGTGCGGCGATTTGCTTTGCGTTTAACTCTTGTATCAGTCCTCAAGAGTGTTAACAAAGCAAATGTTTTTGAAAATTGTTTTTGAAAAGTAGTATTTGTGTAAGTGCAAAATGTTTTTGAGCAACCTTCTAACAGCTATCTACTTTTGTACTCGAAAAAGGGTCGTTCTTTTCCTCCTATCCTTTAGACAGTGCTATCCTACTATTAGAGAGTAGGTAGCCCTATCGTTGGATGTATGAGGGACATCGAAGGGACGCTACAGTCACGAAAGCAACTTGCGGAGACGCTTTAGAAATTTTGTTTACGGACTAGATCATTTACCGAGAAGCAATTGTAGGGTCATCGAGGGACTATGATCTTTTTGATTTACAAGTCTTTGCTAAAGCATCCACATTTCAAGGGACATGACTATTTTATTTCAGAAGGCAACCAAAGTGGGGTACCCTAGAGGTGGAATGTGAAATTGTGTTCAATTCAGTTATTTATCTTGCGTTATTAGGTTTGCTAGTGTTTGATTTTAGTCTTTTCATACAAGCCTAATTACTAGCAGTTAATATTTTATAGAAATTTAAAGTGCAGGAATTTAAATCTACGCTATTACAATGCTTTGGGGATGGAGTTTTTACATGTCCAAGAATGAGGGGGATAAAGCAGTGAATATCCTAGTTTTTAATCTATTACATCTAGTAAGCAGATACAATAATCTAAAAAATGCGAAAATAAATAAATGCACGCAAAGTAGAAAAGATGTCTGAAAATCCTAAGGTGTAAAAATATTTTTATTTGTTTTTAATTATAAAAGAAAATAAAACTTAAGTCTATTTAATTTTAATTTAAATAAAATGTTAAAATAATTAATTAATTAATTTACAAAATTAACTTAATTAAAAAGAAAACTAACCTAATATTTTTGTGATTTTTGTTTTGGTTTAAAGTTAATTTAAATAATAAAGGGAAACTAAGAAAAAGAAATGAGTAGTAGAAATAAAAATACAAAAAGCAAAAGCCTTTCGATCCAAAGAAAAATGGATTTCGATCCAAATGGAGGGTGATCTTCGATCCAGGGAAGGACGTGGCCTTCAATCCAGCAGAGAATGTTGGAGGTGGCGCCTGATGATTTTTCCTATGGAGGAAAACACTAAAATCTGCAAGAAAAAAGTGTCAACAATACAAAAGCATGACCTGGGCGTGAACCCAAGTCCTTTTCCCAGTTCGACCTCCCATTAATTAGACTTCTTTGAATTCGAATGTGGGCTCGTTTTCCTTAGAAAAACCATGGTCTCTTGGGATTCGATGAAAATCACATATCGTGCCTTCTATCTTTGTATGTTCATGAGAACATTGTGCTATGTTATATCCTGGGCATGAATCAGACACTAGGAAATATCAATATATCATGAAAACAAGAACATGAATTTGAAATATACCAAGGATGAGATGCTTCGACTTGGGCGTGAATTGGCTAGTGTTTGGGAATACTTCCTGCAGACTTCAGGGAATGAATGGGGCATTTGTTTTACCCTAATTTTTTCCCCTAAGATCCCCTTACCATACCATATTGATTCAATCACAACAAGATCACATTAGGGCTCTTGGTTCTCCTTCCTATCTTTAGCTTTTATCTTTGAGGAATCACCAAGCACCTTGACTTGTTTTTCTTGTGTAATCATTCATGTTTTTGTTTTGACTTTCCTTTTAATTAATAAAATGAAATGTTGGTTTGTCTTACTTGTCAACAATGCAAGTAAAGGCAATGGGGCTTAGCAAGTTGATCCATGGGTTCATGAGTTTATTTCCATGACCTAGTTAATGAAGCTTGAGAAGTTCAAACCTCATCATGGAAGTTGTTTTGGAAGGGATGGCATGGCAAGGTTATCTTGGTTCACTACATTTCCAAATTATCAAGATTGATTCAAAAGTACAAGGGGTTGATTGATGGAGTTGTCATGCTTGGACAAGGCCTTGTTCCCATTGATCACAAGTGCATATTTCTCTAAATTCTCAAGATATAGAAGTGGTTGTGGTTGCTATGAGTTCTCACTATCATCTTCAACAACTTATATTTGCAAATAATTTGTTTTGGTACAAGAAGTTTGTTCAAAATTGTCAAAGTTCCTCAAAGCATGTTTCTTGATCTAGGAGCTAGGGTTTTGAACTTCAAAGAAGCATATCTTGCTCATCTTTTGGTATTTTTGAGTGATCCCAAAGGCATCCTTCTATTCAAAGGGTTGGTAACAAATCACTTCAAAAGTTTCAAGGAGTTTTCATGTGGAAGAAACTTGATGATGAAGAAAGATTGCAAGTCCTCCAGATGAATCCCCTTTTTCCATGTGTGACTTCAAATGATCATAACTTGGTCAATTTTTATCACCTCGAGCCCATTCTTTTTCCATAATGATCTTGAAGATGTTAACTTTATGCATTTTTTATGTGAAAAGTGATAAAAATGAATGGAAATTTCCTTAAGGATACAAAAGATTATAGGTCATTTCATGATATTTTGCCCACTTCAACAATTCATAACTCTCTCAATTTTTGGAGATTTTGAATGGTTCGAGTTCCAAAATGTCATTCAAGAGATCTAATTCATGCCATCTTTTTTGGTCAAGATAAAATTCCAAGTAGAAAGCTATGTTTGGATGCAAGACATTATAGGTCACTTTTGAAGAAGAATTTGAAATATTTCTAAGTATGGAAAGTCAACATTTTTTCTCCAACTTTGACTCAACACAACTTTCAGCTCAAGCATCCATTTGATTCCATTCTTTTTCCATTGCAAAGCTTGTAACCTCATCTTTCTGAAGCATCAAGAATCATGCCCTAAGACCCCTTGAGCTAAAAATGCCATTGGTCAAAAGTTGGCACTTTGAAACTGAATTTTTCACCAAGTCAGAAGTTTGAAATCTTTGTTTTGGCTTCTAATCACAAGATTTACACGCGTTTTTGATTTAAACTTGATTAACAAACTTGCCAGCAGTGTTTAGCACCTCAAAACACAAGGACTGGATAAGTTTTGGTGAAAATTAGATCACACTTCACTCGTGCATCAGGTTTGCACGAATTCCCTCCAAAATGCATCATTCACTCTTCCTTTTGATCCCATTTCTTTCTCCTATAAATACATGAACTATCCCGTTCATTTTATCAAGCTTGGATAGCCAGAATCACCCTGCCAAACTTGTTCCATAACTCAGAATTCAGCAACTTCGTAATCCATATACAAACCTTTTTCAATCCAATTTTTTCATCAATTCACCTTCCTTGATCTTCCGTGAAGCTAACCATATAATTACATTTAAGAATCATGCCCTATATTGCTCCATAGAAGTCCAGTTTCAGAGCTCTGCATCTCAACTTCAATAGGTAGATTCCTTCACTAATTCTTCAAAACTTTGATATCACTGTGATGCTCTCGTTGCCCTGGTTCTAGTTGCAACACTTGCTTTTTACTGAAAACACATTTTGACTATGAAATTTCAAATCCCTTTTCAAAACTTTCTTTCCAAATTGCTTGAGCTATAATTTATATAAATTTGGCGCGAGGGTGTGGTTGTCTTTCTCTTGAAGAGACGAAGCGAATGGCATAGGTCTGAGCTTCTGATTTTACAGTTTGAGAGACCTGCAATTCATGTTGATTGGAGGTTGAAGATGACAAACGTGTCATCTTCTAACCAATAATGGCACGGTGTTGTACCCCAAAATTTTCCCTCCCATTTTTCATAAAAGACACAACCCTAGGGTTTCTCAAATATTCAAGTTGGCTCAGGAATTGATCAGACATATTCTCTTCTGTGGCGGTAAACCAACAATTAGTGTTTTTCTTGCAATCCTCAGAAGAAAATGGATTCTCAAAAAAAAGATTCAATTGGCTTTCACAGGTCTTCATGATTCCTCAGGTCTACTGAAAAAAAGAAAATGTTTATTCTCAAGGCATGGTTGCTTGGGACAAGAGATAGAATTTAAGACTGTCATGTAGGACACTCATTATTGTTTGATCCAGGTTAACCAGATGATTTGCATCTTTTAAAACATTTGCTTGGTTAGTAAATGGAATATACAATGCGTTTGTTTGAAATGCAGTTACAAAATTAGTGGGATTACTTGGAGTTTAAGTTACCAGACTGAAGCATTTTGTTTCAAGTATCTTGATTAGGGAACTTCAAAAATCAAATAGGATGCGAGGAGAAATTATAAGTTATTGTTGGTAAAGAATTTCAAGTAACACTAGAACATTTCAGAAGATTTTCTCCAATTTCATACATTGTTACAAAACAATTTATTCTTTTAAATACTTTAGGTTTTACAACTTATCGTATTTGAAAATGAATTGATACAATTATTGATTACAATACAAGAATGATTTTTCTAAATTACAAAGGAAATTCAAATGTTTGATTGGCCTAGGAGAATTAATCTATGCCTAAACTTGTCTGAAGATTGAAGTCGTATCCAATTATTTTGCTTATCTCCAAGACTTCCTTTCTTGCCCTAGAGTTCTTGCCTTCCTTGATTTTCCATCTCCATTTTACTCACATGAAAACAAAAGAAAGAAAAATAGTTAGTACAAGTTATTTGGGCATGAACAAAAGTTTCCAAAAAAAGAAGTATTCATCATTAAAGTTTGCAAAGTGGAATCAGAAGGCTATTTTAATTCATCACAATTTATTTCCTCTATTTTGCAAATCACAAGAAGATTATTCTTCTTGGTTCACAAAAAGAAAGAGGAAAAGAAATGCTACAAAGCTGTCCAAGAAATGCTACAAAGTTGTCCAAACAAGAAGAGATGCTGCAAAATTGCCCAAACAAATATTGCAAACAGAACCAAACAAACATCAATATGGTAAAAAACAAACAACAAAACTGTCCAAACAAGAAGCAAGCAAAACTGAACCAAACAGCAGCGCAAACTGGACAAAAACGAGGCAGCAACATAGCAAGTAAGCAAACAACATCAACAAAAGCTAAAGCGAGCAACATTGCAGAAGTATGGCAAAATAAATAGCTAAGTCAAATAAGCAAAAGCTTGTTCAAGAGGCATAAATCATCATTTTCCATTGCAAACTTTTCAGAATTGGAAAAAAGGGGCAAAAAGCAATTTGCTTTCCTATTGTCATTGAGAGAGAAGAGAGGAAAGAAGTCACCTAGGTTATTGGGATGCACAGCCCTGCTGCCCTGCCTGTCACAAATTTCATAGAAGTTGCTAGAAAACAAAACTGCAACAAAAAGGCCATAAGAACAATATGCCAAAATATTCAAATTTGATGGTTTTCCCACCATTTTGAATAGAGATAACAGAAAGAGAGTCAATATAACAGGAAGGAGGTCAATAGAAACAAACACAATTGACAAGCCTAAAAAAAGCTCAGCAAACCAAAAGTCTCAAACTGTCAAAAACCCAAACCTGATCTAAAGCCAAAAACATAGGTCTAAAAACTCAGAAAAACACAAGTCTCCAACAACAAAGCCTGTAACAAAGCCAAATAACCCAAAACCTGATAACATCCATAAACCCAAAAGCCAAAATCTCAAACACAGTTATCATATTCAAACTCACAAAACCTGTCAAACATTTCAAAGCCAAATAGCCAAAAACCTGAGACAAGTCTCAAACAGCAAAAAAACCAAATCCAACCTTCAAAAACCTGTCAAACCTCAAACCTCAAAAACCTGAACCGAGCCAAGCCTCAAGCTGATAAACAAGCATCCAAACTGTCAAAACCAAAAACCTGAATCCAAGTATCAAGCTAAAAACACAATATTCATCCTCAAATACCAAACATTGCAACCAAAACCCGTTAACTCCCAAAAACAGAACACACAAGTTTCAAACTCACAAAATCTGTTGAAACATCAACAAGTCCAAAACCACAAATCTCAAAGTCTCAAACCAGAACCATCACTAAACAACCAAACCCAAAAAACCAGTAAAACATCAACCAACCTGAACCAAAGAAAATTCAAGCACAGTAGTCAAACTGAGAAACCAAACAATCATCATCAAACTCAAAAAAAATTGTAACAAGTTTCAAAGACAAAACAATCACAAAAATCCCAAAATCCATCAAACAGTAACCCTCATCATTCAACAAAACAGAAGAAAGTTACCAGAAGAGCAACGAGTATCATCCTCATCTCCTCCCCTCGTGCAGTTCCGGCCACCAAGGAACACCGTCCTCAATCCCGCCGTCCCCTTTCCATTTTGCAAAAAAAGAATATCCAACAGGTTTGAAGTTCTCTCCTTTATCATAATTTCATAACATGATTTCCTGCATCTAAAATCATGAGGTATTTAACAGAAAACATTAAGATAGAACAATAATCTATGAATTTGTAAGCTTCAATAACAACAGAATCTCACCCTTTTTTCAAAGAAAGTCGCTTGAACTCGTTTAGGGAGGCGAGATTAGGGGCGTTCCGGCAACTGAGAGTTGGGAGGGAAGATCAGATGAATCAATTTTGTTCCTTTAGGGTTCAAATCCGAACTTAGGGTTTTCAAAAATGCCAAATCATAGTGAGACATTTTGCTCGCGAAACAGGGATTTTTAGTGAGAGATTTAGAGGTTTCATCAACTGAGATGAAAAGATGACCAGAGATGAAAGGACGATACAGAGATTAAGCGAAAGAGATGAGCGGCGCCGCTGTGAACAAAGGGTCCTAAAGAACCCTAATTCCTTTTTGTCCCCTAATCAAATAACTAAGCGCGTTTAAGACTTGGGCTTTGTTTTGTTCACAATTTTTCCTAAGGCCATGCGCCATTTCTGATACACCCCCCCTGGCCTGTTTTTTTTTAGTGTTGCAGCATATAAGTTTTTTTTTGTTCTCTTTGGGCCTCACACCTCATTCACTTAAGCCCACTGCATTTTTTTAGTTTAATTTGTTTTCTTTTACATTCTTTTTTTTTTACTTTACAATTGCTAATATAACTTAAGATTTTAATTTAATCAATTTTTTAGAATAGGTTTTATCTTTCTTTTTTCATGTAAATACTTAACATTTCATTTCAGACTTTGTTGATTTTATCTCATGGATTATCACAGCTTTAATTAAATCGCACAAAAATTCGATTTGGTTGTATTGTTTGATATTTGGATCTTCCTATCTCATTTGATTCATCCCCATTTGTAAAAATTGTATCCCCATTCCCGAATATTTTGTAATAGCGTAGAATTTCAATTCCCGTAATTTACTGTTTTCCATATACTGTATAGTAACTAGGCGTGTATGGCAAGATTCAAAATCAATCGCTAGATAACCTAATCAAAGAATAAAATAACTTGAAACCAACACACTTTTTCACACGTGCACCTCTAGGGTAACCTCGCTCGTTACCTCAGAAACATAATCATGTCCCTCGAATATGGGACACTTTAGCAATGACCCTTCGATAAAAAGATCGTAGTCCCTCGATGACCCTCAATGTTGCCTTCGATTAAAACGATCTCGTCCCTTACAAAAATTGCTAAAGCGTCTCATAAGTTGCCTTCAATGGTTGTAAAATTGACCCGCGCCTGTCCCTTTACATCCAACGATGGGGCTTCTTACCAAATAAATGGTAAGATAGCACCATTAAAAGGAGGAAGAAAAGAACAATTTAAGACCTTTCGAGTAGATAGATTCGCTCTTAGTTACTCGCTTGCTCACGGTATAAAAACTTTTCACCTACACTCTCATTTAAAAACATTTTCAAAAAAAGATAAAACATTTTGTATACATTCTTATAGAGACGAGAACCATTGCAAAACCTCTTTTCAAAACACTTTCCAAAACACGATTCACAAACACACCTTTGAACCATTTTTTCGAAAACAAAACTTTGTATACGTTCTTATAGAGACGAGAACCATTACAAAGAGATTTTTCAAAATACTTTCAAATCCCATACCACAAGCACACAATCAAATGAAAGCAAGTGATCTAAATGAGTAACTAAGAGCCCATGGAAAACCATGGATGAAAAGGGTGCTAATACCTTCCCTTTTCATAATCTACCCCCCAAACCCGAGAAATAATCTAGAAAGGTCTTTCCTGTGCTTTTTTACCTTTCCTTTTGGATAGAAGAAAAGTCAGTGGCGACTCTTGCTAATCGCACAAATGCGATCGAAACGCAAAACTTCAAGTCAGTTCTCCCACCGTATCACAGAACTGGCGACTCTGTTTGGGAAATTATAAAAGTGGGGTTACCTTAGGGTTTAGATCACCTTTATTTTCTTACCTTGTTTGACTTGTTTGCTTTACATTTGGTTCTATTGTTTGGGTTTGAATCCTCCACCCGGATTTGGGAAACATTATAGGTAAATAGCAATACGTTGTGGAAACTGTGCGGGGTATACTGACACGGTCTAAGCAATATCTATGTTAGTGTGACATATTTGTGGGTACCGGTAGCCTTTGAGTCAATAAAAGAGAATACAGGGCCGCTGAGTGATGTCATGAAGCACTAACGAACTTCTAGAATCTTTACTTAACCAACTTGGCCTTTTAGGATGTAGTGAGATGACCGGTGTGATACGGTGGGAGAACTGACTTGGGATTTTGCGTTTGTGTTCGCAAATGTTTCGGTTTAGCAAGAGTCAAAACTGACTTTTTATTTTATCCTAAGGAATGGTGAAAAAGCACAGGAAAGGCCTTTGAGATATTTTCTTGGGTTCGGGGAGTAGATTATGAAAAGGGAAGGTATTAGCACCCTTTTCATCCATGGTTTTCCATGGGCTCTTAGTTACTTGTTTAGATCACTTTCTTTGCTTTTCAATTGTTTGAAATGGTGCTTTTCAATTGTTTGAAATAGTGCTTTGTGTGTGGTTTTGAAAGGTGTTTTGAAAAGAGGCCATCGTTGTGGCAACCTTTGTAATGATTCTTGTTTGAATGTATACAAAGGTGTTTTTGTCTTTTGAAAAGTTGTTTCAATGTTTGAAAGTCTTGTTTTGAAATGTTTTGAAAGTCTTGTTTTGAAATGTTTTGAAATTGTATTGTGAAGTGTGTTTGAAAATAGCAAGGATGTTATTGCAAGCTTTTGATCAAGTAACTAAGAGCTATCTACCCTATTTTACTCAAAGATCTTTCTTATGTTTTTAACCCTTTTAACAGTGTTGTTTCACCATTGCATTTGGTGAACTACCTTGTGTTAGGATGTTAAACGGGACAGGCGCGGGTCATCGTATAGACCATGATAGCAATTGTGTCAAGTATCTTTGGCAATTTTCTTGGGGGACTTGATCATTTTTGTTTAGGCAACTCAGATAGCGTCATCGAGGGACTATGATCTTTTGTTTTGTTTTTGTTTTGCCAAAGTACTTAACATGCATACCATGGCCCATTTTTGAAGGCAACAAGTGGATTGTAACCCTAGGAGTGCAAGTGTGCATTGTGTTTGTTCTTTTCAGGCATTTTTGTCTTTGATTAGGTCAAACTATTTGTTAATTTGATTTTTGCATACAAACCCTAATTCTCTAATCATGGCATAATTGAAAGCGTATAAGTGCGAGAATTTAAATTCTAAGCTATTACAACATGATTATGGGGATGGGGGTACAATTTTGAATAAGGGGTATTTGACAAGAAATATAAACCCTAGTTACTATTACATCCAAATTGAATTTACAAGGCATAAATATTTAAATATGAAATATTTAAATAAACAAAATAAATAAATATTAAATAAAATGTATTATGCAAAAAAGAAGTTTTTATTTGTTTATGTATGTAAAGTATTTTTAATGTGAAGAAGTATAAAGAAATGAAATAAAATAAAAAGATTAATTTTATCTATTAAAGGGGTAAACCCTAATTTCTTTAAGAAAATAATATATTATATTATTTATATACAAGAAATATATTAATATGTAAAAAATAAAATATATTGAAAAAAAAGTGTTTTTTAGTATAAATAATAATAAAAATAAAAATGTAATATTTTTGTATTTTTATTCCAAGTACTTAATAATAACAAAAAGTATTAAAAATGTTTTAATGTTAGAAAGAATAGAATAAAATGCCAAATAAATGTAAAAAAAAAGTGTAAATATTTTTAAGCATTTTTTATATTTGGGGATAAATAAATAAAATCAGAAATGAAATTAAAATACAAAAATAACAAAATATAAAGAAATTGGGCCAGAGGGTGTAAAACTGAAAATGGGGGGTGTTAAAAGCATAAACAAGCCAGCCCAGCCCATTTCCACTTCATCTTCTTCCTTGTGACTGAAACACGCGCGCCCTGTATTCAAACTGCTAACTCCTGTATTGGTGATCTTTTGCCAAAACTCAAAACATGAAACTTGTAGAGCATTAAACCACGATTCTAACCATATAAAAAACTTAATCTAACTATCAAAGACCAGAGAGAATTTCTCTGGCCCTAAAATCTGACCTAGTTTTTTCAGCATGTTCATGGATGAAATTCTCTTAGCACGCTTAATATAAATGAAAATTGAGCATATGTACAACTTCATGGCATTGAATACTACATTTTTCATTCACAAACCTAAGGCTAAATGTTCCTAAATAGAGAGATAGAAGTTTGAGAAATACATATTTCAGTCAAGCTCGAGTATGGCAATGCAACAACTTTCAGTGAGGCCTGAGGTTCTTTTGAGCTTGCTTGATGTTCCTTTGACCTTTCCCAATGCTTGGCTTGCTTTGAAATGGTCTGAAACTTCTTGTAGAACTCAACCTGCAAACTCATAATTTGAAAATGGTGAACACTGTAAATGGAGTTACAGTTGGCAATGGAGGTTTGGGATAGCTTGAGTGAGTTGAATGGAAGGTGTTTGAAGTGGTTTGGGATAAAACGCATGAGGCAATGTGAAGATGGCTTGAGTTCTGCAGGGCTTTCCCTGTTTTGGCAGAAAATGAGGTTTTTGGTGTACAAGGGTGTTTGAGAGGTGGTGAGCTCGTGTTTCTGGCTTAGTGTGATGTCCCAAACTTGTTTGGAATGTTGGCAAGAGTTTAATATATCAGATATGCAAGTTGTGTTGTATTTTACAAGTTTCTTGGTTTTGAAGTAAGAAATGAGAGTTGATAATGCTATGGCTGTACTGGCTTGTACTCTAGCTACTCAAAGTGGTTGAACTTTGCTTGATATTAGGGAGCCCTGTTTGCAGCAAAGGGCTTGGTGTATGGCTCAAGAAATGCAATTTGACATAAAGCATGCCTTTATGTAAATGGAAGTGCTACCTTTATGCCATAAATGGATTTATTCATTGTGCAAACCTCTAATGATCAGAATAACACCTTAAACCAATGAGTTTGCATTCAATTTTTGAGTGTTGAAGGGTTTAGAGACCTGTAATCAAGTACAAAGCAAGTTTGGACATATTTGCAACTTGTGTGAACATGTATTGGCCATGGATACAAAGTGAGTTTTTGCCAACTTCAAGCATTCGATTCTCCCTAACCACAAAGGTGTTTGAGCAGTTCTTGGACAATTTGGAAAGCTTGCAACAGGTACTATAATCCATATTTAAAATGCAACTTGAGACTACAAGTGGAACTATGTGAAAAATGGCCAAGAAGATGGGTCAAAATCCTGCCTAAACTAGGGCAAAATTTCTTTAAGTTAAAAGTTTTAGGGACCCTTGTTCCAAAAAACATAACTTGAGATCCAAGCTTCTTTTGAGAAAACTTTGTGAATCAAAGTTGTAGCCTTTGTGGAGGACTACAACTTTCATTTTGTAAGTTTTGTTTGAATCCATTTGTATCATGGTGAAAATGTGGGGCAAAGTTAGGAAAAATTAAGAAAATTTTATAACTTAGAAAATTTCTAAGTTATGAAAATTTTCAATTTCAAACCCTAATTTGCAATTTTGGGTTTCTTGATGAACAAGTTTCATAATTTGACACATATTGATGAAAAATGACCCTTGGCACTTGATTTTGACCAAAAAGTCAAAGTTTGACTTTTCAGTGTACAGTCAAATTTTGATCAGTTGACTGAAAAATTCATCTGTCAATCCTATGCATTTGAGATCTTTTGAACTTGTTGAATAAGTCAAGATGATGTTATTGAGTCCTTGAGTCCATGGTTGAGCTTAATTTTCCATTGGCTAGGTCAAATAGTAAAAAATTGCCTTTGTTCAGTCAAAACCCTAAAAATGACCATTTTGCCCTTTTGGTGAGCTGATCAAATTTCTTGTGGAATTGTGGTCCAAACTTGATCAAATGATTTATATGAGTTCATAATGTTGATGTGGGTCAAAATTCATGAGGTTTGACTGTAAATTGGCCACAGTTAACTTTTTCCCCAATACAACTGATTTCTAGGTCAACTGTCCAATTGACTGGGCAAAAATTTGATTCAAGGCTTGAAACTTGGTATGGTAAAACTTATGAGTCCAACATGAAGTATGAAAGTCAATTTGGGCATTGAAGGTTCAAAAATCCCTGTGCAAACTCAAACCCTAATTTAGGTCAATAGTGCAAGGAGGTGTCTTAAGCAGAGCAAACCCTAGCTTGATCTTGAGTTCCAAGAGCATTGTGATGAGAAATGTTGATAAAAATGAGAGGGAAAATTTTGGGGTACAACAGTTTCCCCTGTTCAATCTTCTTGAACCTGAAGAGTTAGATTGGCAAGTTTTGCCTTTCGTGACTCGAAGGTAAAAGAGGATTGGACACTAGAGTGCCCGTAAATTTGCACTCGTCAAAATATTGTTGAAGGAATGGGCTTAAAGATGCCATTTGGAGATGGTAGAATCTTGCTGGAGATGGGATTAAAGATGCCATCCAAGACTTGTTTGTTGAAAATCAGTAGAATGAACATCAGAAGGGTATCCGTATTTGGAATGTATCTAAGTTGTATCTGGAGATTGGGTTTGTATGAGCAAGAGAATGGCGTCTGTGTTTAGAGCGTATCCAAGCTGTAACTGTATTTGATTCTTGAATGAATATCAGAGTGACTGCCGTGTCTGGAGTGTATCTGTATTCTGAATGGGTAACAGAGAAACATCTGTGTACATAGCAACTGGGTGCTGGGGATAAGTTCCGAATGAGTGACATAATGGCAACCGTGTCTGGAGCGTATCTGGATTGTATCTGAAATTGAGATCTGTATGAGTAGCAGAATGACTTCCGTGACGACTGCACTGGGGAGAATCAAACTTCTGGTGTAAGGGCAAAAATGGCATCCGTGTTTGGAGCGTATCTGAACTTGAAGTTGTTAGTTGAATCTGAATGAGAAATAGAATGGCTTTCGTGTCTAGAGCGTATCTAGTCTGTATCGGATTGCTGAAGTCTGAATGAGTAGTAGAATGACCGTCGTGTCTGGGGTGTATCCATACTATATCTGAATAATTGTTAACAATAGCCTTTCAATCTTATCCTGAAAAGGGTAAAATGTTAGCCAAAACACAAAGTTATGTTGCATGATATGTATGATGCAATGAACTGTGTTTCATCAATGTTTATGATATATGAATGTAATGGATGTGCATGTAAGCTGAGTAGTTGTCTTGCTGAGGAAAAATAAATCCTTGATAGCTGGAGATAATGAAATCTTTGACTACTGTCGGGGAAAGTAAATTCCTGACCGATGCTGAGGAGTCAAAAATCTTTGATTGTTGAAGATGAGAAATCCTTGCTGACTGCTTAGGGATTAAAGATCTCTGATTGTTAAGAATGAGGAATCTTGGGACCACTGATGGGGATTGAAAATCCTTGGTGACTGGTGGGGATTAACAAGAGCTTTGACAACTTCTGCGGGGAATGAGAATCCTTTATGACTTTCCTGGGAAATAAGGAAAACTCTGAAAATCTCTATTGGGGAATTAAAACCTGGGAGGCTTCCAATGGAGAAACAGGAACTAGAATCCTCGTTCTGTTGGGAAATAACTCTGTGGGGAGAGTGTTTATTCTGTCGGAGAAATCAGGAGCTTTGGGTTATACGCCAATCTACTGGGGAATCATCCTAGTCGGGGATAATACAAGAAGTTAACTGTTATCTGGTTGATTCTTAGACCTTTTATGATAACCTGCTGGGGAAGTTGGGGAAAGCTGATTAGTTCTCGCTGGGGATCGATAGTTGAAAATTTGACTTCGCAGGGTTTTCGGGCTCCACTAGGGATATGTATTTCAGGGTTTTCGGGCTCCACTGGGGATCAGGAATCTAGGGACTTAACTCTGATGGGAATTCTGAAACTTAACTCCACTGGGGGGATAAAGTTTAGAATACTTTGGCTCCGCTGGGGATCTTGAAATTTAACTCCGCCGGGGATATATACTCTAAGGTTTTAACTTTGTTGAGGAGCTGGATGATGTACTGCAGGGGATTTCTTCCGGAATAGCACAAGGATATCTTCCTGCACCTTCAACCTATCAGTAATTATCCTTTCCCAATTTCGTTTTATTTGTAAGCAGTGATTATATTCAAATGCATATGCCTATTTAACAAAACATTGGACGTTTTCAAATAAAACATAAGTGTAAAAAGGAATGCAAGGCAAGCAAATTTCTGCACTTTGAAGTATCTTTGTATTAACTTTTGTAAGTATCTTTGTACAAAGGAGACAGACATCCTAGTAAGAGAATGTTGTCGTAAAAATTGAAATTTTTTATACAAAAAGAAAGATGGCTATGTGTAACAATTCCATGGGATTCCCATTCTGCTATAGCCTTCACAACTCTAAGTATCTTGTCCATTCGCTGCTTCGTCCGCCGATGATTGGATTGATCAGAAGCTTGGAGCTTGTTGGTGAAGAGATTGTTCTTAAAGTGATCCAACGAGACATAGTCATACGCTTTAATTCCCTAACTTTTTCCTGGACCCTTTCGGGTTTTCGATCCACCGGGAAACCCTTTTTTTCCCAAGTCGCCCTTTCGGGTTTTCAACTTGCCGGGTGTACAGATTTTTTTGTTTATCCCTAATTTTTGCCTGAACCTCCCTTTCGGGTTTTCGATTCACCGGAATGCCCATTTTTGCCCAAGTCGCCCTTTCGGGTTTTCAACTTGTCGGGTCATTTTATGCGTAGTATCTTTTGACTATGTCTGCGTTTGCAGGATACGGCAAATCGTCGCCGTCCATGGTGGTCAGAATCATTGCCCCACCAGAAAAGATGCTCTTGATCACAAATGGTCCTTCGTAAGTAGGAGTCCACTTGCCCCTGGGATCACTTTGCGGCAAGATGATCCGCTTGATTACAAGATCTCCGACTTGATATACCTGACGCCTGACTTTCTTGTTGAAATCCTTGATCATCCGTTTCTGATACGTCTGACCATGACAAACAGCAGTAAGTCGCTTCTCGTCGATCAAATTAAGTTGGTCAAGCCGGGTCTGAATCCAACCGTCTTCACTCAAACCGGCATCCTTCATAATCCTTAAGGAAGGAATCTGAACTTCCATAGGTAAAACAACTTCCATGCCATATACCAAAGAAAAGGGGGTTGCCCCTGTTGAAGTACGCACCGTGGTACGATATCCATGCAGAGAAAACGGTAACATCTCATGCTAGTCCTTGTAGGTGACTGTCATCTTTTGAATGATCTTCTTGATATTTTTGTTCGCAGCTTCAACAACACCGTTCATCTTTGGCCGGTAGGGAGATGAATTGTGATGATAAATCTTGAACTGCTCGCACAAAGCGGTGATCATAGTGTTATTCAGATTTGTACCATTGTCCGTAATGATCCTGTCGGGGATACCATACCGGCATATGAGGTTCTGCTTGATGAAGCGGGCAACCACATTCTTTGTAACAGAGGCATAGGAAGCTGCTTCGACCCACTTAGTGAAGTAATCAATAGCCACTAGGATGAAGCGATGTCCATTGGATGTCGTAGGCTTGATCTCTCCAATCATGTCAATTCCCCACATCGCGAATGGCCAAGGAGCTGTTAGAACGTTGAGAGGAACAGGAGGAATATGTACTTTGTCGGTGTAGACTTGGCATTTATGGCAAGTACGGGAATGTCGATGACAATCAGCTTCCATGGTAGACCAGTAGTAGCCTGCCCTTAGAATCTTCTTAGCCATCGTATGTCCGCTTAAGTGGGTGCCAAATGTGCCACTATGAATTTCGGTCATGATCAACTCAGCTTCAACCTTGTCCACATAACAAAGTAGAACACAATCATGGCTGCGCTTATAAAGGACACCATTGCTTAGGAAGAACTTGGCAACAAATCTCCTTAAGAACTTTTTATCATTGACTGAAGCTCCTTCAGGATATTCTCTAGTCTGGAGATACCTTTTGATTTCATGAAACCAGGGTTGTTCCACTACTTCTTCGGTATTAATCTCATGACAGTGCGCAGGTTCGTCCATTTGCTCGATGGTGATTTGGGGAGCCTCATTATCCCAGTTGAGTTTAAACATGGAAGACATTGTAGCCAGAGCATCTGCTAGCTGATTTTCATCTCGTGGGAAGTGCTCAAAGGTAATCTGCTCGAAATGAGGCAACAATGTTAGGACATGTTCTTTATATGGGATAAGATTAGGATGTTTGGTATCCCACTCTCCTTTTATTTGACTGATAACCAAAGCTGAGTCCCCAAATACGACCAAAGATTTGATTCCCAAGTCTATAGCAGCCTTGAGACCAAAGATGCAAGCTTCATATTCAGCCATGTTGTTGGTACAGCTGAAGCAAAGTCGGGCAGTGAAGGGTGTATGGCAACCTTCAGGAGAAATAAGTACTGCATCGATACTGTTGCCAAGTGCATTTGAAGAACCATCAAAGTACAGGGTCCATTGGGATCCTTGTTCAGGTCCGTCATACGGTCCGTTACCTTCAATGTTGTCCAATGTCATGATGTCCTCGTCAGGGAAGTCAAATCTCATAGATTAGTAATCTTCGACGGCTTGATGAGCTAGATGGTCAGTTAGTACACTCCCCTTTATAGCTTTTTGGGTAGTATATTGGATATCATACTCAGTCAGGATCATTTGCCATCTAGCGATTCTTCCAGATAAAGCAGGCTTCTCGAAGATATACTTAATCGGATCCATCTTGGAAATCAACAAAGTGGTATGAGTCAACATATACTGCCTTAGCCGGCGAGCAGCCCATACCAAAGCGCAACAAGTTTTCTCGAGCAGTGAGTAGCGAGTCTCACAGTCGGTAAACTTTTTGCTAAGGTAATAAATTGCATGCTCTTTTCGGCCAGACTCGTCATGTTGGCCCAATACGCACCCCATTGAGTTATCCAAAACAGTCAGATACATGATTAACGACCTTCCTTTGACGGGTGGCATCAAGATAGGAGGTTCCAGTAAATACTCCTTGATCTTATCAAAAGCAACTTGACAATCATTGTTCCATTCAACTACCTGATCTTTCTTCAACAACTTGAAGATTGGCTCACAGGTAGATGTTAGGTGAGAGATGAACCTCGCAATATAGTTTAGGCGTCCTAAGAAACCTCTAACCTCCCTTTCAGTGCGGGGGGCAGGCATTTCTTGTATAGCTTTGACTTTAGCAGGATCAACCTCAATACCTTTGTTGCTGATGATAAATCCCAAAAGTTTACCATACCTGACTCCAAAAGTGCACTTGCTTGGGTTCAGTCTGAGCTTATACTCCTTCAACCTGACAAACAGCTTTTGCAGATGATCAAGTTGTTCTTCTTCTGTCTGTGAACGGACTATCATGTCGTCTACGTAAACTTCAATCTCATGATGTATCATGTCATGAAACAAAGCTACCATGGCGCGCTGATAGGTTGCCCCGGCATTCTTCAGTCCGAATGGCATCACTTTGTAGCAGAAGGTACCCCATTGTGTAACAAAAGTAGTCATCTCCATGTCTTCGGGGGCCATTTTGATATGGTTGTATCCCGAGAATCCATCCATGAAGGAAAATACCTTGTGTTGAGCTGTGTTGCCAACCAAGATGTCGATGTGTGGCAGGGGAAAATCATCTTTAGGGCTAGCCCTGTTTAAATCCCAATAGTCCACACACATTATGACTTTGCCGTCCTTCTTAGGCACGGGCACAATGTTAGCAACCCATTGTGGATAGGAAGTAACAGCCAGAAAGCCAGCATTGAATTGCTTCATTACCTCAGCTTTGATCTTCTCAGACATGTCGGGCCTCATCCAGTGGACCTTTTGTTTGATCGGTGGACAGTCTTCTCTTGTAGGGAGACGGTGAACCACGATATCTGTGTCTAGTCCCTGCATGTCTTCATAGGACCAGGCGAAGATTTCAACATATTCATTCAACAACTGCACTAAGCGCTCTTTGACACTTGGTTCCAGGTTGGCACCCACTTTAACCTCTTTATTGTCCTCTTCTGTTCCCAAGTTGATGGTTTCTAGAAACTCTTCATGGGGCAGAATAACCCTCTCTTCTTGTTGCAAAAGTCTGGCTAACTCTCCAGGAACTTCACAGTCTTCATCACCTTCGTACTTGGCATGATTGACCAAATCTTCAGAGTCACCGAAGGCTAAAGCAGAATAGTCACCCATGGAATCCGGAGTGGATGGGTACCTGTATTTTGTGAGTGTGGGTGTGTGTAAGGGATAACCATCCTTAAACAAAACAAAATGTAAAAGGAAAGAAAATGAACACAACAGTTTATAGATGAAAACGTCCAATGATTCATTAAACATGGCATATGATAATGAAGAAAATCAAGCCCTTACAAATAGACCTATATGCCCCGGGCAAGGCATAAGGTGAAAATAGTGTACGAATTGTTTAGTTATTACAGACCAAAATAGGAAATTGTTCAAAGATAAATTACTGGTTAATGAAAGTGATGGGAACAAAGTCCTTTGCTTCCCAGTTGCTTAATCCTCCTTTGACGGTTGGAAAGATCCAATCTTCAAAGTTGCCTTCTTCATCATTATCTTCTAAGGCATTAATTACATGGTGAGTGATTTTTACGGGTGGTCCTCCAACCCTGGAGCGACGCACAACTTTCTGGCCAGCAGCAGTAAAACCTAGTCCGAACTTGTCCGTCTTATGAGGAAAATCAGGCAGCTGCCCCCACACTGCACTTCTTCCTTCTTTGATTACAGCCTCCGCATCCTTGAGGGATGCCATCCTAGACACAGGCTTGGAAACGATAGACGCATCTGTCATTGTCTTTGCAACTGCGACTTCAGGAGAAACTTCTTCAAAATGTTGGAAAGGAGTTTCTATGAATTCACCATCCAACTCCACATAGCGGAAGGAGTTGAGGTGACTTATCATGTACTATTCCTCACCGCGAACCGTTATGATCTTTCCCTGAACTGGATACTTTAGCATTTGGTGCAGAGAGGAAGTGACTGCCTCGGCATTGTGGATCCACGGCCTTCCCAACAAGAAAGAATATGAAGGACGGATGTCCATCACATAAAAGGTGGAGTTGAAAATTTCTGTGCCCACCTTGATAGGAATGTCCACTTCACCATGAACCATCCTCTTAGAACCGTCGAAGGCTCTAACAACGATGTTACTGGGCTTGAGGGTCAATCCTTCGCAGTCCAACCTGTCCAACGCCTTTTTCGACAACACATTTAAAGATGAACCGGTGTCAACCAGAACATGGGCAAGGGTGGTTCCCCTGCATTCTACTGAGACATGCAGCGCGTCGTTGTGCTTCCTTCCTTTGGGGGTCAAATCAGTATCGGAAAAACCAAGACCATTATCAGCAGTAAGGCTGGCCATGCACTCTTGAAACTGGCCAGCCGAAGTTTCTTGAGGCACGTGTGCCGTCTTTAAAAATTTGATCAAGGCCTTAGCATGGGCCTCAGAGCAGAGTAGAAGAGCCAACATGGAGATTTTGGAAGGGGTCTGCCCTAGCTGTTCCACGACATCGTAGTCGCTCCTCTTGATTATTTTTAAGATTTCTTCCATCTCTTTCTGGGTGGTCTCGGGGATTACCACAGTCTGAGCCTTCATCCTGACAGGCGCTTCTAGTATCCCTTACCTTTGGTAGTAGCATCAGAGGGTCTAACTTTAGGTACATCAATTTCTTCAATTATCGGGCTTTGCACAAATGGCTTAACAGGCACAGCAGCTTTCGAGGGTCCAAAGACTGCTCGTGGAGGAGCAATCTCCAGCGAGAAAATCCTTCCGCTACGAGTTATCTTGCTTGTTCTCGCGATATTCCCTATATCAGGGGTTTCATCATCAGAATTCTCTTAGACTGATTCAATCTGTTTGATATCATGATAGAAGATTTCTCCTTCGTAGTTCCATGGTATCGTCTTGTTAGATTCATACGGGACAGGCCCCGGCATGGTGATTTTCAACGACACAAACTTAGGATCAGGCGTAATCTTGACAGGCCTTTTTCAGGCCTTAGGAAGATTGTCAGAGATGCTTATTATTGCAATGTAATTGGTTGAATAAACAAAGGTAGCAGGAGTAACATGAGTGATGGTATCAACAAGAGTCTTTTGAAAGAGTATCTCTTGGGTATCCATCAGGCGTTGGATGCCTGATTTCAACAGTGGGCAGTCAGCTCGTATGTTTAAACAAAAGTAACAGTCTTTTCCACAACCTGGGTGTTGTACCCCAAAATTTTCCCTCCCATATTTCTCAAGACATGTCAAGAATAATCTCCAAGTGGCTCAAGATAGCTCAAGAGTTGGACAGTCAAATCACCTCTTAAGGCAGTCAACCTCAAATTAGGGTTTTGTGTTGCATCAAGGTCCTTACATCCAAATGACCCCAAGTGCTTCCCAATGCCTTAATATGTTCTCAAGACCATCCATGTCAAATTTCAAGCCTTGCAGAGGAAGTTTGGTCAGTCAATTGCTCAAGAGGTCCCAAAATCGACTGTGCTAGGGCAAAAGTCAACTGTGACCTATAAATAGTCAAACTTCAAGATTTTTTGTCAACATTCTCATTTTGAAGGATAATTCATCATTTGATCAAGGGTTGATCATGATTCATCAAGGATTGCTCAAAATTAATCAAGATTCAAAAGTTGCTAAATTAAGGTTTTGTAGGAAAAGTCAACTCAACTTTGACCAAGCATAACTTTCTCATACTTTATAAGAAATGACCCATACAAAGCTCATTTTGAATAGGATGCAATTTCCTACAATCCATCTTCACACCCCAAAATCAAGAAATGCACTCACAAAAAGTTACAAATTTGGACATTATAGGTCATTTTTGAAAGTCAACAAAAACACCTTTTTTCCAAAGCTTATAACTTGAGAATGGAATATCAAAATGATATGATACCAAAAGGGTTGGTTATAGGACATCTCAAGGTTTCTAAAAAGTCCAAGAACACCTCCAAAAGTTCAAAATTGAAGAAGTTATGCATTGTTGAAGTTGGGAATTTTTCCAAAATTGCCAAAAGTCAACTATCCCCAAAACTTCAAATTTTGACAAAATGGCCCACTTTTTTCCACTTGATTTGATTTTGTCACACCACACACGTGTCCTATCTTAAATTTCATGACCAATTATTAATTTTTCTATTTTATTTGATTTTTATTAATTTAATTCATTTTTAATCAATTTAAATCAAATAAAATCTCAATATTAATAACTTGTGATCTTTTTGATTGATACAACTTTCAATTACCATGATGGATACAATAAAATTTGTACCATGCCATATTGTGAACAAAATATTTGATTTGGGACAATTTTGGAAGCTTTGTTAATGGTGATCAAATCAAATCTCAAATCATCAATTCACATGGATTCAAAGCCCAATTCTTGACCTAATTGCTTCCCTTATACTCACACAAGCTAGACACACACAAGACACAACCTGAAAGCTGCACAAACGGCCATACCAAACTTGGAAAAAAGCTTGAAAATCTTGAAACTGAAATCATACTTAGAGCTCGATTCAAAGCAAAATCTCCACGTAGACCTCTTGCTGGAGATCCACTGAAGCTGTTGCAACCATTCACAAGCCCTGAAACCTCCTAAAACTCATTATAAGTCGGCCTGAACATAACCCTGTACATGAGATCGTGATTCTATATTTTGGCATCTTTTGTACAAATCGTTGGTATAATCATGCTTGCCATTCAATTTCCAGTCTTTCTGCATCATTTAATTTTGTTTTCATGAGCTATATCGCCATACCCGAACCTAGGGTTTTGGAGACTTGTATTTGGGCGTTCGTTTTGCAGGAAAAATTAGGACGAACCATGGACATAGTTGTGTTCAGGGAGGAGAGACGAACACAGTGATGGTCTCCGTTTGCGTTTATATGGCCTATAACTCATGTTAGGATGGCCCTAGGGATTTATCTGCAGAAGAAAATCTGCTGGTAAATAACCAGGTTTTGTTGAAGAAGATGAAGACGTGTTTCTTCTTCATTGGATAATTTCAAATCTCGCGCATTTTTTTGTTATTTTCCAACATAGTATTTGTTTGTCCTTATATTAATTGCTATCTAACATTATAACAAATAAGCATGATGGTTGAGTTGGTAAGCGCGCTAGTGGAAAGTCTCATGGGACCTGGGTTTGAATCCCAGGTCCCCCAATATATTTGTTACTATTTTCTTTCAGGCATTCCAGTGAGTCTCACGCTTTGCAACGTATCATGCACCTTTATCCAACGCCTGCCAGATGGCCTCCAGGCCAAATCAGATGGCCCATATTGGAGGTCCATCGTGAGACCTAGTCAACCAATGCACGTGGAACCATGGAAAGTCATGCAGGCTGGCAACTATTGGGCTTGGAATTTGCTCTTCTCACCACCAATTTGGGCCCATACCCCCCTTGGGTTATTTCTTTTCCTTTTATATTTGCATTTTATTTATTTTATTTTGATTATTATTTTTATTGTTTAAATTAACCAATCAATTTATTTTTCCTCATAAAATCAGAAAACACCAAAAATATTATTTTTATTTATTAAAATTAAATTTGACTTTATTTTTGTAAATAAATATTAGTTAATTAACTTAGTATTAATTAGGTGTAATTTTAATATCTTTTGCAAAATAATTAAAATTAATGTAGAATTAGGTTTTTATTAATTTTGACCAGATTTATTTTATTCCTAAAATATAAAAAAATCAAAAATATTTTTATTAATTAATTAATTTAATTATTAACTTAGATTTAATTTCCATAAATTCAAAAAAAAAACAAAAAAAAAACATGCTTTCTTTCAAAAAGGGTCAAAACCCTAAAAATGCGCCGATTTAATTTTCTCGCACACGTATCATTTTATCCAATATTTTTATTGCTTCCGGTATGTAATAGCTTTTAATTAGGACTTTAATTATTTATCGCTTTATTTTACTTTCCGCAATTTAAATTAAAGGATTTGTTTTTGGCGATGTAAATACCCGACGCCTTGTAATAGTTTAGATTTAATTTCCGCAAGTTTAAATTCCGCAACTATACACTGTTAGATGTTTGATAATAGGGAATGCATGACAAGATCCAATGTATGAACTTAAAATCAACATAGCTCACCCATGACATGTGCAAAGATAAATTAATCGAAACAACACACTCGCACATGCGCACTCTTAGGGTACACCTCACTTGGTTGCCTTCGAACGTGGTCATTGAGTATAGGAAGTTTTAGAGGTTGCCCTCTTGTCCAAAGATCATAAGTTGCCTCGAAACGGTTGCCTCGGAAAAATGATTTAAGACATTAGGGTTACCACTAAGGCGTCCTAATGTTGCTTTAGTGACCACACGTCCCTTAATCGAATTGACTCGAAAACTCCAACGATGATGCTACCTACTCATCCATAGTGGGCTAGCATTGTCTAAAGGACATTAGCATAGTTTAATTCCTTTTTCGAGTAGGTAGATGGTTCTTAAGTACTTGCTCCTTTTAAAACAAAACAAAACTTTTCGCACTTACACCCCTTTCAAAACAAAAATTCTTTCAAACCCACAAACACAAAGAAAAGCAATTTTTGAAAACACTTTGAGCAAGTACCTAAGAGCCCGTGGATAACCACAGATAGAAAGGGTGCTAACACCTTCCCTTTCTATAATCTACCTCCCGAACCCGAGAAACATCTCGAAAAAGGAATTTTTCTGTGCTTTTTTCCTTTCCTTGTTGGATAAAATAAAAGACGGTGGCGACTCTTGCTTACCGCGACACTTTGCAAAAACAAACGCAAACGCGAACCAGCATTCCAAAACAGTCAGTTCTATTCCCACCGATCACAGAACTGGCGACTCTGCTGGGGAGATCTTATAAGTGGGGTGTACCTTAGGAATAGTTCATAATGTTTTCAATTGCTTGATTTGTATGATTTATCTTTGTGGGCTTGTATCGGAGTTACTATAGATCCTAACCCGGATCTGGGGATACCCTTTAGGTAAGTAGCAATAAACTGTGAGGGAACTGTCCGGCGTAGACCAACACGGTTGAAGCAGTAGCTACGTTGGTGTGGCACTTTAGTCTGTACCGATATCCCTTGTGTTGGAACGAGGAGAATATGGGTCTTCTAAGGGGTCATTAAGCACCAACTGACCTTAGAACCTTAAATTGACCAACTTGGCCATATAATAGTAGCAGTATGCTACACTCATTGAGACTAAACTCTCGCGATGATTCCGGCCGCAAGAAAAGGTTGCTAAACTGGAATTATGACCGATCGAGGGTAGTCAATGATATTGAGATCCTCTAGAACCCGGTTACTATTTTTAGGACAAGTTTAAACCAACTGAACTGAAAGAGGGTAGTACCTAAGCTCCATGCCAGCCTGAAATCTAAGGGCTCTTTGTGTGACTTGTGTGCCTTTACCATGTTTGCTATTTGTGGATACTTATGGTGTGCTTACTATCATGACATCATGACATCATAACATTGCATACATCTTGCATTGGACTAACCTATTTCAAAGACAGGAGGGTTTCATCTTTGCTCTATTTTGTAGGTCATCATGATGCCTATGCGTAAGAATACCATCCGGATCAACTTTGTCCAAGTCCTTACCTTGCTTAAAGAGTTGGTCGCCAAGATGCCTGACACTACTTCCTTCATCAGGAGGCATGGTTCTCTTCTCAATTTGGTCACCTCCAAATTGGATGAGCAGATGATGAGTGTCCTGGTTCAGTTCTATGATCCGCTATACCATTGTTTTACTTTCCTGGACTTCCAGCTGGTTCCTACCCTAGAAGAGTTCTCTGAGCTGCTCGGTATCTCTGTTCTGGAGCAGACCCCGTTTACTGGTTGGGAGAAGACCCTTAGGCCCGAAGAAATTGCTGCAACCCTTCATTTGACTAAAGAGGAGGTAATGGCTAATTGGGAGACTAGAAGTGGAGCAAAGGGCTTTCTGACTAAGTTTTTGGTTGGCAAGGCTAACTATTTCTGGGATGGTCTAGACTTCAAGGCCTTCGAGGATATTCCGGCTCTTCTGATTTATGGCTTGGTATTGTTTCCGAATCCTGACACTTTTGTTGATGTAAATGCGATAAAGATCTTCATCTCTCAGAATCCTGTACCCACTCTCTTGGGTGACATTCTTCATCAACTCTATGCTCGTACTGCCCGAAAGCGGGGAACCTTGATGTGTTGTGCTCCTTTATTGTCGAGGTGGTTTATTTCGCACTTTCCCAAGTCAGTGCTGAAGAAAAAAGAAGGAATGGGCTGGGCTTATAGGGTGATGTCTCTTTCTCAAAATGACATTATCTGGACTCTCAAGGGTATGGATGAGGTGACTATCATTGATCGCTGTGGGGAGTATTCCAATGTTCCACTGTTAGGAACCCATGGAGGAATTTCTTACAACCCATACTTAGCTCTCCGTTAGTTTGGAAGATCCAGAAGAGAAGGATCTCACGAGCTGCTAATGCCTCATATCATCTTTGATTTTCAAGGGGATAGCAACGAGTAACGTCGCTGATTCATAAGGGCTTGGGATAGAGTTCACCAATCTGATCCACATGAGCTGGGCCCAAAGACTTCTCTGCCAATGGAGCCATATCTCAGATGGGTCCGCATCCGTGCCCAGAAGCTAGGTAGGCCATATGAAGTTGTCCGGCCTGTCACTCTTGAAGTTGCTAATGAAGAATGGGTTCTTCCAACCATTCTCCATCCTTATATGCCCACTAACATTGGGGCACTGAAGAGATCTTGGATGCAACTGCGGGAAGAACGGGATTCTTACTGAGAGAAGTTCAACGAGCAAGAGCAGAAGATCCAGAGGTTGACTAGGCAGTTAGAGAACGAGCGGATTCTCAACGACTATGTCCGCACTGATAAGAAGAGACCATGGGAGCATTGATGGACCTTTGATGATTACCTTTCCAGTTTTTGTTTACTTTTCAATATTTCCATTCTTGTAACGCCTTAAGGGAAATTTGTTGAACAATTTGAATTACAAAGTTTATCTAATAAAGTGTGTTTCCTTTCTGGTTTACAAATTTGAAATCATAAATCATACGCATTTCATCTCATGCATTTCATAAATAGGTACCCTTTACAGGTCTCTTATCTTCTTCGCTGTTTATTTCAACACTCACTCATCATGTCTACTGAACCTTCAACTGAGCAAGCTATCAAGGCCCTCCAGGCCCAGAATGCCCAATTTCAAGAGCTGTTCATGAATCTAGCTAAGAGTCAGCAGGACCTGAAGACCCTGATTTTGAAAGAGAAGAAGAAGAAGAAGAAGTGGACCATCCTGTTTAACACAGGGCACAGGTTTGGAAACAGGCTACAAAATAAAGTTGATCTGACCACCTCATCTGGAAGGAAAGATAGTCCACAAGAAAGGAGGGCTCCTATCCCTGTGTTCTCCGGCAACGAGACAGACTACGATGAAGAACAGTATCCTCCGGCTGAGGATAAATACAAGCAACTGGAGGACCGTTGAGCGCTATGGAAATTCAAAAGGTGCCTGGTCTGGACTTCGGAGATCTAGGTCTATCATCTTGGGTGGTGATTCCCCACAAGTTCAAGGCACCAACCTTTGCTAAGTATGACGGAGTCTCTTGTCCTAAGCTGCACCTCCGGTCATATGTGAGGAAGATTCAGCCTTACACCGCTGATAAAAATTTATGGATCCATTTCTTTCAAGACAGTCTCTCAGGGACTCAGCTTGAGTGGTTCTATCAGTTGGACGGAGCCAGTATCCGCAGTTGGGAGGACTTGGCTACTGCTTTCTACAAGCAGTATCAGTACAACTCCGACCTTGCTCCTACGCGTACCCAACTCTAGGGTATGTCAATGGGAACGGGTGAAGGATTCAAGGATTATGCTCAAAAGTGGAGGGACCTCGCCGGTAGAGTATAACCACCCTTGGCTGACCGGGAGCTTGTTGACATGTTTCTGGGGACCCTGTCTGGTCCATTTTTCAACCATCTAATTGGAAGCTCTTCGTCTGGATTTATAGAGCTTATTTTGACCGATGAGAGGATTGAGGCTGGTATTAAGGCTGGTAAGATACAGAAGGGTGCCTCATCGAGCACCGAGAAGAAGCCATTTAAGAAAGAATCCAGTGCTGTCTACAGTTCGAGAAACCAGAATAGACCTGAACGCCGTCAAGCTGTGAATGCGGTTGTTATTTCAAAACCTGCTGGTGCTCCTCAGCACAACAATCAATAAAAGGATGAGATACCTCGAAGGCAATTCACCCGTCTCAACATGACCCTATCTCAGATTCTGCCACAGTTGCTGAAGACCAATCTGGTGATTCTAAAGGAAGCCCCGAAGAATCCAAATACCACATCACCGAGGTATAACCCTAATGCCCGCTGTGCTTTTCACTCTGATAGCCCAGGGCATAATACGGATGATTGTTTGGTTTTGAAGAACAAGGTACAAGACTTGATTGATGTGAAAGAGATTGAGTTCAGAGCACCAGAGAAGCCTACACAAGATGCAGGGGTGAATGCTATCAGGGGTGAGGATGATGAAGAGTTCGATATCGACAGTTGGATCTACCCGACTGCCAATGGTGGATTAAGCAACTGGACAACGAAGGATTCCATGCCCGTTTCAGTTATCACCTAGTAATGAAACTTTTTGTTTTGAATATGTAATAGACAATGTTTCAAACTTTATGGCCCGGTGTCTTACACGGGGCACTGTGACTTCATTTGTGAGGGCTTTTGTGTGTCATTTTCATATATCATTAATAAAAACATTGGACGTTTCTTGCATTTCAAATTTTGCGCTCCTTGTTTTTTCTTTATTATATATTGCAAAACAGCTATTTTACACACACTCACATATACAGGACCACATCCACTCTGGATCCCACTGATAACGACTCTGCTACTGCCAGTTATGACTTTGAAATTCCGATCAACTTAGCCGAAGACGAAGGTGAAGATGATTGCGAAGTGCCTGATGAACTTGCAAGACTGTTACTTCAGGAAGAGAGGGTTATTCAGCCACATGAAGAGCCGGTGGAATCAGTGAATCTGGGTACAGAGACAGATAAGAAGGAAGTCAAGATCGATGCAAATCTGGAGCTTAGTATGAAACAACGGTTGATCCAGATGCTGCGTGACTACGTTGAGATCTTTGCCTGGTCTTACGAAGATATGCCGGGGTTGGATACTGATATTGTGGTTCATCGCCTGCCTACCAAGGAAGACTGCCCTCCAGTAAAACAGAAGGTCCGCCGAATGCGCCCAGAGATGTCTGAGAAAATCAAGGCTGAAGTTATGAAACAGTTTGACGCCGGTTTTCTAGCAGTTACTTCTTACCCTTAGTGGGTGGCCAATGTGGTTCCTGTGCTGAAGAAGGATGGTAAGGTCCGAATGTGTGTTGATTACAGGGATTTGAACAGGGAAAGCCCCAAGGATGATTTCCCTTTACCTCACATCGATGTTCTGGTTGACAACACCGCTCAGCATAAGGTATTCTCCTTTATGGATGGTTTCTCCGGTTATAATCAGATCAAAATGTCTCCCGAAGACATGGAGAAGACGACCTTTGTTACTCAGTGGGGTACCTTTTGCTACAAGGTCATGCCTTTTGGACTGAAAAATGCCGGGGCAACATATCAGCGTGCCATGGTTGCTTTATTTCATGACATGATCCATCATGAGATTGAAGTATATGTCGATGATATGATTGCAAGGTCCCAAACTGAGGAGGAACACCTTGATCATCTATAGAAGCTGTTTGACATGTTGAAGTTGTACAAGCTGAGGTTAAACCCGAACAAATGCACCTTCGGGGTGAGATCTGGTAAATTACTGGGTTTCGTTGTAAGCAACAAAGGTATTCAAGTGGATCCGACAAAAGTGAAAGCTATACAGGAGATGCCAGCTCCAAGAACAGAGAAAGAAGTCAGAGGCTTTCTGGGACGTCTGAATTACATTGCCCGATTCATCTCGCACTTGACTGCTACTTGTGAGCCAATCTTCAAGCTACTGAAGAAAGATCAAGTGGTACGTTGGAATGATGAATGCCAGGCCGCTTTCGAAAAGATCAAAGGGTATCTCCAAGAGCCACCCATTCTGATGCCACCAGTTGAAGGGAGACCCTTAGTCTTATACTTGATAGTACTTGACAACTCAATGGGGTGTGTGCTGGGGCAACATGACGAGTCTGGCCGAAAAGAGCATGCTATTTATTACCTTAGCAAAAAGTTTACCAACTGTGAGACCTGATACTCACTGCTCGAGAAAACTTGATGCGCTTTGGCATGGGCTGCTCGCCGGCTAAGACAGTATATGTTGACTCACACTACTTTGTTGATATCAAAGATGGATCCAATCAAGTATATCTTCGAAAAGCCTGCCTTGTCCGGAAGAATAGCAAGATGGCATATGATCTTGACTGAGTATGACATCTGTGATACGGTGGGAGAACTGACTTGAGGTTTTGCGTTTGTATTCGCACTTGTTCGGTTTAGCAAGAGTCGCCACCGACTTTTTATTTATCCTAAGGAAAGGTCAAAAAGCACAGGAAAGACCTTTGAGATGTTTTTGTGGGTTCGGGGGGTAGATTATGAAAAGGGAAGGTGCTAGCACCCTTTTCATCCGTGGTTATCCATGGGCTCTTAGTTACTTGTTTTAGATCACTTGCCTTTGCTTTTCAATTGTTTGAAATGGTGCTTTGTGTGTGGTTTTGAAAATGTTTTGAAAAAGATGCCTTGTCTAGACAACCTTTGTAACGACTCATGTTTGAGTATATACAAAGGTGTATGTCTTTTTGAAAAGATGTTTCAATGTTTTTGAAAGTTGTTTTGGAAATTGTGTTGTGATGCGTGTTTGAAAATTGGCAAGGATGTTTTGCAAGTTTGATCAAGTAACTAAGAGTTGTCTACCCTATTTTACTCAAAGATCTTTCCTTATGTTTTTAACCCTTTTAACAGTGTTGTTTCACCATTGTATTTGGTGAACAACTTTGTGTTAGGATGTTAAACGGGACGGGCGCGGGTCATCGTATACAATCATTGAAGGCAACTTGTGAGACGCTCTAGCAATTTTGTAAGGGACGAGATCGTTTTATCGAAGGCAACGTCGAGGGTCATCGAGGGACTAACGATCTTTGTTTATCGAAGGGACATTTGCTAGAGTGTCTCATGCTCGAGGGACATGATTGCAATTTTCCGAGGCAACAAGCGAGGTTACCCTAGAGGTGCAAGTGTGAATTATGTATTGATTTTCATGCATTTGTCTTGTATTAGGTTATCTAGCGACTGATTTTGAATCTTCGCATACAAACCCTAATTACTATACAGTATATAGAAAGCGATAAATTGCAGGAATTTAAAGTCTAAGCTATTACAAATAAGTATCTGGGGATGGGGGTACAAATGTTTACAAATGGGGATGAGTCTTATCAGAATAATAGTGTCCAAGTATTATTTACAACCAAATCGAATCGCCGCATTCTCAATGTAAAAATATAAGAATAAAAGGGAATCAAAAGCAATGTATGATGCACATGATTATTTACAAGTGATCAAAAGGTTAACCTAATGTATTTATTAAGTATTGTTATTTTTGTGTTTTTGTTAATTATATATAAACAAAAAAAGTTTTAAAGAGAAAATCAATTAACTTCATAAAATCTATTTTTATGTATTTTGTTAATATTATTTAGGAACTCTTGTAAAAAGATTTATTAAACAAAAGTCTTTAAAACAAAAAATCTATTATTTATATATTTTTTTAAAATGTAATAACATTAAGAAAATTTTGTACAAAAAGTCAATATATTATTTTATTTAACAAAATAAGTTATGTTATATAAAAAAGAAAATAAGGTAAAAAAGAGTATTAGTTAGTATATAAAAAAAGGTTAAATGGGCTTTAAATAAAGAACATGCTTGGCCCAAAAAAAGTGTGTTGAAAGAGGACAAGAGGGGGGTGCATGCGCCAGTTTCAATTGGGCTTAGCGTTCGTGTGTGGGGAAGGCCCAATGTTAATTGAAAAAATTTTATTAGGGTTTGTTGTTGTCTTGCTTAGAACTATGTTTGCTCGGTTTTGAACGGCGCCACTCTCCATCTTCTTCTTCGCCTCTTCATCCTTCTCGATCAGAACCACTGATGCCTTCCATGCCTGGCTACTGGATGCCACCTCCAATCTCTCCTCTCTTCACAGTTGCTCAAGGCGATGATTCAAAAAAGGTAACGATTTTCTCTTCACAGTTTCAATTGTTCTTTGCATGATTAAATCTTTACATGTTCTGATCTTTGTGTCATTTTGTGTTTATGATACGAGATTGTAGAAAAAGGAAGGAGGAGAACGATACCTTAGGATTTTGCTTTGGGAGAGGAGACGGAGGGTTTGGACGGCGGCGCTTCTCAGTTGGCCGAGGCGGGGAACTTGTGATGTTGCTTGCTGGCCTTCTGGTACTTCGTATTTTACTTTGTTTTGTTTTATGATGATGTTATATTCTGAAAACAATGCTTCTGGAATATTTTTGCTTCCAAGATTCTTCCTCTTCTTTGGCTTTATTGATTTCCAATGATGATGAATTTTGCTTCTGAGGCACTTGCTACTGTTGTTACTGATATGTTCTTCTGAGATTGCCAAATCTAAAACTTTGCTTGTTGTTCTGATTTGGCTATGTTGATTCTTTGATGAAGCTTGGTTCTGAGAATATTTATTGGTGTTTGGATATTTGGATGTGTTTGAGTTTTTGTTTGCTGAAGGCTATGCAGGCTTGATGTTATCTTTGAGCAAGTTTTTTTGGCTTGTTTGGGTACAGGCAGGCTTGCTAGTACAGGCCTCAAGGCTTATTGCCTTAGGCTTGCTTCTGGTTTGAATTTTTGCAGGTTTTTTAGGCTTTGAGGCAGGCTTGAAGCAGGCTTCTGGGTAACAGGCCTCAAGGCTTGTGTTATATGTTTACAGCTTTGTGTTATATTTTTTCTATGTGTTCTCCTGCCTCCCTTAACAGTGTTGGGATAATGTTATATTTATCTATGTCTTCTAAGCCTGCCTAAAAACTGTAAGCCTACTTTTACTTTTCTCTTTCTCTCTCCATAAGCATATTATATTGCTTAAAGGTACTCTTTTTCTGAAAAGTTGCTGGTTGGAAAATGATGAATGTTTTGAAATATTGCTTGCAATTTGGCTTTCCTCTGCATATCTTCTTACCTTCCAGATTTTCTGCATTGGCTTTTGTGTACTTGTTGACAGTTTTTGACAGCTTCTTTGACAAATTGTTGACAGCTTAGTTTGCCTTTCTTTGATAGTTTGGTTTGCCTAGTTTGGTTGACAGTTTTGTTTGCCTTTATGCATTGTGCAACTTGTTTGTTCAGTTTGCAATTTGGTTTGGCATTTCAGTTTGGTTTGCCTCTTTGACAATTTGAATTTATGCAGCTTTGTGCATTTTGCAAAATAATTTTTCTTTCCCTCTTTGTGAACCAAGAAGAGACATCTTCTTGCGATTTGCAGAGAGGACGAACAAACTGATTCCGGCCAACAACCTTTAATGATGAACTTTTGCTTATCTGTCTGAAAAATGCTTTTTTTTCTCCAAATTAACTGTATTGACTTCTCCTTTTCTGGCTTTGCAGGTAAATATCAATTGGGGCAAGGGAAGCAGCAGTAGAAGATGAAGACTTAGGATGTAGATTTAGTTTATTTTATTTTTAATCATTGTAATAAACGTTATTGTAAATACTATAAATAAATTTACTGTATCAAATAAACATTTGTAACAACAATTGAAAATGAATAAAAAATCTTTTGTCAGATAATTCTTGATTTCTTCTGCACTTGTTTATTTAATTACTTAAATTTCTTGAATTATAATAATTGGAAATTATCCCAATAATTTTAACTTAGAAATTATAAATAATCAACAAACGTCCGGCGTTCCAAATAACCAAATGCATTGCACAGTTAAACAAACAAACGTCCATACGCCTTTTACCTTACTGATTAAACCAACACTTCAATCTTTCAATCAGAAGCCTTAGCTTCTATCCCAGATGTTTAGACTTTGAGAAACAAACAGGAATCTTGAACAAGCGTCAAAACCATGTGACCGTCAAATGAAATGTTGTGGATTTAAATTCTTCTGAGAATGCGTGCACAAACCCTAATTTTGAATTTATTGTCGAAGAAACGTCTGCTTGATCAAACCCTGAGCCAAACTCAACCAAATCAATAGAAACCCTAATAATTTGTTTGACTGATTCAAAAGTTAATGGAAACCCTAATTTTGTTTGACTGATAAGAAAAGTCTGTTTGACCGATTCTTGAGCCAATCTGAAAAAATCAGGAAACCCGAAGCTGTGATTTCTCGTGAAAAAGAGAGGGCAAATTTTGGGGTACAACAGTTGCCCCTGTTCAATCTTCTTGAACCTAAAGAGTTAGATTGGCAGTTTTTTCCTTTCGCGACTCGAGGGTAAAAGGAGATTGGACACTAGAGTGCCCGAAAAATTTGCACTCGTTAAAGCGTAGTTTGAGGGAATGGGCTTAAAGATGCCATTTGGAGATGTGACAGAATCTTGTCGGAGATGGGCTTAACAATGCCATCTGGAGGTGTGAAAGAAGTCCTACTGGAGATGGGCTTAAAGATGCCATCCAAGAATTTTGTAGGCGAGTGGACGAGTATCAGAAAGGTATCTATGCTTGGAATATCTCTGGACTGAGGGTATGAATAAGCAATAGATTGACATCCATGTTTGGAGAATCCGTAAACTGTTTTCAGAAGTCTTGGATCTGAACAAGCGATAGGTTAACATCCGTATTATCTGAAGAACCCGTAAACTGTTTTCGGAGGTCTTGAATCTGAACAAGCGATAGGTTAACATCCGTATCTGGAGAACCCCTGAACTGTTTTCAGAAGTCTTGAAGTTGAATAAGCAATAGATCAACATCCATGTTGGGAAGCGTCCGTAAACTATTTTCAAAAGTTGTTAATCTTATCCTGAAAAGGGTAAAATATTAGCTGAAACACAAAGTTATGTTGCATGAAATGTATGATGCAATATATATGTTATATCAATGTTTATGATATATGAATGTAGTGAATGCGCATGTAAGCTGATGAGCTGTCTTGCTGAGGATAGATGAATCCTGGATAGCTGGAGATAATAGAATCTTGACTGCTGCCAGGGAAAGTGAATCTTTGACTGCTGCAGGGGATTGCAAGAATCTTTTGATTGCTGCAGGTATTGATCTGGAACTTGAAAAGGTTGGTCGGTGAGATAGTTGTCCTGGCTGGTTTCAGGTATTAATCTCTGACCTGAGAAAGAAAGATAGTTTTCCTGGCTTGTTACAGGTGTTAATCTTCAATCTCTTCACGTAGATAGTTTTCCTGGCTTGCTACAGGTATTGTGATGTCGGGAATGGGCTTACAGATGCCATTTGGAGATATGATGGATAGTTGATGGAGATGGGCTTAAAGATGCCATCCAGAAATGATTGTTGAATTGTTTGAGCTGGTCGAGTAGATAGTTGTCCTGGCTGGTTTCAGGTGTTAATTTCTGACCTGATAAAGAAAGATAGTTTTCCTGGCTTGTTACAGGTATTGATCTTCAATCCCTCGTCCACAGATGGTTTTCCTGGCTTGCTACAGGTATTGATCTGGAACTTGAAAAAGTTGGTCGATGAGATAGTTGTCCTGGCTGGTTTCAGGTATTAATCTCTGACCTGAGAAAGAAAGATAGTTCTCCTGGCTTGTTATAGGTATTAATCTTCAATCTCTTCATGTAGATACTTTTCCTGGCTTGTTTCAGGTATCAGTCTACAATCAGTCGTCCACAGATATTTTCCTGGCTTGCTACAGGTATTAAACTGGGATCTGAAAAGGTTGGTCAAGGAGATACTGTCCTGGCTAGTTTCAGGTATTGATCTCTGACCTGAGAAAGAAAGGTCTTCCTGGCTTGTTACAGGTATTAATCTTCAATCTCTTCATGTAGATACTTTTCCTGGCTTTTTTCAGGTATCAGTCCACAATCAGTCGTCCACAGATATTTTCCTGGCTTGCTACAGGTATTGATCTGGAACTTGAAAAGGTTGGTCAAGGAGATACTGTCCTGGCTGGTTTCAGGTATTGATCTCTGACCTGAGAAAGAAAGGTCTTCCTGGCTTGTTACAGGTATTAATCTTCAATCTCTTCATGTAGATACTTTTCCTGGCTTGTTTCAGGTATCAGTCTATAATCAGTCGTCCACAGACATTTTCCTGGCTTACTATAGGTATTAAACTAGGATTTGAAAAGGTTTGTTGAAATCTTGACTGGACTGCCCCAGGTTAACTGAATTTTGAAAGATTTGTTGAAATCTTGACTGGACTGCCCCAGGTTAACTGAATTTTGAAAGATTTGTTGAAATCTTAACTGGACTGCCCCAGGTTTATTGGACAATGCCATGCCAAGTCCCCTTTTATGGATATGAGATTTTTGCAACGGAAGTGTCATCCCACTTGAAGTGATTTTGTTTGTTGAGAGAGCTTTCGTTCATCGGAACATTCACTGTGTGAACTTCTCCGCTGTCAAACAAAAAGCCAAACGCAAACAATGATATTCAAGTAATGCAAAGTTTATGCTTGTCTTGAAGTTTTGAAAAAATGCGTTTTTAGCAGAAAACTTGTTATAAGACAAATTCAACACAAGATTTAGGGCAAAGCCTTACAGAAGTCAGGATACCTTTTAAAACAGTATGCTTTCGAACTAACCCATGCTTCAATTAGCACTTTTGAAGGGTTGTAACGTGGCTTGGTTCACGGTTTAAGCAACAAAGGATAAAGGCTCAAAGTATATTTTTACCCACCCACTCTTCGTGATCTTCTTCAATCCTAAACTCAGTTAAGTGTGCGTCGAACTCTATTCGAGTTTGGAACGATGTTTTGGTGATGGTTCACACAAGTTGGATTTTGGAAGGCAGTCATCATCTCCTTTTTTGCAACATTTTTCATGTTATTGATGATTTGTAATGACCTCATTCTTTTGATTTGTTATCCCTAACTTTTGCCTGACGGTTCTTGTTTTCGAGATTACCGTCAGCGGGATGCCCCAGCTTTCTTAAGCCTCCTTTATAGGTTTTGGCTCAGTGGGATTTTCTCTTTTGAGAGATTGACTGCCTATGAGACAAGGAACCATCACTGTCTTTTGGTTCCAGATGAATGTTTTTGATGTTGTTCGTTGTATTACGAACTGAGAGTTGGCGACTTCAATGCGCATCTTTTTTTGAATTAACTGAGAGACTACCCTGCCCCAGGTTTAAATCAAAGGTTTCAAATTGTTTAAAAACAGAAAACTCCTACTTCTTTGGCTCGAAGGGGTTGACTAGGGATTATCTTCCTTATAACTCCAGTGTTTAGGATTTGAAAGAAACGCTTGTACATCATCAGCAAGGTCTGTTCAAAAGCATACTGTATGAGATTACGGTATTATTTCGTCATCCTCCCTCTAAAGGCTTGTAACTTTTTATCAAGAGTTAAATATCATAAAGAAAGCATAAGAATAGTGAAAACGAATGGATAAATTCAAGACAAACATATGCAATGCATTAATGAAACAGAGTTTGACATCAACAGTTAATTGTTTGAATAACAAAAGAAATTACAACTTGAAAATTCAAATGAAACAAAGACATTCTCAATGATTTGGCATAGGAGCAGTGATTATGCTAGAGTCTCCGGAGGGTCAAACTCGATCTCCTTGGCATCAATCATGTCTTGGACCTTGTTCTTCAGAGCCCAACAACTGTTTGTGTCATGCCCTGGGCTACCACAATGATAAGCACATCTTGCATCCGGGTTGTAGTTGGGAGAAGAAGTGTTAGGGTTCGGATGAGGAGCCTTTAATGTAATCAGCTCTTTTTTCAACATGTGTTATAGCGCTTGAGCTAGTGACATGTTGATCCTAGTATATTGTCTTTTAGGCGCGACCTCCTTACGCTGATGCCCCTGCCTTTGTTGAGCAGGCACAGGATTAGAGATCAAGGTTGCTCCTACGTGTTGGCCATGACGGCTCTTTTGACCATACACAGCATTGGACTCTTTCTTCCCATTGTAGGGCTTTTTCTGAGCATCAGAAGGTGTAGCTTCTTGAATCTTCCCACTTTTGATGCCAGCTTCGACCCTTTCACCGGTCAGTATTAGCTCGGTAAACCCGGCTGAGGAGCTTCCAATTAAGTGATTGAAGAAAGGCCCCGTCAAAGTTCCCATGAAGATGTCAATCAGCTCTTTGTCAGTTAAAGGGGGTTGCACCCTACCAGCCAGATCTCTCCACTTTTGGGCGTATCCTTTGAAGCTCTCGTTGGAACCCATGGTCATGTTCTGTAATTGCACACGAGTTGGTGCAAGATCAGCATTGTATTGATACTGCTTATAAAAAGCAACAACTAAGTCCTCCCAGGTGTGGATGCGAGAACTCTCCAATTGATAGAACCACTCGAGTTGAGTCCCTACCAGGCTTTCTTGGAAGAAATGGATCCAAAGTTTTGGATCAGTTGTGTATAGTTGAATCTTGCAGACATAAGATTTTAAGTGCATCTTAGGGCAAGAGACTCCATCGTACCGGGCAAAGGTAGGGACTTTGAACTTTGGCGGGATGACCAATCCAGAAACTAAACCCATGTCTCCTAAATCCAAGCCAGGTATTTGTTGAATCTCCATAGCACTGAGGCGATCCTCCAACTATTTGTACTTGTCATCAGCGGGAGGATGTTGTTCTTCGGAGTAGTTAGCTTCAACATCATTGATCTCCAAATTGTGGTCTTCTTCAAGACTGACCCCTATGTTGGGTGGAGTTGAAAGATCTTGGGTTTTAGGTCTTCTTTTCAAGTTCAGGATGCCTGCTGCCTTCTTAGACTTCTTCTTCTTGTCTTTGAGAAGGAGAGCTTTCAGATCCTCTTGCCCTTTACCCATAGCCAGAAGCATTTGTTGGAATTGAGTGTTTTGAGCTTGGAGATCTTTCACCGTTTGTTCCATATCCATCTTACTGAAATAAACAGTAGGAAGATAAGGAGACCTGTATGGGAGAAACCTGTTATGCAATGATATGTATGATATATGTATGCAATGTTTTCAAGGATTTCTTGGGGTAAACATAAGAAAATGTTAGAGGTTGAATTTTGATCAACATCTTTGATTGGAGAACTTTGTAACAGTGGATGTCTTTCCACGAGAATCAAGCTCACCATGTCAAGTGGGTCATAGCCCTTGATTCAAGTTGTTGTACTTGATTTTTGACGGCATTTGCTTAGAGGAAAACCCTCTTTCCCTTTGGTAGACGTCTGGTTCAACATGACCCTGCATCAAAAGACCCTCGAGATCCTTGAAATGGTTATTAAAAATGCTATGGTATGATGTTATGATGTTATGTACATGTATGCAAAAGCAAGTAAGTGTATATACAGGTAGTCATATTCACATAAAGCAAACAAGTCCTTAGGTTTAGGCTTGCATGGGGTTCTTAGGTAAGTACCCTCTTGAAGTTAGTTAACTCATCCTGTCCTAAAATAGAAACCGGGTTCTAAGGAGCTCAATATCACTGGATTATTTTCTGCGTTCATTGTTTTGGTTTAGCCACTTGACTGGCGACCAAAATATTCCAAGAAAACAATCCTCAATGAGTGTAGTATCGAGTATCTACCAACTTCGGACTGCACCAAAGTCGGTCATCTCACTACCCCTAAAAAGGTCAAGATGGTCAAGTAAGGTTCTAAGAGTTCGTTAGTGCTTCATGACATCACTCAGCGACCCCGTATTCTCCTTGACTACTCAAGGGCTACCGGTACTCACAAATATGTCACACTAACATAGCTACTGCTTCAACCATGTCGGTATACCCCGCACAGTTCCCTCAAAGTTTATTGCTATTTACCTAAGAAGGTGCCCCAAAATCCGGGTGTAGGATTTACAGCAAACCCAAACAAGGAACCCAAAAGGTAAAGCAATCAAAGCAATCAAAGCAAGCATGTAAAGGTGATCTAAAACCCTAAGGTAACCCCACTTTAAGATATGTCCCCAGCAGAGCCGCCAGTTCTGTGATACGGTGGGAGAACTGACTTGAGGTTTTGAGTTTGTATTCGCACTTGTTCGGTTTAGCAAGAGTCGCCACCGACTTTTTATTTATCCTAAGGAAAGGTCAAAAAGCACAGGAAAGACCTTTGAGATGTTTTCGTGGGTTCGGGGGGTAGATTATGAAAAGGGAAGGTGTTAGCACCCTTTTCATCCATGGTTATCCATGGGCTCTAGTTACTTGTTTTAGATCACTTGCCTTTGCTTTTCAATTGTTTGAAATGGTGCTTTGTGTGTGGTTTTGAAAATGTTTTGAAAAAGATGCCTTGTCTAGACAACCTTTGTAACGACTCATGTTTGAGTATATACAAAGGTGTATGTCTTTTTGAAAATATGTTTCAATGTTTTTGAAAGTTGTTTTGGAAATTGTGTTGTGATGTGTGTTTGAAAATTGGCAAGGATGTTTTGCAAGTTTGATCAAGTAACTAAGAGTTGTCTACCCTATTTTACTCAAAGATCTTTCCTTATGTTTTTAACCCTTTTAACAGTGTTGTTTCACCATTGTATTTGGTGAACAACTGTGTTAGGATGTTAAACGGGACGGGCGCGGGTCATCGTATACAATCATTGAAGGCAACTTGTGAGACGCTCTAGCAATTTTGTAAGGGACGAGATCGTTTTATCGAAGGCAACATCGAGGGTCATCGAGGGACTAACGATCTTTGTTTATCGAAGGGACATTTTCTAGAGTGTCTCATGCTCGAGGGACATGATTGAATTTTTCCGAGGCAACAAGCGAGGTTACCCTAGAGGTGTAAGTGTGAATTGTGTATTGATTTTCATGCATTTGTCTTGTATTAGGTTATCTAGCGGCTGATTTTGAATCTTCGCATACAAACCCTAATTACTATACAGTATATAGAAAGCGATAAATTGCGGGAATTTAAAGTCTAAGCTATTACAAATAAGTATCCGGGGATGGGGGTGAAAATGTTTACAAATGGGGATGAGTCTTATCAGAATAATAGTGTCCAAGTATTATTTACAACCAAATCGAATCGCCGCATTCTCAATGTAAAAATATAAGAATAAAAGGGAATCAAAAGCAATGTATGATGCACATGATTATTTACAAGTGATCAAAAGGTTAACCTAATGTATTTATTAAGTATTGTTATTTTTGTGTTTTTGTTAATTATATATAAACAAAAAAAATTTTAAAGAGAAAATCAATTAACTTCATAAAATCTATTTTTATGTATTTTGTTAATATTATTTAGGAACTCTTGTAAAAAGATTTATTAAACAAAAGTCTTTAAAACAAAAAATCTATTATTTATATATTTTTTTAAAATGTAATAAACATTAAGAAAACTTTGTACAAAAAGTCAATATATTATTTTATTTAACAAAATAAGTTATGTTATATAAAAAAGAAAATAAGGTAAAAAAGAGTATTAGTTTGTATATAAAAAAAAGGATAAATGGGCTTTAAAGAACATGCTTGGCCCAAAAAAAGTGTGTTGAAAGAGGACAAGAGGGGGGTGCATGCGCCAGTTTCAATTGGGCTTAGGGTTCGTGTGTGGGGCAGGCCCAATGTTAATTGACAAAATTTTATTAGGGTTTGTTGTTGTCTTGCTCAGAACTATGTTTGCTCGGTTTTGAACGGCGCCGCTCTCCATTTTCTTCTTCGCCTCTTCATCCTTCTCAATCAGAACCATTGATGCCTTCCATGCCTGGCTACTGGATGCCACCTCCAATCTCTCCTCTCTTCACAGTTGCTCAAGGCGATGATTCAAAAAAGGTAACGATTTTCTCTTCAAATGCGTTTTAGGGCTTTTTGTTCTTTGCATGATTAAATCTTTACATGTTCTGATCTTTGTGTCATTTTGTGTTTATGATACGAGATTGTAGAAAAAGGAAGGAGGAGAACGATACCTTAGGGTTTTGCTTTGGGAGAGGAGACGTAGGGTTTGGACGGTGGCGCTTCTCAGGTGGCCGAGGCGGGGAACTTGTGATGTTGCTTGCTGGCCTTCTGGTACTTCGTATTTTACTTTGTTTTGTTTTATGATGATGTTATATTCTGAAAACAATGCTTCTAGAATATTTTTTCTTCCAAGATTCTTCCTCTTCTTTGGCTTTATTGATTTCCAATGATGATGAATTTTGCTTCTGAGGCACTTGCTACTGTTGTTACTGATATGTTCTTCTGAGATTTCCAAATCTAAAACTTTGCTTGTTGTTCTGATTTGGCTATGTTGATTCTTTGTTGAAGCTTGGTTCTGAGAATATTTATTGGTGTTTGGATATTTGGATGTGTTTGAGTTTTTGTTTGCTGAAGGCTATGCAGGCTTGATGTTATCTTTGAGCAAGTTTTTTTGGCTTGTTTGGGTACAGGAAGGCTTGCTAGTACAGGCCTCAAGGCTTATCGCCTTAGGCTTGCTTCTGGTTTAAATTTTATGCAGGTTTTTTAGGCTTTGAGGCAGGCTTGAAGCAGGCTTCTGGGTAACAGGCCTCAAGGCTCGTGTTATGTGTTTACAGCTTTGTGTTATATTTTTCCTATGTGTTCTCCTGCCTCCCTTAACAGTGTTGGGATAATGTTATATTTATCTATGTCTTCTAAGCCTGCCTAAAAACTGTAAGCCTGCTTTTACTTTTCTCTTTCTCTCTCCATAAGCATATTATATTGCTTAAAGGTACTCTTTTTCTGAAAAGGTGCTGGTTGGAAAATGATGAAAGTTTTGAAATATTGCTTGCAATTTGGCTTTCCTATGCATATCTTCTTACCTTCCAGATTTTATGCATTGGCTTTTGTGTACTTGTTGACAGTTTTTGACAGCTTCTTTGACAAATTGTTGACAACTTAGTTTGCCTTTCTTTGACAGTTTGGTTTGCCTAGTTTGGTTGACAGTTTTGTTTGCCTTTATGCATTGATCAACTTGTTTGTTCAGTTTGCAATTTGGTTTGGTATTTCAGTTTAGTTTGCCTCTTTGACAATTTGAATTTATGCAGCTTTGTGCATTTTGCAAAATAATTTTTCTTTCCCTCTTTTTGAACCAAGAAGAGACATCTTCTTGCGATTTGCAGAGAGGACGAACAAACTGATTCCGGCCAACAACCTTTAATGATGAACTTTTGCTTATCTGTCTGAAAAATGCTTTTTTTTCCAAATTAACTGTATTGACTTCTACTTTTCTGGCTTTGCAGGTAAATATCAATTGGGGCAAGGGAAGCAGCAGTAGAAGATGAAGACTTAGGATGTAGATTTAGTTTATTTTATTTTTAATCATTGTAATAAACGTTATTGTAAATACTGTAAATAAATTTATTATATCAAATAAACATTTGTAACAACAATTGAAAATGAATAAAAAATCTTTTGTCAGATAATTCTTGATTTCTTCTGCACTTGTTTATTTAATTACTTAAATTTCTTGAATTATAATAATTGGAAATTATCCCAATAATTTTAACTTAGAAATTATAAATAATTAACAAACGTCCGGCGTTCCAAATAACCAAATGTGTTGCACAGTTAAACAAACAAACGTCCATACGCCTTTTACCTTACTGATTAAACCAACACTTCAATCTTTCAATCAGAAGCCTCAACTTCTATCCCAGATGTTTAGACTTTGAGAAACAAACAGGAATCTTGAACAAGCGTCAAAACCATGTGACAGTCAAATGAAATGTTGTGGATTCAAATTCTTCTGAGAATGCGTGCGCAAACCCTAATTTTGAATTTATTATCGAAGAAACGTCTGCTTGATCAAACCCTGAGCCAAACTCAACCAAATCAATAGAAACCCTAATAATTTGTTTGACTGATTCAAAAGTTAATGGAAACCCTAATTATGTTTGACTGATAAGAAAAGTCTGTTTGACCGATTCTTGAGCCAATTTGAAAAAATCAGGAAACCCGAAGCTGTGATTTCTCGTGAAAAAGAGAGGGAAAATTTTGGGGTACAACAACATCCAATACACGACTCAAAAGGCAATCAAGGGAAGTGTGTTGGCAGACCATTTGGCACATCAGGTAGTGGATGATTACCAGTCTATGAACTTTGAATTTTCGGACGAGAATATCATGTTGATAACTGATTGTGAGACACCTGGACCGGATGAAGGACTTGAGGAAGATCCCGATGGTCTATGTACTTTGATGGAGCTTCGAATGCTTTGGGTAATGGCATTGGCACCGTGATCATATCTCCTAAAGGCTCTCATACTCCGTTTACCGCCCGACTATGTTTCAACTGCACCAACAATATGGCGGAGTATGAAGCATGCATCATGGGTCTTCGAGCAACAATTGACCTAAGGATTAAGTTTCTAAGTGTCTTCGGAGATTCCGCTCTCGTGATCAGTCAGATCAAAGGCGAGTGGGATACGAAACACCCGAATCTTATTCCTTACAAGGAATTTGTATTGACATTGCTTTCCCATTTTGAGGAGATAACCTTTGAACACTTCCCTAGAGAGGAGAATCAGTTGGCGGACGCGTTAGCTACGATGTCTTTTATGTTCAAGGTCAATTAGGACAACAAATCTCCCCGGATTATCATTGAAAGATTGGACGAACCTGCACATTATTGTGATCTTGAGACTGAAGAGGCATCAGATAAACCTTGGTTTCATGAGGTAAAGAGGTATCTTGAAGCTCAAGAATACCCCGAGGGTGCATCTGTTAATGATAAGAAGTTTCTGAGGAGGTTTGCAGCGAAGTTCTTCATCAGCAATGATATTTTTTACAAGCGTAACCATGATTCGACTTTACTGCGTTGTATGGATAAGAATGAAGCAGAAAGGATCATGGCAGATTTACACGAAGGTACTTTCAGAACTCATTCCAATGGACACACCATGGCAAAGAAGATCCTACGGGCAGGATATTATTGGTCCACAATGGAAGCCGACTGTTATCATCATTCTCGGACATGTCACAAGTTCCAAGTCTATGCTGATAAAGTGCACATACCTCCAGTACCTCTGAATGTCTTGACAGCTCCTTGGCCTTTTGCAATGTGGGGCATTGATATGATCGGCGAGATCAGACCTATGGCATCCAATGGGCATCTTTTCATCCTGGTAGCAATTGATTACTTTACGAAGTGGGTTGAAGTAGCTTCCTTTGCTACAGTAACCAAGAATGTCGTGGCACGGTTCATTCAGCACAATCTGATCTGTCGATACGATGTACCAGAGAGGATCATTACGGACAATGGTACCAATCTTAACAATAAGATGATCACCGAGCTCTGCGAGCAATTCAAGATACAGCATCATAACTCTTCTCCTTACCGGCCGAAGATGAATGGGGTTGTGGAAGCAGCTAATAAGAACATTAAGAAGATTGTGCAGAAGATGACAGTGACATACAAAGACTGGCACGAGATGTTACCATTTGCTCTTCATGGGTACCGTACCTCAGCTCGGACGTCAATAGGGGCAACACCCTATTCCTTGGTTTATGGCATGGAGGCAGTCTTTCCTATTGAAGTTCAGATACCCTCTCTTCGGATCATGAAGGATGCAGGTTTGAGTGAAGATGACTGAATTCAGACCCGGCTTGATCAACTGAACCTAATCGACGAAAAGAGAATTACTGCTATTTGTCATGGTCAGACGTACCAAAAGCGGATGATCAAGGCATTTTACAAGAAAGTTAGATGACAAGATTATCAAGTTGGGGACCTGGTAATCAAGCATATTATCCTACCTCAAGGTGATCCCAGGGGCAAATGGACCCCTACTTACGAGGGGCCATTTGTGGTTAAGAACATTTTCTCAAGAGGAGCTATGATTCTAACCACCATGGATGATGACGACCTTCCTCACCCCGTCAATGCAGACATAGTGAAAAGATACTACGCATAATCAAAGACCCGCTAGGTTGACTGGCCTAGGCAAAAATAAGGGCTTCCCGGCGAACCAAAAGGGTTTGGGCAAAAATAAGGGATGAAAATGAAAAAATCTGTACACCCGACAAGTCGAAAACCTGAAAGGGCGACTTGGGCAAAAAATGGTATCCTGGTGGACTGAAAACCCGAAAGGGCGGTCCAGGCAAAAATTAGGGATTAAAGCGTAACACTATGTCTCATTGGATCACCTTGCATCCGGACTCCGGTATCGACTATCAAGCTCAGACGGCACTAATCAATCTGATCTACCTTTAACCAGTAGCAAAGTGATGAGATGCTCGAAGACATAAAAGCAATAGCAGAGTTAGAACCCAGTGGGATTATTCACATAGCTGTTTTGTTTTCTGTTTACAAATTGTATAAATTCTATTTGTTCGGCGGCGTTCTCTTACTAGGACGTCAGCCTCTTGTACAAAAACGCCTATCTACAGGCCAAACTTCAAAATCAATACAAATTCATTTTCAGACAAATTTCAAACTGTTGTCCTTTATCTGTTTTGTTTTGCAAAGAACGTCCAAAGTTCATTTTTGATATATGCATTTGACATTAATTGCTGATCATAAATATTTACATGCGAAACGAAAGATGAATTACTGGTAATAGTAGAAACAAGGGCAAATAAGAATTGTCCGAACTGTACGAGTTGCTCTGTCCACCAGGTACCAAGGTATATTCAGCTGAAGAATATGGCTAAAATACTTTCACTCCCCGCAGAATAAGGCAGTAATGGTAGCTCTCCCAGCTGAGACTTGCAACTATGGACGAATCAGCAACACTCTCCCCAAGCAGAGTTAGTCTACCATCAGCCCTAAAAAGGCTTGGTATCCCCAGAAGGTCTTAATATTCCCCAGCGGAGTATAAGAATATTCTCCAGCAAGTATCAGAGTATCCCCGGCAGTCTTAATATTCCTCAACGGAGTATAAGAATGTTCCTCGGCAGAATACAAAATACCCTAGTGGAGTCAATTTTCCCAGCACAGTCTAAAAAGCTTCCCCAACAGAGTTGAATCATCATCCCCGGTAGACTCTGGAAGCTTATCCCCTGCAGAGCACAAATAGATCATCCCCAGCCAAATTCAGAGGGTTATCCCCACAAGAGTCTAACAGGGTTATCCCTAGCAAGTCGCAACTGAAAGATCATCCCCAGCGAAGTTCTTTCTTTCCCCGAACAGGAGTTCAATCCTCAACAGATTCAATATCACCAACAACGGTAATCCATCCCCAGCAGAGTTCATCATTAAAATCCCCAATAGAGCTTATCAGCGGAATCCCCAGCAGAGTTTATCGTTAAAATCCTCAGTAGAACATCTCTCCCCCACAGAGTAATTCCCCTCGGAGTAATCTCTTCCTCAGTTTATTCCCCAATGGAGTTATCCTCTCCTGCAAGTTTATCATCTTCGTTCATCATCCCCAGTGGAAACGAAGAATTCAACTCTATTCTCCAACAGCTATCCGGGATTTATTTTCCCCAACTAAAAACATTATATCCACATACATCATGATACATGCATATACGCATCATACAACACAATCTCATTTATTTTGAGAACATCATTGCTTGACCTATATCATGCATTGCATATGACTGACCTTTACCTTTCAGGAAAGATACAGTTAAAGTTCTCAGTTACGTCGAAGACCTGACCGGTTCTTAAATCTCAATTGAATTATCCTCGGTTGAATTTCAGATAAGGTTCTCAATCTCGACAGTTTCCCTACGTCATAGTGTGGACGAGTGCTATAACCTCAACGGTATACTACGTTGAGCACTAGTCAGTTCCTAGATCTTGATGTTTTTCCTCCGTCATAGTGTGGACAAGTTCTCTAATTTCAACGGTATACTACATTGAAGACCAGAAAGTTCCTAGATCTTGATGAAGATGTTTCCCTATGTCACAGTGTGGACAAGTACTATAACTTCAACGGTATACTACGTTGAGCACTAGTCAGTTCCTAGATCTTGATGTTTTCCTCCGTCATAGTGTGGACAAGTTCTCTAATTTCAACGGTATACTACGTTAAAGACCAGACAGTTCCTAGATCTTGATGAAGATGTTTCCCTATGTCATAGTGTGGACGAGTACTATAACCTCAACGGTATACTACGTTGAGCACTAGTCAGTTCCTAGATATTGATGTTTTCCTCCGTCAAAGTGTGGACGAGTTCTACAATCTCAACGATATACTACGTTGAAGACCAGACAGTTCCTAGATCTTGATGAAGATGTTTCCCTACGTCATAGTGTGGACGAGTGCTATAACCTCAATGGTATACTACGTTGAGCACTAGTCAGTTCCTAGATATTGATGTTTTCCTCCGTCATAGTGTGGACGAGTTCTCTAATTTCAACGGTATACTACGTTGAAGACCAGACAGTTCCTAGATCTTGATGAAGATGTTTCCCTACGTCATAGTATGGACGAGTACTATAACCTCAACGGTATACTACGTTGAGCACTAGTCAGTTCCTAGATCTTGATGTTTTCCTCCGTCATAGTGTGGACGAGTTTTGTAATTTCAACGGTATACTATGTTGAAGACCAGACAATTCCTAGATCTTGATGAAGATGTTTCCCTACGTCATAGTGTGGGCGAGTTCTATAACCTCAACGGTATACTACGTTGAGCACTAATCAGTTCCTAGATCTTGATGTTTTCCTCCGTCATAGTGTGGACGAGTTCTCTAATTTCAATGGTATACTACATTGAAGACCAGACAGTTCCTAGATCTTGATGAAGATGTTTCCCTATGTCATAGTGTGGACGAGTTCTATAACCTCAACGGTATACTATGTTGAACACTAGTCAGTTCCTAGATCTTGATGTTTTCCTCCGTCAAAGTGTGGATGAGTTCTACAATCTCAACAGTATACTACGTTGAATACTAGACAGTTCCTAGATCTTGATGAAGATGTTTCCCCCCAATTGAATTATGGACAGGTTCTTAAGACTTAACCGAGGCATTCTCTCAGTTGAAGTACATGCAAGTTCCTAAATCTCAAACAAAAGTTAGGCTTCCCCAGCGGAATCTTCTACAACAACAGGTATGCAAGTTCTCGCTAAGGAATCTCTTATGCGACCGACACTCCTGCAGATGGCATCTGTAAGCCCATCCTCCTACCAACAATCTCCAAATGGCATCTGTAAGCCCATTTCCTACATCACAATGCTGATACTACACCATGCGAGTGAAAATTTCGAGGCACTCTATTGTTCAATTATCTTCCACCTTCGGATCACGAAAGGCTCGAAAGCCAATCTATATCCTCAGGTCTAAGAAAATTGAAAAGGGGCAACTGTTGTACCCCAAAATTTTCCCTCCCATATTTCTCAAGACATGTCAAGAATAATCTCCAAGTGGCTCAAGATAGCTCAAGAGTTGGACAGTTAAATCACCTCCTAAGGCAGTCAACCTCAAATTAGGGTTTTGTGTTGCATCAAGGTCCTTACATCCAAATGACCTCAAGTGCTTCACAATGCCTTAATATGTTCTCAAGATCATCCATGTCAAATTTCAAGCCTTGCAGAGGAAGTTTGGTCAGTCAATTGCTCAAGAGGTCCCAAAATCGACTGTGCTAGGGCAAATGTCAACTGTGACCTATAAATAGTCAAACTTCAAGATTTTTTGTCAACATTCTCATTTTGAAGGATAATTCATCATTTTATCAAGGGTTGATCATGATTCATAAAGGATTGCTCAAAATTCATCAAGATTCAAAAGTTGCTAAATTAGGGTTTTGTAGGAAAAGTCAACTCAACTTTGACCAAGCATAACTTTCTCATACTTTATGAGAAATGACCCATCCAAAGATAATTTTGAATAAGATGCAATTTCCTACAATCCATATTCATACCCAAAAATCAAGAAATGCACTCACAAAAAGTTACAAATTTGGACATTATAGGTCATTTTTGAAAGTCAACAAAAACACCTTTTTTTTCCAAAGCTTATAACTTGAGCATGGAATATAAAAATGATATGAGACCAAAAGGGTTGGTTAGAGGACATCCCTAGGTTTCTAAAAAGTCCAAGAACACCTCCAAAAGTTCAAAATTGAAGAAGTTATGCATTGTTGAAGTTGGTCATTTTTCCAAAATTGCCAAAATTCAATTATCCCCAAAACTTCAAAATTTGACCAAATGGACCACTTTTTTCCACTTGATTTGATTTTGTCACACCACACACGTGTCCTATCTTCAATTTCATGACCAATTATTAATTTTTCTATTTTATTTCATTTTTATTGATTTAATTCATTTTTAATCAATTTAAATCAAAATAAAATCTCAATATTAATAACTTGTGATCTTTTTGATTGATACAAATTTCAATTACCATGATGGATACAATCAAATTCGTACCATGCCATATTGTGAACAAAATATTTGATTTGGGACAATTTTGGAAGCTTTATTAATGGTGATCAAATCAAATCTCAAATCAAATCTCAAATCATCAATTCACATGGATTTAAAGCCCAATTCTTGACCTAATTGCTTCCCTTATACTCACACAAGCTAGACACACACAAGACACGACCTGGAAGCTACACAAACGGCCAGACCAAACTTGGAAAAAAGCTTGAAAATCTTGAAACTGAAATCATACTTAGAGCTCGATTCAAAGCAAAATCTCCACATAGACCTCTTGCTGGAGATCCACTGAAGCTGTTGCAACCATTCACAAGCCCTGAAACCTCCTAAAACTCACTATAAGTCGTCCTGAACATAACCCTGTACATGAGATCGTGGTTCTATATTTTGGCATCTTTTGGACAAATCGTTGGTATAATCATGCTTGCCATTCAATTTCCAATCTTTCTGCATCATTTAATTTTGTTTTCCTGAGCTATATCGCCATACCCGAACCTAGGGTTTTGGAGACTTGTATTTGGGCGTTCGTTTTGCAGGAAAAATTAGGACGAACCATGGACATAGTTGTGTTCAGGGAGGAGAGACGAACACAGTGATGGTCTCCGTTTGCGTTTATATGGCCTATAACTCATGTTAGGATGGCCCTAGGGATTTAGCAGCAGATGAAAATCTGCAGGTAAATAACCAGGTTTTGTTGAAGAAGATGAAGACGTGTCTCTTCTTCATTGGATAATTTCAAATCTCGCGCATTTTTTTGTTATTTTCCAGCATAGTATTTGTTTGTCCTTATATTAATTGCTATCTAACATTATAACAAATAAGCATGATGGTTGAGTTGGTAAGTGCGCTAGTGGAAAGTCTCATGGGACCTGGGTTCGAATCCCAGGTCCCCCAATATATTTGTTGCTATTTTCTTTCAGGCATTTCAGTGAGTCTCGCGCTTTGCAACGTATCATGCACCTTCATCCAACGCCTGCCAGATGGCCTCCAGGCCAAATCAGATGGCCCATATTGGAGGTCCATCGTGAGACCTAGTCAACCAATGCACGTGGAACCATGGAAAGTCATGCAGGCTGGCAACTATTGGGCTTGGAATTTGCTCTTCTCACCACCAATTTGGGCCCATACCCCCCTTGGGTTATTTCTTTTCCTTTTATATTTGCATTTTATTTATTTTATTTTGATTATTATTTTGATTGTTTAAATTAACCAATCAATTTATTTTTCCTCATAAAATCAGAAAACACCAAAAATATGATTTTTATTTATTAAAATTAAATTTGAATTTATTTTTGTAAATAAATATTAGTTAATTAACTTAGTATTAATTAGGTGTAATTTTAATATCTTTTGCAAAATAATTAAAATTAATGTAGAATTAGGTTTTTATTAATTTTGACCAGATTTATTTTATTTCCTAAAATATAAAAAAATCAAAAATATTTTTATTAATTAATTAATTTAATTATTAACTTAGATTTAATTTCCATAAATTCAAAAAATAACAAAAAAAACATGCTTTCTTTCAAAAAGGGTCAAAACCCTAAAAATGCGCTGATTTAATTTTCTCGCACACGTATCATTTTATCCAATATTGTAATTGCTTCCGGTATGTAATAGCTTTTAATTAGGACTTTAATTATTTATCGCTTTATTTTACTTTCCGCAATTTAAATTAAAGGGTTTGTTTTTGGCGATGTAAATACCTGACGCCTTGTAATAGTTTAGATTTAATTTCTGCAAGTTTAAATTCCGCAACTATACACAAGAAATATATTAATATGTACAAAATTAAATATATTATGTATGTATAAAATAAAATAAAATATTTACAAAAATAATTTATATTTTATAATAATATTTTCAGTATGAATGAAATAAAAAAGTAAAAGTAAAAGTATCATTTATATTATTTTTAAATTTAAACAAATAACAAAAAGTATTAAAAATGTTTTAATGTTAGAAAGAATATAATAAAATGCCAAATAAATGTAAAAAAAAAGTGTAAATGTTTTTAAGCATTTTTTTATATTTAAGGATAAATAAATAAAATCAGAAATGAAATTAAAATACAAAAATAACAAAATATTAAGAAATTGGGCCGGGGGTGTAAAACTGAAAATGGGGGGTGTTAGAAGCAGAAACAAGTCAGCCCAGCCCATTTCCACTTCATCTTCTTCCTTGTGACTGAAACACGCGCGCGCCCTGTATTCAAACTGCTAACTCATGTATTTGTGATCTTTTGCCAAAACTCAAAACAAGAAACTTGTAGAGCATTAAACCACGATTCTAACCATATAAAAAACTTAATCTAACTCTCAAAGACTAGAGAGAATTTCTCTGGCCCTAAAATCTGACCTAGTTTTTCCAGCATGTTCATGGATGAAATTCTCTTAGCACACTTAATATAAATGAAAACTGAGCATAAGTACAACTTCATGGCATTGAATACTACATTTTTCATTCACAAACCTAAGGCTAAATGTTCCTAAATAGAGAGATAGAAGTTTGAGAAATACCTGTTTCAGTCAAGCTCGAGTATGGCAATGCAGCAACTTTCAGTGAGGCCTGAGGTTCTTTTGAGCTTGCTTGATGTTCCTTTGACCTTTCCCAATGCTTGGCTTGCTTTGAAATAGTCTGAAACTTCTTGTAGAACTCAACCTGCAAACTCAGAATTTGAAAATGGTGAACACTGTAAATGGAGTTACAGTTGGCAATGGAGGTTTGGGATAGCTTGAGTGAGTTGAATGGAAGGTGTTTGAAGTGGTTTGGGACAAAACGCAGGAGGCAATGTGAGGATGGCTTGAGTTCTGCAGGGCTTGCCCTGTTTTTGCAAAAAAATGAGGTTTTTGGTGTACAAGGATGTTTGAGAGGTGGTGAGCTCGTGTTTCTGGCTTAGTGTAATGTGCCAAACTTGTTTGGAATGTTGGCAAGAGTTCAATATATCAGATATGCAAGTTGTGTTGTATTTTACAAGTTTCTTGGTTTTGAAGTAAGAAATGAGAGTTGATAATGCTATGGATGTACTGGCTTGTACTCTAGCTACTCAAAGTGGTTGAACTTTGCCTGACATTAGGGAGCCCTGTTTGCAGCAAAGGGCTTGGTGTATGGCTCAAGAAATGCAATTTGACATAAAGCATGCTTTTATGTAAATGGAAGTGCTACCTTTATGCCATAAATGGATTTATTCATTGTGCAAACCTCTAATGATCAGAATAACACCTTAAACCAATGAGTTTGCATTCAATTTTTGATTTTGAAGGGTTTAGATACCTGTAATCAAGTACAAAGCAAGTTCGGACAGATTTGCAACTTGTGTGAACATGTATTGGCCATGGATACAAAGTGAGTTTTTTCCAACTTCAAGCATTCGATTCTCCCTAACCACAAAGGTGTTTGAGGAGTTCTTGGACAATTTGGAAAGCTTGCAACAAGTACTATAATCCATATTTGAAATGAAACTTGAGACTCCAAGTGGAACTATGTGAAAAATTACCAAGAAGATGGGTCAAAATCCTGCCTAAACTAGGGCAAAATTTCTCTAAGTTAAAAGTTTTAGGGACCCTTGTTCCAAAAATCATAACTTGAGATCCAAGCTTCTTTTGAGAAAACTTTGTGAATAAAAGTTGTAGCCTTTATGGAGGAATACAACTTTCATGTTGTAAGTTTTGTTTGAATCCATTTGTATCATGGTGAAAATGTGGGGCAAAGTTAGGAAAAATTAAGAAAATTTTATAACTTAGAAAATTTTCTAAGTTATGAAAATTTTCAATTTCAAACCCTAATTTGCAATTTTGGGTTTCTTGATGAACAAGTTTCATAATTTGACACATCTTGATGAAAAATTACCCTTGGCACTTGATTTTGACCAAAAAGTCAAAGTTTGACTTTTCAGTGTACAGTCAAATTTTGATCAGTTGACTGAAAAATTCATCTGTCAATCCTATGCATTTGAGATCTTTTGAACTTGTTGAATAAGTCAAGATGATGTTATTGAGTCCTTGAGTCCATGGTTGAGCTTAATTTTCCATTGGCTAGGTAAAACAGTCAAAAATTGCCTTTGTTCAGTCAAAACCCTAAAATGAGCATTTTGCCCTTTTGGCGATCTGATCAAATTTCTTATGGAATTGTGGTCCAAACTTGATCAAATGGTTTATATGAGTTCATAATGTTGATGTGGGTCAAAATTCATGAGGTTTGACTGTAAATTGGCCACAGTTGACTTTTTCCCTAATATAGCTGATTTCTAGGTCAACTGTCCAATTGACTGGGAAAAAATTTGATTCAAGGCTTAAAACTTGGTATGGGCAAACTTATGAATCCAACATGAAGTATGAAAGTAAATTTGGGCATTGAAGGTTCAAAAATCCCTATGCAAACTCAAACCCTAATTTAGGTCAACAGTGCAAGGAGGTGTCTTGAGCAGAGCAAACCCTAGCTTGATCTTGAGTTCCAAGAGCCTTGTGATGAGAAATGTTGATAAAAATGAGAGGGCAAATTTTGGGGTACAACAACCGGCTTTGGTACAGTCCGAAGTTGGTAGATACTCGACACTACATTCATTGAGGGTTGGTTCCTTGGAATATTTTGGTCGCCAGTAAAGAGGCTGAATTGAAATAATGAACAAGGAAACAATCCAGTGATATTGATCTCCTTAGAACCCGGTTACTATTTCTAGGACAGGTTGAGCCAACTAAACTTCAAGAGGGTACTTACCTATGAAACCCCATGAAAGCCTAAACTAGGAACTTGTATGATTTGCTTGTACATATATACTTGTGCATAACATCATGGACATCATGAAGCATCATATGCATCCACTAACCATTTCAAGGATCTTTGGAAATTCATCTTTGTTCCTGTTTTGTAGGTTATGGATTCACTTCGCAGGAAAACTATCCAAGTCAACCTTGTAAGAATTCCTCCACAACTCAATGAGCTAGCTTCAAGGATTCCTAAGAACTCTCCATTCACCGAGAGGCATGGTCGTCTTCTCAACTTAGTCACTTCCAACACAGAGGAAGACATGATGAAAGTTTTCTTCCAGTTCTTTGACCCTTTGCATCACTGCTTCACATTTCCTTACTACCAGCTTATGCCCACTTTGGAGGAATTTTCTCAACTCTTGAGGATTCCTATTCTCAATCAACTACCTTTCAATGGTACGGAAAGAGATCCAAAGCCAGAAGAGATTGCTCAAGCCCTGCACTTGCACTCATCTGATGTCACAACCCATTGGGAAACTAGAAGTGGTGTCAAAGGTTTCTTGGCAAAGTTCTTGTTTGAGAAGGCCCAAAGCTGTTGGAATTCATTGGACTTACAAGCTTTTGAGGAGATTGTAGCTCTTCTCATCTATGGGATGGTCTTGTTCCCTAATCCTGACCAACTCATATATGTGAGTGTTGTCAAAATCTTCATGTCACGCAATCCGGTGCCTACATTGCTTGGATATATCTTACACTCTTTTCACACTCGTACAATGAGGAAAAGAGGTGTTCTCATGTGTTGCACTCCTCTCCTGGAAAGATGGTTTATTTCTCATCTTCCCCAGTAAGTCTTGAAGAATGAGCAAGGTTCGAGGTGGTCACAAAGGTTGATGACTTACACATTCAGATATTCATTGGTGTTCTCAATCCAAAGAGAATGTTATCATCGTCGACCGTTATGGGGAATTCCCTAATGTCCCTCTACTTGGCATTAGGAGAGGCATCACCTACAACCCCTGCTTGGCTCTAAGACAGTTTGGTTATGCCCGAAGAGATGGCCCACATGAAATGTTGATTCAAGGCTTAGTTTTTAACTTCAACAACGACAATCAAGGACTTCGTCAAAGTTTCATCCGAGCTTGGAGGATGCCTAACAAGGTAGACAGTAAGACCTTGGGACATAAGAATTCCACCCTCCTTGAGCCTTACCTCAAGTGGGTACGAACTCGTGCCCAAAGTCTTATGATGCCTTACCCCTCCATTCTCCCAGTGATTATAGAGCCTGTTAATGAAGGAGAGGTTCCATACACCCTCCTACATCCTGACATGCTAACATCACTCGAAGATCTACAAAGGAGTTGGATACAGCTCAAGGGAGAACGCGATACTTTTGAAGCCCAATTCTACGCAAGCGAGAAGAAGGTTTTAGAACTCACTCGGTTACTTCACGAAGAGCAGACTCTCAACACCTATATTGCACCAAAGAGGATGCGTAACGTCTTTTTATCTTAGAATTTTGTACTATTTTGCCCTAGGGGCATTGATGTAAACAAATTCTATTTTATTAATATAACGTTTGTTCCTTTTTGTTTGACACAAATTTGAATTTTTTTAAATCCTTGAAAGCATTACATGAATACATATCATTCATCATATGAATAAACAGGTCCTTGCAAGAAGTTTCCTCATCCCTCTGTTGTTTATTTCAGCAATATGGATCTTGAACAAACGGTTAAAGACTTGCAAGCTCATAATTCACAATTTCAACAGCTACTCTTGACCTTGGCCAAGGGGCAGGAGGAGCTCAAGACTCTGCTAGAGAAAGAAAAAGAGAAAAAGAAGAAGAAGCGAGCCGGTGTGGCTATCATGGGTAGAAGGTTTGAAGGACAAGCCAGAAGGGCCTTGGAATTTCCATCAACCTCTGAGGAAGGGGAAACAAAAGGTAAAGAGACTGCAGTGCCTTCAGATTCTGAAGCTGAAGAAGAGGAAGAAGAGGATTACTCTGAACAACAATACCCTCCGGCCGATGACAAATACAAAAACATGGAAGAGCGTCTAGTTGCTATGGAAGTGCAGAGAGTACCGGGGCTGGACTTTGAGGAGTTAGGGTTGGTATCTGGAATTATAATCCCTCCGAAGTTTAAAGTGCCACTTTTTGCCAAGTACGATGGGGTGTCTTGTCCCAAGATGCACCTACGATCTTATGTCAGGAAAATTCAACTGCATTCTGCTGACAAAGATTTATGGGTCCACTTTTTCCAGGACAGTTTGTCAGGAACGCAGCTTGATTGGTTCTACCAGTTGGAGAGGTCTGATGTGCATAATTGGGAAGACTTGGCAGCCGCCTTCTATAAACAGTATCAATACAACGCCGACTTGGCACCAACCCGTACTCAACTCCAGAGTATGGCCATGGTGTCCAATGAGGGATTCAAAGACTACGCCCAAAAGTGGAGGGATTTAGCCAGAAGGGTGCAACCACCTTTATTTGAAAGGGAGCTAGTGGACATGTTTCTGGGAACTCTGTCAGGTCCTTTCTTTAATCACCTGATTGGAAGCTCTTCTATAGGGTTCACTGAGTTGATTTTAACTGGCGAGAGAATAGAAGCCGGTATAAGAAGTGGGAAAATTCAGAAAGACGCGTCTACCTCTGCTGCTGTAAAAAAGCCCTTCACAGGAAAGAAGGAAGTGTCTTCCGTCTATACTAAGAGGAATCAGGGAAGAACCGAGCGCCGTTCAACGGTGGGGGCCATTATGATTCAAAAGTCTGCATCAGACCAACCAAGAAACAACCAGCCGAGAAATGATCAGCCTAGAAACAATCAGCAAAGGGTGGAAAGGCCAGTAAGGTAATTCACCAAGATAAACATGACTCCTGCTCAAGTCCTACCACATCTCCTGAAGTTGAATTTGGCCATGCTGAAAGAGGCCCCTAAAAATCCCAATACTGCATCCCCACACTACCATCCGAATGCCAGGTGCGCTTACCATTCTGAAAGTCCAGGGCATGACACCAACAACAGTTGGGCTCTGAAGAATAAGATTCAAGATCTGATTGACGCAAAGGAAGTTGAATTTGAAGCTCCTGAAAAACCGAATGTTATCTCCGCTCCGATGCCTATGCATGGACACAATGCTAGTGCTGTTGAGGAAGACTTATTTGTTGACACCATGGATGAATTGTTGACTCCGTTCTCGACCATCAAGTTGAATTTGTTAAACGCTGGGGTGTTCCCAGGTTGTGACAAAGATTGTCGTATTTGCCTGTCCTCATCATTTGACTGTCCTCTGTTGAAGAAAGGTATCTAACAACTGATTGATAACCAGGAAATATTGTTTGAGAAAGCTCCTATTTCACTCATTCCAGTTCCAGAAGTTTCAATAATAACCATATACGCCAATCCTTCTAGGGTTCCTAAAAAACCCGTTAGGATTACATCTGCTCCTATGACTGCTCCGTTGAAGATAACATGCTCGGGCCAACCCCGTACAAATCAGATAAGACGGTACCATGGAACTATGGTGGAGAAATCTACTACCATGGTGTCAAATAGATTGAACAAACTACCGAAGAAGAAAGCTCCGAAGAGGACAATTCCGACATCAGTAACATTGCCGAAACAAGCAAGGTTACTCGTAGTGGAAGAATCTTTTCTCCAAAGATTTCTCCTCCAACAGCAGTCTTTGGACCCGTGGCTATTCCGAAGATTACCCCTACACCAGTGATTGTACCTGCAAGAGTACCCACCGACAAAGACAGTACAATTCCTATCCCTACTTCCACTGCTGAGAATAAAGGAAAGAACGTTCAAGAGGAGCCCGTCCTGACGATGGCTCAATCACTAGTTATTCCTGAGACATCCAAGAGGGAGATGGAAGAAATCCTGAGGATCATTAAAAAGAGTGATTATGATGTGGTCGAACAACTGGGGCAGACCCCCTCCAAAATCTCTATGTTAGCATTGATGTTGTGCTCTGAGGCGCATGCTAAAGCTTTGGTAAAATTTCTGAAGATAACTCATGTACCACAAGAGACGTCCGCAGATCAATTCCAAGAGTGTGTGGCCAGTTTAACAACTGACAATGGTCTGGGTTTCTCCGATTCCGACCTGACGTCCAAAGGGAGAAAACACGACGACACACTACATGTCTCGGTGGAGTGTAGGGGAACCACCCTAGCCCATGTTTTGGTCGATACTGGATCATCTCTAAACGTCTTGCCAAAGAAAGCCTTGGATAGGTTGGATTGTGAAGGCCTAACCCTGAAACCCAGCAATATCATTGTGAGAGCTTTCAACGGCTCTAAAAGGATGGTCCATGGAGAGGTGGACATCCCAATCAAGGTGGGTACCCAGACATTCAATTCAACATTCTACGTAATGGACATCCGTCCTTCTTACTCTTGTCTGTTGGGACGCCCCTGGATTCACAATGCCGGAGCTGTCACCTCCACCTTGCATCAGATGTTAAAGTACCCCGTCCAAGGGAAAATGATAACTTTCCATGGGGAGGAGGAATACATGATTAGTCATCTGAATTCATTTCGATATGTGGAATTGGATGGCGAATTCATTGAAACCCCTTTCCAACATTTTGAAGAAGTCTCTCAAGAAATAGCGGCGACCAAGGCGGTATCCTCAATCCTTGATCACAAGACCTCCACCTCGGATGTCCTCTCTTAAGGATGCAAGGGCAGCAGTGGAAGAAGGCGGATCCACCATCTGGGGGCAGCTTCCAGACTTTCCCTACAAATCGGATAAATTTGCCTTGGGGTTCACTTCATCTGCTCAAAAGGCTGTGCACCGCGCCCGTGCTGGAGGGCCACCTATGAAGATCAGCCACCAAGGAGTCAATGCTCTGGAGGATAGTGAAGAGGAAGGCAGCTTGGAAGATTGGATATTTCCAACTTTTAACGGAGGACTGTGCAACTGGGAAGCAAAAGACTTTGTTCCAATTACTTTCATACCGCAGTAATTTATCTTTCAAACATTTCTGTTGGCTTGTAATAATTCTCAAACAATTCGTGCACTTTTAGCCTTGTGTCTTACCCGAGGCACAAAGGTCCATTTGTAAGGGTTTTTATTTTTCATTTTCATATGCCATTTAATGAATCATGGACGTTTTCACATATAAACTTTTGTGTTCATTGTATTTCTTTTTACATTTTATTTGTTTAAAGGTGGCTATACCCTTACACACACCCACACTCACAAATGCAGGTACCCTTCCATTCTGGATTCCATGAGTAACAATTCTGCTATGGCCTTTAGTGACTCTGAAGATCTGGTCTACCAAGCCGAATACGAAGGTGAGGAAGATTGTGAGATGCCAAGGGAATTGGCTAGACTTCTACAACAAGAGGAAAGGGCTATTCTGCCTCACGACGAGCTGTTGGATACAATCAACTTGGGTACTGAGGAAGACAGAAAGGAAATAAGAGTGGGTGCCAATCTAGAGCCGAGTGTCAAGGAGCGCCTAATTCAGTTGTTGCATGATTATGTTAAGATCTTTGCCTGGTCATACGAAGACATGCCGGGACTCGATACAAACATTGTGGTACACCGTCTACCCACTAGAGAAGACTGTCCACCAGTGAAGCAAAAAGTCCGCCGCATGAGGCCTGACATGTTAGAGAAGATCAAAGCAGAAGTTATGAAGCAGTTTAATGCTGGATTTTTGGTTGTTACTTCCTATCCACAATGGGTTGCTAACATTGTGCCCGTGCCTAAAAAGGACAGCAAAGTAAGAATGTGCGTGGATTACATAGATTTAAACAGGGCCAGCCCTAAAGATGATTTTCCACTTCCACACATCGACATCCTGGTTGATAATACAACTCAGCACAAAGTATTTTCTTTCATGGACAGATTCTCAAGTTACAACCAGATCAAAATGGCACCTGAAGACATGGAGAAAACTACTTTTGTCACACAGTGGGGTACGTTCTGCTACAAAGTGATGCCATTCGGACTGAAGAATGCCTGGGTAACCTATCAACGCGCCATGGTAGCTTTGTTTCATGATATGATACATCATGAGATAGAGGTCTACGTAGATGACATGATAGCCCGATCACAAACTGAAGAAGAACACCTTGATCACATGCAAAAGTTGTTTGTCAGGTTGAAGGAGTACAAGCTAAGATTGAATTCAAACAAGTGCACATTCGGAGTCCGGTCCGGTAAGCTCTTAGGTTTCATTGTTAGCAACAAAGGCATTAAGGTTGATCCTGCCAAAGTCAAAGCTATATAAGAAATGCCTGCTCCTCGCACTGAGAAGGAGGTCAGAGGTTTCTTAGGACGCTTAAACTACATTGCTAGGTTCATTTCTCACCTAACATCTACTTGTGAACCAATCTTCAAGATGTTGAAGAAAGATCAGGTAGTTAGATGGAATGATGACTGTCAAATTGCTTTCGATAAAATCAAGGAGTATCTACAAGAGCCTCCTGTCTTGATGTTGCCCGTCGAAGAAAGACCGCTAATCATGTATCTGACCGTCTTAGAAAACTCAATGGGGTGCGTATTGGGGCAGCATGACGAGTCTGGCCGAAAAGAGCATGCCATTTATTACCTTAGCAAAAAGTTTACCGACTGTGAAACAAGATATTCACTGCTCGAGAAAACTTGTTGCGCTTTGGTATGGGCTGCTCGCCGGCTAAGGCAGTACATGTTGACTCATACCACTTTGCTGATATCTAATATGGATCTGATCAAATACATCTTCGAAAAGCCTACTTTATCTGGAAGGATAGCTAGATGGAAGATGATCCTAACGGAATATGACATACAGTACACTACCCAAAAAGCTATAAAGGGCAGTGTGTTAGCTAATCATCTGGCCCATCAAGCTATAGAAGATTATCAATCCATGAAGTTTGACTTCCCTGACGAAGACATCATGACATTGGACAATGTTGAAGATTCCAGACCATATGACGGACCTGAACAAGGATCCCGATGGACCCTGTACTTTGATGGGGCATCCAATGCGCTTGGTAACGGTATCAGTGTTGTGCTTATATCTCTGGAAGGATGCCATACTCCTTTCACCTCCAGACTTTGCTTCAACTGTACGAACAACATGGAAGAGTACGAAGCGTTCATCTTTAGACTCAAGGCTGCCATAAACTTGGGAATCAAATCTTTAGTTGTGTTTGGGGATTCAGCTTTGGTCATCAGTCAGATCAAAGGAGAATGGGATACTAAGCATCCAAACCTCATCCCTTACAAAGAACATGTCTTGACATTGTTACCACATTTCGAGCAGATTACCTTTGAGCACTTCCTGCGAGAAGAAAATCAGCTAGCAGATGCTCTAGCTACAATTTCATCCATGTTTAAACTTAATTGGGATAACGAGGCTCCCCCGATCACCATTGAATGGATGGACGAACCCGCACACTATCACAGGATTAATACCGAAGAAGTAGTGGACCAGCCCCATGAAGTCAAAAGGTATCTCGAGGCTCAAGAATATCCTAAAGGAGCTTCAGTCAATGACAAAAAGTTCTTAAGGAGATTCTCAGCTAAGTTCTTCCTGAGTAATGACATCCTGTACAAGCGCACTCATGATTCCATTTTACTCCGTTGTATGGATAAGATTGAAGCTGAAAAGATCATGGCTGAATTACATGAAGGTACCTTTGGCACTTACTCTAGCGGGCATACGATGGCGAAGAAAATTCTACGGGCAGGCTATTACTGGTCTACCATGGAAGCAGACTGCTATCAACACTCCCGAACCTGCTATAAATGTCAAATCTATGCAGACAAGGTACACGTACCTCCGGTTCCTCTAAATGTTTTAACAGCTCCTTGGCCCTTCGCTATATGGGGAATCGACATGATTGGGGAGATCAAGCCTACAACCTCCAATGGACACCGCTTCATTCTAGTGGCCATTGACTATTTCACTAAGTGGGTCGAAGAAGCTTCCTTCGCATCCGTTACTAAGAATGTTGTTGCCCGCTTCATCAAGCAGAACCTTATCTGTCGATATGGTATCCTCGAAAGGATCATCACTGATAACGGTACAAACCTTAACAATGCTATGATCACCGCCTTGTGCGAACAGTTCAAAATTCAACATCACAATTCGTCTCCCTATCGGCCAAAGATGAATGGTGTTGTCGAAGCTGCGAACAAAAACATCAAAAAGATCATATAAAAAATGATAGTCACCTACAAGGACTGGCATGAGATGCTACCGTTTGCTCTCCACGGGTACCGTACCACGGCTCACACTTCAACTGGGGCAACACCCTATTCTTTGCTATACGGCATGGAGGCTGTTTTACCTATTGAGGTCCAGATCCCCTCTTTAAGAATCATGAAGGATGCAGGTTTGGGTGAAGACGATTGGATCCAAACTCGACTTGATCAGTTAAACTTAATTGACGAGAAGAGACTTACTGCTGTTTGCCATGGTCAGACATATCAAAAGCGGATGATCAAGGCTTTCAACAAGAAAGTCAGACGCCAAGTGTATCAAGTTGGAAATCTTGTGATCAAGCGCATCATCTTGCCACAAAGTGATCCCAGGGGCAAATGGACTCATACCTACGAAGAACCATTTGTAATCAAGAACATCTGTTCTGGTGGGGCAATGATCTTAACCACCATGGACGGTGACAATCTGCCGCACCCTGCGAACACAGACATAGTCAAAAGATACTACGCATAAGAGACCCGCTAGGTTGACACACTAGGCAAAACAAGAGCATCCCGACGAACCAAAAGGTTCAGGCAAAAATTAGGGATAAAAAATGTCCAATGATTCATTAATGAACATATGCATTTGAACATAATTACTGTTTACAAATAAACAAAGTGGAAAAGAACAATTACTGACAGGTTGGAAGATTAGGAAAACGTCTTTAGGCTATTCCATGAGCAATCCTTACAGCACTTCATACAAATCCCCAGTGGAGCCAAAACTTTGAACTACAGATCCCCAGTGGAGCTGAGACTACCAATTACCAATCCCCAGCGGAGCCAAAACTTCAAACCATCAACCCACAGCAGAAATCATCCAGTTTCTCCAGGTTTCCCAACAAGTTGTCTTGAAGCTTAAGAATAAACCAGATAACGGTTAACTTTTGTTTCTCCCCAACCTAGGGTAACTCCCTAGTAGAGTGGCAGACGACCGAAACTCCTGAACCTTTTTCCAAACAGGAATAAGCTTTTCCCCAGAGTTTTTATTGCTTCTCGACAGAACAAAGACTCCCGTCAATAATCCCTAGTAGAAGTCATTAAAATTCTCTGGATTCCCCAAGCAGATTCCTCAAGAAGTATATGGCATTACTCTCACAACGGAATCCTCAGCAGCCAAGGATTTATTTTCCCCGACAGCAGTCAAGGATTTATTTTCCTCAGTAATACAGCGAATCAGCTTACATGCGCATACATTACATCCATATATCATAAACATTGATAAAGTACATATATTGCATCATACATTTCATGCAACATAACTTTTTGCTTCAGCTAACATTTTACCCTTTTCAGGATAAGATTAACAGCTACCATTAACAAATGTTCAAAGATTCTAGATACAGTAGAGATACGCTCCAAACAAGGTTGCCATTCTGTCACTCATTCAGATCTCAACTTCAGATGCGGTTCAGATACACTCCAGACAAGGATGCCATCCTGATACTTATTCAAATTCCAAGTACCGATACAGTACAGATACACTCCAGACACAGAAGTCATTTTGTTACTCATTCAGACTTAATTTCAAGATACAGTACATATATGCTCTAGACACGGTTGCCATTCTGTCACTCATTCAGATTTTAATTTCAAGATACAGTCCAGATACGCTCCAGACACGGAAGCCATTCTATCGCTTATTCAGGTTCATCCTTCAGATACAGTTCAGATACGTTCCAGACACGGTTGCCATTCTGCTACTTATTCAGATTCAGGTACAAATACAGTTCAGATACGTTCCAAATACGGACACCATTCTGACACTTATTCTTTTGATTTACAACAAACATTCTTGGATGGCATCTACAAGCCCATCTCTAACAAGATTCTAACATCTCTCCAAATGGCATCTGTAAGCCCATTCCCTCAACTACACCTTTGTCGAGTGCAAATTTATGGGCACTCTATTGTCCAATCATCTTTTACCTTCGAGTCACGAACAACAAGACTCGCCAATCTAACTCTTCAGGCTCAAGAATATTGAATAGGGACAGCTGTTGTACCCCAAAATTTGCCCTCCCATTTTTCATAGAAGACACAACCCTAGGGTTTCTCAGATATTCAAGTTGGCTCAGGAATCGATCAGACAAATTCTCTTATGTGGCGGTAAACCAGCAATTAGGGTTTTTCTTGCAATCCTTAGAAGAAAATGGATTCTCAAAAAAAAGATTCAATTGGCTTTCACAGGTCTTCATGATTCCTCAGGTCTACTGAAAAAAAGACAATGTTTGTTCTCAAGGCATGGTTGTTTGGGACAAGAGATGGAATTTAAGACTGTCATGTAGGACACTCATGATTGTTTGACCCAGGTTAACCAGATGATTTACGTCTTTTAAAACATTTGCTTGGTTAGGAAATGGAATATACAGTGCGTTTGTTTGAAATGCAGTTACAAAATTAGTGGGATTACTTGGAGTTTAAGTTACCAGACTGAAGCATTTTGTTTCAAGTATCTTGATTAGGGAACTTCAAAAATCAAATAGGATGCGAGGAGAAATTATAAGTTATTGTTGGTAAAGAATTTCAAGTAAAACCAGAACATTTCATAAGATTTTCTCCAATTTCATACATTGTTACAAAACAATTTATTCTTTTAAATACTTTAGGTTTTACAACTTATCGTATTTGAAAATGAATTGATACAATTATTGATTACAATACAAGAATGATTTTTCTAAATTACAAAGGAAATTCAAATGTTTGATTGGCCTAGGAGAATTAATCTATGCCTAAACTTGTTTGAAGATTGAAGTCGTATCCAATTCTTTTGCTTATCTCCAAGACTTCCTTGCTTGCCCTAGAGTTCTTGCCTTCCTTGCTTTGTCATCTCCATTTTACTCACATGAAAACAAAAGAAAGAAAAATAGTTAGTACAAGTTATTTGGGCATAAACAAAATTTTCCAAAAAAAAAGTATTCATCATTAAAGTTTGCAAAGTGGAATCAGAAGGCTATTTTAATTCATCATAATTTATTTCCTCTATTTTGCAAATCACAAGAAGATTATTCTTCTTGGTTCACAAAAAGAAAGAGGAAAAGAAATGCTACAAAGCTGTCCAAACAAGCAAATGTTACAAAACTGTCCAAGAAATGCTACAAAGTTGTCCAAACAAGAAGAGATGCTGCAAAATTGCCCAAACAAAATTGCAAACAGAACCAAACAAACAACAATATGGTAAACAACAAACAACAAAACTGTCCAAACAAGAAGCAAGCAAAACTGAACCAAACAACAGCGCAAACTGGAAAAAAACGAGGCAGCAACATAGCAAGTAAGCAAACAACATCAACAAAAGCTAAAGCGGGCAGCAGTGCAGAAGTATGGCAAAATAAATAGCTAAGTCAAATAAGCAAAAGCTTGTTCAAGAGGCATAAATCATCATTTTCCATTGCAAACTTTTTAGAATTGGAAAAAAGGGGCAAAAAGCAATTTGCTTTCCTATTGTCATTGAGAGAGAAGAGAGGAAAGAAGTCACCTAGGTTATTGGGATGCACAACCCTGCTGCTCTGCCTGTCACAAATTGCATAGAAGTTGCTAGAAAACAAAACTGCAACAAAAAGGCCATAAGAACAATATGCCAAAATATTCAAATTTGATGGTTTTCCCACCATTTTGAATAGAGATAACAGAAAGAGAGTCAATATAACAGGAAGGAGGTCAATAGAAACAAACACAATTGACAAGCCTAAAGAAAGCTCAGCAAACCAAAAGTCTCAAACTGTCAAAATCCCAAACCTGATCTCAAGCCAAAAACATAGGTCTAAAAACTCAAAAAAACACAAGTCTCCAACAACAAAGCCTGTAACAAAGCCAAATAACCCAAAACCTGATAAGATCCATAAACCCAAAAGCCAAAATCTCAAACACAGTTATCATATTCAAGCTCACAAAACCTGTCAAACATTTCAAAGCCAAATAGCCAAAAACCTGAGACAAGTCTCAAACAGCAAAAAAACCAAATCCAACCTTCAAAAACCTGTCAAACCTCAAACCTCCAAAACCTGAACCGAGCCAAGCCTCAAGCTGATAAACAAGCATCCAAACTGTCAAAACCAAAAACCTGAAACCAAGTATTAAGCTAAAAACACAGTAGCCATCCTCAAATATCAAACACTGCAACCAAAACCTGTTAACTCCCAAAAACAGAACACACAAGTTTCAAACTCACAAAATCTGTTGAAACATCAACAAGTCCAAAACCACAAATCTCAAAGTCTCAAACCAGAACCATCATTAAACAACCAAACCCAAAAAACCAGTAAAACATCAACCAACCTGAACCAAAGAAAATTCAAGCACAGTAGTCAAACTGAGAAACCAAACAATCATCATCAAACTAAAAAAAATGTAACAAGTTTCAAAGACAAGACAATCACAAAAATCCCAAAATCCATCAAACAGTAACCCTCATCATTCAACAAAACAGAAGAAAGTTACCAGAAGAGCAACGAGTAACATCCTCATTTCCTCCCCTCGCGCAGTTCCGGCCACCAAGGAACGCCGTCCTCAATCCCGTCGTCCCCTTTCCATTTTGCAAAAAAAGAATATCCAACAGGTTTGAAGTTCTCTCCTTTATCATAATTTCATTACATGATTTCCTGCATCTAAAATCATGAGGTAGTTAACAGAAAACATTAAGACAGAACAATAATCTATGAGTTCGTAAGCTTCAATAATAACAGAATCTCACCCTTTTTTCAAAGAAAGTCGCTAGAACTCATTTAGGGAGGCGAGATTAGGGGCGTTCCGGCAACTGAGAGTTGGGGGGGAAGATCAGATGAATCAATTTTGTTCCTTTAGGGTTCAAATCCGAACTTAGGGTTTTCAAAAACGCCAAATCATAGTGAGACATTTTGCTCGCGAAACAGGGATTTTTAGTGAGAGATTTAGAGGTTTCATCAACGGAGATGAAAAGATGAACAGAGATGAAAGGACGATACAGAGATTAAGCGAAAGAGATGAGCAGCGCCACTGTGAACAAAGGGTCCTAAAGAAACCTAATTCCTTTTTGTCCCCTAATCAAATAACTAAGCGCGTTTAAGACTTGGGCTTTGTTTTGTTCACAATTTTTCCTAAGCCCATGCGCCATTTCTGATACACCCCCCCCCCCCCCCCCCCCATTGACCTGTTTTTTTTAGTGTTACAGCACATAAGTTTTTTTTTGTTCTCTTTGGGCCTCACATCTCATTCACTTAAGCCCACTGCATTTTTTAGTTTAATTTGTTTTCTTTTACATTCTTTTTTTTATTATACAATTGCTAATATAACTTAAAATATTTTTATTAATTTGATTTAGGTTTTTTTTGTGATTAATTTTTTATCATTTTTTTATAAACTTGTTTTTATTAATTTTTACACTTAATAAAAAACATCAATAATAATTTAGTTTATTTCTTTCTTTAAATTTACATAATTAATAAAACACAAAAAAATAACAAAGATTTTAATTTAATCAATTTTTTAGAATAGGTTTTATCTTTTTTTTTTCATGTAAATACTTGACATTTCATTTCATACTTTGTTGATTTTATCTCGTGGATTATCATAGCTTTAATTAAATCGCACAAAAATTCGATTTGGTTGTATTGTTTGATATTTGGATCTTCCTATCTCATTTGATTCATCCCCATTTGTAAAAATTGTACCCCCATTCCCGAATATTTTGTAATAGTGTAGAATTTCAATTCCCGCAATTTACTATTTTCCATATACTGTATAGTAACTAGGCGTGTATGGAAAGATTCAAAATCAATCGCTAGATAACCTAATCAAAGAATAAAATAACTTGAAACCAACGCACTACCTCTAGGGTAACCTCGCTCGTTGCCTCGGAAACACAATCATGTCCCTCGAATATGGGACACTTTAGCAATGACCATTCGATAAAAAGATCGTAGTCCCTCGATGACCCTCGATGTTGCCTTCGATTAAAACGATCTCGTCCCTTACAAAAATTGCTAAAGCGTCTCATAAGTTGCCTTCAATGGTTGTAAAATTGACCCGCGCTTGTCCCTTTACATCCAACGGTGGGGCTTCTTACCAAATCAATGGTAAGATAGCACCATTAAAAGGAGGAAGAAAAGAACAATTTAAGACCTTTCGAGTAGATAGATTCGCTCTTAGTTACTCGCTTGCTCACGGTATAAAAACTTTTCACCTACACTCTCATTTCAAAACATTTTCAAAAAAAGATAAAACGTTTTGTATAAGTTCTTATAGAGATGAGAACCATTGCAAAACCTCTTTTCAAAACACTTTCCGAAACACGATTCACAAACACATCTTTGAACCATTTTTTCGAAAACAAAACTTTGTATACGTTCTTATAGAGACGAGAACCATTACAAAGAGATTTTTCAAAATACTTTCAAAGCCCATACCACAAGCACACAATCAAATGAAAGCAAGTGATCTAAACGAGTAACTAAGAGCCCATGGAAAACCATGGATGAAAAGTTTGCTAATACCTTCCCTTTTCATAATCTACCCCCCGAACCCGAGAAATAATCTCGAAAGGTCTTTCGTGTGCTTTTTTACCTTTCCTTTTAGATAAAAGAAAAGTTGGTGGCGACTCTTGCTAACCGCACAAATGCGATCGAAACGCAAAACATCAAGTCAGTTCTCCCACCGTATCACACACGCCACTTGTTATTTTTGAATTCTGATTTAATAATTGATTCAATGCTTTATTCACTAATGACCATGATATGCACAATGCACCAGATCCCTTGGATTTGATTACTAACGCGTTTTGACTCTCATCCAATGGTCCACATATTTTTGAATTTTCTTTTCTTTTCTGATTTTTTATATTTAATTGTTTTAAACTTTAAAATATCATAGAAAATTCATTTTAAGTCCAAAAAATCTGAAAAAATCCTGGAAAAATATTTTTGGTTATTCTTTTTCTGATTTTTAATTTTTTCACAATTTAATTTTGTGTTTTGGTATTTTTTATAAATTTACACTTTATTTGATTTGTTTTAAATGTTTAAAAATACTTTTATGCATTTTTAAACTCTGAAAAAATTATGGAATGATTCAATGATATTGTGACCAATGATCCAATGATATTTTTAAACTCTAGAACCTTGTTAGGCAGGTGATAACTTTTAGACCAATACCTTATGGATAGTACCTTCGACCTCATGCTCGTGACGTTGAACCTATGAACCCTATATGTGTGATCTTGTGTGTGATTGCCGCATCATGCACTCATTAGCATCTTTTGAAGAGATCTTATTTCAAGGGAATTAAAAGTTGACCATTTGTGAATATCTCAAGTACTTTTTAACCATGGATTCTGGAAAGAGAAAGACCGGGAAGTACTGTTTCAAGGATCCCAAGATGGATGATTTGATCAGTCTAATTCCCGAGATCGAGTGTTCTGTAGACTTTTGGAAGAAGTATGGATCCATTATTCCTCTCATGAAGCTGAAGATGAAGGAGGGTATTCTCTCGACCTTGGTCCAGTTCTATGATCCGATATATCATTGCTTTACTTTTCCCGACTATTAGTTGATGCCCACACTGGAGGAGTATTCTTATTTATTGGATTTACCTGTTACCGATCGTGTTCCTTTTAATGGTTTGGAGGGTGAGCCAAAACCACATGAGATTGCTGCTTTGATTCATCTGGGGAAGTCTGAGGTGGAAGCCCATATGACTACTAAAGGAGGGATTAGAGGATTACCAGCTCAATTCTTATTGGAGAAAGCTCGTTACTTTGCCAGGATGAAGAGTGCAGTCGCTTTTGAGGCCATCTTTGCTCTACTTGCTTACGAGTTGTTCTTATTTCCTAATATGGATAAGTTTGTTGACATTAATGCTATCTGGATCTTCATGATTGGAAACCAAGTTCCTACCTTGTTGGGTGATGCTTATTACTCTATTCATCTTCAGAATTCTTATCATGGGGGATGATTATCTTTTGCACGCCTCTGTTGTACTGATAATTTATCTCTCATATGCCTCAGTCTGATGCTTTTTGGGATGTCAAGAAAGAAGCTCGTTGGGCTCCTAAGATCATTGCACTTACTCACTCAGATATTGATTGGTATCATCGAGCTTACCAGGATATAGATATTATTGACAATTGTGGTAGTTTACCCAATGTACCTCTTCTTGGTACAAAGGGAGGAATTAACTATAACCCTGTTCTTGCACAACGATAACTTGGTTATCTGATGAGGGATAAACCAAATAGTATTCATTTGAGTAGTTTCTTTCTGAAGGAAGGAGAAGACCATAGGAAAGTTAGGGAGAAGATTGCGAAGGCCTGACGTCACATTCATAAGAAGAGCAGGAAGGATTTGGGACCTAGGGGTGCTGTTTCTTTGGAGCCATATCTTCAGTGGGTCAAAACGAGAGCTATTCAGTTGAAGATGATGTATTCCCGGGAAACACCTATGCCTTATCTATTTGTGAAGACCACTCCTCCCTTATTAGATGATCTAGAAGAGCTGCAACTTGCTTTGGTTAGGATGCAACAGGAAAAGAACGCTTGGAAGAACAAGTTCCAAACTTTAGAGATTTCCTATAGAGCAGACTTGAAGGAGAAAGACAACTTGATTGAGATCCTTGAGAGTCGAGCAATAGAGACTATAAAGAGGCAAGGGGATTTATTTTATCCTAAGCCTCAATCAGATGCTGATCACTCACTTCCTAATTCAGGTGATTGGAAGGAGGTTGCCATCAGACATGCAGAAGAAAACCAGAGGTTGAAGGCTCAGATTGTCAGGCTCACAGGGAAGCGCCAGCGTATAGAGTGATCTCCATCAGTTTTACTTCTCAAGGTTTTAGATTTTTATTTCATCTTGTACTTGGGATCATTGAAACTTGTAATCCATTTTGGAATTGATATTTGCAATATGTCCAGAAATTTTAAATCCCTTGAAATATTAAATAAAATCATGTGCATTGCATATCATGCATCATATTGTACATATTTCTTGCATTTGTTATGCATATCTAAGTGTCTTACCAAGCTTCTTTACTTCGTTCAACAAGCTGACTCACCACTACAACACTCGGGCTAATTTCAAAAAGAAGATGGACAACCTAGAACAACAGAATCACGAGCTGCGCGAGGAGGTCTCTGCTTTGAAGTCCAACATGGCCAATCTGACTACTCTGATGGAAGCTCTAGTGGCTGCTCAAAATCAACCATCGAGTGTTCAACCTCAACCAACAAGGGCAACTACTGAAGCTCTAACTGTTCCCGTATCTGCTACTCCAGCTGCTGTTCAGAATCGCATGCCTCAAGGTTATCCATGGGTAATGCCAGAGAATTTTTCACCTGGAGGTTTTAATCTTGGTCCTCAAGATACTCCGATTGTTCAGACTATTGTTACTTCGGTACCTCCTGTGGTGCATGCTGCTCCTGTTGTGCCTCCATCGGTGAATATGGTTCCATTTGTTAATGATGATGTGTGTCGTCCTTTCCCTCCACCGAGTGAAGACTTGGGTCTTTATGACATAATGGATGATTTTCAAGAGCAATTTGACAAGATGCAAAGAGAGATGAAGGTCCTCGGGGGAAAAGAGCTATTTGGGCATAATGTGAATGAGCTATGCTTGGTCCCGAATGTTAAGATACCTGCTAAGTTTAAGGTCCCGGAGTTTGAGAAGTACAAGAGAAACACTTGCCCTCGTGCTCATCTGGTGATGTACGTGAGGAGAATGTCTACCCATACTGATGATCAGCGTCTGTTGATTCACTTTTTTCAGGATAGTTTGACTGGTGTTGCGCTGAAGTGGTATATGAGTTTAGACAACGCCAATATCAACACTTTCAATGATTTGGGAGAAGCATTCATCAAACAATACAAGTACAACGTGGACATGGCGCCTGACCGTGATCAACTCAGGGCCATGGTTCAGAAAGACAGGGAATCATTCAAAGAATATGCACAGAGATGGCATGAGGTAGCCGCCCAAGTGATTCCTCCCATGGAAGAAAAAGAGATGACTAAGATTTTCTTGAAAATGCTGGGTGCTTTCTACTACGAAAGGATGGTGGCAAGTGCGGCAAGTGACTTTACTAAAATGGTAGGAATGGGTATCCGCTTAGAAAAGGCTGTAAGAGAGGACCGGTTAACAAAGAGTGAAAGTTCTGGAGGTGTGAAGAAACCATCTTATGGGTTTACCAAGAAGAAGGAAGGGGATGCAAATGTTGTTATGCAAGAGAGGAGGGTTAATACTCCTAGAAGGAATTATCAGTGTCATCAGCATGTCGCTTCAGTTACTCCAATTATGGGTGCAGCTCCAACTATTGTTGCTTATCAAAGACCATCCCAGCAGGGGAATCAGGGGTATAATAAGAGAAGGGAGAGTTATGACCCTATTCCTATGAGCTATACAAATTTACTACCGATATTGATTCAGAAGAAGCTGGTTTAGACCCGACCACCTCCCACCGTACCATCACCATTACCTTGGTACTACAAAGTAGATCAAACATGTGTTTTTCATCAGGGAGCACCAGGGCATAATGTTGAGAATTGTTATCCTTTGAAGACTGAGGTGCAGAAGTTGGTGAAATCTGGTGTTCTATCTTTCAAGGATGTGAGACCTAATGTGAAAGACAATCCTCTACCCAAGCATGGGGGAGTAAATGTTGTGAATATGGTGGCCGGTTATCCAGGCAACTTCCGAATTTTTGATATTAATCTGGTTAGAGGAGATTTGGTAAGGATGCATGCAGACCTTTGTAAATTTAGCTACTATACGCATGACCATGTTGGTTGTGCTATTTGCAGTATAAACATACAGGGTTGCGATAAGATAAAGGCTGATTTACAAGAGATGATGGATGAGGGCCTAATCCACATAATCAGGCCTAGGGCAGAGTATGAAGAGGAAGTGAATATGGTTTCTGGATGTCTTAGAGAATTCAGAATTTTTGATGTAGAGTATATGAAAGAGGACCTTGTGCAATTGCATGCTACCTTCTGCCATATGGCTGGTCAGGTGGAACACCAATATGGATCTTGCCGAGTTTGCTGCCAAGATTCCCGAGGATGTTCAATCATAAAGAAGGGTGTCCAGTCGTTGTTAGATAACGAAATTATCAAGGTTATAAGTCAAAGGAATGATTACCATGAAGTTGATATAGTTGAGGTTTGTTTGATGGCAGAAGAGTCGGATGAAGAGTATGTCTCTACAGATGAGTATTTCTCTTCAGATGAGGATTTGTTTTCCAGAAATGACTCAATAATGACTGATTATATTGAAGAAGGGGTAAACGTTATTGTACCTTATTTTGGGGCACCCGCCCATCTTGAAGTTAAGTATTATAGCAAGCCAGTTGTTACCCCATTGGTGATTAGTTTACCGGGTCCTATCCCCTACAAGTCAGATAATGTTGTGCCTTACAAATACAATGCTACAATCTTAGAGGATAGAGTGGAAGTTCCCATCCAGCCAATGCCTGATGTTGGGAGTATTGCTGAAAATAGTCGGGTAACCCATAGCGGTTGTGTGTTTGCACCAGTCATTCAAAGAGATGATAGTGCTGGAAAGAAAATTGGTGAGAATGTTGAACCCAAGAAGGCTACGGGTGAGACTAGTGGGGCTGCGTTAGAGAAAGAAGTGGATGATATTTTGAAGATAATCAAGATGAGCGACTACAAAATTGTAGATCAGCTACTACAGACTCCTTCAAAAATATCTATCTTGGCTCTATTGATGAACTCCTCCTCTGCTCACAGAGAATCCTTGATTAGGGTACTGGACCAAGGTTTTGTGGAGAGTGATATGCCAATAGACCAATTCAGCAGTGTAATAGGGAACATTACATCATGTAATAACTTGAGCTTCTGCGATGATGAATTACCAGATGAAGGAAGGAATCACAACTTGGCCCTCCACATCTCTATGAACTGCAAGAATGATTCACTATCCAATGTGTTGATTGATAATGGATCTGCTTTAAACATTATACCAAGGAGTACACTTATGAAATTGAAATATCAAGGAACACATATGCGCTCGAGTGGCATCATTGTGAAAGCGTTTGATGGATCAAGGAAATCTGTTATTGGTGAGGTGGACTTGCCTATTCATATGGGACCATATTTGTTTCAGATTACTTTCCAAGTAATGGATATTGTACCCGCTTATAGTTGTTTGCTAGGAAGACCATGGATACATGAGGCAGGGGCTGTCACTTCAACTTTACACCAGAAACTGAAGTTTTTACGTGAAAGGAAAATAGTGATCCTAAATGGGGAACATGCATTATTGATATCTCAGTTGTCCTCTTTCAGCATTGTGGAGGCGGATGAAGCTGCTGTTGGAACCCAGTTCCAAGCCTTATCCATTGAAAGTATAAGAGGAAATGAGAATTCCATGGTTTCGCTTAAGGATACGCAGCAGGTTGTGCGTAAGGGTCATAGTCAAGTGTAGGGACAGATTATGGATTCACCTGTGAACAAGAACAGAGCTGGCTTGGGGTTTTCTTTGAAGAATGACAAAGGTAAGGGCATGAAGCCGAAGTCTGCTGCAAGCAAATATCAAGACATCTTCTGTAGCGGGGCTTATCTTCATCCAACTATTTCCAGGATCAATGCCATTGTGGAAGATGAAGCAGAGCAGGAAAGGCCGAATTATGTGATGCACGGAGTTAGGCTCCAGAACTGGATCACCATTGATGTTCCTTCTTGCATACATGTTTCAAAGTAATTTGTTTTGTTAATCTTTTTGAAAAGCTTTCACTCTGCCCAAGGTGGAAGTATTAATGTTGTAGGCCTTATCTGTTGTTGTGACTTTTAAAATCAATAATAAAAGTTGTCTTTGTTTCTCAAATTGTGTATTTATTTTCTGCTTTTTCTCGGAAAATGGTAACAAAAAAAACCCTTCAAAATAGATAATAATTGAAATTCAATTTGCATGATCACTTGTTATATGTGTCAGTTTCTAAAAGAAATCATAAATCATATGTGTAGATTAATTAAAAAACCCATTGAATACAATGACCCTGCATCCTCTCCCAACTTTGAATATCCTGTGTATGGGGATTAAGAAGAAGATTATGATGAGATTCCAGAAGAGGTCTTACGGTTGCTTGAGCATGAGGAAAATACCATTCAGCCATATAAAGAGCCATTGGAAGTGATCAATTTGGGTTCAGAAGAAGATCTGAAGGAAGTCAAGATTGGAGAATTATTGCATCATGATGTGAAGAGCAGGTTAATTGAGCTGTTGAAAGAGTATGTGGATATTTTTGCTTGGTTTTATCAAGATATGCCTGGTCTAGATACAAATATTATGGAGCACCGTTTACCGTTGAAGCCAGAGTGTCTGCCAATCAAACAGAAGTTGAGAAGAACTCACCCAAATATGGAAGTAAAAATCAAAGAGGAGGTTCTAAAGCAGATTAGTACTGGTTTTCTTGTGACATCAGTGTATCCTCAATGGATTGCCAATATTGTCCCAGTACCGAAAAAAGACGCAAAGTCTGCATGTGCGTAGATTACAGAGATCTAAATAAAGCTAGTCCAAAAGATGATTTTCCATTGCCACACATTGATATGTTAGTGGATAGCACAACAAAATTCAAAGTATTCTCGTTCATGGACGAATTTTCCGGGTATGATCAAATAAGAATGGTGCCTGAGGACATGGAAAAAACAATGTTTATCACACCCTGGGGAACATTCTGTTACAGAGTGATGCCCTTCGGGTTGAAGAACGCTGGTGCAACGTACCAAAGGGCTGTGACAACCCTATTCCATGATCTGATGCACAAGGAAATCAAAGTATATGTTGATGATATGATTGCCAAATCCCAGACCGAAGAATGACATGTAGAAGATTTGTTGAAGTTGTTTTAGCGTTTGAGGAAGTATCGTCTCCGCTTGAATCTAAATAAATACACCTTCGGTGTTCGATCAGGGAAATTGTTGGGTTTCATTGTTAGCCAGAAAGGAATTGAAGTTGACCCTGATAAAGTCAAAGTAATTCAATAGATGCCAGTGCCAAGGACTGAAAATCAAGTCAGAGGTTTCCTCGGGCGTTTGAATTATATTTCCAGATTCATTTTCCACATGACTGCAACATGTGAACCGATCTTTAAGTTATTAAAGAAAGATCAAGGTTGTGTGTGGATGGATGGTTGCCAAAGGACATTTGAAAGTATTAAACATATTTGCTTAACCCCATATCTTGCTCCCGCCTGTCAAAGGAAGACCGTTGATTATGTATCTGACAGTGTTAGATAATTCCATGGGTTTTTGTTGTACCCCAAAATTTACCCTCTTTTCATACACGCATATTATTGGTTTTATGGTTATGGAATAAAGGCATATTTATCTAGCCTCTTCAGGTTAGAAGTGACGTTTATTTCGCCAATGGATGTTCTCAGAGTATTTTCCGTGCTGAAGATCGGTTCGCCGTTTTGCAATGATTCAGGGTTCAAAGATTCACAAGTCCAACCCGGTGCGTCATATTCAGGTATTTTTTCGCCAAGATATCTCTGATAACATATTCTCAAATTCAGGTTCGACTCAATAGTCAATTCTTTAAAGAAGGTCTCTGAATGTGTGAGTTTTCTCGAAGAAATGTGGTGAAAAAGTGTGCTGAAAGTGCAGTTTTTACGCACTAAAAAATTCATAACTTGAACATCGTGGCTTTTTTTGAACCCGTTTCGGTGGCCAAAATTCCATCTTGAAGTAATCTATATTTTCATCTCTCACGGCTGGAAGCCAATTTCAATCAGAAGGTCTTCAAAAATGCGGATTTATCAAGTATTTTCGTACAGAAAATTTGTGACAGAAGTTTATTTGCGTCATGTTCAGAAAATCATAACTTGGTCAATTTTCATCGTATCGAGCTGGTTCCGGTGCCAAAATTTCAAAACTTGAGTTGGCTAAGTTTTCACAGGAGATATTGACTTCAAACGGTATCCAAAAGGCCTTCTTTTTTTGCTCATAGTTGACACTAGAGCCCAAAATAAGTTTGTCTGAGCCAAAACTTCATAACTAATTCACCGTTTATCCGATTGAGCCCATTTTCGGACAGGAGTTATTTATCGATGTCAGATACATTTTGTTTTCACATTTCAACTTCAAAAATTGCACTAAACCCCTGTGATTTAGCCTGGAACATGACGAACTCAAGTGAATAAAAAACTGCAATATTGCTTGTAGTTATTGGAGGCCTAGTTGCACATTCAAAGCCCATTTTTTTCTCTAATTTCCATTATATAATCTCATTCTTTTCACACAAAAAACACGGAAAAAAACCTTTGCCACAACTCTGTCAAAATATCAAATTCCTTCAAAAACCCTAAAAACCTTAAAATCCTTGTTACAAACTCCCATCTCACTACAAACAAGCCATCCTTGTTACAAACCCACATCTCACAACTTCTCCAGTAAGGATAAGGCTGGTTTGATCTCCATGATCAAAAGAGTGTAGAAGCATTCATACATGCCATATCGGTTTTAACATTACAAAATTTCATATATTTGCTTTATTTGTATTTCATGATATAGTAATTTATTTAATGTGTTCATGAGATTCAACACTGCAAATTTAGACAGAGTCCCATGCAGAGTTATTACAAAACACTGAGGCCAAAATAGAACAACCACCAATGCATGGCGAGGCAGACATCCTGAGAATGTTAAGGGCGTGGGTTCAGCAACCACCCCTATTGGTTTTGGTTTTCTTCCTTTCTATTTATCCTTTTACCTATTTTCATTCTTTCTGTTTAAAACTTTTTTCTTTCATAAAACTTAACATTTTTCACAAACCTTTGATTTTTTCTTCTAAACTCGAATAATTAATTTTAGGTTTTTTTAAATTAATTTTAGATTTTAAATTAATTTGTGGTTCATCACCCACCCCTGACATTTGCATTATCTTTATTTTCTAACCCTATTTTTCATTGATGTTTCTTCCTCTATCTATTTTTTGGCAAACTTAATTCTTTCTTATTAATCATTACACATAAACATTTTTTTCAAAATTAACTTTTTTTAATTAAAATTAATTAGGTTTTAGGTTTTTTAAACATTTTTTTCAAAATTAACTTTTTTTAAAACTAAAATTAATTAGGTTTTAGATTTTTTTAATTAATCTTTTTTTTCTTCAAAATTAACCCTTTTTTTTATTAATTAAAATTAATTAGGTTTTTAGTTTTTTTAATTAACTTTTTTCAAAATTAACCTTTTCTTTTAATTCGAACTAATTAGTATTTAGGTATGTTAATTAAAATTTTCAAAATTAACTTTTTTTTTTTAATTCGAACTAATTAGGATTTAGATATTCTAATTAACTTTTTCTAAAATTAACATTTTTTTAAATTAAAATTAATTAGGTTTTAGGTTTTTTTATTAACCTTTTTTTTCTTTCAAAATTAACAATTTTTTTATTAATTAAAATTAATTAGGTTTTTTAGGTTTATTTAATTAATTATCAAAAATCATTTTTTTCATAAAAAATCACAAAAACATTTTCTTTTCTATTTTCATCTTATTTTTATTTTCCTAGATAAAGTGTATAGTGCGCATTCAACTGTAATAACGTAACTTTATTTTTCCGCTTTTTTTCATTATCATGTAATTGCTTCCGGGATGTAATAGTTTTAGGATTTCTTTTCTGCACTCTTCACTATTTTGTAACTTCCCCAAAGCTCTGTAATAGCTTAGGTTTACATTTCTGCCTTTATCTCCTACTACTATATTTTATGCAATGCTTAGATTAATAGGATTGTATGGAAAGATAAACACGAAGGATAGAAAATCCTAATTTCAAGATAAATAACTGAACTCAATCACTTTTGCACACTTGCACCCCTAGGGTATTACCTCACTTGGTTGCCTTCGGAAACAATGGTCATGTCCCTCGAACGTAGGGATATCTTAGCAAAGACCCTCGATATAAAAGTCATCATAAAGATCATAGTCCTTCAATGTCCCTCGAGTTGCCTACGAGAAATGATCTTATCCCTCGATGTTGCCTATATGATGACAGTCCCTTCGAAATGCTAAGGTATCCTTACATGTTGCCTTCAATGACCATTTCGTCCCTTTCGATAGTCTCTCAAACATCCAACGACTAGGGTTACCTACTCACTAATAGTAGGATAACATGGTCTAAAGGATATGAGGAAAAGAACGACTTTTTTTGAGTAGGTAGATAACTGCTAGGTATTTGCTCAAAACAACAAATCTTTTACACAAACACTTTCAAAACAGTTTCAAAAACAACTTCGTCACACTCTTGAGGACCGATACAAGGGTTATCACGAAGTAAACAAAACTTTTCAAAACAAGCACACACAAGCAATTTAAAAAATGAGCAAGTACCTAAGAGCCCGTGGAAAACCACAGATAGAAAGGGTGCTAACACCTTCCCCATACTCAGAGATATCTCGAAAAAAGATTTTTTTCTGTTCTTTTTCCTTTTCCTTTGTTGGATGAAATAAAAGTCGGTGGCGACTCTTGCTTACCGCGACATTTGCGAACAAAAAACGCAAACCAGTATTAATAGTCGGTTCTGCCACCGTACACCAGAACTGGCGACTCTGCTGGGGAACAAAATAAAGTGGGATTTACCTTAGAGATCTAGGTCATTTTTAAAATTGCTTTCTTGTTTGTTTTTCCTGCTTTATCTTTAAGGGTTTTTACTTGGGTATTGTTGAAGATCCTACACCCGGATCTAGGGACAATCTTTAGGTAAACAACAATAGATTGTGGAGACTGTACGATGTAGAACTATATGGTTTAAGCGATGGCTATGTTGGTGTGACACTTTAGTTGGTATCGGTATCCTTCGTGTGGAAACGAGGAGAATACGGGGTCGCCGTGTGGTGTCGTGAAGCACTAACGGACCTTAGAACCTTAGTTGAACAAACTTGGCCATTAGAAAGTAGTGAGATAGCCAGCCTCGGTATAAAACTGAGGATTAGTTGATACTCAATGCTACGCTCATTGAGATCAGACTTTCGGGAAATTTCAGTCGCAAGAAAAGATTGCTCGAGCTGAAACAATGCCCGATAAAGGATGATCAGTGATATTGAGAATCCTTATAACCCGGTTACTTTTCTAAGAAGGTTGAGCCAACTAAACTTTAATAGGGTACTTACCTATGGAATCCATGCAAGCCTAAACCTAAGGCTACTTGTGTGACTTATTTGTTTTCTTTGCCTAACAATTTGAACTCATTGCATGGCTTTTCGTTGTATTCTTTGCAGGACCTTGTTTGTATAAATCCAATAATTGGTTTCTTACCCTGTATTTTTGCTTGATGCATAGAATACACATTATAACATCATGCCTTAACATTTCCTTAACCATTTCAAGGATCTCGAGGGTGATGCAGGTTATGATAAATCAGACGTCTAGCAAGGGCCAAGGGGATTTGTTTTCCTCTAGCCAATATCGTCAGAAGATCAAAACTCAACAACTGGAGTCAGGGGCTATGACCCACTTGATATGATGATCTTGACTCTCATAGAAGGACTCTCAGTGATATAAAGTTCTTCAATCAAAAATTCAACTTCTGACATTTTCTTATTTACCCTGCGAGATCCTTGAAAACATTGCATACATATCATACATATCATTGCATAAGCAGGGTTCAAAGCAGGTCTCTTATGTTCTCGCTGTTTATTTCAGCAATGGCTCTCCAACAAGACAACAGAGATCTCTAAGCTCAAGATGCCCGGTTCAAGGAATTTCTCCTGAATCTATCCAAGGGGCAAGAAGACCTGAAAACACTCTTCGCCGAGAATCTGACCAAGGAACGTCCTGACAACAACAAGGATGAACAATTGGAACAACTGCAAGCTAAGGTAGAAGCAATGAGAATCCAAATGCTGGGGAAGATGGCTCTTATCCAAAACTTAGCTCGAGGACAAGAAAGGCTAAGAGTCTTCCTCAACAAGCTTCACCGAGATGGATGCAGATCCATGAAACAAACAGTTAAAATTATGGATCAAGGCATTAATCAGCCCCCAGTGAGAGAAGAAGTTGGTTTGGTCAGGAAGACCTTTCCAGATTGCTACTACATCACAAGCCCAACCACAACCTCGCCAACGACAACGGGGCAATCGGCATAAGAAGAATACATCTGAAAGACGCTTCACCGAGATCAACATGTCATTGGCTCAAGCATTGCAACGCCTGTTGAAGGCCAAGTTGGTTATGTTAAGGGACCCTCTTCAGAATCCCAACATAGCCTCCCTAAGATAAAATCCAAATGCAAGATGTGCGTACCACTCCAACAGTCCTGGACATGACACCAACAACTGTTGGGCATTGAGAAATAAAATTCAAGACCTGATTAATGAAGGAGCATTAGAATTCACACAAGACAGTTAGACTGAGTTCTTCTGCCATCCCTCCAAAGCATACCATCTGAAGTGACAAGTTCTCACAAGAAGACTTTTCGTTCATTAGAATTTTCAATGTGTAATTTTCTTTTGATTTGTTTGAACATTTATTCATATCAAACCTCGTTATTTCATCAATGCATTGCACATGTCTGCCTTGAATCAATTCATTCGTATTCATTATTTCAAAAATTCGTTCTTATTTCCTTTTGTGATATTCAACTCTCGATTAAAAAATCTAAGCCTTAGAGGGAGGATGACGAAAATGATACCACAATCTCTACAGTATGCTTTTGAACAGACCCCGCTGACGATGTACATGCATTGTTTCAAATCTCAAACAGTGGAGTTATAAGGAAGATAATCCCTAGTCAAACCCTTTGAGCCAAAGAAGTAGGAGTTTTTCTTTTCGCACAAATTAAAACCCTTAATCATAACCTGGGGAAGGGTAGTTTTCTCAGTTAATTCAGAGGCGCATTCAGTCACAATCTTCCGCTTCATACATAATGAATGGCATCAGAGACGTGCTTCCAAAATATAAGACGGTGATTGTTCCGTATAATCGTCAAGTCAGACAGTTATTATTTCTTGAAATAAAAGCCCATTAAGTCAAAACCTATGAAGGAGACTTAAGAGAAAAATTGGGGCATCCCGCTGACTGTAATCACAAAAGAAACAGTTCAGGCAAAAGAAGGGATAACGAAAACCAAAAAAAGAGGTTACTATAAATCCTCAACAAAAAGAAGATTACAAAAATGACTGCCTTTTCAAAACAAATGTTCAATTTCTGAATCATCACCAAGTATCAGAGCAAAGATTCCAGACTCAATCGGGATTTAAACGCGCAATTAATTGAGCATAAGACTGAAGAACATCACGAAGAGCATATTGGGTACAAATAAAATTTGAGCCTTTATCCTTTGTTTCTTGAACCGTGAACCAGGCCACGTTATAACCCTTAAAAGTCCTAGCTGAAGCATGTGTTAGTTTGAGAGCACACTGTTACAATGGTATCCTGACTCCTGTAGGCTTTGTTACGAATCCTGAGTTGATATCACATTCTTGCAAATTTCGCTTTACTACACAAAACACATTTTCAAAATTTTATTTTCAAGACAGACATGAGTTTTGCATTCTTTAAATGACATTGTTTGTATATGACTAATTGTTTGACAACAGAGAAATCCGCACAATGGATATTCAATGAACAGACATCCTCTCAATGGACAGAATCACCTCAGCGGGAAATACACTTCCAATAACAAGTCTTCCATAAGCAAGGGGCATGACATGATGTCTAAACACACCTGGGGCAGTCTCTCCAAAAGTGCCAAGTAACTAGGGGTAGATCTCCATCTGAATCGTTTGGGGCATTATGCACACATTCCAGCAACGAATCATCTGCCATCAAGAAAACATTTTTGATAGTACTACAACACAACACTATGGATAGTGACAACTCTCTACATCCTAATAAGCGTGGACATAGTCGGAAAATACTACGCATGAAAAAAAGACCCGCTAGGTTGACACACCTAGGCAAAAATAAGGGAATCCCGGCGAACCAAAAGGGTTCGGGCAAAAATTAGGGATAAAAAATGAAAAAATTTGTACACCCGACAAGTAGAAAACCTGAAAAGGTGGCTTGGACAAAAAGGTATCCCGGTGGACTGAAAACCCAAAAGGGCTGTCCAGGAAAAAGTTAGGGATTTAAAACATACGACTATGTCCCGTCACCTGTCTATTAGTGGAAGACTTATACCTTGATCAACATTCAACAAGAGCACCAGAATCGAGAAACAGTTCAGATACAGTCCAAATACAGATGTCATTCTGATACTCATTCGACACAGCTTTCAGATATAGTTCTGATACGCTCCAGATACAGATGCCATTCTGATACTCATTCAGATTCAACTTTCAGATACATTTCAGATACGATCCAGAGACGGATGTCATTCTGACACTCATTCAACACATGTTTCAAGTACAATTCAGATACGATCCAGAGACGGGTGTCATTCTGACACTCATTCAACACATGTTTCAGATACAGTTCAGATACGCTCCAGATACGGATGCCATTCTGATACTCATTCAGATTCAGCTTTCAAATATAGTTCAGATACGCTTCAGATACGGATGCCATTCTGATACTCATTTAGATTCAGCTTTCAGATACAGTTCAGATATGCTCCAGATACAGATGCCATTCTGATACTCATTCGACACAGCTTTCAGATACATTTCAGATACACTCTAGATACAGATGCCATTCTGATACTCATTCAGATTAAACTTTCAGATATAGTTCAGATATGATCCAGAGACGGATGTCATTCTGACACTCATTCAACACATGTTTCAAGTACAATTCAAATATGATCTAGAGACGGATGTCATTCTAACACTCATTCAACACATGTTTCAGATACAGTTCAGATAGACACTAGATACGGATGCTATCCTGATACTCATTCAGATTCAACTTTCAGGTACAGTTCAGATACGCTCCAGATACGGATGCCATTCTGATACTCTTTCAGATTCAGCTTTCAGATACAGTTCAGATATGCTCCAGATACAGATGCCATTCTGATACTCATTCAGATTCAACTTTCAGATACAGTTCGGATACGATCCAGAGATGGATGTCATTCTGACACTGTACAGTTCAGATACGATCCAGAGACGGATGTCATCCTGACACTCATTAAATACATGTTCAAGAACAATCACGACATAGATTCATCTACAAAATCTCCGCATGTACTTTTTCCAGCATGGTACAAGGGGCAGAGACAGTTGGAAGCAAAATCACTATCATATACAAGTCTGTGATATCCATACTCCCCACAGAGTAGAGACAGCCAAGATCCGACCTCCATATCCCTAAGCAAGAATTCCTTCCTCAGCAGGTTTCTTCAGAAAGATGATATATGCATTCCCCAACCGAGTTTTATAACCATGAGCAGTTTATAAAGCCATCTCCCGAGCAAAGTTTATTTCTCTGACAGCGGAAGCTCAATCTCCAACAGAGCTCTTCTCTCCAACAATGGAAGTTCATCCCCAGCTGATTTTATTTCTCCAAATTAGCAGATCTTCCAACAAAGTATCTCTCTTCCCCACAGAGTCATTCCCCTGCAGGATTTTTCTCAGACAGAGTCTCCTCCGGCAGAATGTTCTCAAGAAGAATGGATGTAAATCCCCAGCTAATCATCTTCGGTCACTATCCCCAGCGGAAATGAAGAACTCAAATCTTTATACTCTCCAGCAGCAGTCCAAGATTTATTTTCCCCAGCTAGAGAATATCACAATAACATTGCATATCCATACATCATGGCATGCGCATACATATTATACAACACAATCTCATTTATTTTGAGAACATCATTACTCAATACATTTCATACATCATGACATTACATACGACTAACTCTTTACCTTTCAGGGAGAGATGCAATCAAGATTTCAAGACTTTCTCTGGTTCAGTCAAATCGACACTAAGGTTTCTATTCTAGTTGAAGATGTTCTAAGACTTTTGTCTGGGTCAGCTGAATCACCGCTAAGATTCCCCTGATTTCTATGCCAGTCAAAGTTAATCCGAGACCTCTCTCGGGATCAGTCAAATCAATACTGAGATTTCTCTCCCAGTTGAAGTTCTCACAAGTTCTCTCTGGTTCAGTCAAACCGACACCAAGGTTTCTATTCCAGTTGAAGACACTCCAACACTTTCTCTAGTTCAGTCAAACCGACACTAAGGTTTCTATTCTAGTTGAAGATGTTCTAAGACTTTTGTCTGGGTCAGCTGAATCGCCGCTAAGATTCCCTTGATTTCTATGCCAGTCAAAGTTAATCCGAGACCTCTCTCGGGATCAGTCAAATCGATACTAAGATTTCTCTCCCAGTTGAAGTTCTTACAAGTTCTCTCTGGTTCAGTCAAACCGACACCAAGGTTTCTATTCCAGTTGAAGATGTTCTAAGACTTTCTTCTGGGTCAGCCAAATCGCCGCTAAGATTCCCCTGATTTCTATGCTAGTCAAAGTTAATCCGAGACCTCTCCCGAGTTCAGTCAAATCGGTACTAAGATTTCTCTCCCAGTTGAAGACAACTTGAGACCTTTCCCTGGTTCAGTCAAATCGATACTAAGATTTCTATTCCAGTTTAAAAGCTATGAAGCCCGGAAATCGACCGGATAACAACTTAATTTCCCTATCATACTGTGAAGCCTGGAAATCGACCGGATTACAGTACAAGATACTATGAAGCCTGGAATCGACTAGATAGTGGTATATCTCATAGTCAAGCTATGAAGCCCAACAATCAACCGGATAATATCTTGATTTCTACAAAACACTATGAAGCCTGGAATCGACCAGATAGTGGTATATCTTAAATTCAAGCTATGAAGCCCGGAAATCGATCGGATAATATCTTGATTTCTTCAAAATACTACGAAGCCTGGAATCGACCAGATAGTGGTATAAGACGCTATAAAGACTGGAGCACGACCAGATAGCGGCAAGAGACACTGTTAAACCTAGAGCACGACCAGATAACAATATGAGGTACCGCGAAGCTTGGAATTCGAACAAATAATAGTTTACTCGGCCGATTACTATGAAGCCCGGAAATTGACGGGATATTAGTATGCCTTAAATTCAAGTTGAAACCCGGACGCGACCGGATAACCACTTAATTCCTTCTGAAGCCTGGAGCGCGACCAGATAAGAATTGAGAAATTGCAAAGCCTGGAGAACGACCAGATATCAAGTTTAATCTCATCTCCTCAATAAGTCACTGTGAAACCTGGAGCATAACCAGATAGCAGTTAATCTTATTATCCTCAGCAAATCACTGTAAATCCTAGAGCCCGACCAGATAGCAGTTCACTTTCACCTCCTCGACTAAGAGATGATTCCCCAGTAGAGTAACGAACAACTGAAGCTCTTAAAATTCTATTTCTCCCAAGACAGAGATCAACATTCCTCAGCAAATTCCTCCTCAACAACAGGAACATGAATTCTCATCAAAGGAATATCTCGGGAAATCGACATCCTCTAGATGGCATCTTTAAGCCCATCTCCGACGATTCTCCGTTATATCTTCTGGATGGCATCTTTAAGCCCATCTCCGGTGACCTTCCACCATCTCCTTCAAATGGCATCTGTAAGCCAATTCCCGATACTACCTACATAGTCAAGCATCATTACAGATGAGTGCAAATTTCTGGGCACTCTAGTGTTCAATCATCTTCCACCTTCAGATCACGAAAGGCAGACAATCCAATCTAAATCTTCAGGTTTAAGAAGATTGAACAGGAGCAACTGTTGTACCCCAAAATTTATCCTCTTTTCATACATGCATATTATTGGTTTTATGGTTATGGAATAAAGGTATATTTATCAAGCTTATTCAGGTTACAAGTGACGTTTATTTCGCCAATGGATGTTCTCAGAGTATTTTCCGTGCTGAAGATCGGTTCGCCGTTTTGTAATGATTCGGGGTTCAAAGATTCACAAGTCCAACCCGGGGCGTCATACTCAGGTGTTCTTTCGCCAAGATATCTATGATAACTTATTCTCAAATTCAGGTTTGGCTTAAGAGTCAATTCTTTAAAGAAGATCTCCGAATGTGTGAGTTTTCTCGAAGAAATATGGTGAAAAAGTGTGCTGAAAGTGCAGTTTTTACACACTAAAAAATTCATAACTTAAAGATCGTGGCTGTTTTGAACCCGTTCTAGTGGCCAAAATTCCGTCTTGACATCATCTACGTTTTCATCTCTCACGGCTGGAATCCAATTTCAATCAGAAGGTCTTCAAAAATGCAGATTTATCAAGTATTTACGTACAGAAAATTTGTGACAGAATTTTATTTGCGTCATGTTCAGTAAATCATAACTTGGTCGATTTTCATTGTATCGAGCTGGTTCCAGCGCCAAAATTTCAAAAATTGAGTTGGCTAAGTTTTCACAGAAGGTATTGAGTTCGAACGGTATTCAAAAGGCCTTTGTTTTTTGCTCAGAGTGCGCGTGACGCGCCGAAAATCCTGAATGCTGAATATTATTTCATATGGGTTGAAACTTCGAAAATTCATAACTCGTTCAATTTTTATCGGATCGGGCCCACCTTTTTACACAAGGTCACTGACTCAGAGATCTACAACTTTGATTCAAAAGTCGAGACCGGGTTATTCTCCAATCAATACCAGTTTTTTATTGAAGAACGTGTCAGAGTTGACACTGGAGCCCAAAATAAGTTTGTCTGAGCCAAAACTTCAAAAATTTATAACTAATTCATCTTTTATCCGATTGAGCCCATTTTCGAACAGGAGTTAGTTCTCAATGTCGTCTATATTTTGTTTTCACATTTCAACTTTAAAAATTGCACTTAAACCCCTGCGATTTAGCCTGGAACATGACAGACTCAAGTGAATAAAAATATGCACTATTGCTTGTAGTTATTGGAGGCCCAATTGCATATTCAAAGCCCATTTTTTTCTCTAATTTCCATTATATAATCTCATTCTTTTCACACAAACAACACAAAAAAAAAACCTTTGCCACAACTCTGTCAAAATATCAAATTCCTTCAAAAACCCTAAAAACCTTAAAATCCTTGTTACAAACCCCCATCTCACTACAAACACACCATCATTGTTACAAACCCACATCTCACTACTTCTCCAGTAAGGGTAAGGCTGGTTTGATCTCCATGATCAAAAGGGTGTAGAAACATTCATACATGCCATATCGGTTTTAACTTTACAAAATTTCATATATTTGCTTTATTTGTATTTCATGATATAATAATTTATTTAATGTGTTCATGAGATTCAACACTGCAGATTTAGACAGGGTTCCATGCAGGATTATGACAAAACACTGAGGCCAAAATAGAACAACCACCAATGCATGGCGATGCAGACATCCTGAGAAGGTTAAGGGCGTGGATTTAACAATCACCCCTATTGGTTTTGGTTTTCTTCCTTTCTATTTATCCTTTTACCAATTTTCATTCTTTTTGTTTAAAACTTTTTTTTCTTCATAAAACTTAACATTTTTCACAAACCTTTGATTTTTCCTCCTAAACTCGAATAATTAATTTTATGTTTTTTAAATTTAATTTTAGGTTTTAAATTAATTTGTGGTTCATCACCCACCCCTGCCATTTGTATTATCTTTATTTTCTAACCCTATTTTTCATTGATGTTTCTTCCCCTATCTATTTTTTGGCAAACTTAATTCTTTCTTATTAATCATTACACATAAACCTTTTTTTCAAAATTAATTTTTTTAATTAAAATTAATTAGGTTTTAGGTTTTTTAAATCTTTTTTTCAAAATTAATTTTTTTTAATTAAAATTAATTAGGTTTTAGGTTTTTTAATTAACCTTTTTTTTCTTCAAAATTAACCTTTTTTATTAATTAAAATTAATTAGGTTTTTAGTTTTTTTAATTAACTTTTTTCAAAATTAACTTTTTTTTAAATTCGAACTAATTAGTATTTAGGTATGTTAATTAACATTTTCAAAATTAACCTTTTTTTTATAATTCGAACTAATTAGGATTTAGGTATTTTAATTAACTTTTTCCAAAATTAATATTTTTTTATTAATTAAAATTAATTAGGTTTTAGGTTTTTTTAATAATTTTTTTTTCAAAATTAATATTTTTTATTATTATTAAAATTAATTAGGTTTTTTAGCTTTATTTAATTAATTATCACAAATCATTTTTTTCATAAAAAATCACCAAAACATTTTCTTTTCTATTTTCATCTTATTTTTATTTTCCTAGATAAAGTGTATAGGGCGCATTCAACTGTAATAGCGTAACTTTATTTTTCCGCTTTTTTTCATTATCATGTAATTGCTTCCGGGATGTAATAGTTTTAGGATTTCTTTTCCGCACTCTTCACTATTATGTAACTGCCCCAAAGCTCTGTAATAGCTTAGGTTTACATTTCCGCCTTTATCTCCTACTACTATATTTTACGCAATGCTTAGATTAATAGGATTGTATGGAAAGATAAACATGAATGATAGAAAATCCTAATTTCAAGATAAATAATCGAACTGAAACACTTTTGCACAATTGCACCCCTAGGGTATTACCTCACTTGGTTGCCTTCGGAAACAATGGTCATGTCCCTCGAACGTAGGGATATCTTAGCAAAGACCCTCGGTATAAAAGTCATCATAAAGATCATAGTCATTCAATGTCCATCGAGTTGCCTACGAGAAATGAACTTGTCCCTCGATGTTTCCTATATGATGACAGTCCGTTCGAAATGCTAAGGTATCCTTACATGTTGCCTTCAATGACCATTTCGTCCCTTTCGATAGTCCCTCAAACATCCAACGACTAGGGTTACCTACTCACTAATAGTAGGATAACACGGTCTAAAGGATAGGAGGAAAAAAACGACTTTTTTCGAGTAGGTAGATAACTGTTAGGTACTTGCTCAAAACAACAAATCTTTTACACAAATACTTTCAAAATAGTTTCAAAAATAACTTCGTCACACTCTTGAGGACCGATACAAGGGTTATCACGAAGTAAACAAAACTTTTCAAAACAAGCACACACAAACAATTTAAAAAATGAGCAAGTACCTAAGAGCCCGTGGAAAACCACAGATAGAAAGGGTGTTAACACCTTCCCTTTCTATAATCTACCCCCCTGTACTCAGAAATATCTCGAAAAAAGGTTTTTTTTTCTGTTCTTTTTCCTTTTCCTTTGTTTGGATGAAATAAAAGTCGGTGGCGACTCTTGCTTACCGCGACATTTGCAAACAAAAAACGCAAACCAGTATTAATAGTCGGTTCTACCACCGTATCACAATTGTATTCTAGGACAACATGATGAAACAGGGAAGAAAGAGTTTGCCATTTATTACCTCAGTAAAAAGTTCACTGATTGTGAGTCGCGGTATTCCATGCTGGAAAAGACATGTTGTGCTTTAGCCTGGGCGGCAAAGCGTTTGCGGCAGTATATGTTGAATCACACTACTTGGTTGATCTCCAAAATGGATCGAATCAAGTACATTTTTGAAAAGCCTGCTCTTACTGGGAGAATTGCCCGCTGGCAGATGTTGCTATTTGAATATGATATCAAATACCACACTCAAAAAGCTATTAAAAGCAGTGTGTTGGCAGATTATCTTGTTCACCAACCAGTGGAGGATCATCAGTCTGTAGAGTATGAATTCCCCGATGAAGATGTGATGTTCCTGAAAGTGAAAGATTGTTATAAACCATTGCCTGAGGAAGGTCCTGGCCCTGAATCTCGTTGGAGTATGATATTTGATGGAACTATGAATGCTTATGGTAGAGGAATTGGTGTTGTGATCGTCACTCCACATGGATCTCATATTCCTTTTACCGCAAGGTTAACATTTGATTATACTAATAATATGACAGAATACGAGGCTTGCATCATGGGTCTCGAAGAATCTATTGATCTCAATTAAAATTCTAGATGTATATCGTGATTCAGCCTTGGTAATAAATCAGATTAAAGGAGAATGGGATACTCGTCACCCCGGCTTGATCCCTTACAAAGATTATGCTAGAAGATTGTTACACTTCTTTAACAAAGTTGAATTCCATCACATTCCTAGAGATGAAAATCAAATGGCGGACACTCTGGAAACTCTGGCTTCTATGTACCAAGTAAATACTTCGAATGATATACCTCAAATTACGGTTCAGCGACTGGATAGGCTCGCTCATATGTTTACAATAGAGGAGGTAGTAGATGAAAAACCTTGGTATCATGACATCAAGCATTTTCTTCAGACTCGGGAATACCCGATTGGTGCTTGAAGAAAGATAGAAAGACATTGAGAAGATTGACTAGCAGTTTCTTCTTCAATGAAAATGTGTTGTATAAAAGAAATTATGACATGGTCTTGCTCAAATGCGTGGATAGACACGAAACAGACATGTTGATGCATGAGATTCATGAAGGTTCATTTGGCACTCATGCCAATGGACATTCGATGGCTAAAAAGATGCTAAGGGCAGGTTACTATTGGCTGATAATTGAATCTGATTGTTATAAATTTGCAAAGAAGTGTCATAAATGTCAGGTTTATGCAGATAAGGTCTATGTTCCTCTGACACTTCTCAATGTGATCTCTTCCCCATGGCCTTTCTTTATGTGGGGTATTGACATGATTGGGATGATAGAACCCAAAGCGTCGAATGGACACCGTTTCATCTTGGTAGCAATTGATTACTTCACCAAATGGGTGGAGGTTTCTTCATATGCCAATGTTACTAAGCGGGTGGTTGTGCATTTCATCAAGAATAATCTTATATGCTGGTATGGTGTGCCGAGCAGAATTATCACCGACAATGGCTCGAATTTGAACAATAAAATGATGACAAAACTGTGCAAAGAATTCAAGATTGTTCATCATAATTCATCTCCATACATGCCAAAGATGAATGGGGTTGTTGAAGCTGCTAATAAGAATATCAAGAAAACTATCCAGAAAATGGTTGTTTCTTATAGGGATTGGCATGAAATGCTCCCTTTTGCTCTATATGGATATCGAACATCTGTCTGCACTTCAACAGGAGCAACCCCGTTCTCCCTGGTGTATGGAATGGAAGATGTACTCCCAATCGAGGTTGAGATTCCCTCTTTCCGTGTGATAATAGAAACCAAGTTGTCAGAGGCTGAATGGGTCCAAAACCGGTTTGACCAATTGAATTTGATCGAAGAGAAGATAATGACAGCTTTGTGTCATGGACAGTTATATCAGAAAAGGATGAAGAAGGCTTTTGATAAGAAGGTTAAACCTCGTGAATTTAGAGAAGGAGACCTCGTGCTCAGAAAGATCATGTCTTTCAACACTGATTCTAGGGGTAAGTGGACTCCCAACTTTGAAGGCCCATATGTTGTCAAGAAAGCCTTCTTTGGCGGTGCATTAATTATTGAAACTATGGATGACGAGGAGTTCCCGTGTCCCATGAATGCTGATGCAGTCAAGAAATACTTTGCCTAAAGAAATAAAAGAACAACTCGCTAAGTTGAAAACCCAAAAGGGCAGCTTAGGCAAAAAAGAGCGTCTCGGTAGGCCGAAAACCCGAAAGGGCGGTCTAGGCAAAAATTAGAGACATAAACAGAATAAATTTTCCACTAAGTTGAAAACCCGCAATGGCAGCTTAGGCAAAAGTTAGGGACTTTCTCGGCAAGTAACTACATCAGACGAGACTTGATCATTGGAGCAACAATCTTCTCGGATTCTCATCATACTTCAACATAAGTTATTGCTCAGGATTTCAAAAGTTATTAAAGGGGATAGTGGTCATTGTATCTTTTCCATTATATATTACCATTTTCCGAACTTTGTAATTATCCATGGAGTCTCGCCATTCGCAGACTACCATTCTATTAATGAAATTTGAGCTTTGACCTAATTCTTTGTATTTCTTATTTTATTTAGCTTGAAAAGACTCCATTTATTATTGATAATAACTTTCAAAGCAAAAAGATTAAATAACAAAATCGATTTTTCAAAAAAGAATTTACAATTCGCTTTTACCTTGGAATTTATGATGAAATAATGGCAACAAAAATGGTGATCCCAGGAATGGACAAACTCGAGTTTATTTTAAGAAGTTTTTGTTCCCCTCAGGAAGGTTTACTCAGGATGATTCACCGTATTGGGTTCGTGACTCCAGTATCCTCGGTCAAGTTTGGATTCATTTCTCCTATTTTCTGAATTTTCATGATGTGAAGTTTCAATCCAAGATTTCTCCAGTGAAGTTTTTGTTCGGTCTAATGGAAGTTCTTTTTCCCGAGAAGTTGGTACCATAATCACTCTTGAAGAGCGCAGGTCCCTGGTTTCGCTAGTGAATAACGTATTCTGGTTTTCCTTTTGAGATGTGGTGTTAATCTCCCCAATGAAGTGGGTCTGAATTCCCCAGTGAATGTTTTGATGATTTGGTGTCCATCTGCTTTACTTGAGACTGGTTTTGCAATCCCCGATAGAAGTGTTACTTTTGAAAACGTTTGTTTCCCCGGTGAAGCCTGGAGAAGGATGTTCTATCCTTGTATCTGTACTATTTTATCATTTTGATTTGTTTACTTCCAGATTGTGTTTCTCCCCAGTAAAGCTAAAGCAGGAAGTACGTTTTGTTTCCTCCGTTGGCATTTACTTTTTCTTGGAATGATCATCCTGGATGTGGTTTAGCCGAGTGTTGTTTGTGCCAGAGTTGGTTTTGCTTGGTTACTCCCAGGATTGTGTATATGTTTTGTCAGCATACACATGATAACACTCATATATTCATACATACATCATGGAAGATTATTGCTTTAAGCAGAAAGTGTATATTCTTTCAATTTCCTCACTGAGTTGTCCCTCGTGGAAGATTTTTGCTTTAGCCTTCCTATACAGCTCCTTGTTTGGATGGATTTGGTTTTCCCTCTTGAGTTTATTTCTCAAAGGATGTATTTTGGTTGACTGTTCCATTCTAGTTTATTTCTGGTTTGAATCTATGGTTCCACAACAATATTATTTACTCTGGATTTCTGAAAGCTTTGAGTTTTGGTTTGTGCATTTATTTTGCACAAGAAAACTTTATCTCCTCAGCAAGAATATCATGGCATTTCCCCAGGAAGTCATATTTCTTTCCCCAGGAAGCCATATTTCTATCCCCAGAAAGTCATTTCCTTTTACAATCCTCCATGACAACAAGTAGCAGGTCTCTTTATTTGAGCAACTTGTGCTTCCCTGTAAAAGTCGACGTAACCTTTTTGCTATCTCCTGTATGAGTGGACAGTTTGCAGTCTATCGTCAGTTTACGCCAGTGGAGGGCAAGACTTTTAAATTTGCAGAAACAACTCGTTGTTAAATCTTTGCAAGTGGAAGTCTCTTTATTTGAGACAGCCTACATCTTACCCTTTCCAGGCAAATTGCCTCGGTTAAAGAAGAAGTTGAGACCCGTTCTAGGCTAAATGCCAGAATTCTAGGGAAACTTGTTATCTTTTTGCTACCCTCAGTGAACGTTCGTAGTTCATCGTCAGTTAATGGAGATGCTATGATATATTCTCTTTCTACCTACAGTGAAAGTTGGTAGATCACCATCAGTCAAAGTTGGTGTTTGTTATCTTTTTTCTACCCTCAATGAATGTTGGTAGTTCATCGTCAGTGAAAGGTGATTCTATGATATATTCTCTTTCTACCTTAAGTGAAAGTTGGTAGATCACCATCAGTGAAAGTTGGTGTTTGTTATCTTTTTGCTACCCTTAGTGAATGTTGGTAGTTCATCGTTAGTGAACGGTGATGCTATGATATATTCTCTTTCTACCTTCAGTGAAAGTTGGTAGATCACCATCAGTGAAAGTTGGTGTTTGTTATCTTTTTTCTACCCTCAGTGAACGTTGGTAGTTCATCATCAGTGAACGGCGATGCTATGATATATTTTCTCTCTACCTTTAGTGAAAGTTGGTAGATCACCATCAGTGAAAGTTGGTGTTTGTTATCTTTTTGCTACCCTCAGTGAACGTTGGTAGTTCATCGTCGGTGAATGACAATGCTATGATATATTTTATTTCTACCTTCAGTGAAAGTTGGTAGATCATCGTCAGTGAAAGTTGGTGTTTGTTATCTTTTTGCTACCCTCAGTGAACGTTGGTAGTTCATCGTCAGTGAACGGAGGTGCTATGATATATACTCTTTCTACCTTCAGTGAAAGTTGGTAGATCACCATCAGTGAAAGTTGGTGTTTGTTATCTTTTTGCTACCCTCAGTGAATGTTGGTAGTTCATCGTCAATGAACATCGATGCTATGATATATTTTCTCTCTACCTTCAGTGAAAGTTGGTAGATCACCATCAGTGAAAGTTGGTGTTTGTTATCTTCTTGCTACCCTCAGTGAATGTTGGTAGTTCATCGTCAGTGAACGGCGGTGCTATGATATATTTTCTCTTTCTACCTTCAGTGAAAGTTGGTAGATCACCATCAGTGAAAGTTGGTGTTTGTTATCTTTTTGCTACCCTCAGTGAACGTTGGTAGTTCATCATCAGTGAACGGCAGTGTTATAATATGTTCTCTTTCTACCTTTAGTGAAATTTGGTAGATCACCATCAGTGAAAGTTAGTGTTTGATATCTTTTTGCTACCCTCAGTGAACGTTGGTAGTTCATCATCATTGAACGGTGATGCTATGATATTTCTTTTCCTTCTACCTTCAGTGAACGTTGGTAGCTCACCGTCAGTGAACGTCAGTGTTGATATTTCTTCTTCTTCTACATTCAGTGAATGTTGGTAGCTCACCGTCAGTGAACATCGGTGTTGATATTTCTTTTCCTTTTACCTTCAGTGAACTTCGGTGTTAATATTTCTTTTCCTTCTACCTTCAGTGAACGTTGGTAGCTTTACCTCCAGTAGAAGTTGGTGTATCCTTTGACCATTTTACCATCCTCTCTGGCTCAAGTCTTTTTATCCACCAGTGATTTATTTTCCTAGTCGGGTCGCTCTCTTGTTTCTTTATTATTGTTACATCCTCAGTGGTGTTTTGCGTCCCTTTGAATTTGTCCATGTGCACTCATATTCATAAGCATTGCATGGCATCTTAGGGCCAAAAATAGGGTTTGTTTTATATTTAAGTATCTTCGATCGCGTCAACACGAAGATTTTTAACCTTCGTATCTCCAGATAGAAGAAACTTAAATAAGGGCAGCTGTTGTACCCCAATTTTTGCCCCTAAGATCCCCTTACCATACCATATTAATTCAATCACAACAAGATCACATTAGGGCTTTTGGTTCTCCTTCCTATCTTTAGATTTGCTCTTTGAGGAATCACCAAGCACCTTGACTTGTTTTTCTTGTGTAATCATTCATGTTTTTTTTTTACTTTCCTTTTAATTAATAAAATGCAATGTTGGTTTGTCTTACTTGTCAACAATGCAGGTAAAGGCAATGAGGCTTAGCAAGTTGATCCATGGGTTCATGAGTTTATTTCCATGACCTAGTCAATGAAGCTTGAGAAGTTCAAACCTCACCGTGGAAGTTGTTTTGGAAGGGATGGCATGGCAAGGTTATTTTGGTCCACTACATTTCCAAATTATCAAGATTGATTCAAAAGTACAAGGGGTTGATTGAAGGAGTTGTCATGCTTGGACAAGGCCTTGTTCCCATGGATCACAAGTGCATATTTATCTCAATTCTCAAGATATAGAAGTGGTTGTGGTTTCTATTAGTTCTCATTATCATCCTCAACAACTTATATTTACAAAGCATTTATTTTGGTACAAGAAGCTTGTTCAAAATTGTCAAAGTTCCTCAAAGCATGTTTCTTGATCTAGGAGCTAGGGTTTTGAACTTCAAAGAAGCATATCTTACTCATCTTTTGGTATTTTTGAGTTATTCCAAAGGCATCCTTCTCTTCAAAGGGTTGGTAACAAATCACTTCAAAAGTTTCAAGGAGTTTTCATGTGGAAGAAACTTGATGATGAAGAAAGATTACAAGTCCTCTAGATGAATCCCCATTTTTCCATGTGTGACTTCAAATGATCATAACTTGGTAAATTTTTATCACCTTGAGCCCATTCTTTTTCTATAATGATCTTGAAGATGTGAACTTTATGCCTTCCTTGATGTTCAAAGTGAGAAAATGAATGAAAATTGCCTTAAGGATACAAAAGATTATTGGTCATTTCACGATTTTTTGCCCATTTCAACAATTCATAACTCTCTCAATTTTTGGATATTTTGAATGGTTCAAGTTCCAAAATGTCCTTTAAGAGATCTACTTCATGCCATATTTTTTGGTCAAGAGCAAATTCCAAGTAGAAAGCTATGTTTAGATGCAAGACATTATAGGTCACTTTTTAAGAAGTATTTGAAATATTTCTAAGTATGGAAAGTCAACATTTTTTCTCCAACTTTGACTCAACACAACTTTCAGCTCAAGCATCCATTTGATTCCATTCTTTTCCATTTTAAAGCTTGTAACCTCATCTTTCTGAAGCATCAAGAATCATGCCCTAAGACCCCTTGAGCTAAAAATGCCATTGGTCAGAAGTTGGCACTTTGAAACTGAATTTTTCACCAAGTCAGAAGTTTGAAATATTTGTTTTGGCTTCTAATCACAAGATTTACACACATTTTTTATTTAAACTTGATTAACAAACTTGCCAAAAGTGTTTAGCACCTCAAAACGCAAGGATTGCATGAGTTTTGGTGAAAATTAAATCACACTTCACTCGTGCATCAGGTTTGCACGAATTCCCTCCAAAATGAACCATTCACTCTTCCTTTTGATCCCATTTGTTTCTCCTATAAATACATGAACTATCCCATTCATTTTCTCAAGCTTGGATAGCCAGAATCACCCTGCCAAACTTGTTTCATAACTCAGAATTCAGCAACTTCGTAATCCATATACAAGCCTTTTTCAATCCAATTTTTTCATCAATTCACCTTCCTTGATCTTCCCTGAAGCTAACCATATAATTACATTCAAGAATCGTGCCCTATATTGCTCCATAGAAGTCCAGTTTCAGAGCTCTGCATCTCAACTTCAATAGGTAGATTCCTTCACCAATTCTTCAAAACTTTGATATCATTGTGATGCTCTCATTGCCCTGGTTCTAGTTGCAACACTTGCTTTTTACTGGAAACACGTTTTGACCATGAAATTTCAAATCCCTTTTCAAAACTTTCTTTCCAAATTGCTTGAGCTACAATTTATATAAATTTGGCGCGAGGGTGTGGTTGTCTTCGTCTTAAAGAGACGAAGCAAATGGCATAGGTCTGAGCTTTTGATTTTACAGTTTGAGAGACCTACAATTCACATTGGCTAGAGGTTGAAGATGATCAACGTGTCATCTTCCAACCAATGATGGCACGCCACTTGTTATTTTTGAATTCTGATTTAATAATTGATTCAGTGCTTTATTCACTAATGACCATGATATGTACAGCGCGCCAAATCCCTTGGATTTGATTACTAACGTGTTTTGACTCTCATCCAATGGTCAACATATTTTTGACTTTTATTTTCTTTTCTGATTTTTTATATTTAATTGTTTTAAACTTCAAAAAATCATAGAAAATTCATTTTAAGTCCAAATAATCTAAAAAAATCATGAAAAATATTTTTGATTATTCTCTTTCTGATTTTTATTTTTTCACAATTTGATTTTGTGTTTTGGTATTTTTTTATAAACTTACACTTTATTTGATTTGTTTTAAATGTTTAAAAATACTTTTATGCATTTTAAACTCTGAAAAAATTATGGAATGATCCAATGATATTGTGACAAACATTGGTGACATTATTTTATTTTTGTTTCTGACTTTGCTATTTTTTTAATCATTTTTGGTTTATTTTACCCCTTTCTTTTAATTTTAAAAATAGTTTCTGACTTTAAAAAATTTCCAAAAAAATTATAAAATTATTTTAGTTCATTTCTGATTTTTCTATGGTCTTACTTTTCATTTCTTGATTAATTTGGACATAGTTGATATTTTTCTCTTTTATTTCTATTTTTTAAACATTATTTTTAAACCTTTTTGTATATATTAAAATGTAATATCATCTTGTGATTATTTTCTGGCTGATCTTGGATTAAATTTTTGATCATGAACTTTATTAACATCATTGGATCCATGGTGTTGAGTCTAACTCCACAAAAATGGATGAATGATTTTAATAATAGTTTGGTTAAATTTAATTCAAAAGTGGTTTGTATATTCTCTCCCATCCCTCTTCATTTCATCCCCTTCTTATTGCACTAAATATTGTTGGAGCATGATCTCTATATCATGTCTCAAAATAAATGTGCATAGATTGCTATTGACCGACCTCAAAATAGGTGCGACTTCTATATAAGTCCACTTACGATTGCTTAACATAGTGCTAAATTTTGTCCCAATTCGAATAAATGATCATTCGTGGCCCAAACTTATGTTTGAAAGCCCAAGTATGTTAATTTGATCTCTTTGATCTAATAACCTTGAGATTCATCGTGTGGAGGCTTTGGTTCTATCAATCCTCTAATGGATCTACAACACCTTTGGTCAACGCAGATCACCTAAACATCATTGATTATTAAATGATATTCATAAGGATTCCAAATGGATGATTGTGATACGGTGGCCAGAACTGGGACTGTTTTTTATAGGAATTGTTGGTTTGCGTTTTGTGTTTGTGTTTGCAAAATTTCCCGGTAAGTAAGAGTCGCCACCGACTTTTATTTTATCCAACAAGGAAAGGAAAAAAGCACAGAAAAATTCCTTTTTCGAGATATTTCTGAGTACGAGGAAAGGTATTAGCACCCTTTCTATCTGTAGTTATCTACGGGCTCTTAGGTACTTGCTCATCATTTTCAAAATTTGCTTCTTTATGTGCTTGTGTGTTTTGAAAAGTTTTTGTTTTGACTTCGATTTAACTCTTACTTCTGTCTTCAAGAGTGTAATGAAGTGTTTTTTGAAAACTTTGTTTGAAAAGGAGTGTAAGTGTGAAAAAAAATTTGTTTTGATTGAGCAAGTACTTAAGAACTAATCTACCTACTCGAAAAAAGAATTGTTCTGTATTTGTTTCCTTTAGACAACGCTATCCCACTATTAGTGAGTAGGTAGCATCATCGTTGGAGTTTGAGGGTCAATTCGAAAGGGACGTACAATCACTAAAGCAACGTTAGGACGTCTTAGTAGTAAGCCTAATGTCTTAGATCAATTATCTGAGGCAACAATTCTGAGGAAACTTTTCCGAGGCAATTTTGATCTTTGGAAAAAAGGACGACCACTAAAATATCCTATACTCAATGACCGTTTACCGAAGGCACCAAGTGAGAGTGTACCCTAGGAGTGCGCATGTGCGAGTGATTCAATTTCAGATTATTTATCTTTGCACATTTTAGGGTTATCTAACTGTTTTAAAGTTGAACATACATTCTTGTCATGCATCCCTATATCATACATCTAACAGTTAAATATTTGCGGAATTTAAAGTGCGGAAATTAAACTAAACTATTACAAGGCTTCGGGTATTTACATAGCCAAAAACAAACCCTTTGAAAATAAAGCGATAAATGAAAATAAAGTCCTAATTAAAACTATTACAACTTGTAGGCAGTTACAATAATAGGGTAAAAATAATAATAAAAGCGCGCGCGAAGAAAATTAGATCGGGAAGAAATTAGGGTTTTGACCCTTCTAACCTAATTAAAAGAAAATGTTTTTGATTATTTTTAATTATTTTTTAAGTAAATAATTAGGTCCTAAAATTAATTACATAATTAATTAGTTAATTAAATTTATTAATAAAAATAATTACATGGCCTATTTTTGTGGTTTGGTTATTTTTTAGGAAAAGAAAATAAAATAAAATTTGGAATAAAAATCTAATTATTCTAATTATTTTTAATTATTTACAAAAGGAATTAAAGTTATCTAAAATTATCAATCTAATTAATTTAATTAATTTTTTGATAAAAAATAAAATCTAAACCTAATTTGTGAAAAGTATTATTTTTTATGATTTTTGATAAAAAGGAAATAATTAATTGGTTAGTAAAATAATAAATAAATTATTTAAGTAAAATATAAAAAAGAAAGGGAATAAGAAATTGGGCCTGGAAAAGTAGATTGGAAGGGGTGCAAATAGCCAAATTTGGGCCCAAAACCAAGTGGTCCACGTTGACTTGCACGATCATATGCTTTGTGTTGACTGGGCTCCATGATGCACCTTCAGATGATGGCCATCAGATTTGGCCATCTGGAGATCCAAGGGCTCTTGAGAGCATATGGTAGTCTATTATCTTTGTATGCACGCCTAATCCTGAAAGGAAAAATAATATGCAAGAATGGGGGGACCTGGGATTCGAACCCAGGTCCTGATGCGTTATCTAACCACTCCACTACCACTACGCCACTTGCTTCTGTTTGTACATAAAATAAGCAATAATAATATACAAAACAAATATTTAATGGGAAATAATAAAAAACGCGCGCCAGGCGTTTGAATGGACCAAATGGTTGCTTGCCAGCTAGTCATCTTCTTCCCTTCTCCGTGGCTAAAAGTCCCAGACTTTTACCTACGGACATTCATCTGTCACTAAAAACCTGCATTTTCTTAAAATCAAACGTGAGCAAGATAAATGAAAACTAGGGCCACCAATCAATTCGTCTGGACCTCCTGAGTATAATGGTGGCCCTTTCATGGCCTAATTTTGCCTGTAAAAGAAAATCCCAAATTGAAGCAAGGAACCCTAATAATGGTGAAATCCAATATAGGCCATGAAAATGCAATTAACAATTACAGAAAGCTTGCAAACATCTCAAGGAGTAAGATTCTATAACTATTTCATGCTATAAGTATAGGAATGATGCAATTCGAATTCAAGAAAATTGCAATACCGTGACTGACTTACAGCGCGTTATAGGGCTTGGGAGTGCTCGTTTTGGATTGCTTTTGCTTGCTGAGGATCCCAGGAATCGATTGAGACGATCCAAGGATCTTGAAGTTGTCTCTAAGTGGGAATTCGTGTTTGCACTTTTTCTTGTTTTTTCATGTTTTGTTTCTGGTTTATACGCCTCCTTCTCTAGCCTCTTTTGGTCTGCAATGGTTCTATATGTATTGAGGAATGCATTAGGGTTGAAAGCCTGGCCTCAATCTTCCTCCATCAATGTCCTTGATCTTGATTTGATTCACCTTAAAATCTTTCCAAAAATGATCCAAATCCAATCTTTTTGTGCACACATGCCTTTACACGAATTTGATCTCATGCTAGCTGTAATTTAAGACCTGAAACAAGCATAAAATCTTGTGTTTTCAATATTTTGGATTTTCTATGATTTGTTTTGATTTAAAATGATTTAATTCAAATAAAAATCAAAATAAATAATAAAAATAAGATAATGACAAGTGGCAAAGGCTAGGGCTCGTGGACCATGTTGCCAACTCAAAACAAGTGAAAAAGATTGGGCCCATTTGGCAAAATTTGAAGTTTTAGGCATAGTTGACTTTTGCCAATTTTGCAAAAAGGGTCAACTTCACCAATGCACAACTTCCTCAATTTTGACTCTTTGGAGGTGTTCTTGGACTTCTTAGAAAGATTGAGATGTCATCTAAGCAACCCTTTTGGTCTAATCTCAATTTGATATTCCATGCTCATGTATGAAGCTTTGACAAAAAAGGTGTTTTTGTTGACTTTTCAAAATGACCTATAATGTCCAAATTCATAACTTCTTGTGAGTGCATATTTTGAACTTGGGAGCTGAAGATGGATTGTAGAGAATGACATCCTATTCAAAATGAGCTTTGGATGGGTCATTTCTCACAAAGTATGAGAAAGTTATGCTTGGTCAAAGTTGAGTTGACATTTCCTACAAAACCCTAATTTAGCAACTTTTGGTTCTTGATGAATTATGAGCAATCCTTGAGGAATCATGATCAAACCTTGATAAAATGATGAAATATACTTCAAATGAGGATTTTGACTAAAAATCTTGAAGCTTGACTGTATGTGGGCCATAGTTGACCTTTGCCCTAACATAGTCGATTTTTAGGCCTTTGAGCAATTGACTGAGCAAATTTTCTCGGCAAGGCTTGAAACTTGACATGGATGATCTTGAGAACATAATAGGACAATGGTGAGCATTTGGGATCCCTTGTACTCAAGTATCTTGATGCAATATGAAACCCTAATTTGAGGTAGACTGCCTTAGGTGGGAGCTTGTCTGGTCAACCCTTGGACTACTTTGAGCAACTTGAGGACCTTTCTTGAAATGTTTTGAGAAATATGGGAGGGCAAATTTTGGGGTACAACAGCTTCCCCTGTTCAATCTTCTTAAACCTGAGGATGTAGATTGGCTTTCGTGCCTTTCGTGATCCGAAGGTGGAAGAGGATTGAACACTAGAGTGCCCAGAAATTTGCACTCGCATGAAGTGGTATCCGTCGTGTGATGTCAGGAATGGGCTTACAGATGCCACTTGGAAATTGCCAATGGGGAATGGGCTTAAAGATGCCATCCGAAGGAGTGTCGATCGCCCAAGGGATTCTTTGGCGAGAGCTTGTACACCTGTTGTGGAGGAAGATTCCGCTGGGGAATGCTGATCTCTGTCTTGAGAGAAATATAACTTTAGGAGCTTCGGTCGTCTGTTATTCTACTAGGGAATCATCTGTTTTGAATTTTAGGAACTTCGGTTGTTTGTTATTCTACTGAGAAATCATCTCTGTTGAATTTTAGGAACTTCGGTCGTTCGTTATTCTACCGAGGAATCATCTCTGTTGAATTTTAGGAACTTCGGTCGTCCGTTATTCTACTGAGGAATCATCTCTGTTGAATTTTAGGAACTTCGGTCGTCCGTTATTCTACTGAGGAATCATCTCTGTTGAATTTTAGGAACTTCGGTCGTCCGTTATTCTACTGAGGAATCATCTCTGTTGAATTTTAGGAACTTCGGTCATCCATTATTCTACTGAGGAATCATCTCTGTTGAATTTTAGGAACTTCGGTCGTCCGTTATTCTACTAAGGAATCATCTCTATTGAAGAGGAAAGTTGAATTTTAGGAGCTTCGGTTGTCCGTTATTCTACTGAGGAATCATCTCTATTGAAGAGGAAAGTTGAATTTTAACTACTATCTGGTCGTGGTCCAGGCTTCACAGTGATAAGACCGACTGTTATCTGGTCGTAATCCAGGATTTACAGTGACTTACTTGGGATTAAACTATTATCCAGTCGTACTCCAAGCTTCACGGTTTAAAGATAATCCACTATCTGGTCGAATCCAGGCTTCACGGTGTTTGATACTGTTATTCGGTCGTAATCCGGGCTTCACAATATGCTGTAGAGATCAAGATACTATCCGATTGAATCCGGGCTTCATAGCTTGAATTTTGTGAGAGTTTGATTGTATCTTTCCTGAAAGGTAAAGGTTAGTTGTATGTAATGCATGACATGCATCAAGCAATGATGTTCTCAAAATAAATGAAATTGTGTTGTATGATGTTTATGCGTATGTCCTGATGTATGGATATGTAATGTTTTTATGATGCTCTCTAGCTGGGGAAAATAAATCCCGAATTGCCGCTGGAGAAAAGAGCCGAATTCTTCGTTTCCAATGGGGATAGTGAATGAAGATGATTGTGAGAATAAACCTGCATGAGAGGATAACTCCGTTGGGGAATAAACTGACGAGGAAATGACTCTGTGGGGAGGACATATTCTGCTAGAGGACCTGTTGATTTGGAAGAATAACCTCAACCGGGGATGAATTACCATTGCTGGCAATGATAAACTCTGTTGGGAATTGAGTTTCTGTTTGTGAAAGGAATGAACTCCGCTGGGGATGATTTTCCAGTTGCGACTTCATTGGGGATAATCTTTTAGACTCTACTAGGACAGTTTTCCAGACTCTACTGGGGATAATTCTCCAAACTTCACTGGGGATAATCTTATAGTGCTAATGATAGATAAACTCTGCTTGGGGAGACTCTTACCGACTCATTCGCGGTTGCGAGCCTCAGCTGGAGAGAGTTGATAATACTGTATTCTCTTACTCTGTGGGAAGTGAATGTACCTTAGTCATATTCTTCAGCTAGGTCTATCCTTGTACCTGGTGAATAGAACAACTGTAAGGTCTGGACATTTTCTTGTTTGCCCCTGTTTATGATATTATGAGTAATCGTCTTTTGTTTCGCATGTAAATATTTATGAACAACAATTAATGTCAAATGCATATATCAAAAATGAACATTGGAAGTTCTTTGCAAAACAAAACAGAAAAAGGAAAAACAATTTGAAATTTCTTTGTAAAAATGAATTGTATTGATTTTGAAGTTGGCCTGCAAATAGTCGTTTTTACCCAAGAGGCTGACGTCCTAGTAAGAGAACGCCGCTGAATAATAGAATTTACACAATTTGTGAAAAATAAAGAAAAACAGCTATGTGAACAATCCCACTGAGTTCCAACTCTGCTATTGCCCCTATGTCTTTAAGCGTCTAATCACTTTGCTACTTGGTTGAAGGTAGGTCAGACTGATTAGTGCCGTTCGAGCTTGATAGTCGATACCGAAGTCTGGTTGTAAGGTGATCCAATGAGACATAGTGTTACGCTTTAATCCCTAATTTTTGCCTGGACCGCCCTTTCGGGTTTTCAGTCCACCGGGATACCCTGTTTTGTCCAAGCCTCCTTTTCAGGTTTTTGACTTGCCGGGTGTACAAATGTTTTTCATTTTCATCCCTTATTTTTGCCCGAACCCTTTTGGTTCACCGGGAAGCCCTTATTTTTGCCTAGGCCAATCAACCTAGCGGGTCTTTAATTATGCATAGTATTTTTTCACTATGTCTGCATTGACGGGGTGAGGAAGGTCGTCATCATCCATGGTGGTTAGAATCATAGCTCCTCCTGAGAAAATGTTCTTAACCACAAATGGCCCTTCGTAAGTAGGGGTCCATTTGCCCTTGGGATCACCTTGTGGCAGTATGATGCGCTTGATAACCAGATCCCCAACTTGATGCTCTTGTCGTCTAACTTTCTTGTTAAATGCCTTGATCATTCGTTTTTGATACGCCTGACCATGACAAATAGCAGTAAGTCCCTTTTCGTCGATTAAGTTCAACTGATCAAACCGAGTCTGAATCCAGTCATCTTTGCTCAAACCTGTGTCCTTCATAATCTGAAGAGAGGGTATCTGGGCTTCAATGGGTAAGAATGCCTCCATACCATATACCAAGGAATAAGGTGTTGCCCCTGTCGACGTCCGTGCTGAGGTACGGTACCCATGAAGAGCGAATGGTAACATCTCATGCCAATCTTTGTATGTCACCTTCATCTTCTGCACAATCTTCTTGATGTTCTTATTAGTCGCTTCAACAACCCCATTCATCTTCGGCCGGTAAGGAGAAGAGTTGTGATGCTGTATCTTGAACTGCTTGCAGAGCTCGGTGATCATTGTATTGTTGAGATTTGTACCATTGTCAGTGATGATCCTCTCTGGTACACCATATCGACAGATCAAGTTGTGCCGAATAAACCGTGCCACGACGTTCTTGGTTACAGTAGCAAAAGAAGCTGCCTCAACCCACTTCGTAAAATAGTCAATTGCTACCAGGATGAAACGATACCCGTTGGACGCAGTAGGTCTGATCTCGTCGATCATATCGATGCCCCACATTGCAAAAGGCCAAGGTGCTGTCAAGACATTTAGAGGAACTGGAGGTACGTGCACCTTGTCAGCATATACTTGGCACTTATGACAGGTCCGAGAATGCTGATAACAGTCGGCTTCCATAGTAGACCAATAATATCCTGCCCGAAGGATCTTCTTTTCCATGGTGTGTCCACTGGAATGAGTTCCGAAAGTACCTTCATGTAACTCTGCCATGATCCTTTCTGCCTCGTTCTTATCCATACATCGCAGCAAGGTTGAATCATGGTTACGCTTGTAAAGGATGCCATTGCTGATGAAGAACTTTGCAACGAACCTCCTCAGAAACTTTTTATCATTAACAGATGCACCCTCGGGGTATTCCTGAGTCTCAAGATACCTCTTTACCTCGTGAAAACATGGTTTATCTGCTACCTCTTCAGTCTCAATATCGCAGCAATGTGCAGGTTCATCCAACCTTTCAATGGTAATCTGGGGAGCTTCATTGTCCCACCTGACCTTGAACGTAGAAGACATAGTAGTTAGCGCGTCCGCTAACTGATTCTCCTCTCTTGGGAAGTGTTCAAAGGTTCGAAGTGCGGAAGCAACATCGATACACACTCTTTGTAAGGAATGAGATTTTGGTGTTTGGTATCCCACTCGCCTTTGATCTGACTGATCACGAGAGCGGAATCTCCAAGCACACTCAAGAGCTTAATCCTTAGGTCAATAGCTGCTCGAAGGCCCATGATGCACGCTTCATACTCCGCCATATTGTTGGTGCAGTTAAAACATAATCGGGCGGTAAATGGAGTATGACAGCCTTCAGGAGATATGATCATGGTGCCAATGCCATTACCCAAAGCATTCGAAGCTCCATCAACGTACATAGACCATCGGGATCCCTCCTCAGGTCCTTCATCCGGTCCAGGTGTCTCACAGTCAGTCACCAACATGATGCTCTCATCTGGGAATTCAAAGTTCATAGACTAGTAATCATCCACGGCCTGATGCGCCAAATGATCTGCCAATACACTTCCCTTGATTTCTTTCTGAGTCGTGTATTGGATGTCATACTCAGTCAAGATCATTTGCCATCTTGCTATTCTTCCGGACAAGGCAGGCTTCTCGAAGATATACTTGATTGGATCCATCTTTGATATCAATAAGGTGGTGTGAGTCAGCATATACTGTCTCAGCCGGCGAGCAGCCCATGCCAAAGTGCAGCAAGTTTTCTCAAGCAACGAGTATCGGGTCTCGCAATCGGTAAACTTTTTGCTAAGGTAATAAATAGCATGCTCTTTTCGGCCAGACTCGTCATGCTGCCCCAGCACGCACCCCATTGAATTGTCGAGTACTGTCAAGTATAGGATTAAAGGTCTCCTTTCAACTGGAGGCATCAAAATAGGTGGCTCTTGGAGATATTCTTTGATCCTTTCAAAGGTGGCCTGAAATTCATCATTCCACTTCACCACTTGATCTTTCTTCAGCAGCTTGAAGATTGGCTCACAAGTAGCAGTCAAATGTGAAATAAATCGGGAAATGTAATTCAACCGTCCCAAAAAGCCTCTAACTTCTTTCTCTGTTTGGGGAGCTGGCATTTCCTGTATAGCCTTCACCTTTGCAGGATCCACTTGAATACCTTTATCACTAACGACGAAACCCAGCAGCTTACCAGACCTCACTCTGAAGGTGCACTAGTTCGGGTTTAACCTCGGCTTATACAACTTCAACCTGTCAAATAACTTCTGAAGATGGTCAAGATGTTCTTCCTCAGTCTGGGACCTTGCAATCATGTCATCAACGTATACCTCAATCTCATGATGAATCATGTCATGGAACAAAGCGACCATGGCGCGCTGATACGTTGTCGCAACATTCTTCAATCCGAAAGGCATGACTTTGTAGCAAAAAGCACCCCAATGCGTAATGAACGTTGTCTTCTCCATGTCTTCGGGAGCCATCTTAATCTGATTGTAACCGGAAAAACCATCCATAAAGGAGAAGACCTTATGCTGTGCAGTGTTGTCAACCAGAACATCGATATGAGGCAGAGGGAAATCATCCTTGGGACTCGCCCTGCTCAGATTTCTATAGTTCAAACACATACGAACTTTACCATCTTTCTTTGGCACCGGAACCACGTTGGCAACCCACTGCGGGTAAGAAGTAACAGCTAGAAAACCGGCGTCAAACTGTTTCATAACCTCATCCTTGATTTTCTCAGACATCTCGGGGCGTATTCAGTAAACTTTCTGCTTCACTGGAGGGCAGTCTTCCTTAGTCGGAAAGCGGTGAACCTCAATATCGGTATCTAACCCAGGCATATCTTCATAAGACCGGGCAAAGATCTCAACATAGTCACGCAACATCTGTATCAACTGTTGCTTGACACTAGGCTCTAGATTTGCATCGATCTTGACCTCTTTCTTGTCTTCCTCTGTACCCAGATTTACTATTTCCACTGGCTCTTCATGCGGTTGTATGGCCCTTTCTTCCTGAAGTAACAATCTAGCAAGTTCCCCAGGCACTTCACAATCATCCTCACCTTCGTCCTCGGCTTGGTTGATCAGATTTTCGAAGTCATAATTGGCAGTAGCAGAGTCGTTATCAGTGGGATCTATAATAGATGTAGACCTGTATTATGATATGTGAGTGTGTGTAAGACAAATAGCTGTTTTGCAAGATAGAAAAGAAAAACAAGGAGCGCAAAATTTGTAATGCAAGAAAACGTCCAATGCTTTATTGCTGATATATGGAAATGACACATAATAAGCCCTCACAAACAAAGCCACGGTGTCTCGGGCAAGGCACCGGGCCGTAAAGTTTCAAATTGTTTGTTACAAGTCTCAAAACAAAAGTCTATTACTGTGTAATAAAAGAAACGTGCATGAAGTCCTTTACCGTCCAATTGTTCAAGCCACCATTGGTAGTCGGGTAAATCCAGCTGTCGAAATTTGACTCTTCATCATCATCTTCAATTGCATTCACTCCCGGATTACTGATACGCAGGGGAGGTCTTCCAATCCACGCACGCCGAATAGCCCTTTGGGCTTCTGCAGTAAAACCTAAACCAAACTTGTCAGTCTTGTGTGCAAAGTTAGGGAGTTGGCCCTAATTCGCACACCCACCTTTTTCAACAATAGCCCGGGCATCCTTGAGGGAGGCCATCTTCATTGGAGGTTCGTTAGTAGCAATTTCAGTCGACGCCAGAGTCTGGGGGACTTCTTCAAAGTTCTGACACAGGGTTTCAATGAACTCCCCATCCATCTCCACGTACCGAAAAGAGTTAAGGTGGCTCACCATGTACTCCTCTTCTCCTCGTACTGTAACAATCTTCCCCTTTACAGGATATTTCAACATCTGGTGGAGCGTAGAAGTTACTACCCCAGCCTAATGAATCCACGGGCGACCCAACAAACAAGAATAAGATGGTCAAATGTCCATCACATAGAACATAGACGCAAAAGTCTGGGACCCAACCTTAACAGGGACATCCACCTCTCCATGTACCATCCTTTTGGACCCGTCAAAGGCCCTAACCACAATATTACTTAGCTTCAGAACCAACCCTTCACAATCCAGCCGATCTAATGCTTTCTTGGGTAGAACATTTAATGAGAACCCAGTATCCACCAGCACGTGGTCCAGAGTAGTGCCTCTACACTCGATCGAGACGTGCAGAGCATCATTGTGATTCTTTCCTTTGGTAGTCAGATCTGCGTCAGAGAAACCCAAACCGTTGTCAGCGGTTAGACTAGCCACACAGTCTTTGAATTGATCAGCAAATGTTTCCTGCGGAACATGCACAATTTTAAGTAAAGCAATTAAAGCCTTAGCATGGGCTTCTGAGCACAACAATAAAGACAACATAGAGATCTTTGACGGGGTTTACCCCAGCTGTTCGACTACGTTGTAGTCGCTTTTCTTTATAGTCTTCAAAATTTCCTTTATCTCCTGCCTAGAGGTTTCAACAATGACTTTTTTAGGTGCCTCCATCTGGGCAGGCCCACCTGTAACTTCTTTGCCCCGAGCGTCAGATGACTCGGCGACAGGGGTAATGACTGGAACATGAATAGGGACAGTAGCTGACGTACTAGAAGACAGAATGAAAACAGGCTTTTGAATAGTCGGAGGAGAAATCTTAAGAGAGAAAAGTCTTCCGCTTCGGGTGACCTTGATAGAACCGACAATATTGCTGACATCAGTATCAGCCTCTTCAACCTTCAAGTCTTGTTTGATCCCATGATAATACACATCAGCCCCATAGTGCCACAGGGCAGCCTTATCCGAAGTGTAAGGGATGGGATCAGGAATAGTAATGATCAATGGAGTAAATCTCGGAAAAGATGTAATCCTAACAGGCTTTCTCGAGGAAGCCTTAGAAGAATTGGCGGAAATGTTGATTATGGAAACATCTTCAACAGGAATCAACGGAACCAAAGTTTTCTCGAACAAGATCTCTTTGTTATCCATCAGGCGTTGAACACCTGATTTCAATAGATGGCAACCGGCAGGTAGGATGGAACACAGGTGGCAACCTTCGCCACAACCCGGAAATAAACCGGCCAACAATAGGTTCTTCTTTACAGTCAACAACGGAGTAGAAATGTCTTCCACAGAGGTCACGAATAAATCATCATCCACAACATTTACTCCATGCTTGGGCATAGGAGCAATCATGACATTAGGCTTCTCCGAAGCTTCAAACTCAATCTCCTTAGCTTCAATCAAATCTTGCACTTTATTCTTCAAAGCCCAACAGTTGTTGGTATCATGCCCTGGGCTATCAGAGTGATAAGCACAGCGGGCGTTCGGATTATAAAGTGGAGAGGTGGTACTGGGATTCTTTGGGGCTTCCCTTAGAGTTACCAGGTTAGTCTTTAACAATTGCGATAGAATTTGAGATAAAGTCATACTGAGCCGAGTATACTGTCTTTGTGGTCTTTCTACTCCTTGCTGATTATTACGTTGCAGGGCAACAATTGGTCTTGATATTACCACCGCATTAACTGCTTGGCCGTGCTCAGGTCGGTTTTGGCTCCTTGAGCTCTAAACTGCACTAGATTCCTTCTTGAAAGGCTTCTTCTCTGTACTTGACGAAGCACCTTTCTGAATCTTGCCACTTCTGATACCAACTTCGACTCTCTCCCCAGTCATAATCAATTCAGTGAACCCAGACGATGAACTTCCGATCAAATGATTGAAATATGGGCTAGACAAAGTCCCAAGAAACATATCCACCAACTCCCTATCAGACAGCGGGGGTTATACTCTTCCAGCCAGATCTCTCCATTTCTGAGCGTAGTCCTTAAAATCTTCGCTCTCACCCATAGACATACCCTGAAGTTGAGTACGCGTGGGAGCAAGGTCGGTATTATACTGGTATTGCTTGTAAAAAGCAGCAGTAAGGTCCTCCCATTTGCGGATGTTAGCTCCTTCCAGTTGATAGAACCATTTAAGTTGAGTCCCTGACAGACTATCTTGAAAGAAATGAACCCAGAGGTTCCTATCAGCAGTATATGGTTAAATCTTTCTAACGTATGAGCGGAGGTGTAACTTTGGACAAGATACCCCGTCATACTTAGAAAAGGAATGTGCTTTAAACTTGTGTGGGATCACCACTCCTGATGCTAGCCCCAAATCTCCAAAATCCAAATCGGGAACCTTCTGAATCTCCATGGCACTCAGATGGTCTTCAAGTTGCTTGTACCTATCCTCAATAGGAGGATACTGGTCTTCATCAAAATCAGTGTCATTGTCAGAAGCCACAGGACTAGGCCCATTCCTTTCCTCTTGATTCTCTCCCCCTCTAGATGAATGGGACAAATTAGCTTCATGTCGTAAATTGTTCCCGAATATGTGACCCATATTCAGTAGAACCACCCTCTTCTTCTTCTTCTTCTTCTTCTTCTTCTTCTTCTTCTTCTTGTCCTTCAAGATGAGAGTCTTCAAATCTTGCTGCCCTTTGGCCAAGTTCAGGAACATCTCCTGGAACTGAGCATTTTGAGCTTGAAGAGCCTTAATAGCTTGATCAGTAGGTGTTTCAGAAGACATGTTGCACTAAAATAAACAGCGGAGAAGATCAGAAACCTGTAAGGGTACCTGTAATGAGGTGCATGGGAATGGAATGCGTATGAAATGATTTCAAAGACTTAGGGAGATTCAAATTTGTAAACCAAAATAAAACACACTTTATTATATTAAAACTTGAAACAATGTTTAACAAATGCCTTTAAGGCGTTACAAAAGAAATGAACTGAAAAGCAAATCTAGGCTAGAAATAATAAAAGGCATCAGAAGTCCCATGGCCGTTTTCCTTTCGTGCTGACATAATCGTTGATTGTCCTCTCATTCTCAAGCTGCCTTGTAAGCTTCAGGATCTTCCGTTCCTGCTCATGATACTTCTCTCTGTAGGTATCCCTTTCTTCCTTTAACTGGATCCAAGATCTCTTCAATGCCCCCAGATCAATAGGCATATAGGGATGGAGGATTTTATAAGGAACACCTTCTTCATCAGTATGCTCTACAATCACCGGCAGAACGGCTTCATATGGCATCCCCAGCTTTTAAGCACGGGTTCGAACCCACTGGAGATAGGGTTGCATCGGGAGAGAAGTCTTCAATCCTAGCTCATGTGGGTCAGACCTGTTCACCCTGTCCCAGGCTCGTATAAATCTGCGACGATGTCCCTCAATATCCCCATTGAAGTCAAAGACAATGCCTGTAAGTAGCAGCTCATGAGGACCGTCCCTTCGAGCTCGTCCAAATTATCGTAAGGCCAAACAAGGATTATAGGTTATACCTCCTCTAATTCCAAGCAATGGAACATTAGGGTATTCCCCACATCGATCAATGACAACTACTCTTTCCATATCTTTAGTACTCCACAGGATGTCCGTATGAGCAAGGGACATGATTCTGTAGGCCCAACCTACACCTTCCTCGTTCTTCAATACAGATTTGGGGAGGTGAGAAATAAACCACCTCGCCAGCAGCGGTGTACAACACATGAGAGTTCCCCTTCTTCGAACAATACGGGTATAAAGAGCATGTAGAATGTCACCCAAAAGAGTAGGCACTAGGTTACGAGACATGAAGATCTTGACTGCATTCACATCGACAAAAGAATCTGGGTTCGGGAACAAAACCAAGTCGTAGATGAGGAGAGCCAGGATGTCTTCAAATGCTTGAAAGTCCAAACTATCCCAGAACTGTTGAGCTTGATCGATCAAAAACATAGCCAAGAATCCTTTGACCCCACTCCAAGTCTCCCAGTTAGATACTACATCAACAATTTTCAGATGCAGGGTTGAAGCAATATCCTCTGGCCTAGGAGCTATCTCCAAACCTGTAAAGGGTGTCTGCTCTAGAATAGATATACCCAGCAAGTCAGAAAACTCTTCCAAAGTAGGGACTAGCTGATAGTCCGGGAAGGTGAAACAATGATGCAACGGGTCAAAGAACTGGAACAAGACGCTCATCATTTGCTCATCCAACTTGGAAGTGACCAGGCTAAGGAGATGACCATGTCTTCTAACAAAAGAGGAAGTATCAGGAACTTTTGAAACTAACTCTCTAAGCTGAGCAGGTATCTGCACGAAGTTGACTCGAATGGTATTTCTGCGCATAGAGGCCATGATCTGCAAAACAGAACAAAGATGAATCCCCTCGGTCTTTGAAATGGTTAGTCTAATGAAATATGCATGCGATGTCATGATGCATGATGTCATGATAAAAACACACCACAGGTATCATAGATAGAAAACATGGTAAGGGAAAACAAGTCACACAATAGCCCTTAAATTTCAGGCTGAAATGGAGTTTAGGTACTACCCTCTTGCAGTTTAGTTAGTTCAACCTGTCCTAATAATAGCAACCGAGTTCTAGAGGTTCTCAATATCACTGACCATCCTCCATCGGTCATAGTTTCAGCTCACGCAATATTTTCTTGCAGCCGGAACCATCGCGAGAGTATGGTCTCAATGAGTGTAGCATCCTTCTACTTTCTATGGCCAAGTTGGTCAATTATAGGTTCTAAGGTCAGTTGATGTTTAATGACCCATATAGCAGCCCCATACTCTCCTTGTTGCTCCACAAGAGATATCGGTACCAACTAATGTGCCACATCAACGTAGCTACTGCTTCAACCGTATCGGTCTACGCTGTACAGTTCCCTCACAGTCTATTGCTACTTACCTAAAAGGTATCCCCCAGATCCAGGTTAGGATCTATAGTAACTCCGATACAAAGCCCACAAAGATAAAGCAAACAAATCAAACAATTGAAAACAATATGATGAACTAATCCTAAGGTACACCCCACTTATTATAGTCCCCAGCAGAGTCGCCAGTTCTGTGATACGGTGGCCAGAACCGGGACTATTTTTTTTTAGGAATTGCTGGTTTGCGTTTTGCGTTTGTGATCGCAAAATGTCGCGGTAAGCAAGAGTCGCCACCGAATTTTATTTTATCCAACAAGGAAAGGAAAAAAGCACAGAAAAATTCCTTTTTCGAGATATTTCTGAGTATGGGGGGTAGATTATAGAAAGGGAAGGTATTAGCACCCTTTCTATCCGTAGTTATCTACGGGCTCTTAGGTACTTGCTCATCATTTTCAAAATTTTCTTCTTTGTGTGCTTATGTGTTTTGAAAAGTTTTTGTTTTGACTTCAATTTAACTCTTGCTTCTGTCTTCAAGAGTGTAATGAAGTGTTTTTTGAAAACTTTGTTTGAAAAGGAGTGTAAGTGTGAAAAAAAAGTTTGTTTTGATTGAGCAAGTACTTAAGAACTAATCTACCTACTCGAAAAAAGAATTGTTCTGTATTTGTTTTCTTTAGACAACGCTATCCCACTATTAGTGAGTAGGTAGCATCATCGTTGGAGTTTGAGGGTCAATTCGAAAGGGACGTACGGTCACTAAAGCAGCGTTAGGACGTCTTAGTAGTAACCCTAATGTCTTAGATCAATTATCCGAGGCAACAATTCCGAGGCAACTTTTCCGAGGCAATTTTGATCTTTGGAAAAAAGGACGACCACTAAAATATCCTATACTCAATGACCGTTTACCGAAGGCAACCGAGTGAGAGTGTACCCTAGGAGTGCGCATGTGCGAGTGATTCAATTTCAAATTATTTATCTTTGCACATTTTAGGGTTATCTAACTATTTTAAAGTTGAACATACATTCTTGTCATGCATCCCTATATCATACATCTAACAGTTAAATATTTGCGGAAATTAAATTGCGGAAATTAAACTAAACAATTACAAGGCTTCGGGTATTTACATAGCCAAAAACAAACCTTTTGAAAATAAAGCGATAAATGAAAATAAAGTCCTAATTAAAACTATTACAACTTGTAGGCAGTTACAATAATAGGGTAAAAATAATAATAAAAGCGCACGTGAAGAAAATTAGATCGGGAAGAAATTAGGGTTTTAACCATTCTAACCTAATTAAAAGAAAACGTTTTTGATTAATTTTAATTATTTTTTAAGAAAAGAATTAGGTCCTAAAATTAATTACATAATTAATTAGTTAATTAAATTAATTAATAAAAATAATTACATGGCCTATTTTTGTGGTTTGGTTATTTTTCAGGAAAAGAAAATTAAATTAAATTTGGAATAAAAATCTAATTATTCTAATTATTTTTAATTATTTACAAAAGGAATTAAAGTTATCTAAAATTATCAATCTAATTTAATTAATTAATTTTTTGATAAAAAATAAAATCTAAACCTAATTTGTGAAAAGTATTATTTTTTATGATTTTTGATAAAAAGGAAATAATTAATTGGTTAGTAAAATAATAAATAAATTATTTAAGTAAAATATAAAAAAGAAAGGGAATAAGAAATTGGGCCTGGAAAAGTAGATTGGAAGGGGTGCAAATAGCCAAATTTGGGCCCAAAACCAAGTGGTCCACGTTGGCTTGCACAATCATATGCTTTGTGTTGACTGGGCTCCATGATGCACCTTCAGATGATGGCCATCAGATTTGGCCATCTGGAGATCCAAGGGCTAGATCTTGAGAGCATATGGTGGTCTCTTATCTTTGTATGCACGCCTGATCCTGAAAGGAAAAATAAAATGCAAGAATGGGGGGACCTGGGATTCGAACCTAGGTCCAGATGCGTTATCCAACCACTCCACTACCACTGCGCCACTTGCTTCTGTTTGTACACAAAATAAGCAATAATAATAATATACAAAACAAAGATTTAATGGGAAATAATAAAAAAACGCGCATCAGGCGTTTGAATGGACCAATGGTTGCTTTCCAGCTAGTCATCTTCTTCCCTTCTCCGTGGGTAAAAGTCCCAGACTTTTACCTACGAACATTCATCCGTCACTAAAAAACCGCTTTTTCTTAAAATCAAACGTGAGCAAGATAAATGAAAACTAGGGCCACCAATCAATTTGTATGGACCTCGTGAGTATAATGGTGGCCCTTTCATGGCCTAATTTTTCCTGTAAAAGAAAATCCCAAATCGAAGCAAGGAACCCTAATAATGGTGAAATCCAATATAGGCCATGAAAATGCAATTAACAATTACAGAAAGCTTGCAAACGTATCAAGGAGTAAGATTCTAAAACTATTTCATGCTATAAGTACAAGAATGATTCAATTCGAATTCAAGAAAATTACAATACCGTGACTGACTTACAACGCGTTATAGGGCTTGGGAGTGCTCGTTTTGGATTGCTTTTGCTTGCTGAGGATCCCAGGAATCGATTGAGACGGTCCAAGGATCTTGAACTTGTCTCTAAGTGGGAATTCGTGTTTGCACTTTTTCTTGTTTTTTCAAGTTTTGTTTCTGGTTCATACGCCTCCTTCTCTAGCCTCTTTTGGTCTGCAATGGTTCTATATGTATTGAGGAATGCATTAGGGTTGAAAGCCTAGCCTCAATCTTCCTCCATCAATGTCCTTGATCTTGATTTGATTCACCTTAAAATCTTTCCAAAAATGATCCAAATCCAATCTTTTTGTGCACACATGCCTTTACACGAATTTGATCTCATGCTAGCTATAATTTAAGACCTGAAACAAGCATAAAATCTTGTGTTTTCAATATTTTGGATTTTCTATGATTTGTTTTGATTTAAAATGATTTAATTCAAATAAAAATCAAAATAAATAATCAAAATAAGATAATGACAAGTGGCAAAGGCTAGGGATTGTGGACCATGTTTCCAACTCAAAACAAGTGAAAAAGATTGGGACCATTTGGCAAAATTTGAAGTTTTAGGCATAGTTGACTTTTGGCAATTTTGCAAAAAGGGTCAACTTCGCCAATGCATAAATTCCTCAATTTTGACTCTTTGGAGGTTTTGTTGGACTTCTTAGAAATCTTGAGATGTCCTCTAAACAACCATTTTGGTCTCATCTCAATTTGATATTCCATGCTCATGTATGAAGCTTTGACAAAAAAGGTGTTTTTGTTGACTTTTCAAAATGACCTATAATGTCCAAATTCATAACTTCTTGTGAGTGCATATTTTGAACTTGGGAGCTGAATATGGATTGTAGAGCATTACATCCTCTTCAAAATGAGCTTTGGATGGGTCATTTCTCACAAAGTATGAAAATGTTATGCTTGGTCAAAGTTGAGTTGACTTTTCCTATAAAACCCTAATTTAGCCAATTTTGGTTCTTGATGAATTATGAGCAATCCTTGAGGAATCATGATCAACCCTTGATCAAATTATGAAATATAATTCAAAATGAGGATGTTGACCAAAAATCTTGAAGCTTGACTGTATGTGGGCCACATTTGACTTTTGCCCTAGCATAGTCGATTTTCAGGCTTTGAGCAATTGACTGAGCAAATTTTCTCTGCAAGGCTTGAAACTTGACATGAATGATCTTGAGAACATAATAGGATAATGGTGAGCATTTGGGATCCCTTGGACTCAAGTATCTTGATGCAATATGAAACCCTAATTTGAGGTAGACTGCCTTAGGTGGGAGCTTGTCTGGTCAACCCTTGGACTACTTTGAGCAACTTGAGGACCTTTATTGAAATGTTTTGAGAAATATGGGAGGGAAAATTTTGGGTTACAACAATGATATACTTTAAAAAAAGCAAATACAACTTCTTGTGTGGAGGCTTTGGTTCTACCAATCTTCTAATGAGTTCCAAATGCAAGTTTCAAGATGATCATCCAACTAACCACTAATCACTAATAATTGACTTTATCCTTTATTCTTTTATATGCCCATTTTATTTTTTATGCACTATTTTTTTTAGCATTTACATTTCATGCCATTTTTTTTATCTTTTCTCATTTGAGCATTTACTTTCTTGTCATTTTTATTTTTTGCTCATTTGGGCTTTACTTTTTTTTTCTTTTTCAAAACATCTAATAATCAACATAAACCCTAAAAAATATTTCATGATACTTGGACTATTTGGTTACTATCCTTGGCATTATGGAGGATTGAACTTTTTGGACTTAGGATTAGAAACATTGGCCTGTGAGTGGAGACCTTGTGATCTTATCTGATTATTTTGTCTGGAGCTCTTGAGGTTTACCTTAAGACATTGGATTGTTTGTTTGTTTTGTGTGCAGGTTATTGTGATTACACCCTTGGTTTGTAATCTGGAATTCACCCGTATACAACCGTTACCCTGCCCAATTTTTGTGAAGACTTAATACACTTGAAGTTTGGTTTTCCCAAGAGGTCTAGTATCATTTGCTTGTTTGGTTTCAATACAAAGAATGGGAATTCTATTTTGGCTCATAGTGTCAAGTATTGGATACTTGTTGGTTAGATCGTTCTTATCCCTAGATTTTACCTTATGCTTTAGGATAGCCTCTTCTTCTCCTCCCATCTTCTTTAATTTCAAACAATCTCCTCTCCCCTTTTTGAAAACTCTTCTTGTTTTAAACTTGAATTACTTTTATAATAAACTTGGACTTAGGTCCATGCATTTTCAAACATTTTTATAAATAAACTCCAATAAACTTAATAATACTTTGAAATTTTTGTGAGAAGACTATAAGTCAATCAATCTCATTTCAAACCATCTTGCCACTTTGGCTTTTATCTTTAAACTTTTCTCAAAAGATTGAACTCTTGTCAATCCTTGTAGTGATGCAAACAACTATACTTCTATAATATGTAGTAAAGAGAGATATTTTCCACTTGGATGTTGAGTGAGGCATTGTTGATTTTAAAATCCAAGCCATATCCTCCACTTTGAGATGATGCAAATTCTCCTTTCTCATGATTGTGGGTAGTAGATATGTTTTCCACACGGACAATGACGATGATGTTTTATCTCATAAAATTGACCAACACATTTGTGTTTTAAAATTTTTAAAAGAGGAACTACGTGTACCCTGATCCCCTATTGCACGAAAAGGTGGTATGTAGGCCCTAAAGGTTCGCAACAGCGACAGGTGCAAAAATCATAAAAAATATGTTTCTTTTTCCCACCTCCACCATCTATTTTACACAACATTTCATAGCCAAAATATACAGATTTTACAAAGAGGTTCCTGCAGAGTACCGTAGATGTTTAGGGTGCTAATACCTTCCCTTTACATAACCAACCCCCTCACCTTGAATCTTTCCCCCTCTTTTTGGGTTATTCACTCTTTTCCCATTCCTTCGGAAACAATAAAATGCGGTGGAAATTTTATTTTGATTTGTACAAGTCTAGTCAATCCAATGGCTTAGTCTTAAACATTTCTACCGCTACAACGTTGCTGAAAATTCCTTCGATTGGGACCACATATGAGGATTTTGATACCTTTGGGGTAATTTATGGGGCAGCGTATGCGTGTAAAACAATATGTCTCCCCTGGGCTTGTGTCTCTGGTCTCCTTATATAGAGGGGGTGGAGGAGACAAGAGAACAAAGGTTTAAACATCCATAAACAAGTGTTTTCAAAGCCATGAATGATGTTTTGTAACATTGCAAAAGTCATGGAAACTTGTCCCTTTTTGAATTTGAATGAACCTGGACATTCTGGCTCCTTTGAATGCCCTCCAGTGTTGCTCTTTGATTGGCCTATTGCCTTCTTCGATTGGACCTCTTGTATAAACTTTGAATGGGTCCTTTGAATGGACCATTTGTGTACCCTTCTAATGGGCCTTTGGTTGCCTCCTCGAATGGACTATTTGTGTAGCTTTCGACTGGCTCATGTTCTCATCACCTGGGTTTCTTCGTTTGAACCCCTATTCAGCTAGCCCAAACGAAAACTCTTTCCTGGCCAATTGAAACTTCTTTTGGCATGAATGTGCTTGTGCACGTTGGCTTGAAACTGGAAGTATGTTGGATTTTGGGCTAGAAGGCCTCTTTGAATATTTTTCTTTCATTTTGGCTAGCAGTATCCTTTGTTTTGAACCAATGTGTGTGTTCTTTGGAAGGGAACACATGCATCATTTGTATACATCACTTACCATTCCTTTGAATGGCCCAACAATGTAAGTCCTTTGAATGGAACACCCACGTATGCCCCTTTAAATCCATCAATACATGTCTTTCGAATGGGGCAAATATATGTCCTTGGAATGGACTATGTGCCTGTCCTTCGAATGCGCCATTTGTGTACCTTCTAAAAGGGGCATCCGGATAAGTCATAGTGCATAAACTTTGTGCATTGAAGGGTCTTGGCATTGAGAGCAAGCACAAAAGAAGTCTTTGCCTTATGCTTCCAACACAATCATGGAGGGACTTTTAGCCTAGTGAATCGAAGGCATGTTGATGGGTCTTTGCCTTGTGAAACCAAGGCAAGATGATGGGTCTTTGCCTTGTGAAACCAAGGCAAGCATGAAGAGGCATACATGCGTTGGTGACAAGCTAAGGGGCCTTTTTCCCAGTGGGAACTTTGTGAATCGAAGGCCAGTTAAAAGTAGCCTTTTGCCTTGTGGATCGAAGGCCAGTCTAAAGAAGTTTTTGCCATTGTGAATCCAAATCGAACATGAAGAAGCCTTTGCCCTGAACGAAGTTGGCATGCAAGAACCCACTGCTGGTGGATCGAAGGGAGCTTGTGGGGGATTCTTGCTTTGTACGCTGAAGGCACGCACAAAGGGAGAAATTGCCTAGTCGAAGCAGGAATCAAGCTTGCTCCAAAGAAATCAAATGCCCAATTGAAGCAAGAATTAAGCTTGTTCCAAAGAAACCAAATGCCCAAACGAAGCAGGAATCCAGCTTTCATGCAGGTAGCCATTGCATTTGTGAATCAAGCCAGCATGTAAATCCAATGGTGCAATCGAAGGAGCACTAACAAGAGGCCCTTCCCCTTTGGATCGAAGGAGGCTGTTTCAACGGAAACATATGCCCAGTTGAAGCTTGTATACAACAAACAAGCATAAGGCCAATGCTTCAATCGAAGCTTAGAAATTTGAGGCAAGTTTGGAGGAGGTTAGGCGCTCAATCGAAGCCGGTTAAGATGCCAATTGAAAGACCCTTTGACATGTCAATCGAAAGACCTTCTTTCAAAAAAATATTTATTTTTTCCTTTAATCAAGTGCTTGTGACCACCCATATAAGAAAAAATCTTGGAAAACATGAGAGGGCAAATTTTGGGGTACAACAGCTGCCCCTGTTCAATCTTCTTAAACCTGAAGATGTAGATTGGCTTGTCTACCTTTCGTGATCTAAAGGTGGAAGATGATTGAACACTAGAGTGCCCAGAAATTTGCACTCGTATAAAGTAACACATGATTGTTTATGATGGCGGGAATGGGCTTATAGATGCCATTTGGATAAGATGATAGAGTGTTATCAGAGATGGGCTTAAGGATGCCATTCAAATGCGTATGTTCAAAAATAATCACTGGACGTTTTCGCACACAAAACAGAAAAATAAAAACAGGAGTTTGAAATTTTCAAAGAAATAGTTTTATATTAATTTAAAATAAGCGCTTTTGTACAAGGAGACAGACATCCTAGTAAGAGAATTCCGTCGCGAGAATGGAAATTATACAAAATAGTATATAAAGAAATACAACTATATGAAATAATCCCATTGGGTTCCCATTTTGCTATTGCCTTTATGTCTTTGAGCGTCTCATCCCTTTTGCTGCTCGTTCGAAGCTGATTGGATTGATTAGTACCGCTTGAGCTTGATAGTTGATATTGAAGATTGGCTGTAAGGTGATCCAATGGGACATAGTTATACGCTTTAAATCCCTAACTTTTTCCTGGACCGCCTTTCGGGTTTTCGGTCCACCAGGATACCCTTTTTTGCCCAAGCCGCCTTTTCAGGTATTCGACTTGCCGGGTGTATAGATTTTTTTATGTATATCCCTAACTTTTTCCCGGATCCTTTTTGTTCACCGGGATGCCCTAATTTTTTCCTAGTCCATTCGACCTAGCGGGTCTTTGTTTATGTGTAGTATCTTTTAACTATGCCCACGTTTACAAGGTGCAGAAGGTCGTCACCGTCCATAATGGTTAGGATCAAGGCTCCACCAGAGAATATGTTCTTGATTACAAATGGTCCATCGTATGTGGGAGTCCATTTTCCCTTGGGATCACCTTGTGGCAGTATGATTTATTTGATTACCAAGTCACCAGCTTGATATACCTGACGTCTGACCTTCTTGTTAAAAGCTTTGATCATATATTTTTGGTACATCTGACCATGACAGACAACCGCGAGCCTCTTCTCGTCAATCAGGTTTAATTGGTCAAGTCGATTTTGGACCTATTTGTCTTCACTCAGACATGCATCCTTCATGATTCTCAAGGAAGGGATCTGGACTTCAATGGACAGGACAACTTCCATACCGTATACCAAAGAGAAAGGAGTTGCCCTTATTGATGTGCGCATTGTGGTGTGGTAACCATGAAGAGAAAATGGTAACATCTTATTCCAATATTTGTATGTCAATGTTGTACCCCAAAATTTTCCCTCCCATTTTCACACAAGACATACTCCTAGAGGTCCTCAATTGCTCAAGGTTGACCAAGAATCGATGAGACAAATTCTCCTCATAAGCATTGGCCTTCCAACTAGGGTTTCATTTTTCATCAAGATGTGTGAGCTCCAAAGGTCTCAAGTGTTTTCCATGATCTTAATATGCATTCAAGATTGTCCATGCCAGGTTTCATGCCTTGCACAACAAGTTTGCTCAATCAATTGCTCAAATGCTTGAAAATCAACTATGTTAGGTCAAAAGTCAATTGTGGCCTATATACAGTCAAACTTCAAGATTTTTAATCAACATCAACATTTTAAAGTGATATCCATCATTTGATCAAGGGTTGATCATGATTCCTCAAGAAATGCTCCTAATTCATCAAAAGTCAAAAATTACTAATTAGGGTTTATATAGGAGAAGTCAACCAAACTTTGACAAGACATAACTTTCACATACTTTATCATAAAATTTTCCACCAAGGCTCATTTTGAAGAGAATTTAATTCCCCAAAACTTATCTTCATCCCTCAAGTCCAAGAAATGCACCATTTGAAAGATACAAGTTCATACATTACAAGTCATTTTTAGAAAGTCAATAAAAGCCACTTTTTTCCAAGACTTTTTTCATCAAGATAACATCTTCAAATGTGAAATTTATCAAAATAGGGATTGAATTAAACATCTTGGGATTTCCAAAAAGTCAAAGATCATCATCATAAGATAAATATTGAGCAAGTTATGGCTTACCCAAGTTGGGAAAATTCAAGACTTTTCAAGAATTATGCATTGAGCAAATTTGAAATTTTAAGGCAAGGGCTCAATTTCTTGGATTTAAAACATCTTCCTAAGATTATAGAGTACCTCCAAAAGCACTCTTACCATGCCTTGCATTTTTTTTACTTATTTTGTACACATTTATTTTAATTTATTTCAAATAAATATAAAATAAAGTGTATAAAATAATTGGAAATAGGTTTTGGCATTTGGGCTGGTGTTTTAGCTTGCCTTGAAGTCTAAGATTTCGTGCAGCCATGTCCATATTCATTCAAATTCAAAAAATGACAAGTTTCCTTGTTTTTGGCCAAAGTTACAAATTTCATTCATGGTTTTGAAATGTTTGCTTTAAGGTTGTTTAAACCTTTGTTTTATTGTCTCATCATTCCTCTCTATATAAACAAGTATCTAGCAAGAATTTCAAGAAGCCTACACAGCCTAGAGAGAGCTCTACCATTTTTTCAAAATTATCAAAAGCGGTAAAAATTCGAAACCCACTTTGCAGGTACTTTTGGTCCGAACTAGTAATCATACATTGCTCTTGAGGTTCCCAAGGACTTGTTCCAACCATCCTCAAAACTTGCAAGGTCCCAAATCACCAGATCCAAGCTATCACCATTTTGATATAATCTCAAATTCGAATCTCTATTTTTATTAATTGTTGAATGTTCTAATGTGTGTATATGAGTTCCTGGATATCCTTAGAGCAAGTTAGGGGAATTAAATGGAATGCATGACATCTAGAATATGAGATACCATGTACCATCAAGTACTGCCCACACTGGATCCAAGGATGGACCTGGGCTTTACAATCCGGGCTTAGCGAAATTTCAATTGCACCCCCATTCTACTTCAACCGTCAAGCCCAATTCCTTTTCTTTTTGGTTTATTTAATTATTTAATCTATTAATCATTTTAATTATAATAATAAAAAAACTCACAAAAAATTTAGGCTTAGACTTTTTTTAATTAAATAATTAGTTTTTTTAATTAATTAATTAATTAAAACTTTAACCTTTTTCTTAATTAAAAATGAATTAGAATTTAAGTCTAATTACTTTCTTTTCATAATAAAAAAAACCACAAAAAGGCTTAGTTTATTTTTCTTAATTTACTTTTCTAAGTAGACTTTAGGATAATTAATTTAATTATTTTTCTTAAATTAAAAACAACACAAAAAAGATTTTTCTCACCAGGTTTTAGAACGTATTTTCATTCTTTTGTGCATTATTCATTTTTCGCATTTCTTTTATATATTCATGTAACTACATACTGGATGTAATAATTAATAGGATTTTATCTACTTTCTTTATTTCCCTTCTCTCAATTTTTGTACATTGTAAATATCCCCCTCCCCGAAAGTCATGTAATAGTTTAGATTTACACTTTCCGCACTTTATTTTCTGTACAATATTACTGTTAGTAATTAGACATGTATGGCAAGACTAAACCAAACGTTAGCAAACTTAAATACACAAGATAAATAACTGAACTAAACACAATTGCACATGCGCACCTCTAGGGTATCCCACTTCGGTTTCCTTCGAAAAACGATCACATTTCTCGAAACGTGAGAATTTTTAGTGGTTGACCTCCAGTTTAAAGATCACTAGTCCCTCGATGACCCTCTCGATGTTGCCTCAGTTAAAAGTGATCTTAAGACTTTAGGACAGTTACTAAAATTTATTGCCAAGTTGCCTTCGTGACTGTAACGTCCCTTCGAATGTCCCTCAAACATCCAACAACAAGGATACCTACTCACTAATAGTAGGATAGCATTGTCTAAAGGAAAGAGGAAAAGAACGACCCTTTTCGAGTAACAAAGTAGTTGGCTGTTAGAAGTTTGCTCAAACATTTTGCACTTACACAAAAACTACTTTTCAAAAACAATTTCAAAACACTTTGTATACTTTCTCCACTATCCCGAGAAACATTACAAAGTTCTTTGTACTAAGGCATTTTCAAAACATTTTCAAACACAAAGCACAAAAGCATCTTGAAAAATGAGCAAACCTCTAAGAGCCCGTAGAGAACTACGGATGGAAAGGGTGCTAACACCTTCCCTTTCCATAATCTACCCCTTACTCAGAAAACTCTCATAAAGGTCTTTTTCTGTTCTTTTCACCCTTTCCTTAAAGTTGGATAAAAGAAAAGTCGGTGGCGACTCTTTCTTACCATAACATTTGTGAATACAAAATGCAAAACCAGTATATAACAGTCGATTCTACCACCGTATCACAGAACTGGCGACTCTGCTGGGGAAAATAATAAAAGTGGGGTTTACCTTAGGGTCTAGATCATTTTGCTTCTTTGACTGTTTTTTTGCTTTATTTTTAAGGGTACTGTTTGGGGTTACTATAGATCCTACACCCGGATCTGGGGAAACCTTTTAGGTAAGTATCAATAGATCGTGGAAACTATGTGGGGTATACCAACACGGTTGAAGCGATGGCTACATTGATGCGACACTTTGGTTGGTATCGGTAGCCCTTGAGTTAATCAAGGAGAATACGGGGCCGCTGCGTGGTGTCATGAAGCGTCAATTGACCTTAAAACCTTTAAATGAATAACTTGGCCATTAGGACGTAGCGAGATGGCCATCTTTAGTGTATTCCCAAAGTTGGCAGATACTCGATGCTACACTCATTGAGATTTGACTCTTGAGTTTTGTTTGGTTGCGAGTCAGTCGCCTATCGAACGAAACTTGTGGGAAAGATCGGTGATATTGAGATCCCTTAGAACCCGGTTACTATTTATAGGATAGGTTGAGCCAACTAAATTTCAAGAGGGTACTTACCTACAAACCCCATGCAAGCCTAAACCTAAGGCTGCTTGTGTGATTTGTTTGCTTTCAACTTGAGCTACTTGCTGGGTTTTTATCTAACAACATGATCTCCTTGCAAGATTTGTTTACAGTCATTATCCAGTAACCTGGACTTCTTAGACTCACTTGTCTTCATCATAACATCATGCCACAACATTTCCTTAACCATTTCAAGGATCTCAAGGGTTTGTGATGCAGGTTATGATAAATCAGACGTCTAACAAGGGGCAAGGAGATTTATTTTCTTCTAGCTAATGCCGTCAAAAGATCAAAACTCAATAACTTGAGTCAGGGGCTATGACCCAATTGATATGGTGAGCTTGACTCTCGTAGAAGGAAAATCAACGATACGAAGTTCTTCAATCAAAGCTGTAAATTTCAACTTCTAACACTTTCTTGTTTACCCCGCGAGATCCTTGAAAACATTGCATGCATGTCGTTTCATAGCAGGTCTTCCAGTACAAGTTTCTCATTTGTTGCTGTTTATTTCAGCAAAAGAAACGGCCCTTGAACAAACAGTAAAAGACCTTCAAGCTCAAAACTCCCTGTTCCAACAAATGTTCATAGCTTTGGCCCAGGGGCAGAAAGAACTGAAAGCTCTCATCATCAAAGAGAAGAAGAAGAAGGAAAAGAAACCGACTGGCATCTTGAATATGGGAAGAAGACTCAGAGGACCGGTTAAATGAGCTATAGATCTCACAACTCCATCAAACGAAGGGGATGATTATGAAGAAGTCAATAACCCCGAGGCTGATGAAGAAGAAGCTAATTACTTTGAGGAACAATATCCTCCTGCTGACGATAAATACAAACAGTTGGAGGATCATCTCAATGCTATGGAGATTCAACAAGTACCTGGCTTGGACTTTGAATGGTTAGGGCTGGTTCCTGGAGTGTTCATCCCACCAAAGTTCAAGGTTCCCACATTTGCTAAGTATGACGGTGTCTCCTGCCCTAAGTTGCACTTAAGGTCCTATGTCAGGAAGATCCAACCTCACACTACTGATAGGAAGTTATGGGTCCAATTCTTCCAAGAAAGTTTAGCTGGTACGCAACTGAAGTGGTTCTATCAGCTAGAAAGAACAAGCATTCATACCTGGGAAGACTTGGCTGCTGATTTCTACAAGCAGTACCAATATAATGTTGACCTTGCTCCAACTCGTACACAAGTTTAAAGTATGTATATGGGTTCTAGCAAAGGATTCAAGGAATATGACCAGAAATGGAGGGATCCAGCTGGCAGGGTACAACCTCCTTTGATTGATCGGGACATGGTAGACATGTTCATGGGCACTCTGACAGGCCCATTCTTTAATCTTCTGATTGGGAGTTCCTCATCTGGGTTCACAAAGATGGTTCTGACTGGAGAAAAGATCGAACGTGGTATCAAGAGTGGGAAGATCCCGATGGATGCATCTTCTAATTCTGAGAAGAAGTTATTTGCTGGTAAGAGGGAAGCCAATGTTGTGTATGGCCAGAAGGGTCGTAATAAGGCAGACTACCACCAACCTATAGGGGCAGTGCTGGTCTCTAATTCGACACGCGTGCAACGACCACAACAACAATGTAATCAGTGAAGCCAGGACGAGCCTAAGAGACAGTTTACCAAGATCAACATGCCGCTGTCTCGAGCATTATAACATATGTTGAGGATGAATTTGATTACGTTGATAGGACCTCATCCAAACCCTAAGACTTCTTCTCCTAACTATAATCCTACTGCAAGGTGTGCCTATCATTCTGGCAGTCCCGGGAACGACACTAAGGATTGTTGGGCACTGAAATACAAGATTCAAAATATGATTGACGCCAGGGAGATTGAGTTCGACCCTCTTGAGACTCCCAACATGATCACTGCTCCCATGCCAAATCATGGCTAGGATTGAGAGAACTTTTGTTCATTTGAATTCTCAATTTGTATTTTCTTTGTTTGTTCAAACAATTATTGTCATGTCAATTTTTGTTATTTCATTAATGCATTGCACATGTTTGTCTTGAATTATTTTTTTTTCATTATGCTTAAACTGCTTTCTTACTTCCTTTTTCTGATATTCAACTCTTAATTAAAAGCTCTAAGCCTTTAGAGGGAGGATGACGAGAACAATACAATAATATCTATAGTATGCTTTTGAACAGACCCCGCTGACGATGTACAGGCGTTGTTTCAAATCCTAAACAGTGGAGTTATAAGGAAGATAATCCCTAGTCAACCCCTTTGATCCTAAGAAGTAGGAGTTTTCTTTTCACACAAATTAAAACCCTTAATCATAACTTGGGGCAGGGTAGTTTTCTCAGTTAATTCAGATGTGTATTCAGTCGCAAGCTTTCCCTTCATACACGAAAAATCGTGTAGAAGATGCTCTCCAAAAGATGGTGATGGTTCCACATAATCATTAAGAACATGCAGTTATTATCTCTCAAAATAAAAGCCCATTAAGTCAAAACCAATGAAGGGGACTTAAGAAAAAACTGGGGCATCCCGCTGGCTGTAATCACAAAAAGAAATAGTTCAGGAAAAAGACAGGGATAGCAAAAAAAAGAGGTCGCTACAAATCCTCAACAAAAAGAAAAGGTTACCAAAAATGTTTGCCTTCTTAAAAAAATGCTCAACTTCTGAACCATCATCGGAATATCGGGGCCAACATCCCAGAACTCAACTGGGATTCGAAATGCACAATTAACCGAGCATAGAACTGAAGAACATCACGAAGAACAGGTGGGTACAAATAAATTTTGAGCCTTTATCCTTTGTTTCTTAAAAAGTGAACCAGGCTATGTTACAACCCTTAAAAGTCCTAGCTGAAGCATGGATTAGTTCAGGAGCATACTGTTGTTACAAAGGTATCCTGACTCCTGTATGGTTTGCTATAAATCATGAGTTGATATCACATTCTTGCAAATTTTGTTTTACTACAAAAAATGCATTTTCAAAAAATTTCAAGACAGACATCAGCTTTGCATTATTTAAATGACATTTTCTGCATATGGTTAATTGTTCAAATAGCATAGAAATTCACACAATGAATATTCAGTGAACAAAGGCCCCCTCAATGGACAGAATCACTTCAGACGGAAAAAACATTCCCAATAACAAGCCTTTCATAATCAAGGGGCGTGACATAGTGTCTAATCAATCTGGGGCAGTCAAGCCAATATGCAAAGAATCTCTCCAAAAATGCAGAATAGCCAGGGGCAGAACTCCATCTGAATCACTCGGGGGCTGTTACATTGATCGGGGATTCCAGCAGAAAATCACTGTGAAATTTGAATCTTTGGTACCACCAAATTACTTGTCTTTGCCAGTAGTATCAGATGGTGTTAGTACCATGTCTTTGAATCCTTTCATGACAGTTCTTAGAAAAGATACCTAGGAAATTCAAGACTATCAGAAAATTGATCAAACATCAGGTGTACCAGATTCATCCTGAAGCAGCCCCACACAGGCTCCCACGTATGAAAGGGAACATGCGATCACATAAACATTTTCTGGCATTTCTACAACACTTGTTGTCATAGACGGTGACAACTCTCCACATCCTATGAACGCGGACATAGTCATAAAATACTACGCATGAAAAAGACCTGCTAGGTTGACAGGCCTAGGAAAAATTAAGGGCATCCCAGTGAACCAAAAGAGTTCGGGAAAAAATTAGGGATATATACAAAAAAATTGTACACCTGGCAAGTCGAAAACCTGAAAAGGTGGCTTGAGCAAAAAAGGGTATCCCAGTGGACTGAAAACCCGAAATGGCGGTCCAGGCAAAAAGTTAGGGACTAAAAACATACGACTATATCCCGTCATCTTGTCATTTGTTTATCAGTGGAAGACTTATCATCCTGATCCGAATTTACCAAGCACCCCAGGAGTTGGGATGACACTCAAACCATTCCCAAAGTCTCTATAGATACTTTCTCCAGCAGGTACAGAGGCAGTGGCATCTTACAAAAAAGTCACCACCATATCCTCAGCTTACAACCTATTGATGTCAGATGTTCTTGTATCCCCGACAGAACATGAATTTCTAACTACTGCTCCGACATCAGGTTTTCCCCAATAAAGTCGTCAAACTTCTCAGGATTCCCCAACAGGATTTCACAAAATCCTCAGGCAGTGCACATAGCTTTTCTTCCCCAACAGAGGTTATTTCTCTAACAACGGAAGATCATCTCCCAGCAGTTCAGCTTCAAGAAAATCTGAAGACCTACATCACCAACTGCAATCAGGGATTTATTTTCCCTAATTCAATAGTGCTGTAATATAACAACTGCTACATTCACATATTGCATTCATACATCATTCTACAAACGTCATAGCATCTGTAGTACAAATGCATACATCCCAATCTCATTTATTTTGAGAACACCTTTACACAATGCATTTCATACATCATGACATTGCATACAGCTAATGCTTTACCCTTTCAGGAAAGATCAATCAACAAATATTTATCATCAACAATTTTCAACAGGTCCGGGATTAGCTCCTGAAACAAAATAGAGTAATTATCTATGCAACCAAATGCAGCTTTACACGGGCTCTTCATGAAGTAATCTTACACGGGTTCCTTTTCCTTCTGAAATGCAGCTTTACACGGGCTCTTCATGAAGCAATCTTACACGGGTTCCTTCTCCTTCTAAAATGCAGCTTTACAAGGGCTCTTCATGAAGCAATCTTACATGGGTTCCTTCTCCTTCTGAAATACAGCTTTACACGGGCTCTTCATGAAGCAATCTTACACGGGTTCCTTCTCCTTCTGAAATGCAGCTTTTACATGAGCTCTTCATGAAGCAATCTTACACGGGTTTCTTATGACTTCCAAATACAGCTTTACACGGGCTCATCATGAAGCAATATTACATGGGTCTCTTCTGACTTCCAAATACAGCTTTACACGGGCTCAACATGAAGCAATTTTACACAAGTTTCTTCTGACTTCCAAATACAACTTGACACGGACTTATCATGAAGAAATCTTAAACGGGTTTCTTCTGACTTCCAAATACAACTTTACACGGGCTCAACATGAAGGAATCTTACACAAATTTCTTCTGACTTCCAAATACACATTTACACGTGCTCATCATGAAGCAATCTTACACGAGTTTCTTCTGACTTCCAAATAGAGCTTTACACGGGCTCAACATGAAATAATCTTACACGGGTTTCTTATGACTTCCAAATACATCTTTACACGGGCTCATCATGAAGCAAACTTACACGGGTTTCTTATGTCTTCCAAATACAGCTTTACACGGGCTCAACATGAAGCAATCTTACACGGGTTTCTTCTGACTTCCAAATACAGCTTTACACGGGCTCATCATGAAGTAATCTTACACGGGTTTCTTCTGACTTCCAAATACAGCTTTACACGGGCTCAACATGAAGCAATCTTACACGAGTTTCTTCTGACTTCGAAATACAGCTTTACACGGGCTCGTCATGAAGCAATCTTACATGGGTTTCTTTTGACTTCCAAATACAAATTTACACGGGCTCACCATGAAGCAATCTTACACGGATTTCTTCTGACTTCCAAATACATCTTTACACGGGCTCATCATGAAGTAATCTTACACGGGTTTCTTCTGACTTCCAAATATAGCTTTATACGGGCTATTCATGAAGCAATCTTACAAGGGTTCCTTCTCCGTCCTTCTGAAGTTTTACACGGACTCATCCCGAGGCAACCCTACCCAGGTTCCTTCTCTTGAATTTCCAGATGCAGTTTTACACGGACTCATCCTGAGGCAACCCTACCCAGGTTCTTTCTCTTGAATTTCCAGATGTAGTTTTACACGGACTCATCTTGAGGCAACCCTACCCAGGTTCCTTCTCACAATTTCCAGATGCAGTTTTACACTGACTCATCATGAGGAAACCCTACCTAGGTTCCTTCTTACAATTTCCAGATGCGGTTTTACCCGGACTCATCCTGAAGCTGCGCTACCCAGGCTCCCTCTCATATATCTCCTAAAACAGCCCTACCCAGGTTCCTTCTCATACACTTCCAGATGAAGTCTTACCCGGATCATCCTGAAACAGCCCTACATAGGTTTCTTCTGATACATTTGTAGATAGCAGTTAATTTCATTCTCCCTAACAAATTACTGTGAAGCCTGGATCTCAACCAGAACACAATAAACTTTCATCTCTCTAATCCAAAGATAACCCCTCAGTAGAGCCATGGACAACTGAATTTCCTAGACTCTATTCCCCACAAAGTTTTCCTCAAACAGGAAAACAATAGAAATCAATATCCCCCAGTGGACTCCTCCTCAGACAACAGGAACAGGAATCCCCACAAAGAGACCTCTTATGAAGTCAACATCTACTCTGGATGGCATCTTTAAACCCATCTCTAACAACTCTCCATCATATTCTCTAGATGGAATCTTTAAGCCCATCTCCAACGACTTTCAGTCATCTTCTCCAAATGGCATCTGTAAGCCCATTCCCGACGTTATCAACCATCAGTATTACTTCATGCGAGTGCAAATTTCTGGGCACTCTAGTGTTCAATCATCTTCCACCTTCAGATCACGAAAGGCAGACAAGCCAATCTAAATCCTCAGGTTTAAGAAGATTGAACAGGGGCAGTTGTTGTACCCCAAAATTTTCCCTCCTATTTTCACACAAGACATACTCCTAGAGGTCCTCAATTGCTCAAGGTTGACCAAGAATTGATGAGACAAATTCTCCTTCTAAGCACTGGCCTTCCAACTAGGGTTTCATGTTTCATCAAGATGTATGAGCTCCAAAGGTCTCAAGTGTTTTCCATGATCTTAATATTCCTTCAAGATTGTCCATGCCAAGTTTCATGCCAGGCACAACAAGTTTGCTCAGTCAATTGCTTAAATGCTTGAAAATCAACTATGCTAGGTCAAAAGTCAACTGTGGCCTATATACAGTCAAACTTCAAGATTTTTGGTCATCATCAACATTTTAAAGTGATATCCATCATTTGATTAAGGGTTGATCATGATTTCTCAAGAAATGCTCTTAATTCATCAAAAGTCAAAAATTACTAATTAGGGTTTCTATAGGAGAAGTCAACCAAACTTTGACCATGCATAACTTTCACATAATTTATCATAAATTTATCCACCAAGGATCATTTTGAAGAGAATTTAATTCCCCACAACTTCTCTTCAGCCCTCAAGTCCAAGAAATGCACCATTTGAAAGATACAAGTTCATACATTACATGTCATTTTTAGAAAGTCAATAAGCCACGTTTTTCCAAGACTTTTTACATCAAGATAACATCTTCAAATGCAAAATTAATCAAAATAGGGATTGGAGTAGACATATTGGGATTTCCAAAAAGAAATAGTTCAGGAAAAAGACAGGGATAGCAAAAAAAAGAGGTCGCTACAAATCCTCAACAAAAAGAAAAGGTTACCAAAAATGTTTGCCTTCTTAAAAAAATGCTCAACTTCTGAACCATCATCGGAATATCGGGGCCAACATCCCAGAACTCAACTGGGATTCGAAATGCACAATTAACCGAGCATAGAACTGAAGAACATCACGAAGAACGGGTGGGTACAAATAAATTTTGAGCCTTTATCCTTTGTTTCTTAAAAAGTGAACCAGGCCATGTTACAACCCTTAAAAGTCCTAGCTGAAGCATGGATTAGTTCAGGAGCATACTGTTGTTACAAAGGTATCCTGACTCCTGTATGGTTTGCTATAAATCATGAGTTGATATCACATTCTTGCAAATTTTGTTTTACTACAAAAAATGCATTTTCAAAAAATTTCAAGACAGACATCAGCTTTGCATTATTTAAATGACATTTTCTGCATATGGTTAATTGTTCAAATAGCATAGAAATTCACACAATGAATATTCAGTGAACAAAGGCCCCCTCAATGGACAGAATCACTTCAGACGGAAAAAACATTCCCAATAACAAGCCTTTCATAATCAAGGGGCGTGACATAGTGTCTAATTAATCTGGGGCAGTCAAGCCAATATGCAAAGAATCTCTCCAAAAATGCAGAATAGCCAGGGGCAGAACTCCATCTGAATCACTCGGGGGCTGTTACATTGATCGGGGATTCCAGCAGAAAATCACTGTGAAATTTGAATCTTTGGTACCACCAAATTACTTGTCTTTGCCAGTAGTATCAGATGGTGTTAGTACCATGTCTTTGAATCCTTTCATGACAGTTCTTAGAAAAGATACCTAGGAAATTCAAGACTATCAGAAACTTGATCAAACATCAGGTGTACCAGATTCATCCTGAAGCAGCCCCACACAGGCTCCCACGTATGAAAGGGAACATGCGATCACATAAACATTTTCTGGCATTTCTACAACACTTGTTGTCATAGACGGTGACAACTCTTCACATCCTATGAACGCGGACATAGTCATAAAATACTACGCATGAAAAAGACCTGCTAGGTTGACAGGCCTAGGAAAAATTAAGGGCATCCCATTGAACCAAAAGAGTTCAGGAAAAAATTAGGGATAAAATAATTGGAAATAGGTTTTGGAATTTGGGCTGGTGTTTTAGATTGACTTGAAGCCCGAGATTTCATGCAACCATGTCCACACTCATTCAAATTCAAAAAAATGACAAGTTTCCTTATTTTTGGCCAAAGTTACAAATTTCATTCATGGTTTTGAAACGTTTGCTTTAAGGTTGTTTAAACCTTTGTTTTCTTGTCTCCTCATTCCTATATATATATATATAAAAAAGCATCTATCAAGCATTTCAAGAAGCCTACACAACCTAGAGAGAGCACTACCATTTTTTGCAAAATTATCAAAAGCGATAAAAATTCAAAACCCACTTTGCAGGTAATTTTGGTCCGAACTAGTAATCATACATTGCTCTTGAGGTTCCCAAGTACTTGTTCCAACCATCCTCAAAGCTTGCAAGGTCCCAGATCACCGGATCCAAGCTATCACAATTTTGATATAATCTAAAATTCGAATCTCTATTTTTATTAATTGTTGAATGTTCTAATGTGTGTATATGAGTTCCTGGATATCCTTAGAGCAATTTAGGGGAATTACATGGAATGCATGACATCTAGAACATGAGATACCATGTACCATCAAGTACTGCCCACACTGGATCCAAGGATGGACCTGGGCTTCACAATCCGGGCTTAGCGAAATTTCAATTGCACCCCCCATTCTACTTCAGCCGTCAAGCCCAATTCCTTTTCTTTTTGCTTTATTTAATTGTTTCATCTCTTAATCATTTTAATTATAATAATAAAAAACTCACAAAAAATTTAGGCTTAGACTTTTTTTAATTAAATAATTAATTTTTTCAATTAATTAATTAATTAAAACTTTAACCTTTTTATTAATTAAAAATGAATTAGAATTTAAGTCTAATTACTTTCTTTTCATAATAAAAAAAACCACAAAAAAGGCTTAGTTTATTTTTCTTAATTTAATTTTCTAAGTAGACTTTAGGATAATTTATTTATTTATTTTTCTTAAATTAAAAACAACACAAAAAAGATTTTTCTCACTAGGTTTTAGAACATATTCATTCTTTCGGCCATTATTCATTTTTCGCATTTTTTTATATATTCATGTAACTGCATACTGGATGTAATAATTAATACGATTTTATCCGCTTTCTTTATTTTCCTTCTCCCAATTTTTGTACATTGTAAATATCCTCCTCCCCGAAAGTCGTGTAATAGTTTAGAATAACACTTTCGACACTTTATTTTCTGTACAATATTACTGTTAGTAATTAGACATGTATGGAAAGACTGAAAACAAATGTTAGCAAACCTAAATACGCAAGATAAATAACTGAACTAAACACAATTGCACATGCACACCTTTAGGGTATCCCACTTCGGTTGCCTTCGGAAAACGATCACAATTATCAAAACGTGAGAATTTTTAGTGGTTGTCCTCCAGTTTGAAGATCACTAGTCCCTCGATTACCCTCTCGATGTTGCCTTGGTTAAAAGTGATCTTAAGACTTTAGGACAGTTACTAAAATTTCTTGCCAAGTTGCCTTCGTGACTGTAACATCTCTTCGAATGTCCCTCAAACATCCAACAATAAGGCTACATACTCAGTAATAATAGGATAGCATTGTCTAAAGGAAAAGAGGAAAAGAACGACCCTTTTCGAGTAACAAAGTAGATAGCTGTTAGAAGTTTGCTCAAACATTTTGCACTTACACAAAAAACTACTTTTCAAAAACAATTTCAAAACACTTTGTATAATTTCTCCTCTATCCCGAGAAACATTACAAAGTTCGCCGTACTAAGGTGTTTTCAAAACATTTTCAAACACAAAGCACAAAAGCATATTGAAAAATGAGAAAACCTTTAAGAGCCCGAAGAGAACTACGGATGAAAAGGGTGCTAACACCTTCCCTTTCCATAATCTACCCCCCCCCCCCCTTACTCAGAAAACTCTCGAAAAGGTCTTTTATGTTCTTTTCACCCTTTCCTTAAAGTTGGATAAAAGAAAAGTCCATGGCGACTCTTTCTTACCGCAACATTTATAAATAAAAAATGCAAAACCAGTATATAACACTCGGTTCTGACACCATATCAGTCATTGTCATCTTCTGTATGATTTTCTTGATGTTCTTGTTAGCAGCTTCAACAACGCCATTCGTCTTCGGCCGATAGGGAGATGAGTTATGATGCTGAATCTTGAATTGCGTGCAAAGCTCAGTGATCATAATGTTGTTGAGATTGGTACCATTATCTGTAATGATTATTTCTAGAATACCATACCGACAAATAATGTTATGTCTGATAATTCGAGCCACAACGTTCTTGGTAACGGAGGAAAATGAAGCCGCCTCGACCCATTTTGTGAAGTAATCAATGGTGACGAGGATGAAGCGGTGCCCATTAGAAGCTGTCAATCTAATCTCTCCAATCATGTTGATGCCCCACATTGCGAATGGCCAAGGAGCAGTCAAGACGTTCAGAGGAACCAGAGGCATATGTACCTTGTCAGCATAGATCTGACATTTATGATAAGTCCGCGAATGCTGATAATAGTCTGCCTCTATGGTGGACCAGTAGTATCCTGCCCGTAGGATTTTTTTAGCCATTGAGTACCCACTAGAATAGGTGTCAAAGGTACCTTCATGCAAATCAGCCATAATGTTTTCTGCCTCACTCTTGTCTACACATCGAAGCAAGGTAGAATCATGATTGCGCTTGTAGAGGATCCCGTCATTGAGAAAGAACTTAGCAGAGAACCTTCTTAGGAACTTCTTATCGTTGACTGAAGCTTCCTCAAGATACTCTTGGGCTTCGAGATATCTTTTGACTTCATCCAAGGCTTGTCTGCTACTTCTTTAGTATCAATCTTGTGACAGTATGTTGGCTCGTCCATCCTTCTAATGGTGATCCGAGGAGCCTCATTATCCCACTTGACCTTGAACATGGATGACATTTTAGCTAGCGCGTCCGCTAGTTGATTTTCCTCTCGTGGAAAATGCTCAAAGGTAATTTCTTGAAAGTACGAGATTAGTGTCGACACATACTCTTTGCACGGGATGAGATTAGGATGCTTCGTGTCCCATTCTCCTTTGATCTAGCTGATTACCAAAGTCTAGTCTCCAAACACACTTAAGAACTTGATCCTTAAGTCAATTGCAGCTTTGAGACCCATGATGCATGCTTCATACTCAGCCATATTGTTGGTACAGTTGAAACATAGCCTGGATGTGAAAGGGGTATGACAGCCCTCGGGAGATATGATCATGACACAGATACCATTGCAAAGCGCATTGGAAGCTCCTTCAAAGACCATGGTCCATCGAGATCCTTTTTCAGGTCCTTCACCCGGTACAGGTTCTTTACAATCAGTCAATAACATGATATTCTCGTCCGGGAATTCAAAGTTCATGGATTGGTAGTCGTTCACAGCCTGATGAGCCAAATGATCAGCTAATACACTTCCCTTAATTTTTTTCTGGGTTGTGTACTGAATGTCGTATTCGGTCAGGATCATTTTCCATCTTGCTATTCTTCCGGACAGAGCGGGCTTTCCAAAGATGTACTTGATAGGATCCATTTTAGATATCAATAAGGTAGTGTGAGTCAACATATAATGTCTTAGTCGGCGAGTAGCCCGTGCAAAAGCGCAACAAGTTTTCTCGAGTAGTGAGTATCTTGTTTCACAGTCGATAAACTTTTTGCTAAGGTAGTATATCACATGCTCTTTTCGACCAGACTCGTCATGCTGCCCTAGCACACACCCCATTGGATTATCTAATACTGTTAAGTACATTATTAAAGGTCCTCCTTCAACCAGGGGCATTAGAATTGAAGGATCTTGAAGGTATTCCTTGATTTTATCAAAGGAATACTGGCAATCGTCATTCCACTTCACTGCTTGATCTTTCTTCAGTAATTTGAAGATTGGTTCACAAGTAGCGGTCAAATGTGAAATGAATCTAGCTATGTAGTTCAGACGTCCCAAGAATCCCCTAACTTCCTTCTCAGTGCAAGGAGTTGGCATTTCTTGTATAGCTTTGACCTTTGCAGGATCCACTTCAATGCCTTTGCCACTGACTATGAAACTTAAGAGCTTACCAGATCTTACTTTGAAAGTGCACTTATTCGGGTTTAGCCTTAGTTTGTATTTCTTCAGCCGGTCAAATAGTTTCTGTAGGTGATCAAGGTGTTCCTCTTTAGTCTAAGACCTGGCTATCATATCATCCATATAGACCTCTATCTCATGGTGAATCATATCATGGAATAAAGCTACCATGGCCTGTTGATAGGTTACCCCAGCGTTCTTCAACCCAAATGGCATAACCTTGTAACAGAAAGTGCCCCACTGTGTGACGAAGGTTGTCTTCTCCATGTCTTCAGGTGCCATCTTGATATAATTATACCCGGAGAAACCATCCATGAAGGAGAATACCTTATGTTATGCGGTGTTGTCAACCAAAACATCAATGTGGGGAAGTGGAAAGCCATCCTTGGGGCTTGCCCTATCCAGGTCTTTGTAATCTACACACATATGTACCTTATCGTCCTTCTTAGGCAGTGGAACAACATTAGTGACCCATTGTGGATAGGACGTGACAGCTAAGAAACCGATATTGAACTGTTTCATGACTTAAGCCTTGATCTTTTCTGACATATCCGGCCGCATACGATGAACCTTCTGTTTCACTGGAGGGCAGTCCTCTTTTATAGGTAGGCGATGAACCACAATATCAGTGTCAAGCCCTGGCATGTCTTTGTATGACCAGGCAAAAACCTCAACATAGTCATGTAGCATCTGTATTAACTGTTGTTTGACACTGGGCTCCAAGTAAGCACCTACCTTGACTTTTTTTCTGTCCTCTTTAGTACCCAAGTTCACTGTCTCAACTGGTTCCTTATGAGGCTGTATTGCCCTTTCTTCCTGTTGTAATAGTCTTGCAAGCTCTCCTGGTACCTCACAATCTCCCCCACCTTTGTCCTCGGCTTGGTTGATCGGATTTTAAAAGTCATAATGAGCAATAACAGAATCGTTATCAACGGGATCCAAAGTGGATGTGGATCTGCAGGTTGATATGTGAGTGTGTGTAAGAGCATAGCTGTATATTTTTGATAAAGTAAAGAGGCAGAAAAGAAAAACAAAGAGCGTAAAATTTGCATGCAAAATGTCCAATGTTTAATTGATGACATATGAAAATGAAGTAATGACCCTCACAAATAGACCATTGTGCCCCGGGTAAGACACAAGGCTGTAATGTTTCAATTGTTCAAATATTACATTTCCTTAAAACAAAGAAGACAAATTACTCTTGAATAAAAGAGATGGGAACAAAATCTTTAGCCTCCCAATTGCTGAGTCCATCGCTAATGGTTGGGAAGATCCACTTGTCCAGGTCATAACTACTGTCAGCATCTTCTATGGTAGAGACAATATCAATAGCATTGATTCCCGGGCCATGCTTGGGCATAGGTGCAGTTATGACATTAGGGGTCTCAGGAGCGTCAAATTCAATCTCCTTTGCTTCAATCAAATCCTGCACCTTATTCTTCAAAGCCTAATAATCGTTTGTATCATGGCCTGAACTTTCAAAATGGTAAGCACACCGAGCATTTGCATTGTAGTGAGGAGATGTAGTTTTGGAGTTTTTGGGAGCCTCTTTCAGGGAAACCAAATTGGATTTCAGCAAGTGTGGTAAAACCTGAGATAAGGTCATGTTGAGCCGAGTAAACTGTCTCCTTGGCTTATCTGTTCTGGACTGATTGTTCTGTTTCCAATTTGATACCGGATTGGAAATCATAACAACCCCTACCGTCGAACGACACTCAGTTTTGTTAAGATTTATTTGGCCATAAGAAGCACTGACCTCCTTCTTCCCTCTGAATGGTTTCTTTGTAGTACTGGAGGATGCATCTCTCTGTATTTTACCACTTTTAATGCCGGCTTCTACCTGTTCACCTCTTAAGATCAATTCAGTAAACCCAGCTGAAGAACTTCCAATCAGGTGGTTAAAGAATGGCCCGGATAATATGCCTAAGAACATATCCACCAGCTCCCTATCAGACAACGGAGGTTGGACTCTTCCCGCAAGGTCTCTCCATTTTTTGGCATAGTCCTTAAAACCCTCGCCGGAACCCATAGTCATACTTTGCAACTATGTACGAGTCGGGGCGAGGTCAGAATTATATTGGTACTGCTTGTAGAAAGCAGCAGCCAGATCTTCCCAATTACGCACATTGGTTCTTTCTAGTTGATAGAACCATTCCAGTTGAGTCCCTTCCAAACTTTCCTGGAAGAAGTGTACTCACAAATCCCTATAAGTAGTGTGGGGTTGAATTTTCCTGACATACGACCTTAAATGCAGCTTAGGAAAGGAGACAATGCCGTACTTAGAAAATGTAGGGACTTTGAACTTCCGCGGGATGACCACCCCTGAGACTAGTCCTAGCTCTTCAAAATCCAACCCGGGCACCCTTTAGATCTCCATGGCATTGAACCGATCCTCCAGCTGTTTGTATTTATCATCAGCAAGAGGATACTAATCCTCAGAATAGTTCATCTTCTTCAGACCCAGGGTTGTTGTCTCCTTCCTTGGGCTCTCCATCTTGATTACCCCCTTCTTCCGACGTGGTTTCAAAATCTAGAGCCGTCCTCTGAACCTTCTTCCCAAATTCACTATACCCACTGGCCTCTTTTTCTTTTTCTTGACCTTGAGAATCAAAGCTTTCAAATCTTCTTGTCCCTTATCCAGATCCAGGAACATTTTTTGGAATTGGGCATTCTGTGCCTGAAGCTCCTTAACTATTTGTTCAAGATCCATTGTTGAAATAAACAGCGAAGAAGATAAGAAACCTGTCCTGAAACCTGTTTATGCAATGATATGTATGGTATATGTATGCAATGTTTTCAAGGATTTCTAAGACTTAAATTTGCTTAGCCAAAGGGAAAACAAACGTTAATTGCATTAAGTAGTTTAAGCGGTTACAATGATGCCTCTTGGGATTACAAAGAAGGTAACAAAGCAAAGATGAACTCTCAAAGCAAAAAAAAAGGACTCAAGCTTCCCACGGGCGCATCCTCTTTGGTGAAATGTAGGCATTTATACTCCTCTCTCAGTGAAGTAGCCTGGTAAGCTCTAAAACTTTCTTCTCGCTGGCGTAAAATTGGGTTTCAAAGGCATCTCTTTCCTCTTTGAGTTGGATCCAAGATTTTTGTAACTCCTCGAAATTAGTTGGCATGTCAGGATGAAGAACAATGTAAGGAGTGTCTCTCTCAGCAACTAGTTCCATGATGATGGGTAAAATGGCCTCATAAGGCATCCTGAGACTTTGAGCACGGGCTCATACCCACTTAAGATAAGGATCCAAAGGAATGGAGTTCTTATGCCCCAGTGTTTTGCTATCAACTTTGTTCACCATGCCCCAAGCTCTTATGATGGTGACAACCCTGAACATCATTCTCATAGTCAAAAATGATTCCTTAGTTATCATGAGGACCATCCCTCATAGCATAGTCAAAAATGATTCCTTAGATAAAAATTGAGCATGTTATGGTTTTCACAAGTTGGGAAAATATTTGGAAATGCATAAAGTCCATATTGAGCAATTTTGAATTTCTAAGCTTGTGGGCCTATTTTTTGAAATCCAAACATGTTTATGACATGTTAAAAGACTTCAAAACCCATTGGTGTATGACCATGATTTTTATTCTATTTATTCCAATTTTTATTTAATTTTTGCAAAAGAATTAAGTAAAATATTAAATAAATGGATTACGATATAAATGGGCCTCAATTGCATCAGTCAAAGGCCCAATAAGCTCATGTATGGTTGTCAAAACTCGCAAGAATAGAATGGAAGAGGTTTGAAGCAAAAATGGCAACTTTGGATATATTTTTCAAATCTCATATTTTGTCATAAACCATGGGGATTTTGTACAAGTTTTTCTAACCTAATTCCTACCACATATAAACACAATTGATCCAGACCAAAAGGATATGCACAGCTACCTCAAGATAAACCCTAAAAAATTCCAAAAAATTCAAAGAGAAGGTGCAATATGCATCGAATGATCCAACCATTCTCCATCAGATCTAAGCACTCCATCACGCTCCTAAGAGTCCCATGAGTCTGTCCCTATCACTCTTGAAGCTCATAGCATCCCAAATCACGGTAATCAAGTGTCACCGGTTAAGCAAGGTTTGATAGATTTAAAATTAAATTTTTTGCACTATTAACATGTTTGATGAGATGATTTATGTTCAGGACACCTTTTAGGACAGGTTAGACGTTTCACATGAAAGCTCTGAAGCCTAAATCATAAGATGCCATTGTTAGGGCATCACAAATGGAAATCCTCGAACCTCATAATCTAGTGACTTTTAGACCAAACGGATACCACCATTGGATTCTTAGGGAAATTTTAAGGGGGGTAAGATGGTTTGTATGCTTTGATATCGCATGTTTTTGCAGGTTTCAAGTTTGATATCATCGAAGAAGACGATCGTGATCATCGTGACAGGTGGTTTGACCTGTCTCAAGCGGTGGTCCAAGCTGGCGTGGACCTTTCCTATTGTCCTATTGGTTGGATCAAAATAATAGACCGCTCTCTCCATTCCTGATTGGCCCACCTAGACACCAGGTCCCCACTGAGCACGTGTGTTTATTGGTCAATGATTAAGATGCGTTTTAATATTTAACCTATTTGTTGTGTTTATGTTACCAGAAGTACAACCATCCCAACGGTAGAGGCATTGCATGTTAAGGTATTACTATGGGCAAGGGCAGGGGTTCAATCCCTGCCTCTTGCCTATTATTTTTCTAATTTATGTTTGCAGATCCTGTATTACAGGGGCTAGTGCACGTACCATGCGTCCTCACTCTCAGCCACTAGATCATCACAAATCCAAATCCAACACCCCAGGCGCGCTCCCCATGATACACCCTCCTAAAGTTGTCCTCACTAGATCCAGCATTGGCATAATAGGCCTGGATCCAGTTTTCAAATTCATACCCCCTAGTTTGCTTCACAATAGCAGGCCCATCTTTCCATTTTTTTATTTATTTTAGTCTTACCTTTCTTATTTGTTTTATATTGTTTTTTTATATTTTATTTTTATAAAAAAATCAGGAAAATCACAAAAAAATAGATTTTAGGTTTTCTAATTAAATTTAATTTTTGAAAATTAATTTAATCATTTTGACTTATTTTGATTAATTTGAAATCAATTAGAACTAGGTTTAATCACTTCAAATCTTTTTCTCAAATAAAATACCAAAAATATTAGAACTAGTTTTCTTTTATTGATTAGAATTAATTTTAATTAATAATCTTTCTCTTTTATTTAATTAATTAAGATTAGATTTAGTTTTTATTTTCTAATTTAATTTTAAGTTTTCTTTCTTAAAACAAATAAAAACAACAAAAATATTCTAAGTGTTTAGGAGTTTTAGGGTTTTTACTTCGCTTTCCATATTCGCGCGCTTATTTTAAGTTTCACATTTTTATTCTTTCATATTGATGTCACCCCGAAGCCTTGTAATAGTGTAGATTTAAATTCCCGCATCTTTATTTTCGTACTAATATTAACTGTTAGATGAATGCTAATAGACTTGTATGAAAAGACTAAAGGTAAACGCTAGCAAACCTAACATCTAAAGATAAATAACTAAAACACAACACGCTCGTACACGCGAACCTCTATAGTATCTCCACTTGTTGCCTTCAGAATAAACAGTCCACTCTCGAATGTAAGAGGTTTTAGTGACGACCCTTTGGTTTAAAGGTCATAAGTCCCTTGATGACCCTTTCGACGTTGCCTCGGTATATGATCTTAAAACCTTAGGGTAATTACTAAAGTATCTTACTAGTTGCTTTCGTGACTGTATGATGACCCTCGCCCATCCCTCAAACATCCAACGATAGAGCTACCTACTGACTAATAGTAGGATATCACTATCTAAAGGAAAAGAGGAAAAGAACAAACCTTTCTAGTAGGTAGATATCTCCTAGTTGCTTGCTCAAACAAAACAATTTTTATACATACACAAACCTCTTTCTAAAAAATTTTAAAGACATGAAAACACTTTGTATACGTTCTCGCCGAAATGAGAAACATTACAAAGTTCGCCGCACTAAGGCGTTGCCATACCCCAAAATTTTCCCTCACCTCTTGAATATATTTTGACTCAACAAATTCCTTACACTTATTGGGATCTCAAGAGCTCAAGTTATCTCACGAGTGGGCCATGCACATCCTCCTCTTAAGGAATGGTCTCAAAATAGGGTTTTGGTTTTCACAAGGAAGATGGACTTTCAAGATCCCAAATGGACATTGTAACACCCCATTTCTACCCCTCGTAATTAACAATAAAATCAGAGTTTCAAAATTTCATCCAAACATAAATTGAGGTATCACGTATTCGTGTTTTTCATCACTTTGAATTATAATGCACATCACAAAATCAAAAGTCGGATATACCGATTCATAACATAAATCATCATATAAACATATGACTAATCACAACACAGTGGATGTGTTCACAAAATGTACATATCATCATGTTATCATCAATACATAAAGTCATAACATAGTATACATAAACTGTCCTATCAAAATAATAACGTCGCCCAAATCCTGAGTGTTACTACTATCAGAGCAGAGCGACTCAAAATAAAGAGACCCGAGCTAATCCTCATCATCCTCACGGTTCACCTGCACGTTACCAATATAAAGGCAACGAAGAAACAAGTAAAGGGTGAGTATTCCAAAACATAAAATTAAAGGCATTATAAAATATATAAATAGTTTTGGAATCATAAATGATATAGGTTAATAAGAATATGTCAACAAATATCAAATCTCACATACTTTAAAATCATCATTTAGCGTATAAAATCAACACTTTGATTTCATCACATAATCACCATAATCATGTCAAAACAAGACATAAACTTCATCGCCATAAACTCATATCGTCGCTTTACCTTCATATTATATTCATCGCTTAATTTTCATGAAATCATCACATCATATTCACTTTATGTTCAACACAAAAATCATCACAAAACATAGTATCATGTATCATCGTAATTCATCATAAGTCATCAAATAAAACTCAACGCCAAAGGACTCAAAAATAAACATAACCGACTCCATGAGACACGACTATGTTATGCATGTGGTACTCGTCAATTTGTCCATAATTAGGGACATTCGGCATAAAAGCCCATCGTCGTTTTGGCATAAAAGCCCTCGTCGCTTGGCATAAAAGCCCTCGTCGCCAATGAAATGTATGTGACTCGACAACACGACATCACAAACACGACACAACAAACAACATCATCATCGCACATCAAAATTGGCATAAAGCACGCGTCGCCATATTTATCCACATCAGGATAAACATATCATCGCATCGCATATCATCAAGTATTCTTTATAAATAAACCGTTACAAACATCATGTTTAATCACACCACATCATCATCAAATAATTCACTTAATGCTAAATATGGAAAAATAATCAACATCAATAATCGTCTCAAAAGTTGTTCACAATAATCGGCATCAATTATAATCACTAACGTCGCAATCGGATTGTCCATATGCGACTTAAACCGACTAAAACGCAACCCGTTTCAAATTAACCGTAAAATGGCCTATTTCAGGTCGCTTCGTAAAAACTCGAAATCTCAAAAAATTAACCTCACCACGACGTTCTACACGTCAAAATTAGCTAGCACGTCAATTTTCGTTAAATTCGAAGCAACTAACTTCGTCGCCGAAATTGCCGAAATCGGGAAATCGAAACATAATCGAGTTCCAAATAAAATCGGCTAACTTATTTCATAATTTTATTTAATTAATATAATTAATTAATATATTAAATAATGGAAATAAATAAAACAGAAAGTATATATTGAAAAAAAACATAACATGATAGCATACTGTAACTGAAAGAAAAAAAAAGGCAGGAAATAATAATTCTCTTCTTTCACAGTAAGAGGGACGAAAGTCCCATTTTCTGAAGTCCGCCCATGGCACATGAGAAATGGCACTTGTTTTGGATTTACCTTGCCAATTTAAAAGAACCTGCATAATTTTTCCATTTTACATACTGCATAACTTATGTTTTCATACTGACAGTATTCAAAATTATATAATCTAGTTTTTTCTTTCTAATTAATTTCCAATTTTTTTATTTCAATTACCATAACAATAATCCAACAACAGCAACACCTAAATTAACTCTTCTAATTTATTTCAACAATCTCTCAACAAACTCATAAACCCTAAAAATCAATTTTTTATCCCAAATCCAAAATATACCAAATCAAACCCTAACTATAAGCATTGGAAAATAAAACCCCTTACCTTAAATGCTTGAATTGATTCTTGATGTTCCAACCTTAACTTTGGCTTTGTTCTTGCTCTTCTCTTCTCCAAGACTCTCTTCTCTCAAACTCTCTCTATGAGTTTTTGTATGTTATGACAAAACAAGGAGTGTTTGGTGTGGTTTAGTAGCAAGACCGAGGAAACTTACTAAAATGCCCTTCTTGTAAAAATACTTCTAAATAATACTAAATAATTTTATTAACCCAAATAATTAAAATAACTCCAAATAATTAAATATCGGTCCGAATAATATTTTACTGAACCGAACGGAATAAAAATCGGGCCGAACAAAATAATTACCGGTCCCTCAAAATAAATACCGGACCGAATAAAATAATTACCGGTCCCTCAAAATAAATACCGGACCGAATAAAATAATTATCGGTCCGAATAAAACATCGCCGAATATATTAACAGATATACCGGTTAATTTAAATATTCTCGTCGCAAAAATAAACGTCAAACGGTAACTCGAAAATATTAATATAATATAATATTAAATAAAACGGGGCGTTACAACTCTCCCCCACTTATAAAAGTTTCGTCCTCGAAATTACTTGACTTGAAAAGCTCGGGATAGGAATCCCGCATCTTGCTTTCTAACTCCCACGTCGCACCACCAGCTGCTCCTATCCAAACAACTTTAACCAAGGAGATATCTTTTCCAGGAAGATACTTTATCTCACGATCTTCGATCCTTAATGGCATCGTCTCCACCGTAAGATTGTCTCGCACTTGAATATCATCCATCTCAATCACATGTGAAGGATCCGGAACATACTTCCGAAGTTGCGACACATGGAACACATCATGCAAGTTCGAAAGATTTGGCGGTAACGCCACTCTATAAGCCACTTTTCCCACTTTTCTAGTAATTTGGTAAGGACCAATAAAGTGAGGAGTTAGCTTCTTCGACTTCAATGCTCTCCCAACGTCGGTTGTAGGAGTAACTCGCAAAAATACATGATCACCATTTTGAAATTCCAAGTCTTTTCTCCTTTTATCATGATAACTCTTTTGTCGACTTTGAGAAATTCTCATCTTTTCTCTAATCATCTTCCCCGTCTCAGTAGTCTCTCTAACCAATTCTGGTCCAAGCACCACACTTTCACCCGAATCATGCCAACACAAAGGAGTTCTACACCTCCGACCATACAAAGCCTCGAACGGTGCCATTCCAATACTAGCATGAAAACTATTGTTATAAGTAAACTCGATCAAAAGAAGATATGTATCCCATGAACCACCATGTTCAATAATACAAGCACGTAACAAGTCTTCTAATGATTGAATCATCCTTTCCGTCTGACCATCAGTTTAAGGATGATAAGCTGAACTCAACCTCAACTTTGAACCCAAAGCCTCTTGCAAGCTCTTCCAAAATTCAGAAGTAAACCTCGGATCTCTATCCGAAACAATACACAAAGGAATACCATGTAATCTCACAATCACATGCGTATAAATTTATGCCAACTTCGATACGGGATAAGTGATGTTAATAGGAATAAAGTGAGTCGACTTCATAAGCCTATCAACAATCACCCAAATCGCATTGTGTCCTCTTGGTGTATTCGGTAACCCCGTTATGAAATCCATAGAAATTTTATCCCATTTCCATTCTGGAATATCTAACGGTTGCATCAACCCTGCAGATTTCTGATGCTCCACTTTAGACTTCTGACAAGTCAAACAAGCATAAAAAAACTGAGCCACCTCTCGTTTCAAGCCCGACCACCAAAATAGTTTCTTTAAATCTTGATACATTTTGGTCGCTCCGGGATGAATACTCAAATTGCTTCTATGAATTTTTTCCAAGATCATTCTCTTCAAATCCACATCACCGGGAATACAAATCTTATCTCGGAACCTCAATACACACTGAGCATCCAACATGAAATCTTCATTCTCAGTTTGTCCAATACCAACCAACAACTCAACAAGCTTCACATCAAGCTTCTGAGCTTCTCTAATGCTATCAAGGAAGTCATTATTAATCTTTAACATTCCCAAGATAACACTCTCCGGCGTCACTTCTATCACAAGACTCATATCTTTAAATTGCTCAATCATTTCCAACTCTTTCACCACCAAAAGTGACATATGCAAAGTCTTTCGACTTAAAGTATCAGCCACTACATTAGCTTTACTAGGATGGTAATTCAATCCAAAATCATAATCTTTCAACAATTCAAGCCACCGTCTTTGCCTCATATTAAGCTCTTTCTGATCGAACAAGTACTTCAAGCTTTTATGGTCGCTAAATACTTCAAATCTAGAACCATAAAGATAATGCCTCAAAATCTTAAGCACAAAAACAACCGCTGCAAGCTCCAAATCATGCGTAGGGTAATTATTCTCATGAATCTTCAATTGCCTAGAAGCATAAGCAACCACTTTGCCATTTTGCATAAGCGCACCACCTAGACCCATATTAGAAGCATCACAATAAACAACAAACGGTTCTTCAGGATTAGGTAGAATCAAGATTAGAGCCACTGTTAACCTTTTCTTCAATTCAACAAAACTTTCTTCACACTTGACATCCCACACAAACGCAGCTCCTTTACAAGTCAACTTTGTCAAAGGAAGCGCCAACTTAGAAAAACCTTCAATGAACATTCTATAGAAACCAGCCAAACCCAAGAAACTTCTAATCTCAGTAACAGATTTTGGAGTTTCCCATCTCAACACAACATCAACTTTAGAAGGATCCACTGCAATGCCATCACCAGAAATGACATGCCCCAAAAAGCTCACTTCACTTAACCAAAACTCACACTTCGACAACTTAGCATAAAGTTTCTTCTCTTTCAGAACTTCCAACACGATGCGCAAATGTTCTGCGTGCTCTTCTTCCGACTTAGAATAAACCAGAATATCATCAATGAAAACAACCACGAAGCGATCTAAGTAAGGATGGAAAATACAATTCATGTACTCCATGAATACTCCCGGTGCATTAGTGACACCGAAAGGCATCACCGAGTACTCGTAATGTCCATACCTCGTCCTGAATGCAGTTTTCCGAACATCCTCTTCTTTCACCCTTATTTGATGGTAACCCGATCTCAAATCAATCTTGCTGAACATGCGAGCACCAACCAATCGGTTCATCAAATCATCAATTCTAGGAAGTGGATACCTATTCTTGATAGTTACTTTATTCAACTGACGATAATCAATACAAAGTCTCATGCTACCGTCTTTCTTCTTCACCAATAACACAGGAGCTCCCCACGACGACACACTTGGCCTAACAAACTTCTTCTCGAGCAAATCTTCTAACTGGCTCTTTAATTCTGCTAACTCGGACGCGGACATCCTGTATGGTGCCATAGAGATAGGTCTGGTACCAGGGACAAGATCCACAGGAAATTCAACTTCTCTTTCTGGAGGTGCACTAGGAATATCATCAGGGAATACTTCGGGAAAGTTTGCTATCACAGCTTGACTCTCCACAGAAAGAGTCGCCATCAACAAGAAAACCAACGCCTCATCCTTCATGAACTCATTCAACTTCTTCATCGACACCAACATAGATTGTTCTTCTTCTACTAAGGAAGAAAACCTCACAGTGTTGTCATAGCAAATGATATGGACATAATTAGCTTTTAACCAGTCCATACCTAAAACCACGTCCAACCCGACAAGCGGTAAACAAAAAAGATCCACCATAAAGTCTCTATCAAAGATTGATAAAGGGAAACTTGCACACACAAAAGAAGTAGTAACCGTTCCCTTAGCCGGAACTTCTACCACCATATCTCTATCCAGAGACGACAAAGTGAGACCCAATCTCTTTACACAATCAACAATAATAAAACAGTGAGTAGCACCAGTATCAATAATAGTAATAAGAGGAAAGCTATTAATGAAACTAGTACCTTGAACAAGACCATCCTCGTTTACCGTCGGAGCACCCGACAAAGCAAACACCTTTCCTGCTCCTTGAGTCCTCTTAGGCTTCTTACATTGAGCACTAATGTGACCTCCCTCACCATAATTAAAACGAACCACATCCTTATGTCTACAATCGCGAGTCATATGGCCCACTTCTCCACATCGGAAACATCTCACCTCATTCTCCTTAGCTCTAACATTGCTTCGACAAACATTACTTTTATGGCCATGTTTCCCACACTTGTAACAAACAATACTAGCAGGAGCATCTTCCCTACTAGTTCTTTGCCCTTGAAACGCTTTCTGTTTCCCTTTACCAGTTGGAGCATCATACGGTTTTCCACGGCTTTGCTGACCTTTGTTTCTCTTATCAGACATAATCTTATAATGAGCATTACTATCCTCCTCAAAGATCCTACAACTATCAATCAAATCCGAAAAGACACGGATTTTCTGATATCCCACAGCTTTCTTAATCTCAGGACGCAATCCATTCTCAAACTTGATGCATTTAGAGAACTCGCCATTCAGCCCATCATAATGTGGATAGAACTTGGCCAACATAGTGAACCTTGCAGCATAATCAGTGATAGACATGCTTCCTTGCTTTAATTCAAGGAACTCTATCTCCTTCTTTCCCCGAACATCTTCCGGGTAATACTTCCTCATGAATTCCCTTCGGAAAACCTCCCATGTCACTTCCTCACCAATAACCTCAAGCCTCTGACGGGTATCAACCCACCAGTTATCTGCTTCAGCACTTAGTTTATGAGTACCATAATGGATCCTTTGCACAGGAGTGCAATCCATCACACGGAAGATTCTTTCAATCTCCTTCAGCCACACCAAAGCACCTTTAGGGTCATACTTTCCTTGGAAAGTAGGAGGATTCTCTCTTTGGAAGGTTGCCAAACTACGAGACCCAACATTCTCATCAGCATTCGGCGGGTTTTGGAAAGCATGAGCCATTACCTGCATAGCAGCAACAAGATCCTCATCATTCATACCAGCGTTCCTTCCAGCCATAACAACTTCTGCTCACAATAAAACAAGGATTAGAATCAACAAATAACAATACTTGATTGATAGATAACAACAAACTCAACAACTTGGCCGGACAGACCGACCTGCTCTGATACCACTAATGTAACACCCAATTCTACCCCTCGTAATTAACAATAAAATCAGAGTTTCAAAATTTCATCCAAACATAAATTGAGGTATCACATATTCGTGTTTTTCATCACTTTGCATTATAATGCACATCACAAAATCAAAAGTCAGATATACCAGTTCATAACATAAATCATCATATAAACATATGACTAATCACAACACAGCGGATATGTTCTCAAAATGTACATATCATCATGTTATCATCAATACATAAAGTCATAAGATAGTATACATAAACTATCCTATCAAAATAATAACGTCGCCCAAATCCCGAGTGTTACTACTATTAGAGCAGAGCGACTCAAAATAAATAGACCCGAGCTAATCCTCATCATCATCGCGGATCACCTGCACGTTACCAATATAAAGGCAACAACGAAACAAGTAAAGGGTGAGATACTCCAAAACATAAAATTAAAGGCATTATAAAATATTTAAATAGTTTTGGAATCATAAATGATATAGGTTAATAAAAATATGTCAACAAATATCAAATCTCACATACTTTAAAATCATCATTTAGTGTATAAAATCAACACTTTGATTTCATCACATAATCACCATAATCATGTCAAAACAAGACATAAACTTCATCGCCATAAACTCATATTGTCACTTTACCGTCATGTTATTATATTCATCGCTTAATTTTCATGAAATCATCACATCATATTCACTTTATGTTCAACACAAAAATCATCACAAAACAAAGTATCATGTATCATCGCAATTCATCATAAGTCATCAAATAAAACTCAACGCCAAAGGACTCAAAATTAAACATAACCGACTCCATGAGACACGACTATGTTATGCATCTGGTACCCGTCACTTTGTCCATAATTAGGGACATTCATCATAAAAGCCCATCGTCGCTTTGGCATAAAAGCCCTCGTCGCTTGGCATAAAAGCCCTCGTCGCCAATGCAATGTATGTGACTCGACAACACGACATCAAAAACATGACACAACAAACAACATCGTCATCGCACATCAAAATTGGCATAAAGCACACGTCTCCATATTTATCCACATCAAGATAAACATATCATCGCATCGCATATCATGAAGTATTCATTATAAATAAACTATTACAAACATCATGTTTAATCACACCACATCATCATCAAATAATTCACTTAATTCCAAATATGGAAAAATAGTCAACATCAATAATCGCCGCAAAAATTATTCACAATAATCAGCATCAATTATAATCACTAATGTCACAATCGGATTATCCATACGCGACTTAAACCGACTAAAACGCAACCCGTTTCAAATTTTAACCGTAAATTGGCCTATTTCAGGTTGCTTTATAAAAACTCAAAATCTCAAAAAACTAACCTCACCACGACGTTCTACACGTCAAAATTAGCTAGCACGTCAATTTTCGTTAAATTCGGGGCAACTAACTCCGTCGCCGAAATTGCCGAAATCGGGAAATCGAACATTAATCGAGTTCCAAATTAAATCGGCTAAATTATGTCATAATTGTATTTAATTAATATAATTAATTAATATATTAAATTATGGAAATAAATAAAACAGAAAGTATATATTGAAAAAAAACAGAACATGATAGCATACTGTAATTGGAAAAAAAAAAGGCAGGAAATAATAATTCTCTTCTCTCACAGTAAGAGGGACGAAAGTCCCATTTTTTGAATTCCCCCCATGGCACATGAGAAATGGCACTTGTTTTGGATTTACCTTGTCAATTTAAAAGAACCTGCATAATTTTTCCATTTTACATACTGCATAACTTATGTTTTCATACTGACAGTATTCAAAATTATATAATCTACTTTTTTCTTTCTAATTAATTTCCAATTTTTTTATTTCAATTACCATAACAATAATCCAACAACAACAACACCTAAATTAACTCTTCTAGTTTATTTCAACAATCTCTCAACAAACTCATAAACCCTAAAAATCAATTTTTTATCCCAAATCCAAAATATACCAAATCAAACCCTAACTATAAGCATTGGAAAATCAAACCCCTTACCTTAAATGCTTGAATTGATTCTTGATGTTCCAACCCTAGCTTTGGCTTTGTTCTTGCTCTTCTCTTCTCCAAGACTCTCTTCTCTCAAACTCTCTCTATGTGTTTTTGTATGTTATAGCAAAATAAGGAGTGTTTGGTGTGGTTTAGTAGCAAGACCGAGCAAACTTACTAAAATGCCCTTCTTGTAAAAATACTTCTAAATAATACTAAATAATATTATTAACCCAAATAATTAAAATAACTCCAAGTAATTAAATATCGGTCCGAATAATATTTTACCGAGCCGAACAGAATAAAAACCGGACCAAACAAAATAATTACCGGTCCCTCAAAATAAATACCGGACCGAATTAATTACCGGTCCCTCAAAATAAATACCGGACCGAATAAAATAATTACCGGTCCGAATAAAATGTCGCCGAATATATTAACAGATATACTGGTTAATTTAAATATTCTCGTCGCAGAAATAAACGTCAAACAGTAACTCGAAAATATTAATATAATATAATATGAAATAAAATGGGGAGTTACAGACATCATATGGCATCATATGCTCCAAGTAATCTCCATGTCAAGTTTCATGCCAAACAATGCAAGTTTGCTCAGTCAAATGCTCATAAGGTTAACAGTTGATTATAAGGGTTAACAAAGTCAAACTATGGTCAACATGCAGTCAAACTGCAAGACTTTTGATCAAGATCAAGGTTTTGAAGTCACATTCATCATTTGATCAAGGGTTGATTATGATTCATCAAGAAAAACCCAAGATTCCACAAAGGTCAAAAATTACTAAATTAGGGTTTCTCAAGAAAAGTCAACTGAAATTTGACCAGCCATAACTTTCACATGCTTCATCAGAAATTATCCAACCAAAGATCATTTTGAATAGAATCCAATTCCATACAATTCCTCTTCAGGCCCCAAGTCAAAGAAATGCACCATTTGAGAGATATGGTTCAAAACATTATAGGTCATCTTAAAAGTCAACAAAAAGTCATCTTTTTCAAAAGAAGCATACATGGACATGGAAGATTCAATTGAGATGAAACCAAAAGGAACTCTTAGAGAAAATCTTGAGCTTTCCGAAATGGTCAATAACACCTTTAAAGGACAAAAATTGAGAGAGTTATGACTTGTAGAAGTTGGGAAATTTTATGAAAATGCACAAAAGTCAATGTGAGCAAATTGGATTTTTTGAACTAATGGGCCTAGGTTTTGGATCTCAAACATATCTGTGGACTTATTCAAAACATTTAAATCCATTATTTTATTTTTATGGTATTTTTTTATTTGAATTTTTATTCATTTAAATATTAATAAAACAAATAAAATAGTAAAATGATGAATTAAATCCAAAAGATTTGTTTTATGATCATATCATGAGCTTAAATTCAGAAGATTGAGTCAAGAATTCGTGTGAGGGGTGATTGGAGAGAGATGAACAAGTTTTTGCCAAATTTAGAAACATAAAATTCCAAGATTCAAATCAAATCTTTTCCATTCAATCTCCATGATTCTAACCATTTTTGTTGCCCTAATACATCCCAATATATAAAAACAACATTGCCAGTCCAAGAGGACAAGGGTTGGCCGCACAAAACTCGCGTTTCAATTCCAAATTTTCAATAGAAAAGTTTCAATTAGTTTTGGAGTCTGAGGAAAATTCCAAGGCTTTTGAGGACTCAACAACAATCCTTGGACATCACTAAAGGTGTGACGATCACCCTCAAGCCCTGAAGCATCAGAAAACGATCCCTACAAGTCATGGTTGCCCACACTTTTTTCAAATTCGTATTCTTACATTATTGCATTATTAATCAATTTTGATTGCATATTTGTGTTTGTATGGATGCATAGAAGGTTTCTGGATTGTCCAATTGAAGCTTAGGTACCGGTATGGCGTTTCACCATTGTTAGGGTTCGAAACCCTAAGTTTGGGGTTTTCTAATTCTAGGCAAAATCAGGCCAAATTAGGGCCACCAACGTGATCAGAAGAACAAGACGAGTTGAACCATGGGCATGGGGGAATTTTTTGTTGATATTTCACAAGTTTGATGTTTGCAGGTGCTATAGCTATGGAGAAGAGCGTCACTAAAGCCTTTAGTGATGACAACGACCATCACTAAAGGGTCTGCGTATTTCAAACAAAGACGATGATGAGTTGTCACCTGCGCGCGTTTTTCAAATTCAAATTTAATGTTTTATATATATTATTTGTTTTCTTTTTTTCTAACAGGAATAGAAAAATGGCTAAGTGGTCAAGCTGCAAGCCAATGAAGCAGGGGTCCTGGGTTCAAGTCCCGACGACCCCCCTGTTTCTTTTCCTTTTTTTTCTTCCATTATTTTTGCTATTTATTATTTTATAAAAAAAGAAAAGACTTTTTATTTTATTTTATTAAAACTAATTCTAATTAACTTTTTCAAACCAATCAAATTTCACCAAACAAATTAATTTTCTTCATGAACACAATTTTTAAATAATTATAATTTTTTTGTAAATAAATTTAATTATTTAATTAACTTGATAATTAGGGATCATTCACATGCTTAATTTAATTTCTTTTATATCAAAAAATACAAAAAAATATATGTTAATTAATTTTATTTTTCTTGTAAATAAATCATCAATTAATTTTATCTTTGTAATTAAAGCTAATTATGTTTAAATATATTTTTGTAATTAACATTAATTAGATTTAGATATTTTTTTCCAATTAAAATTAATTAGACTTAGGATAATTTAATCAAATCCTTTCTTAAATTAATTCAATCAAATTTCTTTCTTCTCTTCTTAAATTAATCAATTTCGAATCTTTTGTCATTAATTTTTAAATATTTCTTTTTCTTCTAACCCTAATCCTCTCAACCTCCTTTCTCCTGATTCTAATTCCACTTTATTTTGTTAGTTTACTTTCTCGTATCATTTAATTATGTAACTGTTTCCCGATTTGTAATAGCTTTAATTATGGTTTAAATTTTTGCATCTAATTATGTAACTGCCCCAAGGCCTTGTAATAGCTTAGAAATTTTATTTTTCGCAATTTACTTACTGCACCCTACTAAACTACTAAGATGTATGGCTAATAGGATTGTATGGAAAGATAATGATTAATTGAACATATCATAACTTAATTCAAAGCTAATATATCTGAATCAAGCATAATTTCACACTCGCACCTCTAGGGTACCCATATTGGTTGCCTTCAAAGAAACAATGGTCATGTCCCTCGAACGTAGGGATACCCTTAGCAAAGACCATCGGTTAAAGTCATCATAAAGATCATAGTCCCTCAATGTCCCTCGAGTTTCCTACGAGAAATGATCTTTTCCATCGATGTTGCCTATGAATATATGATGACAGTCCCTTCGAACCGCTAAGGTATCCCTACATGTTGCCTTCAATGACCATAACGACGACCCTACGCTTCTCCCTCAAACATCTAAAAATAGGGCTACCTACTCACTAATAGTAGGATAGCACTATCTAAAGGTTATGAGGGAAAGAACGACCTTTTCGAGTATAAGTAGATAAGTTCTTAGATGCTTGCTCTAAACAACTTTTTGCACCTACACAAAAACATTTCAAAACACTTTCAAAAACATCCGCCTTGTCAATACTCTTGAGGACAGGCATTTTCAAAACAATTTTCAAAACAAACAAAGCATAAGCAAATTTCCAAACAAGAGCTAAGCATCTAAGAGCCCGTAGAAAACTACGGATGGAAAGGGTGCTAACACCTTCCCTTTCCATAATCTACCCCTTACTCAGAAAACATCTCGAAAGGTCTTTTTCTGTTCTTTTCACCCTTTCCTTAATTTGGATAAAAGAAAAGTCAGTGGCGACTCTTGCTTACCGCAACATTTATGAATATAAATGCAAAACCAGTATTAACAGTTGGTTCTGCCACCATATCATAGAATTGGCAACTCTGTTGGGGAAAATAAAAAGTGGGGTTACATTAGAGTTTTAGTTCATCATTTAACTACTTTTTTTATGCTTTGTTTGCTTTACCTTTGGAGGGTATGTTTGGGTTACTATAGATCCTACACCCGGATCTGGGACACCTTGTAGGTAAGTAGCAATAGATCGTGGGGGCTGTGTGGGGTATACCGACACATTTGAAGTGATAGCTACGTTAATGTGACACTTTGGTTGGTACCGGTAGCCCTTGAGTAATCAAGGAGAACACGGGGTCGCTGTGTGGTGTCATGAAGCATCAATTGACCTTAGAACATTTAATTGAACAACTTAGCCATTAGGAAATTATGAGATAGTCGTCTTTGGTGTAGCCCGAAGTCAATTGATACTCGATACTACACTCATTGAGATTTGACTCCCGAGTTTTTGTTTGGTGGCAAGTCAGCTGTCTATCGGAATGAAACTTGTGGGAAAGATCAGTGATATTGAGATCTCTTAGAACCCGATTATTATTTCTAAGACATGTTGAACCAACTAAACTTCAAGAGGGTATTTACCTTGAAACCCATGCAAGCTTTAAACCTAAGGTTTTTGTGTGATTTTCTTGTGTTGGCTATATTTGTGTTTTTCTTAGCATAATCATGATTATCATAGCATCATAACATGGCATATCATACTAACCATTTCAAGGATTTTTGGGGCTTATCTTTGTCTTGTTTTGTAGGACATGGCATCAACTCGCATGGATACTATCCAAGTCAACCTCGTAAGGGTACCTCTTTAACTCAAGGAATTAGCATCAAGAATTCCTGAAAGCTCCCCATTCATTAGAAGACATGGTCGACTTCTCAACTTGGTCACCTCAAACCCTGATGAAGAAATTTTAAAGGTGCTCTTTCAGTTCTTCGACCCTTTACATCACTACTTCACGTTTCCTGATTACCAGTTAGTGCCTACTATGGAGGAGTTTTCTTAGTTATTGGGGATGCCCATTCTTGATCATTTACCCTTTAATGGTATGGAAAGAGACCTAAAACCTGAGGAAATTTCTCAAGCTCTGTCTTTACAGCGGTCAGATGTCGTGGCAAATTGGGAAACAAGAAGAGGCGTCAAAGGGTTTCTAGCTAAGTTTCTATTTGAGAAGGCTCATCATTTTTGGGATACCCTGGATTTATAAGCTTTTGAAGAAGTGTTGGCCCTTCTCATCTATGGGATGGTACTATTTCCTAATCCGGACCAACTCATAGATGTGAATGCGGTCAAGGTTTTTCTGTCCCACAATACGGTGCCTACTTTACTTGGAGACATTTTACACTCTTTGCATACTCGCACTGTAAAGAGAAGAGGGACTCTTTTGTGTTGCACTCCTCTGTTGGCTAGGTGGTTTATTTCGCACATACCTCGATCTGTTGTGAAGAATGAGTAGGGCATGAGATGGTCTAATAGGTTGATGTCCCTCACACACTCGAATATTCATTGGTGTCCTCGGTCCTTGGAGAATGTTACCATCATCGACCGCCATGGGGAATTCCCTAATGTCCCTCTCCCAGGCATTAGGAGAGGAATACTTATAATCCTTGTTTGGCATTGCGACAGTCTGGGTATGCTAGGAGAGACGGTCCTCATAATGTATTGGTTCAAGGCATTATGTTCAACTATGAAAATAATGTTCAAGGTTACCGTCAGAGGTTCATACGAGCTTGGGGCATGGTAAACAAAGTGGATAGCAAGATACCGGGGCATAAGAACTCCATCCCTTTGGAACCTTATTTAAGTAGGTGCGAGAACGCGCTCAAAATCTCATTATGCCTTATCCCGCCGTTCTACCTATCATCATGGAACCCGTTGCAGATATAGATGTACCTCATACTATTCTCCATCCCGACATGCCAACTACTCTCGAGGAATTGCAGAGAACTTGGATTCAGCTCAAAGAGGAATGAGACACCTTTAAGACCCAGTTCTATGCCAGCGAGAAGAAGGTTTTAGAGCTCACCAGGCTACTTCACAAAGAGAAGAGTATAAATGCCTATATTGCTCCAAAGAGAATGCGCCCGTGGGGAATTTGAGTCCTTTTCTGCTTTGAGAGTTTATTTTTGCTTGGTTTCTCCTATTGTGAACCCAAGAGGCATCTTTGTAACCATTAAAACTTCTTAATGCAATTAACATTTGTTCTCTTTCTGTTTAGGCAAATTTAGGTCTTAGAAATCCTTGAAAACATGGCATACGCATATCATACATATTATTGCATAAACAGGTTTCAAGACAAGTTTCTTATTCTTTTCGCTGTTTATTTTAGCAAAATAAATGGCTCTCGAACAAACAGTGAAAGACCTCCAAACTCAAAATGCTCAGTTTCAAAAAATGATCATGGCTCTGGCCAAGGGGCAAGAAGAGATGAAAGCCCTGATCGTCAAAGAAAAGACCAAGAAGCCAAAGAAACTAGTTGATTTAGTGAATTTGGGAAAAAGGATCAGAGGACCAGTGCGGCGAGCTTCAGAACTAGCAACTTCGTCAAAAGAAGGAGACACTCAGGAAGGGGAGACAAGAGAGGAAGACCCCATCCCAAAGGGACCTGATAATGAATTTGATTATAATGAGGAGCAGTATCCTTCTGCTGATGATAAATACGAACAACTAGAGGATCGTCTAAATGCAATGGAAATCCAGAGGGTACCGGGGATGGATTTTGAAGAGTTGGGTTTGGTTTCTGGGGTTGTCATCCCGCAAAAGTTTAAGGTTACGGTGTTTACTAAGTATGATGGGGTCTCATGTCCCAAGATGCATCTCTGATCTTATGTGAGGAAGATTCAGCCTCACACCGCTGACATGGATTTGTGGGTCCACTTCTTCCAAGACAGTCTATCCGGGACTCAGCTAGAGTAGTTCTATCAGCTGGAGGGAACCAATATTCATAACTAGGAAGACCTGGCTGCTGCTTCTATAAGCAGTACCAATATAATGCTGACCTTGCTGTGACCCGTGCACAACTCCAAAGTATGTCCATGGATTCTGGCGAGGGCTTTAAAGACTACGCCCAAAATTGGAGAGACTTAGTGGGAAGAGTCCAGCTTCCTCTGTCTGATAGAGAGTTGGTGGACATGTTTTTGGGTACTCTATCTGGTCCTTTTTTCAACAATCTGATTGGAAGCTCCTCAACTGGTTTTACTGAGATGATCTTAACTGGAGAAAGAGTGGAAGCTGGGATTAAGAGCGGCCAGATTCAAAAGGATACCTCGTCAAGTGCATGAAAGAGACCTTTCGCGGGAAAGAAAGAGGTCAGTGTTGCTTACAGTCAAATAAATCAGGGCAGAACAGAACGCCGTCCAACGGTAGGGGCTGTAATGATATCCAAGCCTGCAGTTACTCAACAACGGAACAATCAGCCCAGAGCAGAAAGGCCTATGAGAAATTTTACCCAGATCAATATGAAATTATCTCAAGTTTTACCACACTTACTGAAATTCAATCTGGTAACTTTGAGGGAAGCTCCCAAAAATCGCAACACTGCATCTCCTCACTATAATCCAAAGTCTTGGTGTGCCTACCATTTTGAAAGTCTAGGCCATGATACAAGCGATTACTGGGATTTGAAGAACAAGGTGCAGGATCTGATCGAGGCAAAGGAGATTGAATTCGATGCTCCAGAGACTCCTAACGTTATAACTGCCCCCATGCCCAAGCACGGAACCGACTAGATAGCAATTAATTTCATATTCCCCAGTAGGTCGCTGTGAAGCCTGGAATACAACCAGATAGCAGTCAGTCTTATTGTCCTCAGCAAGTCGCTGTGAAGCCTGGATCCTGACCAGATAACAGCTCACTTCCGTCTCTCCAAAAAAGAGATAACTCCCCAGTAGAGTAATGGACAATTGAAGCTCCTAGACTCTATTTCCTGAAATAGAGATTTCCTGAAATAGAGATTTCTTGAAATAGAGACCAACATTCCTCAGCGGAGTCCTCCTAAACAATAGGAACAAGAATCCCCACAAAGGAATCTCTCATGAAATCAGCATGTTCTCTAGATGGCATCTTTAAGCCCATCTTTGACGACTCTTCATCACTTTCTCTAGATGGCATCTTTAAGCCCATCTTCGACAGTATTATGTCACCTTTTCCAAATTGTATTTGTAAGCCCATTCCCGACATCATCAACCATCAGGGTTACTTCATGCGAGTGCAAATTTCTAGGCACTCTAGTGTTCAATCCTCTTCCACCTTCAGATCACGAAAAGTAGACAAGCCAATCTAAATCCTCAGGTTTAAGAAGATTGAACAGAGGCAGTTGTCATACCCCCAAATTTTCCCTCACCTTTTGGATATATTTTGACTCAAATTCCTTACACTTATAGGGATCTCAAGAGCTCAAGTTATCTCAAGAATGGGCCATGCACATCCTCCTCATAAGCAATGGTCTCAAACTAGGGTTTTGGTTTTCACAAGGAAGATTTGACTTTCAAGATCCAAAATGGACATCATATGGCATCATATGCTCCAAGTAATCTCCATGTCAATTTTCATGCCAAACAATGCAAGTTTACTCAGTCAAATACTCATAAGGTCAATAATCGATTATAAGGGTTAACAAAGTCAAACTATGGTCAACATGCAGTCAAACTTCAATATTTTTGGTCAACATCAAGGTTTTGAAGTCAAATTCATCATTTGATCAAGGGTTTATCATGATTCATCAAGAAAACCCAAGATTCCACAAAGGTCCAAAGTTACGAAATTAGGGTTTTTCAGGAAAAATCAACTAAACTTTGACCAGCCATAACTTTCACAAGCTTCGTCAAAAATTCTCCAACCAAAACTCGTTTTGAAGAGAATATAATTCCCTACAATTTCTCTTCAGGCCCCAAGTCCAAGAAATGCACCATTTGAGAGATATGGTTCAAAACATTATAGGTCATCTTAAAAGTCAACAAAAAGTTATCTTTTTCTAAAGAAGCATACATAAACATGGAAGACTCAATTGTGATGAAACCAAAAGGATATCTTATAGGACATCTTGAGATTTCCAAAATGGTCAACAACATATTCATAGGACAAAAATTGAGAGAGTTATGACTTGTAGAAGGTGGGAAACTTTATGAAAATGCACAAAAGTCAATGTGAGCAAATTGGATTTTTTGAACTAATGGGCCTAGGTTTTGGATCTCAAACATATTCGTGGACTTATTCAAAACATTTAAATCCATTATTTTATTTTTGTGGTATTTGTTTTTATTTATTTGAATTTTTATTCATTTAAATATTAATAAATCAAATAAAATAGTAAAATGATGAATTAAATCCAAAAGATTTTTTTTATGATCATATCATGAGCTTAAAGTCAGAAGATTGAGTCAAGAATTCGTGTGAGGGGTGATTGGAGAGAAATGAGCAAGTTTTGGCCAAATTTAGAAACATAAAATTCCAAGATTTAAATCAAATCTTTTCCATTAAATCTCCATGATTCTAACCATTTTTATTACCCTAATACATCCCAATATATAAACACAACATTGCCAGACCAAGAGGGCAAGGTTGGCCGCACAAAAGTCACGTTTCAATTCGAAATTTTCAAGAGAAAAGTTTCAATCGGTTTTGGAGTTTGAGGCAAATCCAAGGCTTTTGAGGACTCAACAACAATCCCTGGACATCACTGAAGGTATCACGATCACCCTCAAGCCCTGAAGCATCAGAAAACGATCCCTACAAGTCACGCTTTGCCACACTTTTTTCAAATTCATATTCTTACATTCTTGCATTATTAATCAATTTCGATTGTATATTTGTGTTTGTATGGATGCATAGAAGGTTTTTGGATTGTCCAATTGAAGCTTAGGTACCGGTATGGCATTTCACCATTGTTAGGGTTCAAAACCTTAAGTTTGTGGTTTTCTAATTCTAGGCAAAATCAGGCAAAATTAGGGCCACCTACGTGATCAGAAGAACAAGACGAGTTGAACCATGGGCATGGGGGGAATTTTTGGTTGATATTTCACAAGTTTGATGTTTGCAGGTGCTATAGCTACGGAGAAGAGTGTCACTAAAGCCTTTAGTAACGACAAAGACCGTCACTAAATGGTATGTGTATTTCAAACGGAGACGGTGATGTGCTGTCACCTGTGCGTGTTTTTCAAATTCAAATTTAATGTTTTATATATATTATTTGTTTTCTTTTTTTTTAACAGGAATAGCAAAATGACTGAGTGGTCAAGCTGCAAGCCAATGAAGCTGGGGTCCTGGGTTCAAGTCCTAGCGACCCCCCTGGTTCTTTTCATTTTTTTTCTTCCATTATTTTTGCTATTTATTATTTTATAAAAAATAAAAGACTTTTTTTATTTTATTAAAACTAATTCTAATTATCTTTTTCAAACCAATCAAATTTCACCAAACAAATTAATTTTCTTCAGGAACACAATTTTTAAATAATTAACATTTATTTGTAAATAAATTTAATTATTTAATTAACTTGATAATTAGGGATCATTCACATGCTTAATTTAATTTATTTTATATCAAAAAACACAAAAAAATATATGTTAATTAATTTTATTTTTCTTGTAAATAAATCATCAATTAATTTTATCTTTGTAATTAAAGCTAATTATGTTTAAATATATTTTTGTAATTAACATTAATCAGATTTAGATATTTTTGCCAATTAAAATTAATTAGACTTAGAATAATTTAATCAAATCCTTTCTTAAATTAATTCAATCAAATTTATTTCTTCTCTTCTTAAATTAATCAATTTCGAATCTTTTGTCATTAATTTTTAAATATTTCTTTTTCTACGAACCCTAATCCTCTCAACCTCCTTTCTCTTGATTCTAATGCCACTTTATTTTGTTAGTTTACTTTCTCGTATTTTTTAATTATGTAACTGTTTCCCGGTTTGTAATAGCTTTAACTAGGGTTTAAATTTCTGCATCTAATTATGTAACTGCCCCAAGGCCTTGTAATAGCTTAGGAATTTTATTTTCCGCAATTTACTTACTGCACCCTACTAAACTGCTTAGATGTATGGCTAATTGGATTGTATGGAAAGATAATGATTAATTGAACATAACATAACTTAATTCAAAGCTAATATATCTGAATCAAGCACAATTTCACACTCGCACCTCTAGGGTACCCACTTTGGTTGCCTTCGGAAAGACAATGATCATATCCCTCGAACGTAGGGATACCCTTAGCAAAGACCCTCAGTTAAAGTGATCATAAAGATCATAGTCCCTCAATGTCCCTCGAGTTTCCTACGAGAAATGATCTTGTCCATCGATGTTGCCTATGAATATATGATGTCAGTCCCTTCGAACTGCTAAGGTATCCCTACATGTTACCTTCAATGACCATAACGACGACCATACACTTGTCCCTAGAACATCCAAAGATAGGGCTACCTACTCACTAATAGTAGGATAGCACTATCTAAAGGTTAGGAGGAAAAGAACGGCCTTTTCGAGTATAAGTAGATAAGTTCTTAGATACTTGCTCAAAACAACTTTTTGCACCTACACAAAAACATTTCAAAAACACTTTCAAAAGCATTCGCCTTGTCAACACTCTTGAGGACCGATACAAGAGTTATCACAAAGCGAATCGCCGCACTAAGGCATTTTCAAAACAATTTTAAAAATACACAAAGCACAAGCAACTTTCAAAACATGAGCCAAGCATCTAAGAGCCCGTAGAAAACTACAGATGGAAAGGGTGCTAACACCTTCCCTTTCCATAATCTATACCCCCTTACTCAGAAAACATCTTGAAAGGTCTTTTTCTGTTCTTTTCACCCTTTCCTTAATTTGGATAAAAGAAAATTTGGTGGCGACTCCTGCTTACCCAAAATTTGCGGGAAAAAATGCAAAACCAGTATTAACAGTCGGTTCTGCCACCGTATCACAGGCGTCTTTTCAAAATATCTTCAAAATACACTCACACAAAAAAGAATTTTCAAAGTGAGCTAGCAACTAAGAGCCCGTAGATAACTACGGATGGAAAGGGTGCTAACACCTTCCCTTTCCATAACCTACCCCCTTACTCAAAAAATAATCTCGAAAGGTCTTTCCTGTTCTTTTCACCATTTCCTTTGTTGGATAAAAGAAAATTCAATGATGACTCTTGCTAACCGCAACATTGCGAATAAAAATGCAAAACCAGTAAAAGTCAGTTCTTCCACCGTATTACATCAGGCTTTGGTGAAGTTCTTGAAATATTCTCATGTACTGCAAGAAATCTCAGCTGATAAATTTGAAAATTATGTTGCTAGCCTGATGACTGATAATGGGTTAGGTTTTTTTGATGCTGACTTGACTCCTGAAGGAAGAAACCATAATAAGGCCCTACATGTCTCTATTGAATGTAGGGCACTACCTTAGCTTATGTGTTGGTTGACACGAGTTCCTCGTTGGATGTTTTACCGAAGGGTGCTCTAGACAGGCTTGACTGTGAAGGGGTTGTGCTGAAGCCCAGTGACATTGTTGTTAGAGCCTTTGATGGTTCAAAGAGAATGGTGCACAGAGAGGTGGATCTTCCGATCAAAGTAGGTTCGCAGGTCTTCGACTCTACCTTCTATGTGATGGACATTCGCCCTTCTCATTCCTGTTTACTTGGACTCCATTGGATTAATGGGGTAGGAGGAGTTACTTCTATGTTGCACCAGAAGTTGAAATATCCCGTGAAAGGAAAGATTGTTACAGTTTGTGGTGAAGAAGAGTACATGGTGAGTCACTTTAACTATTTTAAGTATGTTGAGATGGATGACGAATTCATCGAGACTCCCTGTCAGACCTTTAAAGTTATTCTTCGGACAACTATCGATACTGGAGCCATTTATTCTATTCCTTAGGTTACCAGGGTTCCACCCAGAATGGCTTCTCTAGAATACGCTTGAATTGTGGTAGAAGAAGGTGGTTGCATTACTTGGGGTCAGCTTCCTAACAAGTTTGATAAATTTGGCTTGGGTTTCACTGTGGAGGCTCAGAGGGCTATTCGTCGTGCTCGTACTGGAAGACCACCATTCCGCATCAGCAACAGTGGAGTCAACGTGGTAGAAGATGCTGATCGTGACTATGACCTAGACAGTTGGACCTTTCCTACCATCGACAACGGGCTCAGTAATTGGAAGACTGAAGACGTTATACCAATCTCCTTTAATCATAAGTAAATGATATTTTCTGTTTTCTTGCTTTCAAGGTTTGGTTATGTAATTTTGAACAATAACTTTAAGCCTTATGCCTTACCCGGGGCACAACGGTCCATTTGTTAGGGTTGTCATTTTTCACTCACATATTTTCATTCAATAAATCATTGGATGTTTGCATTCAAATTTTGCGCTCTTTGTCTTTCTTTTACTTTATTGCTTTTAAAATAGCTATGTGTTCTTACACACACCCACACAAAAAATTGCAGATACATATCCACTTTGGACCCATTGGTAATAATTCTTCTATTGCCAATTATGACTTTGAAAATCTGATCTACCAAGTCGAGGATGAAGGTGAGGGAGATTGTGAAGTACTTGGAAAGCTTGCTAGGCTGTTAATGCAAGAAGAAAGATCCATACAACCACATGAAGAGCCGGTCGAGGTTGTGATTTTGGGTACTGAAGAGGACAAGAAAGAAGTCAAGATAGGTGCCAACCTAGAAGACAATGTCAAAAAGAGGTTAATCCAAATGTTGCGTGACTACATTGAGATTTTTTCTTGGTCATACGAAGACATGTTAGGGATTGATACTGATATTGTGGTCCATAGTCTACCAATGAGAGAAGGTTGTTCTCTAGTAAAACAGAAGGTTCGTCGTATGCGTCTCGAGATGTATGAAAAGATCAAAGCTGAGGTTATGAAGCAGTTCAATACCAGTTTCCTAGCTGTTACATCCTATCCTCAGTGGATTGCAAATATGGTGCCAGTACCTAAGAAGGATGGAAAAGTGTGTATGTGTGTAAACTATATGGATCTGAATAGGGCAAACCCCAAAGATGACTTTCCGCTTTCACACATTGATGTTCTAGTTGATAAAACCGCTCAATATAAAGTATTTTCCTTCATGAATGGCTTATCTGGTTATAATCAAATCAATATGGAACTTAAAGACATGGAGAAGACTACCTTTGTCACACAGTGGGCACCTTATTTTACAAATTTATGCCTTTTGGTTTGAAGAACGCCGACGCAACATATCAGCGTGCTATGGTAGCTTTGTTCCATGACATGATAGCCAGGTCTCAGACTTAAGAAGAACATCTTGACCACCTACACAAGCTGTTCGAGAGATTAAAGAAGTACAAGCTGAGATTGAATTCGAACAAGTGCACCTTTGGGGTAAAATCTCATAAACTCATAGGTTTCGTCGTCGGTAATAAAGGTATTGAAGTTGATTCTGCCAAGGTTAAAGAAATTCAAGAAATACCGGCTCCCCGTATAGAGAAGGAAGTCAGAGGTTTCCTGGGATGATTGAACTATATTTCCAGATTTATTTCCCATTTGACCGCTACTTGTGAGCCAATCTTTAAGTTATTGAAGAAAGATCAAGTAGTAAAGTGGAACGACGATTGTTAGATAGCCTTCGAAAAATAAAGGAGTACCTTTAAGAACCACTAATACTGATGCCACCAGTTGAAGGAAGACCCTTGATCATGTACTTAATAGTGTTAGAGAACTCAATAGGGTGTGTACTGGGGAAGCATGGTGAGTCTGGTCGAAAAGAGCATGCAATATACTACCTTAGCAAAATGTTTACCGACTGTGAAACAAGACACTCACTGCTCGAGAAAACTTGATGTGCTTTGGCATGGGCTACTCACTGACTAAGACAGTATATGTTGACTCATACTACTTTATTGATCTCTAAAATGGATCCTTTAAAATACATATTCGAGAAACCCGTTCTCTCCAGAAGAATAGCAAGATGGCAAATGGTCTTTACAGAATACGGCACTTAGTACACCACTCAAAAGGAAATCAAAGGAAGTCTACTGGCATATTATTTGGCTCATCAAGCTGTAGATGACTACCAAACTATGAATTTTGAGTTCCCAGATGAGAACATTATGCTAGTTGCTGGTATGAAGAACCTGGACTGTATGAAGGACCTGAGCCAGGATCCCGATGAACTATGGTTTTTGATGGAGCTTCCAACGTGCTTGGTAATGGAATTGGTGTTGTGATCGTCTCTCCCAAGGGTTGCCATACACCCTTCACCTCCAGATTATGTTTCGACTGTACCAACAACATGGCAGAATATAAAGCGTGCATCATAGGTATCAAGGCTGCTATCGATATGAGAATCAAGTTCTTGAATGTATAGGGGGACTCAGCCCTAGTGATCAATCAAATTAAGGGAGAATGGGATACGAAGCACCCGAATATCATTACTTATCGAGAGCATGTATTAGCGTTAGTCCCATACTTCGAAGAAATCACTTTTGAACACATCCCATGAGAAGAGAATCAATTGGCAGGCACATTAGCTACTATGTCGTTTATGTTCAAAGTCAAATGGGATAATGAAGCTCCTCGAATTACTATTGAGAGACTAGACTAACATGTACACTGCTACAAAGTTGATACCGATGGAGTAGAGGAAAAGCATTGGTACCATGAAGTTAAAAGATACCTCGAAACCCAAGAGTATCCTGAAGGGGAATCTATTAACGATAAGAAATTCCTATGGAGGTTCTCGACCAAGTTCTTTCTGAGTAACGAAATTTTGTACAAGTGCAGTAATTATTCGACTCTACTTCATTGTGTAGACAAGAAGAAAGATGAGAAGATTATGGAAGATATGCATGAAGGGGTCTTTGGTACTCATTCCAGTGGGAATACGATGGCTAAGAAAATTATGAGAGTGGGCTATTATTGGTCGACCATGGAAGCTGATTGCTATCGCCATTCCAGAACTTGTCACAAATGCCAGATTTATGCTGACAAAGTTCATGTTCTTTCGGTTCCTCTGAATGTCTTGACTGTTCCTTGGCCGTTTGCAATGTGGGGCATTGATATGATTGGATAGATTAAGTCTACTGCGTCTAATGGGAATCGTTTCATCCTGGTCGCTATTGATTACTTCAAGAAGTGGGTTGAAGCAGCTTCATTTGCCTCCGTTACCAAAAATATTGTTGCCCGCTTCATTAAGTATAACTTCATCTGTCGGTATGGCATACCCGAGAGGATCATCACTAAAAATAGTACCAATCTTAACAAAACTATGATCACAAAACTTTGCATGCAGTTTAAGATTAAACATCATAATTCCTCTTTGTACCGACCGAAGATGAATGGAGCAGTGGAAACCGCCAACAAGAACATTAAGAATATTTTGCAAAAAATGACAGTGACATTAAATAATGGCATGAGATTTTATTGTTCTCTCTTCATAGTTATCGCACTTCATCACAAACATCAACTAGGGAACCCCATTCTCTCTCGTCTATGGTATGGAGGCGGTCTTACCTGTCGAAGTCCAGATTCCCTCTCTGAGAATTATGAAAGATGCAGGTTTAGATGAAGATGAATGGATTCATACTCAACTCGACCAGATAAATATGATTGATGAGAAGAGGCTCGCGGCTGTTTGTCATGGTCAGATGTATCATAAGCGCATGATCAAGTCCTTTAACAAGAAAATCAAACCTCAGGTGTATCAGGTTGACAGTTTGGTAATAAAGCATATCATCTTAGCACAAGGTGATCCTAGGGACAAATGGACTCTCACGTAGGAAGGGTCATTTGTGATCAAGAAAATATTTTTTGGTGGGGCTATAATACTTACCACCATGGACGGTGAGAATCTTCCACACCCTATGAACACAGACATAGTTAAAAAAATACTACGCATGAAGAATTGACCCGCTAGGTTGACAGGCCTAGGAAAAAATAAGGGTGTCCCAGCGAACCAAAAGGGTTCGGGTAAAAATTAGGGATATATATGAAAAATTGTACACCTGGCAAGTCGAAAACTTGAAAAGGCGGCTTGGGCAAAAAAGGGCATCCCGGTGGACTGAAAACATGAAAGGGCGGTCCAGGAAAAAGTTAGGGATTAAAGCGTACGACCATGTCCTGTTGGATTATCTACTTACATCCTGCATAATTGCCGACGTCAAAGTTCAAACAATACATATCAATCCAGTCAACTTCTTCAACCAGCAAGGGATGCGATGTTTGAAGATATAGAGGCAATAGCAGAGTTGAAACTCGATGGGATCGTTTCTGAATAACTATTTTTCTTTGTTTTTCTTTGTACACCTTTTCACTTTACGACGATTTCCTCCTATTTGGATTTCTGTCTCCTTGTATCAAATTGCCTGTTTATAGAAAAACTTTCAATACAAATACATTTCAAAATTCAAAGTTGTTCTATTTTTTTTGTTTCGCTTGCAAAAACGTCCAAGGACTAAATTGAATGAACATATGCATTTGAATATGATTAGTGTTAACTAATATATGCATACAAATAGGAATAAGCATTTACTAAAGACTCTAGGAGTTGGGATAGTGTTTCAGTCGTCCATAAATCCCTACAAAGAAATCCCCGGAGAGCTACCTTCACAAGCTCATCTCCAACAGAGATATATTTCTCAGCAAATCTAATATGCCCTCAGACAGAGATTCAGGCATCTTCTAGCAGTTCACCTCCATATCCTTAATGGATGTCTTGACCTGATCATCATCCCCAATAGGTCCCCTAGTGGATAAGGAAGTTTGATCATTTCCCCAGCATATAGTGGATACTTCTTCAGCACAGACTATAAAATTCCAATCCCCATAAGAATTTATTTCCTCGGCACATTTTACAAGAACTTAATTCCCCAGCGGAGTTCATTACTCCAACACCGTATTTCCTCAACAAAATTCTCTACTCCAGCAGGGTTTAATTAAAGTTTCTATCCCCGGAAGAGTTGCTATAGTATATGAAACCTGACAGGTAGCATACCAAAGGAATATCCACCTCTTTTATCCCTAGTCAGGGTGCATAAGAACAACAAACGACCGACTCTCCTTAAATGCCTCTATCCTAAAGCAGAAGTCGAAGATTCCCAATGGAGTATCCTCAAACAGAAAGAAGGGATCTCCAGCAAAATTATTCCCAGCAGAAATTGAAAGAAACACTTTCTTCATTCCCAGCAACAGTCAGGGATTTATTTTCCCCATTCATAGTTGTTACAAGAAGCTACCGATACGCTCGACAACATATAGCGTCCATACATCATTTCACAATACATCATAGCATATGAATACCGAAACACACATAAAGTTCTCATTTATGTTGAGAGCATCATTGATGCATTACATGCATCACGACATTACGTAAAGATAATTTTGTCTTTTTAGATAAAGTTCGCAAATAGACGAATATCATCATCAATTTTCAAACAGGTATAAGATTTATTACCGAAATAGGACATGGCAACTATCTATATGACCAAACGGTATGAATTCCTGAAACAGGACGGGTTTACCAAAAAGCAGGTCAGAGATTAATTCCAGAAACAACACAGAGACAACTATCTATATGACCAGGCAGTATGAATTCCCGAAACAGGACGGGTTTACCAACAAAAAACGGGTTGCAAATTAATTCCCGAAACAGGATGGGGAAACTATCTATATGACCAGACGGTATGAATTCCCGAAAAAAGATGGGTTTACCAATAAAGAACAGATTGTAGATCAATTCTTGAAACAGGATGGGGCGACTATTTGCATGACTAAATGATTTCCCTCAGAGACTGAATTCTGAAAAGCATCTCCCTTTAGAGACTGAATTCTAAAAAGCATCTCCTTCAGGGCCTTCGTTCTGAAAAGCATTTTTCTTATGAAATTTTCATTCCATCAGATCAAGTCGAGCATGGACTCATTTTGATACTCTTATCAACAGTTACTTTGGATGGCGTCTTTAAGTCCATCCCCGACGAAATTATCTCATCTCTCTGAGTGGCATATTTAAGCACATTCAAGAAATACTATCAACCAACAACATTACTTCATGCACCAGCGAGTGCAAATTTCTGGGCACTTAAGTGTTCAACCCTATTCGACCTTCAGACCACGAATGGTGAACGTGCCAATCTAACTCTTCAGGTTTAAGAAGATTGAATAGGGGCAGTTGTTGTACCCCAAAATTTTCCCTCCCATTTTCTTTAAGGTATCTCCTCATGCTTCTAGGGTTTTCAATTGCTCAAGGGTACTCAAGGTTTCGTGAAACAAATTCTCCTCCTAAGCAGTTGACCTACAACTAGGGTTTCACTTTTCTCAAAGGAAATTGGACTTCTAATTCCTCAAGTGGACTTCATGGTTCCTCATATGTCTCAAGGAATGCTCATGCAAAATTTCAAGCCTTGCATCTCAAGTTTGAGGAAGGGCATCAAAGCGATCTGAGTATTCATTCATGAGGAAGGGCATCGAAGCGATCTGAGTATTCATCCATGTGCTACAAAAATGTATTAGGATTTGAAGAATATGTTTTGGTGGCCAGGTATGAAGAAAGAAATTGCTAAGTTTATGTATGCTTTCTTGACTTGTCAGAAGGTAAGTATTGAACATCAGAAGCCTACAAGTATTATGCAACATTTGAGTATTCCAGAGTGGAAATGGGACAATATTTCTATGGATTTCGTGTTGGGGTTACCAAAGACTGCTAAAGGTGATGATTCAATTTGGGTAATAGTGGATAGATTGACTAAGTCGGCTCATTTATTACCAATGAAGATCAATCATAAGAGCTAGCTAAGATGTATGTTGAAGAGATTGTAAAGTTGCATGGTATACCTTTGAGTATCATGTCAGATAGAGACCCAAGGTTTACATCGAAATTCTCGACAGGTTTGCAGAATGCTTTCGGTACTAAGTTGAAGTTGAGTTCTGCATATCATCCACAGACGGACGGTCAAACAAAGAGGATTACCCAGTCTTTGTAGGATTTGATGAGGGCTTGTGTGCTAGAACAATGAGGATCTTGGGATAATCACTTGCCATTGATTGAATTTACATACAATAATAGTTTCCATTCAAGTATTGGAATGGCACCGTACGAAGTATTGTATGGTAGGAGGTATAGAACTCCATTGTATTGGTATGAGTCGGGCGAGAGTGTTGTACTCGGACCTGAGATTATGCGAGAGACAGCTAAGATTAATATGATCCAAGAGAGGATGAAGGCTTCACAGATTCGTCAGAAAAGCTATCATGATAAGAGAAGGAAGGCCTTGGAGTTTCAGAAAGATGATCATGTGTTTTTGAGAGTTACTCTGGTAACAGGTGTTGTTAGAGCTCTGAAATCAAGGAAGCTTACGCCACATTTCATTGGTCCATATCAGATATGGAAAGATAGGTGAGGTAGCATATCAGATTACTTTACTTCCGTCACTTGCGAATCTTCATGATGTGTTTCATGTATCTCAATTGAGAAGGTATATTCCAGATCATTTACATGTGATTCAGATGGATGATGTAGATGTGAGAGATAACCTGACTATTGAAGCATTACCATTGAGAATAGAAGGTCGTGAAGTGAAGCAATTGCAAGGTAAGGATATTACCTTAGTGAAGGTGTTATGGGGTGGACCAGCTGGTGAAGGTTTGACTTAGGAGCGTGAGGATCAGATGAGAGAGTCGTATCTGACTCTATTTTCCTCAGGTAATTTTCGAGGGCGAAAATTCTTTAAGTGGGGGAGAGTTATAACACCCCAACTTTTAGAAGTTATTTATTTAATGAATTATTAGAAGTAATTGTGAAAACTTGATGTTTTATATGATTATATGTGTGATATGCTGGTATGCGGTTGTGCATGATATGAATTATAATGATTAGAAGTATTAGAATGATTAAATAATTATTTAATAATTATTTGGATTATTATTGAGAATATAATAATAGGAATAATTATTCAAATGGTTATTTTAATTAGAGTGGTGTGTTGGTAATTAGAAGAAAGAGTGAGGATATGATGGTAATTTGGGGTTGGCTAAGTAAGGGCAATTGAGGAAGATATTAAGGGTCCTTTGTGATAACAAAGAAATATAGAGAGTTAAACGATTCATTCTGTGGGATTGAAATATTGGGAGAAGAGCAAGAGAAGAGGCTAGGGCACAAAGGGTTGGAGAATCATCGTAAGAGGCACGAAGAACAAAATCAATCACTCGAAACAATAATGTAAGGGTTTTTTATCTGATTATTATGTTTGATCTAAGTGGTAGATAGATGTAGGATTTTTCCTTAGGTATTGACAATGGTGATTTGGTGTTGTTATGGTGAAGAATTGATGGAATTATGATGAATCTTGACCGAAATTATTGTATAATTGATGTAGTAATCAATTTGTTGTTAGATTATGATTACCTATGATTAGATAGTGTTTTAGGACCTGTCACATGATGAAATCACAGGGAAAATTGGTCTGATGCAATGCAGAATTGCAAACAGAAAAACCCTTTTCGCAGGGAATCATCGGGTGACGGTCCCTGTGTCATCGGGCAATGATGCTCTTCCAGGCGAATGAAGAGGCGAGCAAGGAGGAGAAATGGAGTGATGGTCTCGGGTAAGGGTCTCCGGGAGATGATGAGGTTTCACATGGCAATGAGAGGCAGAGCTGGAATGTTGGATTGAAATCTTGAAGCGAGCATAACTTTAGTTGTAGAGCTTAGAATAAAGTGTCGTTCGAAGCTGCATGTAGCTAACAAAGTATATTATAATTAGATGAAATAAAATGAAGACTTTGGAGTATTTTTATAAGACCTAAGTTAGAGTAAGAATAGGTTCCCCGTATTGAATCGCAATGACGATTTGTTTAACTATGATGATATGTTGCTATTATGATTATGTGATGATGCTATGATGATGTTTTGATTACATGAGTATATATGATGATTACATGAGTATAAATGATGATGTTTTATGTATGATGTTGATTAATGTATGAATGATGATACGTATGACTAGTTGTGGTCGTTTATATTTGTTGTTGCGCATCATGCATTCTGGGACAACTTTGGTCCATTTTGATGAATTAGGACGATGACCCAGTGATTTGGTCTCAATCCCATTGTGTGGCTTTGAGATGTCTGTGATTTGCTCCAATTCCAAGTGGTAATAGATCCTATGATTGGGGTCTTTGGAGGGTGATGGCCCAATGTCCATCAAATGAATTGGTACCACATGCATGAGTCTCTGTCCTTGCACTACATCTTATATGGAATTGCATGGTTCTTAATTTAATGATGTTGTATTGTGTTGATTGAGCTTGGAAGATGAATTTATTGGATCGATTATGGTGATACTTTTGGTTTATTCCAAGGGTGATTTATTTTCGTTAAGTCTAGAAGGTATTGCTCTGATATATAACATCGGGGACAGGAGCACTTTGTTTTGAAAACTATTTTGTTCTTGTTTTGTCATGACAATTAAATTGTTTCCATGGAATTTAAATTACGCCCTTTTATATTACTCTGATATTATTTTAAATAATTATGAATATTCCATTATGTTTATAAGGGTGTTACAAAGCCCACACGAGTAAATTTACCATTCATCCCAGATCGACCAAGATGTATCAAGATTTAAGGAAGAGCTTTTGGTGGCCCGGTATAAAGAGGGATGTTGCTAACTATGTGGAGCGGTGTGGGATTTTTCAACAGGTGAAGATAGAACACCCAAGGCCTAGCGGTATGTTTCCACCATTGGACATTCCTATATGGAAATGGGACAATATATCTATAGATTTTATCATGGGATTACCATGTGCCTTAGGTGGATATGATTCTATATTGGTAATTATGGACAAGTTGACGAAGTATAATCATTTCTTGCCGTTTAAGTAGACTCATAAGATGATTCACCTAACAAGACTCTTTGTGGCAGAAATTTTAAGATTGCATGGTGTACCATCTAATATTGTTTCAGATAGAGATCCAAAGTTTACTTCACAGTTTTGGAAAGCGCTTCACCATGAGATGAGGACGAGTTTGAATTTGAGTACTTCAAATCATCCGCTAACTGATGGACAAAGAAAAAGAACTATTCAAACAATTGAAGACATGTTGAGAGCAATTTATTTCGGAAAGTGGTGGAAATTGGAAGGATCACTTGCCTTTGATTGAATTTTCATACTAAAATAGCTATCACTAGAGTATCGACCATGGCACTGTATGGAGACTTATATGGAAGGAAATGTCGATCACTGTTGTGTTGGTCAGAAGTTGGCGAAAAGGGGACCCTTGGACCAGATATAGTTCAAGAGACAACAGAGAAGATTAAACCGATACAAGAGAAGATGAAGAAAGCACAAGATCGCCAGAAGAGTTATATGGATAAAAGGATAAGACCCTTGGAATTTGAAGAAGGTGATCATGTGTATTTAAAGGTTACACCGAGACTAAAGTTGAAAGGACCGTTCAAGGCGAGGAAACTTAGTCTGAGATATATGGGACCGTATCAAATCATGGGACGGGTAAGTGAAGTTGCATACCAGTTATCTTTGCCTCCTTCACTATCCGAATTGTATGATGTTTTCCACGCATCTTAGCTTCAGAAGTTCGTGCCAAATTCATTTCATCTTATCCTTCCAGGTACGGTTGAGATAGAACCATATCTTTCCTATCAGATGCAACCCATTTGTATTTTGGAATATGCTAGCAAGTCCTTGAGGAGTAAGGAGATACTTCTTGCGAAAGTGCTCTGGGAAGCGTCTCATCCCAATGAAGCTACTTGGGAGCTCGAGTCAGAGATGGGAGATTGTTATCCTGATCTTTTCTGGTAAGTTTTTGAATTCAATGACAAATTCTAAATTAAGGGGGGGGGGGGGGGGAGAATGTAATACCCGGTGTAATTATCTTTCTAATGAAATTATCACTACTAATTAATTTGTGAAAGATTAGTAAAAAATAATTGTACAAAACACTTGTTATTAGTAGTATGAATGGAATAGAAATGATACTAATACAAGTGAGGGGCATAATAGTCGCTTCCACTTAAATTAAGGTAGTAAGGATTATTAATGATTATTCTCACTATTCTCCCAACCAAAAATCAGAAATAAAAAGAGGAAGTATAGAGAGAAAGAGAATAGAAGTGTGGAAGAGAAGGAAGGGAGGAAAAGAAGAAAATCATCTTTGAGTTTAATCTTCATCACTTTCATCTTGCATGTCCCAAATTCTTGTTCCATCATCATCTTCATTTTGTTCTAAAGCTTCTACTTCATCTACATCTAAGGCGAGTCTCATAGATTAGAAACTTGGGGAAATTAGGTTTATGACATGTTGGGGATTTAACATTTGAAAGATCAAATTGTTGAATGCATGTTAGTTTTTGTTGATGAATAACATGATTCTAACCTTAAATTCATGATTTCTTATGATGAGTACTGATACTGGATGGTGAAAATGGGGTTTTGGGACCCCAAGGCTATATTGGAGATTTTTTGCATTTCGCAGACCATGCTTAGCGCATACGGTCGCGCTTAGCGCGCCCTCCTGGAAGTTAAATTTTTGAAATTCACAGGGTTTTGAATATTTAAATATTTGAACTTATGAATTTTTGAATATTTGTCAAGATGATGTTTTTGTGCGGGCAGTTAATCACATGCGTTTCGATGATGGACGAGTGGGGACGCCTCATTAGCAAATGTCACCATGGAACTTGTCACGGATGAAAATCCACTTAGGAAAGATCTGAATCATCATGTTGTGACCAGTGCAAATCTCTTGATGCAATGCATGAGTGTAACTCACCAAGGGTGTGATAGTGTAACCTGAGTAAGGGCAATGACGGACTCCTGGATTCCTCGTACATGGGTACGAGTTTGCATACTTGTTTATATTTATCTATATGTTTGTTAGTTTCATTGGAAAGTCCCTGGGACTTCCACTAGAGATGTTCCCATTTGTGTAATTGTACCGAGTAGTGAGAAAAGAAAACCCGGATTCTCGGTGGATCCGTTTGATACATGTACCCTGTAGAACTGAGAGAACCCCTAAGATAGGGAGACTCACTGAGATTTAGTAATCTCACCCCATTCTAATTATTATATTTCAGGTTCATCGAGGCAGGATTGTGGCAAGGGCAAGATGGATTAGCCATTGTTTCTAGGTGATGTTTAGTTTCTCTTTTTGGAACCTTTTCCTTGTATCTTGGGTTGTATTAGTAATTGTGGATTTGTACTCTTGGCCATGACATTTTTCAAAAAAAAATTGTAATTCGTACTAATACTCTTTTTCTACTCTACTGCTTATCTATGAATGTTTTATGTACCATTTTAATACCATATGCATATATCCTAGGTAATGTATGTGTGGGGTGTTACAGTTGGTATCAGAGTTGGTCGATTCATGGCGAACCATGAAACATCATAAGTCAGCATAATTTTGCCTCATATGTGAAAATGTCGGCATGATTCCTTGCGTTCTACTTACGACATTGAGTCTGATCAACTAGATTCTATGTTTAGGACAAACAGGAAGATGGTTGATGGACGTAGAGGTTCTGGAAGGCCCAAAACTAGGAATGTGGAAACTGAGTCTGAAGTTGGAGATGCTAATGTACATTGGGTGCAGATGATGTAATAGATGCAATAACAAAACCAAATGATGATGCAAATGATGTAAGGAATATGGGGACAATAACCATCCAGTCATGATCCTGTTCCACAAGCTTCAGTAGGTCTATATTTTCATGCCTTTTTCAGGATTAAACCTCCAGAGTTTGCAAGGGCTTGGATCCTGTAGCTGCACATGATTGGCTCTACAGTATGGAGAGGGTGTTCCAGGCTATCTAGTGTACTGAGGAGGACAAGGTGATGTTTGCTGCTTAGATGCTGAAAGGTCCAACGGGTAGGTGGTCGGATACTGCATGTACCTATTTCACTTCCCTGATGATTCTGAGAGATTGGCAGCACTTCAAGATAGCCTTCTTGGAGAAGTACTATCCAAACAAGTTGCATGCTCAGAAAGAACGTGAGTTCCAACTTTTCAAGCAAGGTAGCATGTCGGTGTCTGAGTATGCTGAGAAATTTGAAGACATGGCTGCTTACTCCAGACAAGTTGTCTATGCACCTGATGAATTGTGGAAGATTGGCCAGTTTTTGTTTGAACTGAATGCTGATGTGGCCCATATAGTGTGTTTCAATGGGAATTTTCTACTTATGTTGAATGTTTGAGGCAATGCTATGTTGCTGAAAATAGTTTGAGAAAGGTCAAGGAAGAAAGATAACAAAGTAGGCCTATGCGTAAGGATCAAGGGAAATCAGGGCAATATCTGAAACCTCAAAATTCTCCTCCAATAAGAAAGCCAATTTATGTTAATCAATCGGTTCAACCGACGCTATGTAACAAGTGCAATTAGAGGCATAATGGAAATTGTTGGGTGGACCTGAGAAGGTGTCACTGGTGTGGAGCAATAGGTCACGTGGTTAAGGACTGCCCAAATCAGCATGTTCAAAAGAAGACTACAGGTCTGTATACACCATGGATGTGAGGAAGGCCCAATGAAACAAAAATCTTGTTGCCAGTACTTGTTCTATTAATAATCAACCTTTGTTTAATTTAGTGGATTCTGGAGTGAAAAATTCCTTTATTTCTAATTCGTGTGTGCGACGGCTCGGATTCGAAGCCACTACTCTTTCTAATCCTATGTTTATCGCATATGCTAAAACGACCTAGAGGAAGCTCGGAAAGTTTGCAAAGATTATTCTATTACTTTCAACGACCGAAACTTATTGATTGATCTTATTTGTTTGCCGCTTAAGAAGATCAATGTGATATTGGGTATGCACTGGTTGTCATCTAATTCAGTGTACATCGGTTGCAAAGAGAAAGCTATCTTTATTCTAGCTGAAGGGGATACTCCTGTCAATGCTATCAGAAATCTGATCGAAGGTACAATTAACTTGGTCAATTTCCTTTTTATTCAAGAGAAGTCTTTCCTTTTGGTTCTTACTTTAGATCCTGAAAGTGGGAAGAGCGTATTTGAGATTCCAGTTGTGTGTGAATTTACTAATGTTTTTCTGGAAGATGTCACTTCTCTTCCACCAGAAAAAGAAGTTGAGTTCTCTATCGATCTTATTCAAGGAACCGCTCTAGTTTCTATCACTTCGTATCGAATATCTCATGCCGAGCTGAGGGAATTAAAGAGTCAGTTAGAAGAGTTATTGTCGAAACATTTTGTTCAACCCAATGTTTCTTCATGGGGTGCTCCTGTCTTATTGCTAAAGAAGAAATACGGTAGCATGCACTAGTGTATTGACTATCACCAGTTGAATAAGGTGACCATAAAGAACAAGTATCCTCTACTGTAGATTGATGACCTACTGGATCAGTTGAAAGGAGCCTGCGTGTTCTTGAAGATTGATCTTAGGTCAGGATATCATCAGATTCAGTTTAAGAGTTCAGATGTATCGAAGACCGCGTTTAGGATGCAATGTGGCTATTATGAATTCTTAGTTATGTCATTCGGGGTAACCAATGCTCCTTCCGTTTTTATGGATTACATGAATCGTGTGTTCCAACCCTATTTGGACCAATTTGTAGTAATCTTTAAAGATGATATTCTAATTTATTCTTGGACTATGGAAGAGCATATGAAACATTTGAGGATTGTATTGTCAGTGCTGAGAGAGAAGCGATTGTTTGCAAAGTTTAGAAAGTGTGAGTTCTGGATGTCCAAAGTTAAGTTTCTCGGACTTGTTATTTCTGGTGGCGGTGTAGCCTTAGACCCATCTAAAGTAGAAGCTGTGATAAATTGGGAACTACTTGAGAAAACAACTGAAGTTCCAAGTTTCCTAGGCTTGGAAGGTTAATATCGGAGGTTCATTATGGTATTTTCCAAATTGGAATTACCTATGACAAGGCTTACGAGAAAAGAAGTTCTCTTCAGTTGGGATTTCGTTTGTGAACAAAGTTTTCAGAAATTTAAGAAGAAACTAACTATCGCTCCAGTATTAGTGATTCCAGATCCGGAAAGGTCCTATGAAGTTTTCTGTGATGCTTTTAAGAAAGGGTTAGGTGGTGTACTGATGCAAGATGGCCAGGTTGTAGCTTACGCATCTAGAAAGTTAAGACCGCGTGAAGAGAATTATCCTACTCATCTCCCTGAGCTTGTTGCAATATTTTTTGTGCTTAAGGTGTGGTGATATTACTTGTATGGAGTCCACTTTAAGATGTTCAATAATCATAAGAGCCTAAAGTATCTTTTCGATCAGAAGGAACTTAATATGCTTCAGAGGAGGTGGATGGAGTATATTAAGGATTATGATTTCGATTTGAAGTATCATCCCAGGAAAGCTGACAAAGTGGTGGATGCCCTGAGTAGGAAAGAGATTCGAGTTGCAGAGCTAATGGTGTTGGAATTTGAATTATTGGAGAAATTTAGAAACCTTTATTTACAGATCTAATGGGTACTAACCGGCGTATTAATCAGTAACTTGAATGTTGAGATGTTTTGTGGGAAACAATACGACAAGAGAAGTGCAATGATATAAAGTTGCAAGTTAAGGAAAGTCTTCCAGATTTCTCTCAAGCGATCAATGGGGTTATTATGTTCAGAAATAGAGTGTGTGTACCCATTGATGTATGGTTGAAGAGAATTATTCTGGATGAAGCCCATAAGAGTAAATTTACCATTCATCTCAAAGCGACCAATATGTATCGATATTTAAGGAAGAGCTTTTGGTATCCCGGTATGAAGAGGGATGTTGCTAACTATGTGGAGCAGTGTGGTATTTGTCAATAGGTGAAGATAGAACACTAGAGGCCTGGTGGTATGTTGCATTCATTGGACATTCCTATATGGAAATGGACAACATATCTATGGATTTTATTATGGGATTACCATGTGCCTTAGGTGGATATGATTCTATATGGGTAATTGTGGATCGATTGATGAAGTACGTGCATTTCTTGTCGGTTAAGACGACTCATAAGACGATTCACCTAGCAAGACTCTTTGTGGCAGAAATTGTAAGATTGCATGGTGTACCGTCTAATATTGTTTCAAATAGAGATCCAAAGTTTACTTCGCGATTTTTGAAAGTGTTTCACCATGAGATGGGGACGTATTTAAATTTGAGTAATTCAAATCATCCACTGACTGATGGAAAAATGAAAAGAACTATTCAGACAATTGAAGACATGTTGAGAGCATGTATTCTGGAAAGTGGTGGAAATTGGAAGAATCACTTGCCTTTGATTGAATTTGCATACATCAATAGCTATCACTAGAGTATCGGCATGGCACCGTATGAAGCCTTATATGGAAGGAAATGTCGATCAATGTTGTGTTGGTCAGAAGTTGGTGAAAAGGGAATCCTTAGACTGAAGATAATTCAAGAGACAACGAAGAAGATTAAAACGATCCAAGAGAACATGAAGAAAGCACAAGATCTCCAAAAGACTTATGTGGATAAAAGGAGAAGACCCTTGGAATTTGAAGAAGGTGATCACGTGTATTTGAATGTTACACCGAGACTAAAGTTGAAAGGACTGTTCAATTGCATGATGTTTTCCACGTGTCTCAGCTTCGGAAGATCATGTTGAATTCATTTCATCCTATCCTTCCAGGTGAAACAACCGGATGAAAATCATCAAACAATGAAGTCGCCATTGAACGTCTTTTATCCCACATGAAGGGAAAGGTGAACATCGAGTAAACCTGAGTAGGGAGAAGTCACGGTCTTGCGACCGAGAGATCAGGTAAGTGAGTATGTTACGCGAGGGAAAGGTATTAGCATCCCACACGCCCGTAGTACTCTATGGTATCCACTCTTATTATTTATGTAACACCATACTTTCCCATAATAATAATAATCATACCAACATATATCAGAGTACACAAGTAGGATGTCACATACTTCAAAAATTCATAAAGTCTTAAGTCACTTTATTATTTCATTTCATATAAAAGAATTATTTACACAGCAGAAATATCCAATTATTCATTTTCATAGCATCACAGTTTTAATAATAACATTCTCCACAAAATTCGTGGTTCAACATAAGCATGAATTAAGATACGTAACAATAAAATAATGCAAAAACATAGCAAGTTCCAAAAATACCGTGTTACGTATCAGAGCAAGACTCTCTTTATTCAAAAGAAACACACTAAAGACTCAAAGCTATCCTTAATGTTCTACGAACTAATCATGATCACCTACGCGTTATTCACGCGGAGGCAATATTCAAACAGAAAGGGTGAGTAATCACAATTCATTACAAAAGATATAAGGAAAATATATAATAGTTATAAACAACATCAATCATGAAACTATACATCTTCATTTACCAAGTTTTATACTCACACATTTGTATCATAATAACATATGCACAGCTTCATCATAAATCATCAAAAACACATTTTTCATTCATATAACACGACAACAAATCATGGCACTGCAATGCAATGCGACCGACAACAACTAAATGCATGTGGTACCAACAGGGCATAAGCCCCCAACATAGTGCCAATTGGGTAACACTAGAGAATAAGCCCTCAACACAACGCCATTCTAGGCCAGCAATAAAACATAAGCCCTCACCAATGTATACATGCAACATCGACATGCAACAACACAATTATACAACCGCAAGGCATAAGCCTTCAATACTATGCCAATTTAGGCCATCAACATCATTATCATCATAGCATTATCAAAACAATCATATCATCATCACAAAATCATTATCATCATAGCATTATCAAAACAATCATATCATCATCACAACATCATTATCAAATAACCATGGTAAAACATCATAATCAACATCATGTTTATTATTAAAATAACACATCATGGTATAGCAACATGTAATAAATCAATCTCATTAACATATGATATTGGAATCATGCATCAAAACACTCATGTAATCCAATCATAATATAGTTCGTCATGTTAGCTTTCCAATGCTTCAAACGATGCATCAATCAGACTCTTGAAACTCAAGTTACGATGTTTTAAAGATTTTTGCTACATCGCTTCTTCAATCTGTTGCCCGGCGAAGCCTTTGCTTCGCCCAACGAAACTTGCATCGCCTTTGCATCCCCCGACGATGCTAATCAGACTGCACTTCTCCTTCTACGATTTTCCATGGTTGGAGGCCTTCCGGACCTTCGAATTCGATTCCGTAAAAAGTCCCGGTTTCGAAATTCGAAATCCTATGATTATATAATATTCTTAATAGCCTATAACAATTATTTTAAGGTCCTAAAATCATACATCCATCAAGGATTCATTTATTCATTCATTCAACACATGTATTTTTCCCAATTTCATCAATCCTTATCAAATTCAACATACATAACACATACCTATCACACCTTAACCAGATATCAATCATAATAAAAGCGATTAAACCCCTTACCTTATTATTTTGAGAGATCAATTCTTCTCTTCACGCTTCTCACAGTGATTTTCCAAACTTCTGTGTCCTAGCCTTCTTTTTCTCTTCTCCCAATATCACGATCGTACATAATGATCATACATAATATCTTCATCTTCTCAAAAATCTTGTAGTTAATATGCTACATAGAGCCGGAGGCGGTAGAGCCTCACCGTTTTCCATTCACCATCTTCGTTTCACTCTACTGAGCATAAATATCTCTATTCTTGTTGCCGATGATACCTTGCTTTCCCCCAATCAAACTAAAGCGTGAAACCCCTAGGAGACTCAAAGAAGAAATCCAACAATAATGGTGCAGAATTGATGCTTGATACGTCAGGGATTTGATCCTATTCATTGTATGCTATCATTTGGTATCAAGAATAACAAGAGAAGATGGAGAATCAAGAATTTCGAAGCTACCAACCTGTGGATCGAGAATCGATCTAGTAATCCTACAAGAGCTTGAAGATGAAGAGGAAACCAGAGACTTTAAGGCAAACATGCAATAAGAAAGCATCCTAAATTCTTCTATTCTTCTTCTACTCCATTTCTGTGAATTTGTGTAGTTTTGAATTTCTTTGCGTTGTTCTCGTATGATGATGTGTGGTCGTTATGGTGATGCGCTGAAGATGATGATGATGTACGTTGTGGTTGTGCAGAGAGTAGAGAGAGTGTTTGTTGCAGTGAAGAACGATTGTGGTGAAGGTGTATGAAGGATGCAGATGGAGTGTTGAGAGGGAGAGAGAGGATTGGAGGTGAAGTTTTGTGGTGATTCTGCAGAAAAAATGAAGATTCCATAATGACTCGTGAATTGAGGTCATTTTATGTTATGCCTGTTGAAATAAAACATTAAATGGGTTAGAAATAAATGATTAGTATTAACTATGGTAGTAGGAAAGGCATTAGTTTTTCTTTTGTAGTTATGTAGCAGTTATGTTGTTTAATTTACTGTTTTAGAATTGTAAAGGTTTTGTTTGAGTCTACAAAAGACCAAGTGTGTGTAATTTATTCACTAAGAGCAATATACAAGAAGTTAAAAGTATACAAAGTCTGATTAAAATTCTACAAATTGGTATCAGAGCTCATGGCGAACATGATGAACCAAATGCCGTTACCACGGCTAACGAAGTCAAACTATGAAAACTGGAGCATCTAAATGAAAGCTCTTCTTGGATCTCTAGATGCGTGGGAAGTGACCAATGATGGGTTTGAAGAACCAACATAAATTGGAGGATATACAGCAGCCCAAACGAAGGTGTTGAAAGAGACGCGAGCGAAGGACAAAACAACATTATATATGTTGTTCAGGACTGTGGATGAATCAGGCTTTGAGAAGATTGCTAGTTCGACTACGTCGAAACAAGCGTGGGACACGTTAGAGAAGGTGTTCAAAGGATCAGACAGAGGAGGAGAGTATACTTCGATTGCCTTTGTGAAGTACTGTGAAGAACAGGGCATAAGAAGATTCCTTACTGCGCCATATTCACCTCAGCAAAATGGTGTGGCTGAAAGGAAGAATCGAATTATCTTTGATATGGTTCGATCAATGCTTAAAAGCAAGAGTATATTGAAAGAGTTCTGGGCAGAAGCAGTACAATGTGCTGTTTACATTCAGAATAGGTGTCCACATTCGAAGCTGGAAGACAAAACACCACAAGAAGCATGGAGTGGACAGAAGCCAACAATCTCCCATCTCAAAGTGTTTGGTAGCATAGCTTATGCGCATGTACCAGACCAACGAAGAACAAAGCTCGAAGACAAAAGTCAGAAGTTCATATTCATTGGATATGATGAGAAGACGAAGGGGTACAAGTTTTTTAATCCCATAAGTAAGAAAGTGGTTGTAAGCAGAGACGTTCGAATGAATGAAGCCAGCAAGTGGGACTGGAACACTTCGACAGAGGTTGGTGACACAGTCGAAGAAATAACTATAGTTGTACCAACAAACACTCCAGAAGAACATGAAGAAACAGAAGATAGAGATGAACCTCTACAACCCAGAATGAGAAGTTTGCAAGATCTGCATGAATCAACAAGTGAGGTGCATCTTGTGTGCCTTCTGGAAGATGCTAAAAACATAAGTGTTGAAGAAGCGTTAAGGGATGAGAAGTGGAAAAACGCCATGGACGAAGAAATTAAAGCAATCGAACACAACAAAACTTGGGAGCTGGTCGAATTACCAAAAGGAAGTCAACCCATTGGTGTAAAGTGGGTATTTAAGAAAAAATGAACGCCCAAGGAGAGATCGAAAGATACAAGGCACGACTGGTTGCAAAGGGATACAAGCAGAAAGCTGACATTGACTATGACGAAGTGTTCACGCCTGTTGCAAGAATGGAGACAATTCGATTGCTCATCTCTCAAGCTGCTCAGTTCAAATGGCAAATATTTCAAATGGATGTCAAGACAGCATTTTTGAATGGTGTGTGTGTCATGCTGTATGGCTCAGAAGGTTGACAAGTAAGATGAGGCTGAAGCAGGAAGGTCCAACAATAATACACGTGGACAACAAATCAGCTATTGAGCTGGCGAAGAATCCAGTCAATCATGAACGAAGCAAGCATATAGACGTTCGATTTCACTTCATACGTGAACATGTGAAAGAAGGAAGCGTGGAACTAAGGCATGTAGCAAGCAAAGACCAAGCAACTGACATCTTCACAAAACCACTATCAAGAGAAGTATTCGAAAGAGGTAGAAAAATGATTGGGATGCTGGATCGAAGTAGCATTTAATGTTTAAGGAGGAGTTTTGTTGAAATAAAACATTAAATGGGTTAGAAATAAATGATTAGTATTAACTATGGTAGTAGGAAAGGCATTAGTTTTTCTTTTGTAGTTATGTAGCAGTTATGTTGTTTAATTTACTGTTTTAGAATTGTAAAGGTTTTGTTTGAGTCTACAAAAGACCAAGTGTGTGTAATTTATTCACTAAGAGCAATATACAAGAAGTTAAAAGTATACAAAGTCTGATTAAAATTCTACAATGCCTCGTGTATCTTTTCTCCTCTTTCTATTATCACTGTTAGAGTTTGTTATGAGTGAGTAAAATCCCAACCCTTGGATCTGTGACAGATAGTTATGAGATGGAGGGAAGAGATGAATTCGGTTATGAATTTTGAAGGTTAGGAAATTTAGTTAGTTATTTTTGTTGTGAAGGTTGGTTATAGTTAGTTGACGGGTTCTAATTTCTGTTAGGACAATTGGTTAAAGATCTAGGAAGTTAGTTATTCTGTTACTGATTTTTGAGGGTTAGGATTTTGTTAGAGGATTCAATTGGAAAGTGCCGTTAGTACTGTTAGTGAATTAGTTAGGAATAGTTAGGGGTAGCTGGAATTCTGTTGGAAATCAGTTAGATGGTTGTTAGAGCCGAGCTGGAAAATTAGTTACTAAGTTAGTTTACGAGTTTATTTCCTGGTTTGTATTTTTCCTCTGCATATATTTTCTGGTTTTCACAAGTCCTCCTTCTGATTTTCTTCTTCTCAACTGATACTGCTGAACTCAATGTTTCCTTTCTATTTTTTTTGTTATGTTGACTCCAAGTTTGTTACATATGAATGTATCTCGGTCGTCCATCTTGAAAGTTGGTTAGACAACCAATGGTGAGGATTGCAATCGATTTTTGTTAGTTAGAACAATTAGTATCTCTCAACTATTTTTGTTGTAGTTAGTTTGGAAAATTAGTTTTTTCTGATATTTCTAATTTTCTGGATTATTTGATGAGCTGGAAATTTATTCTCCTCATTTTCTGTTATGAGCTTTCAATTTTCTGATTTTCTGAGTTGCACTGTCAGGACTGTATGTTTGAGATAACATAGCTTGCATTGCATTTTTTTCATAATGGCCCGATTTTCAAACTATTTTGGTTTTGAACTTGCCTGTTATCGATGCATTGAAATTTCTGTGTTGAACTGATGTGAGGTGCAGATCTAATATTGATTTAGATTGAAATAAGGTTAAATTTCTCGTAATCTGAAGATATACTAGAATCATTTGAAGCTGCAAGTAAGTTCCTTTTTATTTGTATTGAACTAGTATCCCCTTTTTAGTGTCACACTGGTTTGCTTTTGAAGTGATGAGGAAAGATATGTGCATAGTAATTTATTGTTTGGATGCCATGATTTGACGCTTGATATTTTGAATCGCAGTATGATGATACATTGGGGTAGCAACATATTTGGTGTGAGTGTATGAGTATTTCATAACATGTTTTTAAAATGTTTGGCGTTTATGACACTTTGATGGATAAGGTGACTAATTTATATTTGGATTTTCTGTAGGTGACAGTGATGCATGGCAAGGTATGGCTCAAAAAAAAAAACTTAGCATGGGCATAAGATGACTTTGGCGTACTTGGAATGGGTATATGACAAATGGATGAAAATGATTGAAGACCGATGCAGATCAGCAGGAAAATGACTTAGAATAACATGTTGGCTTTGGTCAACTTTAGCTTAATGATGTGTTTCTTTGTAATTTCCAATGGATGTAGTGGGTACTTATAATGTTAATGTAAATAATGATTTTGGAATGATAATGCATTTGAATCTTGTAATAGCTTCACACTTTTCCCTCGAATATGAATTATCATGCCTCTTGCTTCCGTATTTTGAAATGACTAGTTCTGCCTATGAAAGGATCATCATACCTTGAAAACTTCAAATGGGTGAATGGCTTTAGATGAGACTTAAAATGTTTGGTACTTGAACTTGGTTTCCAAGAAACTCTTATGAATAAGCTTTCCCACCTTGCTTGAATCAATTCTTGTCATCACGAACAAAACAACGCTTAAGGACCCATGATTCAATTCTTTATAATCTAATCCGCAAATATTTTTTGACTTGATGAGAAATACAAAAACAATGCCTTTGAGGAATATTTGAAAATGAATGTGAAAAGATGCCAGACAGAACTATGCCACGAAACCCTGATCTTAATATTCAACTGATGAGCATCGACAAGTTCAAACAATAGACACCCTACCTCTCTTTGAGATGCGCATTGATGAAGACGACACATCTTGAGATGTTGAAATGAACCAAAACATTAGCTCCAAAACCTAAACATAACAAGTGAAAACCTAATGCACTTGCCTTGGATGAATCTTGATAGAAGACAGACTTGTAGCTCAAACCATTACAAAATGCTAGCTTGCAAGATCCTTGGTCCCAATTCCAAGTTATTGAATATTGATGCATGATATGTTAGATGACCTAATGAAGGGTACGCATAAGCCAAATGAGCCTTGAAAGGGGTAGGAAAAATTTGGGGTATTACACCAGGTACGATTGAGATAGAACCAAATCTTTCCTATCAGATGCAACCCATTTGTATTTTGGAATATGCTAGCAAGTCCTTGAGGAGTAAGGAGATACCTCTTGCGAAATTGCTCTGAGAAGCGTCTCATTCTGATGAAGCTACTTGGGAGCTCGAGTCAGAGATGGGAGATTGTTATCCTGATCTTTTCTAGTAAGTTTTCGAATTCAAGGACAAATTCTAATTTAAGGGGGGGGGGGGGAGAATGTAATACTCGGTGTAATTATCTTTCTAATGAAATTATTACTACTAATTAATTTGTGAAAGATTAGTAAAAGATAATTGTACAAAACACTTGTTATTAGTAGTATGAATGGAATTAGAAATGATACTAATAGAAGTGAGGGGCATTATAGTCTTTTCCACTTAAATTAAGGTAGTAAGGATTATTAGTGAATATTCTCATTATTCTCCCAACCAAAAATCCAAAAAAAAGAGGAAGTATAGAGAGAAAGAGAATAGAAGTGTGGAAGAGGAGGAAGGAAGGAGAAGAAGAAAATCATCTTTGAGTTTAATCTTCATCACTTTCATCTTGCATGTCCTGAATTCTTGTTCCATCATCATCTTCATTTTGTTCTAAAGCATCTACTTCATATACATCTAAGGCGAGTCTCATAGATTAGAAACTTGGGGAAATTAACTTTATGACATGTTGGGGATTTAGGGTTTGAAAGATCAAACTGTTGAATGCATGTTAGTTTTTATTAATAAATAACATGATTCTAACCTTAAATTCATGATTTCTTATGATGGGTACTGATACTAGATGGTGAAAATAGGGTTTGGGGACTTCAAGGCCGTACTGTTTCATTGGAGATTTTTTGCATTTCGCAGACCGCGCTTAGCACGTCCTCCTGGAAGTTAAATTTTTGAAATTCGCAGACTGCGCTTAGCACAATCATCCCTCTTAGAGTGCTCTCTTGGGACTTGGAAGTTAATTATTTTGCAGAGCACGCTTAGTGTGGGAGGCTCCCCTTAGCGTGCAAGCTTCTTCCCAAAAATTTTGAACTTTCACCTAGGATGTAGTTTTGTTCCGTAATCATAATCGGACGTACCCTTACCCTTATGTGACCTCTATAAACATAGAATATGATAAAAATAGGCTTTTTAAGAACCACTTTTCCAAACCTATTTTTGTAGTCAATATGTTGGAAACATATGAAATGTTAATTTTCTCTTGTGTGTAATTGTTCTATGCATGAATGTAATGTCTCAGTATTCCTCTATGATTAAGAATGCTTATACGATCTGAATGCCACTTTTTATTCGGTTCTTGAGTGCATATGCTTTATATATATATATATATATATATATATATATATATATATATATATATATATATATATATATATATATATATATATATATATATATATATATATATATATATATATATATATATATATATATATATATATATATATATATATATATATATATATATATATATATATATATATATATATATATATATATATATATATATATATATATATATATATATATATATATATATATATATATATATATATATATATATATATATATATATATATATATATATATATATATGATAAATGCTATTATCTGGTGTATTACATCTTGTGGATAATTGTGACTGCCCGTCATTCCATGGGGCCACCATTGTATGATAACATTAGGTTTAGAAATAGACTAGTCTTCTGTGGACTCTTTTCTTCCCCTTTTTGCATATGCATTTAAAACTAAAACTCTTCTTTTTTTAGCAAATCATAAAACACTCTCTAATAACAAAAACCCTTTTTCAAGGTAACAAAATTCAAACCAATCAAATGTGGCGTATTGTATCAACATGGACCATCAAAATATGATGGCCCATGTGGTTTATAACTTACATAGAGGAGGGTTGTATATTTTTGCTTCAGATCGGCCCATTATGGTATACATGCCGATTCAAGAAAAAAGAGGTTATCAAGATATTTCAGGCCGATTTAAATCTTTTTGTCCATTAAGGTTTGTTAAAAGTTTGTTAAAAAATAGAAGGTGAGGTGTGCTAATTACATGAAGGGAGGTTTTTTAAATTAGAAGGGCCCATTACATTGGAAGCCCATTTGCTAGAAAAAAACTCTTTTGCATCATACAACAAGTGGGGTGCATCTGGTAAATCGTTGGCCCAATAGGACAAGTGTGGCCAAGTTTTTAGAGGGTTGATCGAGTCAACTTTTTTTATAAATTGTACATTTATTACTAAAAATAATATTTATTATAATTTAAATATTATTATTATTCTAAACGTTTGACCTTGTCAAAATTGGGGTTTCAAACCTTAATCCAAACCTAGCGACGTTGTTGCCCCATCAACCATGTCCCCTTGTTCATTCTCAAGTATATAATGCCAAAGCCCAACCCAAAACACGAACAACTACTATTCAGATTTGAAAGGAAAAACTCAAATCAAACATTAGTAAAATCAAATCAAATCTTCATATTAAACTGTCCAGAACATAATACATAACAAGATCTCGACAGAATCAAATACATATTTGAAACGAATAAAAAGAATCAAAACTAAAAATCTTATCAAATCAAATTCTTACAAATTTGTACCAATTACAATTATAACGACAAAATCAAAATTGTTTCATAATTTGAACTAGTTCTAACACTATAAAACCTAGAAGAAATTTACAAAAGGAGGGGGGAATTTGACAAAAGGAAATTTTTTTTCACTAAAGAACAGAGTAGAAGGAGTATAAGAATCGTCACCTTCCCGCTTGCATTCGTGCTTGTGATATGGGTTTCGAGATCCGAAACTCTAAATCTATTTGAGCAGTTGCTGCTTCAACCTCTATCACGCCTGCATCAAGCCACCACCGCCATATCTGCAACATGAAGAGGAAAATGATCAAAAATAGGATCGGAGCTCTGAGACGCAAGGAACACACATCAGAGGTAAACCACCATGAATACTTAGCTTATGTTTTGTGATTTTGGGGTGGTTTGGGTGGTTAGACCATCGCGTAAGGTTGGGCAACTGTGGGTTTGGGTTGCATCGCCGCTTGGGACCACATAGGCTTTTGTTGTTTAGGTTGAGGGGAGTGAAGAGAAGCGGGAGTTAGACAAAGAACAGGGGAAACAGTTCAGAGAGAGACAGGCGAAAGAGAAATAAAACTGAAATGAAAACAAATAAAATTCTATTGTATCCAACGATCCAGTACGCGCACACCTTCGATCGTTACCATATTCCCTCCAGTCATCACCATATGATCTTCGTCACACGGTACCAACGTGCATGTTCATCGTAATACCATGCAGTCCCCTACACAGAATCCAAACGGACTCCCAACCTTTGGGCCAGGGAATGTACAAGGAGAATTCAAAATATCTTCGTAATCCATAAAAAAAACAAACCCATGCTAACTACGAGTTAGGACTTTAATTCCTCATAAGAGGATACGTGGCGAGTCCCCCTGATTAAAATTAAAACCTTATTCCTAAACCTTAAACCTAAACCCTAGTATCCTTGTGAACAAGGTAGATGAAGCGTGCGTAACACCTTCCTTTCGTCTAAGGTGAGTCAAGAACTTAGAATCTCTGTATCATCAATAAGGGTTATTCCGTTATATTCCCATCTTAGGATAAAAATCAATGGTGGCGACTCTATTGGGGACTCTACCCTAGGTATTATGATCTTTTCTCTTGGTTTAAGGTTTTAAGGTTTTATATTTATTTTCCTATATTTATTTTATTCATTTGTTTATTTATTTTTGTTCATTATATTATTGTTATTATTATACATTTGTGATGGGATTTTATCATTTCAAAATATTATTTTCAAAAACCCTTAGAAAGAAGGTTTGTCTATTAGCCAAGGGGATACATCAGCCATATGAGTTTATATGACGAATTATCCCAGAGTCAGTGGAATTCCACAAAATGAATACCTCTCAAGAGACATCCTCTTGGGAAGTAGGACTTTGGAATGACACCTATGACTCTTTGTACGACCTTTAAACAAAAAACTCATGATGAGACCTTTTATGACCTAGAGATGAAAGTTTCGGTCTGTAAAGAGGCTCCGCTTAAGGGAGGCACTTTTGCCTTTCCATCTAGTGTTATTCATGTTACCCTTAAGGAAACCACCTTATGGGGAGGGTAGAATATCCGTTGGCCAAAACTAGGAGCTTACCTTCTAAGGGTACCTTTCATAAAATCCCGTCACTAAGCCCTACATTCATGCATCCACACATTTCTGCATTTCATATATTCATTACCCTCTATTTCTTTTGTTTGTCTTATTTACAGGGTTAAAAATGTAATGATTAAAAAGGTTTTGGTGAAGTTTCCTAAAGATGAATACCAAAGATAACGACTTGTCTATCAAGTCAGATATGACAAAGATAATAATTATCAAGGAGAAACTTCCCGAAAGAGCTGTGAAGATATTAGTGCTTCCAATAGTTTCTTTTTGGTTCGAACATTTTTCAATATCTGAAATGTATTCCCATTTTAGGGAAATTATTATTAATAAAAGTACTTTTTTGTTTCCATATTCAAACTGCATATTTATTTTTAGGATACTCACCAATAAAGAGCTATATATATCCAAGTGAATAAGACATTCAAAACGAAAAAATCTTAGCATATTCATACATATTCATACGCATGCATGCATTCACAAACATCTACATTTCATACAAAAACTCATCTTTTTCAAAAATTTCTCCAGTTAAACCATTGGTAGAAGGAAAGCACCACCTCTCCGACCACCTTACCAAACAAGAGCCCATCAATTGAAAGTGATGGAACAAATGGAGGAGAACTAAGTTGTGTTCAGAGAAGATTTAGAGCAAGTCAAGGGCAACATCAACTCAATGAGAGGAGACATGAGCCAAGTTCTTCTAGCCTTGAAGAACATAATTGACAGACAAGAGAAAATTCCTAGGGGCAGCCTTTGAAGAAGTAGCCTAAAATATCGATGCATCAAGCGGTCACCAACCAAGAGAACCAGAGTCAGGACCTCAAAAGTCCACCATGGCTCAAAAGGAGACAAGACAAGTAGATAATGAAAGGTTTGTCCCCCTTCTTCCAAAGGTAGGGGCATCCCATACCTTGCAAATTCCAATTAACAATGCAGACAACTACTTAGATTTGCAATATGGAGACCACGACCTAGAGAATGTCAATCAAACACCCTTGAGAAAGACCGATACTCAAGCTACTGAGAATCCAATGGTGCTCGACCAATACAAAGCTCTAGAAGAGATATTAAAAGTTGTGGAGGGATATGAGGCTTTCAATTTAGATGTTCTTGAAATGGGTCTAGTTCCCAATGTGGTGATCCCACCAAAATTCAAAGTGCATGACTTTGGAAAATACGAGGGGCTCACCTGTCCTAGGAACCATCTGTGCATGTATTGTAGGAAGATGCATGCTTCTGCTCAAGACCAAAAGCTGATGATTCATTGTTTCCAAGATAGTTTAGGTGGGGCATCCTTGGATTGGTACATGCAATTGGAACGAGTTCATGTTCAAACATAGGCAGATTTTGCTAATGCCTTCTTAAAGTAGTATAAATATAACTTGGATATGGCACTACCGTATGCAACTCCAAAACATTTCTCAGAAGAAAGAGGAGTCCTTCAAGGAATATGCCCAAAGGTGGATAGAAATGGAATCCCGAGTACAACCACCACTCTTGGAGAAATAATTGGTAGATATGTTCATGGGAACTTTACAAGGGATGTGTTATGAAAAGATGGTAGGAAGTGTCTCTTCCAGATTCTCTGATTTGGTGACTGTCGGTGAGAGAATTGTAGCAGGCATAAAGTGTGGAAAAATACAAGGGGAATCATCTAATACCCCTTATAATTCAAAAACATATGTTCCTAACTTCTCGCAAAAAGGGGAAGAAGAAATTAATGATGTGGCCTCACAACCAAAGGCACCACAACCATTAATAGTTCCACAAGGACAACGACAAGATAAAAGGTTGCAGAGAAAGTTTGACCTTCTCCCCATGTCTCACAGTCAATTGTTGCAGCATCTACTCGAAGCATCTTTGGTAGAGCAAAAGCCTCTAGCTCCTCCAATTGGGGCATCTCCACCAATGCACAACCCAAATGTCAGGTGCGTGTATCATGCCATTTTTCAGGGGCATACTATAGAAAAATATTGGGCCTTCAGACACAAGGTTTAGGATTTGGTGGATTCTCAGGATATCACTTTTGACAAACCAAACACCAAGACAAACCCCGTGCCTCTACATGGTGGTCCGACTGTGAATGCAATTGAGGTAGTCACTGACCATGGAGGGATCAAAGAGTAGTTTCCTCCCATTAATAAAGTATTTATCAACAAAGGAGGGGAGCATGGTGGACAAGTAAGAATGATATCCAACAAGGGCAACATCAAAGGGGCATCTGATTTTATCCATGCATGCGCCCCAGGCAAAGAAATCAAGAACTGAACAATTGTGGAGATTCCCGATATGGGTTTCTTTCCAAAGTAGTTTTTATTGTTTTTGAAAGAACCTATGTCAAGCCCGAGGCATAGGGGTTGCTTGTAAGGGTCCCCCATTTTGTTTCAGACAATATTCACGATTAATAAAAGTTATATTTCGCATTCAATTAAGATCCCTCTCTTTCTCTTGCATTTATCCCTTATATTTAAAATGACAATACTTTTCTTCATATGAATTTTCCAAATTCACATACTAAAAATTGCACCAAAACATGATAAAAGTGCAAATACATGTCTAAAAACACCGATAATGCTACTGTTGTTATCCAATATGATTTTGAGGCACCCATCAACCAAGCTGAAGAGGAAGATGATGAAGATCTTGAACTTTATGAAGAATTAGCGAGAGAGATATATCAAAAAGCTGACAACATACATCTATACCAGGATCTATTGAGACCGTTAACCTTGGCACAAAGGAAGATTCGAAAAAATCAAGCTAGGGGGCAACATTGAAGAAAAGCGTCAAAGAAAGGTTGATCAAGTTGTTACATGAATATATGGATATATTTGCCTAGTCTTACAGAGAGATGCCAAAATTGGATACGGAAATTGTGATGCATAATTCGAGGAGAGATGTCAAACGTGTCTAGCAAGATTCGAGGAGAGGTCCTTAAACAGTTTGATGTAGGGTTCTTAGCAGTGGTAGATTATCCACTTTGGATAGCTAACATCATGCCAGTGCCCAAAAAGGATGGCGAAGAATGTATGTGTGTAGGTTATCGGGATTGGAACAAAACAATTCCCAAAGACGATTTCCTGTTACCTCACATATATGTTTTGGCAGACAATACAACTCAAGCTTCGGCATTCTTATTCATAGATGATTCCTCAGGCTATAATAAAAATCAAAGTGGCTCCCGAAGATATGGAAAAGACTACTTTCATGACACCTTGCGGCACTCTCTATTACAAGGTAATGCCATTCGATCTGAAAAATGCAGGGGCAACTTAACAACAAATAATGGGTCTGATCTGAACAACAAAATAATGAAGGGGTTGTGCGATAATTTCAAAATTGAGCATCATAATCCTCACCATATCGACCCAAGATGAACAGGGTCGTTGAAGCTGCCAACAAAAATATCAAGAAAATCATTCAAAAAATGGTAAAGACATAGAAAGATTGGAACGACAAGCTTCCCTTTTCCCTACATGGCTATCGTACTTCCATGCGTACCTCGATAAATATAACTCCTTTCTCTCTAGTATATGGCATGGGGGAAGTACTCCCAGTTGAGATAGAGATTCGATCACCTCAAGTCCTAATGGAAACCTTGAAAAAGCAGAATGGGTCCAGACACGACTTGATCAACTCAACCTCATTGAAGAGAAATGCTTGACAGCTTTGTGCCACGAGCAATTATATCAGAAGCGGATGAAGATAGCCTTCAACAAGAAATTATGCCCTAGAGTGTTCAAAGAAGGATATTCGGTACTCAAGGAGATTCTACTACCTCGCCTCAATTCACGTAGTAAATGGACACCCAACTACGAAGGTCCATATGTGGTAAAAATAGCATTCTCTGGTGATGTTCTCATCCTCACAATAATGGATGGGGAAGAACTACCACATCCGGCAAATTCAGACGCAGTAAAAAAAAACTATGTATAAGAAAGCTCACTAAGGGAGATCCAGGCAAAAATTAAGGACATACGCAAAAAATTATCCCGGTGGATTCAAAACCCGAAAGGGCAATCCATGAAAAAATTATGGATCTCATTTAAATAAATAAAGAACAAAAATATTGCGATCTAAGAACTGCGATTACAAACCACGATGGACGGGATGGATCCAAATCATTCAACTCAGAAGTAAAGAAGATTGGAGTTATCAAGAAGACATTGGGGGAAACAGCAGTAGCAATTATCATTTTCATTGCCATTTACAGTTTTAAAACTTTCTGTAATTACCTCTTTCAAGGAATTTCATCTTGTACTCTCGCCTATCCTGAGGCATATCAATAAAACATTTACTTTTTCAATCTTTCAATTGCGTTTCTTTCTTTTTTATACTTGTTTGCCAAATATTAAGATTATTTTTTTGTGAATATTTTTTGAAATCATTTTGGGGAATTGACATACAAATGAAAGCATTTGCTAAAAGCATCAAAAAGCATTTTTGGTTAGAAAAACATCGAAAGAAAATCCATGCCAACGCCTACGTCCACGCCTATTTCTATGATCGCGCCTACGTCTACGACTATGTCAATGTCTGCACCAACATCCACGTCTATGTCCATACCTACGCCTGCGCCTACGATACAAACATCAAGATCTTGCTGACACTTTTCACCAAATTCAAATCAACTTGGAGATACAATAATTGGCAACAAACAACATTGGGGAGTTGGTGACTACGAGAACCCGATGGTTTAATAAAGGAGGAATATCAAAAACATTTTACTTAGGGTATACACATACATTTGGTGCATATGTAAATACTTGGGGCATACACATACAAACATTTGGGGCATAAACACATAAGCAGTTGGGGTACATACACATTATAAGCATTTGGGTCATACATCGTACTTGGATATCACATCAATTTAGGATATTATGCATACATGGCATCTTGCAAAGCTACTTTGGTTAAAATTACGATTTTTTCTAGGGGTTCATCATTAGAATGCTTATCTGTGCGAACTATATAGTTCAAACTTTAAAGAAATTTGGCGTTTATTTTTTTCATGTTGATAGTCATGGTTGAGGGCGACACAACCAACATCAATGATGAATTTGGGGTTTAATTTATTCATGTTGATAGTCATGGTTGAGGATGACACCACCGACATCAACAATGAATTTGGGGTTTAATTTCTTCATGTTGATAGTCATGGTTGAGGACAACACCACCGACATCATCATTGAAATTTGGGGTTTATTTTCTTCATGTTGATAGTCATGGTTGAGGACGACACAACCGACATCAGTGATGAATTAGGGGTTTATTTTCTTCATGTTGATAGTCATGGTTGAGGATGACACAATCCGATGAATTTGGGGTTTAATTTATTCATGTTGATAGTCATGGTTAAGGGCTGACACAACCGACATCATCGATGAATTTGGGGTTTATTTTCTTCACGTTAATAGTCGTGGTTGAGGGCTGACACAACCGACATCATCGATGATTTTAGGGTTTATTTTATTCATGTTGATATTCATGGTTAAGGGATGACACAACTGACATCATTGATGGATTTGGGGTTTATTTTCTTCATGTTGATAGTCATGGTTAAGAGCTGACACAACTGACATCATTGATGAATTTGGGGTTTATTTTCTTCATGTTGATAGTCGTGGTTGAGGGATGACACAAGCGACATCATCGATGAATTTGGGGTTTATTTTCTTCATATTTATAGTCTTGGTTAAGGGCTGACACAACCGACATTGTCGATGAATTTAGGGTTTAGTCCTTCATGATTGATAGTATTGGTTAAGGGCTGCCACAACCAATGTCATCAGTAAATTTGGGTTTCATCACTTTAAAATCTAGCATATTTCATTTGGTTATTGATTCATGGTTGAGGACGACACAATCGACATCGTTTGTCCAAGTTCTAAATATCTGGTTTTAAGCTCGTACTATCTATCCTCTAAGCTAAGGTAGGTATACCAGATTTTTTTTATTAATAACCATCTATTAAAATAATATTTCGCAAATAACCGGGTTTCGGAAAAAATTACGCAAATAACCATGTTTCAGATGGCTCCACAAAGGAGGAGCCATCTCACTTGGCGCCTCCACCTAGGGTTTTACCCTAGGCGCCATCTCACTTGGCGCCTCCCTTGGCTTTTAGCCAAGTGAGATGGCGCATGCTCCTTAAAAATGAGAGGAGGCGCCATCTCACTTGGCTCATAGGGCAAAACTAGGGCAAAATGCTGTTTTATAAATAATTCGTCCGTTTCTCCGAAATTTCTCACACTTTCTCGCACTGTATTTTTATTTTGTACTCCATTATTTGCGTAATGACGTCGCCTATGATTTTTAGCAGAGATGGTTACGTTATATTCTCCGCCACGAAACCTGCGATGAAAATGAAATTCTGGCACATTCACTCCATGGAGCGTCTGAAGCGGGAGTTGATGCGGTGGCTAGATGGAGACATCACGGAGGGGGAAAAAATTCAAAGGATCCAGCGAAAACGAACAACAACCTCACATGCGACAGGAAGACCTAATGTGTGGTTGGAGGAAGTAAAAACAGACAGTGATGTAATGCTGATGATGCATGGGTCAGATAAAATTGTGTTAATAGTTGTAATTTCCTATATTGAATATCGTTAATTATTGTTGTACGCGTTTTATTAACTGTAGCAAAATCTGTTAACGGAAAACCCTAATGTTTACAACACAAATATTGAAAAGATTTATTGTATTACAATATTTATGTGGTCGAGCCAGACGCCCGATTCAGACAATTTTTGTGATTGTGTCTGACCTGACGTCATAAACCACACTTTCTTTCCAACCTATCAAGATCATCCATTTCTGTTGTGATGCGCCTACTTTTGGGACGACCCTTCTTGTTCCTTCGCATTCGGTCATTGTGCCAAACTATATCGCCGTTGTATTCAGGCCAATAATCCGGTTTTGCCACCAAAGGAAAGTTGTTGTTGTAAACAGTGAGCAACGTTTCAGATTTGTAAATGTTTGACAGCAGTTGAAGCACGTCTTGATGGGTATGAGCACAAGCGGCAATGACATGAGAGCAAGGCATACGAAATGCTTGAAACCTGCCACAATCGCACCATTGAGAAGGTAAAATGACCCTGTATTCTTGTCTTGGCAGGCCTTCATTGTGGTCGATTGTCTCTTTCACAATGAAGTTGTGGCTGTGTCGGTCAAACCGTATAACCATGTGAGTGTTGGCTTTAGCACTTTCAGCCTTAATGTATTTCATGCAGCTTTCACTCCATAGTTGTCCAGATTGCAACATCGCATTCCACATTTCACCTCTTTTGGCAAATAACGCAGCCATCCTAAAATACGTAGATTTTACCAAGGCAGTGATTGGGAGGTTTCGTATTCCCTTGAATACCCCATTCATTGATTCAATAAGATTCATTGTCATATGCCCCCATCTTTGGCCATTGTCGTATGACCTAGTCTACTTTTCCACCAGAATGTTGTCGATCCACCTACCGCATTCATAACCGCTTTCCTCAATGTTTTGTCCTTGACCTCCCTCGAGAAATTTTGGACGATATGCCTGACGCAATAGACATGCGTAGAAGGAGGGTCATGCCAACCATTTGCTGGATTATTGTAGGCACTTTCAATGGAGGCATGACTGTCCGAGATCAAACAGAGATCTGGTTGAGGAGCCATGTGTGTCCGAAGATTTTTCAGGAAAAAGCTCCAAGCACCACCGGTCTCCCCCTCGACAAGGGCAAACGCAACGGGGAAAATGTTGTTGTTGCCATCTTGTGCAACTGCCATCAATAGCGTGCCTTTGTACTTCCCATACAACCAAGTCCCGTCAATTTGTAGAATTGGTTTGCATGATGCAAACCCTGTGATGCATGGTTGAATGCCCAAAACACGCGACTGAATATTCCGTTGCCATGCAGTAGACTACCATCTTGGGCGTACGCTGGCAATGTTTCCAGAACATAAACACTACCTGGAGAATACGTCTTGAGTGCATTCAGGTAGCGGGGAAGTTCTCGGTATGACTCCTCCCAGTTTCCGTACACCCTTTCAATCGCCTTAATCTTTGCTAACCACGCCTTACGGTAAGACGGAGTGTAGTTAAAAACCGTGGTGATGTGGGAGATGATTGTTTTCACCTTCAAAGATGGGTCGTTGCTGACCAGGGGTAGGATTTCTTGACAGATTAGATCATAGTTGAGTTTTCGGTGGTCCTGTGATTGAGTGGAACTTACACAAGTGTGGGTAGTCATGGAACCTATGACCCAGCAGTCACCCCTTAATCTGTATGATGCGGTCAGCTTGAACATACAATCAAGGTGGACACACTTGATCTTGTACCTTTCCAGGTTGACACGATCCACCTTAAAATCAACCGAGTTGAGCATGTGAAATTTTTTAATGGCCCTGATGCATTCCTCTCTGTTACGAAACTTGTCCTTCTCTTTTAAATTTTCATCCGACTGCATATACGGTTTGAAAAATAAGTCAGTAGAAGGTTCATCTCCGCCCATGTTGAAGTTTGTCATGTGCGGAGGTGGTGTGTAGATTTTATCTGTAGGAATACTAGGGATGCCATCATCATCAGAATCATCGTTCACCATTTCATCAAACTCTAACTCGTTATCTTCTTCTTCATCATCAACTGCATCTACCTCATTTTGTTCATTCTCCAAAGGATCGACCTCCTGTGTCACCGGAGGCTCTACCTCTTGTGTCACCGGAGGCTCTTGAAGCAAAACGTACAACTCAATAGAGTCGTATCCAAAATAGACATGGCTGGAAATCATATTCTGGAGATCCTCGTCATCTTGAACTTCAACCTTATAAAAAATTACTTGGTTGTTTCCAAAAAAAACTGGATTCTGATAAAATATTTGGGACATCGGGCCTCGTTCAAGTTTGGCCTCCAATCTTTTCTTGAAGTACGAGAAATTGGCTTTCCCGTTTAAGAGAAATCGAATGTTGTCGGTGTTTCTAAACAAAAACCCAACTGTGGGACAAATGTATGTCTCACCGTTGAAATGTGCTTTGACGACAAATTGTGGTGAAGAGGCCATTACATAGAATTGTTTTAAGGTTTGAAGGTTGGAATGTTTGAGGTTTATTAATTGTATGAAGGTATGAATGCTGTAATGTTTGAAGGTTTGAATGTATGAATTTGATGACTGATTCGAAGGTTGGAAGATTTGACAGATTATGTGAATCAATGTTATGTTAAACGTAAGGCTAAAAATTTCAATTAAGTAAGGATGCAACCCCCCAAGGCTGCCAATAATATTACATGCAATAATGAAACCCCATAGGCTGCCACCTATCCTGGCCCTATTCTGCACATATACATGTTTTTTGTAAGACTCCACCCATCAACTCCAATGGGTTTGCATGAAATAATGAAAGGAATCCCAAAGGCTGTCACGTAGCCTGAGCCTATGCTATAACAAATGACACCTCTTATTCGCCAAATGGGGTGGCGACACCATTCATTTTTGTACTCTTTCGCCAAGTCCAATGGCGCCTCCCTTACTGTCCAATCGTGATACATGCATGGGCTTATGAAACCCCATAGGCTTCCACCTATCCTGGCCCTATTCTGCACATATACATGTTTTTTGTAAGACTCCACCCATCAACTCCAATGGGCTTGCATGCAATAATGAAAGGAATCCCAAAGGTTGTCACGTAGCCTGAGCCTATGCTGTAACAAATGACACCTCTTATTCGCCAAATGGGGTGGCGACACCATTCATTTTTGTACTCTTTCGCCAAGTCCAATGGCGCCTCCCTTACTGTCCAATCATGATACATGCATGGGCTTATGAAACCCCATAGGCTGCCACCTAGCCTGGCCCTATTCTGCACATATACATGTTTTTTGTAAGACTCCACCCATCAACTCCAATGGACTTGCATGCAATAATGAAAGGAATCCCAAAGGCTGTCACGTAGCCTGAGCCTATGCTGTAACAAATGACACCTCTTATTCGCCAAATGGGGTGGCGACACCATTCATTGTTGTACTCTTTCGCCAAGTCCAATGGCGCCTCCCTTACTGTCCAATCGTGATACATGCATGGGTTTATGAAACCCCATAGGCTGCCACCTAGCCTGGCCCTATTCTGCACATATACATGTTTTTTGTAAAACTCCACCCATCAACTCCAATGGGCTTGCATGCAATAATGAAAGGAATCCCAAAGGCTGTCACATAGCCTGAGCCTATGCTGTACAAATGACACCTCTTATTCGCCAAATGGGGTGGCGACACCATTCATTTTTGTACTCTTTCGCCAAGTCCAATGGCGCCTCCCTTACTGTCCAATCGTGATACATGCATGGGCTGCCACCTAGCCTACAAGAGTGACACCTTTCATTTTTTGTACATGCATGCATGCATATGTGTAACCCCCTAAGCATGCAAATGTGACACTTCGCAGGCATGCAAGCACAAGAAACCACTACATTAAACTTATTTGCCTATAAATACATACCATATGAAACATCTCTCACACCCACACAAGTCTCACTCTCTGCTATGAAATATTTCATAAGTCTATCATATTCTCTATCTCTTCCTAAGTCTTTCATACTCTCAAGCATTTTAAACAATGGCTCTTCTAACAATGGGCGATACTCACAGAGGCACAAGGGAAAACATTGCTGCATTTGTAAGTCTCTTCTTTGGTTATACATTTTTCATACTTCAAATAATGCGTTGTTCATCTGAATTAATCTTACACCTGTTAAATTATGATCTCAGGACACAAAAAGATTCAGAATCCATTCGCATAACTACCTGGCTCCCGACCCATTTATCGTCCCTTATCTGGAATACGCAGGTTTTGGACATGTGATAAAGATCTCCAACTGCACCATTGACTCGAAGTTCATTCTTGCAATGTTGGAAAGGTGGAGACCGGAGACCCATACATTTCACCTACCAATAGGTGAATGTACCATCACGCTAAAGGATGTGTACATGCTACTGGGCCTCCCTATCAACGGTAAGGCGGTGAACGGGTCGGTTCAATAACCCAACTCACAGTGTGAAGAACTGTTGGGTAGGGATATGGTAGAAGGTGGTGGAGCAAGAGGGCAGGGAATACTACTCACTGACCTGAAACGTCATTATGCAAGTATGGAATTAAATGAAAATTCCTCAGAGAATGATAGAGTAGTAAAAGCCAGAACGTATCTTATGATACTTTTTGGTACATTTTTATTTCCCGAAAGTACGGGAAATAGTGTAAATTTTATGTACTTACATTTACTAACAAATTTTGAAAAAACTTGAAAATATAGTTGGGGTTCTGCAGTATTAGCCCACCTATACAGTTCCTTGTGCAAAAACGTTGTCAAGGAAAAATGTACATTTTATGGGTGCGTATTTTTACTACAAGCCTGGGGTTGGTGGAGGATGGAGTCCTTAAACCCCGTCAACAACAACACTTTCGGTTTCCCGTACGCAACAAAGTAAGTCATCAAGTTATAGCATTTATAACTATTCTGCTCTTCCCAAAATATATGCTAAGAATAACATGTTTCTCATTTCCTTTAGGTACTGCTTGAGGGGTATGGATTACAGCAAGAATCCAAGATTCAATGTCGCACTCTACCGCAATCTGTTGGATCACTTAGGCCCAGATGACGTACGTCGTAGCTTTTAACTTTTGTTCATTTAAATTATTTATACATTACTTTTGCGCTAACCTGATTTAAATTTTATCGCAGTTCGTCTGGAGACCATATTTGGGTTTGGGCCATGATCCAAACCCAGAGGATGCAGCAACTTAGACTGCAAAGACTGCACTCATTCGGTTCAACATTATGGAGATGCACCACAGCGACCGTGTGAAGATGCAGTTCGGAATGCATCAAGATATACCAAGTGATCCAACAGATTTGTCCCCATGGCATCTTAAAAGGGTCGACGCCCAATGGGGTCTTACCAACTAGAAAGACTTTGCTCCGGAATGGTGTAAGATGTGGCAGAGGCGTCACCGCTACGTCTTGCAATTTCCGGTTTTCCTTACTCAAGGTAACATGCGACACACGAATCAATATTTGTCGTGGTACAGGTCGGTTAGTAACCCAGAAATGCACGTGTCTCATCTGAGGTACTTGGTTGAACCACGCACACAATGGGCACAACCCTCGATTCCCCATCAACAAACCCAAAACCCATCAACCTCCCACCAACCCCCAAGAAGAAACAGACCCACAAACACCCAACCATATTCCCCACCACAACACAACTACAATCAAATGTCGTACAACCAACCACAATCACCACCAAACTACCAATACCCCGATATGCCTCAAACCCAACCACAATACCAACCCCAATACCAGCACACCCACATACCCCACACACAATTTCAGTCTTCCACATATCCCAATATAGCGCCCTCAACATCCAACCTTAGCCCTGATATGGGAATGTCAGAAGATTATGACCAAGCCGACCAAACCTACCATCACCCACCATATCACCAAACCACCCAACATCCTCAATACCAAACACCCCAAGATCCATTTCCTTTCTACCCCTCATACTCAGACGACCAATGCTACAGACCAACCATGGAACCCCACCCACCGCCAACATGACCAAACTTTGAGGGTATGGGTAACCGACTGTACTAGAGCGGATCTTCTAGATATGGAGATCTGACTGATTTTATGGATTCGGACCGCATTGACTTCGCTGGGCCATCGACCTTGCCGCAGCAGGAAACGCGACGGCACCCAGCAAGAGAAAGGCGAGGACGGGGATGCGGAACCGGGGGTCATTACCGGGTTCCGGGGGATCACTGATGTATCTTTTTTTTCCCAGTATTTTTGTATCCATTTTTTTACTGTTATTTTAATGTAATACAGTTGGATGTAATTAATTTTTTTTAATAAAAAGTCCATTTTGTTGATCTCTGTCCAACAGGCAATGCACAGGAAAAAAAATAAAAAAAAATTTTTTTTTGCCCTAAAATTACACTTAGGCGCCATCTCACTTGGCTTAGGGCATGCCCTAAGCACATAGGCGCCAAGTGAGATGGCGCCTCCCTTAAAAAAGGAGGTGCATGCGCCATTTCAGATGGCTCCTCCTTTGGGGAGTCATCTGAAACATGGTTATTTATGTATTTTTTTCCGAAACCCGGTTATTTGCGAAATATTATTTTAATACTTAGTTATTAATAAAAAAAATTCAGGTATACGAAAAATCTTTAGCTCGTTGCGTAAGTCTCTAGGCAGCAATATGTTACCAAGCTTTATGTTATTCATCCCCTAGGTCACGATGAATATACAAAAATCTATGCAAAATTTATAATCTCTTTTAGATAAGGACGAGTTATCAGCATCGCCATACCTAAAATCAAATTAATTTTTGTTCAAACATTGGTTAGATGATACATCATTATCTACACCTACTCTTTATATCCATAGGAACGATGTACATCGTATCCTTATAATATTTTGGACAAATTTTAGGGTCTTCCAATATTTAATAAACTTCCGATCAGAACGTGCGAGACCCGCGTTTTCTCACACTATTCAATCGAAAGGTAATTAAATAGAGACAACTGTCATACCACAAATTTGCCCTATTAATTTCTAAGTAATTTATTGATGTTATCATTTTTGTGGATAAATCCAATATGGGGTTTAAAGGGATAAAGGGGGGTGTATTGTGTCAACATTGACCATCAAAATCTGATGGCCCATGTGGCTTATAAAATACATAGAGGAGGGGTGTATATTTTTGCTTCATATCTGCTCATTATAGTTGTGATACGGTGGCAGAACCGACTATTTAATACTGGTTTACGTTGTGTTTTTTGTTTGCAAAATGTCGCAGTAAGCAAGAGCCGCCACCGACTTTTATTTCATCCAATCATGGAAAAGGAAAAAGAATAGAAAATACCTTTTTTCGAGATATTCTGAGTACGGGGGTAGATTATAGAAAGGGAAGGTGTTATCACCCTTTCTACCCATGGGCTCTTAGGTACTTGCTCATTTTTCAAATTGCTTGTGTGTGTTTGTCTTGAAAATGTTTTTACTTCGTGATAATCCTTGTATCAGTCCTCAAGGATGTGACGAAGTTGTTTTGAAAATTTTTTTTGAAAGGTGTTTGTGTGAAAAGTTTTTATTGAGCAAGTACTTAAGATTCTACCTACTCGAAAAAAAGATTGTTCATTCTATTTCCTTTAGACAGCGCTATCCTACTATTAAGGAGTAGGTAGCACCGTCGTTGGAGTTGTAAGGGACATTCGAAATGGAAAAGTACAATCACCAAAGCAATAGTTAGAAAACTTTAGTAGTAACCATAGAGTCTTAAGATCTTTCTGAGGCAACATTTTCGAGGCAACATTTCGAATGGGACACTTTGATCTTTTTAGACTGGAGGGCAACCACTAAAATCTCCTATGCTTAATGATTATTTACCGAAGGCAACCGAAGTGAGGCAAACCCTAGGAGTGAATATGGGCATATGATTTGTTTCAGTTATTTAATCTTTGCACATTATGTGATCTACCGTTTTAATTTTCTATACATTCTTGCCATACAATCCCATTAGCCATACATCTAGACAGTTAAAGATTGTGGGAATTTAAAGTGCGAGAAAATAAAACCTAGCTATTACAAGGCTTCGGGGAGGGGGATTAATTACATAACCAAAAATCGAGGATTTAAACAGTAAAATAAAAATCCTAAGTTAACTATTACAAACCCTGAACAATTACAAAATAATGGAAAAAATAACTAACAAGCGCGCGACAAATTAAATGAGAAGACGATTGAAATAATTTAAAACCCTAATTTGAGAGAAAAAGATTATTTTGGATTTTATCTGAGAAAATATTTAATTGCAAATTAATTAAACCTAATTTCTAATTGTTTTTTAAATTATGAAAGAAATTAAATTAACCTAATTTTCTAATTAACCTAATTAGTTAAAGGACTAAATATCTATGAGAAAAAAATGATTTTTTGATATATTCTTTAAAGAAAATCAATTAAATTATGTACAATCTCAAACCCTAATTCTAATTGTTTATAAATTATGAAAGAAATTAAAATTGCCCTAAATTAATTAAACTAATTAATTTAAAAAAAATATTTATTAAGAAAATAAATCTTTTTGTGATTTTTGATTGCTTAATTTAATAAAAATAATTTTTGTATTAATTAAAAAAGAAAAGAAATAAAGAAAAGAAATAAAGAAAAGAAATTAAAGAAAATAATAAAAATAACCAAATGGGCCTGTGTTGTTAGCTGAAGGGGGGGGGGGGTATGAATCTGAATTCCTTGGCCCATTAAGCATCAAGCCCAGTCAACCACGTTGGATCTTGTGCAGCGTTGACCTGGAGGAGTACCATGAACCTTAATTGGAGAAGCGTGAGAGCTGGACAACAGTGCATCTAAGGGCTGGGCACTGAAGTTGCATGGAAGGCGTGTGAGGGAGCATTGCATTGGATTGGCATGAAATTAATAGGAAAATAATAAAATGCACACGCCTGGGATCGAACCCAGGACGTGTGCATCAAAGGCGTGCCTTCCAACCATCTGCGTTGCTGGCTCCTTTGTTAATACAAGCAAACAAAATATAATATAATATAAAAATGCACGATGCCTAGAAAAACACGCGAAATTCAAACCAACCGGTCATGGGCTGCCATGCATCACCTTTTTCAAAATGACCTATAATGTCCAAATTCATAACTTTTTTTGAGTGCATCTTTTGAACTTGAGAGTTGAAGATTGATTGTAGAGCATGGCATCCTCTTCAAAATGAGCTTTGGATGGGTCATTTCTCATAAAGTATGAGAAAGTTATGCTTGGTCAAAGTTGAGTTGACTTTTCTTGCAAAACCCTAATTTAGCAACTTTTGGTTCTTGATGAATTATGAGAAATCCTTGATGAATCATGATCAACCCTTGATCAAATGATGAAATATACTTCAAAATGAGTATGTTGACCAAAAATCTTGAAGTTTGACTGTATGTGGGCCACAGTTGACTTTTGCCCTAGCACAGTCGATTTTCAGGCCTTTGAGCAATTGACTGAGCAAACTTCCTCTACAAGGCTTGAAACTTGACATGGGTGATCTTGAGAACATATTGGGACAATGGTGAGCATTTGGGATCCCTTAGATTCAAGTATCTTGATGCAACATGAAACCCTAATTTGAGGTAGACTGTTGTGATACGGTGGGAAGAACTGACTGTTTTTCGGAATGCTGGTTTGCGTTTTGCGTTTGTTTTTGCAAAATGTCGCGGTAAGCAAGATTTGCCACCGACTTTTATTTTATCCCACAAGGAAAGGAAAAAAGCACAGAAAAATTCCTTTTTCGAGATGTTTCTCGGGTTCGGGGGGGGGGGGGGGGTAGATTATAGAAAGGGAAGGTATTAGCACCCTTTCTATCTGTGGTTATCCATTGGATCTTAGGTACTTGCTCAAATGTTTTCAAAATTGTTTTCTTTGTGCTTGTGGGTTTGAAAAAAGTTTTTGTTTTGAAACTTCGATTTAACTCTTACTTCTGTCCTCAAGAGCGTATGAAGTGTTTTGAAAACTTTGTTCGAAAAGGAGTGTAAGTGTGAAAAGTTTTTGTTTTTGAAAGAGCAAGTATCTAAGAACCATCTACCTACTCGAAAAAGGAATCGTTCTATGCTAATTTACTTTAGATAATGCTATCCTACTATTGATGAGTAGGTAGCACCGTCGTTGGAGTTTAAGGGTCAATTCGAATGAGGGACTTACGGTCACCAAAGCAATGTTAGGATGCCTTAGCGGTAACCCTAATGTCTTAGATCATTTATTTGAGGTAACAATATCTGAGGCGACCGTTTCGAGGCGACTATGATCTTTTAGACAAGAGGGTGACCTCTAAAACTACCTATACTCAATGACCGCGTACGAAGGCAACCAAGTGGAGTGTACCCTAAGAGTGCGCATGTGCGAGTGTGTCGTTTTCAGTTTTTTTTAATCTTTGTACATGTTAATGGTGATCTAATTTGATTTTAGGATTAACATTCAGTCTTGTCATGCAAATCCTATTATCAAACATCTAGCAATTATAATTTGCAGAAAATAAAATGCGGAGTTTAAATTACAAGGCGTCGGGTATTTACATCGCCAAAGACAAACCCTTTGAAAAATAAAATAAAGCAAGAAAAATAAATAAAAGTCCTAATTACTATTACAATCCAGGAGCAAGTACATTATTAGATAAAAATAAGTAAATTGCATGCGGGAAATTAAATCGAGCGCATGGTTACGGTTTTGACCCTTTTTGGTTAAAGAAAACATCTTTTTGTTGTTTTTAATCTTAAGAAAGAAATTAAACCTAAATTGATTACTAAATTAAATTAAAAAATTAATTAAATGAAAAATAAATTATTTTTGGAGTTTTGATTATTTTAAGAAATAAAATAAAATCAATTGAATTAGTAATTAAAACCTAATTAAATCTAATTAATTTTAATTATTTGCAAAAGAAGTTAAAATTATTCTAGAATTAAAACCTAAATTAATTAATTAGTATTTATTAATAAAAAAATAAAAGTTAAAATTTGATTGAATAAAAAATGAAATATTTTTGTGATTTTATTTTATGAAAAAAGAATTTTGTGATTGGTTATAAAAATTAAACAAAAATAATAAAAACAATTAATAAAAACAAAATAAATAAATGGAAGAGAGGAGGGTATTGGGCTTGAAATTGGGAATATGAGTAGTAATTCCTTAAGCCCAAAAACGCTGGCCTTCTTTTGACTTTTTGGATCTGGTGTTCATGCATTGACTGGCGCTTCTATGGACCTTCAGACCTTGGCCACCAGATCTGGCTCTTAGCCATCTGGCGCTTAGATGGATGATGGTACACGGTAGGCTGCACGCTTGAGCAAGCATATGATCATCTGAAAAACAAAGAGAAAATACAAAGCGTTGGAGGCAGGGATCGAACCCCTGACCTCCAGCCACTAATACCTTGGAACTTGCCTGGTTGACCACTGGGACACGCTGCTGGATTTGTTATAATAATACAAAACATATATATTATATAAAAAACAAAAACCATTGCCAGAACATAAAAACGCGCGCGTAACATTTGAATACACCAATGGGAAGGGGACACCTCATCGTCCTTGTCCTGAAACCTGTAAAAGAAATACCTGCGGATTTGAATCCTCAGCTAAAAGCGCAGGCCCACCCTAAAATCCTTCTCAGGCCACAAAAATGAGTTCCAAGGACATGGTTGTGTTCGTCTCACCCTCCCGGTCACAACCATGTCCATCTTGTAGCTTAATTTCACCTGAAAAGAAAACCCCCCAAAATACCCAAGAAAACCTAGCTATGGCGAATTGCAGTATAGGTTAGATAAACGAAATCAAATGATGCCAAAAGTTTACAATGATGTGAGGATTACAAATATGCAGTTATTTCATTCAATGGATGCAAGAATGGTGAGTTTCGATTTCAAGAACAGAGTTGGGTTTCATGACACTTACAACACGTTTGGACGTCTGAAAAAGCTTGCTTTGGATCCAGGTAGCTTGAGTGAATGTTCAGGAAGCGATTGAGACAAATCTTGGCCTCTGAAAATGCCTCTAACTTGGATTTCGACTTCTCACTTTTTTGTGAATTTTACAACTTTTGTTCTGCCTCTCTCTACACTTGCCAACCCTGATTTTCCGTGTGTTTTTCTTCCTTATGTAATGCTCAATGTATTAGGATAAGAAACATGGACTAAATCTTTCCCCATCAATGCATATGAATTTGATTTGATCTCTCCTTTAAAACTTTCCAAATTTGTCCAATTTCAATCTTTTTGCACATGATTTGGTTTGATTCGAATTTGATGATGATAATAATTGTGATCAAAGCCTGAAACAGCCAAAAAATCTTATGTTATCAAAGTTTTGGATTTTATATGATTTTATTTAATTTAAAATGAATAAATTCAATAAAAAATCAAATTAAATAATAAAAATGAAATATGATCTCATGGCTGAATCTAGGACATGTGGGAAACTATGCAAGCTCAAATCAAGTGGAAAAGAATGGGCCCATTTGACAAAATTTGAAGTTTTGGGGATAGTTGACTTTTGGCAATTTTGCAAAAAAGTCCAACTTCAACAATGCATAACTTCTTCAATTTTGAACTTTTGGAGGTGTTCTTTGACTTTTTAGAAAGCTTGAGATGTCCTCTAACCAACCATTTTGGTCTCATATCCTTTTGATATTACATGCTCAAGTTATAATCTTTGGCAAAAAAGGTGTTTTTTGTTGACTTTCAAAAATGACCTATAATATCCAAATTTATAACTTCTTGTGAGTGCCTTTTTTGATCTTGGGGTATGAATATTGATTGTAGGAAATTGCATCCTCTTAAAAATGAGCTTTGGATGGGTTATTTCTCATAAAGTATGAGAAAGTTATGCTTGGTCAAATTTGAGTTAACTTTTCCTACAAAACCCTAATTTAGCAACTTTTGAATCTTGATGAATTTTGAGCAATCCTTGATGAATCATGATCAACCCTTGATCAAATGATGAAATATCCTTCAAAATGAGAATGTTAACAAAAAATCTTGAAGTTTGACTGTTTGTAGGTCACAGTTGACTTTTGCCCTAACATAATCGATTTTTGGCCCCTTTATGCAATTGACTGGGCAAACTTCCTCTGCAAGGCTTGAAATTTGGCATGGATTATCTTGAGAGAATACTATGACATTGTGGAGAACTTGAGGTAATTTGGACTCAAGGATCTTGATGCAACACAAAACCCTAACTTGGGGTTGACTGTCTTAGGAGATAGCTTGTCTGTCTAACTCTTGAGCAAACTTGAGCAACTTGGAGATTTTTCTTGCAATGTTTTGAGGAATATGAGAGGGAAAATTTTGGGGTACAACAACTGCCTTAGGAGAGAGCTTGTCCGGTCAACCCTTGGACTTCCTTGAGCAACTTGAGGACCTCACTTGAAATGTTTTGAGAAATATGGGAGGGAAAATTTTTGGGTACAACAGCTGCCCCTGTTCAATCTTCTTAAACCTGAGGATGTAGATTGGCTTTTCGGCCCTTCGTGATCCGAAGGTGGAAGATGATTGAACACTAGAGTGCCCAGAAATTTGCACTCGCATGAAGTAGTATTTGTCTTGTGATGTCGGGAATGGGCTTATAGATGCCATTTGGAGACTGATGACTGAAGATGGGCTTAAAGATGCCATCCTAAGAAGTGTCGATCGCGTAAGAGATTCCTTAGCGAGAGCTTGTATACCTGTTGTTGAGGAAGATTCTGCTGGGGAATGCTGTTCTTTGTTGAGAGAAATAGAATTTTAGGAGCTTCGGTCGTAAGTTATTCTATTGGGGAATCACCTATGTTTTGAGAAAAGTTAAATTTTAGGAACTTCAGTCATCTGTTATTCTACTGAGGAATCATCTCTATTGAAAAGGTGAGAGTGAATTACTATCTGGTCGTAATCTAGGCTTCATAGTGATAAAATCGGCTGTTATTTGGTCGTAATCCAGGCTTCATAGTGACTTACTAGGGAGAGGAGATTAAACTTGCTATCCGGTCGTAATCCAGGCTTCACAATTTCTCAATTCTTATCTGGTCGTAATCCAGGCTTTAGAATGAATTCAAATGTTATCCCGTTGCATCCGGGCTTCAACTTGAATTTGGGGCATACTAATATCCTGTTGACTCCGGGCTTCTTAGTACTTGTCCAGGTGAATTTTCTATTTGGTCGAAATCCAAGCTTCACAATGTCTTGTACCGCTATCTGGTCGTAATCCAGGCTTCACGATGTGTTATACCATTATCTGGTTGAATCCAGGCTTTATGGTGTTCTGTACTGCTATTTGGTCGTGATCCAGGCTTCACAATATCTTACTTCTTATCTGGTCAAAATCCAGGCTTCAGAAGGAATCAAGTGGTTATCCGGTCGCATCCGGGCTTCCCTTTGACTGTTGGGCCTACTAATATCCGGTCGAATTCGGGCTTCATAGTAATTGGCTGGGTGAACTGCTATTTGGTAGTAATCCAAGCTTCGCAATGTCTTGTACCGCTATTTGGTCGTAATCCAGGCTTCACGATGTGTTATACCATTATCTGGTCGAATCCAGGCTTCATGGTGTTTTGTACTACTATCTGGTCGTGATCTAGGCTTCACAATACCTTACTTCTTATCTGGTCAAAATCCAGGCTTCAGAAGGAATCAAGTGGTTATCCGGTCGCATCCGGGCTTCCCTTTGACTGTTAGGTCTACTAATTTTCGGTCGAATCTGGGCTTCATAGTAATTGGCTGGGTGAACTGCTATTTGGTCGTAATCCAAGCTTCACAGTGTCCCTCACTGTTATCTGGTTGAAATCCAGGCTTTAGTGCTTTTTACCGCTATCTGGTCGTAATCCAGGCTTCGCGACGTCTCATACCACTATCTGGTCGAAATCTAAGCTTCATGGTGTTTGGATAAATTAAGATACTATCCAGTCGAATCTAGGCTTCATAACTTGTATTAAAGATATACCACTATCTGGTTGTAATCCAGGCTTCGTAGTATCTTTGGCGGCTATCTGGTCGTAATTCAGGCTTCACAGAAACTTGTATTGCTATCTGGTTGTAATCCAGGCTTCACAATAACTTACTGAGCTGTTATCCGATTGTAACCCGGGCTTTACGGTTCGCTGGGGATCAAACTATTATCTGGTTGAATCCGGGCTTCATAGCTTTCTTTTAAGAGATACCACTATCTGGTCGTAATCCAGGCTTCGCGGTAGTCTGATACTATTATCCGGTCGTAATCCGGGCTTCACAATATGCTGTAGAAATCAAGAAACTATTCGGTCGTGCCCGGGGCTCATAACTTAAGTTTTTTTGTGAGAATTTGATTGTATCTTTCCTGAGAGATAAAGGTTAGCTGTATGTAATGCATGATATGTATCAGGCAATGATGTTCTCAAAATAAATGAGATTGTACTGTGTGATGCGTATGCACATGTCATGATATATGGACATGCGATGTTTTTATGATATTCTCTAACTGGGGAAAATAAATCCTGGATTGCTGCTGGAGAATATGAAGAGTTTCGCTCACTGTGGATAACGACCGAAGGTGATTGGGAGAATAATCTTGCTGAAGAATATATTGGTGAGAGAATGACTCTGTGGGGAAGAAATGCTTTGCTGTGGATTTGCTGATCTTGGAGAAATAACCCTCGGCTGTGGATGAATTATTGTTGCTGGCGATGATAACTCTGTCGGGGATGGATTTCTTGTTTGTGAAAGGAATGAACTCTGCTGGGGATAATCTTTTAGTGGCAACTTCACTGGGGATAATCTTCCAGACTCTACTGGGGATAATCTTCCAGACTCTACTGGGGATAATCTTCCAGTGTTGGTGATAGATTAACTCTGCTTGGGGAGAATCTTACTGACTCATTCGCGATTACAAACCTCAGCTGGGGAGAGTCGATAGTATTATATTCTGGTATTTTCTACTCTGCGGGGAGTGAAGATGTTACTAGGACGCATGCTAAGGATATGACAATGACTTTGCATCGAGACTTTTCTACCCCTGTATCTGCTGGAGAAAGTGCATGTGGAGGTCTTGTGGATTGAGTGTTATCCCAACTTATGAGGTGCTTGGTAACTTTCGATCGAAATGATAAGTCTTCTTCTGGTAGGCAAGTGACGAGATGAAGGGACATAGTCGTACGCTTTAATCCCTAACATTTGCCTGCATTGTCTTTTCAGATTTTCAGTCCATCGGGATACCCTTTTTTGCCCAAGCCACTTTTTCAGGTTTTCGGCTTGCCGGGTGTACATATCTTTTTTTGTTTTCATCCCTAATTTTTGCCTGAACCTTTTGGTTCACCGGGATACCCTTATTTTTACCTAGGCCAGTCAACCTAGCGTGTCTTTGTTCATGTGCAGTATTTTCTGACTATGTTCATGCTCTCAATGTGTAGGGAGTTGTCGCTGTTGGTAATGTTGTATTGCCACACTACCAAAAGATGTTTGTTTGATCATACCAGATTTGTTGCTGGAATTCATGTCCAATGCCCCAAGTGACTCAGATGGAGATTTGCCCCTGGCTATTTGGCATCTTTGAGAGATTCCTTGAATCTTGACTTGATTTCCCCAGATGATGGACAATGATTATGCCCTGCTCCTGGGTTGGAATTGTTTTTCCACTTGAGGTGGTCCTTTTTATTGGAAAGCTTTTTGTTCACTAAATATTCGTCGTGCGAATTTCTCTGTTGTTGAACAAATAGTCATAGGCAAACAATGTTATTTTAAGAATGCAAAGCCTATGTCTGTCTTGAAATTTTTGAAAATGCATTTTTCAGTAAAACAGGCAAATTTTGTAAAATGTGATGTCAACTCAGGATTTACAGCAAGTCCTACAGAAGTTAGGATACCTTTTGTAACAGTATGCTTTCGAACTAACCCCTGCTTCAGCTAGGACTTTTAAGGGTTATAACGTGGCCTGGTTCACGGTTCAAGAAACAAAGGATAAAGGCTCAAATTTCATTCGTACCCACCCGTTCTTCGTGATGTTCTTCGATCCTAAACTCAGCTAATTGTGCATTTAGATCCCGTTTGAGTCTTTGCTCTAATATTCCAGTGATGGTTCGGATACTCATTTTATTTTGGATAGGCAGTCATTTCCTATTTCTTTTTGATTTTATTGTCCCTGTCTTTTTTCTTGAACTGTTTCTTTTTATGATTACAGTCAGCGGGATGCCCCAGTTTTTCTCTTAAGTCTCCTTCATAGGTTTTGACTTAATGGGCTTTTATTTCGAGAGATAATGACTGCCTGTCTTGACGATTATAGGGAACCATCACCATCTTCTATTTTGGAAGGACGTCTTCAATGCCATTTATTGTGCACCTGGATTAACTGAGAAAACTACCTTGCCCCAGGTCGTGATTAAGGGTTTTAATTTGTGTGAAAAGAAAACTCCTACTTCTTTGGCTCGAAGGGGTTGACTAGGGATTATCTTCCTTATAACTGCACTGTTTAGGATTTGAAACAACTCATGTACATCGTCAGCGGGGTCCGTTCAAAAGCATACTGTAGAGATCGTGGTATCGTTTTCGTCATCCTCCCTCTAAAGGCTTAGAGTTTTTTAATCGAGAGTTGAACATCACAAAAAGGAAAGCAATTTAAATATAGTGAATACGAATGGATTGATTCAAAATAGACATATGCAATGCATTGATAAAGTAACAACGTTTGACATGAATAAATATTCGAACAATCAAAAGAAAATTACAAATTGAAAATTCTAAAGAACAAAAGCTTCTCTTGTCAGAACTTGTCACTTCAAATGGTGAGCCTTGGAGGATTGACAGAAACATTCCAGTTGACCATATTGTGTGAATTCCAATGCTCATTCATCAATCAGGTTTTGAATTTTGTACTTCAACTTCCAACAGTCGTCAGTATCATGCCCCGGACTGTTGGAGTGATATGCACACCTTGCATCAAGATTGTAGTTAGGTGAAGAAGTCTTGGGATTCAGATGAGGTCCTATCAACGTCACCAGATTCATCCTCAACAGGTGTTGTAAAGCTTGAGACAGCAGTATGTTGAGCTTGGTAAACTGCCTCTTGGGTGTATCTGGCTTACTCTGGTTAACCCGTTGTTTTTGGCGAGGTTGATGTTGGACCCGTGAGGCAGTAGAAACTTGGAGAGGTCCATTCTTCACCAAACCAAACCCTTGTCTTCTTGGAGGTTGATCAATGACCTGGTCCCCGGCCTCGACTGTTTGCTTTATACTGTTGTATCCGTCTTGATGAAGCTGGTTGATAATGGTTCCCAACTCTTCTTGTCCCCGGGCCAGGCCTTGGATAAGAGCCAACTGCCCCAGCATCTGGGTTCTTATTGCATCTACCTCAACTTGCAGTTGCTCCAGCCGTTCGTCCTTATTGTCTTCAGGACTTTTCTTGACCAAGTTCCCAACAAGGAGTGTTTTCAACTCTTCCTGCCCCTTGGATAGGTTTATGAATATTTACCTGAACTGAGCTTCTTGGGTTTGAAGATCTCTGTTGTCTTGTTTGAGAGCCATTGCTGAAATAAACAGCGAGAACATGAGAGACCTATAATGGAAGACCTGTTATGCAATGATATGTATGATATGTATGCAATGTTTTCAAGGATCTCGCGGGGTAACAAGAAACTGTTATAATTTGATTGCAGCTTGATTAAAGAAACTTCGTGTCGTTAAGAGTCCTCCTTCAAGAGTCAAGCTCACCATATCGAGTGGGTCATAGCCACTGACTCAAGTTATCGTGTCTTGATCTCTAGACGACATTGGCTAGAGGAAAATAAATCCCCTTTGCCCCTTGCTAGACATTTGGTTTACCATAACCTGCATCACAAACCCTTGAGATCCTTGAAATGGTTAAGGAAATGTTAAGGCATGATGTTATGATGTGTATGATATGCGTTTAAGCAAAAGTGTGAGGTGATGTAAACAAGTAAATCTGGCAAGAAATCCAAGTTATTGGATAAGGACTGTAAACAAAACCTGCAAGGAACTCATGTTGTCAGATAATAAAAATGTGCAAGTAGTTCAAGTTGAAAGCACACAAGTCACACAAACAGCCTTAGGTTTAGGCTTGCATGAGGTCTAGGAACTACCCTCTTGAAGTTCAGTTGGTTCAACCTGTCCTAATAATAGTAACCGGGTTCTAGAGGTTCTCAATATCACTGACCATCCTCCATCGATCATAGTTTCAGCTCACGCAATCTTTTCTTGCGGCCGGAACCATCTCGATAGTATGATCTCAATGAGTGTAGCATCTCACTACTTCCTACGGCCAAGTTGGTCAATTATAGGTTCTAAGGTCAGTTGATGCTTAACGACCCATATAGCAGCCCCATACTCTCCTTGTTGCTCCACAAGGGATATCGGTACCAACTAATGAGGTACATCAACGTAGCTACTGCTTCAACCGTATCGGTCTATGCTGTAGAGTTCCCTCACAGTCTATTGCTACTTACCTAAAAGGTGTCCCCCATATCCGAGTTAGGATCTATAGTATCTCCGATACAAAGCCCACAAAGATAAATCAATCAAATCAAATAATTGAAAACAATATGATGAACTAATCCTAAGGTACACCCCACTTATTAAGTCCCCGGCAGATTCGCCAGTTCTGTGATACGGTGGCCAGAACTGGGACTTTCTTTTTTAGGAATGCTGGTTTACGTTTTGCGTTTGTGTTTGCAAAATGTCGCGGTAAGCAAGAGTCGCCACCGACTTTTATTTTATCCAACAAGGAAAGGAAAAAAGCACAGAAAAATTCCTTTTTTCGAGATATTTCAAAGTACGGGGTAGATTATAGAAAGGGAAGGTATTAACACCCTTTCTATCCGTAGTTATCTACGGGCTCTTAGGTACTTGCTCATCATTTTCAAAATTGCTTCTTTGTATGCTTGTGTGATTTGAAAAGTTTTTGTTTTGACTTCGATTTAACTCTTGCTTCTGTCTTCAAGAGTGTAATGAAGTGTTTTTGAAAACTTTGTTTTGAAAAGATTGTAAGTGTGAAAAAGTTTGTTTTGTTTGAGCAAGTACTTAAGAGCTAATCTACCTACTCGAAAAAAGAATCGTTCTATGTTCGTTTCCTTTAGACATCGCTATCCTACTATTAGTGAGTAGGTAGCACCGTTGTTGGAATTTGAGGGTCAACTCGAAAGGGACGTACAGTCACTAAAGCAATGTTAGGACGTCTTAGTAATAACCCTAATGTCTTAGATCAATTATCCAAGGCAACAATATCCGAGGCAACCTTTCTGAGGCAACTTTGATCTTTGGATAAAAGGACGACCACTAAAGCATCCTATACTCAATGACTGTTTACCGAAGGCAACCAAGTGGGAGTGTACCCTAGGAGTGCGCATGTGCGAGTGATTCAATTTCAGATTATTATCTTTGCACATTTTAGGGTTATCTAACTGTTTTAAAGTTTACATACATTCTTGTCATGCAACCCTATATCATACATCTAACAGTTAATATTTTGCGGAATTTAATGGGCGGAAATTAAACTAAGCTATTACAAGGCTTCGGGTATTTACATAGCCAAAAACAAACCCTTTAAAAATAAAGCGATAAATGAAAGATAAAAGACCTAATTAAACTATTACAACTTGTGAACAGTTACATTAATATGGTGAAAATAATAATAAAGCGCGCGCGAAGAAAATTAGATCGGGAGAGAACTAGGGTTTTGACCTTTTCTAACCTAATTAAAAGAAAATTTGTTTTTTTTTTAAATTATTTTTGATTATTTTTAAGAAAAGAATTAGGTTTTCTAAATTAAATACAAAAATTAATTAGTAATTAAATTAATTAATGAAAAATAAGTAAATGGCCTATTTTTAATGTTTTTGTTATTTTAAGAAAAAGGAAATATTATTAAGTTAGAAATAAAACCCTAATTATTCTAATTAATTTTAATTATGTACAAAATAATTAAAGTTATCTAAAATTAAACAACCTAATTAAATTAATTATTTTTTTGATAAAAAATAAGATCTAAACCTAATTTGATGTAAAGTATTATTTTTATGATTTTTTGATAAAAGAAAATAATTAATTTGTTAGTAAAATAAATCAATTAAATTAAGTAAAACAAATATAAAAAGGAATAGAGAAGAGATTTGGGCCTGAACAAAGCAGCTTGGGAGGGTGTGAGAAGCAATTTTCTGGGCCCAAAACAAGGAGGTCCACGTTGACCCTCAGGATCCCATGCCACGCGTTTGACTAGGCGTTTGGTGCTCCCTCATTGATGGCCCTTGGATCTGGCCATCTGGCCACTTGGCAAGCTGGATTATGAAGGACTATGGTGTTCATTGCCCTTGTGTATGCACTGGATCCTGAAAAGGAAAATAATATGAAGCAATTTGGGGGACTTGGGATTCGAACCCAGGTCCTGAAGCACTTTCCAACGCTTGGCCACCAGCTGAGCTAGTTGTTTTTGTTGTATATGAAATAAGCATAAAATATAATATGGGAAACAACAAAGCATTAAATCTCTGCGTGCGGAAATTCAAATGATCCAATGGGAAGGTTCCAGCTAATCATCTTCTTCCTTTCTCCGTGGGTAAAAGTCCCAGACTTTTACCTACGGACGTTCGTCCATAGCTACAGGCTGGGCTCGTTCCAAAAATCCTCCATGAGCAATATAAATGACATCTAATGCCATGGATCGAACCCTCTTATCATTCTGAACATCACGGTACCCTTCACGAAGGCTAATTTTTCCTGCATACAAAAACCCCAAAACAGAACCAAAAAACCTAACAATGGCAATTATCGATTCGGTCTATGAAAACGCAATTGAGTATTATAGAAAGCTTGCAAATGTAATGGTGAACAAGAATCTATGATTATATTATGCTATACGTGCCAGAATTATGCAAACAGAATTCAAGAAAAGGTAGGTATCGTGAATGTCTTACAGCGAGTTTCAAGGCCTGGAAATGCTCGTTCTTGATTGCTTTTGCTTGCATACACTCCCAAGAAGCGATGGAGATGGTCCAAGGATCTTGAAATTGCTTCAAAGTATGAATTCATGTTTTCACTTTTTCTTGGTTTTTTGCAAGCTTCTCTGACCTTATGCGCCTCTCTCTCACCACCTTTTAGGTCTGCAATGGTTCTATATGTATTGAGGAGTGAATTAGGGTTCCAAAACTGATCTCAATCTTCCTCCATCAATGAATTTGATTTTGATTTGATACACCTTGAATATCTTTACAAAAATAGTCCAAATCCAATCTTTTTGTGCACCTCATGCCTTTACACGAATATGATCTCATGCTAGCTGGATGTAGGACCAGAAACAAGCACAAGATCTTTGAATTTCAATATTTTGGATTTTCTATGATTTGTTTTGATTTAAAATGATTTAATTCAAATCAAAATCAAAATAAATAATAAAAACAAGATAATGACAAGTGGGAAAGGCTAGGGCTCGTGGACCATGTTGCCAACTCAAAACCAATGCAAAAAGTTAGGCCCATTAAGCAAACTTTGCAATTTTAGGCACAATTGACTTTTGGCAATTTTGCAAAAAGGGTCAACTTCAACAATGCATAACTTCCTCAATTTTGACTCTTTGAAGGTGTTCTTGGACTTTTTAGAAATCTTGAGATGTCCTATAAGTAACCCTTTTGGTCTCATCTCAATTTGATATTCCAAGCTCATGTATGAAGCTTTGACAAAAAATGTGTTTTTGTTGACTTTTCAAAATGACCTATAATGTCCAAATTCATAACTTTTTGTGAGTGCATATTTTGAACTTGGGAGCTGAAGATTGATTGTAGAGAATGGAATCCTCTTCAAAATGAGATTTGGATGGGTCATTTCTCATAAAGTATGAGAAATTTATGCTTGGTCAAAGTTGAGTTGACTTTTCCTACAAAACCCTAATTTAGCAAATTTTGGTTCTTGATGAATTGTGAACAATCCTTGATGAATCATGATCAACCCTTGATAAAATGATGAAATATACTTCAAAATGAGGATGTTGACCAAAAATCTTGAAGTTTCACTATATGTGGGCCACAATTGACTTTTGCCCTAGCACAGTCGATTTTCAGGCCTTTGAGCAATTGACTGAGCAAACTTTTTCTGCAAGGCTTGAAACTTGACATGGATGATCTTGAGAACATATTAGGACAATGGTGAGAATTTGTGATCCCTTGGATTCAAGTATCTTGATGCAACATGAAACCCTAATTTGAGGTAGACTGCCTTAGGAGAGAGCTTGTCTGGTCAACCCTTGGACTTCCTTGAGCAACTTGAGGACCTCACTTGAAATGTTTTGAGAAATATGGGAGGGCAAATTTTAGGGTACAACAGCTTCCCCTGTTCAATCTTCTTAAACCTGAGGATGTAGATTGGCTTTTTGGCCCTTCGTGATCCGAAGGTGGAAGATGATTGAACACTAGAGTGCCCAGAAATTTGAACTCGCATGAAGTAATATTTGTCTTGTGATGTCGGGAATGGGCTTATAGATGCCATTTGGAGACTGATGATGGAAGATGGGCTTAAAGATGCCATCCGAAGAAGTGTCGATCGCGTAAGAGACTCCTTAGCGAGAGCTTGTATACTTGTTGTTGAGGAAGATTCTGCTGGGGAATGTTGTTCTTTGTTGAGAGAAATATAATTTTAGGAGCTTCGGTCGTCAGTTATTCTACTGGGGAATCATCTCTGTTTTGAGAAAAGTTAAATTTTAGGAACTTCGGTCGTCTGTTATTCTATTGAGGAATCATCTCTGTTGAAGAGGTGAGAGTGAATTACTATCTGGTCGTAATCCAGGCTTCATAGTGATAAGATCGACTATTATCTGGTCGTAATCCAGGATTCACAGTGACTTACTGGGGAGATGAGATTAAACTTGCTATCCGGTCGTAATCCAGGCTTCACAATTTCTCAATTCTTATCTGGTCGTAATCCAGGCTTCAGAACGAATTCAAATGTTACCCGGTTGCATCAGGGCTTCAACTTGAATTTGGGGCATACTAATATCTGGTTGACTCCGGGCTTCTTAGTACTTGTCTAGGTGAATTTTCTGTTTAGTCGAAATCCAAGCTTCGTAATGTCTTGTACCACTATCTGGTTGTAATCCAGGCTTTACGATGTGTTATACCATTATCTGGTCGAATCCAGGCTTCATGGTGTTCTGTACTGCTATCTGGTCATGATCCAGGCTTCACAATACCTTACTTCTTATTTGGTCGAAATCCAGGATTCAGAAGGAATCAAGTGGTTATCTGGTCGCATCCGGGCTTCCCTTTGACTGTTGGGCCTACTAATATCAGGTTGAATCCGGGCTTCATAGTAATTGGCTGGGTGAACTGCTATTTGGTAGTAATCTAAGCTTCACAATGTCTTGTACCGCTATCTGGTCGTAATCTAGGCTTCACGATGTGTTATACCATTATTTGGTCGAATCCAGGCTTCATGGTGTTCTGTACTGCTATCTGGTCGTGATCCAGGCTTCACAATACCTTACTTCTTATTTGGTCGAAATCCAGGCTTCAGAAGGAATCAAGTGATTATTCGGTTGCATCCGGGCTTCCCTTTGACTGTTGGGCCTACTAATATCCGGTCGAATCTGGGCTTCATAGTATTTGGCTGGGTGAACTGCTATTTGGTCGTAATCCAAGCTTTACAGTGTCCTTCATTGTTATCTGGTCGTAATCCAGGCTTCAGTGCTTTTTACCGCTATCTGGTCGTAATCCAGGCTTTGTGATGTCTCATACCACTATCTGGTCGAAATCCAGGCTTCATGGTGTTCGGAGAAATCAAGATACTATCCTGTCGAATTCGGGCTTCATAACTTGTATTAAAGATATACCACTATCTAGTCGTAATCCAGGCTTCGTAGTATCTTTGGCTGCTATCTGGTCGTAATTCAAGCTTCACAGAAACTTGTATTGCTAAATGGTCATAATCCAGGCTTCACAATAACTTGTTGAGCTGTTATCCGATTGTAACCCGGGCTTTATGGTTCGCTGGGGATCAAACTATTATCTGGTCGAATCCAGACTTCATAGCTTGCTTTTAAGAGATACCACTATCTGGTCGTAATCCAGGCTTCGCGGTAGTCTGATACTGTTATCCGGTCATAATCCGGGCTTCATAATATGCTGTAGAAATCAAGAAACTATCCGGTCGTGCCCGGGGCTCATAACTTGAGTTTTTTTGTGAGAATTTGATTGTATCTTTCCTGAGAGATAAAGGTTAGCTGTATGTAATGCATGATATGTATCAGGCAATGATGTTCTCAAAATAAATGAGATTGTACTGTGTGATGCGTATGCACATGTCATGATATATGGACATGCGATGTTTTTATGATATTCTCTAACTGGGGAAAATAAATCCTGGATTGCTGCTGGAGAATATGAAGAGTTTCGCTCGCTGTGGATAATGACCAAAGGTGATTGTGAGAATAATCTTGCTGAACCCTAATCCCAACCCAGCGGCATTATGGATAACCCTAAACGTTTGAGCGGGTCAAAATTGGGGTTTCAAACCCTAATCCCAACCCAGCGGCACTGTTTCCCCATCAACCATGTCCCCCTGTTCATCTTCAATTATCCAATTCCTAAGCCTAACCCAAAACACGAACAACTACTGTTCAGATTTGAAAGGAAAAAGCGCAAATCAAATCTTTACATTAAACTGTCCAAAACTTAATACATAACAAGATCTTGATAGAATCAAATACATATTTGAAACGAATCAAAAGTAAAAATCTTATCAAATCAAATTCGTACAATTTTGTATCAATTACAATTATAATGACAAAATCAAAATTGTATCCTAATTGAAACTAATTCTAACACTATAAAAATCTAGAAGAAATTACAGAAGGGGGGGATTTGACAAAAGCAAATTTTTTCACTGAAGAACATAGTAGAAGGAGTAGAAGAATCATCGCCTTGTCGCTCACGTCCGTGCTTGGGATTTGGGTTTCGAGATCCGAAACCCTAAATCTATTTGAGTCGTCGCTGCTTCAACCTATATCGCGCCTCCATTAAGCCACCACCGCCGTACCTGCAGCATGAAGAGGAAAAGGATCAGAATGGGATCAGAGCTTAGAGACGCAAGGAACACACATAAGAGGTAAACCACCACAAATACTTAGCTTAATTTTTGTGATTTTGGGGTGGTATGGGTGGTTAGATCATCGCGTAAGGTTGGGTAACTTTGGGTTTGGGTTGCACCGCCGCTTGGGACCACCTAGGGTTTTCTTATTTAGGTTGAGGGGAGTGAAGTGAAGCGGAAGTTAGAGAAAGAACAAGGGAAACGATTCAGAGAGAGAGAGAGAGGCGACAGAGAAATGAAACTAAAATGAAAACAAATAAAATTCTATTGTATCCAACGATCGAGTACGCGCGCGCCTTTGATCATTATCGTATTCCCTCCAATTATCAATGTATGATCATCGTCATGTGGTACCAATGCGCCTGTCCATCGTAATACCATGCACTCCCCTACACGGAGTCCAAACAGACTCCCAACCTTTGAGCCAAGCCCGTTACCAAACATACCCACTCCTGTCTTTGTTTTGCTAACCATGTAAAAAGATACGCCCCCCAGTCAGATGGGCCCAGTTCAAAATATGGACTTAGGCCCCCTACTTCTCACGCCCCCCATCTTTCTTCCTTGACCAAAAACGTGCCCCCTTGCGCTTTTGGGCCTGAATTTAATATCTGAATTCAGGCCCATGCTATTAACACCTCCTCATTTTACTACCTTAACGTAGTTTACACCCTCTGAGTTTTTATTTAATTTCTTCTATTATTTTATTTTTATTTTTTATTTTTATATTTTTCATATTTTTTATATTTCAATATATTTATAATTATAATATTATATTTATTATTATTATTATTAAATCAAATATCATTTTTCTAAATTCATCAAACTATTATATTTATTTATTGCATTAAATATTTTCATGCATGCATTTAATAAGATATTTTTTACAATTAATACATAAAAAATATTCAACCAACAATAAATTATTTTTCATAATAAATTAATTCAACAATTAACTTTCAAAAGGATTACGATAATATTTTGATTAACTGCGCGCTTTGTCCAAAATCTCGCTATTCACACACCCGGACTGAGTACAAGGAGAATTCGTAATATCTTTGTAATCCATAAAAAACACAAACCTATGCGAACTACGAATTACGACTCTGATTCCTCATAAGAAGATACGTAGGTATACGATTAAAATCATGGTGAGTCTCCCAGATTAAAATTAAAACCTTTTTTCCCCTAACTAAAAATTATAACCCTATTCCTAAACCTTAAACCTAAACCCTAGTATCATTGTGAACAAGGTAGATGAAGGGTTCCTATCACCTTCCATTCGTCTAAAGTGAGTAAAGAACTTAGAATCTTTGTATAATCAATTAGGGTTATTCCGTTATATTTCCGTCTTAGGATAAAAAGTAATAGTGGCGACTCTCATTTTAAAACCGGTTACAACAACAAAATACCAAAGAAAGCATATGTAGCATGGGATGACAATGAAATAAGTTCATCTTAAGATGAAGATCATGCAAGCAAGGAATTGATGACATCACATCATTCAAGTGATGAAGAACACGAGGTTAGTGATTATGAAATTGATGATAGGCCTTCATATGATGAATTACAAAGTGCTTTTATTAAATTACATGATGAATTTTTTAAACTCTTTAGAAAATTTTCTAATCAAAAGAAAACTATTTTAAATCTAGATAGTGAGGTTAATATCACAAAAGTGGAGTTAGACTTGATAAAAGTCTTAATAATTGTCTTAGACTCAATAATTGTTCTTATTTTGAATAAAAAATTATGGAATTAAACCAAGTCATTCAAAAATATGAAAAAGGGGAAATTGCCTTGGATAATGTGTCAAGTAGTAAAATATTTTCAAATAATAAATGTGGACTAGAATTTTATAATTTTGATAAACCCAATACAAGTCCAACTACCTTCTTAAAGGCTACTAACAAATTCAACAATAAGAATTCAAGGAAAAAACATTTTGTAAATCATCATAAAAAGCCTTATGATAGTAATAACTTTTATGCCAATAAATAGAATCATGTTTTTAGACCTATTTGTCTTTATTGTAATGCAAAAGTCCATACTTCTAATGGCTGTTGCGTAAGAAATTATGGTATTTCTTATGGTAAGTATGTATGGGTAAGGAAGGCATCTAACCCAAAGAGACCCAAAGAAAATTGGGTACCTAAGTAATACTAATTTTTTGTAGGTACTTGAAGATCATGTGCTAATATTGTCAAGTTATGATCGATCCTTCAAGATACAAGACCATATGATATAGTAGTTCTAAAATTTTCATTGAATGAAAGATGATTTGAAGAATGATCAACTTTAATATCAATTTTGACATCAAATCATTGTGAAGAAGATAAGTAATCGTGTATATCATTTCCCTTATACTATTTTACTATGGATTACATTCTTTTTCTTTTTGATAATGTCAAAAAATGGGGAGAAGAGATGGTTGTTTTTGTTATTTTCCAGAATACCAAAGACAATGCATACATTGTAAAAGATTGGGGGAGAAATCAAGTATATCAAGTGTCAACATAAAATTTTGATCAATATATTTTATCATCATCAAAAAGGAGGAGATTATGAAAAATATGTTCATCATCTATTTTAATTTAATTTTTAGGAAAACAAAAGTTTATCAAAAAAGAAACATCAAAGAAGAAACAACTTAGAATCAAGAATGCATAAGCTTATAGATATTTTTGGAAGTAAAGGAAATTGATCTTGATGATATGGTAATCAACTATAATTCATTATGTATACAATTTAGATGCTGAAATTATTTTATACATTTTTAACTCTAATGTTCTCAAATTATCAAGCATAAAAATCTTTGAAATAAAGGCATAAAAATAGTTGATTATTAAAAAGCTGCCATAACTATTTAAGTTAGGTCGTTTTCACTTTTTAAGCCATACCTAATTAAACGATTTAATAAAACCTGATGCTATTAGAAATTTGAAAAATTATTTGAAATTCGAAAAACGTTGCAAACTTGTTAAATCAAGTGATCATTTAAGAGACTTAATTAGTATTATACAAAATTCCAATTGGGTCTTTTCATGAACCATTATCATTATAAACTATTGCAAACCTTCATGAAAATCTATGAGACTTTTATATCAAGTGTCAACATAAAATTTTGATCAATATATTTTATCATCATCAAAAAGGAGGAGATTATGAAAAATATGTTCATCATCTATTTTAATTTAATTTTTAGGAAAACAAAAGTTTATCAAAAAAGAAACATCAAAGAAGAAACAACTTAGAATCAAGAATGCATAAGCTTATAGATATTTTTGGAAGTAAAGGAAATTGATCTTGATGATATGGTAATCAACTATAATTCATTATGTATACAATTTAGATGCTGAAATTATTTTATACATTTTTAACTCTAATGTTCTCAAATTATCAAGCATAAAAATCTTTGAAATAAAGGCATAAAAATAGTTGATTATTAAAAAGCTGCCATAACTATTTAAGTTAGGTCGTTTTCACTTTTTAAGCCATACCTAATTAAACGATTTAACAAAACCTGATGCTATTAGAAATTTGAAAAATTATTTGAAATTCGAAAAACGTTGCAAACTTGTTAAATCAAGTGATCGTTTAAGAGACTTAATTAGTATTATACAAAATTCCAATTGGGTCTTTTCATGAACCATTATCATTATAAACTATTGCAAACCTTCATGAAAATCTATGAGACTTTTATATCAAGTGTCAACATAAAATTTTGATCAATATATTTTATCATCATCAAAAAGGAGGAGATTATGAAATATATGTTCATCATCTATTTTAATTTAATTTTTAGGAAAACAAAAGTTTATCAAAAAAGAAACATCAAAGAAGAAACAACTTAGAATCAAGAATGCATAAGCTTATAGATATTTTTGGAAGTAAAGGAAATTGATCTTGATGATATGGTAATCAACTATAATTCATTATGTATACAATTTAGATGCTGAAATTATTTTATACATTTTTAACTCTAATGTTCTCAAATTATCAAGCATAAAAATCTTTGAAATAAAGGCATAAAAATAGTTGATTATTAAAAAGCTGCCATAACTATTTAAGTTAGGTCGTTTTCACTTTTTAAGCTATACCTAATTAAACGATTTAACAAAACCTGATGCTATTAGAAATTTGAAAAATTATTTGAAATTCGAAAAACGTTGCAAACTTGTTAAATCAAGTGATCGTTTAAGAGACTTAATTAGTATTATACAAAATTCCAATTGGGTCTTTTCATGAACCATTATCATTATAAACTATTGCAAACCTTCATGAAAATCTATGAGACTTTTATATCAAGTGTCAACATAAAATTTTGATCAATATATTTTATCATCATCAAAAAGGAGGAGATTATGAAATATATGTTCATCATCTATTTTAATTTAATTTTTAGGAAAACAAAAGTTTATCAAAAAAGAAACATCAAAGAAGAAACAACTTAGAATCAAGAATGCATAAGCTTATAGATATTTTTGGAAGTAAAGGAAATTGATCTTGATGATATGGTAATCAACTATAATTCATTATGTATACAATTTAGATGCTGAAATTATTTTATACATTTTTAACTCTAATGTTCTCAAATTATCAAGCATAAAAATCTTTGAAATAAAGGCATAAAAATAGTTGATTATTAAAAAGCTGCCATAACTATTTAAGTTAGGTCGTTTTCACTTTTTAAGCCATACCTAATTAAACGATTTAACAAAACCTGATGCTATTAGAAATTTGAAAAATTATTTGAAATTCGAAAAACGTTGCAAACTTGTTAAATCAAGTGATCGTTTAAGAGACTTAATTAGTATTATACAAAATTCCAATTGGGTCTTTTCATGAACCATTATCATTATAAACTATTGCAAACCTTCATGAAAATCTATGAGACTTTAACATCAATTCATAGAGGTTTCTTAGAATGAAGATAAGGTAAAATACACTGGTTATCTAATTAATCTCTTTGATTCATAAATTTTACAAACAATTCAAATTAATTTTCAAGTGTTCATATTTTTCATTAAAATGAAACATTGTGCATAACTTTCATATCATAAAAAGAGTTTCATTCATATTATTTTAAGAACTTAAGTATATATATTTGGACTGTGATTAAGTGAAAAGAGAAGAATTAAAACTTTCATATATCTTAGAGTTCAAGCAAGTCAAGTGATAAGATCATCAAGTGTGTGGTGACAAATAATTTGTAAAGAAAGTGTGTGCTTTCTAAAAGTGATTTTAAATAGAAAGTGGTGTACTTTCTATTTGTTATAAAAAAAGGTTATTTGAATTTTTATTATTCAAAATCCACCATAGGTTTGGTGCTTGTGAAATCAAGGAAGTGGTGTGCTTATTTGTTATGTTAGAAGATTGTAGAATAGGTCTTGCTGCAAGGCTTGTACAAAGATCTAACATTATGGAAAATCCTTCGAGGTTTGAAGGAACTACTAGACATACCTTGTTGGTTTATAAAGGGAAATAGTATAAATCTCTTGTGTTCATTTACTTTTAACCACTTTAATTTTCTGCATAACATCATTATAGATAAGGAACAGTACATCACATGTTTCTAGAAAAATAAAAAGAAAAGGAACTTTCATAAAATACAAGAAATATCTAGCAAGTCTAATTCACCCCCTCTTAGATTATGCACTCTCAAAACTTACAATTGGTATCAAAGTGGGTTATTGATAACTTGCTCCTTAGATCCAGAAGATGGCTTTCTCAAATTGTGTTTTTAGAGATGATGCTCTAATATAAAAATTTAAAAATTCTTGAGATAAGAAATGAGTCAAAAAGACGCACCAAGAATAATGATTCCTTGCTTTAATTGTGGAGAATTAAGACATGTTAAAAGTGAATGTCATACACTTCAAAAGAAGAATGAAATCAAGATCAAGAAAGATTATGAAATAAGTTCATCTTCAGATGAAGATCATGCAAGCAAGGAATTGATGATATCACATCATTTAAGTGATGAAGAACATGAGGTTAGTGATTATTAAATTGATGACGGGTCTTCATATGATGAATTACAAAGTGCTTTTAATAAATTACATGATGAATTTTTTAAACTTTTTAGAAAATTTTCAAATCAAAAGAAAACTACTTTAAATCTAGATAGTTTTGGTTAATATCACAAAAGTGAAGTTAGACTTAATAAAAAATCCGCATGCAATAATTGTTCTTATTTTGAATAAAAAATTATGGAATTAAACCAAGTCATTGAAAAATATGAAAAAGGTGAAATTGGCATGGATAATGTGTCAAGTAGTCAACTATTTAAAAAAGAATAAATGTGGACTTGAATTTTCTAATTTTGATAAACCTAGTACAAGTCCAACTATCTTCGTAAAGGATACTAACAAATTCCACAATAAGGATTCAAAGAAAAAACATGTTGTAAATCATCATAAAAATCCTTATGATAGAAATGAATCTTATGTCAATAAAAAGAATCATGTTTTTGGACCTATTTGTCTTTATTGTAATGTAAAAGACAATACTTCTAATGCCGGATACATAAGAAATTATGGTATTCCTTATGGTGAGTATGCATGAGTGAGGAAGGTGTAATACGGTGGGAGAACTGACTTGGGTGTTTTGCGTTTGATCGTAATTGTTGCGGATAACAAGAGTCGCCACCGACTTCACTTTTATACAATAAGGAAACATTGAAAAGAATTGGAAAGAACTTTCGAGATATTTTCTTGAGTTCAGGGGGTAGGTTATGAAAAGGGAAGATGTTATCACCCTTTTCATATATAGTTATCTACAGGCTCTTAGTTGCTTGTTAGATCACTTGATTTTTCTTTGAAAGTGTGTTTGTGATGTGGGTTTTGAAAGTATTTTGAAAAGGAATGACTTTGTAATGGTTCTCGTCTCTATAAGAACGCGTACAAAGTGTTTTGTCTTTTGAAAAATGTTTCAAAGTGAAGTTGTGGGTGTATAAAATATTTTTGTTGTGAGCAAGCGAGCAACTAGGAGTATCCTACCTACTCAAAAGGTCTTAAACGTTCTTTTCTTTCTCTTTTAGATGTTGCTATCTTATTATTGATTTGGTAAGAAGCCCCATCATTGGATGTGAAGGGACGGGCGTGGGTCAATCATACAGTCATCGAAGGCAACTTGTGAGATGCTTTAGCAATTTTCATAAGGGACTAGATCGTTTTATCAATGGCAACATCGAGGGACATCGAGGGACTACGATCTTTTTTATCGAAGGTTTTTTTTTGCTAAAGCATCCCATATTCGAGGGACATGACTGTTTTTTCGAGGCAACAAGTGGAATTACCCTAAGGGTGCATGTGTGGATAGTGTGTTTGATTTGCATGCATTTAGTCTTTGATTAGGGGTTGTCTATTTGTGGATTTTATCTTGCCATACATACCCTATCTTACTAGCAATTATATGAAAAGCGGTAAACTTGCAGAAATTAAAATCCTACGCTATTACATCATTATGGGGATGGGGATACAGTTTGCAAATGAGGATAAAATAGGTATCTAATAATTACAACCATATCAAATAATATATATATATATATATATATATATATATATATATATATATATATATATATATATATATATATATATATATATATATATATATATATATATATATATATATATATATATATATATATATATATATATATATATATATATATATATATATATAAAATGCAGAAACAATGTAAAAAGAAGGAAAACTTGCATTTTGAACTATTATGTGTCGATACTTGCTGTTATGCATCGACACATGATTTTCCTTGCCCCTGCCAAACGAAATCAACTCAGTATGAGTCGACGTATAGTCGAATGTGTCGACTTATTTCCTGCATGTGTCGACACATACACATTTTGTATCGACTCATGCACCTTCCATATTTCTATTTCAGGTCCTGGATAGCAGTATGAGTCGATGCATACCACCATGTGTCAACTCATACCCTTCTTTTTCACTTAGAATGAGTCGACCCATGTCGGTATGTGTCGACCCATGTTATAGTTTTTTGCCTATATCACCATTCTTTTACATGTATCAGTCAGTTTTCAATATATAAATGATAAAAAATGAACAACAAGGAAATGATTAACTTCAAGAGTAGTGATTACTTCATCTTATCTTCAGAAATAAACCAAAAATGATGTATGGAAAATGCAAGGTTAAGATGACTTACCTTGCAACTTCACCTTAGGTTTTGAGTCTGAAACCCTTCAAGATGCTACATAGACCTTAATGAAACCCAAAGAAGCTGCTAGACTTACCTTTGTGTTGAAGGTTGCTGAACCAACTCCAAACAGTCAAGTTTATGTAGTATTGTCTTTTGTTTAGAAGTTGAGAATATGAGCACTACAGAAACTGTTCTTGAGTTTGAGCAATATCTATGTGATATGAAGTATTTAGAGGGTTTATGGGAGAGTTTACAATGTTGTATAATAGTGGGTTGAGGATCTTTTCTGTTTTTGTCAGTCAAAACAGAGTTGAAGATGAACAGGGTTTTTTATGGATGAACTAGGTTTTATGAATGAGCTGGGTTTTATAAATGAGCAGAGTTTAACAAAAGTTTTGTTTTTCTCTTCTCTCCTTTTTTCTCAGCAAAAAAAAACCCATATGTCTTATGAAACCCCCTTTTGTAGTCCCTTGACTGAGGTTTAGGAGGGAAACAAAATAAGTTATTTTGAACTGTTTTTGCCTACTGCTTTGATACTTTTTCCACAAAATTTTCTTTTTCCATTTTGGTGCAAATTTTGGTTGTTATGATGCAGGTTGGAGCAGACTGCATAGAGCAGTTTTAGACTGGTTTTCTGGACAGATTTTGGACTGTATAGGATAACATATACAGGTTTTGTGACAGGTTTGTGGTGCAGCATAGCACAAGGTTTTGTAGGACAGCAATTGAGCAAGGTTTTAGAGTGTTGTGGCAAAGTATAGAAGTAGCATATTTTTTGTTCAGCCTTGGACAACATAGTTTGCAGCATGAAACCAGTTTGGTTTGTGGAGCAATTTATGCACATTGTATCTAAGACGCGTTGTGGCAAGGTTTTGAGTCAAAGGAAAAAGTCCAAGAAATACAAAGTTTAGGACTTGTAAACTTGCAAAAATTCCACTTTGTAATAACTTGAATTATTTGTAACATCTTGAACTATTTTTAATTGTAGTGACAAGATGTCATGAAGCAATGAACTTAACTTAGAAAATTTTCCAAGTCTTACAAAAGTTGGATTTTTGACTTTCTTGATTTTTGATGAACAAATTTCATATTTTGGATGTCTTGATGAAATATGATTTTGGGACTCAACTTTGGTCAAAAAGTCAAAGTTTGACTTTTTAGTATACAGTTGACTTTCCCACCGGTTGACCGAATTTTGTCTATTAATCCACTGATCTCAGGAGATGAATTGAAAAATGAAATTAGGTCAAAATGACACGCTCAGATCCTTGAGATCTGCTTCCAACCAATAACCTAGGTATTAGGTCAAAAATTAAAGTTCGGTCATTTTCGGTAAAAACCCTAATTTTGCCCATTTTGCCCTTTTAGTACTTTGAATGACTTTCTTGGAAAATTGTGATCCAAGACTTGAAACTTGAAAAAAATAATCTTGAGGGTCCATAATGATCCATGAAAGTCAATTTAAACATTATGAATCTCACAACCTTTGTACAAACTCAAACCCTAATTTGAGGTATCAATGTTGAGGAAAATGTTTGACCTAGTCGATACTTGCACAAACTTGAGGCATTGAAGATCTTTGTAGGAAATATCTTGAGAAATGAGAGGGAAAATTTTGGGGTACAACATCTTCCGATATCCAATCTTCTTAAACATGAAGAGTTAGATTGGCAAATCTGCTATTCGTGACTTGTAGGTGGAAGATGATTGAACACTAGAGTGCCCGAAAATTTGCACTCGATGATGTGGTGGTTGATTGTGTAGGGAATGGGCTTAAAGATGCCATTTGGAGAGATGATGGAGAGTTGTCGAAGATGGACTTATAGATGCCATTCAAAAGTGATTGTTGACAGAAATTAGACTAAGTCTAAGCTTGAAATCAACTGGAAATGAATCAGAATAAACCTTTGGTTGATTTAAAATTGAACCTAGCAGAAGTCTTGAATAATCTTCAACTGGAAAGAATCAGGATAAATCTTTGGAGTGATTTGTCTGAACTAGGGCAAGCGTCTACCGGGAAAGAATCAAGATAAACCATTGAGAGATTTAAATTAAACCAGCAGGGGTCTGGAATATTCTTTAACTGGAAAGAATCAGAATAAATCTTGGAGTGATTTATCTTAACCAGAGAAAATGTTTACGGGAAAGAATCAGGATAACCATTGAGAGATTCAAACTGAAACAAAAAAGGTCTTAAATATTCTTTAACTGGAAAGAATCAGATTAAATCTTTGAGCAATTTATCTGAACCAGAGAAAAATGTCCACGGGAAAGAATCAGGATAAACCGTTCAGAGATTTAAACTGAACCAGCAGAGGTCTTGAATATTCTTTAACTGGAAAGAATCAGAATAAATCTTGGAGCGATTTACCTGAACCGGAGAAAAATGTCTACAGGAAAGAATAAGGATAAACCATTGAGAGATTTAAACTGAAACAAAAGAGGTATTGAATATTCTTTAACTGGAAAGAATCAGAATAAATCTTGGAGCGATTTATCTGAACCAGAGAAAAATGTATACAGGAAAGAATCAGGATAAACCATTGAGAGATCTAAGCTGAAAAAGAAGAGGTATTGAATATTCTTTAACTGGAAAGAATCAGAATAAATCTTGGAGCGATTTATCTGAACCAGAGAAAAATTTCTACGTGAAAGAATCAGGATAAACCATTGAGAGATTTAAGCTGAACCGGCAGAGGTCTTGAATATTCTTTAACTAGAAAGAATCAGAATAAATCTTGGAGCGATTTATCTGAACCAGAGAAAAATGTCTACGAGAAAGAATCAGGATAAACCATTGAGAGATTTAAATTGAACCAGCAAAGGTCTTGAAGTAAGTATTTATCATGTAGATAGTCACCCTGTCCTGTTTCGGGAATTGGTCTACCATTGATTTATTCACAGACAATTGCCTTGTCCTATTGAAAATTTGATGACGATCTTTCTTAAAACGGTAAAGAGTTAGTTGTATGTAATGTCATGATGTATGAAATGCATGGTGTAATGATGTTTCTCAAAATGAATGAGATTGCAATATATGCATTTGTGTTTTCGATGTTTATGATGTATGAATGCAATGTATTCACATATTAGTTGTTCTGTTGCAGCGCTATTTAGATTGGGGAAAATAAATCCCTGTCTGCTGTTGGGAATGTGGAGTGTAAACCTTCATATTTTGTTGAAATTGAAGTATTGTTAGATGGGTTTTTGTCATTAGAGAAGTAAACTCTGTTAGGGAAGGGAAACGTCGTGCATTGCTTATGGACTTGGTGAAATCCTACTGGGGAATTCCTGAGCAGCTGGGCGACTTTCATTGGGGAATCTTTGGAGCAATAACTAGAAGTTTTGCTCTGTCGGGATATGAAATCAACATATACCATTAGGCTGCACACTGGAGATATGACAGTGATCCTGTAGCAGGATGTCCTTGCTTATGCTTCATTAGAGAAAGTACCTGCGGGGTTTTTATGGAATGGCCCATAGATATTATCCTGTTTCTTAAAGCCATTAGTAATTGTCTTTCTGTTCAGTTTTTCCTTTTTTATGCGTTCATTTATAAATAGTAATTACATTCAAATGCATATGTTTCAAAAATAATTGCTCGACGTTTTTGCAAACAAAACAGAAAAGTAAAAGAGAGACATATAGTTTTGCACTTTTAAAGGAATATCTTTGTATTAACTTGAATAAGTATTTTTGTATAAAGAGATGAACATCCTAGTAAGAGAATGTCATCATAAAAATTAAAAATGATACAAATAAAGGACAGCTATATGAAATAATCCCCCAGGGTTTCCATTCTGCTATAGCCTTCATGTCTCTTAGCGTCTCATCCACTTGTTGCTTTGTTCGAAGCTGATTGGATTGATTAGAACCGTTTGAGTCTGACGATTGATACTGAAGATTGATTGTAAGGTGATCCAACAAGACATAGTCATACACTTTAAATCCCTAACTTTTGCCTGGACCGCCCTTTCGGGTTTTCAGTCCACCAGGATACCCTTTTTTTGCCCAAGCTGCCCTTTCAGGTTTTCAGCTTGCCGGGTGTACAGATCTTTTTGTATTTATCCCCAATTTTTGCCTAGGCCAGTCAACCTAGCAAGCTTTTTTTCATGCATAGTATTTTTTAACTATGTCCGCGTTTACAGGGTGCGGAAGGTCGTCATCGTCCATAGTGGTTAAGATCATGTCTGCGTTTACCTAGGTAGGAGTCCATTTGTCCCTGGGATCACCTTGTGGCAGTATGATACGTTTGATTATCAGGTCACCAACTTGATATACCTGACGTTTGACCTTCTTGTTGAATGCTTTAATCATGTGTTTTTGGTACATCTAGCCATGGCAGACAGTCGTAAGCCAATTCTCGTCAATCAAGTTCAACTAGTCAAATCGAGTTTGGATCCATTTGTCTTCATTTAACCCTGCATCCTTTACGATTCTTAGAGAAGGTATTTGGACTTCAATTGGTAGGATAACTTCCATGCCATATACCAAGGAGAAAGGAGTTGCCCCTGTTGATGTGTGCGCCGTGGTACGGTAACCGTGGAGAGAAAATGGTAACATCTCATGCCAGTCCTTGGAGGTCACTGTCATCTTTTGTATGATCTTCTTGATGTTTTTATTAGCGACTTCTACAACGCCATTCATCTTCGGCCGGTAAGAAGAAGAGTTATGATGTTGGATCTTGAATTGCACGCATAGTGCGGTGATTATAGTATTGTTGAGATTGGTACCATTATCTGTAATGATTCTCTCTAGAATACCATACCGACAGATAAGATTCTGTTTGATGAATCGGGCCACAACGTTCTTGGTAACAGAAGTGAATGAAGCTGCCTCAACCCACTTCGTGAAGTAATCAATGGCAACCAAGATAAAGCGGTGTCCATTAGAAGCTGTAGGTTTGATCTCTCCAATCATGTGGATGCCCCACATTGTGAATGGCCAAGGAGATGTCAGGACGTTTAGAGGATCCAGAGGCACATGTACCTTGTCAGCATAGATCTGACACTTGTGACAGGTTCGTGAATGCTGATGACAATCTGCTTACATGGTGGACCAATAGTATCCCGATGAGAGGATCTTTTTAACCATCGTATGCCCACTAGAATGGGTGCCAAAGGTACCTTTGTGTAAATCAGCCATGATATTTTCTACCTCATCCTTGTCTATGCACCGAAGCAAAGTAGAGTCATGGTTGCGCTTATAGAGAACTCTGTTACTGAGGATGAACTTAGCATAGAATCTTTTTAGGAATTTCTTGTCGTTGACTGAAGCTCCCTCTGGATACTCTTGGGCCTCGAGACATCTCTTAATTTCATGGAACCAAGGCTTGACCACTACTTCTTCACTATTAATCTCGTGACAGTAAGCTGGTTCGTCCATCCGCTCAATGGTGATAGAGGAGCCTCATTACCCCACCTGATTTTGAACCTGGATGACATAGTGGCCAGCGCGTCGGCTAGTTGGTTTTCCTCTCGTGGAAAATGCCCAAAAGTAATTTCCTCAAAATGTGGGATTAACGTCAACACATGTTCTTTGTAGAGGATGAGGTTAGGATGTTTCGTGTCCCATTCTCCTTTAATCTGACTGATGACTAAGGCTGAATCTCCAAATACACTTAAGGTCCTGATTCCCAAATCCATGGCATCTTTGAGACCCATAATACACGCTTCATGTATCGCCATATTATTGGTACAGTTGAAACACAGTCTAACGGTGAAGGGAGTATGGAAGCCTTCAGGGGATATGATCACGGCACCTACGTCATTGCCGAGTGCATTAGAAGCTCCATCAAAAACCATGGTCCATCGGGATCCTTGTTCAGGTCCGTCATATAGTCTGGGTTCTTCGCATTTATTTACCACCATGATTTCTTCGTCTGGGAATTCACAATTCATGGATTGATAGTCATCCACAGCCTGATGAGCAAGGTGATCGGCTAACACACTTCCCTTTATTGCTTTCTGGGTAGTGTATTAAATGTCGTATTCAGTCAGGACCATCTGCCATCTTGCTATTCTCCCAGAGAGGACGGGCTTCTCGAATATGTACTTAATTGGATCCATCTTGGATATCAATAAGGTAGTGTGGGTCAACATATACTATCTTAGCCGATAAGCAGCCCATGCCAGAGCACAACAAGTTTTCTCGAGCAGTGAATATCTGGTTTCACAGTCGGTAAACATTTTGCTCAGGTAGTATATTGCATGCTCTTTTCGGCCAGACTCGTCATGATGCCCTAGCACACACCCCATTGAATTTTCCAAGATTGTTAGATACATGATCAAAGGTCTTCCCTCAACTGGCGGCATCAAAATGGGAGGCTCTTGAAGGTACTCTTTGATCCTATCGAAGGCATCCTGGCAATCCTCTTTCCATTCCACCACTTGATCTTTCTTCAACAATTTGAAGATTGGTTCACAAGTAGCGGTTAGATAGGAAATAAACCTGGAGATATAGTTTAGCCATCCTAAGAATCCCCTAACTTCCTTCTTAGTGTGAGGAGCAAGCGTTTCTTGTATTTCTTTTACCTTTTCAGGGTCCACTTCGATACCTTTGCCACTGACAATGAAGCCTAAGAGCTTGCCGGACCTCACTCCAAAAGTGCACTTATTCGAGTTCAACCTTAGTTTATATTTCTTCAATCTTTCTAATAGTTTCTGCAGATGGTCAAGATGTTCCTCTTCAGTTTGAGATCTGGATATCATGTCATCCACGTAGACCTCTATCTCGTGATGGATTATGTCGTGAAACAGAGCTACCATGGCACGCTGATAGGTTGCCCTAGCATTCTTCAACCCAAATGGCATAACTTTGTAACAGAACGTGCCCCACTGTATGAAGAAGGTCGTTTTCTCCATGTCCTCAGGTGCCATTTTAATCTGGTTGTATTCGGAGAAACCATCCATGAAGGAGAATACTTTATACTGTGCGGTGTTGTCAACCAGAATATCGATGTGGGGAAGCGGGAAGTCATCCTTGGGGCTTACCCAATTCAAGTCTTTATAATCCACACACATACGTACCTTACCGTCCTTTTTAGGAACTGGAACAACATTGGCGACCCATTATGGATAAGAAGTGACAGCTAAGAATCCAGTGTTGAACTGCTTCTTGACTTCAGTCTTGATTTTCTCTGACATTTCAAGTCGCATGCGACGGACCTTCTGTTTTACCGGAGGGAATTCTTCTTTTGTTGCCAGACGATGGACCACGATATCAGTGTCGAGTCCTGGCATGTCTTCGTATAACCAGGAAAAGACCTCAACATAGTCATATAGTAGTTGCGTTAGGTACTTCTTGACACTAGGCTCCAAGTTGGCACCTATGTTGACTTCTTTCTTGTCCTCTTCAGTACCTAAGTTAACTATTTCAATCGGCTCTTCGTGGTGCTGTATGGTCCTTTCTTCCTGTTGTAATAACCTGGTTAGTTCCCTTGGTACCTCACAATCTTCCTCACCTTCGTCTTCGGCTTGGTAGATCGGATTTTCAAAGTCATAATAGGCCACAACATAATCGTTACCCATGAGATCCTGAGTGGATGTGGATCTGCATTTTGATATGTGAGTGTGTGTAAGAGCATAACTATCTTTGCAAATAAAAAGGTAAAAAGAAAAACAAAGAGCGTAAAATTCTGCATGCAAAAACGTCCATGATTTATTGATGACATATGAAGATAAAGTAACAACCCTCATAAATGGACCATTGTGCCCCGGGTAAGACACATGGCTTTAAAGTCTAAATTGTTTAATTATTACAAGTCTGACAAAAAATTAAAAGACAATTACTTTTGAATAAAAGTAATAGGGATAAATTCCTTGGCCTCCCAATTGTTGAGTCCTCTGCTGATGGTTGGAAAAATCCACTCGTCCATGTCACATCTGTCATGATTGTCTTCCACCGTGTTGACTCCCTAATTACTGATACGTAACGGTGCCCCCCCCGGTGCGAGTTCGTCGAACAACTCTTTTGGCCTCCGAAGTAAAACCTAAACCAAATTTGTTGGATTTGTAAGGAATATCCGGAAGTTGATCCTAGATAGTGCATCCACCTTCTTTAATCACTGCTTTAGAATCTTTCAGAGAGGCCATTTTTAATGGCGGTCTGGTAACCTTTGGGGTCTTGGTAGTAGTCTTGGTTGCCGCAACTGTTTATGGGACCTCCTTAAAGTTCTGACATGGAGTCTCAATGAACTCACAATCCATTTCCACGTATCTGAAAGAATTCAAGTGGCTAACCATGTATTTCTCCTCCCCATGGACAGTGATGATTTTCCCTTGATTGGGTACTTCAACATCTGATGTAAGGTAGAGGTGACGGCACCAGCGCCATGAATCCAGGGTCGGCCCAATAGACAGGAATAGGAAGGGAGGATATCCATCACATAGAAAGTTGAATCGAAAGTCTGAGTTCTAACTTTTATAGGGATGTCAAATTCTTCGTGCACTGTCCTCTTAGAACCATCAAAGGCCCTCACCACAATGTTGCTAGGCTTTAAAGTGAGTCCCTCACAATCTATCCGGTCAAGAGCATTTTTGGGCAAGACATTCAATGATGAGCCGGTTTCCACCAGAACGTGGCCTAGCGTAGTGCCCCTGCACTCATTGGAGATGCACAAGGCATCGTTGTGTTTCCTTCCTTTGGGAGTTAAGTCGGCATCAGAAAAGCCTAATCCGTTATCAACAGTTAGACTGACCACAAAATTCTCAAATTGATCAATGGAAGTCTCTCGGGGCACGTGGGCAGTCTTTAGAAACTTTTCCAAGGCTTTGGCATGGTCCTCAGAACATAAAAGTAAGGCCAACATTGATATTTTTGAGGGGGTTTACCCCAACTGTTCCACGACGTTGTAGTCACTTTTCTTGATTATTTTTAATATCTATTTTATCTCCTTTCTAGAAGCTTTAGGAATAACCTATGGATGCGCCTTCGTATGGAGAGGCTTAGATAACACCTCCTTGCCCTTTGTCTTGGCAGCAGGGATAACAGTAGGATTGTCAACGGGAGTATCACTGGAAATGTTGGTAGGAGCGGTAGGGAGAATAATTACAGGAGTAGTATTGGTCTTTGGAGAGATCTCGGGTGAGAAGATTCTTCCACTTCTTGTTATCTTACTGGTCCCTACGATATTGACGACGTCAAGATTAGTGTATTTCGTAACTTTGTCTTGGATAGCCAACAGATCTTGCTTGACGCCATAGTAATAGACGTTAGCCCTATAGTTCCAGGGAACAACTTTATCCGAAGAATATGGTATTGGCCCTGACATGGTGATGATTAGGGGAGCAGACTTTGGAATAGATGTAATCCTGACGGGTCTTTTGGTGGAGACTCTGGGAGGATTGTCGAAAATGGTGATTATTGAGACATCTTCACAGGAATTTCTGATAAGAGGAACTTTTTCAAACAAGATTTCTTTCTTAGCCATCAAATGCTGGACACTTGACTTCAGTAAAAAACAACCATTTGGTAGAAACACATATAATTGACAACTTTCATCACAACCCGGATACAGACTGACTCGTAATAGATTATGTTTAATGGTCAAAAGAGGAGTATCTAAATCATTCACAGTGGAAACAAAAACAATTATCATCAACAGTTTTGACACCTTGACCGTGTTTGGGCATTGGCGCCGTTATCACATTAGGTGTTTCTGGGGGATCAAACTCAATCTCTTTCGCCTCGATAAGATCTTGTACCTTATTTTTCAAGGTCCAACAATCGTTTGTATCATGCCCTGGGATTTCAGAATGATAGGCACATCGAGCATTCGGGTTGTAGCGAGGAGAAGCTGTATTGGGATTCTTGGGAGCTTCCTTTAGGGTCACCAGATTGGACTTTAAAAGATGTGACAGAACTTGGGACAAGGTCAAGTTGATTCGGGTGAATCGTCTCATGGGCGCTTCTGGCCTGCGCTGATAATTTCGCTGTTGATTTGGTGCAGGATTAGAAATCATAACAGCCCCTACCGTCGGGCGACGTTTAATTTTGTTTTGATTGTTATGGTCATATACAACACTGACCTCCTTCTTTCTAGTAAAGGTTTTCTTCATCGTGCTCGAGGATACATCTCCTTGAATTTTGCCACTTTTTATACCGGCTTCTACCCGTTCACCAGTCATGATTAGTTCAGTAAATCCAGTTGAGGAGCTTCTAATCAGGTGGTTGAAGAATGGACCAGATATCATGCCTAAGAACATATCCACCAATTCTCTGTCAGATAGAGGGGGTTAGACTCTTCCCGCGAGATCCCGCCATTTTTGAGCATAGGTTTTGAAACCTTCACATGCACCCATAAACATGCCTTGCAATTGTGTCCGAGTTGGAGCTAAGTCAGCATTATATTGGTATTGCTTGTAAAATGCGGTAACCAAATCTTCCCAATTGCGAATATTGGTCCCTTCCAACTGATAGAACCAATCCAATTGTGTCCTCGATAAGCTTTCTTGGAATAAGTGCACCCATAGGTTCCTATCAACAGTATGGGGTTGAATTTTCCTAACGTATGACCTTAAATGCAGCTATGGACAAGAGACACTGTCATATTTAGCAAAAGCGGGGACCTTGAATTTTTGTGGGATGACAACCCCTGAGACAAGTCCTAGCTCTTCAAAATCCAATTCGGGTACCCTCTGGATTTCCATAACATTGAGGTGATCCTCCAACTGCTTGTATTTATCATCAGCGGGAGGATACTGCTCTTCAGAGTAATCAACCTCTTCTTCTTCTTCAGACTCTGGATGGTCATTCACTTCCTTGTTTTTCCCTTCTTGATTATCCCCTTCACCCGATGATGTTGCGAAATCTAGAGTTCGTCTGGCCGGTCTTTTGAACCTTCTTCCCAGATTCAAAACACCGTCCAGTTTCTTTGCTTTCTTCTTCTTTTCTTTGATCAACAGAGTTTTCAAATTCTCTTGTACTTTTGCTAGAACCAAGAACATTTGTTGGAATTGAGCTTTCTGCATTTGGAGATCCTTTATTGTTTGTTCAATATCCATCTCACTGAAATAAACAGTAGAAAGATAAGGAGACCTGTTATAAGAAACCTGTTTGTGTTATGATAAATGCAAATGCATATGCAAATGATTTCAAGGAAATTGGAGATTTAAATTTGTTTGGACAAAAAGGAAACACACATTATATTAATAAAATCCAAATTTGAGTACATCATGCCTCTTTGGGCTTACAAAGAAATAAAATACAAGAGCTCCTAAGACAAAAAGGTTGAATGCATCCTCTTTGGCGCGATGTAGGCGTTTAGACTCCACTCTTCATGAAGCTGCTTGGTGAGTTCCAGAACTTTCTTCTCACTGGCGTAGAATCGGGCTTCGAAAGTATCTCACTATTCCTTTAGCTGAACCAATCCTTTTGCAAGTCTCCGAGAGAGGTAGGCATGTTGGGATGAAGGACAGTATACGGGACATCTCCTTCAATCACAGGCTCTATAATGACAGGGAGGATGGAGGGGTAAGGCATTGCGAGACTCTGAGCATGAGCTCGTACCCACCTAAGGTAAGGCTCATAAGGGATGGAATTTTTGTGCCCCAATATCCTACTGTCCACCTTGTTTACCATCCTCCAAACTCGTATAAACCTCTGATGTTAGCCTTGATCGTCGCTTTCATAGTCGAACATCACACCTTGGATGAGCGCATCATGTGGACCATCTCTTCGCGCGTACCCAAACTGTCGTAGAGCTAAGAAAGGGTTATAAGTGATACCTCCCCTGATGCCGAGCAGAGGGACATTAGGGAATTCCCCATAACGGTCGATGATAGTAATACCCTCTAAGGATCGTGTACACCAGTGGATATCCGAATGTCTGAGTGACATCAGCTTATTGGACCACCTCATACCTTGCTCGTTCTTCATAACAGGTCGGGGGAGATGCGAGACAAACCATCTAGCCAATAGAGGAGTACAACACATGAGGGTTCCTCTTCTCTTCATGGTGTGAGAGTGGAGAGAATGCAAGATATCCCCCAACAAAGTAGGCACTGGATTGTGAGATAAAAATATTTTGATAGCATTCACATTTATAAGTTAGTTAGGATTTGGAAATAGTACCAACCCATAGATGAGAAGAGCCAAAATTTCTTCGAAAGCTTGTAAATCTAGATTGTTCCAACAGTCTTGATCTTTTTCCAATAAGAACTTGGCTAAGAACCCTTTGACACCACTTCTTGTTTCCCAATTAGCCGTGACGTCGGATTGTTGCAAGTATAAAGCTCGGGCAACCTCTTCAGGGCTTGGGTTTCTTTCAGTACTGTTGAAGGTAGTTGATCGAGAATAGGAATTCCCAAGAGTTGAGATAATTCTTCCATAGTTGGTACAAGCTGGTAATCAGGGAAGGTAAAACATTGGTGCAAAGGGTCAAAGAACTGGAAAAGCACCTTCATCATATCTTCATCAAATCTTGAGGTAACCAAGTTGAGAAGTCGTCCATGTCTTTTGGTGAACAGAGAATTCTCAGGGACCCTTGATGCCAACTCTTTGAGATGAAAAGGTACTCGTACAAGGTTGACTTGGATTGTGTTCCTGCGAGTGGGAGTCATATCCTACAAAACAGAACAAAGATGAATCTCAAAATCCTTGAAACGGTTAGTCTAAAATTCTATGGTATGATGTCATAATGTTATGTACAAGCATATGCACAAGTTAAATCAAACAAATCCTTAGGTTTAGGCTTGCATGAGGTTTATAGGTAAGTACCCTCTTGAATTTTAGATGGTACAACCTGTCCTAGAAAGTAACGGGTTCTAGGGGATCTCAATATCACTGATCTTTCTTCACCGGGCATTGTTTCAGCGTAAGTCTCTTTATTAGCGACAGAAATATCCCAAAAGTCTGATCTCAATGAGCGTAGTATCGAGTATCAACCAACTTTGGACTGCACTAAAGTTGGCTACCTCACTACTTCCCAATGGCCAAGTTGTTCAAGTAAGGTTCTAAAGTCAGTTAGTGCTTCATGACACCACACAGCGGCCCCGTATTCTCCTTGACTACTCAAGGGCTACCGGTACCAACAAATGTGTCACACTAACGTAGCTATTTCTTAAACCATGTCGGTATACCCCATACAGTTTCCACAACTTATTGCTACTTACCTAAAAAGGTGCCCCATATCCGGGTAGAAGATCAAAACAAACCCAAACAAGGAACCAAAATACAAAGCAAACAAATCAAACAATTAAAAGCAATTAAAGGTGATCTAGCCCTAAGGTAACCCCACTTTTAAGTAAAGTCCCCAGCAGATTCGCCAGTTCTGTAATACAGTGGGAGAACTGCCTTGGGTGTTTTGCGTTTGATTGCAATTGTTGTGGATAGCAAGAGTCGCCACCGACTTTTGTTTAATCCAATAAGGAAAGGTTGAAAAGAATAGGAAAGACCTTTCGAGATATTTTCTTGAGATCGGGGGGTAGGTTATGAAAAGGGAAGGTGTTAGCACCCTTTTCATCCGTAGTTATCTACGGGCTCTTAGTTGCTTGCTAGATCACTTGCTTTTGTTTGAAAATGTGCTTGTGGTGTGGGTTTTGAAAGTATTTTGAAAAGTGTCTTTGTAATGGTTCTCGTTTCTATAAGAACGTGTACAAAAAGCCTTATCTTTTGAAAATGTTTCAAATGAGAGTGTTGGTGTATAAAATGTTTTAGTTGTGAGCAAGCAAGCAACTAGGAGCATCCTACCTACTCAAAAGGTCTATGTTCTTTTCCCCCTCCTTTAGATGTTACTATCTTACCATTGATTTGGTAAGAAGCGCCCTTTTCATCCGTAATTATCTATAGGCTCTTAGTTGCTTGCTAGATCACTTGCTTTTTGTTTGAAAGTGTGTCTGTGATGTGGGTTTTAAAAGTATTTTGAAAAGGAATGTCTTTGTAATGGTTCTCGTCTCTATAAGAATGCGTACAAAGTGTTTTGTCTATTGAAAAATGTTTCAAAGTGAAGTGTGGGTGTATAAAATGTTTTTTTTGTGAGCAAGCGAGCAACTAGGAGCATCCTACCTACTCAAAAGGTCTTAAATGTTTTTTCCTTCTCTTTTAGATGTTGTTATCTTACCATTGATTTGGTAAGAAGCCCCATCATTGGATGTGAAGGGACGGGCGCGGGTCAATCATACAATCATCGAAGGAAACTTGTGAGACGCTTTAGCAATTTTTGTAAGGGAATAGATCGTTTTATTGAAGGAAACATCGAGGGACATCGAGGGACTACGATCTTTTTTATCGAAGGGTTTTTGCTAAAGCGTCCCATATTCGACGAACATGACCGTTTTTCCGAGGTAACAAGTGGAATTACCCTAAGGGTGCATGTGTGGATAATGTGTTTGATTTGCATGCATTTAGTCTTTTATTAGGGGTTGTCTATTTGTTATTTTTATCTTTCCATACATACCCTATATTACTAGAAATTATATGAAAAGCGGTAAACTTGCGGAAATTAAAATCCTACGCTATTACATCATTAGGGGGATGGGGATACAGTTTGCAAATGGGGGATGGAATAGGTATCTAATAATTACAACCATATTGAATAAGAGGACAATAATGGAGTATATATATATATAATATATATATATATATATATATATATATATATATATATATATATATATATATATATATATATATATATATATATATATATATATATATATATATATATATATATATATATATATATATATATATATATATATATATATATATATATATATATATATATATATATATATATATATATATATATATATATATATATATATATATATATATATATATATATATATATATATATATATATATATATATATATATATATATATATATATATATATATATATAATGCAGAAACAATGTAAAAAGAAGGAAAAATTGCATTTTGAACTATTATGTGTCGACACATGCTGTTATGCATCGACACATAATTTTCCTTGCCCCCGCCAAACTAAATCAACTCAGTATGAGTCAACGTATAGTGGGATGTATCGACTCATTTCCTACTTGTGTCGACACATATGCGTTTTGTATCGACTCATGCACCTTCCATCTTTCTGTTTTAGGCCCTGGATAGCAGTATGAGTCGATGCATATGACCATGTGTCGAATCATACCCTACTTTTTCACTTAGAATGAGTCAACCCATCTGGGTATGTGTCGACCCATGTTACAGTTTTTTGCCTCTATCACCATTCTTTTGCATGTATCAGTCAGTTTTCAAAATATAAATGATAAAAAATGAACAACAAGGAAATGATTAACTTCAAGAGTAGTGATTACTTCATCTTATATTCAGAAATAAACCAAAAATGATATATGGAAAATGCAAGGTTAAGATGACTTACCTTGCAACTGCACTTAGGTTTTGAGTCTAAAACCCTTCAAGATGCTGCGTGGACCTTAATGAAACTCCAGGAAGCTGCTAGACTTCCCTTTGTGTTAAAGGTTGCTGAACCAACTCCAAACAATCAAGTTTATGTAGTATTGTATTTTATTTAGAAGTTGAGAATATGAGCACTACAGAAACTGTTCTTAAGCTTGAGCAATATCTATGTGATATGAAGTGTTTAGAGGGTTTATGGTAGAGTTTACAAGGTTGTATAATAGTGGGCTGAGGATCTTTTATGTTTTTGTCAGTCAAAACAGAGTTGAAGATGAACAGGGTTTTTATGGATGAACTGGGTTTTATGAATGAGCTGGGTTTTATGAATGAGCAGAGTTTAACAAAAGTTATGTTTTTCTCTTCTCTTCTTTTTTTCTCAGCCAAAAAAAATCCCCCTATGTCTTATGAAACAACCCCTTTTGTAGTCTGTTGGATGACGTTTAGGAGGGAAACAAAATAGGTTATTTTGAATTGTTTTTGCCTACTACTTTGATACTTTTTCCACACAATTTTATTTTGCCATTTTGGTGCAATTTTATGGCCGTTATGATGCAGGTTGGAGCAGACTGCATAGAGCAGTTTTGGACTAGTTTTTTGGACATATTTTGGACTGTATATGACAGCATATACAGGTTTTGTGACAAGTTTGTGGTGCAGCATAGCACAAGGTTTTGTAGGACAGCAATTGAGCAAGGTTTTGGAGTGTTGTAGCAATGTATAGAAGTAGCATATTTTTTGTTCAGTAATAACTTGGACAACATAGTTTGCAGCATGAAACAAGTTTGGTTTATGGAGCAATTTATGCACATTGTATCAAAGACAAAGCATTGTGGCAAGGTTTTGAGTCAAAGGAAAAAGTCCAAGCAATACAAAGTTTAGGATTTGTAAACTTGTAAAAATGCCACTTTGTAATAACTTGAATTATTTGTAACATCTTGAACTATTTTTAATTGTAGTTACAAGATGACATGAAGCAATGAACTTAACTTAGAAAAATTTCCAAGTCTTGCAAAAGTTGGATTTTTGACTTTCTTGATTTTTGATGATCAAATTTCATATTTTGAATGTCTTGATGAAATTTTATTTTTGGGCCTCAACTTTGGTCAAAAAGTCAAAGTTTGACTTTTTAGTGTACAATTGACTTTTCCCACCGGTTGACCGAATTTTGTCTATCAATCCACTGATCTCAGGAGATGAATTGAAAAATGAAATTAGGTCAAAATGACGCGCTCAGATCTTTGAGACCATACTCCAACCAATAACCCAGGTATTAGGTCAAAAATCAAAGTTCAGCCATTTTCAGTAAAAACCCTAATTTTGCCCATTTTGCCCTTTTGGTACTTTGAATGACTTTCTTGGAAAATTGTGATCCAAGACTTGAAACTTGACTAAAATAATTCTGAGGGTCCATAATGATCCATGAAAGTCAATTGAAACATTATGAATCCCATAGCCTTTGTACAAACTCAAACCCTAATTTGAGGTATCAGTGTTGAGGAAATTATTTGACCTAGTCGATACTTGCGCAAACTTGAGGCATTGAAGATCTTTGTAGAAAATATCTTAAGAAATGAGAGGGAAAATTTTGGGGTACAACAGAAGGTATCTAACCAAAGAGGACCCAAAGAAAATGGGGTACCTAAGTATAACTATTTTTTTGTAAGTACTTGAAGATCATGTGCTAATTTTGTCAAATTATGATTGATCCTTCAAGATACCAGACCACATGATATATTAGTTCCAAAATTTTCATTGAATGAAAGTTTATTTGAAGAAGCATCAACTTTATTATCAATGAAAATGGGACTTCTGATGCCTTAAGCGAGTTTCATGGTTCCTCATATGCTTCAAAGAGTCCTCATATCATGTTTCAAGCGTTACATCACAAATTTGCTCAGTCAATTGCTCATATATTTGAAAATTAATTATATTGGACAAAAAGTCAACTGTGGTCAACATACAGTCAAACTTCAAGATTTTTTGTCAACATCAAGATTCTGAGGTCACATTCATCATCAGATCAAAGTTTGATCATAACTCATCAAGAAAACTCAAGATTCATCAAAAGTCAAAAGTTGTTAAATTAGGGTTTTCTTTAGGAGAAGTCAACCGAACTTTGGCCAAGCATAAATTTCACATACTTCATCATATTTTTATCAACCAAAGCTCATTATGATGGAAATTCAATTCTCTATAACTTTGTCTCTCTAAGCTCAAGGCCAAAAGTGCTTCATTTGAGAGATATGAGCCAAAATATTACAGGTCATTTTAAAAGTCAACAAAAAGATACTTTTTGTCAAAGCAATTTACATCAAGTCAAAATCTTCAAATGGAAAAATGACAAACATGAGAGTTGTAGAGGACATCTAGATATTTCCAAAAAGTCAAATATTACCTTCATATGATAGAAATTGATTGGGTTGTGATTGGCACAAGTTAGGTTATTTTGTGAAATTGCATGAAACCTCAATTAAACAATTTTGGCCTTTTGGACTAATGGGCCTAATTTTTGAAGTTCAAACATGTTCATGACATATTAGAGGACCCCCAAAGCCATTCAAATATTTTTTTATGATTTTTATTTCTTTTATTTGAATTTTTATTCATTTAAATGCAAATTAAATCAAATAAATATTAAATGGAGGTGTAAGGCTTTAAAGGCTTTTGTTTCAAATCTTTTGGAGATTAAAGCCTCTCTATTCCAACTATTTTGTTGATTTTATGTTTATTTGATTCTGTTATACAACCGGATGTAACAACCACCCCAGTGGCAAGAATGCACGTGCTAATGCTTTGATCTCTAAAGGCGTGGGTTTCAAATATAATACTCGCTTCCTGTTCTCTAACACCAACAGACGCATGGCGCATTGGTAAGCAAGGCAAGGCAGGAGGACGAGGGTGTGGGTTCAACACCCACCCCGTGCAGTTTTACATTTTTTTTTCTTTTTTAACCTAAAATATTTTTCTTAACCCTAGTTATTTTTCTTAATTAATCATTAATCATTTTAACCTTTTTTAAAAAACCATAATAAATTAGGTTTGGGTTTTTAATCAATAATTAATTTTGACTTTTTTTATTTACTTATTAATTAGGTTAATTAATATTTTCTTAAAATTAAAATTAATTAGACTTTAGGATTTTTATTAATTAAAATTAATTAGATTTAGGGTTTTAACTATTTAATTAACATCAAATTAATTTCATAAAAAATCACATTCAAAAAAATTTATTTTCTTATTTTACTTTGCATTTAAATTCTTAGAGATATTGTATAGGTCGCACGACTTTTCTGTAATTGCTTAGATTTGCCTTTCCGCATTTTTTTTACCTATTTTGTAACTGCTTACAGGATGTAATATTTTAGGGTTTAATTCCACACTTTATTTTTCGCATCTTTTTATGTAATGCCCCAAAGCCCTATAATAGCTTAGGATTTACTTTCCGCACCTTTAATTTTGTATATATATATATATATATATATATATATATATATATATATATATATATATATATATATATTATACTGCTAGTAACTAGGCATGTATGGCAAGATCTAAAAATAATCAATAGATAACCCTAATATAAGATAAATATCTGAACTGAACACACCATTCACACTTTGCACCTCTAGGGTAACCTCTCCTTGTTGCCTTTGAAATCATGGTCACGTCCCTTGAAAATAGGGATACTTTAGTAAAGTCCCTTCGAATAAAGATCATAATCCCTCGATGACCCTTCGATGTTGCCTATGAAAAATGATGTAGTCCCTCTAATACAAATTGCTAAAGTATCTCTATGTGTTGCCTTTGATGACCATATGAGGACCCTTCGCATGTCCCTTCACATCTAATATATAGAGCTACCTATAAACTAATGGTATGGATAATACTATCTCTAAAGGAGAAGGATAAAAATAAGAAAGACTTTAGTGGGTAAGAAACTCCTAATTGCTTGCTCACAACTTTTCTCACAAATAAAACATTTTTCACACATCACTTTCAAAATATTTTCAAAAAACACTTTGTACGCGTTCTTGAGGACTGATACAAGAATCATTACAAAGTTAGGTGTACTTTGGCATTTCAAAGTATTTTCGAACAAATCACACAATGAAATTTTTCAAAAGTAAGCTAAGCAATTAAGAGCCCGTAGATAACTACAGATGAAAAGGGTGCTAACACCTTCCTTTTTCATAACTTACCCCCGAACTCAAAATCTATCGCGGTCTTTCCTGTTCTTTTCACCCTTTCCTTATATTGGATAAAAGAAAAATCGGTGGTGACTCAGCTATCCGCACATTTGGATAGAACCAAAAAAGTCAGTTCTCCCACCGTATTACAGAACTGGAGACTCTATTGGGGAGTACTTACTTAAAAAATGAGGGGTTACCTTAGAGTCTAGATCATCTTTACTTGCTTTATTTGTATGCTTTGTTTGCTTTAATTTAAGGGTTGCTTGGGTTTATTTACTTGCAAGAACCTACACCCAGATCTAGGGATGCCTTAAGTACGTAGCAATAAATCATCAAAAATGTAGACGTAGACTGATATGTTTGAAGTGATGGCTACGATTAGTGCGAAACTTTAGATTGTACTAATGTTCCTTGAGTCAATCGAGGATAACATTAGGCTTCCGCGTGGTGTCAATAACACTAACTAACTTTTAGAACCTTAATTAACCCATCTTGGCCATTAGAAGTTAGTGAGATGGTCGACTTTGATGCAGTCCATGGTTGGTTGATAATCGATGCTACACTCATTGAGATTCGACTCGCATGATGTTATGGTGGAGAATCAGTTGTTGTGCTAAAATAAAACATTCGAGAAAGATATGTGATATGAGATTCCTAGAACCCGGTTATTATTTTAGGATAGGTTGAGCCAACTTAACTTCAATAGAGAAGGGTACTTACCTATGGACCTGATGCAAGCCTTTAAACTTAAGGCGCTTGTGTGACTTGTTTGTGTTTGCTGTCTATATAATACGAACCTGACATAATAACATCATATCATCATGACATGGCATTTTTACTAACCATTTCAGGGATCTTAGGGACCTTTGGTGTAGGATTATCATAAACCAAATTGTAAGAAAGGGGCAAGAGGATTTATTTTCCTATAACTAGATGCCGTCAAAGATCAAAATACGTTCTCTTGAGTCAGAGGCTAGGACTCACTTGATATGGTGAGCTTGATTCTAATAGAAGGACATTCAAAGATGAAGACTCAAAATTCTTCAAGACAAAGCTGCAACCAGATTCTTTTTCAAAATTTTTAATCCTGCGAGATCCTTGAAAACATTACATTTGCATCTACATATCATGCATCTCATTACATAAATGGTAGTTTCAAGACAGGTTTTCTCATCTTCTTGCTGTTTATTTCAGCAGAAAATGGATCTTGAATAAACAGTCAAAGATCTCTAAGCTCATAATGCCCAATTCCAATAGATGTTCCTGAACTTAGCCAAGGGGCAGGATAAATTGAAAGTACTTGTCACCAGTGAGAAAAAGAAGAAGACAAAGAAAACGGTTGGCGTTCTTAACATGGGAAGAAGGTTCAGAGGTCCTGTCAAGCAAGCTCGAGATCTTAATATCCCATCCGATAAAGATGACAAGCAGGATGAAGATAATAAGAGTGTGAAAACTGAAAGAAGCAGTCCTAGTTTTGACAAATCTCTTGACAAAGAGGAAGATAATTACTTGGATGAGCAATATCCCCTTGCTGATGAGAAGTATAGGTTGTTGGAAGAGCGTCTCAGAGCTATGGAGATCCAGAAAGTGCTTGGGTTGAACTTTGACGATTTGGGTATGGTCTCAGGAGTTGTCATCCCTCCTAAATTCAAAACTACCATTTTTGCTAAATATGATGACGTTTCATGTCCAAAACTGCATTTGAGGTCTTATGTTCGGAAAATCCAACCGCACACTGTTGACAAGAAGCTGTGGGTTCATTTCTTTCAAAAAAGTCTGTCTGGAACACAATTGGAATGGTTCTATCAACTAGAAGGGACCGATATTCACACCTGGGAAGATTTTCCTGCCGCTTTCTATAAGCAATACCAATATAATGCTGATCTTGCACCAACCCGTATGCAATTACAGAGTATGTCCATGGGCTCTAACGAAGGTTTTAAAGAGTATTCCCATCAATGGAGAGATCTTGCAGACAGTACTCAACCTCCTTTGGCCGATAGGGAATTGCTTGACATGTTCATGAGTAGAATAACTGGTCCTTTCTATAATCATCTAGTTGGAAGTTCTTCAGCTGGGTTCACTGAACTGATATTAGCAGGGGAAAGTATTGAGAATGGAATCAGAAGCGGTAAAATCCAGGTGGCTGCATCTTCAAATACTTTGAAGAAGGCTTATAATGGTAAGAGAGAATCCAATATTGTGTACGTCCAGAAGGGTCGTAATAAGAGTGACCTTAACCAATCTATGGGGGCATTACTGATCTCCAATCCTGCACCAGTATAACAACAACAACAAAAAAATCAACCTAGACATGAGGCACCCAGAAGATAATTTAAAAAGATCAACATGCCATTGGCACAAGCATTAAAACATACGTTAAAGGTAGGGTTGGTTACATTGAGAGAGCCTCCACAGAATCCCAACACTTTCTCTCCCCGCTACAATCCCAATGCAAGGTGTGCATATCACTCCGACAACCCCGAGCATGACACTAGAAACTGTTGGACCTTGATGAATAAGATCCAAGATATGATTGATGCTAAAGAAATTGAATTTGATCCTCCTGAGACTCCTAATGTGATTACCGCGCCTATGCCCAATCATGACAAGGGCGTTAATGCTATTGAAGATGTCTCTTATGTTTCTACTGTGAAGGATTTGACTACTCCTCTGATGATTATTAAGGAAAAGATACTGCAAGCCGGTTTATTTCTGGGTTATACTGAAGACTGCTACTACTGTGCATCCCAATCTAATGGTTGTGCATTGCTGAAAAAGGTATTCAGTGTTTGATGGATGACCGTGAAATCCTATTTGAGAAAATTCCTATTGAGAAGACTCCTCATGTGGAGAGTACATCCCAAGACCTGAATCTTGAAGACGTATCTACAACTTCCAGTACTCCTGTAAAGATCACTTCTAAGGGTCCTGTGGAGATTACCGCTGAACCCAAAGTCGCTCCTCTGATTATTACTACACCTGGGCCAATTTCATATTCTTATGATAAGGCTATCCCTTGGAATTACAGAGCCGATGTATATTACCATGGCGTCAAGCAAGAGCCAGTGACTGTTGAAGATGAAAATGATGAAGTTATTGATCCTGATGTTGGCAATATTGTTGGGACTAGTAAAGTTACCAGAAGTGGAAGGGTTTTCTCTCCAAAGACCTCTCCGAAGGCTGTACTACACCAGTTTGTATCACTACTATCGAATATACTACTACTCGAGACGAAGAACATATGATTGAGCCTGCCCAAATTGAGGCACCGAAGAAAGTCCTTGTTGAAGACACCTCCAAGCAATAGATGGAGGAAATATTAAAGATTATCCGAAAGAGTGATTACAAGATTGTTGAACAGTTGGAGCAGACTCCCTCGAAAATATCTATGCTATCCCTGTTATTATGCTCTGAAGCCCATGCCCAGGCTTTGGTGAAATTTCATAAATTTGATCATGTATCAACGAAAATCTTTGTTGATCAGTTCGAAAATTTTATAGCTAATCTGAAAACTGATAATGGGCTAGGCTTTTCTGATGCTGATTTGACCCCCACAGGAAGGGACCATAATAAAGCCCTGCATGTCTCTATTGATTGCATGTGCACTACCTTATCTCATGTGTTAGTAGACACGGGTTCCTTATTAAATGTACTGCCAAAAGCTGTTTTAGACAAACTTGACTGCGAGGGGATTGTGCTAAAACCCAATGACATTGTGGTAAGAGATTTTAATGGTTCGAAGAGAATGGTGCACGGCGAGGTTGATCTACCAATCAAAGTGGATTCCCAGGTGTTGTACCCCAAAATTTGCCCTCCCATTTTCTCAACATTTTCTCATCACAAGGCCCTTGGAGCTCAAGATCCAGTTGGGGTTTCCTCTGCTCAAGACTTCTCCTTGCACTGTTGACCCAAATTAGGGTTTGTGTTTGCACAAAGGTGTTTTGACCTAAAATGCCTAAGATAACTTTCATGCTTCATGTTTGACTCCCAAGTTTATCCATACCAAATTTCAAGCCTTGATTCCAAATTTTGCCCAGTCAATTAGACAGTTGACCTAGAAATCAATTGTATTGGGGAAAAAGTCAACTGTGGCCAATTGACAGTCAAACCTCATGAAAATTGACCCATCTCAACATTATGAACTTACATGGACCATTTGATCAAGTTTGGATCACAATTCCACAAGAAATTTGATCAGATCACCAAAAGGGCAAAATGGTCATTTTTAGGGTTTTGACTGCACAAAGGCAATTTTTGACTGATTGACCTAGCCAATGGCAAACCAAACTCATACATGGACTCAAGGACCCCATGGAATTGTCTTGACATACTCAACAAGTTCAAAAGATCCCAAATACACAAGATTGACAGTTGAATTTCCCAGTCAATTGATCAATTTTGACTGTATACTGAAAAGTCAAACTTTGACTTTTTGGTCAAAATCAAGTGTCAAGATTCATTTTTCATCAAAACATGCCAAATCATGAAACTTGTTCATCAAGAAATCAAGAATTGCAAATTAGGGTTTGAAATGAAGATTTTTCATAACTTAGAATTTTTCTAAGTTATGAAAAACCCTAATTTTTTCCTAACGTTGTCCCACTTTCTCACCAAGATGCATTTGGATTCAAGGAAAAGTCAAAACATGAAATTGTAGCCTATTGCAAAATCTACAACTTTGATTCACAAAGTTTTCCCAAAAGAAGCTTGTATCTCAAGTTACAATTTTTGGAACAAGGGTACCAAACCATTCTTAACTTAGAGAAAATTTGACCTATTTTAGGCAAGGTTTTTGCCTAACTTCAAGACCATTTTTCACATACTTTCACTTGGAATTTCAATTTGCATTTCAAATATGGATTGTAGTACACATTCCAAGCTTTCCAAAATGTCCAAGAACTCATCAAACAACCTCATGGTTAGAGACAATCGAATTTGGCAATATGGGAAAAACTCACTTTGTTCATGACCAAATTACATGTCCATACACTTAGGCAATTTTGAACTCAGCTTGAATTTCTTGATTACAGGCCCTAAATCCCTTTTGCACTCATAAATTTAATGCAAACTCATTGTGCCAAGACCATATTTTATGTGTTCAAGCTTTACATAGAAGTTTAGTCCCAAAGTAGAAAAAGCATAATGGCCATTTTTGCAAAAGTGGAACTTTATGTCAATTAGCAATCCAAGCAAGTACAGTGCATATCCTCTTGGCACAAGTTATTAGACTAATTACACTGATCAAGACTAAGTGGTGCAGCACATTAGGGGGGCCTCTATCAGCCTAGAACTCAAGTGGACATTTTCTTGCTTAAGTGTGAAGAAAGCTTGCATTTTGTACAACACAACACATTCCTGCAAAGACCAACCTAAGCAAACTTTGTCCTCACATTTCACACTCCCTAACTGACCTAAAGCACGACCAAACAACCCTTCATCCATCCATACACAGAAAATCACAGTTTTGTGGCAAAACAGGGCATATTCTGCAACTTGAATCCCACAACTCATTTCCATCGTGCATCTTGGCCAAAACCAGTTCAAACACTTTCCCTACCATCAATACAAACTATCCAAAGCATTAGAAGTAGACTGTAACTCCTCTAATCAGTTTGGGCATTTTCATTTCTTCCTCTTGCAGGTTGACTTCTGCAGCTTAGTATAGAAGGTTTCAAAGCATACCAAGTATTGGAATAACATCCTCACACTTCAAGCAAGCTGTACAAATCATCATCTTGCCCTAAAAGCTCCTCCATTGCCAGACACGATTCCAACTGAACAGGTATATTCATGAACTTCTATCTCTCAATATAGGCATTGTTAGTTCTAGGTTTGTGAATGAAAAGTGTTCTACTCATGCCCCTGAAACTGTACATATCTTTACTTTCCATTTATTTTGCATGTGCTATGAGAATTTAAGGTCTGAACATTGATAAAAAGTTAGGTTAAGATTTGGGAATGGAGAAATTCTCTCTCATTTCTGAGAGTTAGGATGAGTTCTTTACATGTCCAGAATCGTTGCTTGATGCTTAACACTTTCCATGTTATGAGTTTGTGCTAAAAGTCCAGGAATCAGGAGTTGTGTTTGAAGTAAGAAAGGGCGCGTATTTTCAAAGGTTTTGTCTGAAGGTTGAAGACAAAGTCTTCTTGGGCTGGGCCTGAGTTGATTTCTTTTTGCACCATGCTTTTACAATTGCACCCCCTGGCCCATTTTGAGTTTTGCTTGCCATTTTCATTTTTTTTCTTCTTTTTTCTTCTGGTTTGTTATTTTTCATTAAAACATAAAAAATATTAAAAACATTTTTTTTGCATTTTTTTGCATTTTGTATAAGACATTAGAAATAAAACAAAATACATTTATTTTCTAGTTTTATTGTATTTTATCTTCTGAAAATATTTTATATAAAATATATTTTTTTATAAATATTAAATATTATTATTTTGTATATATAATATATATTTAGTAAATAATACAAATACATATATATTTCTTAGAATATTTAGGACAAAAATACAAAAATATATACATTTTTATTTTATCAATATTTGACATTAAAAATACCTTTTTTATATAAATATACTTCATTTTTATTTTATTTTTGCACATAATTATTAAATATTGTATATATTAAATAATTAATACCTTTTATTTAATAAATTAGGGTTTTGCCCTAAATACATAAAAACTCCAAAAACAATTAATACTTTTATTTTGTTTATTTGACATAAAAAAAATAATACTTTTTTTCATACATATAAAAAACCTTTTTGCATCTTGCATATTTATTTTATTTCCATTTAATTTGTGCAATTAAATATCTTGTAAATAATCCCAATTTGATGTAATAGTCTAGGTTTAAATTCCTTGTCAAAATATCCCCCATTTGGACATTTGTACCCCCCTTCCCATATATTGTGTTGTAATAATTTAGGAACTTTATTTTTCGCACTTTAATGCTTTCTAATTATACCATGCTAGAATTAGGGTTTGTATGTGAATCAAAAAAAACAAAAATAGTTTGACCTAATTTCAAGATAATCAAGCATGAAAATGGACAACACTAATCACACTTGCACCCCTAGGGTATTCCACTTGTTGCCTTCAATAAATGGGCCATATTGCATGTTAGGTATCATTGGGCTAAAACAAAACAATCAAATGATCATAGTCCCTCGATGACGCTTTCAAAAGTTGCCTAAAAAATGATCAAGTCCCTTAAAGGAAAAATTGCCCAAAGATACTTGGCACCATTGCAATCATGGTCTAAACGATGACCCGCGCCCGTCCCTTTCACATCCTAACACAAGATTGTCCACCAAATGCAATGGTGGAACAAAATTGTTAAAAGGGTTAGAACATAGCAAAATCTTTGAGAACTTTAGGGTAGATAGCTCTTAAGTACTTGTCAACTTGCAAAACAAAAACACTTGCCTATTTTTCAAACCACACTTCACAAACACTTTCAAAACAAACTTTCAAAAACCTTGAAACATCTTTTCAAAAAGACAAACACCTTTTGTAAAACATTCGAGTAAAGAATTGTTACAAGGGTTGCCTAGACAAGGCATCTTTTTCAAAACATTTTCAAAACCACACACCAAGCACCATTTCAAACAATTGAAAACCAAGGCAAGTTGATATAAGCAAGTACCTAAGAGCCCATGGATAACCATGGATAGAAAGGGTGCTAATACCTTCCCTTTCTATAATCTACTCCCTGAACCCAAGGAAATATCTCAAAGGTTTTTGCTGTGCTTTTTAAACCTTTCCTTAGGATAAAATAAAAAGTCGGTGGCGACTCTTGCTCAACCGAAACATTTGCGAAAACAAACGCAAAACCATAGTCAGTTCTCCCACCGTATCACAGAACTGGCGACTCTGCTGGGGAGGATTTTAAAGTGGAGTAACCTTAGGGCTTAGATCACCCTCTTGCATGACTAATTGTTTGAATTGATTGCTTTACATTTTGGCTCTCTTGTTTGGGTTTGCAATCCTACACCCAGATTTTGGGAAACATTCATAGATAGCAATACGTTGTGGAAACTGTGCGGGGTATACCGACACGGTTGAAGCAATAGCTATATTAGTGCGACATATTTGTGAGTACCGGTAACCCTTGAGTTCAATCAAGGAGAGTACGGGGCCGCTGAGTGATGTCACTAAGCACTAATGACCAAGAACCTTACTTGACCATCTTGGCCTTTTATTAGGGGTAGTGAGATGACCGGCTTTGGTGCAGTCCGAAGTTGGTAGATACTCGATACTACACTCATTGAGGGTTGTTTTCTTGGAATATTTTGGTCGCTAGTTAAGTGGCTAAACCAAAACCATGAACGATGAAAACAATCCAATGATATTGAGCTCCTTAGAACCCGGTTACTATTTATAGGACAGGTTTTTAAGCCAACTACACTCAAGAGGGTACTTACCTATGAAACCCCATGCAAGCCTGAAACTAGGGTTTGGTGTGAATTGCTTGTACATATGTTTTGTGCATACATCATGAACATCATAAAGCATCATATGCATTCACTAACCATTTCAAGGGTTTGGATCTTCATCTTTGTTCTTGTTTTGTAGGTCATGGAAATTCCTCACAGAAAAACCATCCAAGTCAACCTTGTGAGAATCTCTCCTCAACTCAAGGAGCTCACCTCAAGATTTCCGGAAAGCTCATCCTTCAGTGAAAGACATGGTAGACTACTCAGCCTAGTCAACACCAACATTGAAGAGGATATGATGAAAGTGCTATTCCAGTTCTTTGACCCTCTTCACCACTGTTTCACTTTCCCCGACTACCAGTTGGTGCCCACTTTGGAGGAGTTTTCTCAACTCCTGGGAATTCCTATCCTTAATCAACTACCCTACAACGGTACGGAAAAGGAACCAAAGCCTGAAGATGTTGCTCGACCATTACATCTACAGCCTTCTGACATCAAGGGGCATTGGGAAACCAGAAGCGGCGTCAAAGGATTCTTAGCAAAATTCTTGTTTGAGAAGGCACAAGAATGTTGGAATTCATTGGACCTACAAGCCTTTGAAGAAATTGTGGCACTCCTCATCTATGGGTTGGTTTTGTTCCCAAATCCCGACCAGCTGGTAGATGTCAATGCCGTCAAAATCTTCTTATCCAGAAATCCAATACCAACATTGCTTGGGGACATTCTTCACTCATTTTACACACGAACAATGAGAAAGAGGGGTGTTCTCATGTGTTGTACTCCTCTCCTTGCAAGGTGGTTTATTTCGCACCTTCCACAATCTGTCTTGAAGAATGACCAAGGCTCAAGGTGGTCCCAACGGTTGATGACTCTTACTCACTCTGATGTACATTGGTGTTCTCGGTCTAGAGAAAATGTCATCATCGTCGATCATTGTGGAGAGTTCCCTAATGTTCCATTACTTGGCATTAGAGGGGGTATTACCTACAACCCTTGCCTAGCTTTGAGGCAATTTGGATATGCACAGAGGGATGGCCCTCACGACATGTTGATTCCTGACCTAGTTTTTGACTTCGACAACGATGCGCAAGGACTTCGCCAAAGATTCATCAGAGCTTGGAGGATGCCCAACAAGGTTGATAGTAAGACACTGGGACACAAGAACTCCATCCCTCTTGAGCCTTATCTCAAGTGGGTACGAGCCTGAGCCCAGAGTCTAATGATGCCTTATCCTCATGTTCTCCCAGTGATTAAAGAGCCCGTCAAGGAAGGAGAGGTTCCCTACACCATCCTATATCCTGACATGCCTACATCGTGGGAGGAAATGCAGAAGAGTTGGATTCAGCTCAAGGAGGAACGTAACACTTTTGAAGCCAGCTTCTACGCTAGTGAGAAGAAGGTTCTAGAGCTTACCCGCCGACTCCATGAGCAAGAGGCCCTTAACACCTACATCGCACCAAAGAGGATGCGCGATGTCTTTTTACCTTGAGAAGTTGTTTTTGTAATATTTGGCCCATGGGGCATTTATGTACTAACAAATTTCTTCTTATTAATATGACGTGCGTTCTTTTTTGTCTGCAACAAGTTTGAATATTCTAAATCCTTGAATGCATTGCATACATAAGCATACCATTCATCATGTGCATAAGCAGGTCTCACGCCAGGTTTCCTTATCTGTCTGCTGTTTATTTCAGTAGGATGGATCTCGAGCAAACAGTCAAAGACCTACAGGCTCAAAATGCACAGTTCCAGCAACTCCTGATGACCTTGGCTAAGGGTCAGGAGGATCTAAAGACCTTGTTGGGGAATAAAGACCCAGTGAAAAAGAAGAAAAAGAGACTCGGGGTGGCTACTTTAGGGAGAAGATTTGAAGGAGAGGCCAGAAGAGTGCTTGAATTTCCTCCTACTTCAGAGGAGGGGACCAGTAAAGGAGGTGGGGCTGCGGTACCTTCCGAGTCCGATGTGGAAGAAGAGGAGGCTGAAGAGGATGAAGACTACTCCGATTAACAATACCCTCCGGCTGATGATAAATACAAAGGTTTAGAAGACAGGTTGGCCGCCATGGAGCTACAGAGAGTGCCGGGTTTGGATTTTGAAGACTTGGGTTTAGTTGTCGGGATTGTGATTCCCCCAAAGTTCAAAGTGCCAGTTTTTGTGAGGTACGACGGGCTGTCCTGTCCAAAAATGCATCTCAGGTCCTACGTAAGGAAGATCCAACCTTATACGACAGATAAGAACCTTTGGATCCATTTCTTTCAAGACAGCCTTTCTGGGGCTCAGCTGGAGTGGTTTTATCAACTAGAGGGAACCAGTGTCCGAAATTGGGAAGACTTGGCCACCGCCTTTTACAAACAATATCAGTATAATTCTGACCTTGCTCCCACGCGTACCCAACTTCAGGGTATGTCACTGGGAACAGGCGAAGGATTCAAAGAATATGCACAAAAATGGAGGGATTTGGCTGGCAGGGTGCAGCCTCCTTTAACCGACCGTGAACTTGTTGACATGTTTCTAGGGACCCTGTCTGGTCCATTTTTTAACCATCTAATTGGTAACTCTTCCGCGGGGTTTACCGATTTGATCTTAACAGGCGAGAGAATAGAAGCTGGCATCAAGTCAGGGAAGATTCAGAAGGGTGCCGCTGCAAGTGTTGAGAAGAAACCTTTCAAGAAGGAAACGGATGTTGTATACTCCCAAAGAAGAGCAGGGAAGACTGAGCGCCGGTCGACCGTGGGGGCCGTAATGATCCAAAATCCGTCAAGTGAGCAGCCTCGCTATAACCAGTCCAGACCAAATCAACAACGGGTGGAACGGCCACAACGGCAGTTCACCCGCATTAATATGACACCAGCGCAAGTGCTTCCCCATCTGTTGAAGTTGAATATCGCCACTATCAAAGAGGCACCAAAAATGTGAATACGTCCTCTCCGCATTACCATCCTAATGCTAAATGCGCCTACCATTCTGACAGTGTCGGGAACGACACCAACGATTGTTAGGCACTCAAGCATAAAATCCAAGACCTGATAGAGGCGAAGGAGGTGGAGTTCGATGCTCCAGAGAAGCCGAACGTGATATCTGCTCCAATGCCGAAGCACGGCCAAAATGTCAATGCCATTGAAGAAGATTTGTATGTTGTTGATGTCAATGATCTGATAACTCCATTGCTAACCATCAAGTTGAATCTGTTAAGGGCCGGGATTTTCCCGGGATGTAAAGAAGACTGCTATTGTTGTTACTCTCTGCCGTTTGACTGTCCGTTACTAAAGAAAGGCATCCAAGGCCTAATGGACAGTCGACAAATTTTGTTTGAAAAAGTTCCTGCTATTCCAACCCATATTGAAGATGTCTCAATCATAACCATTCACGCCAATCTTTCCAAGGCCATCAGAAAGCTTGTTAAGATTACACCAGCTACAAAGTCTGTTCCTTTGAAGATAACAATGCCAGGGTCTGTCCCCTATATTTCTGAGAAGTCAATACCATGGAACTACGGCGGTGACGTCTACTACCGTGGTATTAAACAAATCGAAATAAATGAAGAAATTTCGGATGAAGAAGAAGCCAGCATTGGAAACATTGCAGGCACGAGCAAAATCACCCGGAGCGGGAGAATATTTTCTCCAGAGATTGCCCCTCCAAGAGAAATCTTTGGACCCTCATCTACTAACAAGGTTATCCCTGCACCAATAAAACTCTCCGCTAGAACCCCATTGATTGAAGATGTTGTTGTTCCTAGTATTGTCCCTCCTACCATTGCTGATAAAGGTAAGGGAATCCAAGATGAGCTCGTCAGGATGAGGACTCAACCCTTGGTCATCCCGGAAACCTCCAAGAAAGAAATGGAAGAGATCTTGAAGATAATCAAAAGGGAGTGATTACGATGTGGTAGAACAACTGGGGCAAACGCCCTCAAAGATCTCCATGCTGGCACTACTACTTTGCTCAGAAGTGCACGCTAAAGCTTTGATAAAATTCCTGAAGGCAGCCCATGTGCCCCAGGAAACCTCTGCGGACCAATTCCAAAATTGCGTGGCCAGCCTTACTGCGGACAATGGATTAGGTTTCTCTGATGCCGACCTAACTCCTAAAGGTAGAAACCACAATGATGCTTTGCACATTTCAGTCGAGTGCCGAGGAACGACTCTCGCGCATGTTTTGGTCGACAGGGGTTCTTCACTGAATGTACTGCCTAAGAAGGCTTTGGACCGACTAGATTGTGAAGGGTTAGAGCTGAAGCCGAGTGATATTATTGTCAGAGCTTTCGATGGTTCGAAGAGGATGGTCCATGGGGAGGTTGATATTCTCATCAAGGTGGGCACTGAAGTGTTTAAATTCACTTTCTATGTGATGGACATCCGTCCATCATACTCTTGCTTGTTGGGTAGGCCTTGGATACACAATGTCGGGGCAGTCACCTCTTCCTTACATCAGATGTTGAAATATCCTGTCAAGGGGAAGATCATTACCGTCCATGGTGAAGAGGAGTACATGATCAGTCACTTGAACTCCTTCCGATATGTGGAGGTAGAGGGGGAGTTCATTAAGACGCCTTTTCAGCATTTCGAAGAAGTCCTTCCTGAAATAACAGTAGCAAAGTTGGCAGCAGGAGTACCAAAGCAGATGGCCAGGATGGCATCTCTTGAGGATGCGAAGGCCGCAATAAAGGAGGGGAAGAATTCAGCATGGGGGCAGTTGCCTGATATTCCACATAAAATAGACAAATTTGGATTAGGGTTCACTGCCGCGGGCCAGAAAGCTATGCGCCGTTCGAAGATTGAAAGAGCGCCAATCAAAATTTCTCCCTACGGAATCAACATTTTGGAGGATGAAGACAAAGAGAGAAACATCGAAGAGTGGATTTACCCAACTATCAAAGGAGGATTATGCAACTGGGAGGCAAAAGACTTTGTCCCCATCACTTTTATTCATCAGTAATTTATCTGTCAAACATTTCCTATTGGTCTGTAATATTTATTTTCGAACAATCCGTACACTATCTTTTTACCTCATGCCTTGCCCGGGGCATGTAGGTCCACTTGTAAGGGTTTTGATTATTTTCATATCCATATGCCATGTTTAATGATTCATTGGACGTTTTTCATTTGATAAACTGTTGTGTTCATTTTCTTTCCTTTTGCATTTTTGTTTAAGGATGGCTATCCCTTACACACACCCACACTCCCAAATGCAGGTACCCATCCACTCCGGATTCCATGGGTGACTATTCTGCTATATCCTTCAATAACTCTGAAGATCTGGTCAATCAAGCCGAGTATGAAGATGACGAATGTTGTGAAGTACCAGGGGAACTAGCCAGACTTCTACAGCAAGAGGAAATGGCCATCTTACCTCACGAAGAGTCATTGGAAACTATCAACTTAGGGACCGAGGAAGACCGGAAGGAGGTGCAAGTGGGTGCCAATCTGGAACCAAGTGTCAAGGAGTGCCTGATACAGTTGTTAAATGAGTATGTTGAAATCTTCGCTTGGTCTTATGAAGACATGCCGGGTTTAGACACAGACATCGTGGTTCACCGTCTCCCCACAAGAGAGGGTTGTCCACCGATCAAACAAAAGGTCCGCCGAATGAGGCCTGACATGTCTGAAAAGATCAAAGTAGAAGTGATGAAGCAATTCGACGCTGGCTTTCTGGCTGTTATGTCCTATCCTCAATGGGTCGCTAACATCGTGCCAGTACCTAAAAAAGATGGCAAAGTCAGGATGTGTGTGGACTACCGGGATTTGAATAGGGCCAGCCCCAAAGATGATTTTCCGCTACCACACATCGACATTTTGATCGACAACACAGCTCAACATAAGGTGTTTTCCTTCATGGATGGATTCTCGGGCTACAATCAAATCAAAATGGCCCCCGAAGATATGGAGAAAACAACTTTTGTCACACAATGGGGCACTTTCTGTTACAAGGTGATGCCGTTTGGGCTGAAGAACGCAGGGGCAACTTATCAACGCGCCATGGTAGCTTTATTTCATGATATGATACATCATGAGATCGAAGTTTACGTAGACGATATGATAGCTCGGTCACAAACAGAGGAGGAGCACCTTGAACATCTAGAAAAGCTGTTTGCCAGGTTGAAAGAATACAAACTCAGGCTGAATCCAAGTAAGTGCACTTTTGGAGTTAGGTCTGGTAAACTTCTAGGATTCATTGTAAGCAACAAAGGCATTGAATTCGATCCAGCAAAAGTGAAAGCAATACAAGAGATGCCTGCTCCCCGTACTGAAAAGGAGGTTAGAGGGTTCTTGGGGCGTTTGAACTATATTGCCATATTCATCTCTCATCTGACTTATACCTGTGAGCCAATTTTCAAACTCTTGAAGAAAGATCCGGTAGTCGAATGGAACGACGATTGCCAAGCTGCTTTTGATAAGATCAAGGAGTATTTGCTAGAACCTCCTATTCTGATGCCACCCGTCGAAGGAAGACCATTGATCATGTATCTGACCGTCTTGGATAACTCAATGGGGTGTGTTTTGGGCCAGCATGACGAGTCTGGTCGAAAAGAGCATGCTATTTATTACCTTAGCAAAAAGTTTACCGACTGTGAGACTCGCTACTCACTGCTCGAGAAAACTTGTTGCGCTTTGGTATGGGCTGCTCGCCGACTAAGGCAGTATATGTTGACTCATACTACTTTGTTGATTTCCAAAATGGATCCTATCAAGTATATCTTCGAGAAGCCTGTTTTATCTGGAAGAATAGCCAGATGGCAAATGATCCTGACTGAGTATGACATCCAGTACACCACTCAAAAAGCTATAAAAGGGAGTGTATTAGCTGACCATCTGGCTCATCAAGCTATCGAAGATTACCAACCCATGAGATTTGACTTCCCAGACGAGGACATCATGAATTTGGACAACATTGAAGGTAACGGACCGTATGACGGACCCGAAAAGGGATCCCGATGGACCCTGTACTTTGATGGTGCTTCAAATGCACTTGGAAACGGTATCGGTGCGGTACTCATTTCCCCGGAAGGTTGTCATACACCTTTCACGGCCCGACTTTGCTTCAGCTGCATGAACAACATGGCTGAGTATGAAGCTTGCATCTTTGGTCTCAAGGCTGCTATAGACTTGGGGATCAAATCTTTGATCGTATTTGGGGACTCGGCTTTGGTTATCAGTCAAATCAAAGGAGAGTAGGATACCAAGCATCCTAATCTTATCCCATACAAAGAACATGTCTTGACATTGTTGCCTCATTTTGAGCAAATTACCTTCGAGCATTTCCCGCGAGAAGAGAATCAGCTAGCAGATGCTCTAGCTACAATGTCCTCCATGTTTAAACTCAACTGGGATAACGAGGCTCCCCAAATCACCATCGAGTGAATGGATGAACCTGCACATTGTCACGAGATTAATACCGAAGAAGTAGTGGAACAACCCTGGTTCCATGAAATCAAAAGGTATCTCCAGACTAGAGATTATCCCGAAGGAGCTTCCGTAAATGACAAGAAGTTCTTAAGGAAGTTTGCGGCCAAATTCTTCCTGAGCAACGACATCCTTTACAAACGAAGCCATGATTGTGTTTTACTCCGTTGCGTAGACAAAGCTGAAGCAGAGTTGATCATGACTGAGATACACAACGGCACATTTGGCACTCACTTGAGCGAGCATACAATGGCTAAGAAGATCCTAAGGGCAGGCTATTACTGGTCTACCATGGAAGCTGACTGCCATCAGCATTCCCGTACTTGCCATAAATGTCAAGTCTATGCTGACAAAGTTCATATTCCTCCTGTTCCTCTCAACGTTCTGACCGCTCCTTGGCCATTTGTAATGTGGGGCATTGACATGATTGGAGAGATCAAGCCCACGGCTTCCAACGGACATCGTTTCATCCTGGTCGCCATTGACTATTTCACCAAATGGGTCGAAGCAACTTCCTTCGCCTCTGTTACTAAAAATGTGGTTGCCCGTTTCATCAAGCAAAATCTCATATGCCGGTATGGTGTTCCAGACAGGATCATCACAGACAACGGTACGAATCTGAATAACACGATGATCACCGCATTGTGCGAGAAGTTCAAGATTTATCATCACAATTCATCTCCATATCGGCCGAAGATGAACGGTGTTGTTGAAGCTGCGAACAAAAACATTAAGAAGATCATTCAGAAAATGACAGTCACCTACAAAGACTGGCATGAGATGTTACCATTTGCTCTGCATGGATACCGTACGACGGCACGTACTTCAACCGGGGCAACCCCATTTTCTTTGGTGTATGGCATGGAAGTTGTTCTGCCTATGGAAGTTCATATTCCTTCTCTAAGGATTATGAAGGACGCATGTTTGAATGAAGATGATTGGATTCAGACCCGACTTGATCAACTCAATCTGATTGACGAGAAGCGACTCGCTGCTGTATGCCATGGTCAGACGTATCAAAAGTGGATGATCAAGGCCTTCAATAAGAAAGTCAGACGTCAAGTGTATCAAGTCGGAGATCTCGTAATCAAGCGGATTATCTTGCCGCAAAGTGATCCCAGGGGCAAATGGACTCCTACATACGAAGTACCATTTGTGATCAAAAGCATATTTTCTGGTGGTGCAATGATTCTGACCACCATGGACGGCGATGATTTGCCGCACCCTACGAACGCAGACATAGTCAAAAGATACTACGCATAAAATAACCCGACAAGTCGAAAACCCGAAAGGGCGGCTTGGGCAAAAATGGGCATCCCGGTGAACCGAAAACCCAAAAGGGCGATTCAGGCAAAAGTTAGGGAATTAAAGCGTATGACTATGTCTCGTCGGATCACTTCAAAGACAATCTCTTCATCAACCAGTTCCAGGCTTCTGATCAATCCAGTCATCGGCAGACGAAGCATTGAATGGACAGATATTCAGAGTTGTGAAGGCTATAGCGGAATGGAATCCCATGGAATTATTTCACATAGCCATCTTTATTTTGTATAAATCTTTAAATATTTACGACAGAATCCTCTTACTAGGATGATTGTCTCCTTTGTACAAATATACTCATAGAAAGTTAATACAAATACTTTTCCAGAAATTTGCGTCGTTTCCTTTTCTCTTTTCTTTTGCACAAATTGTTTTATTTGAGAAACGTCCAATGTTTTGTTAAAATAGGCATATGCATTTGAACATAATCATTTCCTTATGAATCAAGAAAGAGGATTACCAATAGGTTGAAGGTACAGTTGGATATCTTGATACCCTTTCAAAGGAAATCCCGAGCAGATTTGAAATCCACATTCCTCTGTCAAAACTTAATTCCCTAAACAGAGTCAGACTTCAGGATCCTCATCAGGAAGAGTTTTCTCAAAACCAATTTCCCCAGCCAGAGAATCTTCCAGAACTCAAGTCCCCTCAGAGTTAAGTTTCAGTATCCCCAGCGGAGCTAAAACTTCAAACTATCAATCCCCAGCAGAACCAGACTAGTGAACCTTCTTCCCACAGAGATACTTCTCACTAGACTGAAGATTCTCAGTCTTACCTCCCCAGCATGAGTCTACCAGGTTCTAAAATCCCCAGTAGAAGTCATCAGAATTTCTCTTACCCTGCAAGTCACCAAGGAAATCCCAAGTCCCCGCAAGTGGTTCTAAGGCCCCTCAACGATTGAAGGTCTGGTATTCCCCAAGCAAATCTGAAGACTTTCAGTTGTTAGTTCCTCATTGTATATCCGAAGATTCTCCAGTGAAGATCTCCTCAAGACAAGAATTCCCCAGAAGATTGGTATACAACCCAAGCTCCTTATTCCCCAGCAACAACCAGGAATTATTCTTCCCGGCAGCAGTCAAGATGCTTTTATCTTCAGCCATCTCGGATTCATCTATCCTTCACAAGACAGCTCTCCAGCTTACATGCGCATTCATTTACATTCATATAACATACATTGCATCATACATCATGACATTGCATACCACTAACTCTTCACCTTTTCAGGCAAAATCAGTCGACAGACAAAATCGTTATCTTCCGAGATTCTTTCCAGAAATAGTTCAGATGTGACCCAGACATGGCAACATACTGATGCTTATTCCAGATTCATCCAGATGCAGTTTTACACGAGCTCATCATCAGGAAACCCTACACCGGTTCCTCCTCCACCTTAAGGATTTCTGAAAACAGTTCACGGGTTCTCCAAGTAACGGATGTTAACCTATCGCTTGTTCAGTTTCTTCTCAAGACTTCTGAAAACAGTTTATGGATTCTTCCCAACAACGGATGTTAATCTATCGCTTGTTCAGATGCAACTTTTGAAAACAGTTTACGGACGCTTCCCAACAACGGATGCTGCTCTATTACTTATTCAACTCCAAGATTTCTGAAAACAGTTCACGGGTTCTCCAGTAACGGATGTTAACCTATCGCTTGTTCAGTTTCTTCTCAAGACTTCTGAAAACAGTTTATGGATTCTTCCCAACAACGGATGTTAATCTATCGCTTGTTCAGATGCAACTTTTGAAAATAGTTTACGGACGCTTCCCAACAACGGATGTTGCTCTATTGCTTATTCAACTCCAAGATTTCTGAAAACAGTTCACGGGTTCTCCAGTAACGGATGTTAACCTATCGCTTGTTCAGTTTCTTCTCAAGACTTCTGAAAACAGTTTATGGATTCTTCCCAACAACGGATGTTAATCTATCGCTTGTTCAGATGCAACTTTTGAAAACAGTTTACGGACGCTTCCCAACAACGGATGTTGCTCTATTTCTTATTCAACTTCAAGATTTCTGAAAACAGTTCACGGGTTCTCCAAGTAACGGATGTTAACCTATCGCTTGTTCAGTTTTCTTCTCAAGACTTCTGAAAACAGTTTATGAATTCTTCCCAACAACGGATGTTAATCTATCGCTTGTTCAGATGCAACTTTTGAAAACAGTTTACGGATGCCTCCAGATACGGATGTCAATCTATTGCTTATTCAGACCCCAGTTCAGAGATGGTCCTAAACATGGGCACCTTTCTGATACTCATTTCAGATGGCATCTTTAAGCCCATCCCCGACAAGTTTCTGTCACTCCTCCCGATGGCATCGTTAAGCCCATCTCCAAATGGCATCTCTAAGCCCATTCCCGCATCCATTGCTTTGACGAGTGCAAATTTAAGGGCACTCTAAGGTCCAATCTCCTTTTACCCTCGAGTCACGAAAGGCAAACTCGCCAATCTAACTCTTCGGATTCAAGAAGATTGAACAGGGGAAACTGTTGTACCCCAAAATTTTCCCTCCCATTTTCTCAACATTTTCTCATCACAAGGCCCTTGGAGCTCAAGATCCAGTTGGGGTTTCCTCTGATCAAGACTTCTCCTTGCACTGTTGACCCAAATTAGGGTTTGTGTTTGCACAAAGGTATTTTGACCTAAAATGCCTAAGATAACTTTCATGCTTCATGTTGGACTCCCAAGTTTATCCATACCAAGTTTCAAGCCTTGATTCCAAATTTTGCCCAGTCAATTAGACAGTTGACCTAGAAATCAACTGTATTGGGGAAAAAGTCAACTGTGGCCAATTGACAGTCAAACCTCATGAAAATTGACCCACATCAACGTTATGAACTCACATGGACCATTTGATCAAGTTTGGATCACAATTCCACAAGAAATTTGATCAGATCACCAAAAGGGCAAAATGGTCATTTTTAGGGTTTTGACTGCACAAAGGCAATTTTTGACTGATTGACCTAGCCAATGGCAAACCAAACTCACACAAGGACTCAAGGACCCCATGGAATTGTCTTGACATACTCAACAAGTTCAAAAGATCCCAAATACACAAGATTGACAGTTGAATTTCCCAGTCAATTGATCAATTTTGACTGTATACTGAAAAGTCAAACTTTGACTTTTTGGTCAAAATCAAGTGTCAAGATTCATTTTTCATCAAAACATGCCAAATCATGAAACTTGTTCATCAAGAAATCAAGAATTGCAAATTAGGGTTTGAAATGAAGATTTTTCATAACTTAGAATTTTTCTAAGTTATGAAAAACCCTAATTTTTTCTTAACTTTGTCCCACTTTCTCACCAAGATGCATTTGGATTCAAGGAAAAGTCAAAACATGAAAGTTGTAGCCTATTGCAAAATCTACAACTTTTATTCACAAAGTTTTCCCAAAAGAAGCTTGTATCTCAAGTTACAATTTTTGGAACAAGGGTACCAAACCATTCTTAACTTAGAGAAAATTTGACCTATTTTAGGCAAGGTTTTTGCCTAACTTCAAGACCATTTTTCACATACTTCCACTTGGAATTTCAATTTGCATTTCAAAGATGGATTGTAGTACACATTCCAAGCTTTCCAAAATGTCCAAGAACTCATCAAACAACCTCATGGTTAGAGAGAACCGAATTTGGCAATATGGGAAAAACTCACTTTGTTCATGACCAAATTACATGTCCATACACTTAGGCAATTTTGAACTCAGCTTGCATTTCTTGATTACAGGCTCTAAATCCCTTTTGCACTCATAAGTTTAATGCAAACTCATTGTGCCAAGACCATATTTTATGTGTTCAAGCTTTACATAGAAGTTTAGTCCCAAAGTAGAAAAGGCATAATGGCCATTTTTGCAAAAGTGGAACTTTATGTCAATTAGCAATCCAAGCAAGTACAGTGCATATCCTCTTGGCACAAGTTATTAGACTAATTACACTGATCAAGACTAAGTGGTGCAGCACATTAGGGGGGCCTCTATCAGCCTAGAACTCAAGTGGACCTTTTCTTGCTTAAGTGTGAAGAAAGCTTGCATTTTGTACAACACAACACATTCTTGCAAAGACCAACCTAAGCAAACTTTGTCCTCACATTTCACAATCCCTAACTGACCTAAAGCACGACCAAACAACCCTTCATCCATCCATACACAGAAAATCACAGTTTTGTGGCAAAACAGGGCATATTCTACAACTTGAATCCCACAACTCATTTCCATCGTGCATCTTGGCCAAAACCAGTTCAAACACTTTCCCTACCATCAATACAAACTATCCAAAGCATTAGAAGTAGACTGTAACTCCTCTAATCAGTTTGGGCATTTTCATTTCTTCCTCTTGCAGGTTGACTTCTGCAGCTTAGTATAGAAGGTTTCAAAGCATACCAAGTATTGGAATAACATCCTCACACTTCAAGCAAGCTGTACAAATCATCATCTTGCCCTAAAAGCTCCTCCATTGCCAGACACGATTCCAACTGAACAGGTATATTCATGAACTTCTATCTCTCAATATAGGCATTGTTAGTTCTAGGTTTGTGAATGAAAAGTGTTCTACTCATGCCCCTGAAACTGTACATATCTTTACTTTCCATTTATTTTGCATGTGCTATGAGAATTTAAGGTCTGAACATTGATAAAAAGTTAGGTTAAGATTTGGGAATGGAGAAATTCTCTCTCATTTCTGAGAGTTAGGATGAGTTCTTTACATGTCCAGAATCGTGGCTTGATGCTTAACACTTTTCATGTTATGAGTTTGTGCTAAAAGTCCAGGAATCAGGAGTTGTGTTTGAAGCAAGAAAGGGCGCGTATTTTCAAAGGTTTTGTCTGAAGGTTGAAGACAAAGTCTTCTTGGGCTGGGCCTGAGTTGATTTCTTTTTGCACCATGCTTTTACAATTGCACCCCCTGGCCCATTTTGAGTTTTGTTTGCCATTTTCATTTTTTTTCTTTTTTATTCTGGTTTGTTATTTTTCATTAAAGCATAAAAAAATATTAAAAACATTTTTTCACATTTTTTTGCATTTTATTGGATATTTATTAGCTTTAGTTAGTTATATATATATAAAAATACTTATTATTTTTTGTTTAAGACATTAGAAATAAAACAAAATACATTTATTTTCTAGTTTTATTGTATTTTATCTTCTGAAAATATTTTATATAAAATATATTTTTTTATAAATATTAAATATTATTATTTTGTATATATAATATATATTTAGTAAATAATACAAATACATATATATTTCTTAGAATATTTAGGAAAAAAATACAAAAATATATACATTTTTATTTTATCAATATTTGACATTAAAAATACCTTTTTTTTTTTTATAAATATACTTCATTTTTATTTTATTTTTGCACATAATTATTAAATATTGTATATATTAAATAATTAATACCTTTTATTTAATAAATTAGGGTTTTGCCCTAAATACATAAAAACTCCAAAAAAAATTAATACTTTTATTTTGTTTATTTGACATAAAAAAAATAATACTTTTTTTCATACATATAAAAAACCTTTTTGCATCTTGCATATTTATTTTATTTCCATTTAATTTGTGCAATTAAATATCTTGTACATAATCCCAATTTGATGTAATAGTCTAGGTTTAAATTCCTTGTCAAAATATCCCCCATTTGGACATTTGTACCCCCCTTCCCATATATTGTGTTGTAATAATTTAGGAACTTTATTTTTCGCACTTTAATGCTTTCTAATTATACCATGCTAGAATTAGGGTTTGTATGTGAATCAAAAACAACAAAAATAGTTTGACCTAATTTCAAGATAATCAAGCATGAAAATGGACAACACTAATCACACTTGCACCCCTAGGGTATTCCACTTGTTGCCTTCAATAAATGGGCCATATTGCATGTTAGGTATCATTGGGCTAAAACAAAACAATCAAATGATCATAGTCCCTCGATGACGCTTTCAAAAGTTGCCTAAAAAATGATCAAGTCCCTTAAAGGAAAAATTTCCCAAAGATACTTGGCACCATTGCAATCATGGTCTAAACGATGACCCGCGCCCGTCCCTTTCACATCCTAACACAAGATTGTCCACCAAATGCAATGGTGGAACAAAATTGTTAAAAGGGTTAAAACATAGCAAAATCTTTGAGAACTTTAGGGTAGATAGCTCTTAAGTACTTGTCAACTTGCAAAACAAAAACACTTGCCTATTTTTCAAACCACACTTCACAAACACTTTCAAAACAAACTTTCAAAAACCTTGAAACATCTTTTTAAAAAGACAAACACCTTTTGTAAAACATTCGAGTAAAGAATTGTTACAAGGGTTGCCTAGACAAGGCATCTTTTTCAAAACATTTTCAAAACCACACACCAAGCACCATTTCAAACAATTGAAAACCAAGGCAAGTTGATCTAAGCAAGTACCTAAGAGCCCATGGATAACCATGGATAGAAAGGGTGCTAATACCTTCCCTTTCTATAATCTACTCCCCGAACCCAAGGAAATATCTCAAAGGTTTTTGCTGTGCTTTTTAAACCTTTCCTTAGGATAAAATAAAAAGTCGGTGGCGACTCTTGCTCAACCGAAACATTTGCGAAAACAAACGCAAAACCATAGTCAGTTCTCCCACCGTATCACACCAGGTCTTTGAATATACTTTCTATGTGATGGATATTCAGCTATCTTATTCTTATTTTCTGTGACGCCCTTGGATTCATGGGGCAGATGTTGTTACTTCTACTCTACACCAGAAATTGAAGTATCCCGTGAAGGGAAAGATTGTTACAGTTTGCGATGAAGAAGAATACATGGTGAACCATTTTAACTCTTTCAAGTATGTTGAGATGGATGGCGAGTTCTTCGAGATCCCTTGATAGACCTTTGAAGTTGTTGATAAAGCGGCTCTAAGAACCCATCAAAAATGGCTTCCCTAAAAGACGTTAGGGTTGTGGTTGAAGAAGGTGGTTGCATTGTTTGGGGTTAACTCCCCAATATTCTTCATAAATCTAACGAATTTGGTTTGAGTTTCACCTCGCAATCTCAGAGGGTTGTCCGTCGTGCTCGTGCTAATTCTGGGAGATCGCCATTCTGCATCAATAATAATGGAGTTCACAACAATCATATCAATGTTGTGGAAGACGCTGATAGTGACTGCGACATAGACAATTGGATCTTCCCTACTAGTAGTAAGGGCTAAACAATTGAAGGGCTGAAGACTTTATACCAATCTCCTTTAGTCATGAGTAAATTCTATTTCTGTTTTCTCACTTTTAAGTTTTTTAGTTATTTAATTTAAACAATAAACTTTAAGCCTCGTGCCTTACCCGGGGCACAACGGTCCATTTGTTAGGGTTGTCATTATTCATCAGCATATCTTCATTTAATAAATCATTGGACGTTCGCATTCAAATTTTGCGCTGTCTGTTTTTCTTCTTCTTTTAATATATTGTTTTTAAAATAGCTATGCATTCTTACACACACCCACACAATAAATTGCATATCCATATCCACTCTGGATCCCATTGATAATAATTATGCTATTGCCAATTATCACTTCAAAAATCTGCTCTACCAAGCCGAGGACAAAGGTGACGAAGATTGTGAAATACCTGGAGAGCTTGCTAGGCTCTTAATGCAAGAAGAAAGAGCCATACGACCACATGAAGAGCCATTCGAGTTTTGTAAATTTGGGTACTGAAGAAGACAAGAAAGAAATCAAGATAGGTGCCAACCTAGAAGACAATGTCGAAAAGAGCTTAATCCAGATGTTGTGTGACTATGTTGAGATCTTTGCTTAGTCGTATGAGGACATGCCAGGGCTCAATACTGATATTGTGGTTCACCGTCTACCGATGAAGGAAGGTTGTCCCCCTATAAAGCAGAAGGTTCATCGTATGCGTCCCGAGATGTCTGAAAAGATCAAGGTTGAGGTTATGAAGTAGTTTAATGCATGTTTCTTAGCTATTATGTCCTATCTATAGTGGGTTGCAAATGTGGTGCCAGTGCCAAAGAAGGACGGTAAGGTGCGTATGTGTATAGACTATAGGGATCTGAATAGGGCAAGCCCCAAAGATGACTTTCCGCTTCCACATATTGATGTTCTGGTTGACAACACTGCTCAGCACAAAGTATTTTCCTTCATGGATGGTTTCTCTTGTTATAATCAAATCAAGATGGAACTCAAAGACATGGAGAAGACTACTTTTGTCACATAGTGGGGAACTTTTTGTTACAAGTTATGCCTTTTGGTCTGAAGAACGTTGTTGCAACATATCAGCGCGACATGGTAGCTTTGTTCCATGTATGATCCATCACGAGATAGAAGTCTACGTTGATGACATGATAGCTAGATCTCAGACTGAAGAGGAACACCTTGACCACCTACACAAGCTACTTGAGAGATTGAAGAAATATAAACCGAGGTTGAATCCAAACAAGTGCACCTTTGGGGTAAGATCTAGTAAGCTCCTATGCTTCGTCGTCAGTGGCAAAGGTATTGAATTTGATCCTGCTAAGGTTAATTCTATTTAAGAAATTCCAGCTCCCTGTACTGAAAAGGAAATCAGAGGTTTCCTGGGACAATTCAACTATATTGCCAGATATGTTTCCCATCTGACCGCTACTTGTGAGCCAATCTTCAAGTTACTAAAGAAAGATTAGATAGTGAAGTGCAACGATGATTGTCAGATAGCCTTCAACAAAATCAAGGAGTATCTTCAGGAACCTCCAATTTTGATTCCACCAATTGAAGGAAGACCTTTGATCATGTACTTAACAGTGTTAGAGAACTCAATGGGGGTGTGTATTGGGGAAATATGACGAGTTTGGTATAAAAGAGCATGCAATATACTACCTTAGCAAAAAGTTTACCGACTGTGAAACAAGATACTCACTGCTCGAGAAAACTTGTTGCGCTTTGGCATGGGTTTCTCGTTGACTAATACAATATATGTTAACTCATACTACCTTGCTGATTTCTAAAATAGATCCAATTAAATACATATTCGAGAAACCGCCTCTCTCCGGAAGAATAACAAGATGGCAAATGGTCTTGACCAAATACGAAATTTAGTATACTACTCAGACGGCAATCAACGGAAGTGTATCGGCAGATCATTTGGCGCATCAGGCTTTAGATGACTATCAGTCTATGAATTTCGAGTTCCTGGATGATAATATTATGCTAGTTACTGATTGCGAAGAGCCTGAATCGTATGAAGGAACTGAACCAGGATCCTGATGAACTATGGTTCTTTATAGAGCTTCCAACGTGCTTGGTAATGGAATTGGTGTTGTGATTGTCTCTCCCAAGGGTTTCCATCCTCCCTTCACCGCCAGATTGTGTTTTGACTGTACCAACAATATGGCAGAATACGAAGCGTGCTTCATGGGTATCAAAGCTACCATCGATACGTGAATTAAGTTTTTGAGTGTATATGGGGACTCAACCCTAGTAATTAATAAGAATAAGGGAGAATGGGAAACGAAGCACCCGAATCTCATCCCTTATCGAGAGCATGTGTTGACATTAATTCCATACTTCGAAGAAATCACTTTTGAACATATCCCATGAGAAGAGAATCAATTGGCAGACGCATTGGTTACCATGTCATCTATGTTCAAAGTCAGATGGGATAATGAAGCTCCTCGAATTACTATTGAGAGACTAGATGAGCCGACACATTGCTACGAGGTTGATACTGATAGAGTGGAGGAAAAACCTTGGTACCACAAAGTGAAAAGATACCTCGAGTCTCAAGAGTATCTTGAAGGAGAATCTATTAATGATAAGAAATTTCTATGGAAGTTCTCTGCCAACAAAGTTCTTTCTGAGTAACAAAATTTTATACAAGCACAATCACAATTCGACTCTGCTTCGTTATGTAGACAAGAAGGAAGCTGAGAAGATTATGAAAGATATGCACGAAGGAGTCTTTGGTACTCACTCCAGTGGGAATACGATGGATAAGAAAATTATGGGAGCGGGTTATTATTGGTCGACCATGGAAACTGATTGCCATCACCATTCTAGAACTTGTCACAAATTCCAGATTTATGTTGACAAAGTATATGTAACTCTGGTTCCCTTGAGTGTCTTGACTGCTCCTTAGCCATTTGCAATGTGGGGCATTGATATGATTGGAGAGATTAATCCCACTACGTCTAATGGACATCGTTTCATCCTGGTTGCTATTGATTATTTCACAAAGTGGGTTGAAGCAGCCTTGTTTGCCTTTGTTACCAAGAATGTTGTGGCACGTTTCATTAAGTATAACCTTATCTGTCAGTATGGCATACTTGAAAGATTCATCACATATAATGGTACCAAACTCAATAATACTATAATCATGGAACTCTGCACGCAGTTCAAGATTAAACACCATAATTCTCCTTTGTATTGACTGAAGATGAATGGTGTAATGGAAGCTGCCAATAAGAATATCAAAAATATTTTGCAGAAGATGACAGTGACATACAAAGATTGGCATGAGATGCTACCATTTGTTCTTCATGGTTATCGCACTTCAACACATACATCAACTGGGGCAACTCCGTCCTCTCTAGTCTACGGTATGGAGGCTGTTTTACCTATCGAAGTCCAGATTCCTTCCTTAAGGATTATGAAAGATGCAGGTTTGGATAAAAACGAATGGATTCAGACTAGACTTGACCAGATAAATTTGATTGATGAGAAAAGGCTAGCGACTGTTTATCATGGTCAGATGTATCAGAAGCGCATGATCAAGGCTTTTAACAAGAAAGTTAAGCAACAAGTGTATCAAGCTGGTGATTTGGTCATAAAGCGCATCATCCTACCACAAGGTGATCTCATGGGTAAATGGACTCCCACATACGAAGGACCATTTGAGATCAAGAAGATATTTTCTGGCGATGCCATAATACTTACCACCATGGACGGTGAAGATTTTCCACACCCTGTAAACGCGGACATAGTCAAAAAATACTATGCATAAAAGAGACCCGCTAGGTTGACCGACCTAGGCAAAAATAAGGGCATCCCGGTGAACCAAAAGGGTTCGGGATAAAATTAGGGATATATATAAATAATGTACATCCGACAAGTTGAAAACCTGAAAAGGTGGCCGGGGCAAAAAAGGATATCCCGGTGGACTGAAAACTTGAAAGGGAAATCCAAGCAAAAGTTAGGGATTAAAGTGTACGACTATGTCCCGTTGGATCACCCATCTACTTATATATAGCATAATTACCGACGTCAAGTTCAAAGGGTACATATTAGTTCAATCAACTTCTTCCAACAACGAAGACTGCGATGCTTGGAGACATATGGGCAATAATAGAGTTGAAACTCGATGGGGTTATTTCCATATAGCTGTTTTCTTTATTTCTCTTTGTATACCTTTTACGACGATTTCCTCTTACTAGGAATTTTGTCTCTTGGTATAAAATTGTCTGTTTATAGGCAAATTTTCCAAATCTATGCAATCAGTTTCAAATTCAAAAACTATTTTTACTTTCTCTGTTTTGTTTACAAAAACATCCAATGATTATATTGAATGAACATACGTATTTGAATATACCTTTTACAAATATATGCATGAAAACAGGATTAGAATTTACGAGAGACTCCAGGAGTTGGGATAACATTCAAAGTTGACTATAAATTCCCACAGAGAAAATTTCCACAAGTTAATCCTCATTAGAGTTTATCTCCTCAGCATAGCCTACAAGGTTTATTTCCCTAACAGAGTTTATTTATCCAATATTGTTATTCCCCGACAAGGTTTTCTTCTTCGACTTGTATCATCCAATGTGGTCCTCCTTAGAAGAGCTAATACTCATATCTGAAACTTGGTCAAACAACACATCCGAGGATTATTCATCTCCTTTTATCCCTAGTCAGGGTATATAATAATCAAATCCTTCAAAGAACGATGAATGACCGACTCTCCTTGAATATTTCTATCCCAAGGAAGTAAAATAACCCCAGCGAAACATCCTCAAACAGAAAGCAGAAATCTCTAGTGGAGGCATTTTAAATAAAATTGGAGAATTGCTATCTTCACCCCCAGCAAAATAATCAGGGATTTGTTTCCCCCAACCAAACATTATTATACGAAGCTACCGGTACGCACCAATAACATTCACAAAAATCACGACATATGCATACAAAACACATATACCATTCTCATTTATTTTTGGGAGCATCATTACGCAATGCATTACATCATGACATTGCACAGAACTAACTTTGCCTTTTCCAGGTTAAGATAGCAAATAGACAAATACTACCAGTAATGTATAGACAGGTTATGGATCAATTCCAGAAACAAGACGGGGCAACTATCTATATGACCAAGTGACTCCCTTCAGAAGTTATTCTAAAAAGCATCTCCTTCAGGGCCTTCATTCTAAAAAGCATTTCCTTCAGAAGTTTACTTTGAAAAGCATCTCCTTTAGAGGATTATTCTGAAAAGCATTTTCCCTTCAGAGACTGAATTCTGAAAAGCATTTCCACAAGAGACCGAGTTCTGGAGAGCATTTCCTTTAGAGGGGTTCTGAAAAGCATTTCCCTTTCAACACTTTGTTCTGAAAAGAATTTTCTCTAGAAGTTTATTCTGAAAAGCATTTCCTTTAGAGGAGTTCTCAAAAGCATTTCCCCTTCAACACTTCGTTCTGAAAAGCATTTCCACCAGAGACCGAGTTTTGGTGAGCATTTCCTTCAGAGGAGTTCCGAAAAGCATTTCCCTTTCATCACTTCACTCTGAAAAGCATTTTCTTTAGAAGTTTATTCTGAAAAGCATCTCCTTCAGCGCTTTGTTATGAAAAGCATTTCCTCTTCAGAGACGGAATCCTGAAAAACATTTCCCCCAGAGACCATGTTCTGGCGAGCATCTCCCTTCAGAAGTTTATTCTGAAAAGCACCACCTTCAGAGGATCATTCTGAAAAGCATTTCCCTTTCATAGGTGGAATTCTGAAAAGCATCTCCTTCAGAGACTTTTTTCTGAAAAGCATTTCCTTTAAGAGATTTTGTGAAAAGCATTCTTAAGATACAGTCAGGCGTAGACTCATTCTGATACTCTTATCAACAGTTACTTCGGATGGCATCTGTAAGCCCATATCTGACAACACTCTATCACCCCTCTGAATGGAATCTTTAATCCCATTCAAGCATATAATCAAGCAACACGTGTTACTTCGTGCACCAGCGAGTGCAAATTTCTGGGCACTTTAGTGTTCAATCCTATTCCACCTTCAGATTCTGAATGGCGAGCTTGCCAATCCAACTCTTCAGGTTTAAGAAGATTGAATAGGGGCAGCTGTTGTACCCCAAAATTTACCCTCCCATTTCAAAAGATCTCCTCAAGACTACTCAAGAATTGATCAGATGAATCCTCCTTCTAACAATGGCCTACAACTAGGGTTTTGGTTTCCTCAAGGAAAATGGTACTTCTAATGCCTCAAGTGAGTTTCATGGTTCCTCATATGCTTCAAAGAGTCCTCATATCAAGTTTCAAGCCTTACATCACAAATTTGCTCAGTCAATTGCTCAAATATTTGAAAATCAACTATATTAGACAAAAAGTTAACTATGGTCAACATACAATCAAACTTCAAGATTTTTGGTCAACATCAAGATTTTGAGGTCACATTCATCATCTGATCAAAGGTTAATCATAATTTATCAAGAAAACTCAAGATTCATCAAACGTCAAAAGTTGCTAAATTAGGGTTTTCTTTAGGAGAAGTCAACTGAACTTTGACCAAGCATAACTTTCACATGCTTCATCATATTTTTCTTAACCAAAACCCATTGTGATGGAATTTCAATTCTATACAACTTTGTCTCTCTAAGCTCAAGGCCAAAAATGCTTCATTTGAGAGATATGAGCCAAAGTATTACAGGTCATTTTATAAGTCAACAAAAAGACACTTTTTGTCAAAGCAATTTACATCAAGACAAAATCTTCAAATATAAAAATGACCAACATGAGAGTTGTAGGGGACATCTTGGGCTTTCCAAAAAGTCTTAGATGACCTATATATGACAAAAATTGAGTGAGTTGTGATTGACACAAGTTGGGTAATTTTGTGAAATTGCATGATACCTCAATAAAACAATTTTGGGCTTTTGGACTAATGGGCCTAATTTTTTTAGTTCAAACGTGTTCATGACATATTAGGGGACCCCCAAAACGATTCACATATTTTTTTAATTTTTATTTCTTTTATTTGAATTTTTATTCATTTAAATGCAAATTAAATCAAATAAATATTAAGTGGAGGTTCAACACTTAAAAAGCTTTTGTTTTAAATCTTTTGGAGGCCCAAGATTGCATTAGAAACCGTGTGAAGCTTATTTACAAAACAAATCTTCATGGTTTGTCTTATTTCAATTTATTTTCAAACAAAATAAAAGATATAATTTCATGAAGATGTCCAAGCCCGTCTTTTGGACTAATAGGCCTAATTTTTTAAGTTCAAACGTGTTCATGACATAGTAGGGGAACCCCAAAAGCATTCACATATTTTTTTATGATTTTTATTTCTTTTATTTGAATTTTTATTCATTTAAATGAAAATTAAATCAAATAAATATTAAGTGGAGGTGCAAGGCTTAAAAGGCTTTTGTTTCAAATCTTTTGGAGGCCCAAGATTGCCTTAGAAACCATGTGAAGCTTATTTGCAAAACAAATCTTCATGTTTTGTCTTATTCCAAGTTATTTTCAAACAAAATAAGAGATATTATTTCATGAAGATGTCCAAGCCCATATTTTATCTAATTTCTTCTCCTATATATACTCTTCAAACTCGGACAAGAAGGACAACAAAAAAATCCTACAAGAACACCCACCCAAAACCTCAAATTTTGTCCAAACTAGGGCAAACTTGAAAATCATTTTCCAACCCTTCTCAAAGCAAACCAACCACTCAAATCAATCTGTAAGACATTACAGAGTAAGACTTGATCATTCTTGATGATCAAAAGTACCTGAAACACACATTCATGCATCATCGATTTCCATACTTTTTGTAAATTTCGATTTTTGATGTTTACAATGGTTTGATGTAAACTAATGCTTTCATTGTGTTTCTGAGATGTAACAATACAGGATTGAACCATCGCATGAGTCCCATGATTCCAAAATCATGCATCACCATATTTGCACCGATTAGGTTTATTCTGATTATATCTCTTTGTACAGGACGATTCAGCAGAAAATAAGGCTGCCATTGAATTCACAAGGGTCAAATTAGGGGGTAGGGTCTCTTTTGATCATTAACGGTTGCTATTTTGCAGGTTGACAAAAAGAAGCTCGTCGGAGAAGACGACCGGAGCTAGGGTCCGGCGCCTCTCCGGTCCAACTATTTTGTTGATTTTATATTTATTCGATTCTGTTATACAACCGGATGTAACAAACACCCTAGTGGCAAGAATGCGCGCTAAGGCTTTGATCTCTAAGGGTGTGGGTTTGATCCCTGACTTTTGCAACTTTTTGCTATTTTTTTCCAATTCCTGCAAGTTTCAAATATAATACTCGTTGCATGTTCTCCAACACCAACAAACGCATGGCACAGTGGTAATCAAGACAAGGCAGGAGGCAAGAAGGCGTGGGTTCAACACCCACCCCATGCAGTTTTACATTTATTTCTTTTTTAACTTAAATTCTTAATTAATCATAATTAATTTTAAACTTTTTTAAAAAACCCTAATAAATTAGGTTTAGGTTTTTAATCAATAATTAATTTTGAATTTTTTATTTACTAATTAATTAAGTTAATTAATATTTTCTTAAAATTAAAATTAATTAGACTTTAGGATTTTTATTAATTAAAATTAATTAGATTTAGGGTTTTAGCTATTTAATTAACATCAAATTAATTTCATAAAAAATCACATTCAAACAAATTATTTTCTTATTTTACTTTGCATTTAAATTCCTAGAGAAATTGTATAGGTCGCACGACTTTTTTGTAATAACTTAGATTTGAATTTTCGCGTTTTTTTACCTATTACGTAACTGCTTACAGTATGTAATAGTTTATGGTTTAATTCCACACTTTATTTTCCGTATCTTTTTATGTATTTTCCCTAAAGCCCTGTAATATCTTAGTATTTACTTTCTACACCTTTAATTTTGTATATATATTATACTGCTAGTAACTAGGCATGTATGGAAAGATCTAAAAACAATCTATAGATAACCCTAATATAAGATAAATAACTAAACTGAACACAGCATTCCCACTTTGCGCCTCTAGCGTAACCTCCCTTTGTTGCCTTCGGAAACATGATCACGTCCCTCGAAAATAGGGATACTTTAGAAAAGTCCCTTCGAATAAAGATCATAGTCCCTCGATGACTCTTTGATGTTGCCTATGAAAAATGATATAGTTCCTCTGATACAAATTGCTAAAGTATCTCTATGTGTTGCCTTCGATGACCATATGATGACCTTTCGCATGTCCCTTCACATCCAATAGATAAGGCTACTTACCAACTAATGATATGGATAATACTATCTCTAAAGGAGAAGGAAAAGAATAAGAAAGACTTTAGTGGGCAAGAAATTCCTAATTGCTTGCTCACAACTTTTCTCATAAATAAAACATTTTTCACACATCACTTTCAAAATATTTTCAAAAAACACTTTGTACGCGTTCTTGAGGACTGATACAAGAATCATTACAAAGTTAGCTGTACTTTGGCTTTTCAAAATATTTTCAAAAAAATCACACACAAAGCAAATTTTCGAAAGTAAGCTAAGCAATTAAGAGGTTGTAGATAACTACAGATGAAAATGGTGCTAACACCTTCCCTTTTCATAACTCCCCCCCCCCCCCCCCCCCCCCGAACTTAAAATCTATCGAGGTTTTTCCTGTTCTTTTCACCCTTTCCTTATATTGGATAAAAGAAAAGTCGGTGGCGACTCTAGCTATCTGCACAGTTGGATAAAACAAAAAGAGTCAGCTCTCTCATGGTATTACAAGAAGAATTAAAACTTTCATATGTCTTAGAGTTCAAGCAAGTCAAGTGATAAGATCATCAAGTGTGTTGTGACAAATAATTTGTAAAGAAAGTGTGTGCTTTCTAAAAGTGATTTTAAATAGAAAGTGGCGTACTTTCTATTTGTTATAAAAAAGGTTATTTGAATTTGGATTGTTCAAAGTCCACCATAGGTTTGGTGCTTGTGAAATCTGTAACACCCCGATTTTAATTAGAATTATTTTATTAGAATAAAATAGATAATAAGATGTGCTTATATGTGTTGATGATCTTATGATGTGTTTTGATGAAATTGTTGGAAGGATAGATGTAATAATAATTGAAGAAGTTAGGGGTGTATGGCTAATAGTGTAGAGACGTGGGGGTGAATGAAGAGTATTAGTAACATTAGTATTATTATTATTATAATTACTATTATATTTATAAGAGATAAATGGTAATTTATAATATTAATAATTAATAAATAAAATAAACCTAGTAATAAGAGGAGGGGATAAGTTGGTATATAGATTTAGGGGTCTAAAGTGTGTAGTTAGAACAACAGAAGTTAATAACACGAGGAATGGATTGTAGAAGTGAGAAGAGAAGAACAAAGAGAAGAACATTCAAGCTAGGGCGAGGAATTTCCGGTAGAGAGCTTAAAATCTTCAAACCTAAGGTAAGGGTGGGGTTTTAACTCTCTAATAGGTGGTTTAATTGTGGGTAGATGATGATATTGAATGTTAGGTTTTGGGGTAAATTGATTGTGTAATTGCTTGTAAATGATGAAATTGATATGTTGATTGTGTTGGTTTTATGGTATATGATGTATGTTGATGATTTAAAACAATTGAGGTATTTGATCCGTCATAAAAATTGGTTTTTGGGTGAAGAGGATGGGATTTCATAGCAGAAAAATCAAGTTTTTGGGTCTGTTCGCGATGGGTAATCAGTTACCATATGTGGGTAACCGGTTACCGCTGCTGTGTTTTGAAAATAATTGGCTACTGACTTGCAGTAACCGGTTCCCATAAGTGGGTGAACAGATACCGCGAGTAATTTTGGAAAATCGGGGTTACTGTCTTGTGGTAACCGGTCACCACTGCTATTGACAACATTTTTGGAAAACTTTGAAAAATCATAACTTTCGCCTCGGGTGTCTGTTTGACGCACCATTTGGACCGTTTAAAAGTTAAATTTTTTCTATAATGTGATAATAATTTTGATAATAGTAGGTGGATTATTTTTGGGTTGAAGGCGTATGCCTTGGGTGTCAGTGTCAGTTGTTATAGATTAATTGGGATGGTTCTATTTTAATGATGAATTGTTGTCGTCATGAAATTAATCATGAGAATTTTGGTGTCAATGTGATATGATATTTTCTATCTTATGATGATTACCTTGGTGAAGGCTTATGCCTTGTTTGTTGATGTTGTATGAAGTGTGATTCATATTATTGTGATTAAACGTGATGGTGTTGTACGAATGATGTACGAATGTACTGCATAATATATTGCAATATGGAGAAGATGTTGTTGTTGGTATGGAATTGGCATGATGTTGATGGTTATGCTTGTGATTGCATCATTTTGGTTGTGGAATTTATGGCAAATGTTGAGGGCTTATGCTCTAGCCTTTATGGCAATTTTTTAGGGCTTATGCCCTGGCCTTTATGGAAAATGTTGAGGGCTTATACCCTGGCCTTTATGGCAGATGTTAAGGGCTATGCCCTGGCCTTTATGGAAAATGTTGAGGGCTTATGCCCTGGCCTTTATGGAAAATGTTGAGGGCTTATGCCCTGGCCTTTATGGAAAATGTTGAGGGCTTATGCCCTGGCCTTTATGGCAATTGTTGAGGGCTTATGCCCTGGTCAATATGGAAATTTGTTGAGGGCTCATGCCTTGATGGTACCACATGCATCTTGCATCAGTGTTAGTCGCATTACATTTGTTGAATTGTTGATATTCGATGAAGATGAGTTGTATGTTCAATTCATATTGTATGATGGGTGATGATAATGAAGTTGGGTTGTATGTTTGATTTATCTCATATGATGGGTGATGATAATTAAGTATGTATCCATGTAACCGTTATGAACTATAATTGATCATTGTGAGATTCAAAACCTTGCATGATATACTTGTTGTTTACTCATGATTATATGACTTATTATATTGTTAGGATATCTCACTCTTACTGTCTGAATGTTGCCTCCACGTGGGTAACATGCAGATAGCCAGGAGTAGTGCAAAGTCGCAGAGTCTAGAAGAGGTTGCTTTCTCTTATTGAGTGGGTGTCATTGCTCTGATACGTAACACCGGGAGGTTGAATGCTCGATTGCTTTATTTAATTGATGTTTTTTTTTAGTATTGTGGGAGTACTATAGACTCTATCTTATTCGATTAAAAATATTTTTTTGTGATGAGTTGAAGATGTTGAAAACAATTTATGAATTTCTTTCTGATGCATTAATGAAGTTGAAGTTTGAAGATCATGTTAAAATGTTGTTGGTTCATCCGAAATGTGTGTTATGTATCTGTCTTATCTTAACTGAGCAATGTTGAATATGTTGAACACTGTGACATCCTATTTTGGAATTTTACTTTACTCTGATTTTTATATAATTTACCGACGGGGAAATAGGGTGTTACAAAATCAAAGAAGTGGTGTGCTTATTATTATATTAAAAGATTGTAGAATATGTCTTGATGCAAGGCTTGTAGAAAGATCTAACATTGTGGAAAATCCTTCAATGTTTGAAGGAACTACTATATGTACCTTGTTGGTTGATAAGGGGAACTAGTATAAATCTCTTGTGTTCATTTACTTTTATGCCCTTTAATTTTCTGCATAACATCATTCTAAATAAAGAATAATACATCACATGTTTCTAGAAAAATAAAAAGAAAATGAACTTTCATAAAATATAAGAAAAATCTAGCAAGTCTAATTCACTCCCCTCTTAGATTATGCGCTCTCAAAACTTACAATTGGTATCAGAGCGGGTTATTGATAACTTGCACCTTAGATCCAGAAGATGGCTTCCGCAAATCGTGTTTTTATTGATGATGCTCTAATAAAAAAATTGAAAAATTCTTGAGAAAAGAAATTATAAAATAAATGAGTCAAAAAGAAGAAAGAATGGAGATTCCTTGCATTGATTACAAAGAATATGACATGTTAAAAGTGAATTCCATACACTTTAAAAGAAGAGTGAAATCAGGATCAAGAAGGACAAAATGCAGAAGAAAGCTTATGTAGCATGAGATGAGAATGAAATAAGTTCATCTTCAGATGAATATCATGCAAGTAAGGAATTGATGACATCACATCATTCAAGTGATAAAGAAGTTGTCCATTATCTATTTTAATTTGGTTTTGAAGAAGACAAAAGTTTATCAAAAAAGAAATATCAAAGAAGAAACAACATGGAATCAAAAATGCATAAGCTTATGGATATTTTTGGAAGTAAAGGAAATTGATCTTGATGATAAGGTAATCAATTATAATTCATTATGTATACACTTTATATTCTCAAAATACTTTATACATTTTCATCTCTAAAGTTCTCAAATTATCATCCATAAAAATCTTTGAAATAAAGTCATAAAAATAGTTGATTTTTTAAAAACTGCCAGAACTATTTAAGTTAGGTCATTTTCACTTTTTAGTCCAGGCCTGATTAACCGATTTAACAATACATGATGCTATTTGAAATTTGAAAAATTATTTGATATTGTAAATACGTTGCAAACTTGTTAAATCTAGTGGCCATTTAACCGACTTAATAAGTCCTATACAGAATTCAAAATTGAGTCTTTTCATGAACCATTATCATTCTAAACTATTGCAAACCTTCATGAAAATATATCAGACTTATACATCAATTCATAGAGTTTTCTTAGAATGTAGTTAAGGAAAAATACACTGGTTATCAAATTAATCTCTTTTATTCATAAATTTTACAAACAATTTAAATTAATTTTAAAAAGTGTTCATATTTTTCATTAAAAATGAAACTTTATGCATAACTTTCATATCATAAAAAGGGTTTTATTCATATTATTTTGAGCACTTAGGTACATATATTTGGACCGTGATCAAGTGAAAAGAGAAGGATTAAAACTTTCATATATCTTAGAGTTCAAGCAAGTCAAGTGATAAGACCATCAAGTGTGTGAGTGACAAATAATTTGTAAAGAAAGTGTGTGCTTTCTAAAAGTGATTTTAAATAGAAACTGGTGTACTTTCTATTTGTTATAAAAAAAGGTTATTTGAATTTGGACTATTCAAGTCTACCATAGGTTTGGTGCTTGTGAAATTAAGGAAGTGGTGTGCTTATTTGTTATGATAAAATATTGTAGAATAGGTCTTGGTGCAAGGCTTGTACAAGGATCTAACATTGTGGAAAGTCCACCAAGGTTTGAAGAAACTACTAGATGTACCTTGTTGGTTGATAAGGGGAACTAGTGTAAATCTCTTGTGATCATTTACTTTTAAGCACTTTAATTTTATGCATAATATCATTCTAAATAAAGAACAGTACATCACATGTTTCTAGAAAAAGAAAAAGAAAATGAACTTTCATAAAATACAAGAAAAATATAGAAAGTCTAATTCACCCCCTCTTAGATTATTCATTCTCAAAACATACAAATGATATTAAGGCAGGTTATTGATAACTTGCTCCTTAGAAGATGGCTTCTGCAAATCATGTTTTTAGAGATGATGCTCTAATAAGAAAATTGAAAAATACTTGAGAAAAGAAATGATAAAAGAAATGAATCAAAAAGATGCACCAAGAATGAATATTCCTTGCTTTGATTGCAGAGAAATAAGACATGTTAAAAGTGAACGCGATACACTAAAAAGAAGAATGAAATCAAGATCAAGAAGGACAAAATGCCAAAGAGAGCACATGTAGAATAGGAAGACAATGAAATAAGTTCATTTTCAGATGAAGATCATGCAAGCAAGGAATTGATGACATCACATCATTCAAGTGATGAAGAACATGAGATGGTTGTTTTTGCTATTTTTCAGAATACCAAAGACAATGCATAAATTAAAAAAGATTAGGGGAGAAATGAAGTATATCAAGTGTCAACAAAAACATCCCACCAATATATTTTTTCATCATCAAAAAGTGGGATATTATGAAGAAGATGTTCATCATCTATTTTAATTTAGTTTTGAGGAAGACAAAAGTTTATCAAAAAAGAAATATCAAAGAAGAAACATCTTGGAATCAAGAATGCATAAGCTTAAGGATATTTTTGGAAGTAAAGGAAATTGATCTTGATGCTGAGGTAATCAATTCTAATTCATTATGTATGCACTTTAGATGCTCAAAATATTTTATACATTTTCATCTCTAAATTTCTCAAATTATCATGCATAAAAATGTCTGAAATAAAGGCATAAAAATAGTTAATTTTTAAAAGGTTTCCAGAACTATCTAAGTTAGGTCGTTTTAACTTTTTAGGCCAGGCCAGATTAACCGATTAAAAAAACCCTAATGTCATTTGAAATTTGAAAAATGGTTTGAAATTTGAAAAAGGTTGCAAACTTGTTAAATCCAGTGGTCGTTTAAGCGACTTAATAAGTCTTGTACAAAATTCAGAATTATGTCTTTTCATGAACCATTAACATTCTAAACTATTGCAAGCCTTCATGAAAATCTATCAGAATTTTGCATCAATTTGTAGAGGTTTCTTAAAATATAGTTAAGGCAAAATACACTGGTTATCAAATTAATCTCTTTGATTCATAAATTTTTCTAACAATTCAAATTAATTTTAAAGTGTTCATATTTTCATTAAAATGAAACTTTGTGCATAACTTTCATATCATAAAAAGAGTTTCATTCATATTATTTTGAGCACTTAAGTATATATATTTGCATTGTGATCAAGTGAAAAGAGAAGAATTAAAACTCTTATATGTCTTAGAGTTCAAGTAATTCAAGTGTTAAGATCATCAAGTGTACGGGGACAAAGAATTTGTAAAGAAAGTGTGTGTTTTCTAAAAGTGATTTTAAATAGAAAGTGGTGTACTTTCTATTTGTTATAAAAATGTTATTTAAATTTGGATTAGTCAAAGTCCTCCATAGGTTTGGTGCTTGTGAAATCAAGGAAGTGGTGTGCTTATTGTTATGTTAGAAGATTGTAGAATAGGTCTTGGTGAAAGGCTTGTAGAAAGATCTAACATTATGGAAAATCCTTCTAGGTTTAAAGGAACTACTAGATGTACCTCAGTTGATAAGGCGAAATAATATAAATCTCTTGATTTCATTTACTTTTAAGCACTTTAATTTTCTGCATAACATCATTCTAAATAAAAAATAATATATCACATGTTTCTAGAAAATTAAAGAGAAAATGAACTTTCATTAAAAAAAAGAAAAATATAGTGAGTCTAATTCACCCCCTCTTAGATTGTGAAATCTCAAAACTTACAATTGGTATCAGAGCGGGTTATTGATAACTTGCTCCTTAGATACAGAAGATGGCTTTTGCAAATCGTGTTTTGAAAAATTCTTGATGAAAAGAAATGATAAAAGAAATTAGTTAAAAAGAAGCACCAAGAATGAAGATTCCTTGCTTTGATTGCGGATAAATAAGACATGTTAAAAGTGAATATACACTTCAAAAGAATAATGAAATCAAGATCAAGAAGGACAAAATGTCGATGAAAGCATATGTAGCTTGGGATGAAAATTAAATAAGTTCATTGTTAGATGAAGATCATGCAAGCAAGGAATTGATGACATCACATCATTCAAGTGATAAAGAACATGAGGTTAGTGAATATTAAATTGATGATAGGCCTTCATATGATGAATTACAAAGTGATTTTAATAAATTACATGATGAAATTTTTTAAACTTTTTAGAAAATTTTCAAATCAAAAGAAAAATATTTTAAATCTAGATAGTGAGGTTAATATCACAAAAGTGGAGTTAGACTTAATAAAAAATTCAGCATGCAATAATTGTTCTTATTTTGAATAAAAAATTATGGAATTAAACCAAGTCATTGAAAAATATAAAAAGGGGAAATTGCCTTGGATAATGTGTCAAGTAGTCAAATCTTTTCAAATAATAAATGTCGACTTGAATTTCCTAATTTTGATAAACCTAGTACAAGTTCAATTATCTTCGTAAGGGCTACTAACAAATTCAACAAAAAGGATTCAAAGAAAAAACATGTTCTAAATAATTATAAAAAGCCTTATGTTAGAAATAACTTTTATGTCAATAAAAAGAATCATGTTTTTAGACCTATTTGTTTTTATTGTAATTTAAAAGATCATACTTCTAATGCATGCTAGGTAAGAAATTATGGTATTCCTTATGGTGAGTATGTATTGGTGAGGAAGGTATCTAACTATAGAGAACCTAAAGAAAATGGGGTATCTAAGTATTACTATTTTTTGTAGGTACTTGAAGATCATGTGCTAATATTGTCAAATTATGATTGATCCTTCAATATACAAGACCATATGATATAGTAGTTCTAAAATTTCGTTGAATGAAAGATGATTTGAAGAATCATCAACCTTAATATCAAATTTGACATCAAATCATGGTGAAGAAGATGGTTGTTTTTGTTATTTTTAAGAAAACAAAAGACAATGCATACATTGCAAAAGATTGGGAGAGAAATCAAGTATATCAAGTGTCAACAAAAACTCCCATCAATATATTTTGTCGTCATAAAAAAGGGGGAGATTGTGAAGAAGATGTGAATCATCTATTTTAATTTAATTTTGAGTAAGACAAAATTTTATTAAAAAAGAAATATCAAAGAAGAAACAACTTGGAATCAAGAATGCATAAGCTTATGGATATTTTTGGAAGTAAAGGAAATTGATCTTGATGCTAAGGTAATCAATTATTATTCATAATGTATACACTTTAGATGCACCAAATATTTTATACATTTTCATCTCTAAGATTCTAAAATTATCATGCATAAACATCTTTGAAATAAAGGCATACAAATAGTTGATTTTTAAAAAGCTGCCCGAACTATTTAAGTTAGGTCATTTTCACTTTTTAGGCCAGACATGATAAACCTATTTAACAAAACCTGATGCTATTTAAAATTTGAAAAACGTTGAAAACTTATTCAATTAATGGTCGTTTATCTGACTTAATAAGTCCTGTACTTAATTCAAAATTGTGTCTTTTCATGAACCATTATCATTCTAAACTATTGCAAACCTTCATGAAAATCTCTCAAACTTTTACATTACCAATTCATAGAGGTTTCTTAGAATGTATTTAGAACAAAAATACATTCATTTTCAAATTAATCTGTTTGATTCATAAATTTTACAAACAATTCCAATTAATTTTCAAGTGTTCATATTTTTCATTAAATTAAAACTCCGTGCATAAGTTTCATATCATGAAAAGAGTTTCATTCAGATTATTTTGAGCACTTAAGCATATATATTTGGATTGTGATAAAGAGAAAGAGAATAATTAAAACTTTCATATATCTTAGAGTTTAAGCAAGTCAAGTGAGAAAATCATCAACTGTGTGGTGACAAATAAATTGTAAAGAAAGTGTGTGATTTTAAAAGTGATTTTAAATAGAAACTGGTGTATTTATATTTGTTGTAAAAAAAAGGTTATTTGGATTTGGATTATTCAAAGTCCACCCAAGGTTTGGTGCTTGTGAAATCAAGGAAGTGTTGTGCTTATTTATTATGTTAGAAGATTGAAGAATAGGTCTTGGTGCGAGGTTTGTACAGAGATCTAACATTGTGGAAAACCCTTCAAGGTTTCAAGAAACTAGATGTAACCTTTGTTGATAAGGGTAATTAGTATAAATATCTTGTGTTCATTTAGTTTTAAGCACTTTCATTTTCTTCATAACATCATTCTAAATAAAGAACAGTACATCACATGTTTCTAGAAAAATATAAAGAAAATGAACTTTCATAAAATACAGGAAAAACTTAGCCAGTCTAATTCACCCCCTCTTAGATTATGCACTCTAAAAACTTACAATTGGTATCTCAGCGGCTTATTTATAACTTGCTCCATAGATCCAAAAGATGGCTTTCCGTAAATCGTGTTTTTAGAGATGATGCTCAAATAAAAAAATTGAAAAGTTCATGAGAAAGGAAATGATAAAAGAAATTAGTCAAAAAGAAGCACCAAGAATTAAGATTTCTTGCTATGATTCCGGAGAAATAAGACATGTTAAAAGTGAATGCCATACACTTCAAAATAATAATGAAATCAAGATCAAGAAGGACAAAATGCCAAAGAAAGCATATGTAGCATGAGCTGAAAATGAAATAAGTTCATCTTCAAATGAATATCCTGCAAGCAAGGAATTGATGACATCACATTATTCAAGTGATGAAGAACATGAGGTTAGTGATTACGAAATTGATGATAGGCCTTCATATGATGAATTACAAAGTGCTTTTAATAAATTACATTATGAATTTTTTAAACTTTTTAGAAAACTTTCAAATCAAAAGAAAACTATTTTAAATCTAGATAGTGAGGTTAATATCATAAAAGTGGAGTTAGACTTAGTAAAAAAATCAGCATGCAATAATTATTCTTATTTTGAATTAAAAAATTATGGATTTAAACCAAGTCATTGAAAAATATGAAAAAGGGGAAATTGTCTTGGATAATATGTCAAGTAGTAAAATATTTTCAAATGATAAAAGGGACTTGAATTTTCTAACTTTGATAAACCTAGTACAAGTCCAACTCTCTTCGTAAAGGCTACTAACAAATTCAACAGTAAGGATTCAAACAAAAAACAAGTTGTAAATCATCCTAAAAAGCCTTATGATAGAAATAACTTTAATGTCAATAAAAAGAATAATATTTTTAGACCTATTTGTTTTTATTGTAATGCAAAAGGCCATACTTCTAATGCCTTCTACGTAAGAAATTATGGTATTCTTTATGGTGAGTATGTATGGGTGAGGGAGGTATCTAACCCAAGAGGGCCCAATGAAAATTGGGTACGTAAGTATTACTAATTTTTTGTAGGTACTTGAAGATCATGTTCTGATATTGTCAATTTATGATTGATCCTTCAAGATATAAGACCATATGATATAGTAGTTCTAAAATTTTCATTGAAAGCATCAACTTTAATATCAAATTTGACATCAAATCATTGTGAAGAAGATAAGTAATCGTGTATATCATTTACCTTATACTATTTTACTATGGATTCTATTCTTTTTATTTTTGATAATTTCAAAAAGGGGGATAAGAGATGGTTGTTTATTTTTATTTTTCAGAATACCAAAGGCAATGCATAAATTGCAAAAGATTGGGGGAGAAATCAAGTATATCAAGTGTCTGCTAAAACTTCCCATTAATATATTTTGTCATTATCAAAAAGGGAGAGATTGTGAAGAAGATCTTCATTATCTATTTTAATTTAGTTTTAAGGAAGACAAAAAGTTATCAAAAAAGAAATATCAAAGAAGAAACAACTTGGAGTCAAGAATGCATAAGCTTATGGATATTTTTGGAAGTAAAGTAAATTGATCTTGATGCTAAGGTAATAAATTATAATTCATTATGTATGCACTATATATTCTCAAAATAATTTTTACATTTTCATCTCTAAATTTCTCATTTATCATGCATAAAAATCTTTTAAATAAAGGCATAAAAATAGTTGATTATTAAAAAGCTTCCAGAACTATTAAGTTAGGTCGTTTTCACTTTTTAGGCCAGGGCTGATTAACCTATTTAATAAAACCTGATGCTATTTGAAATTTTGAAAAACTATTTGAAATTTGAAAAATGTTGCAAACTTGTTAAATTAAGTGGTCGTTTAACTGACTTAATAAGTCCTGTACAGAATTCAAAATTGTGTCTTTTCATGAACTATTATTCATTCTAAACTATTTTAAACCTTAAGGAAAATCTATCAGACTTTTACATCATTTCATAGAGGTTTCTTAGAATGTAGTTAAGGCAAAATGCACTGGTTATTAAAATAATCTCTTTGATTCATAAATTTTACAAACAATTCAAATTAATTTTCAAGTGTTCATATTTTTCATTAAAATGAAATTTCGTGCATAACTTTCATATCATAAAAAGAGTTTCATTCATATTATTGAGTACTTATGTATATATATTTGGATTATGATCAAGTGAAAAGAGAATAATTAAAACGCTCACATGTCTTAGAGTTCAAGCAAGTCAAGTGATAAGAACATCAAGTTTGTGGTGACAAATAATTTGTAAAGAAAGTGTGTGCTTTCTAAAAGTGATTTTAAATAGAAAGTGGTGTACTTTATATTTGTTACAAAAAAAGGTTATTTGAATTTGGATTATTCAAAGTCCACCATAGGTTTGGTGCTTGTGAAATCAAGGAAGTGGTGTGCTTATTTGTTATGTTAGAAGATTGTGAAATGGGTCTTGGTGCTAGGCTTGTACAAAGATCTAACTTTATGGAAAATCCTTCAAGGTTTGAAGAAACTACTACATGTACCTCAGTTGATAAGGGTAACTAGTATAAATCTCTTAATTTCATTTGATTTTAAGCACTTTAATTTTCTGGATAACATAAATCTAAATAAAGAACATTACATCACATGTTTTTAGAAAAATAAAAAGAAAATGAACTTTCGTAAAATAAAAGAAAAATCTAGCAAGTCTAATTCACCCACCTCTTAGATTATGCGCTCTCAAAACTTACAATTGGTATCAGAGCGGGTTATTGATATTTTTCTCCTTAGATACAAAAGAAGGCTTCTGTAAATTGTGTTTTTAAAGATGATGCTCTAATAAAAAATTGAAAAATTCTTGAGAAACGAAATGATATAAGAAATTAGTCAAAAAGAAGCACCAAGAATGAAGATTCCTTTCTTTGATTGCGGAGAAATAAGACATGTTAAAAGTGAATGTCATACACTTCAAAAGAAAAATAAAAACAAGATCAATAAGGACAAAATGCCAAAGAAAGCATATGTAGCACAGGATGAAAATGAAATAAGTTCATCTTCTGACGAAGATCATGCAAGCAAGGAATTGATGACATCACATCATTCAAGTGTTAAAGAGCATGAGGTTAGTGATTATAAAATTGATGATATGCCTTCATATGATAAATTACAAAGATCTTTTAATAAATTACATGATGAATTTTTTAAACTTTTAAAAAAATTTCGAATCAAAAGAAAACTATTTAAAATCTAGATAGTGAGGTTAATATCACAAAAGTGGAGTTAGACTTAATAAAAAATTCAGCATGCAATAATTGTTCTTATTTTAAATAAAAAATTATGGCATTAAACCAAGTTGTTTAAAAATATGAAAAAGGGGGAATTGGCTGGGATAATGTGTCAAATGTTTTAATATTTTCAAAAAATAAATGTGGACTTGAATTTTCTAAATGTGTTGTAAATCATCATAAAAATCCTTATAATAGAAATAACTTTTATGTCATAAAAGGAATCATGTTTTTAGACCTATTTGTTTTTGTTGTAATGCATAAGACCATACTTCTAATGCCGACTACCTAGGAAATTATGGTATTCCTTATGGTGAGTATGTATGGATGAGGAAGGTATCTAACCCAAGAGGACCCCAAGAAAATTGGGTATACCTAACTGTTAATAATTTTTTGTAAGTACTTGAAGATCACGAGCTAGTATTGTCAAATTATGATTGATCCCTCAAGATACATGACCATATGATATAGTAGTTTTAAAAATTCATTGAATGAAAGATGATTTGAAGAAGCATCAACTTTAATATCAAATTTGACATCAAATTATTTTGAAGAAGATAAGTAATAGTGTATATATTTTCCCTTATATAGTTTACTATGGATTCATTTGTTTTTTGTTTTTGATAATGTCAAAAAGAGGGAGAAGAGATGGTTGATTTTGTTATTTTTAAGAATACCAAAGACAATGCATAAACTGCAAAAGATTGGGGGAGAAATCAAGTATATCAAGTGTCAACAAAAACTTCCCATTAATATATTTTGTCATCATCAAAAAGGGGGAGATTGTGAAGAAGATGTTAATCATCTATTTTAATTTAATTTTGAGGAAGAAAAAAGTTTATCAAAAAATAAATATCAAAGAAGAAACAACTTAGAATCAAGAATGCATAAGCTTATGGATATTTTTGGAAGTAAAGGAAATTGATCTTGATTCTAAGGTAATTAATTATAATTCATAATGTATACACTTTAGATGCACCAAATATTTTATATATTTTCATCTCTAAAGTTCTCAAATTATCATGCATAAACATCTTTGAAATAAAGGCATAAAAATAGTTAATTTTTAAAAAGCTGCCAGAACAATTTAAGTTAGGTCGTTTTCACTTTTTAGGCCAGACCTGATTAACCTATTTAACAAAACTTGATGCTATTTAAAATTTGAAAAATTATTTGAAATTTGAAAAACGTTGCAAACTTGTTAAATTAATAGTTGTTTATCTGACTTAATAAATCTCATACTTAATTCAAAATTGTGTCTTTTCATGGACCATTATCATTCTAAACTATTGATAACCTTCTTGAAAATCATTCAAACTTTTACATCAATTCATAGAGGTTCCTTAGAATGTATTTAGAACAAAAATACATTGGTTTTCAAATTAATCTCTTTGATTCATAAATTTTACAAACAATTCCAATTAATTTTCAAGTGTTCATATTTTTCATTAAATTAAAACTCAGTGTATAACTTTCATATCATGAAAAGAGTTTCATTCAGATTATTTTGAGCACTTAAGTATATATATTTGGATTATGATCAACAGAAAGAGAAGAATTAAAACTTTCATATATCTTAGAGTTCAAGCAATTCATGTGAGAAGATCATCAATTGTGTGGTGACAAAAAATTTGTAAAGAAAGTGTGTGATTTTAAAAGTGATTTTAAATAGAAAGTGGTGTACTTTCTATTTGTTGTAAAAAAAAGGTTATTTGGATTTGGATTATTCAATGTCGACCCAAGGTATGGTGCTTGTGAAATCAAGGAAGTGTTGTGCTTATTTATTATGTTAGAAGATTGAAAGAATAGGTCTTGGTGTGAGGTTTGTACAGAGATCTAACATTGTGGAAAGCCCTTCAAGGTTTGAAGAAACTAGATATAACCTTTGTTGATAAGGGTAATTATTATAAATCTCTCGCGTTCATTTAGTTTTAAGCACTTTAATTTTCTTCATAACATCATTCTAAATAATGAACAGTACATCACATGTTTCTAGAAAAATATAAAGAAGGAACTTTCATAAAATACAGGCAAAACCTAGCCAATCTAATGCATCCCCCTCTTAGTTTATGCACTCTAAAAACTTACAATTGCTATCTCAGCGGGTTATTTATAACTTGCTCCTTAGATCCAGAAGATGGCTTTCTGCAAATCGTGTTTTTAGAGATGATGCTCTAATAAAAAATTATAAAGTTCATGAGAAAGGAAATGATAAAAGAAATGAATAAAAAAGAAGCACCAAGAATAAAGATTCCTTTCTTTGATTGTGGAGAAATAAGACATGTTAAAAGTGAATGCCATACACTTCAAAAGAAGAATGAAATGAAGATCAAGAAGGACAAAATGCCAAATAAGGCATATGTAGCATGGGATTACAATGAAATAAGTTCATCTTCAGATGAAGATCATGCAAGCAAGGAATTAATGACATCACATCATTCAAGTGATGAAGAACATGAGGTTAGTGATAATGAAATTGATGATAGGCCTTCAAATGATGAATTACAAAGATCTTTAATAAATTACATGATGAATTTTTTAAACCTTTTAGAAAATTTTCAAATCAAAAGAAAACTATTTTAAATCTAGATAGTGAGGCCTTCAACATGCAATAATTATTCTTATTTTGAATAAAAAATAATGGAATTAAACCAAGTCGTTGAAAAATATGAAAAAGGGGAAATTGGGTTGGATAATGTGTTAAATAGTCAAATATTTTCAAATAATAAATGTGGACTTGAATTTTCTAATTTTGATAAACCTAGTACAAGTCCAACTATCTTTGTCAAGGCTACAAACAATTTGAAAAATAAGGATTCAAAGAAAAAATGTGTTGTAAATCATCATAAAAAGCCTTATGATAAAAATAACTTTTATGTCAATTATAAGAATCATGTTTTTAGACCTATTTGTTTTTATTGTTATGCAAAAGACCATACTTCTAATGCCTGCTACGTAAGAAATTATGGTATTCCTTATGGTGAGTATGTATGGGTGAGGAAAGTATCTGACCCAAGAGGACCCAAAGAAAATTGGGATACCTAAGTAATACTAATTTTTTGTAGATACTTGAAGATCACGTGATAATATTGTCAAATCATGATTGATCCTTCAAGATACAAGACCATATGATATAGTAGTTCCAAAGTTTGCATTTAATGAAAGATGAGTTGAAGAAGCATTAAATTTAATATCAAAATTGACATCAAATCAGTGTGAAGAAGATAAATAATCGTGAATATCATTTCCCTTATACTATTTTACTATGGATTCTATTCTTTTTCTTTTTGGTAATGTTAAAAAGGGGAGAAGAGATGGTTGTTTTTTTATTTATTTTTCAGAATACCAAAGACAATGCATAATTTGCAAAAGATTGGGGGAGAAATCAAGTATATCAAGAGTCAACAAAAACTTCCCAGCAATATATTTTGTCATAATAAAAAAGGGGAAAGTTTTGAAAAATACGTTCATCATTTGTTTTAGTTTTAGTTTTTAGGAAGGCAAAAGTTTTTCAAAAGAGAAATATCAAAGAAGAAACAACTTGAAATCAAGAGTGCATAAGCTTATGGTTTTTTTGGAAAGAAGGGAAATTGATCTTGATGTTAATATAATCAACTATAATTCATTATGTATACACTTTAGATGCTCAAAATATTTTTTACATTTTCATCTCTGTAGTTCTCAAATTATCATGTACAAAAATCTTTGAAATAAAGGCCTAAAAATAGTTTATTTTTAAAAAGCTGCCAGAACTATTAAAGTTAGGTCAATTTCACTTTTTAGGCTTGGCTTGAAATTTGAAAAAATATTTGAAATTTGAAAAACATTGAAATTTGTTAAATCAAGTGGTCGTTTAACCGACTTAATAAGTCTTGTACATAATTCAAAATTGTGTCTTTTTAGGAACAATTGTCATTTAAACTATTGCAAACCTTCATGAAAATCTCTCAATCTTTTACATCAATTCATAGAGGTTTCGTAGAATGTATTTAAGTATATATATTTGGATTGTGATCAAGAGAAAAAGAAGACTTAAAACTTTCATATATCTTAGATTTCAAGCAAGTCATGTGAGAAGATCAAAAAGTGTGTGGTGACAAATAATTTGTAAAGAAAGTGTGTGATTTATAAAATTTATTTTAAATTGAAAGTGGTGTACTTTCTATTTGTTGTAAAAAACAGGTTATTTGTTACGTTAGAAGATTGTAGAATAGGTCTTAGTGCGAGACTTGTACTGAGATCTAACATTTTGGAACTAGTCTAAATATCTTGTGTTCATTTAGTTTTAAGCGCTTTAATTTTCTTCATAACATCATTCTAAATAAATAACAATACAACACATATTTTTAGAAAAATAAAAAGAAAAGATAATTTCATAAAATACAAGAAAAATCTAGAAAGTCTAATTCACCCCCTTTTAGATTATGCTCTCTCAAAACTTACAATTGGTATCAGAACGAGTTATTGATGACTTGTTCCTTAGATCCGGAAGATGGCTTCCGCAAACCGTGTTATTTGAGATGAGGCTCTAATAAAAAATTTAGAAATTATTGAGAAAGGAAATGATAAAAGAAATGTGTTAAAAAGAAGCACTAGAATGAATATTCCTTGCTTTGATTGAGGAGAAATAAGACATGTTAAAAGTGAATGCCATACACTTCAAAAGAAGAATGAAATCAAGAGCAAGAAGGAAAAGTGCCAAAGAAAGCATATGTAGCATGGGATGACCATGAAATAAGTTCATCTTCAGATGAAGATCATGCAAGCAAGGAATTGATGACACCACATTATTCAAGTGATGAAGAACACAAGGTTATTAATTATGAAACTAATGATAGTCCTTCATATGATGAATTACAAAGTGCTTTTAATAAATTACATGATGAATGTTTTAAACTTTTTAGAAAATTTTCAAATCATTAGAAAACTATGTTAAATCTAGATAGTGAGGTTAATATTAAAAAAGTGGAGTTAGACTTAATAAAAAATTCAGCAAGCAATAATTGTTCTTATTTTGAATAAAAAATTATTGAATTAAACCAAGTAATTGAAAAATATGAAAAAGGAGAATTGGCTTGGATAATGTATCAAGTAGTTGATCACGACTTTATGAGTATGTCAGAATTACTTATTGTAAGTGCACAGTCTAATCGCATAGTTTTAAAAGATATCAAATCCACATGGACTATGTAATACGGGGGGAGAACTGACTTGTTTTGCGTTTTATCGCAAATGTTACGGATAACAAGAGTCGCCACTGACTTTTCTTTTATCCAATATTTAGGAAAGGATAAAAGAACAGGAAAGACATTTGATAGATTTTGGGTTTGGGGGTAAGTTATGAAAAGGGAAGGTGTTAGCACCCTTTTCATCCTTAGTTATCTACGGGATATTAATTGCTTAGCTCACTTTGAAAATATTGCTTCTTGTGTGTGTGTGTGTGTGTGTGTGTTTTGAAAATATTTTGAAAAGCTAAAGTACGGCCAACTTTGTAATGATTCTTGTATCACTCCTCAAGAATGTGTATAGAGTGTTTGAAAATATTTTTTTTTTGAAAGTGTGATGTGAGAAATGTTTTGTTTAGAAAAGTTTGTGAGCAAGCGATTAAAAGTATCCTACCCACTCAAGGTCGTTCTTGTTATTTTCCTCCTCCTTTAGAGATAGTGTTATCCATACCATTAGTTGGTAGATATCCCCATCCATTGGATGTGAAAGGACGGGCGAAGGGTCATCGTACGATCATCGAAGGAAACTTGTAAGGATGCTTTAGCAGTTTCATAGAGGACTAGATCATTTATTCATAGGAAACATCGAAGGGTCATCGAGGGGTTATAATCTTTTTGTATCGAGGCTCTTTACTAAAGCATTCCTATTTTCGAGGGATGTGACCGTTATTCCGAAAAAGGCAACGAAGAGAGGTTGCCCTAAAGGTGTAAGTGTGTAAGTGTGTTTGTTTCAATTATTTATCTTGAAATTAGGGTTTTGCAATCGGTTGATTTTACATTTCCATACAAACCATAATTACTAACAGTTGTATAGAAATATAATAGCAGAAGGTAAAGATGGAAATGTAAACCTAGGCTATTACAGAGCTTTCAGGAAGTGACATAATAGTGAAGTGCAGAAAATAAAAACCTACAACTATTACATACTAGGAGCAATTACATAACAGAAAATGCGAAAAAATAAGACTACGCTATTACATTCGCGGAAACATCCTATACAATTTATCTAGGAATAAGAGAAAAGAAAAATAAAAAAAAGAATGTAAAGAAGAAAAATAGTTTTGATGATGGCTAACTAAATAAAACCTAAAAAATCTAATTAATTTTAAAACTAATTAAAAAAGGTTAATTAATTAGTTGATAAAAAAGGTTAATTAAACATAAACCTAATTAAATTAGGGTTTTCAAAAAAAAGGTTTATTTTTAGGTTTAATGGTTTAGTGAAAAATTAGGTTAAAAAAGATTAGGGTTAATAAAAAATTATAGGGTTAGGGGAAAATGACAAACAAGGTTAGAAAAATAGAGAAAGTATGAAAAATGGATGGGGTGGGTGTTGAACCCACGCCCTTTGCTCTTTCAACAACAAAGAGTTTTAACGATTCAAAGGTACCCTACCCCCCTAATTTGGGCCCTGCGAATTCAATGGTACCCTTGGTTTTGGCTAAAACATCTCGTATGATGAGATACGACGCAAACATGGAAACCTTCCCTTCGGGCATTATGGGGGCCATGCGATGGGTCTTTCCTGCATATTGATGTCTCTGAAGTATGTTAGTAATGTTAGTATGCATCAAAACAACATGAAAACAAAAATATGAATTTGCAACAAATCAAGAAACCTGCGAGGCATATATGCTTGTTTCATGCTCTTTGGATTATCACAATTGATCCAATCTTACTGTATAATGCTTTTGGAATTTAATGGGATGGTTGGATTGCTTTTAAAGAGGCTGAAAGTAGGGTGTGTAGTTTGCCCTAATTTTGATAACTTTGAAGTTTTTGGAAAGGTGATCTATCTTGCAAGGGTTTGTGTCCTTGTCTTGTCTGGATAATGAGAATACATAGAGGAAAATTAGGTCAAAAGAAGTGGGCTTGGACCTTTGTATGAAAGCCTTGATTTTATTTAATTTATTTTGAATTTAAATAAATAAAATAAAAAATAAATGGAATAAAAATCAAAGGGGTGTATGAATAGGTTCAGAGGTTCACTATGAGGCCTAATGCATATTTGTTCCTTGAAATAGAAGCCCACTAGCCTAAAAATTCAAGTTTGATCAATTTAAGTTTCATGCATTTCCTCAAAATTTCCCAACTTGCACCAATTATAACTCTCTTAATTTTTATCATATGTAGGTGACCTTTGACTTTTTAGAAAGCTCGGGATGTCCTCTATAATTCCTATGTTGATCATTTTTTTCATTTTAATAATTTATCTTGATGTAAGTTGCCTTGACAAAAAGTGTCTTTTTATTGACTTTTGAAATGACCTATAATGTATTGATACATATCTCTCAAATGAAGTATTTTTTGGACTTGAGCTTAGAGAGAAAAAGTTGTATAGAATTGAATTTCTTTTAACATGAGCTTTGGTTGAGCAAAATATTATGAAGCATGTGAAAGTTATGCTTGGTCAAAGTTCAATTGACTTCTCCTTAAGAAAACCCTAATTTAGTAACTTTTGACTTTAGATGAATCTTGAGTTTTCTTGATGAATCATGATCAACCCTTGATAAAATGATGAATGTGACTTCAAAATCTTGATGTTGACCAAAAATCTTGAAGTTTGACTGTATGTTTACCACAATTGACTTTTTGTCCAATATAGTTGATTTTTAGTCATCTGAGCAATTGACTGGGTAAACTTATGATGCAAGGCTTGAAATTTTGCATGAGCATTCCTTGAGACATATGAGGAACCATGAAACCAAATTGAGGCATTATAAGTTCAAATTTCTTTGACAAAACCAAAACCCTAATTGTAGGCCACTACTTAGTAGGAAATTTTATTTGCTCAAAGCTTGAGTAGCCTTGAGCAATTGAAAACCCTAGGAGCACAAGGAGATATCTTTAAGAAAATGAGGGGGGGGGGGGATTTTTGGGTACCACAGACTTTAATCAAACTAATGCTTTCTAATGTTACTATGTAATCTAAGGCTGAAAATTAATCTTAGGTTTTTGAGGGGAATAGGAAGTAAATTCAAGTTTTATAAAATATTCAAAATAAAGGATACCAGTATGTAATTCGTTCGACTTCAGGGATCTGACTAACCAATGGTTTTGTTTTTCTTAAAAATAATTTTCAGTAGAAAATTTTAGTTTAAAAATCCTTATCTCACACTCGCGTGTTTATTGACTTAGACTGTATTCTTAAATCTAAATGTTTACTCTCGCTATCTCATTTGAATATAAAAACACTTTTTGGAAACCAATAAAATCTAATTAATCCTAAAGGGCTCTCGCTATATTTAGAATCAATGTTTAGTTACTACTATCCGATTAAAAATATCAAACTCCCGTTGTATTAATTTTAACCTTTGTTGTCTTTTACTTTCATAACAAATTTTTTTAAATAATTTTATTATAAACCAAAACCAAGAAAGTAGTTTGTAAATATTTATACCAATAGGTTTTTGAATCCCTTCGGCTAGATTAAGTTACATACCGGTATCTAAGGGAATTAGCCAGATATAGTTTTGAATAGAGACATGCTATAACAACGATTAATCATAAAACATAACATTGTTTCTATAACTTAAATATAAATAAAGCTTAAATTCAAAACCTGGAAATAATATCTAGTACAAAAAGAATTGACTGCTACTTGAATGAAAATTAGCTTCACGATCCTCCACAAATGTCATTGAATTCGCTTCCGAAAGTAAAGAATTGATAAACTAAAATGTAAATATAAAAATAATATTGCAATAACTCCCCAATGTGGAAAGCTATCACTTTAAAAATTGTAATTTTTCTACATAGAATCTAGAAGAAAAGTGCTCTAAACAATGGAAATTGTTCATCCCTCGTAACTGTTAATCCTTCCTCTTTTTATAGATTGTTGCATTCACGTAAATCCCTCGAGAAAAATCAGGAACAACTTCGTTCGTGGAGACATTTTCGTCATGCCTTATCTCGCGGAGAGAAAATAAGATAATTGATGGACTCGTGGCTATGACGTGGGAAGGAAAGTGGTTATGTTATAAAACTGTCTATGGCCAGCGTGGCGAGGGCCACAATCTTAACATACATGCCAAGGGCCACAGAAGGTATGGCGAGGTCCATAACCTTCTGTGTGCAGATTTTCTTAATTTCTTCTGTTACTTCATGTTTTCTTGCTTTTTCTTTTCCAATTCCTCTTCTTTTCTCATGCAAGCCTCTTGGAGCAAAAACACCTGAAATACAGTAACACTACTAGCACAAAATGACATAAATGACTGGAAACGATAAAATAATTCATGCAGGTCGAGTAAAAAATACAACGAAATTTTGATTTATCAGTAGTCAAATATTTTAAAATAATATATGTGGACTTGAATTTTCAAATTTTGATAAACCTAGTACAAGTCCAACTCTCTTCGTAAAGGCTACTAACAAATTCAACAATATGGGATTCAAAGAAAAAACGTGTTATAAATCATCATAAAAAGCCTTTTGATAGAAATAACTTTTATGTCAATCAAATGAATCATGTTTTTAGACCTATTTGTTTTTATTGTAATGCAAAAGACCATACTTCTAATGTTTCCTACGTAAGAAATTATGGTATACGTTATGGTGAGTATGTATGGGTGAAGAAGGTATCTAACCCAATAGGTACTTGAAGATCATGTGCTACTATTTTCAAATCATGATTGATCCTTCAACATACAAGACCATATGATAAAATAGTTCTAAAATTTTTGTTGAATGAAAGACTAATTGAAGAATAAAAAGAAAGGGAACTTTCATAAAATACAAGAAAAATCTAGCAAGTCTAATTCACCCCCGTCTTACATTATGCACTCTCAAAACATACAACTGGTATCAGAGTGGATTCTTGATAACTTGCTTCTTAGATCCAGAAGATGACTTTCGCAAATCGTGTTTTTAGAGATGATGCTCTAGTCAAAAAATTGAGAAATTCTTGAGAAAGGAAATGATAAAAGAAATGAGTCAAAAAGAAGCTTCAGAATGAAGATTCCTTGCTTTGATCGAGGATAAAAAAGACATGTTAAAAGTGAATGCCATACACTTCAAAAGAAGAATGAAATCAAGAGAAAGAAGGACAAAATGCCAAAAAAAAGCATATGTAGCATGGGACGACAATGAGATAATGCATCTTCAGATGAAGATCGTGAAAGCAAGGAATTAAAGACATCATATCCTTCAAGTGATGAAGAACTTGAGGTTAGTGATAATGAATTTGATGATAGTTCTTCATATGATAAATTACAAAGTGCTTTTAATAAATTACATGATGAATTTTTTAAACTTTTTAGAAAATTTTCAAATAAAGAGAAAACGATTTTAAATCTAGATAATGAAGTTAATATCACAAAAGTGGAGTTAGACTGAATAAAAAATTCAGCATGCAATAATTGTTCTTATTTTGAATCAAAAGTTATGGAATTAAACCTAGTCATTAAAAAATATGAAAAATTGGAAGTTAGCTTAGATAATATGCCAAGTAGTCAAACATTTTCAAATAATAAATGTGGACATGCATTTTCTAGTTTTGATTAACCTAGTACAAGTCCAACTATCTTTGTAAAGGCTACTAACAAATTAAACAATAAGGATTCAAAGAAAAACGTGTTGTAAATCCATATAAAAAGCCTTATGATAGAAATAACTTTTATGTCAATAATAAGAATCATGTTTTTAGATCTATTTGTTTTTATTGTAATGCAAAAGACCATACTTCTAATGTTTGGTACGTAAGAAATTATGGTATTCCTTATGGTGAGTATGTATGGTTGAGGAAGGTATATAACCCAATAGCATCCAAAGAAAATTAGGTACCTAAGTATTACTATTTTTTGTAGGTACTTGAAGATAAAGAGCAAATATTGTCAAATCAAGATTGATCCTTCAAGATACAAGACTATATGATATAGTATTTATAAAATTTTTATTGAATGGAAGATGAATTGAAGAAGCGTCATCTTTAATATACATCAAATCATTGTGAAGAAGATAACTAGTCATGTATATCATTTCCCTTATACTATTTTACTATGGATTCTATTCTTTTTCTTTTTGATAAGGTCAAAAAAGGGGTAGAAGAGATGGTTATTTTTGCTATTTTTCAGAATACCAAAGACAATGCATAAATTGCAAAAGATTGGGAGAGAAGTCAAGTATATCAGGTGTTAAAAAAACTTCCCATCAATATATTTCGTCATCATAAAAAAGGGGTAGATTGTGAAAAAGATGTTCATCATCTATTTTAATTTAGTTTCGAGGAAGACAAAAGTTTTAAAAAAATATATATCAAAGAAGAAACAACTTGGAATCAAGAATGCATAAGCTTATGGATATTTTTGGAAGTAAAGGAAATTTTATCTTAATGCTAAGCTAAACAATTATAATTCATTATGTATACACTTTAGATGCGCAAAATATTTTATAAAATTTCATCTTGAAAGTTCTCAAATTATCATGCATAAAAAACTTTGAAATAGAGGCGTACAAATAATTGATTTTTAAAAATCTGCTAGAACTATTTAATTTAGATAATTTTCACTTTTTAGGCTAGGTCCGATTAACCGATTTAATAAAACCTGATGCTATTTGAAATTTGAAAAATTATTTGAAATTTGAAAAACTTTGCAAACTTGTTATATCAGATGGTCGTTTAACTGACTTAATAAGTCGTGTACATAATTCAAAATTGTAACCTTCATGAAAATCTCTTAAACTTTTACATCAATTCATAGAGATTTCTTAGAATGTATTTAATGCAAAATACATTGGTTTTAAATTTAATCTCGTTGATTCATAAATTTTACAAACAATTCCAATTAATTTTAAAGTGTTCATATTTTTCATTAAAATAAAACTTCGTGCATAACTTTCATATCATGAAAAGAGTTCCATTCATATTATTTTGAGCCCTTAAGTATATATATTTGGATTGTGATCAGGAGAGATAGAAGAATTAAAACTTTCATATGTCTTAGAGTTAAAGCAAATCATGTGAGAAGATCATTAAGTGTGTGGTGATAAATAATTTGTAAAGAAAGTGTGTGATTTCTAAAAGTGAATTGAAGTAGAAAGTGGTGTACTTTCAATTTGTTGTAAAAAAAGGTTATTTGAATTTGGATTATTCAAAGTCCACAATAAGTTTGGTGCTTGTGAAATCAAAGAAGTGGTGTGCTTATTTGATATGTTAAAAGATTGTAGAATAGGTCTTGGTGCGAGGCTTGTACAAAGATCTAACATTGTGGAAAATCCTTCAAGGTGTGGAGGAACTAGATGTACCTTGGTGCATAAGGAGAACTAGTATAAGTCTCTTGTGTTCATTTACTTTTAAGCACTTTAATTTTTTGCATAACATCATTCTTAATGAAGAACAATACATCACATGTTTTTAGAAAAATAAATAGAAAGGGAACTTTCGTAAATTTCAAGAAAAATCTAGCAAGTCTAATTCACCCCCTCTTAGATTATGCACTCTCAAAACTTACAATTGGTATCAGAGCGGGTTATTGATAACTTGCTTCTTAGATCCAGAAGATGGCTTATGCAAATCGTGTTTTTAGATATGATGCTCTAATAAAAAAATTGAGAAATTCTTGAGAAAGGAATTGATAAATGAAATGATCCAAAAAGAAGCACCATAATGAAAATTCCTTACTTTTATTGAGTAGAAAAAAGTCATGTTAAAAGTGAATGCCATACATTTTAAAAGAAGAATGAAATCAAGAGCAAGAAGGACAAAATGCAAAAAAAATGTAGCATGTGATGACAATGAGATAAGTTCATCTTCATATGAAGATCATGCAATCAAGGAATTGGTGACATCACATCATTCTAGTGATGAAGAACACGAGGTTAGTGATTATGAAATTGATCATAGTCCTTCATATGATGAATTACAAAGTGCTTTTAATAAATAACATAATGAATGTTTTAAACTTTTTAGAAAAATTTTCAAATCAAAAGAAAACTATTTTATATCTAGATAGTGAGGTTAATATCACAAAAGTGGAGTTAGACTTAATAAAAAATTCAGCATGCAATAATTGTTTTTTATTTGAATAATAAATTATGTAATTAAAACAAGTCATTGAAAAATATGAAAAAGGGGAAGTTGGCTAGGATAATGTGTCAAGTAGTGAAATATTTTCAAATATTAAATATCGACTTGCATTTTCTAATTTTGATTAACCTAGTCCAAGTCCAACTATCTTCGTAAAGCCTACTAACAAATTCAACAATAAGGATTCAAAGAAAAACGTGTTATAAATCATCATAAAAAGCCTTATGATAGAAATAACTTTTATGTCAATAATAAGAATCATGTTTTTAGACCTATTTGTTTTTATTGTAATGCAAAAGACCATACTTCTAATGTTTGCTATGTAATAAATTATGGTATTCCTTATGGTGAGTATGCATGGTTGAGGAAGGTATCTAACCCTATAGGATCCAAAGAAAATTGGGTACATAAGTATTACTAATTTTTTGCAGGTACTTGAAGATCATGTGCAAATATTGTCAAATCATGATTGATCCTTCAAGATACAAGACTAAATGATAGAGTAGTTCTAAAATTTTCATTGAATGAAAGATGATTTGAAGAAGCGTCAACTTTAATATTAATCAAATCATTATGAAGAAGATAAGTAATCGTGTATATCCTTCCCCTTATACTATTTTACTATGGATTCTATTCTTTTTCTTTTTGATAAGCTCAAAAAGATGGTGAAGAGATGGATATTTTTGTTCTTTTTCAGAATACCAAAGAAATGCATAAATTGCAAAAGATTTGGGGAGAAATCATGTATATCAAGTATAAAAAAAACTTCCCATCAATATATTTTGTCATCATCAAAAAGGGGTAGATAGTGAAGAAGATGTTCATCATCTGTTTTAATTTAGTTTTGAGGAAGACAAAAGTTTTTAAAAAAAGAAATATCGAAGAAGAAACAACTTGGAATCAAGAATGCATAAGCTTATGGATATTTTTGGAAGTAAAGGATATTGATCTTGATTCTACAGTAAACAATTATAAATCATTATGTATACACTTTAGATGCTCAAAATATTTTATAAATTTTCATCTTGTAAGTTCTCAAATTATCATGCATAAAAAACTTTGAAATAAAGGCATAAAAATAGTTGATGTTTAAAAAGCTTCCAGAACTACTTAAGTTAGGTCGTTTTCACTTTTAAGGCTAGGCCTGATTAACCGAATTAATAAAACATGACGATATTTGAAATTTGAAAAAATTTGCAAACTTGTTAAATCAAGTGGCCGTTTAACCGACTTATTAAGTCCTGTACATAATTCAAAATTGTAACCTTTATGGAAATCTCTCAAACTTTTACATCAATTCATAAAGGTTTCTTAGAATGTATTTAAGGCAAAATACATTGGTTTTCAAATTAATCTCGTTGATTCCTAAATTTTACAAACAATTCCAATTAATTTTCAAGTGTTCATTCTTTTCATTAAAATAAACCTCTGTGCATAACTTTCATATCATGAAAAGAGTTCCATTCATATTATTTTGAGCCCTTAAGTATATATATTTGGATTGTGATCAGGAGAAAGAGAAGAATTAAAACTTTCATATATCTTAGAGTTCAAGCAAGTCATGTGAGAAGATCATTAAGTGTGTGGTGACAAATAATTTGTAAAGAAAGTGTGTGATTTTTAAAAGTGATTTTAAATAGAAAGTGAAGCAATTTCTATTTGTTGTAAACAAAGGTTATTTAAATTTGGATTATTCAAAATCCACCATAGGTTTGGTGCTTGTGAAATCAAAGTAGTGGTGTGCTTATTTGTTATGCAATAAGATTGTAGAATAGGTCTTGGTGCGAGGCTTGTACAAAGATCTAACATTGTGGAAAATGCTTCAAGGTGTGGAGGAACTAGATGTACCTTGATGCATACGGGAACTAGTATAAACTTCTTGTGTTCATTTACTTTTAAGCACTTTAATTTTCTGCATAACATCATTCTTAATGAAGAACAGTACATCACATGTTTTCAGAAAAATAAAAATAAAGGGAACTTTCATAAATCACAAGAAAAATCTTAGAAGTGTAATTCACCCCCTCTTAGATTATGCACTCTCAAAACTTACAATTGGCATCATGGCAGGTTATTGATAACTTTCTTCTTAGATCCAGAAGATGGCTTCCGCAAATCGTGTTTTTAGAGATGATTCTCTAATAAAAAAATTGAGATATTCTCGAGAAAGGAATTAATAAATGAAATGATCCAAAAAGAAACACCATAATGAAAATTCCTTACTTTGATTGAGTAGAAAAAATTCATGTTAAAAGTGAATGCCGAACACTTGAAAAGAAGAATGAAATCAAGAGCAAGAAGGACAAAATGCAAAAAAAAAATATGTATCATGGGATGACAATGAGATAAGTTCATCTTCATATGAAGATCATGCAAGCAAGAAATTGGTGACATCACATCATTATAGTGATGAAGAACATGAGGTTAGTGATTATAAAGTTGATGATAGTCCTTCATATGATAAATTACTAAGTGATTTAATAAATCATATTATGAATGTTTTAAAACTTTTTAGAAAATTTTAAATCAAAAGATAACTATTTTAAATCTAGATAGTGAGGTTAATATCACAAAAGTGGAGTTAGACTTAATAAAAAATTTAGCATGCAATAATTGTTCTTGTTTTGAATAAAAAATTATGGAATTAAACCAAGTCATTGAAAAATATGAAAAAGGGGAAGTTGGCTTGGATATTGTGTCAAATAGTCAAATATTTTCAAATAATAAATTTGTATATGCATAATCTAATTTTGATTAACCTAGTACAAGTCAAACTAACTTCGTAAAGGCTACTAACAAATTTAACAATAAGGAATCAAAGAAAAAACTTGGTGTAAAACATCATAAAAAGCATTATGATATAAATAACTTTTATGTCAATAATAAAAATCAAGTTTCTAGACCTATTTGTTTTTATTGTAATGCAAAAGATCATACTTCTAGTGTTTGGTACGTAAGAAATTATGGTAATCCTTATGGTGAGTATATATGGTTGAGGAAGGTATCTAACCCAATAAGATCCAAAGAAAATTGGGTACCTAAGTATTACTAATTTTTTGTAGGTACTTGAAGATGATGTGCAAATATTGTCAAATCTTGATTGATCCTTCAAGATACAAGACTATATGATATAGTAGTTCTAAAATTTTCATTGAATGAAAGATGATTTAAAGAAGCGTCAACTTTAATATACATCAAATAATTATCAAGAAGATAAATAATCGTGTATATCGTTTCCCTTATACTATTTTACTATGGATTCTATTCTTTGTCTTTTTGATAAGGTCAAAAAGGGGGAGCTGAGATGGTTGTTTTTGCTATTTTTCAAATACCATAGACAATGCATAAATTGCAAAAGATTGGGGGAGATATCAAGTATATCAAGTGTAAAACAAAACTTCCCATCTATATATTTTGTCATCATAAAAAAGGGGTAGATTGTGAGGAAGATGTTCATCATCTATTTTAATTTAGTTTTGAGGAAGACAAAAGTTTAAAAAAAAGAAATATCAAAGAAGAAACAACTTGGAATCAAGAATGCATAAGCTTATGGATATTTTTGGAAGTAAAGGAAATTGATCTTGATGCTAAGGTAAACAATTATAATTCATTATGTATACACTTTAGATGCTCAAAATATTTTATAAATTTTAATCTTTAAAGTTCTCAAATTATCATGCATAAATTTTTTTGAAATAAAGGTATATAAAACTAATTGGTTTTTAAAAATCTGCCAGAACTATTTAATTTAGATAATTTTCACTTTTTAGGCTAGGTCCGATTAACCGATTCAATAAAACCTGATGCTATTTGAAATTTGAAATTTGAAAAACTTTGCAAACTTGTTATATCAGATGGCCGTTTAACTGACTTAATAAGTCGTGTACGTAATTCAAAATTGTAACCTTCATGAAAATCTCTTAAACTTTTACATCAATTCATAGAGATTTCTTAGAATGTATTTAATGCAAAATACATTGGTTTTAAATTTAATCTCATTGATTCCTAACCTTTACAAACAATTCCATTTAGTTTTCAAGTGTTCATATTTTTCCTTAAAATAAAACTTCGTGCATAACTTTTATATCATGAAAAGAGTTCCATTCATATTATTTTGAGCCCTTAAGTATATATATTTGGATTATTAAAAGTCCACCATATGTTTGGTGCTTGTGAAATCAATTAAGTGGTGTGCATATTTGTTATGTTAGAAGATTGTAGAATAGGTCTTGGTGCGAGGCTTGTACAAAGATCTAACATTATGGAAAATCCTTTATGGTGTGGAGGAACTAGATGTACCTTGGTGGATAAGGGGAACTAGTATAAATCTCTTGTGTCCATTTACTTTAAATCACTTTAATTTTCTGCATAACATCATTCTAAATAAAGAACAATACATCACATGATTTTAGAAAAATAAAAAGAAAGGGAACTTTCATAAAATACAAGAAAAATTTAGCAAGTCTATTTCACCCCCTATTAGATTATGCACTCTCAAAACTTACAATTGGTATCAGAGCAGATTATTGATAACTTGCTCCTTAGATCCAGAAGATGGCTTCCGCAAATCGTGTTTTTAGAGATGATGCTCTAATAAAAAATTGAGAAATTCTTGAGAAAGGAAATGATAATAGAAATGAGTCAAAAAGTAGCACCAAAATAAAGATTCCTTGCTTTTATTGAGGACAAAAAATACATGTTAAAAGTGAATGCCATACACTTCAAAAGAAGAATAAAATCAAGAGCAAGAAGGACAAAATGCCAAAGAAAGCATATGTAGCATGGGATGACAATGTGATAAGTTCATCTTCAGATGAAGATCGTGAAAGCAAGGAATTGATGACATCACATCATTCATGTGATGAAGAACATGAGGTTAGTGATTATTAAATCTAGATAGTGAGGTTAATATCACAAAAGTGGAGTTACACTTAATAAAACAATTCAGCATGCAATAATTGTTCTTGTTTTGGATAGAAAATTATGGAATTAAACCAAGTCATTGAAAAATATGAAATAGGGGAAATTGGATTGGATAATGTGTCAAGTAGTCAAATATTTTCAAATAATAAATGTGGACTTGCATTTTTTAATTTTCATAAACCTAGTACAAGTCCAACTATCTTCCTAAAGGCTACTAACAAATTTAACAATAAGGATTTAAAGAAAAAACATTTTGTAAATCATCATAAAAAGTCTTAAGATAGAAATAACTTTTATGTCAATTAATAGAATCATGTTTTTTAGACCTATTTATTTTTATTGTAATACAAAAGACCATACTTCTAATGTCTGCTACATAAGAAATTATGGTAATCCTTATGGTGAGTATGTACTGTTGAGGAAGGTATCTAACCCAAGAGGACCCACCAAAGAAAATTGGGTACCTAAGTAGTACTAATTTTTGACGGTTTTTAAAGATCATGTGCTAATATTGTCAAATCATGATTGATCCATCAAGATACAAGACCATATGATATAGTAGTTCTAAAAGTTTTCATTGAATGAAAGATGATTTGAAGAAACATCAACATTAATATCAAATTTGCAATCGAATCGTTGTAAAGAAGATAAGTAATCGTGTATATAATTTCCCTTATACTATTTTATGGATTCTATTCTTTATCTTTTTGATAATGTCAAAAAGGGGGAGAAGACATTGTTGCTTTTGTTATTTTTGAGAATACCAAAGACAATTCATAAATTTCAAATGATTGGGGTAGAAATCAAGTATATCAAGTGTCAACTAAAACATCCCATCAATATATTTTTTCATCGTCAAAAAGGGGGAGATTATGAAGAAGATGCTCATCATCTATTTTAATTTAGTTTTGAGGAAGACAAAAGTTTATTAAAAAATAAATATCAAAGAAGAAACGGTTTAGAATCAAGAATGCATAAGATTATGGATATTGTTGAAAATAAAACAACTATCTTTGTAAAGGCTACTAACAAATTCAACAATTAGGATTCAAAGAAAAAACATGTTTTAAATCATCGTAGAAAGCCTTATGATAGAAATAACTTTTATTTCAATTAAAAGAATCATGTTTTTGACCTATTTGTTTTTATTGTAATTCAAAAGACCATACTTCTAATGTTAGCTACGTAAGAAATTATGGTAATTCTTATGGTGAGTATGTACGCGTGAGACAGGTATCTAACCCAAGAGGACCCAAAGAAAAATGGGTACCTAAGTATTACAATTTTTTTGTAGGTAATAGTAGATCATTTGCTAATATTGTCAAATCATGATTGACCCTTCAAGATACAAGACCATATGATATAGTAGTTCCAAAAATTTTCATTGAGTGAAAGATGATTTGAAGAAGCATCAACTTTAATATCAAATTTTACATCAAATTACTGTGAAGAAGATGAGTAATCGTGTAGTTCATTTTACTTATATTATTTTACTATGGACTCTTTCTTTTTTGTGATTTCTAAAATATGGAGAAGAAATAGTTGTTTTTGTTATTTTCAAGAGTACCAAAGACAATGCATAAATTACAAAAGATTGGGGGAGATATCAAGTATATCAAGTGTAAAAAAACATCCCATCAATATATTTTGTCATCATCAAAAAGGGGTAGATTGTGAAGAAGATGTTCATCATCTATTTTAATTTAGTTTTGAGGAATACAAAAGTATAAAAAAAAAAAGAAATATCAAAGAAGAAACAACTTGGAATCAAGAATGCATAAGCTTATGGATATTTTTGGAAGTAAAGGAAAATGATCTTGATGCTAAGGTAAACAGTTATAATTCATTATGTATACACTTTAGACGCTCAAAATATTTTTTAAATAATAATCTTTAAAGTTCTCAAATTATCATGCATAAAAATAGTGGATTTTTAAAAAGCTGCCATAACTATTTAAGTTAGGTCATTTTCACTTTTTAGGCCAGGCCTGATTAACCGATTTAATAAAACCTGATGCAATTTGAAATTTGAAAAATTATTTGAAATTTGAAAAAATTTGCAAACTTGTTAAATCAAGTTTCCGTTTAACCGACTTAATAGGTCATGTATAAAATTCAAAATTATGTCTTTTTATGAACCATTATCATCCTAAAATATTGCAAACTTTCATGAAAATCTCTCAAAATTTTACATCAACTCAAGTGATGATAGTCCTTCATATGATGAATTACAAAGTGCTTTTAATAAATTACATGATGATTTTTTAAAACTTTTTAGAAAATTTTTAAATTGAAATAAAACTATTTTAAATCTAGAAATTGAGGTTAATGTCACAAAAGTTGAGTGTGACTTAATAAAAAATTCAACATGCAATAATTGTTCTTATTTTGAATAAAAAATTATGGAATTAAACCAAGTCGTTGAAAAATATGAAAAAGGGGAAATTAGCTTGAATAATGTATCATGTAGTCAAATATTTTAGAATAATAAATTTGAACTTGAATTTTTTAATTTTGACAAACCTAGTACAAGTCCAACTATCTTCCTAAAGGCTACTAACAAATTCAACAATTGGGATTCAAAGATAAACATGTTGTAAATCATCATAAAAAGCCTTATGATAGAAATAACTTTTCGGTCCATTAAAAGAATCATGTTTTTAGACCTATTTATTTTTATTGTAATGCAAAAGACCATACTTATAATGTCTGCTACGTAAGAAATTATGGTAATCCTTATGGTGAGTATGTAAGGGTGAGGAAGGTATCTAACCCAAGAGGACCAAATGAAAATTGGGTACCTATGTATTACTAATTTTTTGTAGGTACTTGAAGATCATGTGCTAAAATTTCTAAATCATGATTGAGCCATCAAAATACAAGACCATATGATAATATAGTAGTTCCAAAAAATATCATTGAATGAAAGATGATTTGAAGAAGCGTCAACTTTAATATCAAATTTTACATCAAATCATTGTGGAAAAGATAAGTAATCTTGTATTTTATTTCACTTATACTATTTTACTATGGATTCTATTCTCTTTCTTTTTGGTAATGACAAAAATGGGGAGAAGAGATGGTTGTTTTTGTTATTTTCAAGAATACCAAAGAAAATGCATAAATTGCAAAAGATTAAGGGAGAAATCAAGTATATCAAGTGTCAACAAAAACTTCCCATCAATATATTTTGTCACCATCAAAAGGAGGGATATTGTGAAGAAGTTGTACATCATCTATTTTAATTTAGTTTTGAGGAAGACAAAATTTTATCAAAAAAGAAATGTCAAAGAAGAAACAGCTTGGAATCAAGAATGCATAAGCTTATGGATATTTTTGGAAGTAAAGGAAATTGATCTTTATGGTAAGGTAAACAATTATAATTCGTTATGTATAAATTTTATATGCTCAAAGTAGTTCATACATTTTCATATATAAAGTTCTCAAATTGTCATGCATAAAAATCTTTGAAATAAAGGCATAAAAATAGTTGATTTTTAAAAAGCTGCCATAAATATTTAAGTTAGGTTGTTTTCACTTTTTAGGCCAGGCCTGATTAACCAATTTAATAAAACCTGATGCTATTTGAAATTTGAAAAATTATTTGAAATTTAAAAAATGTTGCAAACTTGTTAAATCAAGTGGCCGTTTAACCGACTTAATAAGACATGTACATAATTAAAAATTATGTTTTTTCATGTACCATTATCATTCTAAACAATTGCAAACCTTCATGAAAATCTCTCAAACTTTACATCAACTCAAGTGATGATAGTCCTTCATATGATGAATTACAAAGTGCTTCTAATAAATTACATGATGATTTTTTTAAACTTTTTAGAAAAATTTTAAATCAAAATAAAACTATTTTAAATCTTGAAAGTGAGGTTAATATCACAAAAGTTGAGTTAGACTTAATAAAAAATCCAGCATGCAATAATTGTTCTTATTTTGAATAAAAAATTAATGAATTAAACCATGTCGTTGAATAATATGAAAAAGGGGAAATTAGCTTGGATAATGTGTCAAGTAGTAAAATATTTTCAAATAATAAATGTGGACTTGAATTTTTTAATTTTGATAAACCTAGTACAAGTCCAACTATTTTCCTAAAGGCTACTAACAAATTCAAAATTAGGATTCAAAGAAAAAACATGTTGGAAATCATCGTAAAATGGCTTATGATAGAAATTACTTTCAAGTCAATTAAAATAATCATGTTTTTAGACATAATTGTTTTTCTTGTAATGCAAAAGACAATGCTTCTAATGTCTGAAACGTAAAAAATTATGGTAATCCTTAGGGTGAGTATGTATGGGTGAGGAAGGTATCTAACCCAAGAACAACTAAAGAAAATTGGGTACCAAAGTATTACAAATTTTTTATAGGTACTTGAAGATCATGTGGTAATATTGCCAAATCATGATTTAGCCTTCAAAATACAAGACCATATGATATAGTAGTTCCAAAAAATATCATTGAATGAAAGATGATTTGAAGAAGCATCAAATTTAATATCAAATTTTACATCAAATCACTGTGAAGAAGATAAGTAATCGTGTATTTTATTTCACTTCTACTATTTTACTATGGATTCTATTCTCTTTCTTTTTGGTAATGACAAAAATGGGGAGAAGAGATGGTTGTTTTTGTTATTTTCAAGAATACCAAAGAAAATGCATAAATTGCAAAAGATTAAGGGAGAAATCAAGTATATCAAGTGTCAACAAAAACCTCCCATCAATATATTTTGTCATCATCAAAAGGAGGGAGATTGTGAAGAAGATGTACATCATCTATTTTAATTTAGTTTTGAGAAAGACAAAATTTTATCAAAAAAGAAATGTCAAAGAAGAAATAGCTTGGAATCAAGAATGCATAAGCTTATGGGTATTTTTGGAAGTAAAGGAAATTGATCTTGATGTTAAGGTAAACAATTATAATTCATTATGTATACACTTTAGATGCTCAAAGTAGTTCATACATTTTCATCTCTACTATTTTCAAATTATCATGCATAAAAATCTATGAAATAAAGGCATAAAAATTGTAGATTTTTTAAAAGATGCAATAAATATTTAAGTTAGGTCGTTTTAAGTTTTTAGTCCAGGCCTGATTAACCAATTTAATAAAACCTGATGCTATTTGAAATTTGAAAAATGTGGCAAACTTGTTAAATCAAGTGGCTGTTTAACCGACTTAATAAGACATGTACATAATTCAAAATTATGTCTTTTTAAGAACCATTATCATTCTAAACAATTGCAAACATTCATGAAAATCTCTCAAACTTTTATATCAACTCAAATGATGATAGTCCTTCATATGATGAATTACAAAGTGCTTTTAATAAATTACATGATGATTTTTTTAAACTTTTTAGAAAATTTTAAAATCGAAATAAAACTATTTTAAATCTAGAAAGTGAGGTTAATATCACAAAAGTTGAGTTAGAGTTAATAAAAAATTCAGCATGCAATAATAGTTCTTATTTTGAATAAAAAATTATGGAATTAAACCAAGTCGTTGAAAAATATGAAAAAGGTGAAATTAGCTTGGATAATGTATCATGTAGTCAAATATTTTCAAATAATAAATTTGGACTTGAATTTTTTAATTTTGACAAATCTAGTACAAGTGCAACTATCTTCCTAAAGGCTACTAAGAAATTCAACAATTAGGATTCAAAGAAAAAGCGTGTTGTAAATCATCATAAAAAGCCTTATGATAGAAATAACTTTTCAGTCAATTAAAAGAATCATGTTTTAGACCTATATGTTTTTATTGTAATGCAAAAGACCATACTTATAATGTCTGCTACATAAGAAATTATGGTAATCCTTATGGTGAGTATGTACGGGTGAGGAAGGTATCTTAACCCAAGAGGATCCAAAGAAAATTGGGTACCAAAGTATTACAAATTTTTGCAGGTACTTGAAGATCATGTGCTAATATTGCCAAATCACGATTGAGCCTTCAAAAGACAATACCATATGATATAGTAGTAACAAAAAATATCATTGAATGAAAGATGATTTGAAAAGCATCAAATTTAATATCAAATTTTACATCAAATCACTATGAAGAAGATAAGTAATCGTGTATTTTATTTCACTTATACTATTTTACTATGGATTCTATTCTCTTTCTTTTTGGTAATGACAAAAATGGGGAGAAGAGATGGTTGTTTTTGTTATTTTCAAGAATACCAAAGAAAATGCATAAATTGCAAAAGATTGAGGGAGAAATCAAGTATATCAAGTGTCAACAAAAACCTCCCATCAATATATTTTGTCATCATCAAAAGGAGGGAGATTGTGAAGAAGATGTACATCATCTATTTTAATTTAGTTTTGAGAAAGACAAAATTTTATCAAAAAAGAAATGTCAAAGAAGAAATAGCTTGGAATCAAGAATGCATAAGCTTATGGGTATTTTTGAAAGTAAACGAAATTGATCTTTATGCTAAGGTAAACAACTATAATTCATTATGTATACACTTTAGATGCTCAAAGTAGTTCATACATTTTCATCTCTACTGTTTTCAAATTATCATGCATAAAAATCTTTGAAATAAAGGCATAAAAATTGTTGATTTTTAAAAAGCTGCCATAAATATTCAGGTTAGGTCGTTTTAAGTTTTTAGGCCATGCCTGATTAACCAATTTAATAAAACCTGATGCTATTTGAAATTTGAAAAATTATTTGAAATTTAAAAAATGTGGCAAACTTGTTAAATCAAGTGGCCGTTTAACTGACTTAATAAGACATGTACATAATTCAAAATTATGTCTTTTTATGAACCATTATCATTCTAAACAATTGGAAACCTTCATGAAAATCTCTTAAACTTTTATATCAACTCAAGTGATGATAGTCCTTCATATGATGAATTACAAAGTGCTTTTAATAAATTACATGATGATTTTTTTAAACTTTTTAGAAAATTTTTAAATCGAAATAAAACTATTTTAAATCTAGAAAGTGAGGTTAATATCACAAAAGTTGAGTTAGACTTAATAAAAAATTCAGCATGCAATAATTGTTCTTATTTTGAATAAAAAATTATGGAATTAAACCAAGTCGTTGAAAAATATGAAAAAGGGGAAATTAGCTTGGATAATGTATCATGTAGTCAAATATTTTTCAAATAATAAATTTGGACTTGAATTTTTTAATTTTGACAAACCTAGTACAAGTCCAACTATCTTCCTAAAGGCTACTAAGAAATTCAACAATTAGGATTCAAAGAAAAAGCGTGTTGTAAATCATCATAAAAAGCCTTATGATAGAAATAACTTTTCAGTCAATTAAAAGAATCATGTTTTCAGACCTATTTGTTTTTATTGTAATGCAAAAGACCATACTTATAATGTCTGCTACATAAGAAATTATGGTAATCCTTATGGTGAGTATGTACGGGTGAGGAAGGTATCTTAACCCAAGAGGATCCAAAGAAAATTGGGTACCAAAGTATTACAAATTTTTTGTAGGTACTTGAAGATCATGTACTAATATTGTCAAATAATGATTTACCTTTGAAGGTACAAGACCATATGATATAGTAGTTCCAAAAAATATCATTGAATGAAAGATGATTTGAAGAAGCATCAAATTTAATATCAAATTTTACATCAAATCACTGTGAAGAAGATAAGTAATCGTGTATTTTATTTCACTTATACTATTTTACTATGGATTCTATTCTCTTTCTTTTTGGTAATGACAAAAATGGGGAGAAGAGATGGTTGTTTTTGTTATTTTCAAGAATACCAAAGAAAATGCATAAATTGCAAAAGATTAAGGGAGAAATCAAGTATATCAAGTGTCAACAAAAACCTCCCATCAATATATTTTGTCATCATCAAAAGGAGGGAGATTGTGAAGAAGATGTACATCATCTATTTTAATTTAGTTTTGAGAAAGACAAAACTTTATCAAAAAAGAAATGTCAAAGAAGAAATAGCTTGGAATCAAGAATGCATAAGCTTATGGGTATTTTTGGAAGTAAAGGAAATTGATCTTGATGCTAAGGTAAACAATTATAATTCATTATGTATACACTTTAGATGCTCAAAGTAGTTCATACATTTTCATCTCCACTGTTTTCAAATTATCATGCATAAAAATCTATGAAATAAAGGCATAAAAATTGTTGATTTTTAAAAAGCTGCCATAAATATTTAAGTTAGGTCGTTTTAAGTTTTTAGGCCATGCCTGATTAACCAATTTAATAAAACCTGATGCTATTTGAAATTTGAAAAATTATTTGAAATTTAAAAAATGTGGCAAACTTGTTAAATCAAGTGGCCGTTTAACTGACTTAATAAGACATGTACATAATTCAAAATTATGTCTTTTTATGAACCATTATCATTCTAAACAATTGGAAACCTTTATGAAAATCTCTTAAACTTTTATATCAACTCAAGTGATGATAGTCCTTCATATGATGAATTACAAAGTGCTTTTAATAAATTACATGATGATATTTTTAAACTTTTTAGAAAATTTTTAAATCGAAATAAAACTATTTTAAATCTAGAAAGTGAGGTTAATATCACAAAAGTTGAGTTAGACTTAATAAAAAATTCAGCATGCAATAATTGTTCTTATTTTGAATAAAAAATTATGGAATTAAACCAAGTCGTTGAAAAATATGAAAAGGGGGAAATTAGCTTGGATAATGTATCGTGTAGTCAAATATTTTCAAATAATAAATTTGGACTTGAATTTTTTAATTTTGACAAACCTAGTACAAGTCCAACTATCTTCCTAAAGGCTACTAAGAAATTCAACAATTAGGATTCAAAGAAAAAGCGTGTTGTAAATCATCATAAAAAGCCTTATGATAGAAATAACTTTTCAGTCAATTAAAAGAATCATGTTTTCAGACCTATTTGTTTTTATTGTAATGCAAAAGACCATACTTATAATGTCTGCTACATAAGAAATTATGGTAATCCTTATGGTAAGTATGTACGGGTGAGGAAGGTATATAACCCAAGAGGACCCAAAGAAAATTGGGTACCAAAGTATTACAAATTTTTTGTAGGTACTTGAAGATCATGTGCTAATATTGTCAAATAATGATTTACCTTTAAAGGTACAAGACCATATGATATAGTAGTTCCAAAAAATATCATTGAATGAAAGATGATTTGAAGAAGCATCAAATTTAATATCAAATTTTACATCAAATCACTGTGAAGAAGATAAGTAATCGTGTATTTTATTTCACTTATACTATTTTACTATGGATTCTATTCTCTTTCATTTTGGTAATGACAAAAATGGAGAGAAGAGATGGTTGTTTTTGTTATTTTCAAGAATACCAAAGAAAATGCATAAATTACAAAAGATTGAGGGAGAAATCAAGTATATCAAGTGTCAACAAAAACCTCCCATCAATATATTTTGTCATCATCAAAAGGAGGGAGATTGTGAAGAAGATGTACATCATCTATTTTAATTTAGTTTTGAGAAAGACAAAATTTTATCAAAAAAGAAATGTCAAAGAAGAAATAGCTTGGAATCAAGAATGCATAAGCTTATGGGTATTTTTGAAAGTAAACGAAATTGAACTTTATGCTAAGGTAAACAACTATAATTCATTATGTATACACTTTAGATGCTCAAAGTAGTTCATACATTTTCATCTCTACTGTTTTCAAATTATCATGCATAAAAATCTTTGAAATAAAGGCATAAAAATTGTTGATTTTTAAAAAGCTGCCATAAATATTCAAGTTAGGTCGTTTTAAGTTTTTAGGCCATGCCTGATTAACCAATTTAATAAAACCTGATGCTATTTGAAATTTGAAAAATTATTTGAAATTTAAAAAATGTGGCAAACTTGTTAAATCAAGTGGCCGTTTAACTGACTTAATAAGACATGTACATAATTCAAAATTATGTCTTTTTATGAACCATTATCATTCTAAACAATTGGAAACCTTCATGAAAATCTCTTAAACTTTTATATCAACTCAAGTGATGATAGTCCTTCATATGATGAATTACAAAGTGCTTTTAATAAATTACATGATGATTTTTTTAAACTTTTTAGAAAATTTTTAAATCGAAATAAAACTATTTTAAATCTAGAAAGTGAGGTTAATATCACAAAAGTTGAGTTAGACTTAATAAAAAATTCAGCATGCAATAATTGTTCTTATTTTGAATAAAAAATTATGGAATTAAACCAAGTCGTTGAAAAATATGAAAAAGGGGAAATTAGCTTGGATAATGTATCATGTAGTCAAATATTTTTCAAATAATAAATTTGGACTTGAATTTTTTAATTTTGACAAACCTAGTACAAGTCCAACTATCTTCCTAAAGGCTACTAAGAAATTCAACAATTAGGATTCAAAGAAAAAGCGTGTTGTAAATCATCATAAAAAGCCTTATGATAGAAATAACTTTTCAGTCAATTAAAAGAATCATGTTTTCAGACCTATTTGTTTTTATTGTAATGCAAAAGACCATACTTATAATGTCTGCTACATAAGAAATTATGGTAATCCTTATGGTGAGTATGTACGGGTGAGGAAGGTATCTTAACCCAAGAGGATCCAAAGAAAATTGGGTACCAAAGTATTACAAATTTTTTGTAGGTACATGAAGATCATGTACTAATATTGTCAAATAATGATTTACCTTTGAAGGTACAAGACCATATGATATAGTAGTTCCAAAAAATATCATTGAATGAAAGATGATTTGAAGAAGCATCAAATTTAATATCAAATTTTACATCAAATCACTGTGAAGAAGATAAGTAATCGTGTATTTTATTTCACTTATACTATTTTACTATGGATTCTATTCTCTTTCTTTTTGGTAATGACAAAAATGGGGAGAAGAGATGGTTGTTTTTGTTATTTTCAAGAATACCAAAGAAAATGCATAAATTGCAAAAGATTAAGGGAGAAATCAAGTATATCAAGTGTCAACAAAAACCTCCCATCAATATATTTTGTCATCATCAAAAGGAGGGAGATTGTGAAGAAGATGTACATCATCTATTTTAATTTAGTTTTGAGAAAGACAAAACTTTATCAAAAAAGAAATGTCAAAGAAGAAATAGCTTGGAATCAAGAATGCATAAGCTTATGGGTATTTTTGGAAGTAAAGGAAATTGATCTTGATGCTAAGGTAAACAATTATAATTCATTATGTATACACTTTAGATGCTCAAAGTAGTTCATACATTTTCATCTCCACTGTTTTCAAATTATCATGCATAAAAATCTATGAAATAAAGGCATAAAAATTGTTGATTTTTAAAAAGCTGCCATAAATATTTAAGTTAGGTCGTTTTAAGTTTTTAGGCCAGGCCTGATTAACCAATTTAATAAAACATGATGCTATTTGAAATTTGAAAAATTATTTGAAATTTAAAAAATGTGGCAAACTTGTTAAATCAAGTGGCCGTTTAACCGACTTAATAAGACATGTACATAATTCAAAATTATGTCTTTTTATGAACCATTATCATTCTAAACAATTGCAAACCTTCATGAAAATCTCTTAAACTTTTATATCAACTCAAGTGATGATAGTCCTTCATATGATGAATTACAAAGTGCTTTTAATAAATTACATGATGATATTTTTAAACTTTTTAGAAAATTTTTAAATCGAAATAAAACTATTTTAAATCTAGAAAGTGAGGTTAATATCACAAAAGTTGAGTTAGACTTAATAAAAAATTCAGCATGCAATAATTGTTCTTATTTTGAATAAAAAATTATGGAATTAAACCAAGTCGTTGAAAAATATGAAAAGGGGGAAATTAGCTTGGATAATGTATCGTGTAGTCAAATATTTTCAAATAATAAATTTGGACTTGAATTTTTTAATTTTGACAAACCTAGTACAAGTCCAACTATCTTCCTAAAGGCTACTAAGAAATTCAACAATTAGGATTCAAAGAAAAAGCGTGTTGTAAATCATCATAAAAAGCCTTATGATAGAAATAACTTTTCAGTCAATTAAAAGAATCATGTTTTCAGACCTATTTGTTTTTATTGTAATGCAAAAGACCATACTTATAATGTCTGCTACATAAGAAATTATGGTAATCCTTATGGTAAGTATGTACGGGTGAGGAAGGTATATAACCCAAGAGGACCCAAAGAAAATTGGGTACCAAAGTATTACAAATTTTTTGTAGGTACTTGAAGATCATGTGCTAATATTGTCAAATAATGATTTACCTTTAAAGGTACAAGACCATATGATATAGTAGTTCCAAAAAATATCATTGAATGAAAGATGATTTGAAGAAGCATCAAATTTAATATCAAATTTTACATCAAATCACTGTGAAGAAGATAAGTAATCGTGTATTTTATTTCACTTATACTATTTTACTATGGATTCTATTCTCTTTCATTTTGGTAATGACAAAAATGGAGAGAAGAGATGGTTGTTTTTGTTATTTTCAAGAATACCAAAGTAAATGCATAAATTACAAAAGATTGAGGGAGAAATCAAGTATATCAAGTGTCAACAAAAACCTCCTATCAATATATTTTGTCATCATCAAAAGGAGGGAGATTGTGAAGAAGATGTACATCATCTATTTTAATTTAGTTTTGAGAAAGACAAAATTTTATCAAAAAAGAAATGTCAAAGAAGAAATAGCTTGGAATCAAGAATGCATAAGCTTATGGGTATTTTTGAAAGTAAACGAAATTGATCTTTATGCTAAGGTAAACAACTATAATTCATTATGTATACACTTTAGATGCTCAAAGTAGTTCATACATTTTCATCTCTACTGTTTTCAAATTATCATGCATAAAAATCTTTGAAATAAAGGCATAAAAATTGTTGATTTTTAAAAAGCTGCCATAAATATTCAAGTTAGGTCGTTTTAAGTTTTTAGGCCATGCCTGATTAACCAATTTAATAAAACCTGATGCTATTTGAAATTTGAAAAATTATTTGAAATTTAAAAAATGTGGCAAACTTGTTAAATCAAGTGGCCGTTTAACTGACTTAATAAGACATGTACATAATTCAAAATTATGTCTTTTTATGAACCATTATCATTCTAAACAATTGGAAACCTTCATGAAAATCTCTTAAACTTTTATATCAACTCAAGTGATGATAGACCTTCATATGATGAATTACAAAGTGCTTTTAATAAATTACATGATGATTTTTTTAAACTTTTTAGAAAATTTTTAAATCGAAATAAAACTATTTTAAATCTAGAAAGTGAGGTTAATATTACAAAAGTTGAGTTAGACTTAATAAAAAATTCAGCATGCAATAATTGTTCTTATTTTGAATAAAAAATTATGGAATTAAACCAAGTCGTTGAAAAATATGAAAAAGGGGAAATTAGCTTGGATAATGTATCATGTAGTCAAATATTTTTCAAATAATAAATTTGGACTTGAATTTTTTAATTTTGACAAACCTAGTACAAGTCCAACTATCTTCCTAAAGGCTACTAAGAAATTCAACAATTAGGATTCAAAGAAAAAGCGTGTTGTAAATCATCATAAAAAGCCTTATGATAGAAATAACTTTTCAGTCAATTAAAAGAATCATGTTTTCAGACCTATTTGTTTTTATTGTAATGCAAAAGACCATACTTATAATGTCTGCTACATAAGAAATTATGGTAATCCTTATGGTGAGTATGTACGGGTGAGGAAGGTATCTTAACCCAAGAGGATCCAAAGAAAATTGGGTACCAAAGTATTACAAATTTTTTGTAGGTACTTGAAGATCATGTACTAATATTGTCAAATAATGATTTACCTTTGAAGGTACAAGACCATATGATATAGTAGTTCCAAAAAATATCATTGAATGAAAGATGATTTGAAGAAGCATCAAATTTAATATTAAATTTTACATCAAATCACTGTGAAGAAGATAAGTAATCGTGTATTTTATTTCACTTATACTATTTTACTATGGATTCTATTCTCTTTCATTTTGGTAATGACAAAAATGGGGAGAAGAGATGGTTGTTTTTGTTATTTTCAAGAATACCAAAGTAAATGCATAAATTGCAAAAGATTGAGGGAGAAATCAAGTATATCAAGTGTCAACAAAAACCTCCCATCAATATATTTTGTCATCATCAAAAGGAGGGAGATTGTGAAGAAGATGTACATCATCTATTTTAATTTAGTTTTGAGAAAGACAAAACTTTATCAAAAAAGAAATGTCAAAGAAGAAATAGCTTGGAATCAAGAATTCATAAGCTTATGGGTATTTTTGGAAGTAAAGGAAATTGATCTTGATGCTAAGGTAAACAATTATAATTCATTATGTATACACTTTAGATGCTCAAAGTAGTTCATACATTTTCATCTCCACTGTTTTCAAATTATCATGCATAAAAATCTATGAAATAAAGGCATAAAAATTGTTGATTTTTAAAAAGCTGCCATAAATATTTAAGTTAGGTCGTTTTAAGTTTTTAGGCCATGCCTGATTAACCAATTTAATAAAACCTGATGCTATTTGAAATTTGAAAAATTATTTGAAATTTAAAAAATGTGGCAAACTTGTTAAATCAAGTGGCCGTTTAACCGACTTAATAAGACATGTACATAATTCAAAATTATGTCTTTTTATGAACCATTATCATTCTAAACAATTGGAAACCTTCATGAAAATCTCTTAAACTTTTATATCAACTCAAGTGATGATAGTCCTTCATATGATGAATTACAAAGTGCTTTTAATAAATTACATGATGATATTTTTAAACTTTTTAGAAAATTTTTAAATCGAAATAAAACTATTTTAAATCTAGAAAGTGAGGTTAATATCACAAAAGTTGAGTTAGACTTAATAAAAAATTCAGCATGCAATAATTGTTCTTATTTTGAATAAAAAATTATGGAATTAAACCAAGTCGTTGAAAAATATTAAAAGGGGGAAATTAGCTTGGATAATGTATCGTGTAGTCAAATATTTTCAAATAATAAATTTGGACTTGAATTTTTTAATTTTGACAAACCTAGTACAAGTCCAACTATCTTCCTAAAGGCTAATAAGAAATTCAACAATTAGGATTCAAAGAAAAAGCGTGTTGTAAATCATCATAAAAAGCCTTATGATAGAAATAACTTTTCAGTCAATTAAAAGAATCATGTTTTCAGACCTATTTGTTTTTATTGTAATGCAAAAGACCATACTTATAATGTCTGCTACATAAGAAATTATGGTAATCCTTATGGTGAGTATGTACGGGTGAGGAAGGTATATAACCCAAGAGGACCCAAAGAAAATTGGGTACCAAAGTATTACAAATTTTTTGTAGGTACTTGAAGATCATGTGCTAATATTGTCAAATAATGATTTACCTTTGAAGGTACAAGACCATATGATATAGTAGTTCCAAAAAATATCATTGAATGAAAGATGATTTGAAGAAGCATCAAATTTAATATCAAATTTTACATCAAATCACTGTGAAGAAGATAAGTAATCGTGTATTTTATTTCACTTATACTATTTTACTATGGATTCTATTCTCTTTCTTTTTGGTAATGACAAAAATGGGGAGAAGAGATGGTTGTTTTTGTTATTTTCAAGAATACCAAAGAAAATGCATAAATTGCAAAAGATTAAGGGAGAAATCAAGTATATCAAGTGTCAACAAAAACCTCCCATCAATATATTTTGTCATCATCAAAAGAAGGGAGATTGTGAAGAAGATGTACATCATCTATTTTAATTTAGTTTTGAGAAAGACAAAACTTTATCAAAAAAGAAATGTCAAAGAAGAAATAGCTTGGAATCAAGAATGCATAAGCTTATGGGTATTTTTGGAAGTAAAGGAAATTGATCTTGATGCTAAGGTAAACAATTATAATTCATTATGTATACACTTTAGATGCTCAAAGTAGTTCATACATTTTCATCTCCACTGTTTTCAAATTATCATGCATAAAAATCTATGAAATAAAGGCATAAAAATTGTTGATTTTTAAAAAGCTGCCATAAATATTTAAGTTAGGTCGTTTTAAGTTTTTAGGCCAGGCCTGATTAACCAATTTAATAAAACCTGATGCTATTTGAAATTTGAAAAATTATTTGAAATTTAAAAAATGTGGCAAACTTGTTAAATCAAGTGGCCGTTTAACCGACTTAATAAGACATGTACATAATTCAAAATTATGTCTTTTTATGAACCATTATCATTCTAAACAATTGCAAACCTTCATGAAAATCTCTTAAACTTTTATATCAACTCAAGTGATGATAGTCCTTCATATGATGAATTACAAAGTGCTTTTAATAAATTACATGATGATATTTTTAAACTTTTTAGAAAATTTTTAAATCGAAATAAAACTATTTTAAATTTAGAAAGTGAGGTTAATATCACAAAAGTTGAGTTAGACTTAATAAAAAATTCAGCATGCAATAATTGTTCTTATTTTGAATAAAAAATTATGGAATTAAACCAAGTCGTTGAAAAATATTAAAAGGGGGAAATTAGCTTGGATAATGTATCGTGTAGTCAAATATTTTCAAATAATAAATTTGGACTTGAATTTTTTAATTTTGACAAACCTAGTACAAGTCCAACTATCTTCCTAAAGGCTACTAAGAAATTCAACAATTAGGATTAAAAAAAAAAGCGTGTTGTAAATCATCATAAAAAGCCTTATGATAGAAATAACTTTTCAGTCAATTAAAAGAATCATGTTTTCAGACCTATTTGTTTTTATTGTAATGCAAAAGACCATACTTATAATGTCTGCTACATAAGAAATTATGGTAATCCTTATGGTGAGTATGTACGGGTGAGGAAGGTATATAACCCAAGAGGACCCAAAGAAAATTGGGTACCAAAGTATTACAAATTTTTTGTAGGTACTTGAAGATCATGTGCTAATATTGCCAAATAATGATTTACCTTTGAAGGTACAAGACCATATGATATAGTAGTTCCAAAAAATATCATTGAATGAAAGATGATTTGAAGAAGCATCAAATTTAATATCAAATTTTACATCAAATCACTGTGAAGAAGATAAGTAATCGTGTATTTTATTTCACTTATACTATTTTACTATGGATTCTATTCTCTTTCTTTTTGGTAATGACAAAAATGGAGAGAAGAGATGGTTGTTTTTGTTATTTTCAAGAATACCAAAGAAAATGCATAAATTACAAAAGATTGAGGGAGAAATCAAGTATATCAAGTGTCAACAAAAACCTCCCATCAATATATTTTGTCATCATCAAAAGGAGGGAGATTGTGAAGAAGATGTACATCATCTATTTTAATTTAGTTTTGAGAAAGACAAAATTTTATCAAAAAAGAAATGTCAAAGAAGAAATAGCTTGGAATCAAGAATGCATAAGCTTATGGGTATTTTTGGAAGTAAAGGAAATTGATCTTGATGCTAAGGTAAACAATTATAATTCATTATGTATACACTTTAGATGCTCAAAGTAGTTCATACATTTTCATCTCTACTGTTTTCAAATTATCATGCATAAAAATCTTTGAAATAAAGGCATAAAAATTGTTGATTTTTAAAAAGCTGCCATAAATATTCAAGTTAGGTCGTTTTAAGTTTTTAGGCCATGCCTGATTAACCAATTTAATAAAACCTGATGCTATTTGAAATTTGAAAAATTATTTGAAATTTAAAAAATGTGGCAAACTTGTTAAATCAAGTGGCCGTTTAACTGACTTAATAAGACATGTACATAATTCAAAATTATGTCTTTTTATGAACCATTATCATTCTAAACAATTGGAAACCTTCATGAAAATCTCTTAAACTTTTATATCAACTCAAGTGATGATAGTCCTTCATATGATGAATTACAAAGTGCTTTTAATAAATTACATGATGATTTTTTTAAACTTTTTAGAAAATTTTTAAATCGAAATAAAACTATTTTAAATCTAGAAAGTGAGGTTAATATTACAAAAGTTGAGTTAGACTTAATAAAAAATTCAGCATGCAATAATTGTTCTTATTTTGAATAAAAAATTATGGAATTAAACCAAGTCGTTGAAAAATATGAAAAAGGGGAAATTAGCTTGGATAATGTATCATGTAGTCAAATATTTTTCAAATAATAAATTTGGACTTGAATTTTTTAATTTTGACAAACCTAGTACAAGTCCAACTATCTTCCTAAAGGCTACTAAGAAATTCAACAATTAGGATTCAAAGAAAAAGCGTGTTGTAAATCATCATAAAAAGCCTTATGATAGAAATAACTTTTCAGTCAATTAAAAGAATCATGTTTTCAGACCTATTTGTTTTTATTGTAATGCAAAAGACCATACTTATAATGTCTGCTACATAAGAAATTATGGTAATCCTTATGGTGAGTATGTACGGGTGAGGAAGGTATCTTAACCCAAGAGGATCCAAAGAAAATTGGGTACCAAAGTATTACAAATTTTTTGTAGGTACTTGAAGATCATGTACTAATATTGTCAAATAATGATTTACCTTTGAAGGTACAAGACCATATGATATAGTAGTTCCAAAAAATATCATTGAATGAAAGATGATTTGAAGAAGCATCAAATTTAATATCAAATTTTACATCAAATCACTGTGAAGAAGATAAGTAATCGTGTATTTTATTTCACTTATACTATTTTACTATGGATTCTATTCTCTTTCATTTTGGTAATGACAAAAATGGGGAGAAGAGATGGTTGTTTTTGTTATTTTCAAGAATACCAAAGTAAATGCATAAATTGCAAAAGATTGAGGGAGAAATCAAGTATATCAAGTGTCAACAAAAACCTCCCATCAATATATTTTGTCATCATCAAAAGGAGGGAGATTGTGAAGAAGATGTACATCATCTATTTTAATTTAGTTTTGAGAAAGACAAAACTTTATCAAAAAAGAAATGTCAAAGAAGAAATAGCTTGGAATCAAGAATGCATAAGCTTATGGGTATTTTTGGAAGTAAAGGAAATTGATCTTGATGCTAAGGTAAACAATTATAATTCATTATGTATACACTTTAGATGCTCAAAGTAGTTCATACATTTTCATCTCCACTGTTTTCAAATTATCATGCATAAAAATCTATGAAATAAAGGCATAAAAATTGTTGATTTTTAAAAAGCTGCCATAAATATTTAAGTTAGGTCGTTTTAAGTTTTTAGGCCATGCCTGATTAACCAATTTAATAAAACCTGATGCTATTTGAAATTTGAAAAATTATTTGAAATTTAAAAAATGTGGCAAACTTGTTAAATCAAGTGGCCGTTTAACCGACTTAATAAGACATGTACATAATTCAAAATTATGTCTTTTTATGAACCATTATCATTCTAAACAATTGGAAACCTTCATGAAAATCTCTTAAACTTTTATATCAACTCAAGTGATGATAGTCCTTCATATGATGAATTACAAAGTGCTTTTAATAAATTACATGATGATATTTTTAAACTTTTTAGAAAATTTTTAAATCGAAATAAAACTATTTTAAATCTAGAAAGTGAGGTTAATATCACAAAAGTTGAGTTAGACTTAATAAAAAATTCAGCATGCAATAATTGTTCTTATTTTGAATAAAAAATTATGGAATTAAACCAAGTCGTTGAAAAATATTAAAAGGGGGAAATTAGCTTGGATAATGTATCGTGTAGTCAAATATTTTCAAATAATAAATTTGGACTTGAATTTTTTAATTTTGACAAACCTAGTACAAGTCCAACTATCTTCCTAAAGGCTAATAAGAAATTCAACAATTAGGATTCAAAGAAAAAGCGTGTTGTAAATCATCATAAAAAGCCTTATGATAGAAATAACTTTTCAGTCAATTAAAAGAATCATGTTTTCAGACCTATTTGTTTTTATTGTAATGCAAAAGACCATACTTATAATGTCTGCTACATAAGAAATTATGGTAATCCTTATGGTGAGTATGTACGGGTGAGGAAGGTATATAACCCAAGAGGACCCAAAGAAAATTGGGTACCAAAGTATTACAAATTATTTGTAGGTACTTGAAGATCATGTGCTAATATTGTCAAATAATGATTTACCTTTGAAGGTACAAGACCATATGATATAGTAGTTCCAAAAAATATCATTGAATGAAAGATGATTTGAAGAAGCATCAAATTTAATATCAAATTTTACATCAAATCACTGTGAAGAAGATAAGTAATCGTGTATTTTATTTCACTTATACTATTTTACTATGGATTCTATTCTCTTTCTTTTTGGTAATGACAAAAATGGGGAGAAGAGATGGTTGTTTTTGTTATTTTCAAGAATACCAAAGAAAATGCATAAATTGCAAAAGATTAAGGGAGAAATCAAGTATATCAAGTGTCAACAAAAACCTCCCATCAATATATTTTGTCATCATCAAAAGGAGGGAGATTGTGAAGAAGATGTACATCATCTATTTTAATTTAGTTTTGAGAAAGACAAAACTTTATCAAAAAAGAAATGTCAAAGAAGAAATAGCTTGGAATCAAGAATGCATAAGCTTATGGGTATTTTTGGAAGTAAAGGAAATTGATCTTGATGCTAAGGTAAACAATTATAATTCATTATGTATACACTTTAGATGCTCAAAGTAGTTCATACATTTTCATCTCCACTGTTTTCAAATTATCATGCATAAAAATCTATGAAATAAAGGCATAAAAATTGTTGATTTTTAAAAAGCTGCCATAAATATTTAAGTTAGGTCGTTTTAAGTTTTTAGGCCAGGCCTGATTAACCAATTTAATAAAACCTGATGCTATTTGAAATTTGAAAAATTATTTGAAATTTAAAAAATGTGGCAAACTTGTTAAATCAAGTGGCCGTTTAACCGACTTAATAAGACATGTACATAATTCAAAATTATGTCTTTTTATGAACCATTATCATTCTAAACAATTGCAAACCTTCATGAAAATCTCTTAAACTTTTATATCAACTCAAGTGATGATAGTCCTTCATATGATGAATTACAAAGTGCTTTTAATAAATTACATGATGATATTTTTAAACTTTTTAGAAAATTTTTAAATCGAAATAAAACTATTTTAAATCTAGAAAGTGAGGTTAATATCACAAAAGTTGAGTTAGACTTAATAAAAAATTCAGCATGCAATAATTGTTCTTATTTTGAATAAAAAATTATGGAATTAAACCAAGTCGTTGAAAAATATTAAAAGGGGGAAATTAGCTTGGATAATGTATCGTGTAGTCAAATATTTTCAAATAATAAATTTGGACTTGAATTTTTTAATTTTGACAAACCTAGTACAAGTCCAACTATCTTCCTAAAGGCTACTAAGAAATTCAACAATTAGGATTCAAAAAAAAAGCGTGTTGTAAATCATCATAAAAAGCCTTATGATAGAAATAACTTTTCAGTCAATTAAAAGAATCATGTTTTCAGACCTATTTGTTTTTATTGTAATGCAAAAGACCATACTTATAATGTCTGCTACATAAGAAATTATGGTAATCCTTATGGTGAGTATGTACGGGTGAGGAAGGTATATAACCCAAGAGGACCCAAAGAAAATTGGGTACCAAAGTATTACAAATTTTTTGTAGGTACTTGAAGATCATGTGCTAATATTGCCAAATAATGATTTACCTTTGAAGGTACAAGACCATATGATATAGTAGTTCCAAAAAATATCATTGAATGAAAGATGATTTGAAGAAGCATCAAATTTAATATCAAATTTTACATCAAATCACTGTGAAGAAGATAAGTAATCGTGTATTTTATTTCACTTATACTATTTTACTATGGATTCTATTCTCTTTCTTTTTGGTAATGACAAAAATGGAGAGAAGAGATGGTTGTTTTTGTTATTTTCAAGAATACCAAAGAAAATGCATAAATTACAAAAGATTGAGGGAGAAATCAAGTATATCAAGTGTCAACAAAAACCTCCCATCAATATATTTTGTCATCATCAAAAGGAGGGAGATTGTGAAGAAGATGTACATCATCTATTTTAATTTAGTTTTGAGAAAGACAAAATTTTATCAAAAAAGAAATGTCAAAGAAGAAATAGCTTGGAATCAAGAATGCATAAGCTTATGGGTATTTTTGGAAGTAAAGGAAATTGATCTTGATGCTAAGGTAAACAATTATAATTCATTATGTATACACTTTAGATGCTCAAAGTAGTTCATACATTTTCATCTCTACTGTTTTCAAATTATCATGCATAAAAATCTATGAAATAAAGGCATAAAAATTGTTTATTTTTAAAAAGCTGCCATAAATATTTAAGTTAGGTCGTTTTAAGTTTTTAGGCCAGGCCTGATTAACCAATTTAATAAAACCTGATGCTATTTGAAATTTGAAAAATTATTTGAAATTTAAAAAATGTGGCAAACTTGTTAAATCAAGTGGCCGTTTAACCGACTTAATAAGACATGTACATAATTCAAAATTAAGTCTTTTTATGAAACATTATCATTCTAAACAATTGCAAACCTTCATGAAAATCTCTTAAACTTTTATATCAACTCAAGTGATGATAGTCCTCCATATGATGAATTACAAAGTGCTTTTAATAAATTACATGATGATATTTTTAAACTTTTTAGAAAATTTTTAAATCGAAATAAAACTATTTTTAATCTAGAAAGTGAGGTTAATATCACAAAAGTTGAGTTAGACTTAATAAAAAATTCAGCATGCAATAATTGTTCTTATCTTGAACAAAAAATTATGGAATTAAACCAAGTCGTTGAAAAATATGAAAAGGGGGAAATTAGCTTGGATAATGTATCGTCTAGTCAAATATTTTCAAATAATAAATTTGGACTTGAATTTTTTAATTTTGACAAACCTAGTACAAGTCCAACTATCTTCCTAAAGGCTACTAAGAAATTCAACAATTAGGATTCAAAAAAAAAGCGTGTTGTAAATCATCATAAAAAGCCTTATGATAGAAATAACTTTTCAGTCAATTAAAAGAATCATGTTTTCAGACCTATTTATTTTTATTGTAATGCAAAAGACCATACTTATAATGTCTGCTACATAAGAAATTATGGTAATCCTTATGGTGAGTATGTACGGGTGAGGAAGGTATATAACCCAAGAGGACCCAAAGAAAATTGGGTACCAAAGTATTACAAATTTTTTGTAGGTACTTGAAGATCATGTGCTAATATTGCCAAATAATGATTTACCTTTGAAGGTACAAGACCATATGATATAGTAGTTCCAAAAAATATCATTGAATGAAAGATGATTTGAAGAAGCATCAAATTTAATATCAAATTTTACATCAAATCACTGTGAAGAAGATAAGTAATCGTGTATTTTATTTCACTTATACTATTTTACTATGGATTCTATTCTCTTTCTTTTTGGTAATGACAAAAATGGAGAGAAGAGATGGTTGTTTTTGTTATTTTCAAGAATACCAAAGAAAATGCATAAATTACAAAAGATTGAGGGAGAAATCAAGTATATCAAGTGTCAACAAAAACCTCCCATCAATATATTTTGTCATCATCAAAAGGAGGGAGATTGTGAAGAAGATGTACATCATCTATTTTAATTTAGTTTTGAGAAAGACAAAATTTTATCAAAAAAGAAATGTCAAAGAAGAAATAGCTTGGAATCAAGAATGCATAAGCTTATGGGTATTTTTGGAAGTAAAGGAAATTGATCTTGATGCTAAGGTAAACAATTATAATTCATTATGTATACACTTTAGATGCTCAAAGTAGTTCATACATTTTGATCTCTACTGTTTTCAAATTATCATGCATAAAAATCTATGAAATAAAGGCATAAAAATTGTTTATTTTTAAAAAGCTGCCATAAATATTTAAGTTAGGTCGTTTTAAGTTTTTAGGCCAGGCCTGATTAACCAATTTAATAAAACCTGATGCTATTTGAAATTTGAAAAATTATTTGAAATTTAAAAAATGTGGCAAACTTGTTAAATCAAGTGGCCGTTTAACCGACTCAATAAGACATGTACATAATTCAAAATTATGTCTTTTTATGAACCATTATCATTCTAAACAATTGCAAACCTTCATGAAAATCTCTTAAACTTTTATATCAACTCAAGTGATGATAGTCCTTCATATGATGAATTACAAAGTGCTTTTAATAAATTACATGATGATATTTTTAAACTTTTTAGAAAATTTTTAAATCGAAATAAAACTATTTTTAATCTAGGAAGTGAGGTTAATATCACAAAAGTTGAGTTAGACTTAATAAAAAATTCAGCATGCAATAATTGTTCTTATTTTGAATAAAAAATTATGGAATTAAACCAAGTCGTTGAAAAATATGAAAAGGGGGAAATTAGCTTGGATAATGTATCGTGTAGTCAAATATTTTCAAATAATAAATTTGGACTTGAATTTTTTAATTTTGACAAACCTAGTACAAGTCCAACTATCTTCCTAAAGGCTCCTAAGAAATTCAACAATTAGGATTCAAAGAAAAAGCGTGTTGTAAATCATCATAAAAAGCCTTATGATAGAAATAACTTTTCAGTCAATTAAAAGAATCATGTTTTCAGACCTATTTGTTTTTATTGTAATGCAAAAGACCATACTTATAATGTCTGCTACATAAGAAATTATGGTAATCCTTATGGTGAGTACGTACGGGTGAGGAAGGTATCTTAACCCAAGAGGACCCAAAGAAAATTGGGTACTAAAGTATTACAAATTTTTTGTAGGTACTTGAAGATCATGTGCTAATATTGTCAAATCATGATTGAGCCTTCAAAATACAAGACCATATGATATAGTAGTTCCAAATAATATCATTGAATGAAAGATGATTTTAAGAAGCATCAACTTTAATATCAAATTTTACATCAAATCACTGTGAAGAAGATAAGTAATCGTTTATTTTATTTCACTTATACTATTTTACTATGGATTCTATTCTCCTTCATTTTGGTAATGACAAAAATGGGGAGAAGAGATGGTTGTTTTTGTTATTTTCAAGAATACCAAAGAAAATGCATAAATTGCAAAAGATTGAGGGAGAAATCAAGTATAACAAGTGTCAACAAAAACTTCCCATCAATATATTTTGTCATCATCAAAAAGAGGGAGATTGTGAAGAAGATGTACATCATCTATTTTAATTTAGTTTTGAGGAAGACAAAATTTTATCAAAAAAGAAATGTCAAAGAAGAAACAGCTTGGAATCAAGAATGCATAAGCTTATGGATATTTTTGGAAGTAAAGGAAATTGATCTTGATGCTAAGGTAAACAATTATAATTCATTGTGTATATACTTTAGATGCTCAAAGTAGTTCATACATTTTCATATATAAAGTTCTCAAATTGTCATGCATAAAAATCTATGAAATAAAGGCATAAAAATAGTTAATTTTTAAAAAGCTTCCATAAATATTTAAGTTAGGTCGTTTTCAGTTTTTAGGCAGGCCTGATTAAATAATTTAATAAAACCTGATACTATTTGAAATTTGAAAAATTATTTGAAATTTAAAAAATGTTGCAAACTTGTTAAATCAAGTGGCCGTTTAACCGACTTAATAAGACATGTACATAATTCAAAATTATGTCTTTTTATGAACCATTATCATTTTAAACAATTGCAAACCTTCGTGAAAATCTCTCAAACTTTTACATCAACTGAAGTGATGATAGCCCTTCATATGATGAATTACAAAGTGCTTTTAATAAATTACATGATGATTTTTTTAAACTTTTTAGAAAATTTTAAATCGAAATAAAACTATTTTAAATCTAGAAAGTGAGGTTTATATCACAAAAGTTGAGTTAGACTTAATAAAAAATTCAGCATGCTAAAATTGTTCTTATTTTGAATAAAAAATTATGGAATTAAACCAAGTCGTTGAAAAATATGAAAAGGGGGAAATTAGCTTGGATAATGTATCATGTAGTCAAATATTTTCAAATAATAAATTTGGACTTGAATTTTTTAATTTTGACAAACCTAGTACAAGTCCAACTATCTTCCTAAAGGCTAATAAGAAATTCAACAATTAGGATTCAACAAAAAAACGTGTTGTAAATCATCATAAAAAGCCTTATGATAGAAATAACTTTTCAGTCAATTATAAGAATCATGTTTTTATACCTATTTGTTTTTATTGTAATGCAAAAGACCATACTTATAATGTCTCCTACGTAAGAAATTATGGTAATCCTTATGGTGAGTGTGTACGGGTGAGGAAGGTATCTAACCCAAGAGGACCCAATAAAAATTGGGTACTTAAGTATTAATAATTTTTTGTAGGTACTTGAAGATCATGTGCTAATATTTCTAAATCATGATTGAGCCTTCAAAATACAAGACCATATGATATAGTAGTTCCAAAAAATATCATTGAATGAAAGATAATTTGAAGAAGCATCAACTTTAATATCAAATTTTACATCCAATCACTGAGAAAAAGATAAGTAATCGTGTATTTTATTTCACTTATATTATTTTACTATGGATTCTATTCTCCTTCTTTTTGGTAATGACAAAAATGGGGAGAAGAGATGGTTGTTTTTGTTATTTTCAAGAATACCAAAGAAAATGCATAAATTGCAAAAGATTGAGGGAGAAATCAAGTATATCAAGTTTCAATAAAAACTTCCCATCAATATATTTTGTCATCATCAAAAAGAGGGAGATTGTGAAGAAGATGTACATCATTTATTTTAATTTAGTTTTGAGGAAGACAAAATTATATCTAAAAATAAATGTCAAATAAGAAACAACTTGGAATCAAGAATGCATAAGCTTATGGGTATTTTAGGAAGTAAAGGAAAATTATCTTGATGTTAAGGTAAACAATTATAATTCATTATGTATACACTTTAGATGCTCAAAGTAGTTCATACATTTTCATCACTACTGTTTTCAAATTATCATGCATAAAAATCTACGAAATAAAGGCATAAAAATAGTTGATTTTTAAAAAGTTACCATAAATATTTAAGTTAGGTCGTTTTCACTTTTTAGGCCAGGCCTGATTAACCAATTTAATAAAACCTGATGCTATTTGAAATTTGAAAAATTATTTGAAATTTAAAAAATGTTGCAAACTTGTTAAATCAAGTGGCCGTTTAACCGACTTAATAAGACATGTACAAAATTCAAAATTATGTCTTTTTATGAACCATTATCATTCTAAACAATTGCAAACCTTCATGAAAATCTCTCAAACTTTTATATCAACTCAAGTGATGATAGTCCTTCGTATGATGAATTACAAAGTGCTTTTAATAAATTACATGATGATTTTTTTTAAACTTTTTAGAAAAATTTTAAATCGAAATAAAACTATTTTAAATCTAGAAAGTGAGGTTAATATCACAAAAGTTGAGTTAGACTTAATAAAAAATTCAGCAAGCAATAATTGTTCTTATTTTGAATAAAAAATTATGGAATTAAACCAAGTCGTTGAAAAATATGAAAAAGGGGAAATTAGCTAGGATAATGTATCATGTAGTCAAACATTTTAAAATAATAAATTTGGACTTGAATTCTTTAATTTTGACAAACCTAGTACAAGTCCAACTATCTTCCTAAAGGCTACTAAGAAATTCAACAATTAGGATTCAACGAAAAAACATGTTGTAAATCATCATAAAAAGCCTTATGATAGAAATAACTTTTCAGTCAATTATAAGAATCATGTTTTTAGACCTATTTGTTTTTATTGTAATGCAAAAGACCATACTTATAATGTCTCCTACGTAAGAAATTATGGTAATCCTTATGGTGAGTATGTACGGGTGAGGAAGGTATCTAACCCAAGAGGACCCAATGAAAATGGGGTACTTAAGTATTAATAATTTTTGTAGTTACTTGAAGATCATGTGCTAATATTGCCAAATCATGATTGAGCCTTCAAAATACAACACCGTATCATATAGTAGTTCCAAAAAATATCATTGAATGAAAGATGATTTGAAGAAGCATCAACTTTAATATCAAATTTTACATTAAATCACTGTAAAGAAGATAAGTAATCGTTTATTTTATTTCACTTATACTATTTTACTATGGATTCTATTCTCCTTCTTTTTGGTAATGAAAAAAATGGGGAGAAGAGATGGTTGTTTTTGTTATTTTCAAGAATACCAAAGAAAATGCATAAATTGCAAAAGATTGAGGGAGAAATCAAGTATATCAAGTGTCAACAAAAACTTCCCATCAATATATTTTGTCATCATTAAAAAGAGGTAGATTGTGAATAAGATGTACATCATCTATTTTAAATAAGTTTTGAGGAAGACAAAATTTTATCAAAAAAGAAATGTCAAAGAAGAAACAGCTTGGAATCAAGAATGCATATAAGCTTATGGATATTTTTGGAAGTAAAGGAAATTGATCTTGATGCTAAGGTAAACAATTATATTTCATTATGTATAAACTTTAGATGCTCAAAGTAGTTCATACATTTTCATCTCTACTGTTTTCAAATTATTATGCATAAAAATCTAAGAAATAAAGACATAAAAAAAGTTGATTTTTAAAAAGCTGTCATAAATATTTAAGTTAGGTCATTTTCACTTTTTAGGCCAGGCCTGATTAACCAATTTAATAAAACCTGATGCTATTTGAAATTTGAAAAATTATTTGAAATTTAAAAAATGTTGCAAACTTGTTAAATCAAGTGGCCGTTTAACCGACTTAATAAGACATGTACATAATTCAAAATTATGTCTTTTTATAAACCATTATCTTTCACAACAATTGCAAACCTTTATGAAAATCTATCAAACTTTTATATCAACTCAAGTGATGATAGTCCTTCATATGATGAATTACAAAGTGCTTTTAATAAATTACATGATGATTTTTTTAAACTTTTTAGAAAATTTTTAAATCGAAATAAAACTATTTTAAATCTAGAAAGTGAGGTTAATATCACAAAAGTTGAGTTAGACTTAATAAAAAATTCAGCATGCTAAAATTGTTCATATTTTGAATAAAAAACTATGAAAATAAACCAAGTCATTGAAAAATATGAAAAAGGGGAAATTAGCTTGGATAATGTATCATGTAGTCAAACATTTTAAAATAATAAATTTGGACTTGAATTTTTTAATTTTCACAAACCTAGTACAAGTCCAACTATCTTCCTAAAGGCTACTAAGAAATTCAACAATTAGGATTCAACAAAAAAACGTGTTGTAAATCATCATAAAAAGCCTTATGATAGAAATAACTTTTCAGTCAATTATAAGAATCATGTTTTTAGACCTATGTGTTTTTATTGTAATGCAAAAGACCATACTTATAATGTCTCCTACATAACAAATTATGGTAATCCTTATGGTGAGTATGTACGGGTGAGGAAGGTATCTAACCCAAGAGGACCCAATGAAAATTGGGTACTTAAGTATTAATAATTTTTTGTAGGTACTTGAAGATCACGTGCTAATATTTCCAAATCATGATTGAGCCTTCAAAATACAATACCGTAGGATATAGGAGTTCCAAAAAATATCATTGAATGGAAGATGATTTGAAAAAGCATCAACTTTAATATCAAATTTTACATCAAATCACTGTAAAGAAAATAAGTAATCGTTTATTTTATTTCACTTATACTATTTTACTATGGATTCTATTCTCCTTCTTTTTGGTAATGGCAAAAATGGGGAGAAGAGATGGTTGTTTTTGTTATTTTCAAGAATACCAAAGAAAATTCATAAATTGCAAAAGATTGATGGAGAAATCTAGTATATTAAGTGTCAACAAAAACTTCCATTCAATATATTTTGTCATCATCAAAAAGAGGGAGATTGTGAAGAAGATGTACATCATCTATTTTAATTTAGTTTTGAGGAAGACAAAATTTTATCAAAAAAGAAATTTCAAAGAAGAAACAACTTGGAATCAAGAAAGCATAAGCTTAGGGATATTTTTGGAAGTAAAGTAAATTGATCTTGATGCTAAGGTAAACAATTATAATTCATTATGTATAAACTTTAGATGCTCAAATTAGTTCATATATTTTCATATATAAAGTTCTCAAATTGTCATGCATAAAAATCTTTGAAATAAAGGCATAAAAATAGTTGATATTTAAAAAATTTCCATAAATATTTAAGTTAGGTCGTTTTCACTTTTTAGGCAAGGCCTGATTAACCAATTTAATAAAACTTGATGCTATTTGAAATTTGAAATTTAAAAAATGTTGCAAACTTGTTAAATCAAGTGGCCGTTTAACCGACTTAATAAGACATGTACATAATTCAAAATTATGTCTTTTTCTGAACAATTATCATTCTAAACAATTGCAAACCTTCATGAAAATCTCTCAAACTTTTACATCAACTGAAGTGATGATAGTCCTTCATATGATGAATTACAAAGTGCTTTTAATAAATTACATGATGATTTTTTTAAACTTTTTAGAAAATTTTTAAATCGAAATAAAACTATTTTAAATCTAGAAAGTGAGGTTAATATCACAAAAGTTGAGTTAGACTTAATAAAAAATTCAGCATGCTAAAATTGTTAATATTTTGAATAAAAAATTATGGAATTAAACCAAGTCGTTGAAAAATATGAAAAAGGGGAAATTAGCTTGGATAATGTATCATGTAGTCAAATATTTTTCAAATAATAAATTTGGAATTGAATTTTTTAATTTTGACAAACCTAGTACAAGTCCAACTATCTTCCTAAAGGCTACTAAGAAATTCAACAATTAGGATTCAAAGAAAAAACGTGTTGTAAATCATCATAAAAAGCCTTATGATAGAAATAACTTTTCAGTCAATTAAAAGAAACATGTTTTTATACCTATTTTTTTTTATTGTAATGCAATAGACCATACTTATAATGTCTCCTACGTAAGAAATTATGGTAATCCTTATGGTGAGTATGTACGGGTGAGGAAGGTATCTAACCCAGAAGACCCAATGAAAATTGGGTACTTAAGTATTAATAATTTTTTGTAGGTACTTGAAGATCATGTGCTAATATTTCCAAATCATGATTGAGCCTTCAAAATACAAGACCATATGATATAGTAGTTCCAAAAAATATCATTGAATGAAAGATAATTTGAAGAAGCATCAACTTTAATATCAAATTTTACATCAAATCACTGTTAAAAAGATAAGTAATCGTGTATTTTATTTCACTTATATTATTTTACTATGGATTCTATTCTCCTTCTTTTTGGTAATGACAAAAATGGGGAGAAGAGATTGTTGTTTTTGTTATTTTCAAGAATACCAAAGAAAATGCATAAATTGCAAAAGATTGAGGGAGAAATCAAGTATATCAAGTGTCAACAAAAACTTCCCTTCAATATATTTTGTCATCATCAAAAAGAGGGAGATTGTGAAGAAGATGTACATCATCTATTTTAATTTAGTTGAGGAACACAAAATTTTATCAAAAAAGAAATGTCAAAGAAGAAACAGCTTGGAATCAAGAACGCATAAGCTTATGGATATTTTTGGAAGTAAAGTAAATTGATCTTGATACTAAGGTAAACAATTATAATTCGTTATGTATAAACTTTAGATGCTCAAATTTGTTCTTATATTTTCATATATAAAGTTCTCAAATTGTCATGCATAAAAATCTTTGAAATAAAGGCATAAAAATAGTTGATATTTAAAAATTTGCCATAAATATTTAAGTTAGGTCGTTTTCACTTTTTAGGCCAGGCCTGATTAACCAATTTAATAAAACCTGATGCTATTTGAAATTTGAAAAATTATTTGAAATTTAAAAAATGTTGCAAACTTGTTAAATCAAGTGGCCGTTTAACCGACTTAATAAGACATGTACATAATTCAAAATTATGTCTTTTTCTGAACAATTATCATTCTAAACAATTGCAAACCTTCATGAAAATCTTTCAAACTTTTACATCAACTGAAGTGATGATAGTCCTTCATATGATGAATTACAAAGTGCTTTTAATAAATTACATGATGATTTTTTTAAACTTTTTAGAAAAATTTTAAATCGAAATAAAACTATTTTAAATATAGAAAGTGAGGTTAATATCACAAAAGTTGAGTTAGACTTAATAAAATATTCAGCATGCTAAAATTGTTCTTATTTTGAATAAAAAATTATGGAATTAAACCAAGTCGTTGAAAAATATGAAAAAGGGGAAATTAGCTTGGATAATGTATCATGTAGTCAAATATTTTTCAAATAATAAATTTGGACTTGAATTTTTTAATTTTGACAAACCTAGTACAAGTCCAACTATCTTCCTAAAGGCTACTAAGAAATTCAACAATTAGGATTCAAAGAAAAAACGTGTTGTAAATCATCATAAAAAGCCTTATGATAGGAATAACTTTTCAGTCAATTAAAAGAAACATGTTTTTATACCTATTTGTTTTTATTGTAATGCAAAAGACCATACTTATAATGTCTCCTACGTAAGAAATTTTGGTAATCCTTATGGTGAGTATGTACGGGTGAGGAAGGTATCTAACCCAAGAATACCCAATGAAAATTGGGTACTTAAGTATTAATAATTGTTTGTAGGTACTTGAAGATCGTGTGCTAATATTTCCAAATCATGATTGAGCCTTCAAAATACAAGACCATATGATATAGTAGTTCCAAAAAATATCATTGAATGAAAGATAATTTGAAGAAGCATCAACTTTAATATCAAATTTTACATCAAATCACTATGAAAAAGATAAGTAATCGTGTATTTTATTTCACTTATATTATTTTACTATGGATTCTATTCTCCTTCTTTTTGGTAATGACAAAAATGGGGAGAAGAGATGGTTGTTTTTGTTATTTTCAAGAATACCAAAGAAAATGCATAAATTGCAAAAGATTGAGGGAGAAATCAAGTATATCAAGTGTCAACAAAAACTTCCCATCAATATATTTTGTCATCATCAAAAAGAGGGAGATTGTGAAGAAGATGTACATCATCTATTTTAATTTAGTTTTGAGGAAGAAAAAATTATATCAAAAAATAAATGTCAAAGAAGAAACAACTTGGAATCAAGAATGCATAAGCTTATGGGTATTTGAGGAAGTAAAGGAAAATTATCTTGATGTTAAGGTAAATAATTATAATTCATTATGTATACACTTTAGATGCTCAAAGTAGTTCATACATTTTCATCTCTACTGTTTTCAAATTATCATGCATCAAAATCTATAAAATAAAGGCATAAAAATAGTTGATTTTTAAAAAGCTACCATAAATATTTAAGTTAGGTCGTTTTCACTTTTTAGGCCAGGCCTGATTAACCAATTTAATAAAACCTGATGCTATTTGAAATTTGAAAAATTATTTGAAATTTAAAAAATGTTGCAAACTTGTTAAATCAAGTGGCCGTTTAACCGACTTAATAAGACATGTATATAATTCAAAATTATGTCTTTTTATGAACCATTATCATTCTAAACAATTGCAAACCTTCATGAAAATCTCTCAAACTTTTATATCAACTCAAGTGATGATAGTCCTTCGTATGATGAATTACAAAGTGCTTTTAATAAATTACATGATGATTTTTTTAAACTTTTTAGAAAATTTTTAAATCGAAATAAAACTATTTTAAATCTAGAAAGTGAGGTTAATATCACAAAAGTTGAGTTAAACTTAATAAAAAATTCAGCATGCAATAATTGTTCTTATTTTGAATAAAAAATTATGGAATTAAACCAAGTCATTGAAAAATATGAAAAAGGGGAAATTAGCTTGGATAATGTATCATGTAGTCAAACATTTTAAAATAATAAATTTGAACTTGAATTTTTTAATTTTGACAAACCTAGTACAAGTCCAACTATCTTCCTAAAGGCTACTAAGAAATTCAACAATTAGGATTCAACAAAAAAACGTGTTGTAAATCATCATAAAAAGCCTTATGATAGAAATAACTTTTCAGTCAATTATAAGAATCATGTTTTTAGACCTATTTGTTTTTATTGTAATGCAAAAGACCATACTTATAATGTCTCCTACATAAGACATTATGGTAATCCTTATGGTGAGTATGTACGGGTGAGGAAGGTATCTAACCAAAGAGGACCCAATGAAAATTGGGTACTTAAGTATTAATAATTTTTTGTAGGTACTTGAAGATCATGTGCTAATATTGCAAAATCATGATTGAGCCTTAAAAATACAACACCGTATGATATAGTAGTTCCAAAAAATATCATTGAATGAAAGATGATTTGAAGAAGCATCAACTTTAATATCAAATTTTACATCAAATCACTGTAAAGAAGATAAGTAATCGTTTATTTTATTTCACTTATACTATTTTACTATGGATTTTATTCTCCTTCTTTTTGGTAATGAAAAAAATGGGGAGAAGAGATGGTTGTTTTTGTTATTTTCAAGAATACCAAAGAAAATGCATAAATTGCAAAAGATTGAGGGAGAAATAAGGTATATCAAGTGTCAAGAAAAACTTCCCATCAATATATTTTGTCATCATCAAAAAGAGGGAGATTGTGAAGAAGATGTACATCATCTATTTTAATTTAGTTTTGAGGAAGACAAAATTTTATCAAAAAAGAAATGTCAAAGATGAAACAGCTTGGAATCAAGAATGCATAAGCTTATGGATATTAATGGAAGTAAAGGAAATTGATCTTGATGCTAAGGTAAACAATTAAAATTCATTATGTATAAACTTTAGATGCTCAAATTAGTTCAGACATTTTCATATAAAAAGTTCTCAAATTCTCATGCATAAAAATCTCTGAAATAAAGGCATAAAAATAGTTGATTTTTAAAAAGCTGCCATAAATATTTAAGTTAGGTCGTTTTAACTTTTTAGGCCAGGCCTGATTAACCAATTTAATAAAACCTGATGCTATTTGAAATTTGAAAAATTATTTAAAATTTAAAAAATGTTGCAAACTTGTTAAATCAAGTGGCCCTTTAACCGACTTAATAAGACATGTACATAATTCAAAATTATGTCTTTTTATGAACCATTATCATTCTAAACAATTGCAAACCTTCATGAAAATCACTCAAACTTTTATATCAACTCAAGTGATGATAGTCCTTCATATGATGAATTACAAAGTGCTTTTAATAAATTACATGATGATTTTTTTAAACTTTTTAGAAAATTTTTAAATCGAAATAAAACTATTTTAAATCTAGAAAGTGAGGTTAATATCACAAAAGTTGAGTTAGACTTAATAAAAAATTCTGCATGCAATAATTGTTCTTATTTTGAATAAAAAATTATGGAATTAAACCAAGTCGTTGAAAAATTTGAAAAAGGGGAAATTAGCTTGGATAATGTATCATGTAGTCAAACATTTTAAAATAATAAATTTGAACTTGAATTTTTTAATTTTGACAAACCTAGTACAAGTCCAACTATCTTCCTAAAGGCTACTAAGAAATTCAACAATTAGGATTCAACGAAAAAACGTGATGTAAATCATCATAAAAAGCCTTATGATAGAAATAACTTTTCAGTCAATTATAAGAATCATGTTTTTAGACCTATTTGTTTTTATTGTAATGCAAAAGACCATACTTATAATGTCTCCTACATAAGAAATTATGTTAATCCTTATGGTGAGTATGTACGGGTGAGGAAGGTATCTAACCAAAGAGGGCCCAATGAAAATTGCGTACTTAAGTATTAATAATTTTTTGTAGGTACTTGAAGATCATGTGCTAATATTGCAAAATCATGATTGAGCCTTAAAAATACAACACCGTATGATATAGTAGTTCCAAAAAATATCATTGAATGAAAGATGATTTGAAGAAGCATCAACTTTAATATCAAAATTTACATCAAATTACTGTAAAGAAGATAAGTAATCGTTTATTTTATTTCACTTATACTATTTTACTATGGATTCTATTCTCCTTCTTTTTTGTAATGAAAAAAATGGGGAGAAGAGATGGTTGTTTTTGTTATTTTCAAGAATACCAAAGAAAATGCAAAAATTGCAAAAGATTGAGGGAGAAATCAAGTATATCAACTGTCAAGAAAAACTTCCCATCAATATATTTTGTCATCATCAAAAAGAGGGAGATTGTGAAGAAGATGTACATCATCTATTTTAATTTAGTTTTGAGGAAGACAAAATTTTATCAAAAAAGAAATGTCAAAGATGAAACAGCTTGGAATCAAGAATGCATAAGCTTATGGATATTAATGGAATTAAAGGAAATTGATCTTGATGCTAAGGTAAACAATTAAAATTCATTATGTATAAACTTTAGATGCTCAAATTAGTTTAGACATTTTCATATAAAAAGTTCTCAAATTCTCATGCATAAAAATCTCTAAAATAAAGGCATAAAAATAGTTGATTTTTAAAAAGCTGCCATAAATATTTAAGTTAGGTCGTTTTAACTTTTTAGGCCAGGCCTGATTAACAAATTTAATAAAACTTGATGCTATTTGAAATTTGAAAAATTATTTAAAATTTAAAAAATGTTGCAAACTTGTTAAATCAAGTGGCCCTTTAACCGACTTAATAAGACATGTACATAATTCAAAATTATGTCTTTTTATGAACCATTATCATTCTAAACAATTGCAAACCTTCATGAAAATCACTCAAACTTTTATATCAACTCAAGTGATGATAGTCCTTCATATGATGAATTACAAAGTGCTTTTAATAAATTACATGATGATTTTTTTAAACTTTTTAGAAAATTTTTAAATCGAAATAAAACTATTTTAAATCTAGAAAGTGAGGTTAATATCACAAAAGTTGAGTTAGACTTAATAAAAAATTCAGCATGCAATAATTGTTCTTATTTTGAATAAAAAATTATGGAATTAAACCAAGTCGTTGAAAAATTTGAAAAAGGGGAAATTAGCTTGGATAATGTATCATGTAGTCAAACATTTTAAAATAATAAATTTGAACTTGAATTTTTTAATTTTGACAAACCTAGTACAAGTCCAACTATCTTCCTAAAGGCTACTAAGAAATTCAACAATTAGGATTCAAAGAAAAAACGTGTTGTAAATCATCATAAAAAGCCTTATGATAGAAATAACTTTTCAGTCAATTATAAGAATCATGTTTTTAGACCTATTTGTTTTTATTGTAATGCAAAAGACCATACTTATAATGTCTCCTACATAAGACATTATGGTAATCCTTATGGTGAGTATGTACGGGTGAGGAAGGTATCTAACCAAAGAGGACCCAATGAAAATTGGGTACTTAAGTATTAATAATTTTTTGTAGGTACTTGAAGATCATGTGCTAATATTGCAAAATCATGATTGAGCCTTAAAAATACAACACCGTATGATATAGTAGTTCCAAAAAATATCATTGAATGAAAGATGATTTGAAGAAGCATCAACTTTAATATCAAATTTTACATCAAATCACTGTAAAGAAGATAAGTAATCGTTTATTTTATTTCACTTATACTATTTTACTATGGATTTTATTCTCCTTCTTTTTGGTAATGAAAAAAATGGGGAGAAGAGATGGTTGTTTTTGTTATTTTCAAGAATACCAAAGAAAATGCATAAATTGCAAAAGATTGAGGGAGAAATAAGGTATATCAAGTGTCAAGAAAAACTTCCCATCAATATATTTTGTCATCATCAAAAAGAGGGAGATTTTGAAGAAGATGTACATCATCTATTTTAATTTAGTTTTGAGGAAGACAAAATTTTATCAAAAAAGAAATGTCAAAGATGAAACAGCTTGGAATCAAGAATGCATAAGCTTATGGATATTAATGGAAGTAAAGGAAATTGATCTTGATGCTAAGGTAAACAATTAAAATTCATTATGTATAAACTTTAGATGCTCAAATTAGTTCAGACATTTTCATATAAAAAGTTCTCAAATTCTCATGCATAAAAATCTCTGAAATAAAGGCATAAAAATAGTTGATTTTTAAAAAGCTGCCATAAATATTTAAGTTAGGTCGTTTTAACTTTTTAGGCCAGGCCTGATTAACTAATTTAATAAAACTTGATGCTATTTGAAATTTGAAAAATTATTTGAAATTTAAAAAATGTTGCATACTTGTTAAATCAAGTGGCCGTTTAACCGACTTAATAAGACATGTAGATAATTCAAAATTATGTCTTTTTATGAACCATTATCATTCTAAACAATTGCAAACCTTCATGAAAATCACTCGAACTTTTATATCAACTCAAGTGATGATAGTCCTTCATATGATGAATTACAAAGTGCTTTTAATAAATTACATGATGATTTTTTTAAACTTTTTAGAAAATTTTTAAATCGAAATAAAACTATTTTAAATCTAGAAAGTGAGGTTAATATCACAAAAGTTGAGTTAGACTTAATAAAAAATTCAGCATGCAATAATTGTTCTTATTTTGAATAAAAAATTATGGAATTAAACCAAGTCGTTGAAAAATATGAAAAAGGGGAAATTAGCTTGGATAATGTATCATGTAGTCAAACATTTTAAAATAATAAATTTGGACTTGAATTTTTTAATTTTGACAAACCTAGTACAAGTCCAACTATCTACCTAAAGGCTACTAAGAAATTCAACAATTAGGATTCAAGGAAAAAACGTGTTGTAAATCATCATAAAAAGCCTTATGATAGAAATAACTTTTCAGTTAATTATAAGAATCATGTTTTTAGACCTATTAGTTTTTATTGTAATGCAAAAGACCATACTTATAATGTCTCCTACGTAAGAAATTATGGTAATCCTTATGGTGAGTATGTACCGGTGAGGAAGGTATCTAACCCAAGAGGACCCAATGAAAATTGGGTACTTAAGTATTAATAATTTTTTGTAGGTACTTGAAGATCATGTGCTAATATTGCCAAATCATGATTGAGCCTTCAAAATACAACACCATATGATATAGTCGTTCCAAAAAATATCATTGAATGAAAGATGATTTGAAGAAGCATCAACTTTAATATCAAATTTTACATCAAATCACTGTAAAGAAGATAAGTAATCGTTTATTTTATTTCACTTATACTATTTTACTATGGATTCTATTCTCCTTCTTTTTGGTAATCAAAAAAATAGGGAGAAGAGATGGTTGTTTTTGTTATTTTCAAGAATACCAAAGAAATTGCATAAATTGCAAAAGATTGAGGGAGATATCAAGTATATCAAATGTGAACAAAAACTTCCCATCAATATATTTTGTCATCATTAAAAAGAGGGAGATTGTGAAGAAGATGTACATCATCTATTTTAAATAAGTTTTGAGGAAGAAAAAATTTTATCAAAAAAGAAATGTCAAAGAAGAAACAGCTTGGAATCAAGAATGCATAAGCTTATGGATATTTTTGGAAGTAAAGGAAATTGATCTTGATGCTAAGGTAAACAATTATAATTCATTATGTATAAACTTTAGATGCTCAAATTAGTTCATACATTTTCATATATAAACTTCTCAAATTGTCATGCATAAAAATCTTTGAAATAAAGGCATAAAAATAGTTGATTTTTAAAAAGCTGCCATAAATATTTAAGTTAGGTCGTTTTAACTTTTTAGGCCAGGCCTAATTAACCAATTTAATAAAACCTGATGCTATTTGAAATTTGAAAAATTCTTTGAAATTTAAAAAATGTTGCAAACTTGTTAAATCAAGTGGCCGTTTAACCGACTTAATAAGACATGTACATAATTCAAAATTATGTCTTTTTATGAACCATTATCATTCTAAACAATTGCAAACCTTCATGAAAATCACTCGAACTTTTATATCAACTCAAGTGATGATAGTCCTTCATATGATGAATTACAAAGTGCTTTTAATAAATTACATGATGATTTTTGTAAACTTTTTAGAAAATTTTTAAATCGAAATAAAACTATTTTAAATCTAGAAAGTGAGGTTAATATCACAAAAGTTGAGTTAGACTTAATAAAAAATTCTGCATGCAATAATTGTTCTTATTTTGAATAAAAAATTATGGAATTAAACCAAGTCGTTGAAAAATATGAAAAAGGGGAAATTAGCTTGGATAATGTATCATGTAGTCAAACATTTTAAAATAATAAATTTGGACTTGAATTTTTTAATTTTGACAAACCTAGTACAAGTCCAACTATCTTCCTAAAGGCTACTAAGAAATTCAACAATTAGGATTCAACGAAAAAACGTGTTGTAAATCATCATAAAAAGCCTTATGATAGAAATAACTTTTCAGTCAATTATAAGAATCATGTTTTTAGACCTATTTGTTTTTATTGTAATGCAAAAGACCATACTTATAATGTCTCCTACGTAAGAAATTATGGTAATCCTTATGGTGAGTATGTACCGGTGAGGAAGGTATCTAACCCAAGAGGACCCAATGAAAATCGGGTACTTAAGTATTAATAATTTTTTGTAGGTACTTGAAGATCATGTGCTAATATTGCCAAATCATGATTGAGCCTTCAAAATACAACACCATATGATATAGTCGTTCCAAAAAATATCATTGAATGAAAGATGATTTGAAGAAGCATCAACTTAAATATCAAATTTTACATCAAATCACTGTAAAGAAGATAAGTAATCGTTTATTTTATTTCACTTATACTATTTTACTATGGATTCTATTCTCCTTCTTTTTGGTAATGAAAAAAATAGGGAGAAGAGATGGTTGTTTTTGTTATTTTCAAGAATACCAAAGAAATTGCATAAATTGCAAAAGATTGAGGGAGATATTAAGTATATCAAATGTGAACAAAAACTTCCCATCAATATATTTTGTCATCATTAAAAAGAGGGAGATTGTGAAGAAGATGTACATCATCTATTTTAAATAAGTTTTGAGGAAGAAAAAATTTTATCAAAAAAGAAATGTCAAAGAAGAAACAGCTTGGAATCAAGAATGCATAAGCTTATGGATATTTTTGGAAGTAAAGGAAATTGATCTTGATGCTAAGGTAAACAATTATAATTCATTATGTATAAACTTTAGATGCTCAAATTAGTTCATACATTTTCATATATAAAGTTCTCAAATTGTCATGCATAAAAATCTATAAAATAAAGGCATAAAAATAGTTGATTTTTAAAAAGCTGCCATAAATATTTAAGTTAGGTCGTTTTCACTTTTTAGGCCAGGCCTGATTAACCAATTTAATAAAACCTGATGCTATTTGAAATTTGAAAAATTATTTGAAATTTAAAAAATGTTGCATACTTGTTAAATCAAGTGGCCGTTTAACCGACTTAATAAGACATGTAGATAATTCAAAATTATGTCTTTTTATGAACCATTATCATTCTAAACAATTGCAAACCTTCATGAAAATCACTCGAACTTTTATATCAACTCAAGTGATGATAGTCCTTCATATGATGAATTACAAAGTGCTTTTAATAAATTACATGATGATTTTTTTAAACTTTTTAGAAAATTTTTAAATCGAAATAAAACTATTTTAAATCTAGAAAGTGAGGTTAATATCACAAAAGTTGAGTTAGACTTAATAAAAAATTCAGCATGCAATAATTGTTCTTATTTTGAATAAAAAATTATGGAATTAAACCAAGTCGTTGAAAAATATGAAAAAGGGGAAATTAGCTTGGATAATGTATCATGTAGTCAAACATTTTAAAATAATAAATTTGGACTTGAATTTTTTAATTTTGACAAACCTAGTACAAGTCCAACTATCTACCTAAAGGCTACTAAGAAATTCAACAATTAGGATTCAAGGAAAAAACGTGTTGTAAATCATCATAAAAAGCCTTATGATAGAAATAACTTTTCAGTCAATTATAAGAATCATGTTTTTAGACCTATTTGTTTTTATTGTAATGCAAAAGACCATACTTATAATGTCTCCTACGTAAGAAATTATGGTAATCCTTATGGTGAGTATGTACCGGTGAGGAAGGTATCTAACCCAAGAGGACCCAATGAAAATTGGGTACTTAAGTATTAATAATTTTTTGTAGGTACTTGAAGATCATGTGCTAATATTGCCAAATCATGATTGAGCCTTCAAAATACAACACCATATGATATAGTCGTTCCAAAAAATATCATTGAATGAAAGATGATTTGAAGAAGCATCAACTTTAATATCAAATTTTACATCAAATCACTGTAAAGAAGATAAGTAATCGTTTATTTTATTTCACTTATACTATTTTACTATGGATTCTATTCTCCTTCTTTTTGGTAATCAAAAAAATAGGGAGAAGAGATGGTTGTTTTTGTTATTTTCAAGAATACCAAAGAAATTGCATAAATTGCAAAAGATTGAGGGAGATATCAAGTATATCAAATGTGAACAAAAACTTCCCATCAATATATTTTGTCATCATTAAAAAGAGGGAGATTGTGAAGAAGATGTACATCATCTATTTTAAATAAGTTTTGAGGAAGAAAAAATTTTATCAAAAAAGAAATGTCAAAGAAGAAACAGCTTGGAATCAAGAATGCATAAGCTTATGGATATTTTTGGAAGTAAAGGAAATTGATCTTGATGCTAAGGTAAACAATTATAATTCATTATGTATAAACTTTAGATGCTCAAATTAGTTCATACATTTTCATATATAAACTTCTCAAATTGTCATGCATAAAAATCTTTGAAATAAAGGCATAAAAATAGTTGATTTTTAAAAAGCTGCCATAAATATTTAAGTTAGGTCGTTTTAACTTTTTAGGCCAGGCCTAATTAACCAATTTAATAAAACCTGATGCTATTTGAAATTTGAAAAATTATTTGAAATTTAAAAAATGTTGCAAACTTGTTAAATCAAGTGGCCGTTTAACCGACTTAATAAGACATGTACATAATTCAAAATTATGTCTTTTTATGAACCATTATCATTCTAAACAATTGCAAACCTTCATGAAAATCACTCGAACTTTTATATCAACTCAAGTGATGATAGTCCTTCATATGATGAATTACAAAGTGCTTTTAATAAATTACATGATGATTTTTGTAAACTTTTTAGAAAATTTTTAAATCGAAATAAAACTATTTTAAATCTAGAAAGTGAGGTTAATATCACAAAAGTTGAGTTAGACTTAATAAAAAATTCTGCATGCAATAATTGTTCTTATTTTGAATAAAAAATTATGGAATTAAACCAAGTCGTTGAAAAATATGAAAAAGGGGAAATTGGCTTGGATAATGTATCATGTAGTCAAACATTTTAAAATAATAAATTTGGACTTGAATTTTTTAATTTTGACAAACCTAGTACAAGTCCAACTATCTTCCTAAAGGCTACTAAGAAATTCAACAATTAGGATTCAACGAAAAAACGTGTTGTAAATCATCATAAAAAGCCTTATGATAGAAATAACTTTTCAGTCAATTATAAGAATCATGTTTTTAGACCTATTTGTTTTTATTGTAATGCAAAAGACCATACTTATAATGTCTCCTACGTAAGAAATTATGGTAATCCTTATGGTGAGTATGTACCGGTGAGGAAGGTATCTAACCCAAGAGGACCCAATGAAAATCGGGTACTTAAGTATTAATAATTTTTTGTAGGTACTTGAAGATCATGTGCTAATATTGCCAAATCATGATTGAGCCTTCAAAATACAACACCATATGATATAGTCGTTCCAAAAAATATCATTGAATGAAAGATGATTTGAAGAAGCATCAACTTAAATATCAAATTTTACATCAAATCACTGTAAAGAAGATAAGTAATCGTTTATTTTATTTCACTTATACTATTTTACTATGGATTCTATTCTCCTTCTTTTTGGTAATGAAAAAAATAGGGAGAAGAGATGGTTGTTTTTGTTATTTTCAAGAATACCAAAGAAATTGCATAAATTGCAAAAGATTGAGGGAGATATTAAGTATATCAAATGTGAACAAAAACTTCCCATCAATATATTTTGTCATCATTAAAAAGAGGGAGATTGTGAAGAAGATGTACATCATCTATTTTAAATAAGTTTTGAGGAAGAAAAAATTTTATCAAAAAAGAAATGTCAAAGAAGAAACAGCTTGGAATCAAGAATGCATAAGCTTATGGATATTTTTGGAAGTAAAGGAAATTGATCTTGATGCTAAGGTAAACAATTATAATTCATTATGTATAAACTTTAGATGCTCAAATTAGTTCATACATTTTCATATATAAAGTTCTCAAATTGTCATGCATAAAAATCTATAAAATAAAGGCATAAAAATAGTTGATTTTTAAAAAGCTGCCATAAATATTTAAGTTAGGTCGTTTTCACTTTTTAGGCCAGGCCTGATTAACCAATTTAATAAAACCTGATGCTATTTGAAATTTGAAAAATTATTTGAAATTTAAAAAATGTTGCATACTTGTTAAATCAAGTGGCCGTTTAACCGACTTAATAAGACATGTAGATAATTCAAAATTATGTCTTTTTATGAACCATTATCATTCTAAACAATTGCAAACCTTCATGAAAATCACTCGAACTTTTATATCAACTCAAGTGATGATAGTCCTTCATATGATGAATTACAAAGTGCTTTTAATAAATTACATGATGATTTTTTTAAACTTTTTAGAAAATTTTTAAATCGAAATAAAACTATTTTAAATCTAGAAAGTGAGGTTAATATCACAAAAGTTGAGTTAGACTTAATAAAAAATTCAGCATGCAATAATTGTTCTTATTTTGAATAAAAAATTATGGAATTAAACCAAGTCGTTGAAAAATATGAAAAAGGGGAAATTAGCTTGGATAATGTATCATGTAGTCAAACATTTTAAAATAATAAATTTGGACTTGAATTTTTTAATTTTGACAAACCTAGTACAAGTCCAACTATCTACCTAAAGGCTACTAAGAAATTCAACAATTAGGATTCAAGGAAAAAACGTGTTGTAAATCATCATAAAAAGCCTTATGATAGAAATAACTTTTCAGTCAATTATAAGAATCATGTTTTTAGACCTATTTGTTTTTATTGTAATGCAAAAGACCATACTTATAATGTCTCCTACGTAAGAAATTATGGTAATCCTTATGGTGAGTATGTACCGGTGAGGAAGGTATCTAACCCAAGAGGACCCAATGAAAATTGGGTACTTAAGTATTAATAATTTTTTGTAGGTACTTGAAGATCATGTGCTAATATTGCCAAATCATGATTGAGCCTTCAAAATACAACACCATATGATATAGTCGTTCCAAAAAATATCATTGAATGAAAGATGATTTGAAGAAGCATCAACTTTAATATCAAATTTTACATCAAATCACTGTAAAGAAGATAAGTAATCGTTTATTTTATTTCACTTATACTATTTTACTATGGATTCTATTCTCCTTCTTTTTGGTAATCAAAAAAATAGGGAGAAGAGATGGTTGTTTTTGTTATTTTCAAGAATACCAAAGAAATTGCATAAATTGCAAAAGATTGAGGGAGATATCAAGTATATCAAATGTGAACAAAAACTTCCCATCAATATATTTTGTCATCATTAAAAAGAGGGAGATTGTGAAGAAGATGTACATCATCTATTTTAAATAAGTTTTGAGGAAGAAAAAATTTTATCAAAAAAGAAATGTCAAAGAAGAAACAGCTTGGAATCAAGAATGCATAAGCTTATGGATATTTTTGGAAGTAAAGGAAATTGATCTTGATGCTAAGGTAAACAATTATAATTCATTATGTATAAACTTTAGATGCTCAAATTAGTTCATACATTTTCATATATAAACTTCTCAAATTGTCATGCATAAAAATCTTTGAAATAAAGGCATAAAAATAGTTGATTTTTAAAAAGCTGCCATAAATATTTAAGTTAGGTCGTTTTAACTTTTTAGGCCAGGCCTAATTAACCAATTTAATAAAACCTGATGCTATTTGAAATTTGAAAAATTATTTGAAATTTAAAAAATGTTGCAAACTTGTTAAATCAAGTGGCCGTTTAACCGACTTAATAAGACATGTACATAATTCAAAATTATGTCTTTTTATGAACCATTATCATTCTAAACAATTGCAAACCTTCATGAAAATCACTCGAACTTTTATATCAACTCAAGTGATAATAGTCCTTCATATGATGAATTACAAAGTGCTTTTAATAAATTACATGATGATTTTTGTAAACTTTTTAGAAAATTTTTAAATCGAAATAAAACTATTTTAAATCTAGAAAGTGAGGTTAATATCACAAAAGTTGAGTTAGACTTAATAAAAAATTCTGCATGCAATAATTGTTCTTATTTTGAATAAAAAATTATGGAATTAAACCAAGTCGTTGAAAAATATGAAAAAGGGGAAATTAGCTTGGATAATGTATCATGTAGTCAAACATTTTAAAATAATAAATTTGGACTTGAATTTTTTAATTTTGACAAACCTAGTACAAGTCCAACTATCTTCCTAAAGGCTACTAAGAAATTCAACAATTAGGATTCAACGAAAAAACGTGTTGTAAATCATCATAAAAAGCCTTATGATAGAAATAACTTTTCAGTCAATTATAAGAATCATGTTTTTAGACCTATTTGTTTTTATTGTAATGCAAAAGACCATACTTATAATGTCTCCTACGTAAGAAATTATGGTAATCCTTATGGTGAGTATGTACCGGTGAGGAAGGTATCTAACCCAAGAGGACCCAATGAAAATCGGGTACTTAAGTATTAATAATTTTTTGTAGGTACTTGAAGATCATGTGCTAATATTGCCAAATCATGATTGAGCCTTCAAAATACAACACCATATGATATAGTCGTTCCAAAAAATATCATTGAATGAAAGATGATTTGAAGAAGCATCAACTTAAATATCAAATTTTACATCAAATCACTGTAAAGAAGATAAGTAATCGTTTATTTTATTTCACTTATACTATTTTACTATGGATTCTATTCTCCTTCTTTTTGGTAATGAAAAAAATAGGGAGAAGAGATGGTTGTTTTTGTTATTTTCAAGAATACCAAAGAAATTGCATAAATTGCAAAAGATTGAGGGAGATATCAAGTATATCAAATGTGAACAAAAACTTCCCATCAATATATTTTGTCATCATTAAAAAGAGGGAGATTGTGAAGAAGATGTACATCATCTATTTTAAATAAGTTTTGAGGAAGAAAAAATTTTATCAAAAAAGAAATGTCAAAGAAGAAACAGCTTGGAATCAAGAATGCATAAGCTTATGGATATTTTTGGAAGTAAAGGAAATTGATCTTGATGCTAAGGTAAACAATTATAATTCATTATGTATAAACTTTAGATGCTCAAATTAGTTCATACATTTTCATATATAAAGTTCTCAAATTGTAATGCATAAAAATCTATAAAATAAAGGCATAAAAATAGTTGATTTTTAAAAAGCTGCCATAAATATTTAAGTTAGGTCGTTTTCACTTTTTAGGCCAGGCCTGATTAACCAATTTAATAAAACCTGATGCTATTTGAAATTTGAAAAATTATTTGAAATTTAAAAAATGTTGCATACTTGTTAAATCAAGTGGCCGTTTAACCGACTTAATAAGACATGTAGATAATTCAAAATTATGTCTTTTTATGAACCATTATCATTCTAAACAATTGCAAACCTTCATGAAAATCACTCGAACTTTTATATCAACTCAAGTGATAATAGTCCTTCATATGATGAATTACAAAGTGCTTTTAATAAATTACATGATGATTTTTGTAAACTTTTTAGAAAATTTTTAAATCGAAATAAAACTATTTTAAATCTAGAAAGTGAGGTTAATATCACAAAAGTTGAGTTAGACTTAATAAAAAATTCTGCATGCAATAATTGTTCTTATTTTGAATAAAAAATTATGGAATTAAACCAAGTCGTTGAAAAATATGAAAAAGGGGAAATTAGCTTGGATAATGTATCATGTAGTCAAACATTTTAAAATAATAAATTTGGACTTGAATTTTTTAATTTTGACAAACCTAGTACAAGTCCAACTATCTTCCTAAAGGCTACTAAGAAATTCAACAATTAGGATTCAACGAAAAAACGTGTTGTAAATCATCATAAAAAGCCTTATGATAGAAATAACTTTTCAGTCAATTATAAGAATCATGTTTTTAGACCTATTTGTTTTTATTGTAATGCAAAAGACCATACTTATAATGTCTCCTACGTAAGAAATTATGGTAATCCTTATGGTGAGTATGTACCGGTGAGGAAGGTATCTAACCCAAGAGGACCCAATGAAAATCGGGTACTTAAGTATTAATAATTTTTTGTAGGTACTTGAAGATCATGTGCTAATATTGCCAAATCATGATTGAGCCTTCAAAATACAACACCATATGATATAGTCGTTCCAAAAAATATCATTGAATGAAAGATGATTTGAAGAAGCATCAACTTAAATATCAAATTTTACATCAAATCACTGTAAAGAAGATAAGTAATCGTTTATTTTATTTCACTTATACTATTTTACTATGGATTCTATTCTCCTTCTTTTTGGTAATGAAAAAAATAGGGAGAAGAGATGGTTGTTTTTGTTATTTTCAAGAATACCAAAGAAATTGCATAAATTGCAAAAGATTGAGGGAGATATCAAGTATATCAAATGTGAACAAAAACTTCCCATCAATATATTTTGTCATCATTAAAAAGAGGGAGATTGTGAAGAAGATGTACATCATCTATTTTAAATAAGTTTTGAGGAAGAAAAAATTTTATCAAAAAAGAAATGTCAAAGAAGAAACAGCTTGGAATCAAGAATGCATAAGCTTATGGATATTTTTGGAAGTAAAGGAAATTGATCTTGATGCTAAGGTAAACAATTATAATTCATTATGTATAAACTTTAGATGCTCAAATTAGTTCATACATTTTCATATATAAAGTTCTCAAATTGTAATGCATAAAAATCTATAAAATAAAGGCATAAAAATAGTTGATTTTTAAAAAGCTGCCATAAATATTTAAGTTAGGTCGTTTTCACTTTTTAGGCCAGGCCTGATTAACCAATTTAATAAAACCTGATGCTATTTGAAATTTGAAAAATTATTTGAAATTTAAAAAATGTTGCATACTTGTTAAATCAAGTGGCCGTTTAACCGACTTAATAAGACATGTAGATAATTCAAAATTATGTCTTTTTATGAACCATTATCATTCTAAACAATTGCAAACCTTCATGAAAATCACTCGAACTTTTATATCAACTCAAGTGATGATAGTCCTTCATATGATGAATTACAAAGTGCTTTTAATAAATTACATGATGATTTTTTTAAACTTTTTAGAAAATTTTTAAATCGAAATAAAACTATTTTAAATCTAGAAAGTGAGGTTAATATCACAAAAGTTGAGTTAGACTTAATAAAAAATTCAGCATGCAATAATTGTTCTTATTTTGAATAAAAAATTATGGAATTAAACCAAGTCGTTGAAAAATATGAAAAAGGGGAAATTAGCTTGGATAATGTATCATGTAGTCAAACATTTTAAAATAATAAATTTGGACTTGAATTTTTTAATTTTGACAAACCTAGTACAAGTCCAACTATCTACCTAAAGGCTACTAAGAAATTCAACAATTAGGATTCAAGGAAAAAACGTGTTGTAAATCATCATAAAAAGCCTTATGATAGAAATAACTTTTCAGTCAATTATAAGAATCATGTTTTTAGACCTATTTGTTTTTATTGTAATGCAAAAGACCATACTTATAATGTCTCCTACGTAAGAAATTATGGTAATCCTTATGGTGAGTATGTACCAGTGAGGAAGGTATCTAACCCAAGAGGACCCAATGAAAATTGGGTACTTAAGTATTAATAATTTTTTGTAGGTACTTGAAGATCATGTGCTAATATTGCCAAATCATGATTGAGCCTTCAAAATACAACACCATATGATATAGTCGTTCCAAAGAATATCATTGAATGAAAGATGATTTGAAGAAGCATCAACTTTAATATCAAATTTTACATCAAATCACTGTAAAGAAGATAAGTAATCGTTTATTTTATTTCACTTATACTATTTTACTATGGATTGTATTCTCCTTCTTTTTGGTAATGAAAAAAATAGGGAGAAGAGATGGTTGTTTTTGTTATTTTCAAGAATACCAAAGAAAATGCATAAATTGCAAAAGATTGAGGGAGATATCAAGTATATCAAGTGTGAACAAAAACATCCCATCAATATATTTTGTCATCATTAAAAAGAGGAATATTGTAAAGAAGATGTACATCATCTATTTTAAATAAGTTTTGAGGAAGACAAAATTTTATCAAAAAAGAAATGTAAAAGAAGAAACAGCTTGGAATCAAGAATGTATAAGCTTATGGATATTTTTGGAAGTAAAGGAAATTGATCTTGATGCTAAGGTAAACAATTATAATTCATTATGTATAAACTTTATATGCTCAAAGTAGTTCATGCATTTTCATCTCTACTATTTTCAAATTATTATGCATAAAAATCTATAAAATAAAGGCATAAAAATAGTTGATTTTTAAAAAGCTGCCATAAATATTTAAGTTAGGTCGTTTTCACTTTTTAGGCCAGGCCTAATTAACCAATTTAATAAAACCTGATGCTATTTGAAATTTGAAAAATTATTTGAAATTTAAAAAATGTTGCAAACTTGTTAAATCAAGTGGCCGTTTAACCGACTTAATAAGACATGTATATAATTCAAAATTATGTGTTTTTATGAACCATTATCATTCTAAACAATTGCACACCTTCATGAAAATCTCTCAAACTTTTACATCAACTGAAGTGATGATAGTCCTTCATATGATGAATTACAAAGTGCTTTTAATAAATTACATGATGATTTTTTTAAACTTTTTAGAAAATTTTTAAATCGAAATAAAACTATTTTAAATCTAGAAAGTGAGGTTAATATCACAAAAGTTGAGTTAGACTTAATAAAAAATTCAGCATGCAATAATTGTTCTTATTTTGAATAAAAAATTATGGAATTAAACCAAGTCGTTGAAAAATATGAAAAAGGGGAAATTAGCTTGGATAATGTATCATGTAGTCAAACATTTTAAAATAATAAATTTGGACTTGAATTTTTTAATTTTGACAAACCTAGTACAAGTCCAACTATCTACCTAAAGGCTACTAAGAAATTCAACAATTAGGATTCAAGGAAAAAACGTGTTGTAAATCATCATAAAAAGCCTTATGATAGAAATAACTTTTCAGTCAATTATAAGAATCATGTTTTTAGACCTATTTGTTTTTATTGTAATGCAAAAGACCATACTTATAATGTCTCCTACGTAAGAAATTATGGTAATCCTTATGGTGAGTATGTACCAGTGAGGAAGGTATCTAACCCAAGAGGACCCAATGAAAATTGGGTACTTAAGTATTAATAATTTTTTGTAGGTACTTGAAGATCATGTGCTAATATTGCCAAATCATGATTGAGCCTTCAAAATACAACACCATATGATATAGTCGTTCCAAAGAATATCATTGAATGAAAGATGATTTGAAGAAGCATCAACTTTAATATCAAATTTTACATCAAATCACTGTAAAGAAGATAAGTAATCGTTTATTTTATTTCACTTATACTATTTTACTATGGATTGTATTCTCCTTCTTTTTGGTAATGAAAAAAATAGGGAGAAGAGATGGTTGTTTTTGTTATTTTCAAGAATACCAAAGAAAATGCATAAATTGCAAAAGATTGAGGGAGATATCAAGTATATCAAGTGTGAACAAAAACATCCCATCAATATATTTTGTCATCATTAAAAAGAGGAATATTGTAAAGAAGATGTACATCATCTATTTTAAATAAGTTTTGAGGAAGACAAAATTTTATCAAAAAAGAAATGTAAAAGAAGAAACAGCTTGGAATCAAGAATGTATAAGCTTATGGATATTTTTGGAAGTAAAGGAAATTGATCTTGATGCTAAGGTAAACAATTATAATTCATTATGTATAAACTTTATATGCTCAAAGTAGTTCATGCATTTTCATCTCTACTATTTTCAAATTATTATGCATAAAAATCTATAAAATAAAGGCATAAAAATAGTTGATTTTTAAAAAGCTGCCATAAATATTTAAGTTAGGTCGTTTTCACTTTTTAGGCCAGGCCTAATTAACCAATTTAATAAAACCTGATGCTATTTGAAATTTGAAAAATTATTTGAAATTTAAAAAATGTTGCAAACTTGTTAAATCAAGTGGCCGTTTAACCGACTTAATAAGACATGTATATAATTCAAAATTATGTGTTTTTATGAACCATTATCATTCTAAACAATTGCACACCTTCATGAAAATCTCTCAAACTTTTACATCAACTGAAGTGATGATAGTCCTTCATATGATGAATTACAAAGTGCTTTTAATAAATTACATGATGATTTTTTTAAACTTTTTAGAAAATTTTTAAATCGTAATAAAACTATTTTAAATCTAGAAAGTGAGGTTAATATCACAAAAGTTGAGTTAGACATAACAAAAAATCAGCATGCTAAAATTGTTCTTATTTTGAATAAAAAATTATGGAATTAAACCAAGTCGTTGAAAAATATGAAAAAGGGGAAATGAGCTTGGATAATGTATCATCTAGTCCAATATTTTCAAATAATAAATTTGGACTTCAATTTTTTAATTTTGACAAATCTAGTACAAGTCCAACTATCTTCCTAAAGGCTACTAAGAAATTCAACAATTAGGATTCAACGAAAAAACGTGTTGTAAATCATCATAAAAAGCCTTATGATAGAAATAACTTTTCAGTCAATTATAAGAATCATGTTTTTAGACCTATTTGTTTTTATTGTAATGCAAAAGACCATACTTATAATGTCTCCTACGTAAGAAATTATGGTAATCCTTATGGTGAGTATGTACCGGTGAGGAAGGTATCTAACCCAAGAGGACCCAATGAAAATCGGGTACTTAAGTATTAATAATTTTTTGTAGGTACTTGAAGATCATGTGCTAATATTGCCAAATCATGATTGAGCCTTCAAAATACAACACCATATGATATAGTCGTTCCAAAAAATATCATTGAATGAAAGATGATTTGAAGAAGCATCAACTTAAATATCAAATTTTACATCAAATCACTGTAAAGAAGATAAGTAATCGTTTATTTTATTTCACTTATACTATTTTACTATGGATTCTATTCTCCTTCTTTTTGGTAATGAAAAAAATAGGGAGAAGAGATGGTTGTTTTTGTTATTTTCAAGAATACCAAAGAAAATGCATAAATTGCAAAAGATTGAGGGAGATATCAAGTATATCAAGTGTGAACAAAAACATCCCATCAATATATTTTGTCATCATTAAAAAGAGGAATATTGTAAAGAAGATGTACATCATCTATTTTAAATAAGTTTTGAGGAAGACAAAATTTTATCAAAAAAGAAATGTAAAAGAAGAAACAGCTTGGAATCAAGAATGCATAAGCTTATGGATATTTTTGGAAGTAAAGGAAATTGATCTTGATGCTAAGGTAAACAATTATAATTCATTATGTATAAACTTTAGATGCTCAAATTAGTTCATACATTTTCATATATAAAGTTCTCAAATTGTCATGCATAAAAATCTATAAAATAAAGGCATAAAAATAGTTGATTTTTAAAAAGCTGCCATAAATATTTAAGTTAGGTCGTTTTCACTTTTTAGGCCAGGCCTGATTAACCAATTTAATAAAACCTGATGCTATTTGAAATTTGAAAAATTATTTGAAATTTAAAAAATGTTGCATACTTGTTAAATCAAGTGGCCGTTTAACCGACTTAATAAGACATGTAGATAATTCAAAATTATGTCTTTTTATGAACCATTATCATTCTAAACAATTGCAAACCTTCATGAAAATCACTCGAACTTTTATATCAACTCAAGTGATGATAGTCCTTCATATGATGAATTACAAAGTGCTTTTAATAAATTACATGATGATTTTTTTAAACTTTTTAGAAAATTTTTAAATCGAAATAAAACTATTTTAAATCTAGAAAGTGAGGTTAATATCACAAAAGTTGAGTTAGACTTAATAAAAAATTCAGCATGCAATAATTGTTCTTATTTTGAATAAAAAATTATGGAATTAAACCAAGTCGTTGAAAAATATGAAAAAGGGGAAATTAGCTTGGATAATGTATCATGTAGTCAAACATTTTAAAATAATAAATTTGGACTTGAATTTTTTAATTTTGACAAACCTAGTACAAGTCCAACTATCTACCTAAAGGCTACTAAGAAATTCAACAATTAGGATTCAAGGAAAAAACGTGTTGTAAATCATCATAAAAAGCCTTATGATAGAAATAACTTTTCCGTCAATTATAAGAATCATGTTTTTAGACCTATTTGTTTTTATTGTAATGCAAAAGACCATACTTATAATGTCTCCTACGTAAGAAATTATGGTAATCCTTATGGTGAGTATGTACCGGTGAGGAAGGTATCTAACCCAAGAGGACCCAATGAAAATTGGGTACTTAAGTATTAATAATTTTTTGTAGGTACTTGAAGATCATGTGCTAATATTGCCAAATCATGATTGAGCCTTCAAAATACAACACCATATGATATAGTCGTTCCAAAGAATATCATTGAATGAAAGATGATTTGAAGAAGCATCAACTTTAATATCAAATTTTACATCAAATCACTGTAAAGAAGATAAGTAATCGTTTATTTTATTTCACTTATACTATTTTACTATGGATTGTATTCTCCTTCTTTTTGGTAATGAAAAAAATAGGGAGAAGAGATGGTTGTTTTTGTTATTTTCAAGAATACCAAAGAAAATGCATAAATTGCAAAAGATTGAGGGAGATATCAAGTATATCAAGTGTGAACAAAAACATCCCATCAATATATTTTGTCATCATTAAAAAGAGGAATATTGTAAAGAAGATGTACATCATCTATTTTAAATAAGTTTTGAGGAAGACAAAATTTTATCAAAAAAGAAATGTAAAAGAAGAAACAGCTTGGAATCAAGAATGCATAAGCTTATGGATATTTTTGGAAGTAAAGGAAATTGATCTTGATGCTAAGGTAAACAATTATAATTCATTATGTATAATTTTTATATGCTCAAAGTAGTTCATGCATTTTCATCTCTACTATTTTCAAATTATTATGCATAAAAATCTATAAAATAAAGGCATAAAAATAGTTGATTTTTAAAAAGCTGCCATAAATATTTAAGTTAGGTCGTTTTCACTTTTTAGGCCAGGCCTAATTAACCAATTTAATAAAACCTGATGCTATTTGAAATTTGAAAAATTATTTGAAATTTAAAAAATGTTGCAAACTTGTTAAATCAAGTGGCCGTTTAACCGACTTAATAAGACATGTATATAATTCAAAATTATGTGTTTTTATGAACCATTATCATTCTAAACAATTGCACACCTTCATGAAAATCTCTCAAACTTTTACATCAACTGAAGTGATGATAGTCCTTCATATGATGAATTACAAAGTGCTTTTAATAAATTACATGATGATTTTTTTAAACTTTTTAGAAAATTTTTAAATCGTAATAAAACTATTTTAAATCTAGAAAGTGAGGTTAATATCACAAAAGTTGAGTTAGACATAACAAAAAATCAGCATGCTAAAATTGTTCTTATTTTGAATAAAAAATTATGGAATTAAACCAAGTCGTTGAAAAATATGAAAAAGGGGAAATGAGCTTGGATAATGTATCATCTAGTCAAATATTTTCAAATAATAAATTTGGACTTCAATTTTTTAATTTTGACAAATCTAGTACAAGTCCAACTATCTTCCTAAAGGCTACTAAGAAATTCAACAATTAGGATTCAATGAAAAAACGTGTTGTAAATCATCATAAAAAGCCTTATGATAGAAATAACTTTTCAGTCAATTATAAGAATCATGTTTTTAGACCTATTTGTTTTTATTGTAATGCAAAAGACCATACTTATAATGTCTCCTACGTAAGAAATTATGGTAATCCTTATGGTGAGTATGTACCGGTGAGGAAGGTATCTAACCCAAGAGGACCCAATGAAAATCGGGTACTTAAGTATTAATAATTTTTTGTAGGTACTTGAAGATCATGTGCTAATATTGCCAAATCATGATTGAGCCTTCAAAATACAACACCATATGATATAGTCGTTCCAAAAAATATCATTGAATGAAAGATGATTTGAAGAAGCATCAACTTAAATATCAAATTTTACATCAAATCACTGTAAAGAAGATAAGTAATCGTTTATTTTATTTCACTTATACTATTTTACTATGGATTCTATTCTCCTTCTTTTTGGTAATGAAAAAAATAGGGAGAAGAGATGGTTGTTTTTGTTATTTTCAAGAATACCAAAGAAATTGCATAAATTGCAAAAGATTGAGGGAGATATCAAGTATATCAAATGTGAACAAAAACTTCCCATCAATATATTTTGTCATCATTAAAAAGAGGGAGATTGTGAAGAAGATGTACATCATCTATTTTAAATAAGTTTTGAGGAAGAAAAAATTTTATCAAAAAAGAAATGTCAAAGAAGAAACAGCTTGGAATCAAGAATGCATAAGCTTATGGATATTTTTGGAAGTAAAGGAAATTGATCTTGATGCTAAGGTAAACAATTATAATTCATTATGTATAAACTTTAGATGCTCAAATTAGTTCATACATTTTCATATATAAAGTTCTCAAATTGTCATGCATAAAAATCTATAAAATAAAGGCATAAAAATAGTTGATTTTTAAAAAGCTGCCATAAATATTTAAGTTAGGTCGTTTTCACTTTTTAGGCCAGGCCTGATTAACCAATTTAATAAAACCTGATGCTATTTGAAATTTGAAAAATTATTTGAAATTTAAAAAATGTTGCATACTTGTTAAATCAAGTGGCCGTTTAACCGACTTAATAAGACATGTAGATAATTCAAAATTATGTCTTTTTATGAACCATTATCATTCTAAACAATTGCAAACCTTCATGAAAATCACTCGAACTTTTATATCAACTCAATTGATGATAGTCCTTCATATGATGAATTACAAAGTGCTTTTAATAAATTACATGATGATTTTTTTAAACTTTTTAGAAAATTTTTAAATCGAAATAAAACTATTTTAAATCTAGAAAGTGAGGTTAATATCACAAAAGTTGAGTTAGACTTAATAAAAAATTCAGCATGCAATAATTGTTCTTATTTTGAATAAAAAATTATGGAATTAAACCAAGTCGTTGAAAAATATGAAAAAGGGGAAATTAGCTTGGATAATGTATCATGTAGTCAAACATTTTAAAATAATAAATTTGGACTTGAATTTTTTAATTTTGACAAACCTAGTACAAGTCCAACTATCTACCTAAAGGCTACTAAGAAATTCAACAATTAGGATTCAAGGAAAAAACGTGTTGTAAATCATCATAAAAAGCCTTATGATAGAAATAACTTTTCAGTCAATTATAAGAATCATGTTTTTAGACCTATTTGTTTTTATTGTAATGCAAAAGACCATACTTATAATGTCTCCTACGTAAGAAATTATGGTAATCCTTATGGTGAGTATGTACCAGTGAGGAAGGTATCTAACCCAAGAGGACCCAATGAAAATTGGGTACTTAAGTATTAATAATTTTTTGTAGGTACTTGAAGATCATGTGCTAATATTGCCAAATCATGATTGAGCCTTCAAAATACAACACCATATGATATAGTCGTTCCAAAGAATATCATTGAATGAAAGATGATTTGAAGAAGCATCAACTTTAATATCAAATTTTACATCAAATCACTGTAAAGAAGATAAGTAATCGTTTATTTTATTTCACTTATACTATTTTACTATGGATTGTATTCTCCTTCTTTTTGGTAATGAAAAAAATAGGGAGAAGAGATGGTTGTTTTTGTTATTTTCAAGAATACCAAAGAAAATGCATAAATTGCAAAAGATTGAGGGAGATATCAAGTATATCAAGTGTGAACAAAAACATCCCATCAATATATTTTGTCATCATTAAAAAGAGGAATATTGTAAAGAAGATGTACATCATCTATTTTAAATAAGTTTTGAGGAAGACAAAATTTTATCAAAAAAGAAATGTAAAAGAAGAAACAGCTTGGAATCAAGAATGTATAAGCTTATGGATATTTTTGGAAGTAAAGGAAATTGATCTTGATGCTAAGGTAAACAATTATAATTCATTATGTATAAACTTTATATGCTCAAAGTAGTTCATGCATTTTCATCTCTACTATTTTCAAATTATTATGCATAAAAATCTATAAAATAAAGGCATAAAAATAGTTGATTTTTAAAAAGCTGCCATAAATATTTAAGTTAGGTCGTTTTCACTTTTTAGGCCAGGCCTAATTAACCAATTTAATAAAACCTGATGCTATTTGAAATTTGAAAAATTATTTGAAATTTAAAAAATGTTGCAAACTTGTTAAATCAAGTGGCCGTTTAACCGACTTAATAAGACATGTATATAATTCAAAATTATGTGTTTTTATGAACCATTATCATTCTAAACAATTGCACACCTTCATGAAAATCTCTCAAACTTTTACATCAACTGAAGTGATGATAGTCCTTCATATGATGAATTACAAAGTGCTTTTAATAAATTACATGATGATTTTTTTAAACTTTTTAGAAAATTTTTAAATCGTAATAAAACTATTTTAAATCTAGAAAGTGAGGTTAATATCACAAAAGTTGAGTTAGACATAACAAAAAATCAGCATGCTAAAATTGTTCTTATTTTGAATAAAAAATTATGGAATTAAACCAAGTCGTTGAAAAATATGAAAAAGGGGAAATGAGCTTGGATAATGTATCATCTAGTCAAATATTTTCAAATAATAAATTTGGACTTCAATTTTTTAATTTTGACAAATCTAGTACAAGTCCAACTATCTTCCTAAAGGCTACTAAGAAATTCAACAATTAGGATTCAACGAAAAAACGTGTTGTAAATCATCATAAAAAGCCTTATGATAGAAATAACTTTTCAGTCAATTATAAGAATCATGTTTTTAGACCTATTTGTTTTTATTGTAATGCAAAAGACCATACTTATAATGTCTCCTACGTAAGAAATTATGGTAATCCTTATGGTGAGTATGTACCGGTGAGGAAGGTATCTAACCCAAGAGGACCCAATGAAAATCGGGTACTTAAGTATTAATAATTTTTTGTAGGTACTTGAAGATCATGTGCTAATATTGCCAAATCATGATTGAGCCTTCAAAATACAACACCATATGATATAGTCGTTCCAAAAAATATCATTGAATGAAAGATGATTTGAAGAAGCATCAACTTAAATATCAAATTTTACATCAAATCACTGTAAAGAAGATAAGTAATCGTTTATTTTATTTCACTTATACTATTTTACTATGGATTCTATTCTCCTTCTTTTTGGTAATGAAAAAAATAGGGAGAAGAGATGGTTGTTTTTGTTATTTTCAAGAATACCAAAGAAAATGCATAAATTGCAAAAGATTGAGGGAGATATCAAGTATATCAAGTGTGAACAAAAACATCCCATCAATATATTTTGTCATCATTAAAAAGAGGAATATTGTAAAGAAGATGTACATCATCTATTTTAAATAAGTTTTGAGGAAGACAAAATTTTATCAAAAAAGAAATGTAAAAGAAGAAACAGCTTGGAATCAAGAATGCATAAGCTTATGGATATTTTTGGAAGTAAAGGAAATTGATCTTGATGCTAAGGTAAACAATTATAATTCATTATGTATAAACTTTAGATGCTCAAATTAGTTCATACATTTTCATATATAAAGTTCTCAAATTGTCATGCATAAAAATCTATAAAATAAAGGCATAAAAATAGTTGATTTTTAAAAAGCTGCCATAAATATTTAAGTTAGGTCGTTTTCACTTTTTAGGCCAGGCCTGATTAACCAATTTAATAAAACCTGATGCTATTTGAAATTTGAAAAATTATTTGAAATTTAAAAAATGTTGCATACTTGTTAAATCAAGTGGCCGTTTAACCGACTTAATAAGACATGTAGATAATTCAAAATTATGTCTTTTTATGAACCATTATCATTCTAAACAATTGCAAACCTTCATGAAAATCACTCGAACTTTTATATCAACTCAAGTGATGATAGTCCTTCATATGATGAATTACAAAGTGCTTTTAATAAATTACATGATGATTTTTTTAAACTTTTTAGAAAATTTTTAAATCGAAATAAAACTATTTTAAATCTAGAAAGTGAGGTTAATATCACAAAAGTTGAGTTAGACTTAATAAAAAATTCAGCATGCAATAATTGTTCTTATTTTGAATAAAAAATTATGGAATTAAACCAAGTCGTTGAAAAATATGAAAAAGGGGAAATTAGCTTGGATAATGTATCATGTAGTCAAACATTTTAAAATAATAAATTTGGACTTGAATTTTTTAATTTTGACAAACCTAGTACAAGTCCAACTATCTACCTAAAGGCTACTAAGAAATTCAACAATTAGGATTCAAGGAAAAAACGTGTTGTAAATCATCATAAAAAGCCTTATGATAGAAATAACTTTTCAGTCAATTATAAGAATCATGTTTTTAGACCTATTTGTTTTTATTGTAATGCAAAAGACCATACTTATAATGTCTCCTACGTAAGAAATTATGGTAATCCTTATGGTGAGTATGTACCGGTGAGGAAGGTATCTAACCCAAGAGGACCCAATGAAAATTGGGTACTTAAGTATTAATAATTTTTTGTAGGTACTTGAATATCATGTGCTAATATTGCCAAATCATGATTGAGCCTTCAAAATACAACACCATATGATATAGTCGTTCCAAAGAATATCATTGAATGAAAGATGATTTGAAGAAGCATCAACTTTAATATCAAATTTTACATCAAATCACTGTAAAGAAGATAAGTAATCGTTTATTTTATTTCACTTATACTATTTTACTATGGATTGTATTCTCCTTCTTTTTGGTAATGAAAAAAATAGGGAGAAGAGATGGTTGTTTTTGTTATTTTCAAGAATACCAAAGAAAATGCATAAATTGCAAAAGATTGAGGGAGATATCAAGTATATCAAGTGTGAACAAAAACATCCCATCAATATATTTTGTCATCATTAAAAAGAGGAATATTGTAAAGAAGATGTACATCATCTATTTTAAATAAGTTTTGAGGAAGACAAAATTTTATCAAAAAAGAAATGTAAAAGAAGAAACAGCTTGGAATCAAGAATGTATAAGCTTATGGATATTTTTGGAAGTAAAGGAAATTGATCTTGATGCTAAGGTAAACAATTATAATTCATTATGTATAAACTTTATATGCTCAAAGTAGTTCATACATTTTCATCTCTACTATTTTCAAATTATTATGCATAAAAATCTATAAAATAAAGGCATAAAAATAGTTGATTTTTAAAAAGCTGCCATAAATATTTAAGTTAGGTCGTTTTCACTTTTTAGGCCAGGCCTAATTAACCAATTTAATAAAACCTGATGCTATTTGAAATTTGAAAAATTATTTGAAATTTAAAAAATGTTGCAAACTTGTTAAATCAAGTGGCCGTTTAACCGACTTAATAAGACATGTATATAATTCAAAATTATGTGTTTTTATGAACCATTATCATTCTAAACAATTGCACACCTTCATGAAAATCTCTCAAACTTTTACATCAACTGAAGTGGTGATAGTCCTTCATATGATGAATTACAAAGTGCTTTTAATAAATTACATGATGATTTTTTTAAACTTTTTAGAAAATTTTTAAATCGTAATAAAACTATTTTAAATCTAGAAAGTGAGGTTAATATCACAAAAGTTGAGTTAGACATAACAAAAAATCAGCATGCTAAAATTGTTCTTATTTTGAATAAAAAATTATGGAATTAAACCAAGTCGTTGAAAAATATGAAAAAGGGGAAATGAGCTTGGATAATGTATCATCTAGTCAAATATTTTCAAATAATAAATTTGGACTTCAATTTTTTAATTTTGACAAATCTAGTACAAGTCCAACTATCTTCCTAAAGGCTACTAAGAAATTCAACAATTAGGATTCAACGAAAAAACGTGTTGTAAATCATCATAAAAAGCCTTATGATAGAAATAACTTTTCAGTCAATTATAAGAATCATGTTTTTAGACCTATTTGTTTTTATTGTAATGCAAAAGACCATACTTATAATGTCTCCTACGTAAGAAATTATGGTAATCCTTATGGTGAGTATGTACCGGTGAGGAAGGTATCTAACCCAAGAGGACCCAATGAAAATCGGGTACTTAAGTATTAATAATTTTTTGTAGGTACTTGAAGATCATGTGCTAATATTGCCAAATCATGATTGAGCCTTCAAAATACAACACCATATGATATAGTCGTTCCAAAAAATATCATTGAATGAAAGATGATTTGAAGAAGCATCAACTTAAATATCAAATTTTACATCAAATCACTGTAAAGAAGATAAGTAATCGTTTATTTTATTTCACTTATACTATTTTACTATGGATTCTATTCTCCTTCTTTTTGGTAATGAAAAAAATAGGGAGAAGAGATGGTTGTTTTTGTTATTTTCAAGAATACCAAAGAAATTGCATAAATTGCAAAAGATTGAGGGAGATATCAAGTATATCAAATGTGAACAAAAACTTCCCATCAATATATTTTGTCATCATTAAAAAGAGGGAGATTGTGAAGAAGATGTACATCATCTATTTTAAATAAGTTTTGAGGAAGAAAAAATTTTATCAAAAAAGAAATGTCAAAGAAGAAACAGCTTGGAATCAAGAATGCATAAGCTTATGGATATTTTTGGAAGTAAAGGAAATTGATCTTGATGCTAAGGTAAACAATTATAATTCATTATGTATAAACTTTAGATGCTCAAATTAGTTCATACATTTTCATATATAAAGTTCTCAAATTGTCATGCATAAAAATCTATAAAATAAAGGCATAAAAATAGTTGATTTTTAAAAAGCTGCCATAAATATTTAAGTTAGGTCGTTTTCACTTTTTAGGCCAGGCCTGATTAACCAATTTAATAAAACCTGATGCTATTTGAAATTTGAAAAATTATTTGAAATTTAAAAAATGTTGCATACTTGTTAAATCAAGTGGCCGTTTAACCGACTTAATAAGACATGTAGATAATTCAAAATTATGTCTTTTTATGAACCATTATCATTCTAAACAATTGCAAACCTTCATGAAAATCACTCGAACTTTTATATCAACTCAAGTGATGATAGTCCTTCATATGATGAATTACAAAGTGCTTTTAATAAATTACATGATGATTTTTTTAAACTTTTTAGAAAATTTTTAAATCGAAATAAAACTATTTTAAATCTAGAAAGTGAGGTTAATATCACAAAAGTTGAGTTAGACTTAATAAAAAATTCAGCATGCAATAATTGTTCTTATTTTGAATAAAAAATTATGGAATTAAACCAAGTCGTTGAAAAATATGAAAAAGGGGAAATTAGCTTGGATAATGTATCATGTAGTCAAACATTTTAAAATAATAAATTTGGACTTGAATTTTTTAATTTTGACAAACCTAGTACAAGTCCAACTATCTACCTAAAGGCTACTAAGAAATTCAACAATTAGGATTCAAGGAAAAAACGTGTTGTAAATCATCATAAAAAGCCTTATGATAGAAATAACTTTTCCGTCAATTATAAGAATCATGTTTTTAGACCTATTTGTTTTTATTGTAATGCAAAAGACCATACTTATAATGTCTCCTACGTAAGAAATTATGGTAATCCTTATGGTGAGTATGTACCGGTGAGGAAGGTATCTAACCCAAGAGGACCCAATGAAAATTGGGTACTTAAGTATTAATAATTTTTTGTAGGTACTTGAAGATCATGTGCTAATATTGCCAAATCATGATTGAGCCTTCAAAATACAACACCATATGATATAGTCGTTCCAAAGAATATCATTGAATGAAAGATGATTTGAAGAAGCATCAACTTTAATATCAAATTTTACATCAAATCACTGTAAAGAAGATAAGTAATCGTTTATTTTATTTCACTTATACTATTTTACTATGGATTGTATTCTCCTTCTTTTTGGTAATGAAAAAAATAGGGAGAAGAGATGGTTGTTTTTGTTATTTTCAAGAATACCAAAGAAAATGCATAAATTGCAAAAGATTGAGGGAGATATCAAGTATATCAAGTGTGAACAAAAACATCCCATCAATATATTTTGTCATCATTAAAAAGAGGAATATTGTAAAGAAGATGTACATCATCTATTTTAAATAAGTTTTGAGGAAGACAAAATTTTATCAAAAAAGAAATGTAAAAGAAGAAACAGCTTGGAATCAAGAATGCATAAGCTTATGGATATTTTTGGAAGTAAAGGAAATTGATCTTGATGCTAAGGTAAACAATTATAATTCATTATGTATAATTTTTATATGCTCAAAGTAGTTCATGCATTTTCATCTCTACTATTTTCAAATTATTATGCATAAAAATCTATAAAATAAAGGCATAAAAATAGTTGATTTTTAAAAAGCTGCCATAAATATTTAAGTTAGGTCGTTTTCACTTTTTAGGCCAGGCCTAATTAACCAATTTAATAAAACCTGATGCTATTTGAAATTTGAAAAATTATTTGAAATTTAAAAAATGTTGCAAACTTGTTAAATCAAGTGGCCGTTTAACCGACTTAATAAGACATGTATATAATTCAAAATTATGTGTTTTTATGAACCATTATCATTCTAAACAATTGCACACCTTCATGAAAATCTCTCAAACTTTTACATCAACTGAAGTGATGATAGTCCTTCATATGATGAATTACAAAGTGCTTTTAATAAATTACATGATGATTTTTTTAAACTTTTTAGAAAATTTTTAAATCGTAATAAAACTATTTTAAATCTAGAAAGTGAGGTTAATATCACAAAAGTTGAGTTAGACATAACAAAAAATCAGCATGCTAAAATTGTTCTTATTTTGAATAAAAAATTATGGAATTAAACCAAGTCGTTGAAAAATATGAAAAAGGGGAAATGAGCTTGGATAATGTATCATCTAGTCAAATATTTTCAAATAATAAATTTGGACTTCAATTTTTTAATTTTGACAAATCTAGTACAAGTCCAACTATCTTCCTAAAGGCTACTAAGAAATTCAACAATTAGGATTCAATGAAAAAACGTGTTGTAAATCATCATAAAAAGCCTTATGATAGAAATAACTTTTCAGTCAATTATAAGAATCATGTTTTTAGACCTATTTGTTTTTATTGTAATGCAAAAGACCATACTTATAATGTCTCCTACGTAAGAAATTATGGTAATCCTTATGGTGAGTATGTACCGGTGAGGAAGGTATCTAACCCAAGAGGACCCAATGAAAATCGGGTACTTAAGTATTAATAATTTTTTGTAGGTACTTGAAGATCATGTGCTAATATTGCCAAATCATGATTGAGCCTTCAAAATACAACACCATATGATATAGTCGTTCCAAAAAATATCATTGAATGAAAGATGATTTGAAGAAGCATCAACTTAAATATCAAATTTTACATCAAATCACTGTAAAGAAGATAAGTAATCGTTTATTTTATTTCACTTATACTATTTTACTATGGATTCTATTCTCCTTCTTTTTGGTAATGAAAAAAATAGGGAGAAGAGATGGTTGTTTTTGTTATTTTCAAGAATACCAAAGAAATTGCATAAATTGCAAAAGATTGAGGGAGATATCAAGTATATCAAATGTGAACAAAAACTTCCCATCAATATATTTTGTCATCATTAAAAAGAGGGAGATTGTGAAGAAGATGTACATCATCTATTTTAAATAAGTTTTGAGGAAGAAAAAATTTTATCAAAAAAGAAATGTCAAAGAAGAAACAGCTTGGAATCAAGAATGCATAAGCTTATGGATATTTTTGGAAGTAAAGGAAATTGATCTTGATGCTAAGGTAAACAATTATAATTCATTATGTATAAACTTTAGATGCTCAAATTAGTTCATACATTTTCATATATAAAGTTCTCAAATTGTCATGCATAAAAATCTATAAAATAAAGGCATAAAAATAGTTGATTTTTAAAAAGCTGCCATAAATATTTAAGTTAGGTCGTTTTCACTTTTTAGGCCAGGCCTGATTAACCAATTTAATAAAACCTGATGCTATTTGAAATTTGAAAAATTATTTGAAATTTAAAAAATGTTGCATACTTGTTAAATCAAGTGGCCGTTTAACCGACTTAATAAGACATGTAGATAATTCAAAATTATGTCTTTTTATGAACCATTATCATTCTAAACAATTGCAAACCTTCATGAAAATCACTCGAACTTTTATATCAACTCAAGTGATGATAGTCCTTCATATGATGAATTACAAAGTGCTTTTAATAAATTACATGATGATTTTTTTAAACTTTTTAGAAAATTTTTAAATCGAAATAAAACTATTTTAAATCTAGAAAGTGAGGTTAATATCACAAAAGTTGAGTTAGACTTAATAAAAAATTCAGCATGCAATAATTGTTCTTATTTTGAATAAAAAATTATGGAATTAAACCAAGTCGTTGAAAAATATGAAAAAGGGGAAATTAGCTTGGATAATGTATCATGTAGTCAAACATTTTAAAATAATAAATTTGGACTTGAATTTTTTAATTTTGACAAACCTAGTACAAGTCCAACTATCTACCTAAAGGCTACTAAGAAATTCAACAATTAGGATTCAAGGAAAAAACGTGTTGTAAATCATCATAAAAAGCCTTATGATAGAAATAACTTTTCAGTCAATTATAAGAATCATGTTTTTAGACCTATTTGTTTTTATTGTAATGCAAAAGACCATACTTATAATGTCTCCTACGTAAGAAATTATGGTAATCCTTATGGTGAGTATGTACCGGTGAGGAAGGTATCTAACCCAAGAGGACCCAATGAAAATTGGGTACTTAAGTATTAATAATTTTTTGTAGGTACTTGAAGATCATGTGCTAATATTGCCAAATCATGATTGAGCCTTCAAAATACAACACCATATGATATAGTCGTTCCAAAGAATATCATTGAATGAAAGATGATTTGAAGAAGCATCAACTTTAATATCAAATTTTACATCAAATCACTGTAAAGAAGATAAGTAATCGTTTATTTTATTTCACTTATACTATTTTACTATGGATTGTATTCTCCTTCTTTTTGGTAATGAAAAAAATAGGGAGAAGAGATGGTTGTTTTTGTTATTTTCAAGAATACCAAAGAAAATGCATAAATTGCAAAAGATTGAGGGAGATATCAAGTATATCAAGTGTGAACAAAAACATCCCATCAATATATTTTGTCATCATTAAAAAGAGGAATATTGTAAAGAAGATGTACATCATCTATTTTAAATAAGTTTTGAGGAAGACAAAATTTTATCAAAAAAGAAATGTAAAAGAAGAAACAGCTTGGAATCAAGAATGCATAAGCTTATGGATATTTTTGGAAGTAAAGGAAATTGATCTTGATGCTAAGGTAAACAATTATAATTCATTATGTATAATTTTTATATGCTCAAAGTAGTTCATGCATTTTCATCTCTACTATTTTCAAATTATTATGCATAAAAATCTATAAAATAAAGGCATAAAAATAGTTGATTTTTAAAAAGCTGCCATAAATATTTAAGTTAGGTCGTTTTCACTTTTTAGGCCAGGCCTAATTAACCAATTTAATAAAACCTGATGCTATTTGAAATTTGAAAAATTATTTGAAATTTAAAAAATGTTGCAAACTTGTTAAATCAAGTGGCCGTTTAACCGACTTAATAAGACATGTATATAATTCAAAATTATGTGTTTTTATGAACCATTATCATTCTAAACAATTGCACACCTTCATGAAAATCTCTCAAACTTTTACATCAACTGAAGTGATGATAGTCCTTCATATGATGAATTACAAAGTGCTTTTAATAAATTACATGATGATTTTTTTAAACTTTTTAGAAAATTTTTAAATCGTAATAAAACTATTTTAAATCTAGAAAGTGAGGTTAATATCACAAAAGTTGAGTTAGACATAACAAAAAATCAGCATGCTAAAATTGTTCTTATTTTGAATAAAAAATTATGGAATTAAACCAAGTCGTTGAAAAATATGAAAAAGGGGAAATGAGCTTGGATAATGTATCATCTAGTCAAATATTTTCAAATAATAAATTTGGACTTCAATTTTTTAATTTTGACAAATCTAGTACAAGTCCAACTATCTTCCTAAAGGCTACTAAGAAATTCAACAATTAGGATTCAATGAAAAAACGTGTTGTAAATCATCATAAAAAGCCTTATGATAGAAATAACTTTTCAGTCAATTATAAGAATCATGTTTTTAGACCTATTTGTTTTTATTGTAATGCAAAAGACCATACTTATAATGTCTCCTACGTAAGAAATTATGGTAATCCTTATGGTGAGTATGTACCGGTGAGGAAGGTATCTAACCCAAGAGGACCCAATGAAAATCGGGTACTTAAGTATTAATAATTTTTTGTAGGTACTTGAAGATCATGTGCTAATATTGCCAAATCATGATTGAGCCTTCAAAATACAACACCATATGATATAGTCGTTCCAAAAAATATCATTGAATGAAAGATGATTTGAAGAAGCATCAACTTAAATATCAAATTTTACATCAAATCACTGTAAAGAAGATAAGTAATCGTTTATTTTATTTCACTTATACTATTTTACTATGGATTCTATTCTCCTTCTTTTTGGTAATGAAAAAAATAGGGAGAAGAGATGGTTGTTTTTGTTATTTTCAAGAATACCAAAGAAATTGCATAAATTGCAAAAGATTGAGGGAGATATCAAGTATATCAAATGTGAACAAAAACTTCCCATCAATATATTTTGTCATCATTAAAAAGAGGGAGATTGTGAAGAAGATGTACATCATCTATTTTAAATAAGTTTTGAGGAAGAAAAAATTTTATCAAAAAAGAAATGTCAAAGAAGAAACAGCTTGGAATCAAGAATGCATAAGCTTATGGATATTTTTGGAAGTAAAGGAAATTGATCTTGATGCTAAGGTAAACAATTATAATTCATTATGTATAAACTTTAGATGCTCAAATTAGTTCATACATTTTCATATATAAAGTTCTCAAATTGTCATGCATAAAAATCTATAAAATAAAGGCATAAAAATAGTTGATTTTTAAAAAGCTGCCATAAATATTTAAGTTAGGTCGTTTTCACTTTTTAGGCCAGGCCTGATTAACCAATTTAATAAAACCTGATGCTATTTGAAATTTGAAAAATTATTTGAAATTTAAAAAATGTTGCATACTTGTTAAATCAAGTGGCCGTTTAACCGACTTAATAAGACATGTAGATAATTCAAAATTATGTCTTTTTATGAACCATTATCATTCTAAACAATTGCAAACCTTCATGAAAATCACTCGAACTTTTATATCAACTCAAGTGATGATAGTCCTTCATATGATGAATTACAAAGTGCTTTTAATAAATTACATGATGATTTTTTTAAACTTTTTAGAAAATTTTTAAATCGAAATAAAACTATTTTAAATCTAGAAAGTGAGGTTAATATCACAAAAGTTGAGTTAGACTTAATAAAAAATTCAGCATGCAATAATTGTTCTTATTTTGAATAAAAAATTATGGAATTAAACCAAGTCGTTGAAAAATATGAAAAAGGGGAAATTAGCTTGGATAATGTATCATGTAGTCAAACATTTTAAAATAATAAATTTGGACTTGAATTTTTTAATTTTGACAAACCTAGTACAAGTCCAACTATCTACCTAAAGGCTACTAAGAAATTCAACAATTAGGATTCAAGGAAAAAACGTGTTGTAAATCATCATAAAAAGCCTTATGATAGAAATAACTTTTCAGTCAATTATAAGAATCATGTTTTTAGACCTATTTGTTTTTATTGTAATGCAAAAGACCATACTTATAATGTCTCCTACGTAAGAAATTATGGTAATCCTTATGGTGAGTATGTACCGGTGAGGAAGGTATCTAACCCAAGAGGACCCAATGAAAATTGGGTACTTAAGTATTAATAATTTTTTGTAGGTACTTGAAGATCATGTGCTAATATTGCCAAATCATGATTGAGCCTTCAAAATACAACACCATATGATATAGTCGTTCCAAAGAATATCATTGAATGAAAGATGATTTGAAGAAGCATCAACTTTAATATCAAATTTTACATCAAATCACTGTAAAGAAGATAAGTAATCGTTTATTTTATTTCACTTATACTATTTTACTATGGATTGTATTCTCCTTCTTTTTGGTAATGAAAAAAATAGGGAGAAGAGATGGTTGTTTTTGTTATTTTCAAGAATACCAAAGAAAATGCATAAATTGCAAAAGATTGAGGGAGATATCAAGTATATCAAGTGTGAACAAAAACATCCCATCAATATATTTTGTCATCATTAAAAAGAGGAATATTGTAAAGAAGATGTACATCATCTATTTTAAATAAGTTTTGAGGAAGACAAAATTTTATCAAAAAAGAAATGTAAAAGAAGAAACAGCTTGGAATCAAGAATGCATAAGCTTATGGATATTTTTGGAAGTAAAGGAAATTGATCTTGATGCTAAGGTAAACAATTATAATTCATTATGTATAATTTTTATATGCTCAAAGTAGTTCATGCATTTTCATCTCTACTATTTTCAAATTATTATGCATAAAAATCTATAAAATAAAGGCATAAAAATAGTTGATTTTTAAAAAGCTGCCATAAATATTTAAGTTAGGTCGTTTTCACTTTTTAGGCCAGGCCTAATTAACCAATTTAATAAAACCTGATGCTATTTGAAATTTGAAAAATTATTTGAAATTTAAAAAATGTTGCAAACTTGTTAAATCAAGTGGCCGTTTAACCGACTTAATAAGACATGTATATAATTCAAAATTATGTGTTTTTATGAACCATTATCATTCTAAACAATTGCACACCTTCATGAAAATCTCTCAAACTTTTACATCAACTGAAGTGATGATAGTCCTTCATATGATGAATTACAAAGTGCTTTTAATAAATTACATGATGATTTTTTTAAACTTTTTAGAAAATTTTTAAATCGTAATAAAACTATTTTAAATCTAGAAAGTGAGGTTAATATCACAAAAGTTGAGTTAGACATAACAAAAAATCAGCATGCTAAAATTGTTCTTATTTTGAATAAAAAATTATGGAATTAAACCAAGTCGTTGAAAAATATGAAAAAGGGGAAATGAGCTTGGATAATGTATCATCTAGTCAAATATTTTCAAATAATAAATTTGGACTTCAATTTTTTAATTTTGACAAATCTAGTACAAGTCCAACTATCTTCCTAAAGGCTACTAAGAAATTCAACAATTAGGATTCAATGAAAAAACGTGTTGTAAATCATCATAAAAAGCCTTATGATAGAAATAACTTTTCAGTCAATTATAAGAATCATGTTTTTAGACCTATTTGTTTTTATTGTAATGCAAAAGACCATAGTTATAATGTCTCCTACGTAAGAAATTATGGTAATCCTTATGGTGAGTATGTACCGGTGAGGAAGGTATCTAACCCAAGAGGACCCAATGAAAATCGGGTACTTAAGTATTAATAATTTTTTGTAGGTACTTGAAGATCATGTGCTAATATTGCCAAATCATGATTGAGCCTTCAAAATACAACACCATATGATATAGTCGTTCCAAAAAATATCATTGAATGAAAGATGATTTGAAGAAGCATCAACTTAAATATCAAATTTTACATCAAATCACTGTAAAGAAGATAAGTAATCGTTTATTTTATTTCACTTATACTATTTTACTATGGATTCTATTCTCCTTCTTTTTGGTAATGAAAAAAATAGGGAGAAGAGATGGTTGTTTTTGTTATTTTCAAGAATACCAAAGAAATTGCATAAATTGCAAAAGATTGAGGGAGATATCAAGTATATCAAATGTGAACAAAAACTTCCCATCAATATATTTTGTCATCATTAAAAAGAGGGAGATTGTGAAGAAGATGTACATCATCTATTTTAAATAAGTTTTGAGGAAGAAAAAATTTTATCAAAAAAGAAATGTCAAAGAAGAAACAGCTTGGAATCAAGAATGCATAAGCTTATGGATATTTTTGGAAGTAAAGGAAATTGATCTTGATGCTAAGGTAAACAATTATAATTCATTATGTATAAACTTTAGATGCTCAAATTAGTTCATACATTTTCATATATAAAGTTCTCAAATTGTCATGCATAAAAATCTATAAAATAAAGGCATAAAAATAGTTGATTTTTAAAAAGCTGCCATAAATATTTAAGTTAGGTCGTTTTCACTTTTTAGGCCAGGCCTGATTAACCAATTTAATAAAACCTGATGCTATTTGAAATTTGAAAAATTATTTGAAATTTAAAAAATGTTGCATACTTGTTAAATCAAGTGGCCGTTTAACCGACTTAATAAGACATGTAGATAATTCAAAATTATGTCTTTTTATGAACCATTATCATTCTAAACAATTGCAAACCTTCATGAAAATCACTCAAACTTTTATATCAACTCAAGTGATGATAGTCCTTCATATGATGAATTACAAAGTGCTTTTAATAAATTACATGATGATTTTTTTAAACTTTTTAGAAAATTTTTAAATCGAAATAAAACTATTTTAAATCTAGAAAGTGAGGTTAATATCACAAAAGTTGAGTTAGACTTAATAAAAAATTCAGCATGCAATAATTGTTCTTATTTTGAATAAAAAATTATGGAATTAAACCAAGTCGTTGAAAAATATGAAAAAGGGGAAATTAGCTTGGATAATGTATCATGTAGTCAAACATTTTAAAATAATAAATTTGGACTTGAATTTTTTAATTTTGACAAACCTAGTACAAGTCCAACTATCTACCTAAAGGCTACTAAGAAATTCAACAATTAGGATTCAAGGAAAAAACGTGTTGTAAATCATCATAAAAAGCCTTATGATAGAAATAACTTTTCAGTCAATTATAAGAATCATGTTTTTAGACCTATTTGTTTTTATTGTAATGCAAAAGACCATACTTATAATGTCTCCTACGTAAGAAATTATGGTAATCCTTATGGTGAGTATGTACCGGTGAGGAAGGTATCTAACCCAAGAGGACCCAATGAAAATTGGGTACTTAAGTATTAATAATTTTTTGTAGGTACTTGAAGATCATGTGCTAATATTGCCAAATCATGATTGAGCCTTCAAAATACAACACCATATGATATAGTCGTTCCAAAGAATATCATTGAATGAAAGATGATTTGAAGAAGCATCAACTTTAATATCAAATTTTACATCAAATCACTGTAAAGAAGATAAGTAATCGTTTATTTTATTTCACTTATACTATTTTACTATGGATTGTATTCTCCTTCTTTTTGGTAATGAAAAAAATAGGGAGAAGAGATGGTTGTTTTTGTTATTTTCAAGAATACCAAAGAAAATGCATAAATTGCAAAAGATTGAGGGAGATATCAAGTATATCAAGTGTGAACAAAAACATCCCATCAATATATTTTGTCATCATTAAAAAGAGGAATATTGTAAAGAAGATGTACATCATCTATTTTAAATAAGTTTTGAGGAAGACAAAATTTTATCAAAAAAGAAATGTAAAAGAAGAAACAGCTTGGAATCAAGAATGCATAAGCTTATGGATATTTTTGGAAGTAAAGGAAATTGATCTTGATGCTAAGGTAAACAATTATAATTCATTATGTATAAACTTTAGATGCTCAAATTAGTTCATACATTTTCATATATAAAGTTCTCAAATTGTCATGCATAAAAATCTATAAAATAAAGGCATAAAAATAGTTGATTTTTAAAAAGCTGCCATAAATATTTAAGTTAGGTCGTTTTCACTTTTTAGGCCAGGCCTGATTAACCAATTTAATAAAACCTGATGCTATTTGAAATTTGAAAAATTATTTGAAATTTAAAAAATGTTGCATACTTGTTAAATCAAGTGGCCGTTTAACCGACTTAATAAGACATGTAGATAATTCAAAATTATGTCTTTTTATGAACCATTATCATTCTAAACAATTGCAAACCTTCATGAAAATCACTCGAACTTTTATATCAACTCAAGTGATGATAGTCCTTCATATGATGAATTACAAAGTGCTTTTAATAAATTACATGATGATTTTTTTAAACTTTTTAGAAAATTTTTAAATTGAAATAAAACTATTTTAAATCTAGAAAGTGAGGTTAATATCACAAAAGTTGAGTTAGACTTAATAAAAAATTCAGCATGCAATAATTGTTCTTATTTTGAATAAAAAATTATGGAATTAAACCAAGTCGTTGAAAAATATGAAAAAGGGGAAATTAGCTTGGATAATGTATCATGTAGTCAAACATTTTAAAATAATAAATTTGGACTTGAATTTTTTAATTTTGACAAACCTAGTACAAGTCCAACTATCTACCTAAAGGCTACTAAGAAATTCAACAATTAGGATTCAAGGAAAAAACGTGTTGTAAATCATCATAAAAAGCCTTATGATAGAAATAACTTTTCAGTCAATTATAAGAATCATGTTTTTAGACCTATTTGTTTTTATTGTAATGCAAAAGACCATACTTATAATGTCTCCTACGTAAGAAATTATGGTAATCCTTATGGTGAGTATGTACCGGTGAGGAAGGTATCTAACCCAAGAGGACCCAATGAAAATTGGGTACTTAAGTATTAATAATTTTTTGTAGGTACTTGAAGATCATGTGCTAATATTGCCAAATCATGATTGAGCCTTCAAAATACAACACCATATGATATAGTCGTTCCAAAGAATATCATTGAATGAAAGATGATTTGAAGAAGCATCAACTTTAATATCAAATTTTACATCAAATCACTGTAAAGAAGATAAGTAATCGTTTATTTTATTTCACTTATACTATTTTACTATGGATTGTATTCTCCTTCTTTTTGGTAATGAAAAAAATAGGGAGAAGAGATGGTTGTTTTTGTTATTTTCAAGAATACCAAAGAAAATGCATAAATTGCAAAAGATTGAGGGAGATATCAAGTATATCAAGTGTGAACAAAAACATCCCATCAATATATTTTGTCATCATTAAAAAGAGGAATATTGTAAAGAAGATGTACATCATCTATTTTAAATAAGTTTTGAGGAAGACAAAATTTTATCAAAAAAGAAATGTAAAAGAAGAAACAGCTTGGAATCAAGAATGTATAAGCTTATGGATATTTTTGGAAGTAAAGGAAATTGATCTTGATGCTAAGGTAAACAATTATAATTCATTATGTATAAACTTTATATGCTCAAAGTAGTTCATACATTTTCATCTCTACTATTTTCAAATTATTATGCATAAAAATCTATAAAATAAAGGCATAAAAATAGTTGATTTTTAAAAAGCTGCCATAAATATTTAAGTTAGGTCGTTTTCACTTTTTAGGCCAGGCCTAATTAACCAATTTAATAAAACCTGATGCTATTTGAAATTTGAAAAATTATTTGAAATTTAAAAAATGTTGCAAACTTGTTAAATCAAGTGGCCGTTTAACCGACTTAATAAGACATGTATATAATTCAAAATTATGTGTTTTTATGAACCATTATCATTCTAAACAATTGCACACCTTCATGAAAATCTCTCAAACTTTTACATCAACTGAAGTGATGATAGTCCTTCATATGATGAATTACAAAGTGCTTTTAATAAATTACATGATGATTTTTTTAAACTTTTTAGAAAATTTTTAAATCGAAATAAAACTATTTTAAATCTAGAAAGTGAGGTTAATATCACAAAAGTTGAGTTAGACATAACAAAAAATCAGCATGCTAAAATTGTTCTTATTTTGAATAAAAAATTATGGAATTAAACCAAGTCGTTGAAAAATATGAAAAAGGGGAAATGAGCTTGGATAATGTATCATCTAGTCAAATATTTTCAAATAATAAATTTGGACTTCAATTTTTTAATTTTGACAAATCTAGTACAAGTCCAACTATCTTCCTAAAGGCTACTAAGAAATTCAACAATTAGGATTCAACGAAAAAACGTGTTGTAAATCATCATAAAAAGCCTTATGATAGAAATAACTTTTCAGTCAATTATAAGAATCATGTTTTTAGACCTATTTGTTTTTATTGTAATGCAAAAGACCATACTTATAATGTCTCCTACGTAAGAAATTATGGTAATCCTTATGGTGAGTATGTACCGGTGAGGAAGGTATCTAACCCAAGAGGACCCAATGAAAATTGGGTACTTAAGTATTAATAATTTTTTGTAGGTACTTGAAGATCATGTGCTAATATTGCCAAATCATGATTGAGCCTTCAAAATACAACACCATATGATATAGTAGTTCCAAAGAATATCATTGAATGAAAGATGATTTGAAGAAGCATCAACTTTAATATCAAATTTTACATCAAATCACTGTAAAGAAGATAAGTAATCGTTTATTTTATTTCACTTATACTATTTTACTATGGATTGTATTCTCCTTCTTTTTGGTAATGAAAAAAATAGGGAGAAGAGATGGTTGTTTTTGTTATTTTCAAGAATACCAAAGAAAATGCATAAATTGCAAAAGATTGATGGAGATATCAAGTATATCAAGTGTCAACAAAAACTTCCCATCAATATATTTTGTCATCATTAAAAAGAGGGAGATTGTGAAGAAGATGTACATCATATATTTTAAATAAGTTTTGAGGAAGACAAAATTTTATCAAAAAAGAAATGTAAAAGAAGAAACAGCTTGGAATCAAGAATGCATAAGCTTATGGATATTTTTGGAAGTAAAGGAAATTGATCTTGATGCTAAGGTAAACAATTATAATTCATTATGTATAAACTTTATATGCTCCAAGTAGTTCATACATTTTCATCTCTACTGTTTTCAAATTATTATGCATAAAAATCTATAAAATAAAGGCATAAAAATAGTTGATTTTTAAAAAGCTGCCATAAATATTTAAGTTAGGTCGTTTTCACTTTTTAGGCCAGGCCTAAATAACCAATTTAATAAAACCTGATGCTATTTGAAATTTGAAAAATTATTTGAAATTTAAAAAATGTTGCAAACTTGTTAAATCAAGTGGCCGTTTAACCGACTTAATAAGACATGTACATAATTCAAAATTATGTCTTTTTATGAACCATTATCATTCTAAACAATTGCAAACCTTCATGAAAATCACTCGAACTTTTATATCATTTCAAGTGATGATAGTCCTTCATATGATGAATTACAAAGTGCTTTTAATAAATTACATGATGATTTTTTTAAACTTTTTAGAAAAATTTTAAATCGAAATAAAACTATTTTAAATCTAGAAAGTGAGGTTAATATCACAAAAGTTGAGTTAGACCTAATAAAAAATTCAGCATGCAATAATTGTTCTTATTTTGAATAAAAAATTATGGAATTAAACCAAGTCGTTGAAAAATATGAAAAAGGGGAAATTAGCTTGGATAATGTATCATGTAGTCAAACATTTTAAAATAATAAATTTGGACTTGAATTTTTTAATTTTGACAAACCTAGTACAAGTCCAACTATCTTCCTAAAGGCTACTAAGAAATTCAACAATTAGGATTCAACGAAAAAACGTGTTGTAAATCATCATAAAAAGCCTTATGATAGAAATAACTTTTCAGTCAATTATAAGAATCATGTTTTTAGACCTATTTGTTTTTATTGTAATGCAAAAGACCATACTTATAATGTCTCCTACGTAAGAAATTATGGTAATCCTTATGGTGAGTATGTACCGGTGAGGATGGTATCTAACCCAAGAGGACCCAATGAAAATTGGGTACTTAAGTATTAATAATTTTTTGTAGGTACTTGAAGATCATGTGCTAATATTGCCAAATCATGATTGAGCCTTCAAAATACAACACCATATGATATAGTCGTTCCAAAGAATATCATTGAATGAAAGATGATTTGAAGAAGCATCAACTTTAATATCAAATTTTACATCAAATCACTGTAAAGAAGATAAGTAATCGTTTATTTTATTTCACTTATACTATTTTACTATGGATTGTATTCTCCTTCTTTTTGGTAATGAAAAAAATAGGGAGAAGAGATGGTTGTTTTTGTTATTTTCAAGAATACCAAAGAAAATGCATAAATTGCAAAAGATTGAGGGAGATATCAAGTATATCAAGTGTGAACAAAAACATCCCATCAATATATTTTGTCATCATTAAAAAGAGGAATATTGTAAAGAAGATGTACATCATCTATTTTAAATAAGTTTTGAGGAAGACAAAATTTTATCAAAAAAGAAATGTAAAAGAAGAAACAGCTTGGAATCAAGAATGTATAAGCTTATGGATATTTTTGGAAGTAAAGGAAATTGATCTTGATGCTAAGGTAAACAATTATAATTCATTATGTATAAACTTTATATGCTCAAAGTAGTTCATACATTTTCATCTCTACTATTTTCAAATTATTATGCATAAAAATCTATAAAATAAAGGCATAAAAATAGTTGATTTTTAAAAAGCTGCCATAAATATTTAAGTTAGGTCGTTTTCACTTTTTAGGCCAGGCCTAATTAACCAATTTAATAAAACCTGATGCTATTTGAAATTTGAAAAATTATTTGAAATTTAAAAAATGTTGCAAACTTGTTAAATCAAGTGGCCGTTTAACCGACTTAATAAGACATGTATATAATTCAAAATTATGTGTTTTTATGAACCATTATCATTCTAAACAATTGCACACCTTCATGAAAATCTCTCAAACTTTTACATCAACTGAAGTGATGATAGTCCTTCATATGATGAATTACAAAGTGCTTTTAATAAATTACATGATGATTTTTTTAAACTTTTTAGAAAATTTTTAAATCGAAATAAAACTATTTTAAATCTAGAAAGTGAGGTTAATATCACAAAAGTTGAGTTAGACATAACAAAAAATCAGCATGCTAAAATTGTTCTTATTTTGAATAAAAAATTATGGAATTAAACCAAGTCGTTGAAAAATATGAAAAAGGGGAAATGAGCTTGGATAATGTATCATCTAGTCAAATATTTTCAAATAATAAATTTGGACTTCAATTTTTTAATTTTGACAAATCTAGTACAAGTCCAACTATCTTCCTAAAGGCTACTAAGAAATTCAACAATTAGGATTCAACGAAAAAACGTGTTGTAAATCATCATAAAAAGCCTTATGATAGAAATAACTTTTCAGTCAATTATAAGAATCATGTTTTTAGACCTATTTGTTTTTATTGTAATGCAAAAGACCATACTTATAATGTCTCCTACGTAAGAAATTATGGTAATCCTTATGGTGAGTATGTACCGGTGAGGAAGGTATCTAACCCAAGAGGACCCAATGAAAATTGGGTACTTAAGTATTAATAATTTTTTGTAGGTACTTGAAGATCATGTGCTAATATTGCCAAATCATGATTGAGCCTTCAAAATACAACACCATATGATATAGTAGTTCCAAAGAATATCATTGAATGAAAGATGATTTGAAGAAGCATCAACTTTAATATCAAATTTTACATCAAATCACTGTAAAGAAGATAAGTAATCGTTTATTTTATTTCACTTATACTATTTTACTATGGATTGTATTCTCCTTCTTTTTGGTAATGAAAAAAATAGGGAGAAGAGATGGTTGTTTTTGTTATTTTCAAGAATACCAAAGAAAATGCATAAATTGCAAAAGATTGATGGAGATATCAAGTATATCAAGTGTCAACAAAAACTTCCCATCAATATATTTTGTCATCATTAAAAAGAGGGAGATTGTGAAGAAGATGTACATCATATATTTTAAATAAGTTTTGAGGAAGACAAAATTTTATCAAAAAAGAAATGTAAAAGAAGAAACAGCTTGGAATCAAGAATGCATAAGCTTATGGATATTTTTGGAAGTAAAGGAAATTGATCTTGATGCTAAGGTAAACAATTATAATTCATTATGTATAAACTTTATATGCTCCAAGTAGTTCATACATTTTCATCTCTACTGTTTTCAAATTATTATGCATAAAAATCTATAAAATAAAGGCATAAAAATAGTTGATTTTTAAAAAGCTGCCATAAATATTTAAGTTAGGTCGTTTTCACTTTTTAGGCCAGGCCTAAATAACCAATTTAATAAAACCTGATGCTATTTGAAATTTGAAAAATTATTTGAAATTTAAAAAATGTTGCAAACTTGTTAAATCAAGTGGCCGTTTAACCGACTTAATAAGACATGTACATAATTCAAAATTATGTCTTTTTATGAACCATTATCATTCTAAACAATTGCAAACCTTCATGAAAATCACTCGAACTTTTATATCATTTCAAGTGATGATAGTCCTTCATATGATGAATTACAAAGTGCTTTTAATAAATTACATGATGATTTTTTTAAACTTTTTAGAAAAATTTTAAATCGAAATAAAACTATTTTAAATCTAGAAAGTGAGGTTAATATCACAAAAGTTGAGTTAGACCTAATAAAAAATTCAGCATGCAATAATTGTTCTTATTTTGAATAAAAAATTATGGAATTAAACCAAGTCGTTGAAAAATATGAAAAAGGGGAAATTAGCTTGGATAATGTATCATGTAGTCAAACATTTTAAAATAATAAATTTGGACTTGAATTTTTTAATTTTGACAAACCTAGTACAAGTCCAACTATCTTCCTAAAGGCTACTAAGAAATTCAACAATTAGGATTCAACGAAAAAACGTGTTGTAAATCATCATAAAAAGCCTTATGATAGAAATAACTTTTCAGTCAATTATAAGAATCATGTTTTTAGACCTATTTGTTTTTATTGTAATGCAAAAGACCATACTTATAATGTCTCCTACGTAAGAAATTATGGTAATCCTTATGGTGAGTATGTACCGGTGAGGATGGTATCTAACCCAAGAGGACCCAATGAAAATTGGGTACTTAAGTATTAATAATTTTTTGTAGGTACTTGAAGATCATGTGCTAATATTGCCAAATCATGATTGAGCCTTCAAAATACAACACCATATGATATAGTAGTTCCAAAGAATATCATTGAATGAAAGATGATTTGAAGAAGCATCAACTTTAATATCAAATTTTACATCAAATCACTGTAAAGAAGATAAGTAATCGTTTATTTAATTTCACTTATACTATTTTACTATGGATTGTATTCTCCTTCTTTTTGGTAATGAAAAAAATAGGGAGAAGAGATGGTTGTTTTTGTTATTTTCAAGAATACCAAAGAAAATGCATAAATTGCAAAAGATTGATGGAGATATCAAGTATATCAAGTGTCAACAAAAACTTCCCATCAATATATTTTGTCATCATTAAAAAGAGGGAGATTGTGAAGAAAATGTACATCATATATTTTAAATAAGTTTTGAGGAAGACAAAATTTTATCAAAAAAGAAATGTAAAAGAAGAAACAGCTTGGAATCAAGAATGCATAAGCTTATGGATATTTTTGGAAGTAAAGGAAATTGATCTTGATGCTAAGGTAAACAATTATAATTCATTATGTATAAACTTTATATGCTCCAAGTAGTTCATACATTTTCATCTCTACTGTTTTCAAATTATTATGCATAAAAATCTATAAAATAAAGGCATAAAAATAGTTGATTTTTAAAAAGCTGCCATAAATATTTAAGTTAGGTCGTTTTCACTTTTTAGGCCAGGCCTAAATAACCAATTTAAAAAAACCTGATGCTATTTGAAATTTGAAAAATTATTTGAAATTTAAAAAATGTTGCAAACTTGTTAAATCAAGTGGCCGTTTAACCGACTTAATAAGACATGTACATAATTCAAAATTATGTCTTTTTATGAACCATTATCATTCTAAACAATTGCAAACCTTCATGAAAATCACTCGAACTTTTATATCATTTCAAGTGATGATAGTCCTTCATATGATGAATTACAAAGTGCTTTTAATAAATTACATGATGATTTTTTTAAACTTTTTAGAAAAATTTTAAATCGAAATAAAACTATTTTAAATCTAGAAAGTGAGGTTAATATCACAAAAGTTGAGTTAGACCTAATAAAAAATTCAGCATGCAATAATTGTTCTTATTTTGAATAAAAAATTATGGAATTAAACCAAGTCGTTGAAAAATATGAAAAAGGGGAAATTAGCTTGGATAATGTATCATGTAGTCAAACATTTTAAAATAATAAATTTGGACTTGAATTTTTTAATTTTGACAAACCTAGTACAAGTCCAACTATCTTCCTAAAGGCTACTAAGAAATTCAACAATTAGGATTCAACGAAAAAACGTGTTGTAAATCATCATAAAAAGCCTTATGATAGAAATAACTTTTCAGTCAATTATAAGAATCATGTTTTTAGACCTATTTGTTTTTATTGTAATGCAAAAGACCATACTTATAATGTCTCCTACGTAAGAAATTATGGTAATCCTTATGGTGAGTATGTACCGGTGAGGAAGGTATCTAACCCAAGAGGACCCAATGAAAATTGGGTACTTAAGTATTAATAATTTTTTGTAGGTACTTGAAGATCATGTGCTAATATTTCCAAATCATGATTGAGCCTTCAAAATACAACACCATATGATATAGTCGTTCCAAAAAATATCATTGAATGAAAGATGATTTGAAGAAGCATCAACTTTAATATCAAACTTTACATCAAATCACTGTAAAGAAGATAAGTAATCGTTTATTTTATTTCACTTATACTATTTTACTATTGATTCTATTCTCCTTCTTTTTGGTAATGAAAAAAATAGGGAGCAGAGATGGTTGTTTTTGTTATTTTCAAGAATACCAAAGAAATTGCATAAATTGCAAAAGATTGAGGGAGATATCAAGTATATCAAATGTGAACAAAAACTTCCCATCAATATATTTTGTCATCATTAAAAAGAGGGAGATTGTGAAGAAGATGTACATCATCTATTTTAAATAAGTTTTGAGGAAGACAAAATTTTATCAAAAAAGAAATGTCAAAGAAGAAATAGCTTGGAATCAAGAATGCATAAGCTTATGGGTATTTTTGGAAGTAAAGGAAATTGATCTTGATGCTAAGGTAAAAAATTATAATTCATTATGTATACACTTTAGATGTTCAAAGTAGTTCATACATTTTCATCTCTACTGTTTTCAAATTATTATGCATAAAAATCTATAAAATAAAGGCATAAAAATAGTTGATTTTTAAAAAGCTGCCATAAATATTTAAGTTAGGTCGTTTTCACTTTTTAGGCCAGGCCTAATTAACCAATTTAATAAAACCTGATGCTATTTGAAATTTGAAAAATTATTTGAAATTTAAAAAATGTTGCAAACTTGTTAAATCAAGTGGCCGTTTAACCGACTTAATAAGACATATATATAATTCAAAATTATGTCTTTTTATGAACCATTATCATTCTAAACAATTGCACACCTTCATGAAAATCTCTCAAACTTTTACATCAACTGAAGTGATGATAGTCCTTCATATGATGAATTACAAAGTGCTTTTAATAAATTACATGATGATTTTTTTAAACTTTTTAGAAAATTTTTAAATCGAAATAAAACTATTTTAAATCTAGAAAGTGAGGTTAATATCACAAAAGTTGAGTTAGACATAATAAAAAATTCAGCATGCTAAATTTGTTCTTATTTTGAATAAAAAATTATGGAATTAAACCAAGTCGTTGAAAAATATGAAAAAGGGGAAATTAGCTTGGATAATGTATCATCTAGTCAAATATTTTCAAATAATAAATTTGGACTTGAATTTTTTAATTTTGACAAACCTAGTACAAGTCCAACTATCTTCCTAAAGGCTACTAAGAAATTCAACAATTAGGATTCAACGAAAAAACGTGTTGTAAATCATCATAAAAAGCCTTATGATAGAAATAACTTTTCAGTCAATTATAAGAATCATGTTTTTAGACCTATTTGTTTTTATTGTAATGCAAAAGACCATACTTATAATGTCTCCTACGTAAGAAATTATGGTAATCCTTATGGTGAGTATGTACCGGTGAGGAAGGTATCTAACCCAAGAGGACCCAATGAAAATTGGGTACTTAAGTATTAATAATTTTTTGTAGGTACTTGAAGATCATGTGCTAATATTGCCAAATCATGATTGAGCCTTCAAAATACAACACCATATGATATAGTAGTTCCAAAGAATATCATTGAATGAAAGATGATTTGAAGAAGCATCAACTTTAATATCAAATTTTACATCAAATCACTGTAAAGAAGATAAGTAATCGTTTATTTTATTTCACTTATACTATTTTACTATGGATTGTATTCTCCTTCTTTTTGGTAATGAAAAAAATAGGGAGAAGAGATGGTTGTTTTTGTTATTTTCAAGAATACCAAAGAAAATGCATAAATTGCAAAAGATTGAGGGAGATATCAAGTATATCAAGTGTCAACAAAAACTTCCCATCAATATATTTTGTCATCATTAAAAAGAGGGAGATAGTGAAGAAGATGTACACCATCTATTTTAAATAAGTTTTGAGGAAGACAAAATTTTATCAAAAAAGAAATGTAAAAGAAGAAACAGCTTGGAATCAAGAATGCATAAGCTTATGGATATTTTTCGAAGTAAAGGAAATTGATCTTGATGCTAAGGTAAACAATTATAATTCATTATGTATAAACTTTATATGCTCCAAGTAGTTCATACATTTTCATCTCTACTGTTTTCAAATTATTATGCATAAAAATCTATAAAATAAAGGCATAAAGATAGTTGATTTTTAAAAAGCTGCCATAAATATTTAAGTTAGGTCGTTTTAACTTTTTAGGCCAGGCCTAATTAACCAATTTAATAAAACCTGATGCTATTTGAAATTTGAAAAATTATTTGAAATTTAAAAAATGTTGCAAACTTGTTAAATCAAGTGGTCGTTTAACCGACTTAATAAGACATGTACATAATTCAAAATTATGTCTTTTATGAACCATTATCATTCTAAACAATTGCAAACCTTCATGAAAATCAGTCGAACTTTTATATCAACTCAAGTGATGATAGTCCTTCATATGATGAATTACAAAGTGCTTTTAATAAATTACATGATGATTTTTTTAAACTTTTTAGAAAATTTTTAAATCGAAATAAAACTATTTTAAATCTAGAAAGTGAGGTTAATATCACAAAAGTTGAGTTAGACCTAATAAAAAATTCAGCATGCAATAATTGTTCTTATTTTGAATAAAAAATTATGGAATTAAACCAAGTCGTTGAAAAATATGAAAAAGGGGAAATTAGCTTGGATAATGTATCATGTAGTCAAAGATTTTAAAATAATAAATTTGGACTTGAATTTTTTAATTTTGACAAACCTAGTACAAGTCCAACTATCTTCCTAAAGGCTACTAAGAAATTCAACAATTAGGATTCAACGAAAAAACGTGTTGTAAATCATCATAAAAAGCCTTATGATAGAAATAACTTTTCAGTCAATTATAAGAATCATGTTTTTAGACCTATTTGTTTTTATTGTAATGCAAAAGACCATACTTATAATGTCTCCTACGTAAGAAATTATGGTAATCCTTATGGTGAGTATGTACCGGTGAGGAAGGTATCTAACCCAAGAGGACCCAATGAAAATTGGGTACTTAAGTATTAATAATTTTTTGTAGGTACTTGAAGATCATGTGCTAATATTGCCAAATCATGATTGAGCCTTCAAAATACAACACCATATGATATAGTAGTTCCAAAGAATATCATTGAATGAAAGATGATTTGAAGAAGCATCAACTTTAATATCAAATTTTACATCAAATCACTGTAAAGAAGATAAGTAATCGTTTATTTTATTTCACTTATACTATTTTACTATGGATTGTATTCTCCTTCTTTTTGGTAATGAAAAAAATAGGGAGAAGAGATGGTTGTTTTTGTTATTTTCAAGAATACCAAAGAAAATGCATAAATTGCAAAAGATTGAGGGAGATATCAAGTATATCAAGTGTCAACAAAAACTTCCCATCAATATATTTTGTCATCATTAAAAAGAGGGAGATAGTGAAGAAGATGTACACCATCTATTTTAAATAAGTTTTGAGGAAGACAAAATTTTATCAAAAAAGAAATGTAAAAGAAGAAACAGCTTGGAATCAAGAATGCATAAGCTTATGGATATTTTTCGAAGTAAAGGAAATTGATCTTGATGCTAAGGTAAACAATTATAATTCATTATGTATAAACTTTATATGCTCCAAGTAGTTCATACATTTTCATCTCTACTGTTTTCAAATTATTATGCATAAAAATCTATAAAATAAAGGCATAAAAATAGTTGATTTTTAAAAACCTGATGCTATTTGAAATTTGAAAAATTATTTGAAATTTAAAAAATGTTGCAAACTTGTTAAATCAAGTGGTCGTTTAACCGACTTAATAAGACATGTACATAATTCAAAATTATGTCTTTTATGAACCATTATCATTCTAAACAATTGCAAACCTTCATGAAAATCAGTCGAACTTTTATATCAACTCAAGTGATGATAGTCCTTCATATGATGAATTACAAAGTGCTTTTAATAAATTACATGATGATTTTTTTAAACTTTTTAGAAAATTTTTAAATCGAAATAAAACTATTTTAAATCTAGAAAGTGAGGTTAATATCACAAAAGTTGAGTTAGACCTAATAAAAAATTCAGCATGCAATAATTGTTCTTATTTTGAATAAAAAATTATGGAATTAAACCAAGTCGTTGAAAAATATGAAAAAGGGGAAATTAGCTTGGATAATGTATCATGTAGTCAAAGATTTTAAAATAATAAATTTGGACTTGAATTTTTTAATTTTGACAAACCTAGTACAAGTCCAACTATCTTCCTAAAGGCTACTAAGAAATTCAACAATTAGGATTCAACGAAAAAACGTGTTGTAAATCATCATAAAAAGCCTTATGATAGAAATAACTTTTCAGTCAATTATAAGAATCATGTTTTTAGACCTATTTGTTTTTATTGTAATGCAAAAGTCCATACTTATAATGTCTCCTACGTAAGAAATTATGGTAATCCTTATGGTGAGTATGTATCGGTGAGGAAGGTATCTAACCCAAGAGGACCCAATGAAAATTGGGTACTTAAGTATTAATAATTTTTTGTAGGTACTTGAAGATCATGTGCTAATATTGCCAAATCATGATTGAGCCTTCAAAATACAACACCATATGATATAGTCGTTCCAAAAAATATCATTGAATGAAAGATGATTTGAAGAAGCATCAACTTTAATATCAAATTTTACATCAAATCACTGTAAAGAAGATAAGTAATCGTTTATTTTATTTCACTTATACTGTTTTACTATGGATTCTATTCTCCTACTTTTTGGTAATGAAAAAAATAGGGAGAAGAGATGGTTGTTTTTGTTATTTTCAAGAATACCAAAGAAATTGCATAAATTGCAAAAGATTGAGGGAGATATCAAGTATGTCAAATGTGAACAAAAACATCCCATCAATATATTTTGTCATCATTAAAAAGAGGGAGATTGTGAAGAAGATGTACATCATCTATTTTAAATAAGTTTTGAGGAAGACAAAATTTTATCAAAAAAGAAATGTCAAAGAAGAAATAGCTTGGAATCAAGAATGCATAAGCTTATGGATATTTTTGGAAGTAAAGGAAATTGATCTTGATGCTAAGGTAAAAAATTATAATTCATTATGTATAAACTTTATATGCTCAAAGTAGTTCATACATTTTCATCTCTATTGTTTTCAAATTATTATGCATAAAAATCTATAAAATAAAGGCATAAAAATAGTTGATTTTTAAAAAGCTGCCATAAATATTTAAGTTAGGTCGTTTTCACTTTTTAGGCCAGGCCTAATTAACCAATTTAATAAAACCTGATGCTATTTGAAATTTGAAAAATTATTTGAAATTTGAAAAATTATTTGAAATTTAAAAAATGTTGCAAACTTGTTAAATCAAGTGGCCGTTTAACCGACTTAATAAGACATGTATATAATTCAAAATTATGTCTTTTTATGAACCATTATCATTCTAAACAATTGCACACCTTCATGAAAATCTCTCAAACTTTTACATCAACTGAAGTGATGATAGTCCTTCATATGATGAATTACAAAGTGCTTTTAATAAATGACATGATGATTTTTTTAAACTTTTTAGAAAAAATTTAAATCGAAATAAAACTATTTTAAATCTAGAAAGTGAGGTTAATATCACAAAAGTTGAGTTAGACATAATAAAAAATTCAGCATGCTAAAATTGTTCTTATTTTGAATAAAAAATTATGGAAGTAAACCAAGTCGTTGAAAAATATGAAAAAGGGGAAATTAGCTTAGATAATGTATCATCTAGTCAAATATTTTCAAATAATAAATTTGGACTTGAATTTTTTAATTTTGACAAACCTAGTACAAGTCCAACTATCTTCCTAAAGGCTACTAAGAAATTCAACAATTAGGATTCAACGAAAAAACGTGTTGTAAATCATCATAAAAAGCCTTATGATAGAAATAACTTTTCAGTCAATTATAAGAATCATGTTTTTAGACCTATTTGTTTTTATTGTAATGCAAAAGACCATACTTATAATGTCTCCTACGTAAGAATTTTGGTAATCCTTATGGTGAGTATGTACGGGTGAGGAAGGTATCTAACCCAAGAGGACCCAATGAAAATTGGGTACTTAAGTATTAATAATTTTTTGTAGGTACTTGAAGATCATGTGCTAATATTGCCAAATCATGATTGAGCCTTCAAAATACAACACCATATGATATAGTAGTTCCAAAAAATATCATTGAATGAAAGATGATTTGAAAAAGCATCAACTTTAATATCAAATTTTACATCAAATCACTGTAAAGAAGATAAGTAATCGTTTATTTTATTTCACTTATACTATTTTACTATGGATTCTATTCTCCTTCTTTTTGGTAATGAAAAAAATAGGGAGAAGGGATGGTTGTTTTTGTTATTTTCAAGAATACCAAAGAAATTGCATAAATTGCAAAAGATTGAGGGAGATATCAAGTATATACAAATGTGAACAAAAACTTCCCATCAATATATTTTGTCATCATTAAAAAGAGGGAGATTGTGAAGAAGATGTACATCATCTATTTTAAATAAGTTTTGAGGAAGACAAAATTTTATCAAAAAAGAAATGTCAAAGAAGAAATAGCTTGGAATCAAGAATGCATAAGCTTATGGGTATTTTTGGAAGTAAAGGAAATTGATCTTGATGCTAAGGTAAAAAATTATAATTCATTATGTATACACTTTAGATGCTCAAAGTAGTTCATACATTTTCATCTCTACTGTTTTCAAATTATCATGCATAAAAATCTATGAAATAAAGGCATAAAAATTGTTGATTTTTAAAAAGCTGCCATAAATATTTAAGTTAGGTCGTTTTCACTATTTAGGCCAGGCCTGATTAACCAATTTAATAAAACCTGATGCTATTTGAAATTTGAAAAATTATTTGAAATTTAAAAAATGTTGCAAACTTGTTATATCAAGTGGCCATTTAACCGACTTAATAAGACATGTACATAATTCAAAATTATGTCTTTTTATGAACCGTTATCATTCTAAACAATTGCAAACCTTCATGAAAATCTCTCGAACTTTTATATCAACTCAAGTGATGATAGTCCTTCATATGATGAATTACAAAGTGCTTTTAATAAATTACATGATGATTTTTTTAAACTTTTTAGAAAAATTTTAAATCGAAATAAAACTATTTTAAATCTAGAAAGTGAGGTTAATATCACAAAAGTTGAGTTAGACTTAATAAAAAATTCAGCATGCAATAATTGTTCTTATTTTGAATAAAAAATTATGGAATTAAACCAAGTCGTTGTAAAATATGAAAAAGGGGAAATTAGCTTGGATAATGTATCATGTAGTCAAATATTTTTAAATAATAAATTTGGACTTGAATTTTTTAATTTTGACAAACATAGTACAAGTCCAACGATCTTCCTAATGGCTACTAAGAAACTCAACAACTGGGATTCAAAGAAAAAACGTGTTATAAATAATCATAAAAGGCCTTATGATAGATATAACTTTTCAGTCAATTAAAAGAATCATGTTTTTAGACCTATTTGTTTTTATTGTAATGCAAAAGACCATACTTATAATGTCTCCTACGTAAGAAATTATGGTAATCCTTATGGTGAGTATGTACCGGTGAGGAAGGTATCTAACCCAAGAGGACCCAATGACAATTGGGTACTTAAGTATTAATAATTTTTTGTAGGTACTTGAAGATCATGTGCTAATATTTCCAAATCATGAATGAGCCTTCAAAATACAAGACCATATGATATAGTAGTTCCAAAAAATATCATTGAATGAAAGATGATTTGAAGAAGCATCAACTTTAATATCAAATTTTACTTCAAATCACTGTGAAGAAGATAAGTAATCTTTTATTTTATTTCACTTATACTATTTTACTATGGATTCTATTCTCCTTGTTTTTGGTAATGACAAAAATGGGGAGAAGAGATGGTTGTTTTTGTTATTTTCAAAAATACCAAAGAAAATGCTTAAATTGCAAAAGATTGAGGGAGAAATCAAGTATATCAAGTGTCAACAAAAACTTCCCATCAATATATTTTGTCATCATCAAAAAGAGGGAGATTGTGAAGAAGATGTACATCATCTATTTTAATTTAGTTTTGAGGAAGACAAAATTATATCAAAAAAGAAATGTCAAAGAAGAAACAGGTTGAATCAAGAATGCATAAGCTTATGGATATTTTTGGAAGTAAAGGAAATTGATCTTGATGCTAAGGTAAACAATTATAATTTATTATGTATAAACTTTAGATGCTCAAATTAGTTCATACATTTTCATATATAAAGTTCTCAAATTGTCATGCTTAAAAATCTTTGAAATAAAGGCATAAAAATAGTTGATTTTTAAAAAGCTGCCACAAATATTTAAGTTAGGTCGTTTTCACTTTTTAGGCCAGGCCTGATTAACCAATTTAATAAAACCTGATGCTATTTGAAATTTGAAAAATTATTTGAAATTTAAAAAATGTTGCAAACTTGTTAAATCAAGTGGCCATTTAACCGACTTAATGAGACATGTACATAATTCAAAATTATTTCTTTTTATGAACCATTATCATTCTAAACAATTGCAAACCTTCATGAAAATCTCTCAAACGTTTATATCAACTCAAGTGATGATAGTCCTTCATATGATGAATTACAAAGTGCTTTTAATAAATTACATGATGATTTTTTTAAACTTTTTAGAAAATTTTTAAATCGAAATAAAACTATTTTAAATCTAGAAAGTGAGGTTAATATCACAAAAGTTGATTTAGACTTAATAAAAAATTCAGCATGCAATAATTGTTCTTATTTTGAATAAAAAATTATGGAATTAAGCCAAGTCGTTGTAAAATATGAAAAAGGGGAAATTAGCTTGGATAATGTATCATGTAGTCAAACATTTTAAAATAATAAATTTGGACTTGAATTTTTTAATTTTGACAAACCTAGTACAAGTCCAACTATCTTCCTAAAGGCTACTAAGAAATTCAACAATTAGGATTCAACGAAAAAACGTGTTGTAAATCATCATAAAAAGCCTTATGATAGAAATAACTTTTCAGTCAATTATAAGAATCATGTTTTTAGACCTATTTGTTTTTATTGTAATGCAAAAGTCCATACTTATAATGTCTCCTACGTAAGAAATTATGGTAATCCTTATGGTGAGTATGTATCGGTGAGGAAGGTATCTAACCCAAGAGGACCCAATGAAAATTGGGTACTTAAGTATTAATAATTTTTTGTAGGTACTTGAAGATCATGTGCTAATATTGCCAAATCATGATTGAGCCTTCAAAATACAACACCATATGATATAGTCGTTCCAAAAAATATCATTGAATGAAAGATGATTTGAAGAAGCATCAACTTTAATATCAAATTTTACATCAAATCACTGTAAAGAAGATAAGTAATCGTTTATTTTATTTCACTTATACTGTTTTACTATGGATTCTATTCTCCTACTTTTTGGTAATGAAAAAAATAGGGAGAAGAGATGGTTGTTTTTGTTATTTTCAAGAATACCAAAGAAATTGCATAAATTGCAAAAGATTGAGGGAGATATCAAGTATGTCAAATGTGAACAAAAACATCCCATCAATATATTTTGTCATCATTAAAAAGAGGGAGATTGTGAAGAAGATGTACATCATCTATTTTAAATAAGTTTTGAGGAAGACAAAATTTTATCAAAAAAGAAATGTCAAAGAAGAAATAGCTTGGAATCAAGAATGCATAAGCTTATGGATATTTTTGGAAGTAAAGGAAATTGATCTTGATGCTAAGGTAAAAAATTATAATTCATTATGTATAAACTTTATATGCTCAAAGTAGTTCATACATTTTCATCTCTATTGTTTTCAAATTATTATGCATAAAAATCTATAAAATAAAGGCATAAAAATAGTTGATTTTTAAAAAGCTGCCATAAATATTTAAGTTAGGTCGTTTTCACTTTTTAGGCCAGGCCTAATTAACCAATTTAATAAAACCTGATGCTATTTGAAATTTGAAAAATTATTTGAAATTTGAAAAATTATTTGAAATTTAAAAAATGTTGCAAACTTGTTAAATCAAGTGGCCGTTTAACCGACTTAATAAGACATGTATATAATTCAAAATTATGTCTTTTTATGAACCATTATCATTCTAAACAATTGCACACCTTCATGAAAATCTCTCAAACTTTTACATCAACTGAAGTGATGATAGTCCTTCATATGATGAATTACAAAGTGCTTTTAATAAATGACATGATGATTTTTTTAAACTTTTTAGAAAAATTTTAAATCGAAATAAAACTATTTTAAATCTAGAAAGTGAGGTTAATATCACAAAAGTTGAGTTAGACATAATAAAAAATTCAGCATGCTAAAATTGTTCTTATTTTGAATAAAAAATTATGGAAGTAAACCAAGTCGTTGAAAAATATGAAAAAGGGGAAATTAGCTTAGATAATGTATCATCTAGTCAAATATTTTCAAATAATAAATTTGGACTTGAATTTTTTAATTTTGACAAACCTAGTACAAGTCCAACTATCTTCCTAAAGGCTACTAAGAAATTCAACAATTAGGATTCAACGAAAAAACGTGTTGTAAATCATCATAAAAAGCCTTATGATAGAAATAACTTTTCAGTCAATTATAAGAATCATGTTTTTAGACCTATTTGTTTTTATTATAATGCAAAAGACCATACTTATAATGTCTCCTACGTAAGAATTTTGGTAATCCTTATGGTGAGTATGTACGGGTGAGGAAGGTATCTAACCCAAGAGGACCCAATGAAAATTGGGTACTTAAGTATTAATAATTTTTTGTAGGTACTTGAAGATCATGTGCTAATATTGCCAAATCATGATTGAGCCTTCAAAATACAACACCATATGATATAGTAGTTCCAAAAAATATCATTGAATGAAAGATGATTTGAAAAAGCATCAACTTTAATATCAAATTTTACATCAAATCACTGTAAAGAAGATAAGTAATCGTTTATTTTATTTCACTTATACTATTTTACTATGGATTCTATTCTCCTTCTTTTTGGTAATGAAAAAAATAGGGAGAAGGGATGGTTGTTTTTGTTATTTTCAAGAATACCAAAGAAATTGCATAAATTGCAAAAGATTGAGGGAGATATCAAGTATATACAAATGTGAACAAAAACTTCCCATCAATATATTTTGTCATCATTAAAAAGAGGGAGATTGTGAAGAAGATGTACATCATCTATTTTAAATAAGTTTTGAGGAAGACAAAATTTTATCAAAAAAGAAATGTCAAAGAAGAAATAGCTTGGAATCAAGAATGCATAAGCTTATGGGTATTTTTGGAAGTAAAGGAAATTGATCTTGATGCTAAGGTAAAAAATTATAATTCATTATGTATACACTTTAGATGCTCAAAGTAGTTCATACATTTTCATCTCTACTGTTTTCAAATTATCATGCATAAAAATCTATGAAATAAAGGCATAAAAATTGTTGATTTTTAAAAAGCTGCCATAAATATTTAAGTTAGGTCGTTTTCACTATTTAGGCCAGGCCTGATTAACCAATTTAATAAAACCTGATGCTATTTGAAATTTGAAAAATTATTTGAAATTTAAAAAATGTTGCAAACTTGTTATATCAAGTGGCCATTTAACCGACTTAATAAGACATGTACATAATTCAAAATTATGTCTTTTTATGAACCGTTATCATTCTAAACAATTGCAAACCTTCATGAAAATCTCTCGAACTTTTATATCAACTCAAGTGATGATAGTCCTTCATATGATGAATTACAAAGTGCTTTTAATAAATTACATGATGATTTTTTTAAACTTTTTAGAAAAATTTTAAATCGAAATAAAACTATTTTAAATCTAGAAAGTGAGGTTAATATCACAAAAGTTGAGTTAGACTTAATAAAAAATTCAGCATGCAATAATTGTTCTTATTTTGAATAAAAAATTATGGAATTAAACCAAGTCGTTGTAAAATATGAAAAAGGGGAAATTAGCTTGGATAATGTATCATGTAGTCAAATATTTTTAAATAATAAATTTGGACTTGAATTTTTTAATTTTGACAAACATAGTACAAGTCCAACGATCTTCCTAATGGCTACTAAGAAACTCAACAACTGGGATTCAAAGAAAAAACGTGTTATAAATAATCATAAAAGGCCTTATGATAGATATAACTTTTCAGTCAATTAAAAGAATCATGTTTTTAGACCTATTTGTTTTTATTGTAATGCAAAAGACCATACTTATAATGTCTCCTACGTAAGAAATTATGGTAATCCTTATGGTGAGTATGTACCGGTGAGGAAGGTATCTAACCCAAGAGGACCCAATGACAATTGGGTACTTAAGTATTAATAATTTTTTGTAGGTACTTGAAGATCATGTGCTAATATTTCCAAATCATGAATGAGCCTTCAAAATACAAGACCATATGATATAGTAGTTCCAAAAAATATCATTGAATGAAAGATGATTTGAAGAAGCATCAACTTTAATATCAAATTTTACTTCAAATCACTGTGAAGAAGATAAGTAATCTTTTATTTTATTTCACTTATACTATTTTACTATGGATTCTATTCTCCTTGTTTTTGGTAATGACAAAAATGGGGAGAAGAGATGGTTGTTTTTGTTATTTTCAAAAATACCAAAGAAAATGCTTAAATTGCAAAAGATTGAGGGAGAAATCAAGTATATCAAGTGTCAACAAAAACTTCCCATCAATATATTTTGTCATCATCAAAAAGAGGGAGATTGTGAAGAAGATGTACATCATCTATTTTAATTTAGTTTTGAGGAAGACAAAATTATATCAAAAAAGAAATGTCAAAGAAGAAACAGGTTGAATCAAGAATGCATAAGCTTATGGATATTTTTGGAAGTAAAGGAAATTGATCTTGATGCTAAGGTAAACAATTATAATTTATTATGTATAAACTTTAGATGCTCAAATTAGTTCATACATTTTCATATATAAAGTTCTCAAATTGTCATGCTTAAAAATCTTTGAAATAAAGGCATAAAAATAGTTGATTTTTAAAAAGCTGCCACAAATATTTAAGTTAGGTCGTTTTCACTTTTTAGGCCAGGCCTGATTAACCAATTTAATAAAACCTGATGCTATTTGAAATTTGAAAAATTATTTGAAATTTAAAAAATGTTGCAAACTTGTTAAATCAAGTGGCCATTTAACCGACTTAATGAGACATGTACATAATTCAAAATTATTTCTTTTTATGAACCATTATCATTCTAAACAATTGCAAACCTTCATGAAAATCTCTCAAACGTTTATATCAACTCAAGTGATGATAGTCCTTCATATGATGAATTACAAAGTGCTTTTAATAAATTACATGATGATTTTTTTAAACTTTTTAGAAAATTTTTAAATCGAAATAAAACTATTTTAAATCTAGAAAGTGAGGTTAATATCACAAAAGTTGATTTAGACTTAATAAAAAATTCAGCATGCAATAATTGTTCTTATTTTGAATAAAAAATTATGGAATTAAGCCAAGTCGTTGTAAAATATGAAAAAGGGGAAATTAGCTTGGATAATGTATCATGTAGTCAAACATTTTAAAATAATAAATTTGGACTTGAATTTTTTAATTTTGACAAACCTAGTACAAGTCCAACTATCTTCCTAAAGGCTACTAAGAAATTCAACAATTAGGATTCAACGAAAAAACGTGTTGTAAATCATCATAAAAAGCCTTATGATAGAAATAACTTTTCAGTCAATTATAAGAATCATGTTTTTAGACCTATTTGTTTTTATTGTAATGCAAAAGTCCATACTTATAATGTCTCCTACGTAAGAAATTATGGTAATCCTTATGGTGAGTATGTATCGGTGAGGAAGGTATCTAACCCAAGAGGACCCAATGAAAATTGGGTACTTAAGTATTAATAATTTTTTGTAGGTACTTGAAGATCATGTGCTAATATTGCCAAATCATGATTGAGCCTTCAAAATACAACACCATATGATATAGTCGTTCCAAAAAATATCATTGAATGAAAGATGATTTGAAGAAGCATCAACTTTAATATCAAATTTTACATCAAATCACTGTAAAGAAGATAAGTAATCGTTTATTTTATTTCACTTATACTGTTTTACTATGGATTCTATTCTCCTACTTTTTGGTAATGAAAAAAATAGGGAGAAGAGATGGTTGTTTTTGTTATTTTCAAGAATACCAAAGAAATTGCATAAATTGCAAAAGATTGAGGGAGATATCAAGTATGTCAAATGTGAACAAAAACATCCCATCAATATATTTTGTCATCATTAAAAAGAGGGAGATTGTGAAGAAGATGTACATCATCTATTTTAAATAAGTTTTGAGGAAGACAAAATTTTATCAAAAAAGAAATGTCAAAGAAGAAATAGCTTGGAATCAAGAATGCATAAGCTTATGGATATTTTTGGAAGTAAAGGAAATTGATCTTGATGCTAAGGTAAAAAATTATAATTCATTATGTATAAACTTTATATGCTCAAAGTAGTTCATACATTTTCATCTCTATTGTTTTCAAATTATTATGCATAAAAATCTATAAAATAAAGGCATAAAAATAGTTGATTTTTAAAAAGCTGCCATAAATATTTAAGTTAGGTCGTTTTCACTTTTTAGGCCAGGCCTAATTAACCAATTTAATAAAACCTGATGCTATTTGAAATTTGAAAAATTATTTGAAATTTGAAAAATTATTTGAAATTTAAAAAATGTTGCAAACTTGTTAAATCAAGTGGCCGTTTAACCGACTTAATAAGACATGTATATAATTCAAAATTATGTCTTTTTATGAACCATTATCATTCTAAACAATTGCACACCTTCATGAAAATCTCTCAAACTTTTACATCAACTGAAGTGATGATAGTCCTTCATATGATGAATTACAAAGTGCTTTTAATAAATGACATGATGATTTTTTTAAACTTTTTAGAAAAATTTTAAATCGAAATAAAACTATTTTAAATCTAGAAAGTGAGGTTAATATCACAAAAGTTGAGTTAGACATAATAAAAAATTCAGCATGCTAAAATTGTTCTTATTTTGAATAAAAAATTATGGAAGTAAACCAAGTCGTTGAAAAATATGAAAAAGGGGAAATTAGCTTAGATAATGTATCATCTAGTCAAATATTTTCAAATAATAAATTTGGACTTGAATTTTTTAATTTTGACAAACCTAGTACAAGTCCAACTATCTTCCTAAAGGCTACTAAGAAATTCAACAATTAGGATTCAACGAAAAAACGTGTTGTAAATCATCATAAAAAGCCTTATGATAGAAATAACTTTTCAGTCAATTATAAGAATCATGTTTTTAGACCTATTTGTTTTTATTATAATGCAAAAGACCATACTTATAATGTCTCCTACGTAAGAATTTTGGTAATCCTTATGGTGAGTATGTACGGGTGAGGAAGGTATCTAACCCAAGAGGACCCAATGAAAATTGGGTACTTAAGTATTAATAATTTTTTGTAGGTACTTGAAGATCATGTGCTAATATTGCCAAATCATGATTGAGCCTTCAAAATACAACACCATATGATATAGTAGTTCCAAAAAATATCATTGAATGAAAGATGATTTGAAAAAGCATCAACTTTAATATCAAATTTTACATCAAATCACTGTAAAGAAGATAAGTAATCGTTTATTTTATTTCACTTATACTATTTTACTATGGATTCTATTCTCCTTCTTTTTGGTAATGAAAAAAATAGGGAGAAGGGATGGTTGTTTTTGTTATTTTCAAGAATACCAAAGAAATTGCATAAATTGCAAAAGATTGAGGGAGATATCAAGTATATACAAATGTGAACAAAAACTTCCCATCAATATATTTTGTCATCATTAAAAAGAGGGAGATTGTGAAGAAGATGTACATCATCTATTTTAAATAAGTTTTGAGGAAGACAAAATTTTATCAAAAAAGAAATGTCAAAGAAGAAATAGCTTGGAATCAAGAATGCATAAGCTTATGGGTATTTTTGGAAGTAAAGGAAATTGATCTTGATGCTAAGGTAAAAAATTATAATTCATTATGTATACACTTTAGATGCTCAAAGTAGTTCATACATTTTCATCTCTACTGTTTTCAAATTATCATGCATAAAAATCTATGAAATAAAGGCATAAAAATTGTTGATTTTTAAAAAGCTGCCATAAATATTTAAGTTAGGTCGTTTTCACTATTTAGGCCAGGCCTGATTAACCAATTTAATAAAACCTGATGCTATTTGAAATTTGAAAAATTATTTGAAATTTAAAAAATGTTGCAAACTTGTTATATCAAGTGGCCATTTAACCGACTTAATAAGACATGTACATAATTCAAAATTATGTCTTTTTATGAACCGTTATCATTCTAAACAATTGCAAACCTTCATGAAAATCTCTCGAACTTTTATATCAACTCAAGTGATGATAGTCCTTCATATGATGAATTACAAAGTGCTTTTAATAAATTACATGATGATTTTTTTAAACTTTTTAGAAAAATTTTAAATCGAAATAAAACTATTTTAAATCTAGAAAGTGAGGTTAATATCACAAAAGTTGAGTTAGACTTAATAAAAAATTCAGCATGCAATAATTGTTCTTATTTTGAATAAAAAATTATGGAATTAAACCAAGTCGTTGTAAAATATGAAAAAGGGGAAATTAGCTTGGATAATGTATCATGTAGTCAAATATTTTTAAATAATAAATTTGGACTTGAATTTTTTAATTTTGACAAACATAGTACAAGTCCAACGATCTTCCTAATGGCTACTAAGAAACTCAACAACTGGGATTCAAAGAAAAAACGTGTTATAAATAATCATAAAAGGCCTTATGATAGATATAACTTTTCAGTCAATTAAAAGAATCATGTTTTTAGACCTATTTGTTTTTATTGTAATGCAAAAGACCATACTTATAATGTCTCCTACGTAAGAAATTATGGTAATCCTTATGGTGAGTATGTACCGGTGAGGAAGGTATCTAACCCAAGAGGACCCAATGACAATTGGGTACTTAAGTATTAATAATTTTTTGTAGGTACTTGAAGATCATGTGCTAATATTTCCAAATCATGAATGAGCCTTCAAAATACAAGACCATATGATATAGTAGTTCCAAAAAATATCATTGAATGAAAGATGATTTGAAGAAGCATCAACTTTAATATCAAATTTTACTTCAAATCACTGTGAAGAAGATAAGTAATCTTTTATTTTATTTCACTTATACTATTTTACTATGGATTCTATTCTCCTTGTTTTTGGTAATGACAAAAATGGGGAGAAGAGATGGTTGTTTTTGTTATTTTCAAAAATACCAAAGAAAATGCTTAAATTGCAAAAGATTGAGGGAGAAATCAAGTATATCAAGTGTCAACAAAAACTTCCCATCAATATATTTTGTCATCATCAAAAAGAGGGAGATTGTGAAGAAGATGTACATCATCTATTTTAATTTAGTTTTGAGGAAGACAAAATTATATCAAAAAAGAAATGTCAAAGAAGAAACAGGTTGAATCAAGAATGCATAAGCTTATGGATATTTTTGGAAGTAAAGGAAATTGATCTTGATGCTAAGGTAAACAATTATAATTTATTATGTATAAACTTTAGATGCTCAAATTAGTTCATACATTTTCATATATAAAGTTCTCAAATTGTCATGCTTAAAAATCTTTGAAATAAAGGCATAAAAATAGTTGATTTTTAAAAAGCTGCCACAAATATTTAAGTTAGGTCGTTTTCACTTTTTAGGCCAGGCCTGATTAACCAATTTAATAAAACCTGATGCTATTTGAAATTTGAAAAATTATTTGAAATTTAAAAAATGTTGCAAACTTGTTAAATCAAGTGGCCATTTAACCGACTTAATGAGACATGTACATAATTCAAAATTATTTCTTTTTATGAACCATTATCATTCTAAACAATTGCAAACCTTCATGAAAATCTCTCAAACGTTTATATCAACTCAAGTGATGATAGTCCTTCATATGATGAATTACAAAGTGCTTTTAATAAATTACATGATGATTTTTTTAAACTTTTTAGAAAATTTTTAAATCGAAATAAAACTATTTTAAATCTAGAAAGTGAGGTTAATATCACAAAAGTTGATTTAGACTTAATAAAAAATTCAGCATGCAATAATTGTTCTTATTTTGAATAAAAAATTATGGAATTAAGCCAAGTCGTTGTAAAATATGAAAAAGGGGAAATTAGCTTGGATAATGTATCATGTAGTCAAACATTTTAAAATAATAAATTTGGACTTGAATTTTTTAATTTTGACAAACCTAGTACAAGTCCAACTATCTTCCTAAAGGCTACTAAGAAATTCAACAATTAGGATTCAACGAAAAAACGTGTTGTAAATCATCATAAAAAGCCTTATGATAGAAATAACTTTTCAGTCAATTATAAGAATCATGTTTTTAGACCTATTTGTTTTTATTGTAATGCAAAAGACCATACTTATAATGTCTATACATAAGAAATTATGGTAATCCTTATGGTGAGTATGTACGGGTGAGGATGGTATCTAACCCAAGAGGACCCAATGAAAATTGGGTACTTAAGTATTAATAATTTTTTGTAGGTACTTGAAGATCATGTGCTAATATTGCCAAATCATGATTGAGCCTTCAAAATATAACACCATATGATATAGTAGTTCCAAAAAATATCATTAAATGAAAGATGATTTGAAAAAGCATCAACTTTAATATCAAATTTTACATCAAATCACTGTAAAGAAGATAAGTAATCGTTTATTTTATTTCACTTATACTATTTTACTATGGATTCTATTCTCCTTCTTTTTGGTAATGAAAAAAATGGGGAGAAGAGATGGTTGTTTTTGTTATTTTCAATAATACCAAAGAAAATGCATAAATTGCAAAATATTGAGGGAGAAATCAAGTATATCAAGTGTCAACAAAAACATCCCATCAATATATTTTGTCCTCATTAAAAAGAGGGAGATTGTGAAGAAGATGTACATCATCTATTTTAATTTAGTTTTGAGGAAGACAAAATTTTATCAAAAAAGAAATGTCAAAGAAGAAACAGCTTTGAATCAAGAATGCATAAGCTTATGGATATTTTTGGAAGTAAAGGAAATTGATCTTAATGCTAAGGTAAACAATTATAAATCATTATGTATAAACTTTAGATGCTCAAAGTAGTTCATACATTTTCATCTCTACTGTTTTCAAATTATTAAGCATAAAAATCTATGAAATAAAGGAATAAAAATAGTTGATTTTTAAAAAGCTGCCATAAATATTTAAGTTAGGTCGTTTTCACTTTTTAGGCCAGGCCTGATTAACCAATTTAATAAAACCTGATGCTATTTGAAATTTGAAAAATTATTTGAAATTTAAAAAATGTTGCAAACTTGTTAAATCAAGTGGCCGTTTAACCGACTTAAGAAGACATGTACATAATTCAAAATTATGTCTTTTTATGAACCATTATCATTCTAAACAATTGCAAACCTTCATGAAAATCTCTCAAACTTTTATATCAACTCAAGTGATGATAGTCCTTCATATGATGAACTACAAAGTGCTTTTAATAAATTACATGATGATTTTTTAAAACTGTTTAGAAAATTTTTAAATCGAAATAAAACTATTTTAAATCTAGAAAGTGAGGTTAATATCACAAAAGTTGAGTTAGACTTAATAAAAAATTCAGCATGCAATAATTGTTCTTATTTTGAATAAAAAATTATGGAATTAAGCCAAGTCGTTGAAAAATATGAAAAAGCGGAAATTAGCTTGGATAATGTATCATGTAGTCAAACATTTTAAAATAATAAATTTGGACTTGAATTTTTTAATTTTGACAAACCTAGTACAAGTCCAACTATCTTCCTAAAGGCTACTAAGAAATTCAACAATTAGGAATCAACGAAAAAACGTGTTGTAAATCATCATAAAAAGCCTTATGATAGAAATAACTTTTCAGTCAATTATAAGAATCATGTTTTTAGACCTATTTGTTTTTTTTTGTAATGCAAAAGACCATACTTATAATGTCTCCTACATAAGAAATTATGGTAATCCTTATGGTGAGTATGTACGGGTGAGGAAGGTATCTAACCCAAGAGGACCCAATGACAATTGGGTACCTAAGTATTAATAATTTTTTGTAGGTACTTGAAGATCATGTGCTAATATTGCCAAATCATGATTGAGCCTTCAAAATACAACACCATATGATATAGTAGTTCCAAAAAATATCATTGAATGAAAGATGATTTGAAGAAGCATCAACTTTAATATCAAATTTTACATCAAATCACTGTAAAGCAGATAAGTAATCGTTTATTTTATTTCACTTATACTATTTTACTATGGATTCTATTCTCCTTCTTTTTGGTAATGACAAAAATGGGGAGAAGAGATGGTTGTTTTTGTTATTTTCAAGAATACCAAAGAAAATGCATAAATTGCAAAAGATTGAGGGAGAAATCAAGTATATCAAGTGTCAACAAAAACTTCCCATCAATATATTTTGTCCTCATCAAAAAGAGGGAGATTGTGAAGAAGATGTACATCATCTATTTTAATTTAGTTTTGAGGAAGACAAAATTTTATCAAAAAAGAAATGTCAAAGAAGAAACAGCTTGGAATCAAGAATGCATAAGCTTATGGATATTTTTGGAAGTAAAGGAAATTGATCTTGATGCTAAGGTAAACAATTATAATTCATTATGTATAAACTTTAGATGCTCAAATTAGTTCATACATTTTCAAAGATAAAGTTCTCAAATTGTCATGCATAAAAATCTTTGAAATAAAGGCATAAAAATAGTTGATTTTTAAAAAGCTGCCATAAATATTTAAGTTAGGTCGTTTTTACTTTTTAGGCCAGCACTGATTAACCAATTTAATAAAAACTGATGCTATTTGAAATTTGAAAAATTATTTGAAATTTAAAAAATGTTGCAAACTTGTTAAATCAAGTGGCCGTTTAACCGACTTAATAAGACATGTACATAATTCAAAATTATGTCTTTTTATGAACCATTATCATTCTAAACAATTGCAAACCTTCATGAAAATCTCTCAAACGTTTATATCAACTCAAGTGATGATAGTCCTTCATATGATGAATTACAAAGTGCTTTTAATAAATTACATGATGATTTTTTTAAACTTTTTAGAAAATTTTTAAATCGAAATAAAACTATTTTAAATCTAGAAAGTGAGGTTAATATCACAAAAGTTGAGTTAGACTTAATAAAAAATTCAGCATGCAATAATTGTTCTTATTTTGAATAAAAAATTATGGAATTAAGCCAAGTCGTTGAAAAATATGAAAAAGCGGAAATTAGCTTGGATAATGTATCATGTAGTCAAACATTTTAAAATAATAAATTTGGACTTGAATTTTTTAATTTTGACAAACCTAGTACAAGTCCAACTATCTTCCTAAAGGCTACTAAGAAATTCAACAATTAGGAATCAACGAAAAAACGTGTTGTAAATCATCATAAAAAGCCTTATGATAGAAATAACTTTTCAGTCAATTATAAGAATCATGTTTTTAGACCTATTTGTTTTTTTTTGTAATGCAAAAGACCATACTTATAATGTCTCCTACATAAGAAATTATGGTAATCCTTATGGTGAGTATGTACGGGTGAGGAAGGTATCTAACCCAAGAGGACCCAATGACAATTGGGTACTTAAGTATTAATAATTTTTTGTAGGTACTTGAAGATCATGTGCTAATATTGCCAAATCATGATTGAGCCTTCAAAATACAACACCATATGATATAGTAGTTCCAAAAAATATCATTGAATGAAAGATGATTTGAAGAAGCATCAACTTTAATATCAAATTTTACATCAAATCACTGTAAAGCAGATAAGTAATCGTTTATTTTATTTCACTTATACTATTTTACTATGGATTCTATTCTCCTTCTTTTTGGTAATGACAAAAATGGGGAGAAGACATGGTTGTTTTTGTTATTTTCAAGAATACCAAAGAAAATGCATAAATTGCAAAAGATTGAGGGAGAAATCAAGTATATCAAGTGTCAACAAAAACTTCCCAGCAATATATTTTGTCATCACTAAAAAGAGGGAGATTGTGAAGAAGATGTACATCATCTATTTTAATTTAGTTTTGAGGAAGACAAAATTTTATCAAAAAAGAAATGTCAAAGAAGAAACAACTTGGAATCAAGAATGCATAAGCTTATGGATATTTTTGGAAGTAAAGGAAATTGATCTTGATGCTAAGGTAAACAATTATAAATCATTATGTATAAACTTTAGATGCTCAAAGTAGTTCATACATTTTCATCTCTACTGTTTTCAAATTATTATGCATAAAAATCTATGAAATAAAGGCATAAAAATAGTTGATTTTTAAAAAGCTGCCATAAATATTTAAGTTAGGTCGTTTTCACTTTTTAGGCCAGGCCTGATTAACCAATTTAATAAAACCTTATGCTATTTGAAATTTGAAAAATTATTTGAAATTTAAAATATGTTGCAAACTTGTTAAATCAAGTGGCCGTTTAACCGACTTAATAAGACATGTACATAATTCAAAATTATGTCTTTTTATGAACCATTATCATTCTAAACAATTGCAAAAGCATTTCCTCTTCATAGACGGAATCCTGAAAAACATTTCCCCCAGAGACCATGTTCTGGCGAGCATCTCCCTTCAGAAGTTTATTCTGAAAAGCACCACCTTCAGAGGATCATTCTGAAAAGAATTTCCCTTTCATAGGTGGAATTCTGAAAAGCATCTCCTTCAGAGACTTTTTTCTGAAAAGCATTTCCTTTAAGAGATTTTGTGAAAAGCATTCTTAAGATACAGTCAGGCGTAGACTCATTCTGATACTCTTATCAACAGTTACTTCGGATGGCATCTGTAAGCCCATCTCTGACAACACTCTATCACCCCTCTGAATGGAATCTTTAATCCCATTCAAGCATATAATCAAGCAACACGTGTTACTTCGTGCACCAGCGAGTGCAAATTTCTGGGCACTTAAGTGTTCAATCCTATTCCACCTTCAGATTCTGAATGGCGAGCTTGCTAATCCAACTCTTCAGGTTTAAGAAGATTGAATAGGGGCAGCTGTTGTACCCCAAAATTTACCCTCCCATTTCAAAAGATCTCCTCAAGACTACTCAAGAATTGATCAGATGAATCCTCCTTCTAACAATGGCCTACAACTAGGGTTTTGGTTTCCTCAAGGAAAATGGTACTTCTAATGCCTCAAGTGAGTTTCATTGTTCCTCATATGCTTCAAAGAGTCCTCATATCAAGTTTCAAGCCTTACATCACAAATTTGCTCAGTCAATTGCTCAAATATTTGAAAATCAACTATATTAGACAAAAAGTCAACTATGGTCAACATACAATCAAACTTCAAGATTTTTGGTCAACATCAAGATTTTAAGGTCACATTCATCATCTGATCAAAGGTTAATCATAATTTATCAAGAAAACTCAAGATTCATCAAACGTCAAAAGTTGCTAAATTAGGGTTTTCTTTAGGAGAAGTCAACTGAACTTTGACCAAGCATAACTTTCACATGCTTCATCATATTTTTCTTAACCAAAACCCATTGTGATGGAATTTCAATTCTATACAACTTTGTCTCTCTAAGCTCAAGGCCAAAAATGCTTCATTTGAGAGATATGAGCCAAAGTATTACAGGTCATTTTATAAGTCAACAAAAAGACACTTTTTGTCAAAGCAATTTACATCAAGACAAAATCTTCAAATATAAAAATGACCAACATGAGAGTTGTAGGGGACATCTTGGGCTTTCCAAAAAGTCTTAGATGACCTATATATGACAAAAATTGAGTGAGTTGTGATTGACACAAGTTGGGTAATTTTGTGAAATTGCATGATACCTCAATAAAACAATTTTGGGCTTTTGGACTAATGGGCCTAATTTTTTTAGTTCAAACGTGTTCATGACATATTAGGGGACCCCCAAAACGATTCACATATTTTTTTAATTTTTATTTCTTTTATTTGAATTTTTATTCATTTAAATGCAAATTAAATCAAATAAATATTAAGTGGAGGTTCAACACTTAAAAAGCTTTTGTTTTAAATCTTTTGGAGGCCCAAGATTGCATTAGAAACCGTGTGAAGCTTATTTACAAAACAAATCTTCATGGTTTGTCTTATTTCAATTTATTTTCAAACAAAATAAAAGATATAATTTCATGAAGATGTCCAAGCCCATCTTTTAGACTAATAGGCCTAATTTTTTAAGTTCAAACGTGTTCATGACATAGTAGGGGAACCCCAAAAGCATTCACATATTTTTTTATGATTTTTATTTCTTTTATTTGAATTTTCATTCATTTAAATGAAAATTAAATCAAATAAATATTAAGTGGAGGTGCAAGGCTTAAAAGGCTTTTGTTTCAAATCTTTTGGAGGCCCAAGATTGCCTTAGAAACCATGTGAAGCTTATTTGCAAAACAAATCTTCATGTTTTGTCTTATTCCAAGTTATTTTCAAACAAAATAAGAGATATAATTTCATGAAGATGTCCAAGCCCATATTTTATCTAATTTCTTCTCCTATATATACTCTTCAAACTCGGACAAGAAGGACAACAAAAAAATCCTACAAGAACACCCACCCAAAACCTCAAATTTTGTCCAAACTAGGGCAAACTTGAAAATCATTTTCCAACCCTTCTCAAAGCAAACCAACCACTCAAATCAATCTGTAAGACATTACAGAGTAAGACTTGATCATTCTTGATGATCAAAAGTACCTGAAACACACATTCATGCATCATCGATTTCCATACTTTTTGTAAATTTTGATTTTTGATGTTTACAATGGTTTGATGTAAACTAATGCTTTCATTGTGTTTCTGAGATGTAACAATACAGGATTGAACCATCGCATGAGTCCCATGATGCCAAAATCATGCATCACCATATTTGCACCGATTAGGTTTATTCTGATTATATCTCTTTGTACAAGACGATTCAGCATAAAATAAGGCTGCCATTGAATTCACAAGGGTCAAATTAGGGGGTAGGGTCTCTTTTGATCATTAACGGTTGCTATTTTGCAGGTTGACAAAAAGAAGCTCGTCGGAGAAGACGACCGGAGCTAGGGTCCGGCGCCTCTCCGGTCCAACTATTTTGTTGATTTTATATTTATTCGATTCTGTTATACAACCGGATGTAACAAACACCCTAGTGGCAAGAATGCGCGCTAAGGCTTTGATCTCTAAGGGCGTGGGTTTGATCCCTGACTTTTGCAACTTTTTGCTATTTTTTTCCAATTCCTGCAAGTTTCAAATATAATACTTGTTGCATGTTCTCCAACAGCAACAAACGCATGGCACAGTGGTAATCAAGACAAGGCAGGAGGCAAGAAGGCGTGGGTTCAACACCCACCCCATGCAGTTTTACATTTATTTCTTTTTTAACTTAAATTCTTAATTAATCATAATTAATTTTAAACTTTTTTAAAAAACCCTAATAAATTAGGTTTAGGTTTTTAATCAATAATTAATTTTGAATTTTTTATTTACTAATTAATTAAGTTAATTAATATTTTCTTAAAATTAAAATTAATTAGACTTTAGGATTTTTATTAATTAAAATTAATTAGATTTAGGGTTTTAGCTATTTAATTAACATCAAATTAATTTCATAAAAAATCACATTCAAACAAATTATTTTCTTATTTTACTTTGCATTTAAATTCCTAGAGAAATTGTATAGGTCGCACGACTTTTTTGTAATAACTTAGATTTGAATTTTCGCGTTTTTTTACCTATTACGTAACTGCTTACAGTATGTAATAGTTTATGGTTTAATTCCGCACTTTATTTTGCGTATCTTTTTATGTATTTTCCCTAAAGCCCTGTAATATCTTAGTATTTACTTTCGGCACCTTTAATTTTGTATATATATTATACTGCTAGTAACTAGGCATGTATGGAAAGATCTAAAAACAATCTATAGATAACCCTAATATAAGATAAATAACTAAACTGAACACAGCATTCCCACTTTGCACCTCTAGCGTAACCTCCCTTTGTTGCCTTCGAAAACATGATCACGTCCCTCGAAAATAGGGATACTTTAGAAAAGTCCCTTCGAATAAAGATCATAGTCCCTCGATGACTCTTTGATGTTGCCTATGAAAAATGATATAGTCCCTCTGATACAAATTGCTAAAGTATCTCTATGTGTTGCCTTCGATGACCATATGATGACCTTTCGCATGTCCCTTCACATCCAATAGATAAGGCTACTTACCAACTAATGATATGGATAATACTATCTCTAAAGGAGAAGGAAAAGAATAAGAAAGACTTTAGTGGGCAAGAAATTCCTAATTGCTTGCTCACAACTTTTCTCATAAATAAAACATTTTTCACACATCACTTTCAAAATATTTTCAAAAAACACTTTGTACGCGTTCTTGAGGACTGATACAAGAATCATTACAAAGTTAGCTGTACTTTGGCTTTTCAAAATATTTTCAAAAAAATCACACACAAAGCAAATTTTCGAAAGTAAGCTAAGCAATTAAGAGGTTGTAGATAACTACAGATGAAAATGGTGCTAACACCTTCCCTTTTCATAACTCCCCCCCCCCCCCCCGAACTTAAAATCTATCGAGGTCTTTCCTGTTCTTTTCACCCTTTCCTTATATTGGATAAAAGAAAAGTCGGTGGCGACTCTAGCTATCTGCACAGTTGGATAAAACAAAAAGAGTCAGCTCTCCCATGGTATTACAAGAAGAATTAAAACTTTCATATGTCTTAGAGTTCAAGCAAGTCAAGTGATAAGATCATCAAGTGTGTTGTGACAAATAATTTGTAAAGAAAGTGTGTGCTTTCTAAAAGTGATTTTAAATAGAAAGTGGCGTACTTTCTATTTGTTATAAAAAAGGTTATTTGAATTTGGATTGTTCAAAGTCCACCATAGGTTTGGTGCTTGTGAAATCTGTAACACCCCGATTTTAATTAGAATTATTTTATTAGAATAATAGATAATAAGATGTGCTTATATGTGTTGATGATCTTATGATGCGTTTTGATGAAATTGTTGGAAGGATAGATGTAATAATAATTGAAGAAGTTAGGGGTGTATGGCTAATAGTGTAGAGACGTGGGGGTGAATGAAGAGTATTAGCAACATTAGTATTATTATTATTATAATTACTATTATATTTATAAGAGATAAATGGTAATTTATAATATTAATAATTAATAAATAAAATAAACCTAGTAATAAGAGGAGGGGATAAGTTGGTATATAGATTTAGGGGTCTAAAGTGTGTAGTTAGAACAACAGAAGTTAATAACACGAGGAATGGATTGTAGAAGTGAGAAGAGAAGAACAAAGAGAAGAAAATTCAAGCTAGGGCGAGGAATTTCCGGTAGAGAGCTTAAAATCTTCAAACCTAAGGCAAGGGTGGGGTTTTAACTCTCTAATAGATGGTTTAATTGTGGGTAGATGATGATATTGAATGTTAGGTTTTGGGGTAAATTGATTGTGTAATTGCTTGTAAATGATGAAATTGATATGTTGATTGTGTTGGTTTTATGGTATATGATGTATGTTGATGATTTAAAACAATTGAGGTATTTGATCCGTCATAAAAAGTGGTTTTTGGGTGAAGAGAATGGGATTTCATAGCAGAAAAATCAAGTTTTTGGGTCTGTTCGCGATGGGTAATCAGTTACCATATGTGGGTAACCGGTTACCGCTACTGTGTTTTGAAAATAATTGGCTACTGATTTGCAGTAACCGGTTCCCATAAGTGGGTGAACAGATACGCGAGTAATTTGGAAAATCGGGGTTACTGTCTTGTGGTAACCGGTCACCACTGCTATTGACAACATTTTTGGAAAACTTTGAAAAATCATAACTTTCGCCTCGGGTGTCTGTTTGACGCACCATTTGGACCGTTTAAAAGTTAAATTTTTTCTATAATGTGATAATAATTTTGATAATAGTAGGTGGATTGTTTTTGGGTTGAAGGCGTATGCCTTGGGTGTCAGTGTCAGTTGTTATAGATTAATTGGGATGGTTCTATTTTAATGATGAATTGTTGTCGTCATGAAATTAATCATGAGAATTTTGGTGTCAATGTGATATGATATTTTCTATCTTATGATGATTACCTTGGTGAAGGCTTATGCCTTGTTTGTTGATGTTGTATGAAGTGTGATTCATATTGTTGTGATTAAACGTGATGGTGTTGTATGAATGATGTACGAATGTACTGCATAATATATTGCAATATGGAGAAGATGTTGTTGTTGGTATGGAATTGGCATGATGTTGATGGTTATGCTTGTGATTGCATCATTTTGGTTGTGGAATTTATGGCAAATGTTGAGGGCTTATGCTCTGTCCTTTATGGCAATTTTTGAGGGCTTATGCCCTGGCCTTTATGGAAAATGTTGAGGGCTTATACCCTGGCCTTTATGGCAGATGTTAAGGGCTATGCCCTGGCCTTTATGGAAAATGTTGAGGGCTTATGCCCTGGCCTTTATGGAAAATGTTGAGGGCTTATGCCCAGGCCTTTATGGCAATTGTTGAGGGCTTATGCCCTGGTCAATATGGAAATTTGTTGAGGGCTCATGCCTTGATGGTACCACATGTATCTTGCATCAGTGTTAGTCGCATTACATTTGTTGAATTGTTGATATTCGATGAAGATGAGTTGTATGTTCAATTCATATTGTATGATGGGTGATGATAATGAAGTTGGGTTGTATGTTTGATTTATCTCATATGATGGGTGATGATAATTAAGTATGTATCCATGTAACCATTATGAACTATAATTGATCATTGTAAGACTCAAAACCTTGCATGATATACTTGTTGTTTACTCATGATTATATGACTTATTATATTGTTAGGATATCTCACTCTTACTGTCTGAATGTTGCCTCCACGTGGGTAACATGCAGATAGCCAGGAGTAGTGCAAAGTTGCAGAGTCTAGAAGAGGTTGCTTTCTCTTATTGAGTGGATGTCATTGCTCTGATACGTAACACCAGGAGGTTGAATGCTCAATTGCTTTATTTAATTGATGTTTTTTTTTAGTATTGTGAGAGTACTATAGACTCTATCTTATTCGATTAAAAATATTTTTTTGTGATGAGTTGAAGATGTTGAAAACAATTTATGAATTTCTTTCTGATGCATTAATGAAGTTGAAGTTTGAAGATCATGTTAAAATGTTGTTGGTTCATCCGAAATGTGTGTTATGTATCTGTCTTATCTTAACTGAGCAATGTTGAATATGTTGAACACTGTGACATCCTATTTTGGAATTTTACTTTACTCTGATTTTTATATAATTTACCGACGGGGAAATAGGGTGTTACAAAATCAAAGAAGTGGTGTGCTTATTATTATATTAAAAGATTGTAGAATATGTCTTGGTGTAAGGCTTGTAGAAAGATCTAAAATTGTGGAAAATCCTTCAATGTTTGAAGGAACTACTATATGTACCTTGTTGGTTGATAAGGGGAACTAGTATAAATCTCTTGTGTTCATTTACTTTTATGCCCTTTAATTTTCTGCATAACATCATTCTAAATAAAGAATAATACATCACATGTTTCTAGAAAAATAAAAAGAAAATGAACTTTCATAAAATATAAGAAAAATCTAGCAAGTCTAATTCACCCCCCTCTTAGATTATGCGCTCTCAAAACTTACAATTGGTATCAGAGCGGGTTATTGATAACTTGCACCTTAGATCCAGAAGATGGCTTCCGCAAATCATGTTTTTATTGATGGATGCTCTAATAAAAAAATTGAAAAATTCTTGAGAAAAGAAATTATAAAATAAATGAGTCAAAAAGAAGAAAGAATGGAGATTCCTTGCATTGATTACAAAGAATATGACATGTTAAAAGTGAATTCCATACACTTTAAAAGAAGAGTGAAATCAGGATCAAGAAGGACAAAATGCAGAAGAAAGCTTATGTAGCATGAGATGAGAATGAAATAAGTTCATCTTTAGATGAATATCATGCAAGTAAGGAATTGATGACATCACATCATTCAAGTGATAAAGAAGTTGTCCATTATCTATTTTAATTTGGTTTTGAAGAAGACAAGAGTTTATCAAAAAAGAAATATCAAAGAAGAAACAACATGGAATCAAAAATGCATAAGCTTATGGATATTTTTGGAAGTAAAGGAAATTGATCTTGATGATAAGGTAATCAATTATAATTCATTATGTATACACTTTATATTCTCAAAATACTTTATACATTTTCATCTCTAAAGTTCTCAAATTATCATCCATAAAAATCTTTGTCATAAAGTCATAAAAATAGTTGATTTTTAAAAAACTGCCAGAACTATTTAAGTTAGGTCATTTTCACTTTTTAGTCCAGGTCTGATTAACCGATTTAACAATACATGATGCTATTTGAAATTTGAAAAATTATTTGATATTGTAAATACGTTGCAAACTTGTTAAATCTAGTGGCCATTTAACCGACTTAATAAGTCCTATACAGAATTCAAAATTGAGTCTTTTCATGAACCATTATCATTCTAAACTATTGCAAACCTTCATGAAAATATATCAGACTTATACATCAATTCATAGAGTTTTCTTAGAATGTAGTTAAGGAAAAATACACTGGTTATCAAATTAATCTCTTTTATTCATAAATTATACAAACAATTTAAATTAATTTTAAAAAGTGTTCATATTTTTCATTAAAAATGAAACTTTATGCATAACTTTCATATCATAAAAAGGGTTTCATTCATATTATTTTGAGCACTTAGGTACATATATTTGGACCGTGATCAAGTGAAAAGAGAAGGATTAAAACTTTCATATATCTTAGAGTTCAAGCAAGTCAAGTGATAAGACCATTAAGTGTGTGAGTGACAAATAATTTGTAAAGAAAGTGTGTGCTTTCTAAAAGTGATTTTAAATAGAAACTGGTGTACTTTCTATTTGTTATAAAAAAAGGTTATTTGAATTTGGATTATTCAAGTCTACCATAGGTTTGGTGCTTGTGAAATTAAGGAAGTGGTGTGCTTATTTGTTATGATAAAATATTGTAGAATAGGTCTTGGTGCAAGGCTTGTACAAGGATCTAACATTGTGGAAAATCCACCAAGGTTTGAAGAAACTACTAGATGTACCTTGTCGGTTGATAAGGGGAACTAGTGTAAATCTCTTGTGATCATTTACTTTTAAGCACTTTAATTTTATGCATAATATGATTCTAAATAAAGAACAGTACATCACATGTTTCTAGAAAAAGAAAAAGAAAATGAACTTTCATAAAATACAAGAAAAATATAGAAAGTCTAATTCACCCCCTCTTAGATTATTCATTCTCAAAACATACAAATGATATTAAGGCAGGTTATTGATAACTTGCTCCTTAGAAGATGGCTTATGCAAATCATGTTTTTAGAGATGATGCTCTAATAAGAAAATTGAAAAATACTTGAGAAAAGAAATGATAAAAGAAATGAATCAAAAAGATGCACCAAGAATGAATATTCCTTGCTTTGATTGCAGAGAAATAAGACATGTTAAAAGTGAACGCGATACACTAAAAAGAAGAATGAAATCAAGATCAAGAAGGACAAAATGCCAAAGAGAGCACATGTAGAATAGGAAGACAATGAAATAAGTTCATTTTCAGATGAAGATCATGCAAGCAAGGAATTGATGACATCACATCATTCAAGTGATGAAGAACATGAGATGGTTGTTTTTGCTATTTTTCAGAATACCAAAGACAATGCATAAATTAAAAAAGATTAGGGGAGAAATGAAGTATATCAAGTGTCAACAAAAACATCCCACCAATATATTTTTTCATCATCAAAAAGTGGGATATTATGAAGAAGATGTTCATCATCTATTTTAATTTAGTTTTGAGGAAGACAAAAGTTTATCAAAAAAGAAATATCAAAGAAGAAACATCTTGGAATCAAGAATGCATAAGCTTAAGGATATTTTTGGAAGTAAAGGAAATTGATCTTGATGCTGAGGTAATCAATTCTAATTCATTATGTATGCACTTTAGATTCTCAAAATATTTTATACATTTTCATCTCTAAATTTCTCAAATTATCATGCATAAAAATGTCTGAAATAAAGGCATAAAAATAGTTAATTTTTAAAAAGTTTCCAGAACTATCTAAGTTAGGTCGTTTTAACTTTTTAGGCCAGGCCAGATTAACCAATTAAAAAAACCCTAATGTCATTTGAAATTTGAAAAATGGTTTGAAATTTGAAAAAGGTTGCAAACTTGTTAAATCCAGTGGCCGTTTAAGCGACTTAATAAGTCTTGTACAAAATTCAGAATTATGTCTTTTCATGAACCATTAACATTCTAAACTATTGCAAGCCTTCATGAAAATCTATCAGAATTTTGCATCAATTTGTAGAGGTTTCTTAAAATATAGTTAAGGCAAAATACACTGGTTATCAAATTAATCTCTTTGATTCATAAATTTTTCTAACAATTCAAATTAATTTTAAAGTGTTCATATTTTCATTAAAATGAAACTTTGTGCATAAATTTCATATCGTAAAAAGAGTTTCATTCATATTATTTTGAGCACTTAAGTATATATATTTGCATTGTGATCAAGTGAAAAGAGAAGAATTAAAACTCTTATATGTCTTAGAGTTCAAGCAATTCAAGTGTTAAGATCATCAAGTGTACGGGGACAAAGAATTTGTAAAGAAAGTGTGTGTTTTCTAAAAGTGATTTTAAATAGAAAGTGGTGTACTTTCTATTTGTTATAAAAATGTTATTTAAATTTGGATTAGTCAAACTCCTCCATAGGTTTGGTGCTTGTGAAATCAAGGAAGTGGTGTGCTTATTGTTATGTTAGAAGATTGTAGAATAGGTCTTGGTGAAAGGCTTGTAGAAAGATCTAACATTATGGAAAATCCTTCTAGGTTTAAAGGAACTACTAGATGTAGCTCAGTTGATAAGGCGAAATAATATAAATCTCTTGATTTCATTTACTTTTAAGCACTTTAATTTTTTGCATAACATCATTCTAAATAAAAAATAATAGATCACATGTTTCTAGAAAATTAAAGAGAAAATGAACTTTCATTAAAAAAAAGAAAAATATAGTGAGTCTAATTTACCCCCTCTTAGATTGTGAAATCTCAAAACTTACAATTGGTATCAGAGCGAGTTATTGATAACTTGCTCCTTAGATACAGAAGATGGCTTTTCCAAATCGTGTTTTTAGAGATGATGCTCTAGTAAAAAATTGAAAAATTCTTGATGAAAAGAAATGATAAAAGAAATTAGTCAAAAAGAAGCACCAAGAATGAAGATTCCTTGCTTTGATTGCGGATAAATAAGACATGTTAAAAGTGAATATACACTTCAAAAGAATAATGAAATCAAGATCAAGAAGGACAAAATGTCGATGAAAGCATATGTAGCTTGGGATGAAAATTAAATAAGTTCATTGTTAGATGAAGATCAAGCAAGCAAGGAATTGATGACATCACATCATTCAAGTGATAAAGAACATGAGGTTAGTGAATATTAAATTGATGATAGGCCTTCATATGATGAATTACAAAGTGATTTTAATAAATTACATGATGAAATTTTTTAAACTTTTTAGAAAATTTTCAAATCAAAAGAAAAATATTTTAAATCTAGACAGTGAGGTTAATATCACAAAAGTGGAGTTAGACTTAATAAAAAATTCAGCATGCAATAATTGTTCTTATTTTGAATAAAAAATTATGGAATTAAACCAAGTCATTGAAAAATATAAAAAAGGGGAAATTGCCTTGGATAATGTGTCAAGTAGTCAAATCTTTTCAAATAATAAATGTCGACTTGAATTTCCTAATTTTGATAAACCTAGTACAAGTTCAATTATCTTCGTAAGGGCTACTAACAAATTCAACAAAAAGGATTCAAAGAAAAAACATGTTCTAAATAATTATAAAAAGCCTTATGTTAGAAATAACTTTTATGTCAATAAAAAGAATCATGTTTTTAGACCTATTTGTTTTTATTGTAATTTAAAAGATCATACTTCTAATGCATGCTAGGTAAGAAATTATGGTATTCCTTATGGTGAGTATGTATTGGTGAGGAAGGTATCTAACTATAGAGAACCTAAAGAAAATGGGGTATCTAAGTATTACTATTTTTTGTAGGTACTTGAAGATCATGTGCTAATATTGTCAAATTATGATTGATCCTTCAATATACAAGACCATATGATATAGTAGTTCTAAAATTTCGTTGAATGAAAGATGATTTGAAGAATCATCAACCTTAATATCAAATTTGACATCAAATCATGGTGAAGAAGATGGTTGTTTTTGTTATTTTTAAGAAAACCAAAGACAATGCATACATTGCAAAAGATTGGGAGAGAAATCAAGTATATCAAGTGTCAACAAAAACTCCCATCAATATATTTTGTCGTCATAAAAAAGGGGGAGATTGTGAAGAAGATGTGAATCATCTATTTTAATTTAATTTTGAGTAAGACAAAATTTTATTAAAAAAGAAATATCAAAGAAGAAACAACTTGGAATCAAGAATGCATAAGCTTATGGATATTTTTGGAAGTAAAGGAAATTGATCTTGATGCTAAGGTAATCAATTATTATTCATAATGTATACACTTTAGATGCACCAAATATTTTATACATTTTCATCTCTAAGATTCTAAAATTATCATGCATAAACATCTTTGAAATAAAGGCATACAAATAGTTGATTTTTAAAAAGCTGCCCGAACTATTTAAGTTAGGTCATTTTCACTTTTTAGGCCAGACATGATAAACCGATTTAACAAAACCTGATGCTATTTAAAATTTGAAAAACGTTGAAAACTTGTTAAATTAATGGTCGTTTATCTGACTTAATAAGTCCTGTACTTAATTCAAAATTGTGTCTTTTCATAACCATTATCATTCTAAACTATTGCAAACCTTCATGAAAATCTCTCAAACTTTTACATTACCAATTCATAGAGGTTTCTTAGAATGTATTTAGAACAAAAATACATTCATTTTCAAATTAATCTGTTTGATTCATAAATTTTACAAACAATTCCAATTAATTTTCAAGTGTTCATATTTTTCATTAAATTAAAACTCCGTGCATAAGTTTCATATCATGAAAAGAGTTTCATTCAGATTATTTTGAGCACTTAAGCATATATATTTGGATTGTGATAAAGAGAAAGAGAATAATTAAAACTTTCATATATCTTAGAGTTTAAGCAAGTCAAGTGAGAAAATCATCAACTGTGTGGTGACAAATAAATTGTAAAGAAAGTGTGTGATTTTAAAAGTGATTTTAAATAGAAACTGGTGTATTTATATTTGTTGTAAAAAAAGGTTATTTGGATTTGGATTATTCAAAGTCCACCCAAGGTTTGGTGCTTGTGAAATCAAGGAAGTGTTGTGCTTATTTATTATGTTAGAAGATTGAAGAATAGGTCTTGGTGCGAGGTTTGTACAGAGATCTAACATTGTGGAAAACCCTTCAAGGTTTCAAGAAACTAGATGTAACCTTTGTTGATAAGGGTAATTAGTATAAATATCTTGTGTTCATTTAGTTTTAAGCACTTTCATTTTCTTCATAACATCATTCTAAATAAAGAACAGTACATCACATGTTTCTAGAAAAATATAAAGAAAATGAACTTTCATAAAATACAGGAAAAACTTAGCCAGTCTAATTCACCCCCTCTTAGATTATGCACTCTAAAAACTTACAATTGGTATCTCAGCGGCTTATTTATAACTTGCTCCATAGATCCAAAAGATGGCTTTCCGTAAATCGTGTTTTTAGAGATGATGCTCAAATAAAAAAATTGAAAAGTTCATGAGAAAGGAAATGATAAAAGAAATTAGTCAAAAAGAAGCACCAAGAATTAAGATTTCTTGCTATGATTCCAGAGAAATAAGACATGTTAAAAGTGAATGCCATACACTTCAAAATAATAATGAAATCAAGATCAAGAAGGACAAAATGCCAAAGAAAGCATATGTAGCATGAGCTGAAAATGAAATAAGTTCATCTTCAAAGGAATATCTTGCAAGCAAGGAATTGATGACATCACATTATTCAAGTGATGAAGAACATGAGGTTAGTGATTACGAAATTGATGATAGGCCTTCATATGATGAATTACAAAGTGCTTTTAATAAATTACATTACGAATTTTTTAAACTTTTTAGAAAACTTTCAAATCAAAAGAAAATTATTTTAAATCTAGATAGTGAGGTTAATATCATAAAAGTGGAGTTAGACTTAGTAAAAAAATCAGCATGCAATAATTATTCTTATTTTGAATTAAAAAATTATGGATTTAAACCAAGTCATTGAAAAATATGAAAAAGGGGAAATTGTCTTGGATAATATGTCAAGTAGTAAAATATTTTCAAATGATAAATGTGGACTTGAATTTTCTAACTTTGATAAACCTAGTACAAGTCCAACTATCTTCGTAAAGGCTACTAACAAATTCAACAGTAAGGATTCAAACAAAAAACAAGTTGTAAATCATCCTAAAAATCCTTATGATAGAAATAACTTTAATGTCAATAAAAAGAATAATATTTTTAGACCTATTTGTTTTTATTGTAATGCAAAAGGCCATACTTCTAATGCCTTCTACGTAAGAAATTATGGTATTCTTTATGGTGAGTATGTATGGGTGAGGGAGGTATCTAACCCAAGAGGACCCAATGAAAATTGGGTACGTAAGTATTACTAATTTTTTGTAGGTACTTGAAGATCATGTTCTAATATTGTCAATTTATGATTGATCCTTCAAGATATAAGACCATATGATATAGTAGTTCTAAAATTTTCATTGAAAGCATCAACTTTAATATCAAATTTGACATCAAATCATTGTGAAGAAGATAAGTAATCGTGTATATCATTTACCTTATACTATTTTACTATGGATTCTATTCTTTTTATTTTTGATAATTTCAAAAAGGGGGATAAGAGATGGTTGTTTATTTTTATTTTTCAGAATACCAAAGGCAATGCATAAATTTCAAAAGATTGGGGGAGAAATCAAGTATATCAAGTGTCTGCTAAAACTTCCCATTAATATATTTTGTCATTATCAAAAAGGGAGAGATTGTGAAGAAGATCTTCATCATCTATTTTAATTTAGTTTTAAGGAAGACAAAAAGTTATCAAAAAAGAAATATCAAAGAAGAAACAACTTGGAGTCAAGAATGCATAAGCTTATGGATATTTTTGGAAGTAAAGTAAATTGATCTTGATGCTAAGGTAATAAATTATAATTCATTATGTATGCACTATATATTCTCAAAATAATTTTTACATTTTCATCTCTAAATTTCTCATATTATCATGCATAAAAATCTTTTAAATAAAGGCATAAAAATAGTTGATTATTAAAAAGCTTCCAGAACTATTAAGTTAGGTCGTTTTCACTTTTTAGGCCAGGGCTGATTAACCTATTTAATAAAACCTGATGCTATTTGAAATTTTGAAAAACTATTTGAAATTTTGAAAAACTATTTGAAATTTTAAAAATGTTGCAAACTTGTTAAATTAAGTGGTCGTTTAACTGACTTAATAAGTCCTGTACAGAATTCAAAATTGTGTCTTTTCATGAACTATTATTCATTCTAAACTATTTTAAACCTTAAGGAAAATCTATCAGACTTTTACATCATTTCATAGAGGTTTCTTAGAATGTAGTTAAGGCAAAATGCACTTGTTTTTAAAATAATCTCTTTGATTCATAAATTTTACAAACAATTCAAATTAATTTTCAAGTGTTCATATTTTTCATTAAAATGAAATTTCGTGCATAACTTTCATATCATAAAAAGAGTTTCATTCATATTATTGAGTACTTATGTATATATATTTGGATTGTGATCAAGTGAAAAGAGAATAATTAAAACGCTCACATGTCTTAGAGTTCAAGCAAGTCAAGTGATAAGAACATCAAGTTTATGGTGACAAATAATTTGTAAAGAAAGTGTGTGCTTTCTAAAAGTGATTTTAAATAGAAAGTGGTGTACTTTATATTTGTTACAAAAAAAGGTTATTTGAATTTGGATTATTCAAAGTCCACCATAGGTTTGGTGCTTGTGAAATCAAGGAAGTGGTGTGCTTATTTATTATGTTAGAAGATTGTGAAATGGGTCTTGGTGCTAGGCTTGTACAAAGATCTAACTTTATGGAAAATCCTTCAAGGTTTGAAGAAACTACTACATGTACCTCAGTTGATAAGGGTAACTAGTATAAATCTCTTAATTTCATTTGATTTTAAGCACTTTAATTTTCTGGATAACATAAATCTAAATAAAGAACATTACATCACATGTTTTTAGAAAAATAAAAAGAAAATGAACTTTCGTAAAATAAAAGAAAAATCTAGCAAGTCTAATTCACCCACCTCTTAGATTATGCGCTCTCAAAACTTACAATTGGTATCAGAGCGGGTTATTGATATTTTTCTCCTTAGATACAAAAGAAGGCTTCTGTAAATTGTGTTTTTAAAGATGATGCTCTAATAAAAAATTGAAAAATTCTTGAGAAACGAAATGATATAAGAAATTAGTCAAAAAGAAGCACCAAGAATGAAGATTCCTTTCTTTGATTGCGGAGAAATAAGACATGTTAAAAGTGAATGTCATACACTTCAAAAGAAAAATAAAAACAAGATCAATAAGGACAAAATGCCAAAGAAAGCATATGTAGCACGGGATGAAAATGAAATAAGTTCATCTTCTGACGAAGATCATGCAAGCAAGGAATTGATGACATCACATCATTCAAGTGTTAAAGAGCATGAGGTTAGTGATTATGAAATTGATGATATGCCTTCATATGATAAATTACAAAGATCTTTTAATAAATTACATGATGAATTTTTTAAACTTTTTAAAAAATTTCGAATCAAAAGAAAACTATTTTAAATCTAGATAGTGAGGTTTATATCACAAAAGTGGAGTTAGACTTAATAAAAAATTTAGCATGCAATAATTGTTCTTATTTTAAATAAAAAATTATGGCATTAAACCAAGTTGTTTAAAAATATGAAAAAGGGGGAATTGGCTGGGATAATGTGTCAAATATTTTAATATTTTCAAAAAATAAATGTGGACTTGAATTTTCTAAATGTGTTGTAAATCATCATAAAAATCGTTATAATAGAAATAACTTTTATGTCATAAAAAGGAATCATGTTTTTAGACCTATTTGTTTTTGTTGTAATGCATAAGACAATACTTCTAATGCCGACTACCTAATAAATTATGGTATTCCTTATGGAGAGTATGTATGGATGAGGAAGGTATCTAACCCAAGAGGACCCCAGGAAAATTGGGTATACCTAACTGTTAATAATTTTTTGTAAGTACTTGAAGATCACGAGCTAGTATTGTCAAATTATGATTGATCCCTCAAGATACATGACCATATGATATAGTAGTTTTAAAAATTCATTGAATGAAAGATGATTTGAAGAAGCATCAACTTAAATATCAAATTTGACATCAAATTATTTTGAAGAAGATAAGTAATAGTGTATATATTTTCCCTTATATAGTTTACTATGGATTCATTTATTTTTTGTTTTTGATAATGTCAAAAAGAGGGAGAAGAGATGGTTGATTTTGTTATTTTTAAGAATACCAAAGACAATGCATAAACTGCAAAAGATTGGGGGAGAAATCAAGTATATCAAGTGTCAACAAAAACTTCCCATTAATATATTTTTTCATCATCAAAAAGGGGGAGATTGTGAAGAAGATGTTAATCATCTATTTTAATTTAATTTTGAGGAAGAAAAAAGTTTATCAAAAAAGAAATATCAAAGAAGAAACAACTTGGAATCAAGAATGCATAAGCTTATGGATATTTTTGGAAGTAAAGGAAATTGATCTTGATGCTAAGGTAATTAATTATAATTCATAATGTATACACTTTAGATGCACCAAATATTTTATATATTTTCATCTCTAAAGTTCTCAAATTATCATGCATAAACATCTTTGAAATAAAGGCATAAAAATAGTTAATTTTTAAAAAGCTGCCAGAACAATTTAAGTTAGGTCGTTTTCACTTTTTAGGCCAGACCTGATTAACCTATTTAACAAAACTTGATGCTATTTAAAATTTGAAAAATTATTTGAAATTTGAAAAACGTTGCAAACTTGTTAAATTAATGGTTGTTTATCTGACTTAATAAATCTCATACTTAATTTAAAATTGTGTCTTTTCATGGACCATTATCATTCTAAACTATTGATAACCTTCTTGAAAATCTCTCAAACTTTTACATCAATTCATAGAGGTTCCTTAGAATGTATTTAGAACAAAAATACATTGGTTTTCAAATTAATCTCTTTGATTCATAAATTTTACAAACAATTCCAATTAATTTTCAAGTGTTCATATTTTTCATTAAATTAAAACTCAGTGTATAACTTTCATATCATGAAAAGAGTTTCATTCAGATTATTTTGAGCACTTAAGTATATATATTTGGATTATGATCAACAGAAAGAGAAGAATTAAAACTTTCATATATCTTAGAGTTCAAGCAATTCATGTGAGAAGATCATCAATTGTGTGGTGACAAAAAATTTGTAAAGAAAGTGTGTGATTTTAAAAGTGATTTTAAATAGAAAGTGGTGTACTTTCTATTTGTTGTAAAAAAAAGGTTATTTGGATTTGGATTATTCAATGTCCACCCAAGGTATGGTGCTTGTGAAATCAAGGAAGTGCTGTGCTTATTTATTATGTTAGAAGATTGAAAGAATAGGTCTTGGTGTGAGGTTTGTATAGAGATCTAACATTGTGGAAAGCCCTTCAAGGTTTGAAGAAACTAGATATAACCTTTGTTGATAAGGGTAATTATTATAAATCTCTCGCGTTCATTTAGTTTTAAGCACTTTAATTTTCTTCAAAACATCATTCTAAATAAAGAACATTACATCACATGTTTCTAGAAAAATATAAAGAAGGAACTTTCATAAAATACAGGCAAAATCTAGCCAATCTAATGCATCCCCCTCTTAGTTTATGCACTCTAAAAACTTACAATTGCTATCTCAGCGGGTTATTTATGACTTGCTCCTTAGATCCAAAAGATGGCTTTCTGCAAATCGTGTTTTTAGAGATGATGCTCTAATAAAAAATTATAAAGTTCATGAGAAAGGAAATGATAAAAGAAATGAATCAAAAAGAAGCACCAAGAATAAAGATTCCTTTCTTTGATTGCGGAGAAATAAGACATGTTAAAAGTGAATGCCATACACTTCAAAAGAAGATTGAAATGAAGATCAAGAAGGACAAAATGCCAAATAAGGCATATGTAGCATGGGATTACAATGAAATAAGTTCATCTTCAGATGAAGATCATGCAAGCAAGGAATTAATGACATCACATCATTCAAGTGATGAAGAACATGAGGTTAGTGATAATGAAATTGATGATAGGCCTTCAAATGATGAATTACAAAGATCTTTAATAAATTACATGATGAATTTTTTAAACCTTTTAGAAAATTTTCAAATCAAAAGAAAACTATTTTAAATCTAGATAGTGAGGCCTTCAACATGCAATAATTATTCTTATTTTGAATAAAAAATAATGGAATTAAACCAAGTCGTTGAAAAATATGAAAAAGGGGAAATTGGGTTGGATAATGTGTTAAATAGTCAAATATTTTCAAATAATAAATGTGGACTTGAATTTTCTAATTTTGATAAACCTAACAAGTCCAACTATCTTTGTCAAGGCTACAAACAATTTGAAAAATAAGGATTCAAAGAAAAAATGTGTTGTGAATCATCATAAAAAGCCTTATGATAAAAATAACTTTTATGTCAATTATAAGAATCATGTTTTTAGACCTATTTGTTTTTATTGTTATGCAAAAGACCATACTTCTAATGCCTGCTACGTAAGAAATTATGGTATTCCTTATGGTGAGTATGTATGGGTGAGGAAAGTATCTGACCCAAGAGGACCCAAAGAAAATTGGGATACCTAAGTAATACTAATTTTTTGTAGGTACTTGAAGATCACGTGATAATATTGTCAAATCATGATTGATCCTTCAAGATACAAGACCATATGATATAGTAGTTCCAAAGTTTGCATTTAATGAAAGATGAGTTGAAGAAGCATTAACTTTAATATCAAAATTGACATCAAATCAGTGTGAAGAAGATAAATAATCGTGAATATCATTTCCCTTATACTATTTTACTATGGATTCTATTCTTTTTCTTTTTGGTAATGTTAAAAAGGGGAGAAGAGATGGTTGTTTTTTTATTTATTTTTCAGAATACCAAAGACAATGCATAATTTGCAAAAGATTGGGGGAGAAATCAAGTATATCAAGAGTCAACAAAAACTTCCCAGCAATATATTTTGTCATAATAAAAAAGGGGAAAGTTTTGAAAAATATGTTCATCATTTGTTTTAGTTTTAGTTTTGAGGAAGGCAAAAGTTTTTCAAAAGAGAAATATCAAAGAAGAAACAACTTGAAATCAAGAGTGCATAAGCTTATGGTTTTTTTGGAAAGAAGGGAAATTGATCTTGATGTTAATATAATCAACTATAATTCATTATGTATACACTTTAGATGCTCAAAATATTTTTTACATTTTCATATCTGTAGTTCTCAAATTATCATGTACAAAAATCTTTGAAATAAAGGCCTAAAAATAGTTTATTTTTAAAAAGCTGCCAGAACTATTAAAGTTAGGTCAATTTCACTTTTTAGGCTTGGCTTGAAATTTGAAAAAATATTTGAAATTTGAAAAACATTGAAAATTTGTTAAATCAAGTGGTCGTTTAACCGACTTAATAAGTCCTGTACATAATTCAAAATTGTGTGGAACAATTGTCATTTAAACTATTGCAAACCTTCATGAAAATCTCTCAATCTTTTACATCAATTCATAGAGGTTTCGTAGAATGTATTTAAGTATATATATTTGGATTGTGATCAAGAGAAAAAGAAGACTTAAAACTTTCATATATCTTAGATTTCAAACAAGTCATGTGAGAAGATCAAAAAGTGTGTGGTGACAAATAATTTGTAAAGAAAGTGTGTGATTTATAAAATTTATTTTAAATTGAAAGTGGTGTACTTTCTATTTGTTGTAAAAAAACAGGTTATTTGTTACGTTAGAAGATTGTAGAATAGGTCTTAGTGCGAGACTTGTACTGAGATCTAACATTTTGGAACTAGTCTAAATATCTTGTGTTCATTTAGTTTTAAGCGCTTTAATTTTCTTCATAATATCATTCTAAATAAATAACAGTACAACACATATTTTTAGAAAAATAAAAAGAAAAGATAATTTCATAAAATACAAGAAAAATCTAGAAAGTCTAATTGACCCCCCTTTTAGATTATGCTCTCTCAAAACTTACAATTGGTATCAGAACGAGTTATTGATGACTTGTTCCTTAGATCCGGAAGATGGCTTCCGCAAACCGTGTTATTTGAGATGAGGCTCTAATAAAAAATTGAGAAATTATTGAGAAAGGAAATGATAAAAGAAATGTGTTAAAAAGAAGCACTAGAATGAATATTCCTTGCTTTGATTGAGGAGAAATAAGACATGTTAAAAGTGAATGCCATACACTTCAAAAGAAGAATGAAATCAAGAGCAAGAAGGAAAAGTGCCAAAGAAAGCATATGTAGCATGGGATGACCATGAAATAAGTTCATCTTCAGATGAAGATCATGCAAGCAAGGAATTGATGACATCACATTATTCAAGTGATGAAGAACACAAGGTTATTAATTATGAAACTGATGATAGTCCTTCATATGATGAATTACAAAGTGATTTTAATAAATTACATGATGAATGTTTTAAACTTTTTAGAAAATTTTCAAATCATTAGAAAACTATGTTAAATCTAGATAGTGAGGTTAATATTAAAAAAGTGGAGTTAGACGTAATAAAAAATTCAGCATGCAATAATTGTTCTTATTTTGAATAAAAAATTATTGAATTAAACCAAGTAATTGAAAAATATGAAAAAGGAGAATTGGCTTGGATAATGTATCAAGTAGTTGATCACGACTTTATGAGTATGTCAGAATTACTTATTGTAAGTGCACAGTCTAATCGCATAGTTTTAAAAGATATCAAATCCACATGGACTATGTAATACGGGGGGAGAACTGACTTGTTTTGCGTTTTATCGCAAATGTTATGAATAACAAGAGTCGCAACTGAGTTTTCTTTTATCCAATATTTAGGAAAGGATAAAAGAACAGGAAAGACATTTGATAGATTTTGGGTTCGGGGGTAAGTTATGAAAAGGGAAGGTGTTAGCACCCTTTTCATCCTTAGTTATCTACGGGATATTAATTGCTTAGCTCACTTTGAAAGTATTGCTTCTTGTGTGTGTGTGTGTGTGTGTGTGTGTGTTTTGAAAATATTTTGAAAAGCTAAAGTACGGCCAACTTTGTAATGATTCTTGTATCACTCCTCAAGAATGTGTATAGAGTGTTTGAAAATATTTGTTTTTTGAAAGTGTGATGTGAGAAATGTTTTGTTTAGAAAAGTTTGTGAGCAAGCGATTAAAAGTATCCTACCCACTCAAGGTCGTTCTTGTTATTTTCCTCCTCCTTTAGAGATAGTGTTATCCATACCATTAGTTGGTAGATATCCCCATCCATTGGATGTGAAAGGACGGGCGAAGGGTCATCGTACGATCATCGAAGGAAACTTGTAAGGATGCTTTAGCAGTTTCATAGAGGACTAGATCATTTATTCATAGGAAATATCGAAGGGTCATCGAGGGGTTATAATCTTTTTGTATCGAGGCTCTTTACTAAAGCATCCCTATTTTCGAGGGATGTGACCGTTATTCCAAAAAAGGCAACGAAGAGAGGTTACCCTAAAGGTGTAAGTGTGTAAGTGTGTTTGTTTCAATTATTTATCTTGAAATTAGGGTTTTGCAATCGGTTGATTTTACATTTCCATACAAACCATAATTACTAACAGTTGTATAGAAATATAATAGCAGAAGGTAAAGATGGAAATGTAAACCTAGGCTATTACAGAGCTTTCAGGAAGTGACATAATAGTGAAGTGCAGAAAATAAAAACCTACAACTATTACATACTAGGAGCAATTACATAACAGAAAATGCGAAAAAATAAGACTACGCTATTACATTCGCGGAAACATCCTATACAATTTATCTAGGAATAAGAGAAAAGAAAAATAAAAAAAAAAAGAATGTAAAGAAGAAAAATAGTTTTGATGATGGCTAACTAAATAAAACCTAAAAAATCTAATTAATTTTAAAACTAATTAAAAAAGGTTAATTAATTAGTTGATATAAAAGGTTAATTAAACATAAACCTAATTAAATTAGGGTTTTAAAAAAAAAAGGTTTATTTTTAGGTTTAATGGTTTAGTGAAAAATTAGGTTAAAAAAGATTAGGGTTAATAAAAAATTATAGGGTTAGGGGAAAATGACAAACAAGGTTAGAAAAATAGAGAAAGTATGAAAAATGGATGGGGTGGGTGTTGAACCCACGCCCTTTGCTCTTTCAACAACAAAGAGTTTTAACGATTCAAAGGTACCCTACCCCCCTAATTTGGGCCCTGCGAATTCAATGGTACCCTTGGTTTTGGCTAAAACATCTCGTATGATGAGATACGATGCAAACATGGAAACCTTCCCTTCGGGCATTATGGGGGCCATGCGATGGGTCTATCCTGCATATTGATGTCTCTGAAGTATGTTAGTAATGTTAGTATGCATCAAAACAACATGAAAGCAAAAATATGAATTTGCAACAAATCAAGAAACCTGCGAGGCATATATGCTTGTTTCATGCTCTTTGGATTATCACAATTGATCCAATCTTACTGTATAATGATTTTGGAATTTAATGGGATGGTTGGCTTGCTTTGAAAGAGGCTGAAAGTAGGGTGTGTAGTTTGCCCTAATTTTGATAACTTTGAAGTTTTTGGAAAGGTGATCTCTCTTGCAAGGGTTTGTGTCCTTGTCTTGTGTGGATAATGAGAATACATAGAGGAAAATTAGGTCAAGAGAAGTGGGCTTGGACCTTTGTATGAAAGCCTTGATTTTATTTAATTTATTTTGAATTTAAATAAATAAAATAAAAAATAAATGGAATAAAAATCAAAGGGGTGTATGAATAGGTTCAGAGGTTCACTATGAGGCCTAATGCACATTTGTTCCTTGAAATAGAAGCCCACTAGCCTAAAAATTCAAGTTTGATCAGTTTAAGTTTCATGCATTTCCTCAAAATTGCCCAACTTGCACCAATTATAACTCTCTTAATTTTTATCATATGTAGGTGACCTTTGACTCTTTAGAAAGCTCGGGATGTCCTCTATAATTCCTATGTTGATCATTTTTTTCATTTTAATAATTTATCTTGATGTAAGTTGCCTTGACAAAAAGTGTCTTTTTGTTGACTTTTGAAATGACCTATAATGTATTGACACATATCTCTCAAATGAAGTATTTTTTGGACTTGAGCTTAGAGAGAAAAAGTTGTATATAATTGAATTTCTTTTAACATGAGCTTTGGTTGAGCAAAATATTATGAAGCATGTGAAAGTTATGCTTGGTCAAAGTTCAATTGACTTCTCCTTAAGAAAACCCTAATTTAGTAACTTTTGACTTTAGATGAATCTTGAGTTTTCTTGATGAATCATGATCAACCCTTGATAAAATGATGAATGTGACTTCAAAATCTTGATGTTGACCAAAAATCTTGAAGTTTGACTGTATGTTTACCACAATTGACTTTTTGTCCAATATAGTTGATTTTTAGTCATCTGAGCAATTGACTGGGCAAACTTATGATGCAAGGCTTGAAATTTTGCATGAGCATTCCTTGAGACATATGAGGAACCATGAAACCAAATTGAGGCATTATAAGTTCAAATTTCTTTGAGAAAACCAAAACCCTAATTGTAGGCCACTACTTAGGAGGAAATTTTATTTGCTCAAAGCTTGAGTAGCCTTGAGCAATTGAAAACTCTAGGAGCACAAGGAGATATCTTTAAGAAAATGAGGGGGGGGGGGATTTTTGGGTACCACAGACTTTAATCAAACTAATGCTTTCTAATTTTACTATGTAATCTAAGGCTGAAAATTAATCTTAGGTTTTTGAGGGGAATAGGAAGTAAATTCAAGTTTTATAAAATATTCAAAATAAAGGATACCAGTATGTAATTCGTCCGACTTCAGGGATCTGACTAACCAATGGTTTTGTTTTTCTTAAAAATAATTTTCAGTAGAAAATTTTAGTTTAAAAATCCTTATCTCACACTCGCGTGTTTATTGACTTAGACTGTATTCTTAAATCTAAATGTTTACTCTCGCTATCTCATTTGAATATAAAAACACTTTTTGGAAACCAATACAATCTAATTAATCCTAAAGGGCTCTCGCTATATTTAGAATCAATGTTTAGTTACTACTATCCGATTAAAAATATCAAACTCCCGTTGTATTAATTTTAACCTTTGTTGTCTTTTACTTTCATAACAAATTTTTTTTAATAATTTTATTATAAACCAAAACCAAGAAAGTAGTTTGTAAATATTTATACCAATAGGTTTTTGAATCCCTTCGGCTAGATTAAGTTACATACCGGTATCTAAGGGAATTAGCCAGATATAGTTTTGAATAGAGACATGCTATAACAACGATTAATCATAAAACATAACATTGTTTCTATAACTTAAATATAAATAAAGCTTAAATTCAAAACCTGGAAATAATATCTATTACAAAAAGAATTGACTGCTACTTGAATGAAAATTAGCTTCACGATCCTCCACAAATGTCATTGAATTCGCTTCCGAAAGTAAAGAATTGATAAACTAAAATGTAAATATAAAAATAATATTGCAATAACTCCCCAATGTGGAAAGCTATCACTTTAAAAATTGTAATTTTTCTACATAGAATCTAGAAGAAAAGTGCTCTAAACAATGGAAATTGTTCATCCCTCGTAACTGTTAATCCTTCCTCTTTTTATAGATTGTTGCATTCACGTAAATCCCTCGAGAAAAATCAGGAACAACTTCGTTCGTGGAGACATTTTCGTCATGCCTTATCTCGCGGAGAGAAAATAAGATAACTGATGGACTCGTGGCTATGACGTGGGAAGGAAAGTGGTTATGTTATAAAACTGTCTATGGCCAGCGTGGCGAGGGCCACAATCTTAACATACATGCCAAGGGCCACAGAAGGTATGGCGAGGTCCATAACCTTCTGTGTGCAGATTTTCTTAATTTCTTCTGTTACTTCATGTTTTCTTGCTTTTTCTTTTCCAATTCCTCTTCTTTTCTCATGCAAGCCTCTTGGAGCAAAAACACCTGAAATACAGTAACACTACTAGCACAAAATGACATAAATGACTGAAAACGATAAAATAATTCATGCAGGTCAAGTAAAAAATACAACGAAATTTTGATTTATCAGTAGTCAAATATTTTAAAATAATATATGTGGACTTGAATTTTCAAATTTTGATAAACCTAGTACAAGTCCAACTCTCTTCGTAAAGGCTACTAACAAATTCAACAATATGGGATTCAAAGAAAAAACGTGTTGTAAATCATCATAAAAAGCCTTATGATAGAAATAACTTTTATGTCAATCAAATGAATCATGTTTTTAGACCTATTTGTTTTTATTGTAATGCAAAAGACCATACTTCTAATGTTTCCTACGTAAGAAATTATGGTATACGTTATGGTGAGTATGTATGGGTGAGGAAGGTATCTAACCCAATAGGTACTTGAAGATCATGTGCTACTATTTTCAAATCATGATTGATCCTTCAACATACAAGACCATATGATAAAATAGTTCTAAAATTTTTGTTGAATGAAAGACTAATTGAAGAATAAAAAGAAAGGGAACTTTCATAAAATACAAGAAAAATCTAGCAAGTCTAATTCACCCCCGTCTTACATTATGCACTCTCAAAACATACAACTGGTATCAGAGTGGATTCTTGATAACTTGCTTCTTAGATCCAGAAGATGACTTTCGCAAATCGTGTTTTTAGAGATGATGCTCTAGTCAAAAAATTGAGAAATTCTTGAGAAAGGAAATGATAAAAGAAATGAGTCAAAAAGAAGCTTCAGAATGAAGATTCCTTGCTTTGATCGAGGATAAAAAAGACATGTTAAAAGTGAATGCCATACACTTCAAAAGAAGAATGAAATCAAGAGAAAGAAGGACAAAATGCCAAAAAAAAGCATATGTAGCATGGGACGACAATGAGATAATGCATCTTCAGATGAAGATCGTGAAAGCAAGGAATTAAAGACATCATATCCTTCAAGTGATGAAGAACTTGAGGTTAGTGATAATGAATTTGATGATAGTTCTTCATATGATAAATTACAAAGTGCTTTTGATAAATTACATGATGAATTTTTTAAACTTTTTAGAAAATTTTCAAATAAAGAGAAAACGATTTTAAATCTAGATAATGAAGTTAATATCACAAAAGTGGAGTTAGACTGAATAAAAAATTCAGCATGCAATAATTGTTCTTATTTTGAATCAAAAGTTATGGAATTAAACCTAGTCATTAAAAAATATGAAAAATTGGAAGTTAGCTTAGATAATATGCCAAGTAGTCAAACATTTTCAAATAATAAATGTGGACATGCATTTTCTAGTTTTGATTAACCTAGTACAAGTCCAACTATCTTTGTAAAGGCTACTAACAAATTAAACAATAAGGATTCAAAGAAAAACGTGTTGTAAATCCATATAAAAAGCCTTATGATATAAATAACTTTTATGTCAATAATAAGAATCATGTTTTTAGATCTATTTGTTTTTATTGTAATGCAAAAGACCATACTTCTAATGTTTGGTACGTAAGAAATTATGGTATTCCTTATGGTGAGTATGTATGGTTGAGGAAGGTATATAACCCAATAGCATCCAAAGAAAATTAGGTACCTAAGTATTACTATTTTTTGTAGGTACTTGAAGATAAAGAGCAAATATTGTCAAATCAAGATTGATCCTTCAAGATACAAGACTATATGATATAGTATTTATAAAATTTTTATTGAATGGAAGATGAGTTGAAGAAGCGTCATCTTTAATATACATCAAATCATTGTGAAGAAGATAACTAGTCGTGTATATCATTTCCCTTATACTATTTTACTATGGATTCTATTCTTTTTCTTTTTGATAAGGTCAAAAAAGGGGTAGAAGAGATGGTTATTTTTGCTATTTTTCAGAATACCAAAGACAATGCATAAATTGCAAAAGATTGGGAGAGAAGTCAAGTATATCAGGTGTTAAAAAAATTTCCCATCAATATATTTTGTCATCTTAAAAAAGGGGTAGATTGTGAAGAAGATGTTCATCATCTATTTTAATTTAGTTTCGAGGAAGACAAAAGTTTAAAAAAAAAATATATCAAAGAAGAAACAACTTGGAATCAAGAATGCATAAGCTTATGGATATTTTTGGAAATAAAGGAAATTTATCTTAATGCTAAGCTAAACAATTATAATTCATTATGTATACACTTTAGATGCGCAAAATATTTTATAAAATTTCATCTTGAAAGTTCTCAAATTATCATGCATAAAAAACTTTGAAATAGAGGCATACAAATAATTGATTTTTAAAAATCTGCTAGAACTATTTAATTTAGATAATTTTCACTTTTTAGGCTAGGTCCAATTAACCGATTTAATAAAACCTGATGCTATTTGAAATTTGAAAAATTATTTGAAATTTGAAAAACTTTGCAAACTTCTTATATCAGATGGCCGTTTAACTGACTTAATAAGTCGTGTACATAATTCAAAATTGTAACCTTCATGAAAATCTCTTAAACTTTTACATCAATTCATAGAGATTTCTTAGAATATATTTAATGCAAAATACATTGGTTTTAAATTTAATCTCGTTGATTCATAAATTTTACAAACAATTCCAATTAATTTTAAAGTGTTCATATTTTTCATTAAAATAAAACTTCGTGCATAACTTTCATATCATGAAAAGAGTTCCATTCATATTATTTTGAGCCCTTAAGTATATATATTTGGATTGTGATCAGGAGAGATAGAAGAATTAAAACTTTCATATGTCTTAGAGTTAAAGCAAGTCATGTGAGAAGATCATTAAGTGTGTGGTGATAAATAATTTGTAAAGAAAGTGTGTGATTTCTAAAAGTGAATTGAAATAGAAAGTGGTGTACTTTCAATTTGTTGTAAAAAAAGGTTATTTGAATTTGGATTATTCAAAGTCCACAATAAGTTTGGTGCTTGTGAAATCAAAGAAGTGGTGTGCTTATTTGATATGTTAAAAGATTGTAGAATAGGTCTTGGTGCGAGGCTTGTACAAAGATCTAACATTGTGGAAAATCCTTCAAGGTGTGGAGGAACTAGATGTACCTTGGTGCATAAGGAGAACTAGTATAAGTCTCTTGTGTTCATTTACTTTTAAGCACTTTAATTTTTTGCATAACATAATTCTTAATGAAGAACAGTACATCACATGTTTTTAGAAAAATAAATAGAAAGGGAACTTTCATAAATTTCAAGAAAAATCTAGCAAGTCTAATTCACCCCCTCTTAGATTATGCACTCTCAAAACTTACAATTGGTATCAGAGCGGGTTATTGATAACTTGCTTCTTAGATCTAGAAGATGGCTTATGCAAATCGTGTTTTTAGATATGATGCTCTAATAAAAAAATTGAGAAATTCTTGAGAAAGGAATTGATAAATGAAATGATCCAAAAAGAAGCACCATAATGAAAATTCCTTACTTTTATTGAGTAGAAAAAAGTCATGTTAAAAGTGAATGCCATACATTTTAAAAGAATAATGAAATCAAGAGCAAGAAGGACAAAATGCAAAAAAAATGTAGCATGTGATGACAATGAGATAAGTTCATCTTCATATGAAGATCATGCAATCAAGGAATTGGTGACATCACATCATTCTAGTGATGAAGAACACGAGGTTAGTGATTATGAAATTGATCATAGTCCTTCATATGATGAATTACAAAGTGCTTTTAATAAATAACATAATGAATGTTTTAAACTTTTTAGAAAAATTTTCAAATCAAAAGAAAACTATTTTATATCTAGATAGTGAGGTTAATATCACAAAAGTGGAGTTAGACTTAATAAAAAATTCAGCATGCAATAATTGTTTTTTATTTGAATAATAAATTATGTAATTAAAAGAAGTCATTGAAAAATATGAAAAAGGGGAAGTTGGCTAGGATAATGTGTCAAGTAGTGAAATATTTTCAAATATTAAATATCGACTTGCATTTTCTAATTTTGATTAACCTAGTCCAAGTCCAACTATCTTCGTAAAGCCTACTAACAAATTCAACAATAAGGATTCAAAGAAAAACATGTTATAAATCATCATAAAAAGCCTTATGATAGAAATAACTTTTATGTCAATAATAAGAATCATGTTTTTAGACCTATTTGTTTTTATTGTAATGCAAAAGACCATACTTCTAATGTTTGCTACGTAATAAATTATGATATTCCTTATGGTGAGTATGTATGGTTGAGGAAGGTATCTAACCCTATAGGATCCAAAGAAAATTGGGTACATAAGTATTACTAATTTTTTGCAGGTACTTGAAGATCATGTGCAAATATTGTCAAATCATGATTGATCCTTCAAGATACAAGACTAAATGATATAGTAGTTCTAAAATTTTCATTGAATGAAAGATGATTTGAAGAAGCGTCAACTTTAATATTAATCAAATCATTATGAAGAAGATAAGTAATCGTGTATATCCTTCCCCTTATACTATTTTACTATGGATTCTATTCTTTTTCTTTTTGATAAGCTCAAAAAGATGGTGAGGAGATGGATATTTTTGTTCTTTTTCAGAATACCAAAGAAATGCATAAATTGCAAAAGATTTGGGGAGAAATCATGTATATCAAGTATAAAAAAAACTTCCCATAAATATATTTTGTCATCATCAAAAAGGGGTAGATAGTGAAGAAGATGTTCATCATCTGTTTTAATTTAGTTTTGAGGAAGACAAAAGTTTTTAAAAAAAGAAATATCGAAGAAGAAACAACTTGGAATCAAGAATGCATAAGCTTATGGATATTTTTGTAAGTAAAGGATATTGATCTTGATTCTACAGTAAACAATTATAAATCATTATGTATACACTTTAGATGCTCAAAATATTTTATAAATTTTCATCTTGTAAGTTCTCAAATTATCATGCATAAAAAACTTTGAAATAAAGGCATAAAAATAGTTGATGTTTAAAAAGCTTCCAGAACTACTTAAGTTAGGTCGTTTTCACTTTTAAGGCTAGGCCTGATTAACCGAATTAATAAAACATGACGATATTTGAAATTTGAAAAAAATTGCAAACTTGTTAAATCAAGTGGCCGTTTAACCGACTTATTAAGTCCTGTACATAATTCAAAATTGTAACCTTTATGGAAATCTCTCAAACTTTTACATCAATTCATAAAGGTTTCTTAGAATGTATTTAAGGCAAAATACATTGGTTTTCAAATTAATCTCGTTGATTCCTAAATTTTACAAACAATTCCAATTAATTTTCAAGTGTTCATTCTTTTCATTAAAATAAACCTCTGTGCATAACTTTCATATCATGAAAAGAGTTCCATTCATATTATTTTGAGCCCTTAAGTATATATATTTGGATTGTGATCAGGAGAAAGAGAAGAATTAAAACTTTCATATATCTTAGAGTTCAAGCAAGTCATGTGAGAAGATCATTAAGTGTGTGGTGACAAATAATTTGTAAAGAAAGTGTGTGATTTTTAAAAGTGATTTTAAATAGAAAGTGAAGCAATTTCTATTTGTTGTAAACAAAGGTTATTTAAATTTGGATTATTCAAAATCCACCATAGGTTTGGTGCTTGTGAAATCAAAGAAGTGGTGTGCTTATTTGTTATGCAATAAGATTGTAGAATAGGTCTTGGTGCGAGGCTTGTACAAAGATCTAACATTGTGGAAAATGCTTCAAGGTGTGGAGGAACTAGATGTACCTTGATGCATAAGGGAACTAGTATAAACCTCTTGTGTTCATTTACTTTTAAAGCACTTTAATTTTCTGCATAACATCATTCTTAATGAAGAAAAGTACATCACATGTTTTCAGAAAAATAAAAATAAAGGGAACTTTCATAAATCACAAGAAAAATCTTAGACGTGTAATTCACCCCCTCTTAGATTATGCACTCTCAAAACTTACAATTGGCATCATGGCAGGTTATTGATAACTTTCTTCTTAGATCCAGAAGATGGCTTCCGCAAATCGTGTTTTTAGAGATGATTCTCTAATAAAAAAATTGAGATATTCTCGAGAAAGGAATTAATAAATGAAATTATCCAAAAAGAAGCACCATAATGAAAATTCCTTACTTTGATTGAGTAGAAAAAATTCATGTTAAAAGTGAATGCCGAACACTTGAAAAGAAGAATGAAATCAAGAGCAAGAAGGACAAAATGCAAAAAAGAATATGTATCATGGGATGACAATGAGATAAGTTCATCTTCATATGAAGATCATGCAAGCAAGAAATTGGTGACATCACATCATTATAGTGATGAAGAACATGAGGTTAGTGATTATAAAGTTGATGATAGTCCTTCATATGATAAATTACTAAGTGATTTAATAAATCATATGATGAATGTTTTAAAACTTTTTAGAAAATTTTAAATCAAAAGATAACTATTTTAAATCTAGATAGTGAGATTAATATCACAAAAGTGGAGTTAGACTTAATAAAAAATTTAGCATGCAATAATTGTTCTTGATTTGAATAAAAAATTATGGAATTAAACCAAGTCATTCAAAAATATGAAAAAGGGGAAGTTGGCTTGGATATTGTGTCAAATAGTCAAATATTTTCAAATAATAAATTTGTATATGCATAATCTAATTTTGATTAACCTAGTACAAGTCAAACTAACTTCGTAAAGGCTACTAACAAATTTAACAATAAGGAATCAAAGAAAAAACTTGATGTAAATCATCATAAAAAGCATTATGATATAAATAACTTTTATGTCAATAATAAAAATCAAGTTTCTAGACCTATTTGTTTTTATTGTAATGCAAAAGACCATACTTCTAGTGTTTGGTACGTAAGAAATTATGGTAATCCTTATGGTGAGTATATATGGTTGAGGAAGGTACCTAAGTATTACTAATTTTTTGTAGGTACTTGAAGATCATGTGCAAATATTGTCAAATCTTGATTGATCCTTCAAGATACAAGACTATATGATATAGTAGTTCTAAAATTTTCATTGAATGAAAGATGATTTGAAGAAGCGTCAACTTTAATATACATCAAATAATTATCAAGAAGATAAATAATAGTGTATATCGTTTCCCTTATACTATTTTACTATGGATTCTATTCTTTGTCTTTTTGATAAGGTCAAAAAGGGGGAGCTGAGATGGTTGTTTTTGCTATTTTTCAAATACCATAGACAATGCATAAATTGCAAAAGATTGGGGGAGATATCAAGTATATCAAGTGTCAAAAAAAACTTCCCATCTATATATTTTGTCATCATAAAAAAGGGGTAGATTATGAGGAAGATGTTCATCATCTATTTTAATTTAGTTTTGAGGAAGACAAAAGTTTAAAAAAAAGAAATATCAAAGAAGAAACAACTTGGAATCAAGAATGCATAAGCTTATGGATATTTTTGGAAGTAAAGGAAATTGATCTTGATGCTAAGGTAAACAATTATAATTCATTATGTATACACTTTAGATGCTCAAAATATTTTATAAATTTTAATCTTTAAAGTTCTCAAATTATCATGCATAAATTTTTTTGAAATAAAGGCATATAAAACTAATTGGTTTTTAAAAATCTGCCAGAACTATTTAATTTAGATAATTTTCACTTTTTAGGCTAGGTCCGATTAACCGATTCAATAAAACCTGATGCTATTTGAAATTTGAAAAATTATTTGAAATTTGAAAAACTTTGCAAACTTGTTATATCAGATGGCCGTTTAACTGACTTAATAAGTCGTGTACATAATTCAAAATTGTAACCTTCATGAAAATCTCTTAAACTTTTACATCAATTCATAGAGATTTCTTAGAATGTATTTAATGCAAAATACATTGGTTTTAAATTTAATCTCATTGATTCCTAAACTTTACAAACAATTCCATTTAGTTTTCAAGTGTTCATATTTTTCCTTAAAATGAAACTTCGTGCATAACTTTTATATCATGAAAAGAGTTCCATTCATATTATTTTGAGCCCTTAAGTATATATATTTGGATTATTAAAAGTCCACCATAGGTTTGGTGCTTGTGAAATCAATTAAGTGGTGTGCATATTTGTTATGTTAGAAGATTGTAGAATAGGTCTTGGTGCGAGGCTTGTACAAAGATCTAACATTATGGAAAATCCTTTATGGTGTGGAGGAACTAGATGTACCTTGGTGGATAAGGGGAACTAGTATAAATCTCTTGTGTCCATTTACTTTAAATCACTTTAATTTTCTGCATAACATCATTCTAAATAAAGAACAATACATCACATGTTTTTAGAAAAATAAAAAGAAAGGGAACTTTCATAAAATACAAGAAAAATTTAGCAAGTCTATTTCACCCCCTATTAGATTATGCACTCTCAAAACTTACAATTGGTATCAGAGCAGATTATTGATAACTTGCTCCTTAGATCCAGAAGATGGCTTCCGCAAATCGTGTTTTTAGAGATGATGCTCTAATAAAAAATTGAGAAATTCTTGAGAAAGGAAATGATAATAGAAATGAGTCAAAAAGTAGCACCAAAATAAAGATTCCTTGCTTTTATTGAGGATAAAAAATACATGTTAAAAGTGAATGCCATACACTTCAAAAGAAGAATAAAATCAAGAGCAAGAAGGACAAAATGCCAAAGAAAGCATATGTAGCATGGGATGACAATGTGATAAGTTCATCTTCAGATGAAGATCATGAAAGCAAGGAATTGATGACATCACATCATTCATGTGATGAAGAACATGAGGTTAGTGATTATTAAATCTAGATAGTGAGGTTAATATCACAAAAGTGGAGTTACACTTAATAAAACAATTCAGCATGCAATAATTGTTCTTGTTTTGGATAGAAAATTATGGAATTAAACCAAGTCATTGAAAAATATGAAATAGGGGAAATTGGATTGGATAATGTGTCAAGTAGTCAAATATTTTCAAATAATAAATGTGGTCTTGCATTTTTTAATTTTCATAAACCTAGTACAAGTCCAACTATCTTCCTAAAGGCTACTAACAAATTTAACAATAAGGATTTAAAGAAAAAACATTTTGTAAATCATCATAAAAAGTCTTAAGATAGAAATAACTTTTATGTCAATTAATAGAATCATGTTTTTTAGACCTATTTATTTTTATTGTAATACAAAAGACCATACTTCTAATGTCTGCTACATAAGAAATTATGGTAATCCTTATGGTGAGTATGTACTGTTGAGGAAGGTATCTAACCCAAGAGGACCCACCAAAGAAAATTGGGTACCTAAGTAGTACTAATTTTTGACGGTTTTTAAAGATCATGTGCTAATATTGTCAAATCATGATTGATCCTTCAAGATACAAGACCATATGATATAGTAGTTCTAAAAGTTTTCATTGAATGAAAGATGATTTGAAGAAACATCAACATTAATATCAAATTTGCAATCGAATCGTTGTAAAGAAGATAAGTAATCGTGTATATAATTTCCCTTATACTATTTTATGGATTCTATTCTTTATCTTTTTGATAATGTCAAAAAGGGGGAGAAGACATTGTTGCTTTTGTTATTTTTGAGAATACCAAAGACAATTCATAAATTTCAAATGATTGGGGTAGAAATCAAGTATATCAAGTGTCAACTAAAACATCCCATCAATATATTTTTTCATCGTCAAAAAGGGGGAGATTATGAAGAAGATGCTCATCATCTATTTTAATTTAGTTTTGAGGAAGACAAAAGTTTATTAAAAAATAAATATCAAAGAAGAAACGGTTTGGAATCAAGAATGCATAAGCTTATGGATATTGTTGAAAATAAAACAACTATCTTTGTAAAGGCTACTAACAAATTCAACAATTCAAAGAAAAAACATGTTTTAAATCATCGTAGAAAGCCTTATGATAGAAATAACTTTTATTTCAATTAAAAGAATCATGTTTTTGACCTATTAGTTTTTATTGTAATTCAAAAGACCATACTTCTAATGTTAGCTACGTAAGAAATTATGGTAATTCTTATGGTGAGTATGTACGCGTGAGACAGGTATCTAACCCAAGAGGACCCAAAGAAAAATGGGTACCTAAGTATTACAATTTTTTTGTAGGTAATAGTAGATCATTTGCTAATATTGTCAAATCATGATTGACCCTTCAAGATACAAGACCATATGATATAGTAGTTCCAAAAATTTTCATTGAGTGAAAGATGATTTGAAGAAGCATCAACTTTAATATCAAATTTTACATCAAATTACTGTGAAGAAGATGAGTAATCGTGTAGTTCATTTTACTTATATTATTTTACTATGGACTCTTTCTTTTTTGTGATTTCTATAATATGGAGAAGAAATAGTTGTTTTTGTTATTTTCAAGAGTACCAAAGACAACGCATAAATTACAAAAGATTGGGGGAGATATCAAGTATATCAAGTGTAAAAAAAACATCCCATCAATATATTTTGTCATCATCAAAAAGGGGTAGATTGTGAAGAAGATGTTCATCATCTATTTTAATTTAGTTTTGAGGAATACAAAAGTATAAAAAAAAAGAAATATCAAAGAAGAAACAACTTGGAATCAAGAATGCATAAGCTTATGGATATTTTTGGAAGTAAAGGAAAATGATCTTGATGCTAAGGTAAACAGTTATAATTCATTATGTATACACTTTAGACGCTCAAAATATTTTTTAAATAATAATCTTTAAAGTTCTCAAATTATCATGCATAAAAATAGTGGATTTTTAAAAAGCTGCCATAACTATTTAAGTTAGGTCATTTTCACTTTTTAGGCCAGGCCTGATTAACCGATTTAATAAAACCTGATGCAATTTGAAATTTGAAAAATTATTTGAAATTTGAAAAACTTTGCAAACTTGTTAAATCAAGTTTCCGTTTAACCGACTTAATAGGTCATGTATAAAATTCAAAATTATGTCTTTTTATGAACCATTATCATCCTAAAATATTGCAAACTTTCATGAAAATCTCTCAAAATTTTACATCAACTCAAGTGATGATAGTCCTTCATATGATGAATTACAAAGTGCTTTTAATAAATTACATGATGATTTTTTTAAACTTTTTAGAAAATTTTTAAATTGAAATAAAACTATTTTAAATCTTGAAATTGAGGTTAATGTCACAAAAGTTGAGTGTGACTTAATAAAAAATTCAGCATGCAATAATTGTTGTTATTTTGAATAAAAAATTATGGAATTAAACCAAGTCGTTTAAAAATATGAAAAAGGGGAAATTAGCTTGAATAATGTATCATGTAGTCAAATATTTTCAAATAATAAATTTGAACTTGAATTTTTTAATTTTGACAAACCTAGTACAAGTCCAACTATCTTCCTAAAGGCTACTAACAAATTCAACAATTGGGATTCAAAGATAAACATGTTGTAAATCATCATAAAAAGCCTTATGATAGAAATAACTTTTCGGTCCATTAAAAGAATCATGTTTTTAGACCTATTTATTTTTATTATAATGCAAAAGGCCATACTTATAATGTCTGCTACGTAACAAATTATGGTAATCCTTATGGTGAGTATGTAAGGGTGAGGAAGGTATCTAACCCAAGAGGACCCAATGAAAATTGGGTACCTATGTATTACTAATTTTTTGTAGGTACTTGAAAATCATGTGCTAAAATTTCCAAATCATGATTGAGCCATCAAAATACAAGACCATATGATAATATAGTAGTTCCAAAAAATATCATTGAATGAAAGATGATTTGAAGAAGCGTCAACTTTAATATCAAATTTTACATCAAATCATTGTGGAGAAGATAAGTAATCTTGTATTTTATTTCACTTATACTATTTTACTATGGATTCTATTCTCTTTTTTTTTGGTAATGACGAAAATGGGGAGAAGAGATGGTTATTTTTGTTATTTTCAAGAATACCAAAGAAAATGCATAAATTGCAAAAGATTAAGGGAGAAATCAAGTATATCAAGTGTCAACAAAAACTTCCCATCAATATATTTTATCACCATCAAAAGGATGGATATTGTGAAGAAGTTGTACATCATCTATTTTAATTTAGTTTTGAGGAAGACAAAATTTTATCAAAAAAGAAATGTCAAAGAAGAAACAGCTTGGAATCAAGAATGCATAAGCTTATGGATATTTTTGGAAGTAAAGGAAATTGATCTTTATGCTAAGGTAAACAATTATAATTCGTTATGTATAAACTTTATATGCTCAAAGTAGTTCATACATTTTCATATATAAAGTTCTCAAATTGTCATGCATAAAAATCTTTGAAATAAAGGCATAAAAATAGTTGATTTTTAAAAAGCTGCCATAAATATTTAAGTTAGGTCGTTTTCACTTTTTAGGCCAGGCCTGATTAACCAATTTAATAAAACCTGATGCTATTTGAAATTTGAAAAATTATTTGAAATTTAAAAAATGTTGCAAACTTGTTAAATCAAGTGGCCGTTTAACCGACTTAATAAGACATGTACATAATTAAAAATTATGTTTTTTCATGTACCATTATCATTCTAAACAATTGCAAACCTTCATGAAAATCTCTCAAACTTTACATCAACTCAAGTGATGATAGTCCTTCATATGATGAATTACAAAGTGCTTCTAATAAATTACATGATGATTTTTTTAAACTTTTTAGAAAAATTTTAAATCAAAATAAAACTATTTTAAATCTTGAAAGTGAGGTTAATATCACAAAAGTTGAGTTAGACTTAATAAAAAATCTAGCATGCAATAATTGTTCTTATTTTGAATAAAAAATTATGGAATTAAACCATGTCGTTGAATAATATGAAAAAGGGGAAATTAGCTTGGATAATGTGTCAAGTAGTCAAATATTTTCAAATAATAAATGTGGACTTGAATTTTTTAATTTTGATAAACCTAGTACAAGTCCAACTATTTTCCTAAAGGCTACTAACAAATTCAACAATTAGGATTCAAAGAAAAAACATGTTGGAAATCATCGTAAAATGCCTTATGATAGAAATTACTTTCATGTCAATTAAAATAATCATGTTTTTAGACATAATTGTTTTTCTTGTAATGCAAAAGACAATGCTTCTAATATCTGAAACATAAGAAATTATGGTAATCCTTAGGGTGAGTATGTATGGGTGAGGAAGGTATCTAACCCAAGAACAACTAAAGAAAATTGGGTACCAAAGTATTACAAATTTTTTATAGGTAATTGAAGATCATGTGCTAATATTGCCAAATCATGATTGAGCCTTCAAAATACAAGACCATATGATATAGTAGTTCCAAAAAATATCATTGAATGAAAGATGATTTGAAGAAGCATCAAATTTAATATCAAATTTTACATCAAATCACTGTGAAGAAGATAAGTAATCGTGTATTTTATTTCACTTCTACTATTTTACTATGGATTCTATTCTCTTTCTTTTTGGTAATGACAAAAATGGGGAGAAGAGATGGTTGTTTTTGTTATTTTCAAGAATACCAAAGAAAATGCATAAATTGCAAAAGATTAAGGGAGAAATTAAGTATATCAAGTGTCAACAAAAACCTCCCATCAATATATTTTGTCATCAGCAAAAGGAGGGAGATTGTGAAGGAGATGTACATCATCTATTTTAATTTAGTTTTGAGAAAGACAAAATTTTATCAAAAAAGAAATGTCAAAGAAGAAATAGCTTGGAATCAAGAATGCATAAGCTTATGGGTATTTTTGGAAGTAAAGGAAATTGATCTTGATGCTAAGGTAAACAATTATAATTCATTATGTATACACTTTAGATGCTCAAAGTAGTTCATACATTTTCATCTCTACTATTTTCAAATTATCGTGCATAAAAATCTATGAAATAAAGGCATAAAAATTGTAGATTTTTAAAAAGATGCCATAAATATTTAAGTTAGGTTGTTTTAAGTTTTTAGGCCAGGCCTGATTAACCAATTTAATAAAACCTGATGCTATTTGAAATTTGAAAAATGTGGCAAACTTGTTAAATCAAGTGGCTGTTTAACCGACTTAATAAGACATGTACATAATTCAAAATTATGTCTTTTTATGAACCATTATCATTCTAAACAATTGCAAACATTCATGAAAATCTCTCAAACTTTTATATCAACTCAAGTGATTATAGTCCTTCATATGATGAATTACAAAGTGCTTTTAATAAATTACATGATGATTTTTTTAAACTTTTTAGAAAATTTTAAAATCGAAATAAAACTATTTTAAATCTAGAAAGTGAGGTTAATATCACAAAAGTTGAGTTAGACTTAATAAAAAATTCAGCATGCAATAATTGTTCTTATTTTGAATAAAAAATTATGGAATTAAACCAAGTCGTTGAAAAATATGAAAAAGGGGAAATTAGCTTGGATAATGTATCATGTAGTCAAATATTTTCAAATAATAAATTTGGACTTGAATTTTTTAATTTTGACAAACCTAGTACAAGTCCAACTATCTTCCTAAAGGCTACTAAGAAATTAAACAATTAGGATTCAAAGAAAAAGCGTGTTGTAAATCATCATAAAAAGCCTTATTATAGAAATAACTTTTCAGTCAATTAAACGAATCATGTTTTAGACCTATATGTTTTTCTTGTAATGCAAAAGACCATACTTCTAATGTCTGCTACATAAGAAATTATGGTAATCCTTAGGGTGCGTATGTACGGGTGAGGAAGGCATCTAACCCAAGAGGACCCAAAGAAAATTTGTTACCTAAGTATTACAAATTTTTGCAGGTACTTGAAGATCATGTGCTAATATTGCCAAATCACGATTGAGCCTTCAAAAGACAAGACCATATGATATAGTAGTTCCAAAAAATATCATTGAATGAAAGATGATTTGAAAAGCATCAAATTTAATATCAAATTTTACATCAAATCACTGTAAAGAAGATAAGTAATCGTGTATTTTATTTCACTTACACTATTTTACTATGGATTCTATTCTCTTTCTTTTTGGTAATGACAAAATTGGGGAGAAGAGATGGTTGTTTTTGTTATTTTCAAGAATAGCAAAGAAAATGCATAAATTGCAAAAGAATGAGGGAGAAATCAAGTATATCAAGTGTCAACAAAAACCTCCCATCAATATATTTTGTCATCATCAAAAGGAGGGAGATTGTGAAGAAGATGTACATCATCTATTTTAATTTAGTTTTGAGAAAGACAAAATTTTATCAAAAAAGAAATGTCAAAGAAGAAATAGCTTGCAATCAAGAATGCATAAGCTTATGGGTATTTTTGGAAGTAAAGGAAATTGATCTTGATGCTAAGGTAAACAACTATAATTCATTATGTATACACTTTAGATGCTCAAAGTAGTTCATACATTTTCATCTCTACTATTTTCAAATTATCATGCATAAAAATCTATGAAATAAAGGCATAAAATTGTTGATTTTTAAAAAGCTACCATAAATATTTAAGTTAGGTCGTTTTAAGTTTTTAGGCCTGACCTGATTAACCAATTTAATAAAACCTGATGCTATTTGAAATTTAAAAAATGTGGCAAACTTGTTAAATCAAGTGGTTGTTTAACCGACTTAATAAGACATGTACATAATTCAAAATTATGTCTTTTTATGAACCATTATCATTCTAAACAATTGCAAACCTTCATGAAAATATCTTAAACTTTTATATCAATTCAAGTGATGATAGTCCTTCATATGATGAATTACAAAGTGATTTTAATAAATTACATGATGATTTTTTTAAACATTTTAGAAAATTTTTAATTCGAAATAAAACTATTTTAAATCTAGAAAGTGAGGTTAATATCACAAAAGTTGAGTTAGACTTAATAAAAAATTCAGCTTGCAATAATTGTTCTTATTTTGAATAAAAAATTATGGAATTAAACCAAGTCGTTGAAAAATATGAAAAAGGGGAAATTAACTTGGATAATGTATCATGTTGTCAAATATTTTCAAATAATAAATTTGGACTTGAATTTTTTAATTTTGACAAACGTAGTACAAGTCCAACTATGTTCGCTACTAAGAAATTCAACAATTAGGATTCAAAGAAAAAGCGTGTTGTAAATCATCATAAAAAGCCTTATGATAGAAATAACTTTACAGTCAATTAAAAGAATCATGTTTTCAGACCTATTTGTTTTTATTGTAATGCAAAAGACCATACTTATAATGTCTGCTACATAAGAAATTATGGTAATCCTTATGGGGAGTATGTACGGGTGAGGAAGGTATCTTAACCCAAGAGGACCCAAAGAAAATTGGGTACCAAAGTATTACAAATTTTTTGTAGGTACTTGAAGATCATGTGCTAATATTGTCAAATAATGATTTACCTTTGAAGGTATAAGACCATATGATATAGTAGTTCCAAAAAATATCATTAAATGAAAGATGATTTGAAGAAGCATCAAATTTAATATCAAATTTTACATCAAATCACTGTGAAGAAGATAAGTAATCGTGTATTTTATTTCACTTATACTATTTTACTGTGGATTCTATTCTCTTTCTTTTTGGTAATGACAAAAATGGAGAGAAGAGATGGTTGTTTTTGTTATTTTCAAGAATACCAAAGAAAATGCATAAATTGCAAAAGATTGAGGGAGAAATCAAGTATATCAAGTGTCAACAAAAACCTCCCATCAATATATTTTGTCATCATCAAAAGGAGGGAGATTGTGAAGAAGATGTACATCATCTATTTTAATTTAGTTTTGAGAAAGACAAAATTTTATCAAAAAAGAAATGTCAAAGAAGAAATAGCTTGGAATCAAGAATGCATAAGCTTATGGGTATTTTTGGAAGTAAAGGAAATTGATCTTAATGCTAAGGTAAACAATTATAATTCATTATGTATACACTTTAGATGCTCAAAGTAGTTCATACATTTTCATCTCTACTGTTTTCAAATTATCATGCATAAAAATCTATGAAATAAAGGCATAAAAATTGTTTGTTTTTAAAAAGCTGCCATAAATATTTAAGTTAGGTCGTTTTAAGTTTTTAGGCCAGGCCTGATTAACCAATTTAATAAAACCTGATGTTATTTGAAATTTGAAAAATTATTTGAAATTTAAAAAATGTGGCAAACTTGTTAAATCAAGTGGCTGTTTAACCGACTTAATAAGACATGTACATAATTCAAAATTATGTCTTTTTATGAACCATTATCATTCTAAACAATTGCAAACCTTCATGAAAATCTCTTAAACTTTTATATCAACTCAAGTGATGATAGTCCTTCATATGATGAATTACAAAGTGCTTTTAATAAATTACATGATGATATTTTTAAACTTTTTAGAAAATTTTTAAATCGTAATAAAACTATTTTAAATCTAGAAAGTGAGGTTAATATCACAAAAGTTGAGTTAGACTTAATAAAAAATTCAGCATGCAATAATTGTTCTTATTTTGAATAAAAAATTATGGAATTAAACCAAGTCGTTGAAAAATATGAAAAAGGGGAAATTAGCTTGGATAATGTATCGTGTAGTCAAATATTTTCAAATAATAAATTTGGACTTGAATTTTTTAATTTTGACAAACGTAGTACAAGTCCAACTATCTTCCTAAAGGCTACTAAGAAATTCAACAATTAGGATTCAAAGAAAAAGCGTGTTGTAAATCATCATAAAAAGCCTTATGATAGAAATAACTTTTCAGTCAATTAAAAGAATCATGTTTTCAGACCTATTTGTTTTTATTGTAATGCAAAAGACCATACTTATAATTTCTGCTACATAAGAAATTATGGTAATCCTTATGGTGAGTATGTACGGGTGAGGAAGGTATATAACCCAAGAGGACCCAAAGAAAATTGGGTACCAAAGTATTACAAATTTTTTGTAGGTACTTAAAGATCATGTGCTAATATTGTCAAATAATGATTTACCTTTGAAGGTACAAGACCATATGATATAGTAGTTCCAAAAAATATCATTGAATGAAAGATGATTTGAAGAAGCATCAAATTTAATATCAAATTTTACATCAAATCACTGTGAAGAAGATAAGTAATCGTGTATTTTATTTCACTTATACTATTTTACTATGGATTCTATTCTCTTTCTTTTTGGTAATGACAAAAATGGAGAGAAGAGATGGTTGTTTTTGTTATTTTCAAGAATACCAAAGAAAATGCATAAATTGCAAAAGATTGAGGGAGAAATCAAGTATATCAAGTGTCAACAAAAACCTCCCATCAATATATTTTGTCATCATCAAAAGGAGGGAGATTGTGAAGAAGATGTACATCATCTATTTTAATTTAGTTTTGAGAAAGACAAAATTTTATCAAAAAAGAAATGTCAAAGAAGAAATAGCTTGGAATCAAGAATGCATAAGCTTATGGGTATTTTTGGAAGTAAAGGAAATTGATCTTGATGCTAAGGTAAAAAATTATAATTCATTATGTATACACTTTAGATGCTCAAAGTAGTTCATACATTTTCATCTCTACTGTTTTCAAATTATCATGCATAAAAATCTATGAAATAAAGGCATAAAAATTGTTGATTTTTAAAAAGCTGCCATAAATATTTAAGTTAGGTCGTTTTAAGTTTTTAGGCCAGGCCTGATTAACCAATTTAATAAAACCTGATGCTATTTGAAATTTGAAAAATTATTTGAAATTTAAAAAATGTTGCAAACTTGTTAAATCAAGTGGCAGTTTAACCGACTTAATAAGACATGTACATAATTCAAAATTATGTCTTTTTATGAACCATTATCATTCTAAACAATTGCAAACCTTCATGAAAATCTCTTAAACTTTTATATCAACAAAGTGCTTTTAATAAATTACATGATGATATTTTTAAACTTTTTAGAAAATTTTTAAATCGAAATAAAACTATTTTAAATCTAGAAAGTGAGGTTAATATCACAAAAGTTGAGTTAGACTTAATAAAAAATTCAGCATGCAATAATTGTTCTTATTTTGAATAAAAAATTATGGAATTAAACCAAGTCGTTGAAAAATATGAAAAAGGGGAAATTAGCTTGGATAATGTAACGTGTAGTCAAATATTTTCAAATAATAAATTTGGACTTGAATTTTTTAATTTTGACAAACCTAGTACAAGTCCAACTATCTTCCTAAAGGCTACCAAGAAATTCAACAATTAGGATTCAAAGAAAAAGCGTGTTGTAAATCATCATAAAAAGCCTTATGATAGAAATAACTTTTCAGTCAATTAAAAGAATCATGTTTTCAGACCTATTTGTTTTTATTGTAATGCAAAAGACCATACTTATAATGTCTGCTACATAAGAAATTATGGTAATCCTTATGGTGAGTATGTACGGGTGAGGAAGGTATATAACCCAAGAGGACCCAAAGAAAATTGGGTACCAAAGTATTACAAATTTTTTGTAGGTACTTGAAGATCATGTGCTAATATTGTCAAATAATGATTTACCTTTGAAGGTACAAGACCATATGATATAGTAGTTCCAAAAAATATCATTAAATGAAAGATGATTTGAAGAAGCATTAAATTTAATATCAAATTTTACATCAAATCACTGTGAAGAAGATAAGTAATCGTGTATTTTATTTCACTTATACTATTTTACTATGGATTCTATTCTCTTTCTTTTTGTTAATGACAAAAATGGAGAGAAGAGATGGTTGTTTTTGTTATTTTCAAGAATACCAAAGAAAATGCATAAATTGCAAAAGATTGAGGGAGAAATCAAGTATATCAAGTGTCAAAAAAAACTTCCCATCAATATATTTTGTCATCATCAAAAAGAGGGAGATTGTGAAGAAGATGTACATCATCTATTTTAATTTAGTTTTAAGGAAGACAAAATTTTATCAAAAAAGAAATGTCAAAGAAGAAACAACTTGGAATCAAGAATGCATAAGCTTATGGGTATTTTTGGAAGTAAAGGAAATTGATCTTGATGCTAAGGTAAACAATTATAATTCATTATGTATAAACTTTAGATGCTCAAAGTAGTTCATACATTTTCATATATAAAGTTCTCAAATTGTCATGCATAAAAATCTATGAAATAAAGGCATAAAAATAGTTAATTTTTAAAAAGCTGCCATAAATATTTAAGTTAGGTCGTTTTAAGTTTTTAGGCCAGGCCTGATTAACCAATTTAATAAAACCTGATGCTATTTGAAATTTGAAAAATTATTTGAAATTTAAAAAATGTTGCAAACTTGATAAATCAAGTGGCCGTTTAACCGACTTAATAAGACATGTACATAATTCAAAATTATGTCTTTTTATGAACCATTATCATTCTAAACAATTGCAAACCTTCATGAAAATCTCTTAAACTTTTATATCAACTCAAGTGATGATAGTCCTTCATATGATGAATTACAAAGTGCTTTTAATAAATTACATGATGATATTTTTAAACTTTTTAGAAAATTTTTAAATCGAAATAAAACTATTTTAAATCTAGAAAGTGAGGTTAATATCACAAAAGTTGAGTTAGACTTAATAAAAAATTCAGCATGCAATAATTGTTCTTATTTTGAATAAAAAATTATGGAATTAAACCAAGTCGTTGAAAAATATGAAAAAGGGGAAATTAGCTTGGATAATGTATCGTGTAGTCAAATATTTTCAAATAATAAATTTGGACTTGAATTTTTTAATTTTGACAAACCTAGTACAAGTCCAACTATCTTCCTAAAGGCTACTAAGAAATTCAACAATTAGGATTCAAAGAAAAAGCGTGTTATAAATCATCATAAAAAGCCTTATGATAGAAATAACTTTTCAGTCAATTATAAGAATCATGTTTTTAGACCTATTTGTTTTTATTGTAATGCAAAAGACCATACTTATAATGTTTGCTACATAAGAAATTATGGTAATCCTTATGGTGAGTATGTACGGGTGAGGAAGGTATATAACCCAAGAGGACCCAAAGAAAATTGGGTACCAAAGTATTACAAATTTTTTGTAGGTACTTGAAGATCATGTGCTAATATTGTCAAATAATGATTTACCTTTGAAGGTACAAGACCATATGATATAGTAGTTCCAAAAAATATCATTGAATGAAAGATGATTTGAAGAAGCATCAAATTTAATATCAAATTTTACATCAAATCACTGTGAAGAAGATAAGTAATTGTTTATTTTATTTCACTTATACTATTTTACTATGGATTCTATTCTCCTTCTTTTTGGTAATGACAAAAATGGAGAGAAGAGATGGTTGTTTTTGTTATTTTCAAGAATACCAAAGAAAATGCATAAATTGCAAAAGATTGAGGGAGAAATCAAGTATATCAAGTGTCAACAAAAACCTCCCATCAATATATTTTGTCATCATCAAAAGGAGGGAGATTGTGAAGAAGATGTACATCATCTATTTTAATTTAGTTTTGAGAAAGACAAAATTTTATCAAAAAAGAAATGTCAAAGAAGAAATAGCTTGGAATCAAGAATGCATAAGCTTATGGGTATTTTTGGAAGTAAAGGAAATTGATCTTGATGCTAAGGTAAAAAATTATAATTCATTATGTATACACTTTAGATGCTCAAAGTAGTTCATACATTTTCATCTCTACTGTTTTCAAATTATCATGCATAAAAATCTATGAAATAAAGGCATAAAAATTGTTGATTTTTAAAAAGCTGCCATAAATATTTAAGTTAGGTCGTTTTAAGTTTTTAGGCCAGGCCTGATTAACCAATTTAATAAAACCTGATGCTATTTGAAATTTGAAAAATTATTTGAAATTTAAAAAATGTTGCAAACTTGTTAAATCAAGTGGCCGTTTAACCGACTTAATAAGACATGTACATAATTCAAAATTATGTCTTTTTATGAACCATTATCATTCTAAACAATTGCAAACCTTCATGAAAATCTCTTAAACTTTTATATCAACAAAGTGCTTTTAATAAATTACATGATGATATTTTTAAACTTTTTAGAAAATTTTTAAATCGAAATAAAACTATTTTAAATCTAGAAAGTGAGGTTAATATCACAAAAGTTGAGTTAGACTTAATAAAAAATTCAGCATGCAATAATTGTTCTTATTTTGAATAAAAAATTATGGAATTAAACCAAGTCGTTGAAAAATATGAAAAAGGGGAAATTAGCTTGGATAATGTAACGTGTAGTCAAATATTTTCAAATAATAAATTTGGACTTGAATTTTTTAATTTTGACAAACCTAGTACAAGTCCAACTATCTTCCTAAAGGCTACCAAGAAATTCAACAATTAGGATTCAAAGAAAAAGCGTGTTGTAAATCATCATAAAAAGCCTTATGATAGAAATAACTTTTCAGTCAATTAAAAGAATCATGTTTTCAGACCTATTTGTTTTTATTGTAATGCAAAAGACCATACTTATAATGTCTGCTACATAAGAAATTATGGTAATCCTTATGGTGAGTATGTACGGGTGAGGAAGGTATATAACCCAAGAGGACCCAAAGAAAATTGGGTACCAAAGTATTACAAATTTTTTGTAGGTACTTGAAGATCATGTGCTAATATTGTCAAATAATGATTTACCTTTGAAGGTACAAGACCATATGATATAGTAGTTCCAAAAAATATCATTAAATGAAAGATGATTTGAAGAAGCATTAAATTTAATATCAAATTTTACATCAAATCACTGTGAAGAAGATAAGTAATCGTGTATTTTATTTCACTTATACTATTTTACTATGGATTCTATTCTCTTTCTTTTTGTTAATGACAAAAATGGAGAGAAGAGATGGTTGTTTTTGTTATTTTCAAGAATACCAAAGAAAATGCATAAATTGCAAAAGATTGAGGGAGAAATCAAGTATATCAAGTGTCAAAAAAAACTTCCCATCAATATATTTTGTCATCATCAAAAAGAGGGAGATTGTGAAGAAGATGTACATCATCTATTTTAATTTAGTTTTAAGGAAGACAAAATTTTATCAAAAAAGAAATGTCAAAGAAGAAACAACTTGGAATCAAGAATGCATAAGCTTATGGGTATTTTTGGAAGTAAAGGAAATTGATCTTGATGCTAAGGTAAACAATTATAATTCATTATGTATAAACTTTAGATGCTCAAAGTAGTTCATACATTTTCTTATATAAAGTTCTCAAATTGTCATGCATAAAAATCTATGAAATAAAGGCATAAAAATAGTTAATTTTTAAAAAGCTGCCATAAATATTTAAGTTAGGTCGTTTTAAGTTTTTAGGCCAGGCCTGATTAACCAATTTAATAAAACCTGATGCTATTTGAAATTTGAAAAATTATTTGAAATTTAAAAAATGTTGCAAACTTGATAAATCAAGTGGCCGTTTAACCGACTTAATAAGACATGTACATAATTCAAAATTATGTCTTTTTATGAACCATTATCATTCTAAACAATTGCAAACCTTCATGAAAATCTCTTAAACTTTTATATCAACTCAAGTGATGATAGTCCTTCATATGATGAATTACAAAGTGCTTTTAATAAATTACATGATGATATTTTTAAACTTTTTAGAAAATTTTTAAATCGAAATAAAACTATTTTAAATCTAGAAAGTGAGGTTAATATCACAAAAGTTGAGTTAGACTTAATAAAAAATTCAGCATGCAATAATTGTTCTTATTTTGAATAAAAAATTATGGAATTAAACCAAGTCGTTGAAAAATATGAAAAAGGGGAAATTAGCTTGGATAATGTATCGTGTAGTCAAATATTTTCAAATAATAAATTTGGACTTGAATTTTTTAATTTTGACAAACCTAGTACAAGTCCAACTATCTTCCTAAAGGCTACTAAGAAATTCAACAATTAGGATTCAAAGAAAAAGCGTGTTATAAATCATCATAAAAAGCCTTATGATAGAAATAACTTTTCAGTCAATTATAAGAATCATGTTTTTAGACCTATTTGTTTTTATTGTAATGCAAAAGACCATACTTATAATGTTTGCTACATAAGAAATTATGGTAATCCTTATGGTGAGTATGTACGGGTGAGGAAGGTATATAACCCAAGAGGACCCAAAGAAAATTGGGTACCAAAGTATTACAAATTTTTTGTAGGTACTTGAAGATCATGTGCTAATATTGTCAAATAATGATTTACCTTTGAAGGTACAAGACCATATGATATAGTAGTTCCAAAAAATATCATTGAATGAAAGATGATTTGAAGAAGCATCAAATTTAATATCAAATTTTACATCAAATCACTGTGAAGAAGATAAGTAATTGTTTATTTTATTTCACTTATACTATTTTACTATGGATTCTATTCTCCTTCTTTTTGGTAATGACAAAAATGGAGAGAAGAGATGGTTGTTTTTGTTATTTTCAAGAATACCAAAGAAAATTCATAAATTTCAAAAGATTGAGGGAGAAATCAAGTATATCAAGTGTCAACAAAAACTTCCATTCAATATATTTTGTCATCATAAAAAAAGAGGGATATTGTGAAGAAGATGTACATCATCTATTTTAATTTAGTTTTGAGGAAGACAAAATTTTATCAAAAAAGAAATGTCAAAGAAGAAACAACTTGGAATCAAGAACGCATAAGCTTAGGGATATTTTTGGAAGTAAAGTAAATTGATCTTGATGCTAAGGTAAACAATTATAATTCATTATGTATAAACTTTAGATGCTCAAATTAGTTCATATATTTTCATATATAAAGTTCTCAAATTGTCATGCATAAAAATCTTTGAAATAAAGGCATAAAAATAGTTGATATTTAAAAATTTGCCATAAATATTTAAGTTAGGTCGTTTTCACTTTTTAGGAAAGGCCTGATTAACCAATTTAATAAAACCTGAGGCTATTTGAAATTTGAAATTTAAAAATTGTTGCAAACTTGTTAAATCAAGTGGCTGTTTAACCGACTTAATAAGACATGTACATAATTCAAAATTATGTCTTTTTCTGAACAATTATCATTCTAAACAATTGCAAACCTTCATGAAAATCTCTCAAACTTTTACATCAACTGAAGTGATGATAGTCCTTCGTATGATGAATTACAAAGTGCTTTTAATAAATTGCATGATAGATTTTTTAAACTTTTTAGAAAATTTTTAAATCGAAATAAAACTATTTTAAATCTAGAAAGTGAGGTTAATATCACAAAAGTTGAGTTAGACTTAATAAAAAATTCAGCATGCTAAAATTGTTCTTATTTTGAATAAAAAATTATGGAATTAAACCAAGTCGTTGAAAAATATGAAAAAGGGGAAATTAGCTTGGATAATGTATCATGTAGTCAAATATTTTTCAAATAATAAATTTGGACTTGAATTTTTTAATTTTGACAAACCTAGTACAAGTCCAACTATCTTCCTAAAGGCTACTAAGAAATTCAACAATTAGGATTCAAAGAAAAAACGTGTTGTAAATCATCATAAAAAGCCTTATGATAGAAATAACTTTTCAGTCAATTAAAAGAAACATGTTTTTATACCTATTTGTTTTTATTGTAATGCAAAAGACCATACTTATAATGTCTCCTACGTAAGAAATTATGGTAATCCTTATGGTGAGTATGTACGGGTGAGGAAGGTATCTAACCCAAGAATACCCAATGAAAATTGGGTACTTAAGTATTAATAATTTTTTGTAGGTACTTGAAGATCGTGTGCTAATATTTCCAAATCATGATTGAGCCTTCAAAATACAAGACCATATGATATAGTAGTTCCAAAAAATATCATTGAATGAAAGATAATTTGAAGAAGCATCAACTTTAATATCAAATTTTACATCAAATCACTGTGAAAAAGATAAGTAATCGGGTATTTTATTTCACTTATATTATTTTACTATGGATTCTATTGTCCTTCTTTTTGGTAATGACAAAAATGGGGAGAAGAGATGGTTGTTTTTGTTATTTTCAAGAATACCAAAGAAAATGCATAAATTGCAAAAGATTGAGGGAGAAATCAAGTATATCAAGTGTCAACAAAAACTTCCCATCAATATATTTTGTCATCATCAAAAAGAGGGAGATTGTGAAGAAGATGTACATCATCTATTTTAATTTAGTTTTGAGGAAGAAAAAATTATATCAAAAAATAAATGTCAAAGAAGAAACAACTTGGAATCAAGAATGCATAAGCTTATGGGTATTTTAGGAAGTAAAGGAAAATTATCTTGATGTTAAGGTAAACAATTATAATTCATTATGTATACACTTTAGATGCTCAAAGTAGTTCATACATTTTCATAAATAAAGTTCTCAAATTGTCATGCATAAAAATCTTTGAAATAAAGGCATAAAAATAGTTGATTTTTAAAAAGCTGCCATAAATATTTAAGTTAGGTCGTTTTCACTTTTTAGGCTAGGGCTGATTAACCAATTTAATAAAACCTGATGTTATTTGAAATTTGAAAAATTATTTGAAATTTAAAAAATGTTGCAAACTTGTTAAATCAAGTGGCCGTTTAACCGACTTAATAAGACATGTACATAATTCAAAAATATGTCTTTTTATGAACCGTTATCATTCTAAACAATTGCAAACCTTCATGAAAATCACTCGAACTTTTATATCAACTCAAGTGATGATAGTCTTCATATGATGAATTACAAAGTGCTTTTAATAAATTACATGATGATTTTTTTAAACTTTTTAGAAAATTTTTAAATCGAAATAAAACTATTTTAAATCTAGAAAGTGAGGTTAATATCACAAAAGTTGAGTTAGACTTAATAAAAAATTCAACATGCAATAATTGTTCTTATTTTGAATAAAAAATTATGGAATTAAACCAAGTCGTTGAAAAATATGAAAAAGGGGAAATTACCTTGGATAATGTATCATGTAGTCAAACATTTTATAATAATAAATTTGGACTTGAATTTTTTAATTTTGACAAACCTAGTACAAGTCCAACTATCTTCCTAAAGGCTACTAAGAAATTCAACAATTAGGATTCAACGAAAAAATGTGTTGTAAATCATCATAAAAAGCCTTATGATAGAAATAACTTTTCAGTCAATTATAAGAATCATGTTTTTAGACCTATTTGTTTTTATTGTAATGCAAAAGACCATACTTATAATGTCTCCGACGTAAGAAATTATGGTAATCCTTATGGTGAGTATGTACCAGTGAGGAAGGTATCTAACCCAAGAGGACCCAATGAAAATTGGGTACTTAAGTATTAATAATTTTTTATAGGTACTTGAAGATCATGTGCTAATATTGCCAAATCATGATTGAGCCTTCAAAATACAACACCATATGATATAGTCGTTCCAAAAAATATCATTGAATGAAAGATGATTTGAAGAAGCATTAACTTTAATATCAAATTTTACATCAAATCACTGTAAAGAAGATAAGTAATCGTTTATTTTATTTCACTTATACTATTTTACTATGGATTCTATTCTCCTTCTTTTTGGTAATGAAAAAAATAGGGAGAAGAGAAGGTTGTTTTTGTTATTTTCAAGAATACCAAAGAAATTGCATAAATTGCAAAAGATTGAGGGAGATATCAAGTATATCAAATGTGAACAAAAACTTCCCATCAATATATTTTGTCATCATTAAAAAGAGGGAGATTGTGAAGAAGATGTACATCATCTATTTTAAATAAGTTTTGAGGAAGACAAAATTTTATCAAAAAAGAAATGTCAAAGAAGAAACAGCTTGGAATCAAGAATGCATAAGCTTATGGATATTAATGGAAGTAAAGGAAATTGATCTTGATGCTAAGGTAAACAATTATAATTCATTATGTATAAACTTTAGATGCTCAAATTAGTTCAGACATTTTCATATAAAAAGTTCTCAAATTCTCATGCATAAAAATCTCTGAAATAAAGGCATAAAAATAGTTGATTTTTAAAAAGCTGCCATAAATATTTAAGTTAGGTCGTTTTCACTTTTTAGACCAGGCCTGATTAACCAATTTAATAAAACCTGATGCTATTTGAAATTTGAAAAATTATTTGATATTTAAAAAATGTTGCAAACTTGTTAAATCAAGTGGCCCTTTAACCGACTTAATAAGACATGTACATAATTCAAAATTATGTCTTTTTATGAACCATTATCATTCTAAACAATTGCAAACCTTCATGAAAATCACTCAAACTTTTATATCAACTCAAGTGATGATAGTCCTTCATATGATGAATTACAAAGTGCTTTTAATAAATTACATGATGAATTTTTTAAACTTTTTTAGAAAATTTTTAAATCGAAATAAAACTATTTTAAATCTAGAAAGTGAGGTTAATATCACAAAAGTTGAGTTAGACTTAATAAAAAATTCAGCATGCAATAATTGTTCTTATTTTGAATAAAAAATTATGGAATTAAACCAAGTCGTTGAAAAATATGAAAAAGGGGAAATTAGCTTGGATAATGTATCATGTAGTCAAACATTTTAAAATAATAAATTTGAACTTGAATTTTTTAATTTTGACAAACCTAGTACAAGTCCAACTATCTTCCTAAAGGCTACTAAGAAATTCAACAATTAGGATTCAACGAAAAAACGTGTTGTAAATCATCATAAAAAGCCTTATGATAGAAATAACTTTTCAGTCAATTATAAGAATCATGTTTTTAGACCTATTTGTTTTTATTGTAATGCAAAAGACCATACTTATAATGTCTAGTACATAAGAAATTATGGTAATCCTTATGGTGAGTATGTACGGGTGAGGAAGGTATCTAACCCAAGAGGACCCAATGAAAATTGGGTACTTAAGTATTAATAATTTTTTGTAGGTACTTGAAGATCATGTGCTAATATTGCCAAATCATGATTGAGCCTTCAAAATACAACACCATATGATATAATAGTTCCAAAAAATATCATTGAATGAAAGATGATTTGAGGAAGCATCAACTTTAATATCAAATTTTACATCAAATCACTGTAAAGAAGATAAGTAATCGTTTATTTTATTTCACTTATACTATTTTACTATGGATTCTATTCTCCTTCTTTTTGGTAATGACAAAAATGGGGAGAAGAGATGGTTGTTTTTGTTATTTTCAAGAATACCAAAGAAAATGCATAAATTGTAAAAGATTGAGGGAGAAATCAAGTATATCAAGTGTCAACAAAAACTTCCCATCAATATATTTTGTCCTCATTAAAAAGAGGGAGATTGTGAAGAAGATGTACATCATCTATTTTAATTTAGTTTTGAGGAAGACAAAATTTTATCAAAAAAGAAATGTCAAAGAAGAAACAGCTTGGAATCAAGAATGCATAAGCTTATGGATATTTTTGGAAGTAAAGGAAATTGATCTTGATGCTAAGGTAAACAATTATAAATCATTATGTATAAACTTTAGATGCTCAAAGTAGTTCATACATTTTCATCTCTACTGTTTTCAAATTATTATGCATAAAAATCTATGAAATAAAGGAATAAAAATAGTTGATTTTTAAAAAGCTGCCATAAATATTTAAGTTAGGTCGTTTTCACTTTTTATGCCAGGCCTGATTAACCAATTTAATAAAACCTGATGCTATTTGAAATTTGAAAAATTATTTGAAATTTAAAAAATGTTGCAAACTTGTTAAATCAAGTGGCCGTTTAACCGACTTAAGAAGACATGTACATAATTCAAAATTATGTCTTTTTATGAACCATTATCATTCTAAATAATTGCAAACCTTCGAGAAAAACTCTCAAACTTTTACATCAACTCAAGTGATGATAGTCCTTCATATGATGAACTACAAAGTGCTTTTAATAAATTACATGATGATTTTTTAAAACTGTTTAGAAAATTTTTAAATTGAAATAAAACTATTTTAAATCTAGAAAGTGAGGTTAATATCACAAAAGTTGAGTTAGACTTAATAAAAAATTCAACATGCAATAATTGTTCTTATTTTGAATAAAAAATTATGGAATTAAGCCAAGTCGTTGAAAAATATGAAAAAGGGGAAATTAGCTTGGATAATGTATCATGTAGTCAAACATTTTAAAATAATAAATTTGGACTTGAATTTTTTAATTTTGACAAACCTAGTACAAGTCCAACTATCTTCCTAAAGGCTACTAAGAAATTCAACAATTAGGAATCAACGAAAAAACGTGTTGTAAATCATCATAAAAAGCCTTATGATAGAAATAACTTTTCAGTCAATTATAAGAATCATGTTTTTAGACCTATTTGTTTTTTTTGTAATGCAAAAGACCATACTTATAATGTCTCCTACATAAGAAATTATGGTAATCCTAATGGTGAGTATGTACGGGTGAGGAAGGTATCTAACCCAAGAGGACCCAATGAAAATTGGGTACTTAAGTATTAATAATTTTTTGTAGGTACTTGAAGATCATGTGCTAATATTGCCAAATCATGATTGAGCCTTCAAAATACAACACCATATGATATAGTAGTTCCAAAAAATATCATTGAATGAAAGATGATTTGAAGAAGCATCAACTTTAATATCAAATTTTACATCAAATCACTGTAAAGAAGATAAGTAATCGTTTATTTTATTTCACTTATACTATTTTACTATGGATTCTATTCTCCTTCTTTTTGGTAATGACAAAAATGGGGAGAAGAGATGGTTGTTTTTGTTATTTTCAAGAATACCAAAGAAAATGCATAAATTGTAAAAGATTGAGGGAGAAATCAAGTATATCAAGTGTCAACAAAAACTTCCCATCAATATATTTTGTCATCATCAAAAAGAGGAAGATTGTGAAGAAGATGTACATCATCTATTTTAATTTAGTTTTGAGGAAGACAAAATTTTATCAAAAAAGAAATGTCAAAGAAGAAACAACTTGGAATCAAGAACGCATAAGCTTATGGATATTTTTGGAAGTAAAGGAAATTGATCTTGATGCTAAGGTAAACAATTATAAATCATTATGTATAAACTTTAGATTCTCAAAGTAGTTCATACATTTTCATCTCTACTGTTTTCAAATTATTATGCATAAAAATCTATGAAATAAAGGCATAAAAATAGTTGATTTTTAAAAAGCTGCCATAAATATTTAAGTTAGGTCGTTTTCATTTTTTAGGCCAGGCCTGATTAACAAATTTAATAAAACCTTATGCTATTTGAAATTTGAAAAATTATTTGAAATTTAAAAAATGTTGCAAACTTGTTAAATCAAGTGGCCGTTTAACCGACTTAATAAGACATGTACATAATTCAAAATTATGTCTTTTTATGAACCATTATCATTCTAAACAATTGCAAACCTTCATGAAAATCTCTCAAACTTTTATATCAACTCAAGTGATGATAGTCCTTCATATGATGAACTACAAAGTGCTTTTAATAAATTACATGATGATTTTTTAAAACTTTTTAGAAAATTTTTAAATCGAAATAAAACTATTTTAAATCTAGAAAGTGAGGTTAATATCACAAAAGTTGAGTTAGACTTAATAAAAAATTCAGCATGCAATAATTGTTCTTATTTTGAATAAAAAATTATGGAATTAAGCCAAGTCGTTGAAAAATATGAAAAAGGGGAAATTAGCTTGGATAATGTATCATGTAGTCAAACATTTTAAAATAATAAATTTGGACTTGAATTTTTTAATTTTGACAAACCTAGTACAAGTCCAACTATCTTCCTAAAGGCTACTAAGAAATTCAACAATTAGGAATCAACGAAAAAACGTGTTGTAAATCATCATAAAAAGCCTTATGATAGAAATAACTTTTCAGTCAATTATAAGAATCATGTTTTTAGACCTATTTGTTTTTATTGTAATGCAAAAGACCATACTTATAATGTCTCCTACATAAGAAATTATGGTAATCCTTATGGTGAGTATGTACGGATGAGGAAGGTATCTAACCCAAGAGGACCCAATGAAAATTGGGTACTTAAGTATTAACAATTTTTTGTAGGTAATTGAAGATCATGTGTTAATATTGCCAAATCATGATTGAGCCTTCAAAATACAACACCATATGATATAGTAGTTCCAAAAAATATCATTGAATGAAAGATGATTTGAAGAAGCATCAACTTTAATATCAAATTTTACATCAAATCACTGTAAAGAAGATAAGTAATCGTTTATTTTATTTCACTTATAATATTTTACTATGGATTCTATTCTCCTTCTTTTTGGTAATGACAAAAATGGGGAGAAGAGATGGTTGTTTTTGTTATTTTCAAGAATACCAAAGAAAATGCATAAATTGCAAAAGATTGAGGGAGAAATCAAGTATATCAAGTGTCAACAAAAACTTCCCATCAATATATTTTGTCATCATCAAAAAGAGGGAGATTGTGAAGAAGATGTACATCATCTATTTTAATTTAGTTTTGAGGAAGACAAATTTTATCAAAAAAGAAATGTCAAAGAAGAAACAACTTGGAATCTAGAATGCATAAGCTTATGGATATTTTTGGAATTAAAGGAAATTGATCTTGATGCTAAGGTAAACAATTATAATTCATTTTGTATAAACCCTAGATGCTCAAAGTAGTTCATACATTTTCATATATAAAGTTCTCAAATTGTCATGCATAAAAATCTTTGAAATAAAGGCATAAAAATAGTTGATTTTTAAAAAGATGCCATAAATATTTAAGTCAGGTCGTTTTCACTTTTTAGGCCAGACCTGATTAACCAATTTAATAAAACCCAATGCTATTTGAAATTTAAAAAATTATTTGAAATTTAAAAAATGTTGCAAACTTGTTAAATCAAGTGACCGTTTAACCGACTTAACAAGACATGTACATAATTCAAAATTATGTCTTTTTATGAACCATTATCATTCTAAATAATTGCAAACCTTCAAGAAAAACTCTCAAACTTTTACATCAAATCAAGTGATGATAGTCCTTCATATGATGAATTACAAAGTGCTTTTAATAAATTACATGATGATTTTTTTAAACTTTTTAGAAAATTTTTAAATCGAAATAAAACTATTTTAAATCTAGAAAGTGAGGTTAATATCACAAAAGTTGAGTTAGACTTAATAAAAAATTCAGCATGCAATAATTGTTCTTATTTTGAATAAAAAATTACGGAATTAATCCAAGTTGTTGAAAAATATGAAAAAGGGGAAATTAGCTTGGATAATGTATCATGTAGTCAAATATTTTCAAATAATAAATTTGGACTTGAATTTTTTAATTTTGACAAACCTAGTACAAGTCCAACTATCTTCCTAATGGCGACTAAGAAACTCAACAATTGGGATTCAAAGAAAAAACGTGCTGTAAATCATCATAAAAAGCCTTATGATAGAAATAACTTTTCAGTCAATTAAAAGAATCATGTTTTTAGACCTATTTGTTTTTATTGTAATGCAAAAGACCATACTTATAATGTCACCTACATAATTATGGTAATCCTTATGGTGAGTATGTACGGGTGAGGAAGGTATCTAACCTAAGAGGACCCAATTAAAATTGGGTACCTATGTATTACTAATTTTTTGTAGGTACTTGAAGATGATGTGCTAATATTTCCAAATCATGATTGAGCCTTCAAAATAAAACACCATATTATATAGTAGTTCCAAAAAATATCATTGAATGAAAGATGATTTGAAGAAGCCTCAACTTTAATATCAAATTTTACATCAAATCACTGTGAAGAAGATAAGTAATCGTGTATTTTATTTCACTTATACTATTTTACTATGGATTCTATTCTCCTTATTTTTGGTAATGACAAAAATGGGGAGAAGAGATGGTTGTTTTTGTTATTTTCAAGAATACCAAAGAAAATGCATAAATTGCAAAAGATTGAGGGAGAAATCAAGTATATCAAGTGTCAACAAAAACTTCCCATCAATATATTTTGTCATCATCAAAAAGAGGGAGATTAGGAAGAAGATGTACATCATCTATTTTAATTTAGTTTTGAGGAAGACAAAATTTTATCAAAAAAGAAATGTCAAAGAAGAAACAGGTTGGAATCAAGAATGCATATAAGCTTATGGATATTTTTGGAAGTAAAGGAAATTGATCTTGCTGCTAAGATAAACAATTATAATTCAATATGTATAAACTTTAGATGCTCAAAGTAGTTCATACATTTTCATATATAAAGTTCTCAAATTGTCATGCATAAAAATCTTTGAAATAAAGGCATAAAAATAGTTGATTTTTAAAAAGCTGCCATCAATATTTAAGTTAGGTCGTTTTCACTTTTTAGGCCAGGCCTGATTAACCAATTTAATAAAACCTGATGCTATTTGAAATTTGAAAAATTATTTGAAATTTAAAAAATGTTGCAAACTTGTTAAATCAAGTGGCCATTTAACCGACTTAATAAGACATGTACATAATTAAAAATTATTTCTTTTTATGAACCATTATCATTCTAAACAATTGCAAACCTTCATGAAAATCTCTCAAACTTTTACATCAACTCAAGTGATGATAGTCCTTCATATGATGAATTACAAAGTGCTTTTAATAAATTACATGATGATTTTTTTAAACTTTTTAGAAAATTTTTAAATCGAAATAAAACTATTTTAAATCTAGAAAGTGAGGTTAATCTCACAAAAGTTGAGTTAGACTTAATAATAAATTCAGCATGCAATAATTGTTCTTATTTTGAATAAAAAATTATGGAATTAATCCAAGTCGTTGAAAAATATGAAAAATGGGAAATTAGCTTGGATAATGTATCATGTAGTCAAATATTTTCAAATAATAAATTTGGACTTGAATTTTTTAATTTTGACAAACCTAGTACAAGTCCAACTATCTTCCTAATGGCGACTAAGAAACTCAACAATTGGGTTTCAAAGAAAAAAACGTGTTGTAAATCATCATAAAAAGCCTTATGATAGAAATAACTTTTCAGTCAATTAAAAGAATCATGTTTTTAGACCTATTTGTTTTTATTGTAATGCAAAAGACTATACTTATAATGTCTGCTACGTAAGAAATTATGGTAATCTTTATGGTGAGTATGTACGGGTGAGGAAGGTATCTAACCCAAGAGGACCCAATGAAAATTGGGTAGCTATGTATTACTAATTTTTTGTAGGTACTTGAAGATGATGTGCTAATATTGCGAAATCATGATTGAGCCTCCAAATCACAAGACCATATGATATAGTAGTTCAAAAAACTATCATTGAATGAAAGATGATTTGAAGAAGCATCCACTTTAATATCAAATTTTACAACAAATCACTGTGAAGAAGATAAGTAATCGTGTATTTTATTTCACTTATACTATTTTACTATGGATTCTATTCTCCTTATTTTTGATAATGACAAAAATGGGGAGAAGAGATGGTTGTTTTTGTTATTTTCAAGAATACCAAATAAAATGCATAAATTGCAAAAGATTGAGGGAGAAATCAAGTATATCAAGTGTCAACAAAAACTTCCCATCAATATATTTTGTCATCATCAAAAAGAGGGAGATTGTGAAGAAGATGTACATCATCTATTTTAATTTAGTTTTGAGGAAGACAAAATTTTATCAAAAAAGAAATGTCAAAGAAGAAACAACTTGGAATCAGGAATGCATATAAGCTTATGGATATTTTTGGAAGTAAAGGAAATTGATCTTGCTGCTAAGATAAACAATTATAATTCATTATGTATAAACTTTAGATGCTCAAAGTAGTTCATACATTTTCATATATAAAGTTCTCAAATTGTCATGCATAAAAATCTTTGAAATAAAGGCATAACAATAGTTGATTTTTAAAAAGCTGCCATAAATATTTAAGTTAGGTCGTTTTCACTTTTTAGGTCAGGCCTGATTAACCAATTTAATAAAACCTGATGCTATTTGAAATTTGAAAAATTATTTGAAATTTAAAAAATGTTGCAAACTTGTTAAATCAAGTGGTCGTTTAACCGACTTAATAAGACATGTACATAATTCAAAATTATGTCTTTTTATGAACCATTATCATTCTAAACAATTGCAAACCTTCATGAAAATCTCTCAAACTTTTACATCAACTCAAGTGATGATAGTCCTTCATATGATGAATTACAAAGTGCTTTTAATAAATTACATGATGATTTTTTTAAACTTTTTAGAAAATTTTTAAATCGAAATAAAACTATTTTAAATCTAGAAAGTGAGGTTAATATCACAAAAGTTGAGTTAGACTTAATAAAAAATTCAGCATGCAATAATTATTCTTATTTTGAATAAAAAATTATGGAATTAAACCAAGTCATAGAAAAATATGAAAAAAGGGAAATTAGCTTGGATAATGTATCATGTAGTCAAATATTTTCAAATAATAAATTTGGACTTGAATTTTTTAATTTTGACAAACCTAGTACAAGTCCAAATATCTTCCTAAAGGCTACTAAGAAATTCAACAATTAGGATTCAAAGAAAAAACGTGTTGTAAATCATCATAAAAAGCCATATGATAGAAATAACTTTTCAGTCAATTAAAAGAATCATGTTTTTAGACCTATTTGTTTTTATTGTAATGCAAAAGACCAAACGTATAATGTCTGCTACGTAAGAAATTGTGGTAATCCTTATGGTGAGTATGTTCGGGTGAGGAAGGTATCTAACCCAAGAGGACCCAATGATAATTGGGTACCTATGTATTACTAATTTTTTGTAGGTACTTGAAGATCATGTTCTAATATTGTGAAATCATGATTGAGCCTCCAAATCAACAGACCATATGATATAGTAGTTCCAAAAAATATCATTGAATGAAAGATGATTTGAAGAAGCATCAACTTTAATATCAAATTTTACATCAAATCACTGTGAAGAAGATAACTAATCGTGGATTTTATTTCACTTATACTATTTTACTATGGATTCTATTCTCCTTCTTTTTGGTAATGACAAAAATGGGGAGAAGAGATGGTTGTTTTTGTTATTTTCAAGAATACCAAAGAAAATGCATAAATTGCAAAAGATTGAGGGAGAAATCAAGTATATCAAGTGTCAACAAAAACTTCCCATCAATATATTTTGTCATCATCAAAAAGAGGGAGATTGTGAAGAAGATGTACATCATCTATTTTAATTTAGTTTTGAGGAAGACAAAATTTTATCAAAAAAAATGTCAAAGAAGAAACAACTTGGAATCAAGAATGCATAAGCTTATGGATATTTTTGGAAGTAAAGGAAATTGATCTTGATGCTAAGGTAAACAATTATAATTCATTACGTATAAACTTTAGATGCTCAAAGTAGTTCATACGTTTTCATATATAAAGTTCTCAAATTGTCATGCATAAAAATCTTTGACATAAGGCATAAAAATAATTGATTTTTAAAAAGCTGCCATCAATATTTAAGTTAGGTCGTTTTCACTTTTTAGGCCAGGCCTGATTAACCAATTTAATAAAACCTGATGCTATTTGAAATTTAAAAAATGTTGCAAACTTGTTAAATCAAGTGGCCGTTTAACCGACTTAATAAGACATGTACATAATTAAAAATTATTTCTTTTTATGAACCATTATCATTCTAAACAATTGCAAACCTTCATCTAAATCTCTCAAACTTTTACATCAACTCAAGTGATGATAGCCCTTCATATGATAAATTAAAAGTGCTTTTAATAAATTACATGATGATTTTTTTAAACTTTTTTGAAAATTTTTAAATCGAAATAAAACTATTTTAAATCTAGAAAGTGAGGTTAATATCACAAAAGTTGAGTTAGACTTAATAATAAATTCAGCATGCAAAAATTGTTCTTATTTTAAATAAAAAATTATGGAATTAATCCAAGTCGTAGAAAAATATGAAAAATGGGAAATTAGCTTGGATAATGTATCATGTAGTCAAATATTTTCAAATAATAAATTTGGACTTGAATTTTTTAATTTTGACAAACCTAGTACAAGTCCAACTATCTTCCTAATGGAGACTAAGTAACTCAACAATTGGGATTCAAAGAAAAAAATGTGTTGTAAATCATCATAAAAAGCCTTATGATAGAAATAACTTTTCAGTCAATTAAAAGAATCATGTTTTTAGACCTATTTGTTTTTATTGTAATGCAGAAGACTATACTTATAATGTCTGCTACGTAAGAAATTATGGTAATCCTTATGGTGAGCATGTACGGGTGAGGAAGGTATCTAACCTAAGAGGACCCAATTAAAATTGGGTACCTATGTATTACTAATTTTTTGTAGGTACTTGAAGATCATGTGCTAATATTGCGAAATCATGATTGAGCCTCCAAATCACAAGACCATATGATATAGTAGTTCCAAAAAATATCATTGAATGAAAGATGATTTGAAGAAGCATCAACTTTAATATAAAGTTTTACATCAAATCACTGTGAAAAAGATAAGTAATCGTGTATTTTATTTAACTTATACTATTTTACTATGGATTCTATTCTCCTTCTTTTTGGTAATGACAAAAATGGAGAGAAGAGATGGTTGTTTTTGTTATTTTCAAGAATACCAAAGAAAATGCATAAATTGCAAAAGATTGAGGGAGAAATCAAGTATATCAAGTGTCAACAAAAACTTCCCATCAATATATTTTGTCATCATCAAAAAGAGGGAGATTGTGAAGAAGATGTACATCATCTATTTTAATTTAGTTTTGAGGAAGACAAAATTTTTTCAAAAAAGAAATGTCAAAGAAGAAACAACTTGGAATCTAGAATGCATAAGCTTATGGATATTTTTGGAATTAAAGGAAATTGATCTTGATGCTAAGGTAAACAATTATAATTCATTTTGTATAAACCCTAGATGCTCAAAGTAGTTCATACATTTTCATATATAAAGTTCTCAAATTGTCATGCATAAAAATCTTTGAAATAAAGGCATAAAAATAGTTGATTTTTAAAAAGATGCCATAAATATTTAAGTCAGGTCGTTTTCACTTTTTAGGCCAGACCTGATTAACCAATTTAATAAAACCCAATGCTATTTGAAATTTAAAAAATTATTTGAAATTTAAAAAATGTTGCAAACTTGTTAAATCAAGTGACCGTTTAACCGACTTAACAAGACATGTACATAATTCAAAATTATGTCTTTTTATGAACCATTATCATTCTAAATAATTGCAAACCTTCAAGAAAAACTCTCAAACTTTTACATCAAATCAAGTGATGATAGTCCTTCATATGATGAATTACAAAGTGCTTTTAATAAATTACATGATGATTTTTTTAAACTTTTTAGAAAATTTTTAAATCGAAATAAAACTATTTTAAATCTAGAAAGTGAGGTTAATATCACAAAAGTTGAGTTAGACTTAATAAAAAATTCAGCATGCAATAATTGTTCTTATTTTGAATAAAAAATTACGGAATTAATCCAAGTTGTTGAAAAATATGAAAAAGGGGAAATTAGCTTGGATAATGTATCATGTAGTCAAATATTTTCAAATAATAAATTTGGACTTGAATTTTTTAATTTTGACAAAACTAGTACAAGTCCACCTATCTTCCTAATGGCGACTAAGAAACTCAACAATTGGGATTCAAAGAAAAAACGTGTTGTAAATCATCATAAAAAGCCTTATGATAGAAATAACTTTTCAGTCAATTAAAAGAATCATGTTTTTAGACCTATTTGTTTTTATTGTAATGCAAAAGACCATACTTATAATGTCTGCTACGTAAGAAATTATGGTAATCCTTATGGTGAGTATGTACGGGCGAGGAAGGTATCTAACCCAAGAGGATCCAATGAAAATTGGGTACCTATGTATTACTAATTTTTTGTAGGTACTTGAAGATCATGTGCTAATATCACGAAATCATGATTGAGCCTCCAAATCACAAGACCATATGATATAATAGTTCCAAAAAATATCATTGAATGAAAGATGATTTGAAGAAGCATCAACTTTAATATCAAATTTTACATCAAATCACTGTGAAGAAGATAAGTAATCGTGTATTTTATTTCACTTATACTATTTTACTATGGATTCCATTCTCCTTATTTTTGGTAATGATAAAAATAGGGAGAAGAGATGGTTGTTTTTGTTATTTTCAAGAATACCAAAGAAAATGCATAAATTGCAAAAGATTGAGGGAGAAATCAAGTATATCAAGTGTCAACAAAAACTTCCCATCAATATATTTTGTCATCATCAAAAAGTGGGAGATTGTAAAGATGATGTATATCATCTATTTTAATTTAGTTTTGAGGAAGACAAAATTTTATCAAAAAAGAAATGTCAAAGAAGAAACAGCTTGGAATCAGGAATGCATATAAGCTTATGGATATTTTTGGAAGTAAAGGAAATTGATCTTGATGCTAAGATAAATAATTATAATTCATTATGTATAAACTTTAGATGCTCAAAGTAGTTCATACATTTTCATATATAAAGTTCTCAAATTGTCATGCATAAAAATCTTTGAAATAAAGGCATAAAAATAGTTGATTTTTAAAAAGCTGCCATAAATATTTAAGTTAGGTCGTTTTCACTTTTTAGGCTAGGCCTGATTAACCAATTTAATAAAACCTGGTGCTATTTGAAATTTGAAAAATTATTTGAAATTTAAAAAATGTTGCAAACTTGTTAAATCAAGTGGTCGTTTAATCGACTTAATAAGACATGTACATAATTCAAAATTATGTCTTTTTATGAACCATTATCATTCTAAATAATTGCAAACCTTCAAGAAAAACTCTCAAACTTTTACATCAACTCAAGTGATGATAGTCCTTCGTATGATGAATTACAAAGTGCTTTTAATAAATTACATGATGATTTTTTTAAACTTTATAGAAAATTTTTAAATCGAAATAAAACTATTTTAAATCTAGAAAGTGAGGTTAATATCACAAAAGTTGAGTTAGACTTAATAAAAAATTCAGCATGCAATAATTGTTCTTATTTTGAATAAAAACTTATGGAATTAAACCAAGTTGTTGAAAAATATGAAAAAGGGGAAATTAGCTTGGATAATGTATCATGTAGTCAAATATTTTCAAATAATAAATTTGGACTTGAATTTTTTAATTTTGACAAACTAGTACAAGTCCAACTATCTTCCTAATGGCGACTAAGAAACTCAACAATTGGGATTCAAAGAAAAAACGTGCTGTAAATCATCATAAAAAGCCTTATGATAGAAATAACTTTTCAGTCAATTAAAAGAATCATGTTTTTAGACCTATTTGTTTTTATTGTAATGCAAAAGACCATACTTATAATGTCTGCTACGTAAGAAATTATGGTAATCCTTATGGTGAGTATGTACGGGTGAGGAAGGTATCTAACCCAAGAGGACCCAATGAAAATTGGGTACCTATATATTACTAATTTTTTGTAGGTACTTGAAGATCATGTGCTAATATTGCGAAATCATGATTGAGCCTCCAAATCACAAGACCATATGATATAGTAGTTCCAAAAAATATCATTGAATGAAAGATGATTTGAAGAAGCATCAACTTTAATATCAAATTTTACATCAAATCACTGTGAAGAAGATAAGTAATCGTGTATTTTATTTCACTTATACTATTTTACTATGGATTCCATTCTCCTTATTTTTGGTAATGATAAAAATGGGGAGAAGAGATGGTTGTTTTTGTTATTTTCAAGAATACCAAAGAAAATGCATAAATTGCAAAAGATTGAGGGAGAAATCAAGTATATCAAGTGTCAACAAAAACTTCCCATCAATATATTTTGTCATCACCAAAAAGTGGGAGATTGTAAAGAAGATGTATATCATCTATTTTAATTTAGTTTTGAGGAAGACAAAATTTTATCAAAAAAGAAATGTCAAAGAAGAAACAGCTTGGAATCAGGAATGCATATAAGCTTATGGATATTTTTGGAAGTAAAGGAAATTGATCTTGATGCTAAGATAAATAATTATAATTCATTATGTATAAACTTTAGATGCTCAAAGTAGTTCATACATTTTCATATATAAAGTTCTCAAATTGTCATGCATAAAAATCTTTGAAATAAAGGCATAAAAATAGTTGATTTTTAAAAAGCTGCCATAAATATTTAAGTTAGGTCGTTTTCACTTTTTAGGCCAGGCCTGATTAACCAATTTAATAAAACCTGATGCTATTTGAAATTTGAAAAATTATTTGAAATTTAAAAAATGTTGCAAACTTGTTAAATCAAGTGGCCGTTTAACCGACTTAATAAGACATGTACATAATTCAAAATTATGTCTTTTTATGAACCATTATCATTCTAAATAATTGCAAACCTTCAAGAAAAACTCTCAAACTTTTACATCAACTCAAGTGATGATAGTCCTTCATATGATGAATTACAAAGTGCTTTTAATAAATTACATGATGATTTTTTTAAACTTTATAGAAAATTTTTAAATCCAAATAAAACTATTTTAAATCTAGAAAGTGAGGTTAATATCACAAAAGTTGAGTTAGACTTAATAAAAAATTCAGCATGCAATAATTGTTCTTATTTTGAATAAAAAATTATGGAATTAAACCAAGTTGTTGAAAAATTTGAAAAAGGGGAAATTAGCTTGGATAATGTATCATGTAGTCAAATATTTTCAAATAATAAATTTGGACTTGAATTTTTTAATTTTGACAAACCTAGTACAAGTCCAACTATCTTCCTAATGGCGACTAAGAAACTCAACAATTGGGATTCAAAGAAAAAGCGTGTTGTAAATCATCATAAAAAGCCTTATGATAGAAATAACTTTTCAGTCAATTAAAAGAATCATGTTTTTAGACCTATTTGTTTTTATTGTAATGCAAAAGACCATACTTATAATGTCTGCTACGTAAGAAATTATGGTAATCCTTATGGTGAGTATGTACGGGTGAGGAAGGTATCTAACCCAAGAGGACCCAATGAAAATTGGGTACCTATGTATTACTAATTTTTTGTAGGTACTTGAAGATCATGTGCTAATATTGCGAAATCATGATTGAGCCTCCAAATCACAAGACCATATGATATAGTAGTTCCAAAAAATATCATTGAATGAAAGATGATTTGAAGAAGCATCAACTTTAATATCAAATTTTACATCAAATCACTGTGAAGAAGATAAGTAATCGTGTATTTTATTTCACTTATACTATTTTACTATGGATTCCATTCTCCTTATTTTTGGTAATGATAAAAATGGGGAGAAGAGATGGTTGTTTTTGTTATTTTCAAGAATACCAAAGAAAATGCATAAATTGCAAAAGATTGAGGGAGAAATCAAGTATATCAAGTGTCAACAAAAACTTCCCATCAATATATTTTGTCATCATCAAAAAGTGGGAGATTGTAAAGTAGATGTATATCATCTATTTTAATTTAGTTTTGAGGAAGAAAAAATTTTATCAAAAAAGAAATGTCAAAGAAGAAACAGCTTGGAATCAGGAATGCATATAAGCTTATGGATATTTTTGGAAGTAAAGGAAATTGATCTTGATGCTAAGATAAATAATTATAATTCATTATGTATAAACTTTAGATGCTCAAAGTAGTTCATACATTTTCATATATAAAGTTCTCAAATTGTCATGCATAAAAATCTTTGAAATAAAGGCATAAAAATAGTTGATTTTTAAAAAGCTGCCATAAATATTTAAGTTAGGTCGTTTTCACTTTTTAGGCCAGGCCTGATTAACCGATTTAATAAAACCTGGTGCTATTTGAAATTTGAAAAATTATTTGAAATTTAAAAAATGTTGCAAACTTGTTAAATCAAGTGGCCGTTTAACCGACTTAATAAGACATGTACATAATTCAAAATCATGTCTTTTTATGAACCATTATCATTCTAAATAATTGCAAACCTTCAAGAAAAACTCTCAAACTTTTACATCAACTCAAGTGATGATAGTCCTTCATATGAGGAATTACAAAGTGCTTTTAATAAATTACATGATGATTTTTTTAAACTTTATAGAAAATTTTTAAATCGAAATAAAACTATTTTAAATCTAGAAAGTGAGGTTTATATCACAAAAGTTGAGTTAGACTTAATAAAAAATTCAGCATGCAATAATTGTTCTTATTTTGAATAAAAAATTATGGAATTAAACCAAGTTGTTGAAAAATATGAAAAAGGGGAAATTAGCTTGGATAATGTATCATGTAGTCAAATATTTTCAAATAATAAATTTGGACTTGAATTTTTTAATTTTGACAAACCTAGTACAAGTCCAACTATCTTCCTAATGGCGACTAAGAAACTCAACAATTGGGATTCAAAGACAAAACGTGCTGTAAATCATCATAAAAAGCCTTATGATAGAAATAACTTTTCAGTCAATTAAAAGAATCATGTTTTTAGACCTATTTGTTTTTATTGTAATGCAAAAGACCATACTTATAATGTCTGCTACGTAAGAAATTATGGTAATCCTTATGGTGAGTATGTACGGGTGAGGAAGGTATCTAACCCAAGAGGACCCAATGAAAATTGGGTACCTATGTATTACTAATTTTTTGTAGGTACTTGAAGATCATGTGCTAATATTGCGAAATCATGATTGAGCCTCCAAATCACAAGACCATATGATATAGTAGTTCCAAAAAATATCATTGAATGAAAGATGATTTGAAGAAGCATCAACTTTAATATCAAATTTTACATCAAATCACTATGAAGAAGATAAGTAATCGTGTATTTTATTTCAATTATACTATTTTACTATGGATTCCATTCTCCTTATTTTTGGTAATGATAAAAATGGGGAGAAGAGATGGTTGTTTTTGTTATTTTCAAGAATACCAAAGAAAATGCATCAATTGCAAAAGATTGAGGGAGAAATCAAGTATATCAAGTGTCAACAAAAACTTCCCATCAATATATTTTGTCATCATCAAAAAGTGGGAGATTGTAAAGAAGATGTATATCATCTATTTTAATTTAGTTTTGAGGAAGACAAAATTTTATCAAAAAAGAAATGTCAAAGAAGAAACAGCTTGGAATCAGGAATGCATATAAGCTTATGGATATTTTTGGAAGTAAAGGAAATTGATCTTGATGCTAAGATAAATAATTATAATTCATTATGTATAACTTTAGATGCTCAAAGTAGTTCATACATTTTCATATATAAAGTTCTCAAATTGTCATGCATAAAAATCTTTGAAATAAAGGCATAAAAATAGTTGATTTTTAAAAAGCTGCCATAAATATTTAAGTTAGGTCGTTTTCACTTTTTAGGCCAGGCCTGATTAACCAATTTAATAAAACCTGGTGCTATTTGAAATTTGAAAAATTATTTGAAATTTAAAAAATGTTGCAAACTTGTTAAATCAAGTGGTCGTTTAACCGACTTAATGAGACATGTACATAATTCAACATTATGTCTTTTTATGAACCATTATCATTCTAAATAATTGCAAACCTTCAAGAAAAACTCTCAAACTTTTACATCAACTCAAGTGATGATAGTCCTTCATATGATGAATTACAAAGTGCTTTTAATAAATTACATGATGATTTTTTAAACTTTATAGAAAATTTTTAAATCGAAATAAAACTATTTTAAATCTAGAAAGTGAGGTTAATATCACAAAAGTTGAGTTAGACTTAATAAAAAATTTAGCATGCAATAATTGTTCTTATTTTGAATAAAAAATTATGGAATTAAACCAAGTTGTTGAAAAATATGAAAAAGGGGAAATTAGCTTGGATAATGTATCATGTAGTCAAATATTTTCAAATAATAAATTTGGACTTGAATTTTTTAATTTTGACAAACCTAGTACAAGTCCAACTATCTTCCTAATGGCGACTAAGAAACTCAACAATTGGGATTCAAAGAAAAAACGTGCTGTAAATCATCATAAAAAGCCTTATGATAGAAATAACTTTTCAGTCAATTAAAAGAATCATGTTTTTAGACCTATTTGTTTTTATTGTAATGCAAAAGACCATACTTATAATGTCTGCTACGTAAGAAATTATGGTAATCCTTATGGTGAGTATGTACGGGTGAGGAAGGTATCAAACCCAAGAGGACCCAATGAAAATTGGGTACCTATGTATTACTAATTTTTTGTAGGTACTTGAAGATCATGTGCTAATATTGCGAAATCATGATTGAGCCTCCAAATCACAAGACCATATGATATAGTAGTTCCAAAAAATATCATTGAATGAAAGATGATTTGAAGAAGCATCAACTTTAATATCAAATTTTACATCAAATCACTGTGAAGAAGATAAGTAATCGTGTATTTTATTTCACTTATACTATTTTACTATGGATTCCATTCTCCTTATTTTTGGTAATGATAAAAATGGGGAGAAGAGATGGTTGTTTTTGTTATTTTCAAGAATACCAAAGAAAATGCATAAATTGCAAAAGATTGAGGGAGAAATCAAGTATATCAAGTGTCAACAAAAACTTCCCATCAATATATTTTGTCATCATCAAAAAGAGGTAGATTGTGAAGAAGATGTATATCATCTATTTTAATTTAGTTTTGAGGAAGAAAAAATTTTATCAAAAAAGAAATGTCAAAGAAGAAACAGCTTGGAATCAGGAATGCATATAAGCTTATGGATATTTTTGGAAGTAAAGGAAATTGATCTTGATGCTAAGATATATAATTATAATTCATTATGTATAAACTTTAGATGCTCAAAGTAGTTCATACATTTTCATATATAAAGTTCTCAAATTGTCATGCATAAAAATCTTTGAAATAAAGGCATAAAAATAGTTGATTTTTAAAAAGCTGCCATAAATATTTAAGTTAGGTCGTTTTCACTTTTTAGGCCAGGCCTGATTAACCGATTTAATAAAACCTGATGCTATTTGAAATTTGAAAAATTATTTGAAATTTAAAAAATGTTGCAAACTTGTTAAATCAAGTGGCCGTTTAACCGACTTAATAAGACATGTACATAATTCAAAATCATGTCTTTTTATGAACCATTATCATTCTAAATAATTGCAAACCTTCAAGAAAAACTCTCAAACTTTTACATCAACTCAAGTGATGATAGTCCTTCATATGATGAATTACAAAGTGCTTTTAATAAATTACATGATGATTTTTTTAAACTTTATAGAAAATTTTTAAATCGAAATAAAACTATTTTAAATCTAGAAAGTGAGGTTAATATCACAAAAGTTGAGTTAGACTTAATAAAAAATTCAGCATGCAATGATTGTTCTTATTTTGAATAAAAAATTATGGAATTAAACCAAGTTGTTGAAAAATATGAAAAAGGGGAAATTAGCTTGGATAATGTATCATGTAGTCAAATATTTTCAAATAATAAATTTGGACTTGAATTTTTTAATTTTGACAAACCTAGTACAAGTCCAACTATCTTCCTAATGGCGACTAAGAAACTCAACAATTGGGATTCAAAGAAAAAGCGTGTTGTAAATCATCATAAAAAGCCTTATGATAGAAATAACTTTTCAGTCAATTAAAAGAATCATGTTTTTAGACCTATTTGTTTTTATTGTAATGCAAAAGACCATACTTATAATGTCTGCTACGTAAGAAATTATGGTAATCCTTATGGTGAGTATGTACGGGTGAGGAAGGTATCTAACCCAAGAGGACCCAATGAAAATTGGGTACCTATGTATTACTAATTTTTTGTAGGTACTTGAAGATCATGTGCTAATATTGCGAAATCATGATTGAGCCTCCAAATCACAAGACCATATGATATAGTAGTTCCAAAAAATATCATTGAATGAAAGATGATTTGAAGAAGCATCAACTTTAATATCAAATTTTACATCAAATCACTGTGAAGAAGATAAGTAATCGTGTATTTTATTTCACTTATACTATTTTACTATGGATTCCATTCTCCTTATTTTTGGTAATGATAAAAATGGGGAGAAGAGATGGTTGTTTTTGTTATTTTCAAGAATACCAAAGAAAATGCATAAATTGCAAAAGATTGAGGGAGAAATCAAGTATATCAAGTGTCAACAAAAACTTCCCATCAATATATTTTGTCATCATCAAAAAGTGGGAGATTGTAAAGTAGATGTATATCATCTATTTTAATTTAGTTTTGAGGAAGAAAAAATTTTATCAAAAAAGAAATGTCAAAGAAGAAACAGCTTGGAATCAGGAATGCATATAAGCTTATGGATATTTTTGGAAGTAAAGGAAATTGATCTTGATGCTAAGATAAATAATTATAATTCATTATGTATAAACTTTAGATGCTCAAAGTAGTTCATACATTTTCATATATAAAGTTCTCAAATTGTCATGCATAAAAATCTTTGAAATAAAGGCATAAAAATAGTTGATTTTTAAAAAGCTGCCATAAATATTTAAGTTAGGTCGTTTTCACTTTTTAGGCCAGGCCTGATTAACCGATTTAATAAAACCTGGTGCTATTTGAAATTTGAAAAATTATTTGAAATTTAAAAAATGTTGCAAACTTGTTAAATCAAGTGGCCGTTTAACCGACTTAATAAGACATGTACATAATTCAAAATCATGTCTTTTTATGAACCATTATCATTCTAAATAATTGCAAACCTTCAAGAAAAACTCTCAAACTTTTACATCAACTCAAGTGATGATAGTCCTTCATATGAGGAATTACAAAGTGCTTTTAATAAATTACATGATGATTTTTTTAAACTTTATAGAAAATTTTTAAATCGAAATAAAACTATTTTAAATCTAGAAAGTGAGGTTTATATCACAAAAGTTGAGTTAGACTTAATAAAAAATTCAGCATGCAATAATTGTTCTTATTTTGAATAAAAAATTATGGAATTAAACCAAGTTGTTGAAAAATATGAAAAAGGGGAAATTAGCTTGGATAATGTATCATGTAGTCAAATATTTTCAAATAATAAATTTGGACTTGAATTTTTTAATTTTGACAAACCTAGTACAAGTCCAACTATCTTCCTAATGGCGACTAAGAAACTCAACAATTGGGATTCAAAGACAAAACGTGCTGTAAATCATCATAAAAAGCCTTATGATAGAAATAACTTTTCAGTCAATTAAAAGAATCATGTTTTTAGACCTATTTGTTTTTATTGTAATGCAAAAGACCATACTTATAATGTCTGCTACGTAAGAAATTATGGTAATCCTTATGGTGAGTATGTACGGGTGAGGAAGGTATCTAACCCAAGAGGACCCAATGAAAATTGGGTACCTATGTATTACTAATTTTTTGTAGGTACTTGAAGATCATGTGCTAATATTGCGAAATCATGATTGAGCCTCCAAATCACAAGACCATATGATATAGTAGTTCCAAAAAATATCATTGAATGAAAGATGATTTGAAGAAGCATCAACTTTAATATCAAATTTTACATCAAATCACTATGAAGAAGATAAGTAATCGTGTATTTTATTTCAATTATACTATTTTACTATGGATTCCATTCTCCTTATTTTTGGTAATGATAAAAATGGGGAGAAGAGATGGTTGTTTTTGTTATTTTCAAGAATACCAAAGAAAATGCATCAATTGCAAAAGATTGAGGGAGAAATCAAGTATATCAAGTGTCAACAAAAACTTCCCATCAATATATTTTGTCATCATCAAAAAGTGGGAGATTGTAAAGAAGATGTATATCATCTATTTTAATTTAGTTTTGAGGAAGACAAAATTTTATCAAAAAAGAAATGTCAAAGAAGAAACAGCTTGGAATCAGGAATGCATATAAGCTTATGGATATTTTTGGAAGTAAAGGAAATTGATCTTGATGCTAAGATAAATAATTATAATTCATTATGTATAACTTTAGATGCTCAAAGTAGTTCATACATTTTCATATATAAAGTTCTCAAATTGTCATGCATAAAAATCTTTGAAATAAAGGCATAAAAATAGTTGATTTTTAAAAAGCTGCCATAAATATTTAAGTTAGGTCGTTTTCACTTTTTAGGCCAGGCCTGATTAACCAATTTAATAAAACCTGGTGCTATTTTAAATTTGAAAAATTATTTGAAATTTAAAAAATGTTGCAAACTTGTTAAATCAAGTGGTCGTTTAACCGACTTAATGAGACATGTACATAATTCAACATTATGTCTTTTTATGAACCATTATCATTCTAAATAATTGCAAACCTTCAAGAAAAACTCTCAAACTTTTACATCAACTCAAGTGATGATAGTCCTTCATATGATGAATTACAAAGTGCTTTTAATAAATTACATGATGATTTTTTAAACTTTATAGAAAATTTTTAAATCGAAATAAAACTATTTTAAATCTAGAAAGTGAGGTTAATATCACAAAAGTTGAGTTAGACTTAATAAAAAATTCAGCATGCAATAATTGTTCTTATTTTGAATAAAAAATTATGGAATTAAACCAAGTTGTTGAAAAATATGAAAAAGGGGAAATTAGCTTGGATAATGTATCATGTAGTCAAATATTTTCAAATAATAAATTTGGACTTGAATTTTTTAATTTTGACAAACCTAGTACAAGTCCAACTATCTTCCTAATGGCGACTAAGAAACTCAACAATTGGGATTCAAAGAAAAAACGTGCTGTAAATCATCATAAAAAGCCTTATGATAGAAATAACTTTTCAGTCAATTAAAAGAATCATGTTTTTAGACCTATTTGTTTTTATTGTAATGCAAAAGACCATACTTATAATGTCTGCTACGTAAGAAATTATGGTAATCCTTATGGTGAGTATGTACGGGTGAGGAAGGTATCAAACCCAAGAGGACCCAATGAAAATTGGGTACCTATGTATTACTAATTTTTTGTAGGTACTTGAAGATCATGTGCTAATATTGCGAAATCATGATTGAGCCTCCAAATCACAAGACCATATGATATAGTAGTTCCAAAAAATATCATTGAATGAAAGATGATTTGAAGAAGCATCAACTTTAATATCAAATTTTACATCAAATCACTGTGAAGAAGATAAGTAATCGTGTATTTTATTTCACTTATACTATTTTACTATGGATTCCATTCTCCTTATTTTTGGTAATGATAAAAATGGGGAGAAGAGATGGTTGTTTTTGTTATTTTCAAGAATACCAAAGAAAATGCATAAATTGCAAAAGATTGAGGGAGAAATCAAGTATATCAAGTGTCAACAAAAACTTCCCATCAATATATTTTGTCATCATCAAAAAGAGGTAGATTGTGAAGAAGATGTATATCATCTATTTTAATTTAGTTTTGAGGAAGAAAAAATTTTATCAAAAAAGAAATGTCAAAGAAGAAACAGCTTGGAATCAGGAATGCATATAAGCTTATGGATATTTTTGGAAGTAAAGGAAATTGATCTTGATGCTAAGATATATAATTATAATTCATTATGTATAAACTTTAGATGCTCAAAGTAGTTCATACATTTTCATATATAAAGTTCTCAAATTGTCATGCATAAAAATCTTTGAAATAAAGGCATAAAAATAGTTGATTTTTAAAAAGCTGCCATAAATATTTAAGTTAGGTCGTTTTCACTTTTTAGGCCAGGCCTGATTAACCGATTTAATAAAACCTGATGCTATTTGAAATTTGAAAAATTATTTGAAATTTAAAAAATGTTGCAAACTTGTTAAATCAAGTGGCCGTTTAACCGACTTAATAAGACATGTACATAATTCAAAATCATGTCTTTTTATGAACCATTATCATTCTAAATAATTGCAAACCTTCAAGAAAAACTCTCAAACTTTTACATCAACTCAAGTGATGATAGTCCTTCATATGATGAATTACAAAGTGCTTTTAATAAATTACATGATGATTTTTTTAAACTTTATAGAAAATTTTTAAATCGAAATAAAACTATTTTAAATCTAGAAAGTGAGGTTAATATCACAAAAGTTGAGTTAGACTTAATAAAAAATTCAGCATGCAATGATTGTTCTTATTTTGAATAAAAAATTATGGAATTAAACCAAGTTGTTGAAAAATATGAAAAAGGGGAAATTAGCTTGGATAATGTATCATGTAGTCAAATATTTTCAAATAATAAATTTGGACTTGAATTTTTTAATTTTGACAAACCTAGTACAAGTCCAACTATCTTCCTAATGGCGACTAAGAAACTCAACAATTGGGATTCAAAGAAAAAACGTGCTGTAAATCATCATAAAAAGCCTTATGATAGAAATAACTTTTCAGTCAATTAAAAGAATCATGTTTTTAGACCTATTTGTTTTTATTGTAATGCAAAAGACCATACTTATAATGTCTGCTACGTAAGAAATTATGGTAATCCTTATGGTGAGTATGTACGGGTGAGGAAGGTATCTAACCCAAGAGGACCCAATGAAAATTGGGTACCTATGTATTACTAATTTTTTGTAGGTACTTGAAGATCATGTGCTAATATTGCGAAATCATGATTGAGCCTCCAAATCACAAGACCATATGATATAGTAGTTCCAAAAAATATCATTGAATGAAAGATGATTTGAAGAAGCATCAACTTTAATATCAAATTTTACATCAAATCACTATGAAGAAGATAAGTAATCGTGTATTTTATTTCAATTATACTATTTTACTATGGATTCCATTCTCCTTATTTTTGGTAATGATAAAAATGGGGAGAAGAGATGGTTGTTTTTGTTATTTTCAAGAATACCAAAGAAAATGCATCAATTGCAAAAGATTGAGGGAGAAATCAAGTATATCAAGTGTCAACAAAAACTTCCCATCAATATATTTTGTCATCATCAAAAAGTGGGAGATTGTAAAGAAGATGTATATCATCTATTTTAATTTAGTTTTGAGGAAGACAAAATTTTATCAAAAAAGAAATGTCAAAGAAGAAACAGCTTGGAATCAGGAATGCATATAAGCTTATGGATATTTTTGGAAGTAAAGGAAATTGATCTTGATGCTAAGATAAATAATTATAATTCATTATGTATAACTTTAGATGCTCAAAGTAGTTCATACATTTTCATATATAAAGTTCTCAAATTGTCATGCATAAAAATCTTTGAAATAAAGGCATAAAAATAGTTGATTTTTAAAAAGCTGCCATAAATATTTAAGTTAGGTCGTTTTCACTTTTTAGGCCAGGCCTGATTAACCAATTTAATAAAACCTGGTGCTATTTTAAATTTGAAAAATTATTTGAAATTTAAAAAATGTTGCAAACTTGTTAAATCAAGTGGTCGTTTAACCGACTTAATGAGACATGTACATAATTCAACATTATGTCTTTTTATGAACCATTATCATTCTAAATAATTGCAAACCTTCAAGAAAAACTCTCAAACTTTTACATCAACTCAAGTGATGATAGTCCTTCATATGATGAATTACAAAGTGCTTTTAATAAATTACATGATGATTTTTTAAACTTTATAGAAAATTTTTAAATCGAAATAAAACTATTTTAAATCTAGAAAGTGAGGTTAATATCACAAAAGTTGAGTTAGACTTAATAAAAAATTCAGCATGCAATAATTGTTCTTATTTTGAATAAAAAATTATGGAATTAAACCAAGTTGTTGAAAAATATGAAAAAGGGGAAATTAGCTTGGATAATGTATCATGTAGTCAAATATTTTCAAATAATAAATTTGGACTTGAATTTTTTAATTTTGACAAACCTAGTACAAGTCCAACTATCTTCCTAATGGCGACTAAGAAACTCAACAATTGGGATTCAAAGAAAAAACGTGCTGTAAATCATCATAAAAAGCCTTATGATAGAAATAACTTTTCAGTCAATTAAAAGAATCATGTTTTTAGACCTATTTGTTTTTATTGTAATGCAAAAGACCATACTTATAATGTCTGCTACGTAAGAAATTATGGTAATCCTTATGGTGAGTATGTACGGGTGAGGAAGGTATCAAACCCAAGAGGACCCAATGAAAATTGGGTACCTATGTATTACTAATTTTTTGTAGGTACTTGAAGATCATGTGCTAATATTGCGAAATCATGATTGAGCCTCCAAATCACAAGACCATATGATATAGTAGTTCCAAAAAATATCATTGAATGAAAGATGATTTGAAGAAGCATCAACTTTAATATCAAATTTTACATCAAATCACTGTGAAGAAGATAAGTAATCGTGTATTTTATTTCACTTATACTATTTTACTATGGATTCCATTCTCCTTATTTTTGGTAATGATAAAAATGGGGAGAAGAGATGGTTGTTTTTGTTATTTTCAAGAATACCAAAGAAAATGCATAAATTGCAAAAGATTGAGGGAGAAATCAAGTATATCAAGTGTCAACAAAAACTTCCCATCAATATATTTTGTCATCATCAAAAAGAGGTAGATTGTGAAGAAGATGTATATCATCTATTTTAATTTAGTTTTGAGGAAGAAAAAATTTTATCAAAAAAGAAATGTCAAAGAAGAAACAGCTTGGAATCAGGAATGCATATAAGCTTATGGATATTTTTGGAAGTAAAGGAAATTGATCTTGATGCTAAGATATATAATTATAATTCATTATGTATAAACTTTAGATGCTCAAAGTAGTTCATACATTTTCATATATAAAGTTCTCAAATTGTCATGCATAAAAATCTTTGAAATAAAGGCATAAAAATAGTTGATTTTTAAAAAGCTGCCATAAATATTTAAGTTAGGTCGTTTTCACTTTTTAGGCCAGGCCTGATTAACCGATTTAATAAAACCTGATGCTATTTGAAATTTGAAAAATTATTTGAAATTTAAAAAATGTTGCAAACTTGTTAAATCAAGTGGCCGTTTAACCGACTTAATAAGACATGTACATAATTCAAAATCATGTCTTTTTATGAACCATTATCATTCTAAATAATTGCAAACCTTCAAGAAAAACTCTCAAACTTTTACATCAACTCAAGTGATGATAGTCCTTCATATGATGAATTACAAAGTGCTTTTAATAAATTACATGATGATTTTTTTAAACTTTATAGAAAATTTTTAAATCGAAATAAAACTATTTTAAATCTAGAAAGTGAGGTTAATATCACAAAAGTTGAGTTAGACTTAATAAAAAATTCAGCATGCAATGATTGTTCTTATTTTGAATAAAAAATTATGGAATTAAACCAAGTTGTTGAAAAATATGAAAAAGGGGAAATTAGCTTGGATAATGTATCATGTAGTCAAATATTTTCAAATAATAAATTTGGACTTGAATTTTTTAATTTTGACAAACCTAGTACAAGTCCAACTATCTTCCTAATGGCGACTAAGAAACTCAACAATTGGGATTCAAAGAAAAAACGTGCTGTAAATCATCATAAAAAGCCTTATGATAGAAATAACTTTTCAGTCAATTAAAAGAATCATGTTTTTAGACCTATTTGTTTTTATTGTAATGCAAAAGACCATACTTATAATGTCTGCTACGTAAGAAATTATGGTAATCCTTATGGTGAGTATGTACGGGTGAGGAAGGTATCTAACCCAAGAGGACCCAATGAAAATTGGGTACCTATGTATTATTAATTTTTTGTAGGTACTTGAAGATCATGTGCTAATATTGCGAAATCATGATTGAGCCTCCAAATCACAAGACCATATGATATAGTAGTTCCAAAAAATATCATTGAATGAAAGATGATTTGAAGAAGCATCAACTTTATTATCAAATTTTACATCAAATCACTGTGAAGAAGATAAGTAATCGTGTATTTTATTTCACTTATACTATTTTACTATGGATTCCATTCTCCTTATTTTTGGTAATGATAAAAATGGGGAGAAGAGATGGTTGTTTTTGTTATTTTCAAGAATACCAAAGAAAATGCATAAATTGCAAAAGATTGAGGGAGAAATCAAGTATATCAAGTGTCAACAAAAACTTCCCATCAATATATTTTGTCATCATCAAAAAGAGGGAGATTGTAAAGAAGATGTATATCATCTATTTTAATTTAGTTTTGAGGAAGACAAAATTTTATCAAAAAAGAAATGTCAAAGAAGAAACAGCTTGGAATCAGGAATGCATATAAGCTTATGGATATTTTTGGAAGTAAAGGAAATTGATCTTGATGCTAAGATAAATAATTATAATTCATTATGTATAAACTTTAGATGCTCAAAGTAGTTCATACATTTTCATATATAAAGTTCTCAAATTGTCATGCATAAAAATCTTTGAAATAAAGGCATAAAAAAAGTTTATTTTTAAAAAGCTGCCATAAATATTTAAGTTAGGTCGTTTTCACTTTTTAGGCCAGGCCTGATTAACCGATTTAATAAAACCTGGTGCTATTTGAAATTTGAAAAATTATTTGAAATTTAAAAAATGTTGCAAACTTGTTAAATCAAGTGGCCGTTTAACCGACTTAATAAGACATGTACATAATTCAAAATCATGTCTTTTTATGAACCATTATCATTCTAAATAATTGCAAACCTTCAAGAAAAACTCTCAAACTTTTACATCAACTCAAGTGATGATAGTCCTTCATATGATGAATTACAAAGTGCTTTTAATAAATTACATGATGATTTTTTTAAACTTTATAGAAAAATTTTAAATCGAAATAAAACTATTTTAAATCTAGAAAGTGAGGTTAATATCACAAAAGTTGAGTTAGACTTAATAAAAAATTCAGCATGCAATAATTGTTCTTATTTTGAATAAAAAATTATGGAATTAAACCAAGTTGTTGAAAAATATGAAAAAAGGGGAAATTAGCTTGGATAATGTATCATGTAGTCAAATATTTTCAAATAATAAATTTGGACTTGAATTTTTTAATTTTGACAAACCTAGTACAAGTCCAACTATCTTCCTAATGGCGACTAAGAAACTCAACAATTGGGATTCAAAGACAAAACGTGCTGTAAATCATCATAAAAAGCCTTATGATAGAAATAACTTTTCAGTCAATTAAAAGAATCATGTTTTTAGACCTATTTGTTTTTATTGTAATGCAAAAGACCATACTTATAATGTCTGCTACGTAAGAAATTATGGTAATCCTTATGGTGAGTATGTACGGGTGAGGAAGGTATCTAACCCAAGAGGACCCAATGAAAATTGGGTACCTATGTATTACTAATTTTTTGTAGGTACTTGAAGATCATGTGCTAATATTGCGAAATCATGATTGAGCCTCCAAATCACAAGACCATATGATATAGTAGTTCCAAAAAATATCATTGAATGAAAGATGATTTGAAGAAGCATCAACTTTAATATCAAATTTTACATCAAATCACTATGAAGAAGATAAGTAATCGTGTATTTTATTTCAATTATACTATTTTACTATGGATTCCATTCTCCTTATTTTTGGTAATGATAAAAATGGGGAGAAGAGATGGTTGTTTTTGTTATTTTCAAGAATACCAAAGAAAATGCATAAATTGCAAAAGATTGAGGGAGAAATCAAGTATATCAAGTGTCAACAAAAACTTCCCATCAATATATTTTGTCATCATCAAAAAGTGGGAGATTGTAAAGAAGATGTATATCATCTATTTTAATTTAGTTTTGAGGAAGACAAAATTTTATCAAAAAAGAAATGTCAAAGAAGAAACAGCTTGGAATCAGGAATGCATATAAGCTTATGGATATTTTTGGAAGTAAAGGAAATTGATCTTGATGCTAAGATAAATAATTATAATTCATTATGTATAACTTTAGATGCTAAAAGTAGTTCATACATTTTCATATATAAAGTTCTCAAATTGTCATGCATAAAAATCTTTGAAATAAAGGCATAAAAATAGTTGATTTTTAAAAAGCTGCCATAAATATTTAAGTTAGGTCGTTTTCACTTTTTAGGCCAGGCCTGATTAACCAATTTAATAAAACCTGGTGCTATTTGAAATTTGAAAAATTATTTGAAATTTAAAAAATGTTGCAAACTTGTTAAATCAAGTGGTCGTTTAACCGACTTAATGAGACATGTACATAATTCAACATTATGTCTTTTTATGAACCATTATCATTCTAAATAATTGCAAACCTTCAAGAAAAACTCTCAAACTTTTACATCAACTCAAGTGATGATAGTACTTCATATGATGAATTACAAAGTGCTTTTAATAAATTAGATGATGATTTTTTTAAACTTTATAGAAAATTTTTAAATCGAAATAAAACTATTTTAAATCTAGAAAGTGAGGTTAATATCACAAAAGTTGAGTTAGACTTAATAAAAAATTCAGCATGCAATAATTGTTCTTATTTTGAATAAAAAATTATGGAATTAAACCAAGTTGTTGAAAAATATGAAAAAGGGGAAATTAGCTTGGATAATGTATCATGTAGTCAAATATTTTCAAATAATAAATTTGGACTTGAATTTTTTAATTTTGACAAACCTAGTACAAGTCCAACTATCTTCCTAATGGCGACTAAGAAACTCAACAATTGGGATTCAAAGAAAAAACGTGTTGTAAATCATCATAAAAAGCCTTATGATAGAAATAACTTTTCAGTCAATTAAAAGAATCATGTTTTTAGACCTATTTGTTTTTATTGTAATGCAAAAGACCATACTTATAATGTCTGCTACGTAAGAAATTATGGTAATCCTTATGGTGAGTATGTACGGGTGAGGAAGGTATCTAACCCAAGAGGACCCAATGAAAATTGGGTACCTATGTATTACTAATTTTTTGTAGGTACTTGAAGATCATGTGCTAATATTGCGAAATCATGATTGAGCCTCCAAATCACAAGACCATATGATATAGTAGTTCCAAAAAATATCATTGAATGAAAGATGATTTGAAGAAGCATCAACTTTAATATCAAATTTTACATCAAATCACTGTGAAGAAGATAAGTAATCGTGTATTTTATTTCACTTATACTATTTTACTATGGATTCCATTCTCCTTATTTTTGGTAATGATAAAAATGGGGAGAAGAGATGGTTGTTTTTGTTATTTTCAAGAATACCAAAGAAAATGCATAAATTGCAAAAGATTGAGGGAGAAATCAAGTATATCAAGTGTCAACAAAAACTTCCCATCAATATATTTTGTCATCATCAAAAAGAGGGAGATTGTAAAGAAGATGTATATCATCTATTTTGATTTAGTTTTGAGGAAGACAAAATTTTATCAAAAAAGAAATGTCAAAGAAGAAACAGCTTGGAATCAGGAATGCATATAAGCTTATGGATATTTTTGGAAGTAAAGGAAATTGATCTTGATGCTAAGATAAATAATTATAATTCATTATGTATAAACTTTAGATGCTCAAAGTAGTTCATACATTTTCATATATAAAGTTCTCAAATTGTCATGCATAAAAATCTTTGAAATAAAGGCATAAAAATAGTTGATTTTTAAAAAGCTGCCATAAATATTTAAGTTAGGTCGTTTTCACTTTTTAGGCCAGGCCTGATTAACCGATTTAATAAAACCTGATGCTATTTGAAATTTGAAAAATTATTTGAAATTTAAAAAATGTTGCAAACTTGTTAAATCAAGTGGCCGTTTAACCGACTTAATAAGACATGTACGTAATTCAAAATCATTTCTTTTTATGAACCATTATCATTCTAAATAATTGCAAACCTTCAAGAAAAACTCTCAAACTTTTACATCAACTCAAGTGATGATAGTCCTTCATATGATGAATTACAAAGTGCTTTTAATAAATTACATGATGATTTTTTTAAACTTTATAGAAAATTTTTAAATCGAAATAAAACTATTTTAAATCTAGAAAGTGAGGTTAATATCACAAAAGTTGAGTTAGACTTAATAAAAAATTCAGCATGCAATAATTGTTCTTATTTTGAATAAAAAATTATGGAATTAAACCAAGTTGTTGAAAAATATGAAAAAGGGGAAATTAGCTTGGATAATGTATCATGTAGTCAAATATTTTCAAATAATAAATTTGGACTTGAATTTTTTAATTTTGACAAACCTAGTACAAGTCCAACTATCTTCCTAATGGCGACTAAGAAACTCAACAATTGGGATTCAAAGAAAAAACGTGTTGTAAATCATCATAAAAAGCCTTATGATAGAAATAACTTTTCAGTCAATTAAAAGAATCATGTTTTTAGACCTATTTATTTTTATTGTAATGCAAAAGACCATACTTATAATGTCTGCTACGTAAGAAATTATGGTAATCCATATGGTGAGTATGTACGGGTGAGGAAGGTATCTAACCCAAGAGGACCCAATGAAAATTGGGTACCTATGTATTACTAATTTTTTGTAGGTACTTGAAGATCATGTGCTAATATTGCGAAATCATGATTGAGCCTCCAAATCACAAGACCATATGATATAGTAGTTCCAAAAAATATCATTGAATGAAAGATGATTTGAAGAAGCATCAACTTTAATATCAAATTTTACATCAAATCACTGTGAAGAAGATAAGTAATCGTGTATTTTATTTCACTTATACTATTTTACTATGGATTCCATTCTCCTTATTTTTGGTAATGATAAAAATGGGGAGAAGAGATGGTTGTTTTTGTTATTTTCAAGAATACCAAAGAAAATGCATAAATTGCAAAAGATTTAGGGAGAAATCAAGTATATCAAGTGTCAACAAAAACTTCCCATCAATATATTTTGTCATCATCAAAAAGAGGGAGATTGTAAAGAAGATGTATATCATCTATTTTAATTTAGTTTTGAGGAAGACAAAATTTTATCAAAAAAGAAATGTCAAAGAAGAAACAGCTTGGAATCAGGAATGCATATAAGCTTATGGATATTTTTGGAAGTAAAGGAAATTGATCTTGATGCTAAGATAAATAATTATAATTCATTATGTATAAACTTTAGATGCTCAAAGTAGTTCATACATTTTCATATATAAAGTTCTCAAATTGTCATGCATAAAAATCTTTGAAATAAAGGCATAAAAATAGTTGATTTTTAAAAAGCTGCCATAAGTATTTAAGTTAGGTCGTTTTCACTTTTTAGGCCAGGCCTGATTAACCGATTTAATAAAACCTGATGCTATTTGAAATTTGAAAAATTATTTGAAATTTAAAAAATGTTGCAAACTTGTTAAATCAAGTGGCCGTTTAACCGACTTAATAAGACATGTACATAATTCAAAATCATGTCTTTTTATGAACCATTATCATTCTAAATAATTGCAAACCTTCAAGAAAAACTCTCAAACTTTTACATCAACTCAAGTGATGATAGTCCTTCATATGATGAATTACAAAGTGCTTTTAATAAATTACATGATGATTTTTTTAAACTTTTTAGAAAATTTTTAAATCGAAATAAAACTATTTTAAATCTAGAAAGTGAGGTTAATATCACAAAAGTTGAGTTAGACTTAATAAAAAATTCAGCATGCAATGATTGTTCTTATTTTGAATAAAAAATTATGGAATTAATCCAAGTTGTTGAAAAATATGAAAAAGGGGAAATTAGCTTGGATAATGTATCATGTAGTCAAATATTTTCAAATAATAAATTTGGACTTGAATTTTTTAATTTTGACAAACCTAGTACAAGTCCAACTATCTTCCTAATGGCGACTAAGAAACTCAACAATTGGGATTCAAAGAAAAAACGTGTTGTAAATCATCATAAAAAGCCTTATGATTGAAATAACTTTTCAGTCAATTAAAAGAATCATGTTTTTAGACCTATTTGTTTTTATTGTAATGCAAAAGACCATACTTATAATGTCTGCTACGTAGGAAATTATGGTAATCCTTATGGTGAGTATGTACGGGTGAGGAAGGTATCTAACCCAAGAGGACCCAATGAAAATTGGGTACCTATGTATTACTAATTTTTTGTAGGTACTTGAAGATCATGTGCTAATATTGCGAAATCATGATTGAGCCTCCAAATCACAAGACCATATGATATAGTAGTTCCAAAAAATATCATTGAATGAAAGATGATTTGAAGAAGCATCAACTGTAATATCAAATTTTACATCAAATCACTGTGAAGAAGATAAGTAATCGTGTATTTTATTTCACTTATACTATTTTACTATGGATTCTATTCTCATTATTTTTGGTAATGATAAAAATGGGGAGAAGAGATGGTTGTTTTTGTTATTTTCAAGAATACCAAAGAAAATGCATAAATTGCAAAAGATTGAGGGAGAAATCAAGTATATCAAGTGTCAACAAAAACTTCCCATCAATATATTTTGTCATCATCAAAAAGAGGGAGATTGTGAAGAAGATGTACATCATCTATTTTAACTTAGTTTTGAGGAAGACAAAATATTATCAAAAAAGAAATGTCAAAGAAGAAACAGCTTGGAATCAGGAATGCATATAAGCTTATGGATATTTTTTGAAGTAAAGGAAATTGATCTTGATGCTAAGGTAAACAATTATAATTCATTATGTATAAACTTTAGATGCTCAAAGTAGTTCATACATTTTCATATATAAAGTTCTCAAATTGTCATGCATAAAAATCTTTGAAATAAAGGCATAACAATAGTTGATTTTTAAAAAGATGCCATAAATATTTAAGTTAGGTCGTTTTCACTTTTTAGGTCAGGCCTGATTAACCAATTTAATAAAACCTGATGCTATTTGAAATTTGAAAAATTATTTGAAATTTAAAAAATGTTGCAAACTTGTTAAATCAAGTGGCCGTTTAACCGACTTAATAAGACATGTACATAATTCAAAATCATGTCTTTTTATGAACCATTATCATTCTAAATAATTGCAAACCTTCAAGAAAAACTCTCAAACTTTTACATCAACTCAAGTGATGATAGTCCTTCATATGATGAATTACAAAGTGCTTTTAATAAATTACATGATGATTTTTTTAATCTTTTTAGAAAATTTTTAAATCGAAATAAAACTATTTTAAATCTAGAAAGTGAGGTTAATATCACAAAAGTTGAGTTAGACTTAATAAAAAATTCAACATGCAATGATTGTTCTTATTTTGAATAAAAAATTATGGAATTAATCCAAGTTGTTGAAAAATATGAAAAAGGGGAAATTAGCTTGGATAATGTATCATGTAGTCAAATATTTTCAAATAATAAATTTGGACTTGAATTTTTTAATTTTGACAAACCTAGTACAAGTCCAACTATCTTCCTAATGGCGACTAAGAAACTCAACAATTGGGATTCAAAGAAAAAACGTGCTGTAAATCATCATAAAAAGCCTTATGATTGAAATAACTTTTCAGTCAATTAAAAGAATCATGTTTTTAGACCTATTTGTTTTTATTGTAATGCAAAAGACCATACTTATAATGTCTGCTACATAAGAAATTATGGTAATCCTTATGGTGAGTATGTACGGGTGAGGAAGGTATCTAACCCAAGAGGACCCAATGAAAATTGGGTACCTATGTATTACTAATTTTTTGTAGGTACTTGAAGATCATGTGCTAATATTGCGAAATCATGATTGAGCCTCCAAATCACAAGACCATATGATATAGTAGTTCCAAAAAATATCATTGAATGAAAGATGATTTGAAGAAGCATCAACTTTAATATCAAATTTTACATCAAATCACTGTGAAGAAGATAAGTAATCGTGTATTTTATTTCACTTATACTATTTTACTATGGATTCCATTCTCCTTATTTTTGGTAATGATAAAAATGGGGAGAAGAGATGGTTGTTTTTGTTATTTTCAAGAATACCAAAGAAAATGCATAAATTGCAAAAGATTGAGGGAGAAATCAAGTATATCAAGTGTCAACAAAAACTTCCCATCAATATATTTTGTCATCATCAAAAAGTGGGAGATTGTAAAGAAGATGTATATCATCTATTTTAATTTAGTTTTGAGGAAGACAAAATTTTATCAAAAAAGAAATGTCAAAGAAGAAACAGCTTGGAATCAGGAATGCATTTAAGCTTATGGATATTTTTGGAAGTAAAGGAAATTGATCTTGATGCTAAGATAAATAATTATAATTCATTATGTATAAACTTTAGATGCTCAAAGTAGTTCATACATTTTCATATTTAAAGTTCTCAAATTGTCATGCATAAAAATCTTTGAAATAAAGGCATAAAATAGTTGATTTTTAAAAAGCTGCCATAAATATTTAAGTTAGGTCGTTTTCACTTTTTAGGCCAGGCCTGATTAACCGATTTAATAAAACCTGATGCTATTTGAAATTTGAAAAATTATTTGAAATTTAAAAAATGTTGCAAACTTGTTAAATCAAGTGGCCGTTTAACCGACTTAATAAGACATGTACATAATTCAAAATCATGTCTTTTTATGAACCATTATCATTCTAAATAATTGCAAACCTTCAAGAAAAACTCTCAAACTTTTACATCAACTCAAGTGATGATAGTCCTTCATATGATGAATTACAAAGTGCTTTTAATAAATTACATGATGATTTTTTTAAACTTTATAGAAAATTTTATATCGAAATAAAACTATTTTAAATCTAGAAAGTGAGGTTAATATCACAAAAGTTGAGTTAGACTTAATAAAAAATTCAGCATGCAATAATTGTTCTTATTTTGAATAAAAAATTATGGAATTAAACCAAGTTGTTGAAAAATATGAAAAAGGGGAAATTAGCTTGGATAATGTATCATGTAGTCAAATATTTTCAAATAATAAATTTGGACTTGAATTTTTTAATTTTGACAAACCTAGTACAAGTCCAACTATCTTCCTAATGGCGACTAAGAAACTCAACAATTGGGATTCAAAGAAAAAACGTGCTGTAAATCATCATAAAAAGCCTTATGATAGAAATAACTTTTCAGTCAATTAAAAGAATCATGTTTTTAGACCTATTTGTTTTTATTGTAATGCAAAAGACCATACTTATAATGTCTGCTACGTAAGAAATTATGGTAATCCTTATGGTGAGTATGTACGGGTGAGGAAGGTATCTAACCCAAGAGGACCCAATGAAAATTGGGTACCTATGTATTACTAATTTTTTGTAGGTACTTGAAGATCATGTGCTAATATTGTGAAATCATGATTGAGCCTCCAAATCACAAGACCATATGATATAGTAGTTCCAAAAAATATCATTGAATGAAAGATGATTTGAAGAAGCATCAACTTTAATATCAAATTTTACATCAAATCACTGTGAAGAAGATAAGTAATCGTGTATTTTATTTCACTTATACTATTTTACTATGGATTCCATTCTCATTATTTTTGGTAATGATAAAAATGGGGAGAAGAGATGGTTGTTTTTGTTATTTTCAAGAATACCAAAGAAAATGCATAAATTGCAAAAGATTGAGGGAGAAATCAAGTTTATCAAGTGTCAACAAAAACTTCCCATCAATATATTTTGTCATCATCAAAAAGAGGGAGATTGTCAAGAAGATGTATATCATCTATTTTAATTTAGTTTTGAGGAAGACAAAATTTTATCAAAAAAGAAATGTCAAAGAAGAAACAGCTTGGAATCAGGAATGCATATAAGCTTATGGATATTTTTGGAAGTAAAGGAAATTGATCTTGATGCTAAGATAAATAATTATAATTCATTATGTATAAACTTTAGATGCTCAAAGTAGTTGATACATTTTCATATATAAAGTTGTTGTACCCCAAAATTTGCCCTCCCATATTCTCCAAGATTTGTCAAGTCAAGGTCACAAAATTCCCCAAGGGTTATGCAGTTCAACTGTCTCCTATACAGCCAAAACTAGGGTTTGTGTTCTGATCAAGAATTGAAAGTTTTCAAAGGCCCAATCAAGTCTCATATGCCTACAAAGATGGTCAAGCATCCTCATATCAAGTTTCAAGGCATTCAGCTCAAAATTGCACAGTCAAAACCCTAAATTGCACTACAGTCAACTGTAGGGGCAAAATGGTCATTTGACAGTCAAAAGTTCAAATTTTTGGTCAACATATCATTTTGAAGCCACAAACATCCTTTGATCAATGCTTGATCATGATTCTCAAAATTTGGCTCAGAAATCATCAAAGATGCAAAAGTTGCTATATTTGGACAGCTGAAAAAGTCAACTGAAATTGACCAGGGCATAACTTTCACATGGATTATCAGAAAAATCCCATCCAAAGCTCATTTTGAAGAGAAAGACATTTCCTACAACTCATCTTCATATTTCAAGTCCAAGAAATGCTCTCACAAAAAGTTATCAATTTCAACATTATAGGTCATTTTCAAAAGTCAACAAAAAGGGACTTTAAGTCAAAGGCCATAACTTGAGATTGGTAAATCAAAATGACATGGGACCAATGGCATTGGTTAAAGGACTCAATGAACTTTCCAAAATGTCCAAGAACATGTGAAAAGCTTAAAAATTGAGCAAGTTATGCCTTGTGGAAGTTGGGAAATTTTTGGGAATTTTGAAAAGTCAACATTGATACAAATGATCCAAAAATGCTAATGGGCCCATTTTTCTTCCAAGTTTCTTCATGCCAAGCCTATGCACGACCATTAGGCCCAAAGGGAAGTATTTTCTCATTTTTTAATTATTTATTTGAATTTATATTAATATTAATTCATTTAAATTATTTAAATATATGAAAAATATAAAGCTTGACCTAAAAAATCTTTTTGTACACATTCTAGGCTCAAGATTTCGTGTACAATTAAATATGGCAAGATTTGGTGTGATTGGAGCATGATTGAACCAAATAACATGAAAAAAGATTCAAAAAAGATTTTACAAAATCAATTAGCAAAAACCATTATGGCATGAGATTTTGTTCAATTTTCTTAACCTAATATGCTCTATACATATTCAGGAATCAAAACCTAATGGTCTTAGACTGGAAGCTGCGCAGAAAACCAATACACAAACTTGAAAAAATTGCCTTAAAGCTCAAATCTGATTTCAAGGTTGGAGGAGGATTCAAGCCCTAAAACTTGGTTCAATAGCTTCCTTGTGATCTCCTGAACTGTGCCAATCCCTAACATCAACCAAAACGCGCGTGCATCATGATTTAAGCATCTTTCTTAAGTTTTATTTGTTGATTCATGATTGTTGTTTTGTTCTGATGCTAACCATGCCAATGAATTTCGTTTTTGTGCAATACATGTGATTTCACCATTAACGAGCATTAGGGTTTTTCAGTCTTGGAATTAGGGGTTTCCAGATACGGCAAAATTGGACATTCTCAACACCATGGTTGTATTCAGGGCATGGAGACGAAGAAGAATGCATCCTCGCGCCTAATTTATGTTGAGAAACGAGCTAATCGCTATTTTTGTAAACTGGCCTAAGACAACGTTTCTAAAACCGTTGCTGTATGCTTATGTTTCAGAAGAAAAAAAAACTGGGCGAGGACGATGATGCGTTGGCAAGACGTGATTGGCATGTTCAAAAATCTCGCGCGCGTTCCAAGCAGGGCTCCACTTTTCCTTTATATTATTTGTATATTAATTATATTACAAACGCGTTGAATTGCTTCAGTGGCACAGGTGTTAAGCTTGCATTGTCTAAGACCTGGGTTCGAGTCCCAGGTCTGTATAATGTTTCATATTATTTTTCACTTCAAGTTTCCATGCAGCGCTAACGTTAAGACACACCATATGCCTCCATCCTCAAGATATACACGTGTCCTGGGAGATCCATCAAAGGGCTCAGAATCAAGGCGTATGGTAGATACCAGTCAACATGCCACACCTGATCCAGAAAGGTCAATGAATTCAAGGTTAATTGGGCCAGAACTCTAAGGCCTGTACCTCCTAAATTGGGGCTACCCCCCCAGGTTTGCTTTTCTTTTCATATTTATTTTTTTTTTAATTGTTATGTTATTTATTTTTTATTCATTTTAATTAATTAATTATTTTTTATAAAATATGAGAAAATATCATAAAAATCAAAAAGGCAAAAAAATATAATTTTTATTTTTATTTTAATTATTTCCATAAATAAATTACATGTAAATATTTAGTTTAATTAGGTTATAATTTTAATCCTTTTAATAACTAAAAATCCAAAATAGAATTAGGTTTATTTTTTTTTTTTATTTTTCTTAATTTCCCTTTTTATCATAATATTATTTATTTATTTATATTTTATAATTAAATTTGTACATAAATAAATTAGATTTAATTTAGGTTAATATAATATTTTCACAATAAACTTAAAAAACAATAGAATTAGGGTTAGTCGATTATAATTAATTCCTTTCTTTTTCCTATTCAATCTAAAAAACAAAAAATACCAACAACATTTAATTCTAATTAATTAATTCTTATTAATTTTAATTTCTTATGAAAGGGTCCAACGCCCATTGTTTAATTGTTAATTTCGCGCATTTTACTTTATCGCCTATTGTAATTATGTAATTGTCCCGAAGCGTTGTAATTTTTATTTCTTGCACTTTACTTTTCTGCTTTATTTATTTTCCGCTAAATCGGGTCCGGTTTGATTTTGGCGATGTGGACCCGCGCCTTTGTAATAGCTTAGATCTTTATTTTCCCGCAAACTTTATAACTGTTAAAAAGCATGCAAGAATGAATGTCTGAATAAAATCAAGCGTAGATCACAACAAACATGACAAGACAAATAACTGAAACACGACACACAATTCGCACACACACCACCCCTAGGGTACGCCTCACTGTTGCCTTTCGAAAGGTGATCGTCGAGTAGAGGATGTCTTAGTAAGTCCTCATGATCCGGGAACCTGGCATGAGGGTAGCTTCTAAGGTGTCTTCCTGTTGCTCTGGTGATCACCATGTCCCTAAAACTCGAATTGACCCGAACACCTCCAACGGTGGTGCTACCTACCTCTCAATGGTGGGATAGCATTACTTTAAAGGACATTTACCCAGACGAATTCCTTAGGGTAGGTAGGTTCTCAAGGATACTTGCTCTAATCTCAAAACAAATTCAAAAAGACTTTTCACACTGACACTTTTCAAAAGCTTTCAAAGCGAATTTTTCAAACACTCTGACGTATGAGTCGATCTGAAATTCTTCAAAGAACTTTTTAAACCCACATTGAAAAGCAAGCAAACAATTTTGAAAACACATTGAGCAAGTATCTAAGAGCCCATGGATAACCATGGATAGAAAGGGTGCTAACACCTTCCCTTTCTATAACCTACCTCCCGAACCGAGAGCAATCTCTTAAAGGAATTTTTCTGTGCTTTTGTCCTTTCCAATTGGAGAAAATAAAAGACGGTGGCGACTCTTGCTTCCGCGACATTTCGCGAACCAGCGTTAAACAGTCAGTTCCAGATCCACCGATCACAGAACTGGCGACTCTGCTGGGGACAAAACTTAAAGTGAGGTGTACCTTAGGGCTAGCTCATAACTATGTTTTCAATTGTCTTCTTTGCTTGCTTACTATTGTGGGTTGCATGGGAGTTCTATAGATCCTAACCCGGATCTGGGGGATACCTCCTTAGAAAGTAGCAACAAGGCTGTGAGGGAACTGTGCGGGGTATACCGACATGGTTGAAACAGTCTGCTACGTTGATGTGGCACTTTGGTGTGTACCGGTAACCCTTGAGTTCAGTCAAGGAGAGTACGGGGCCTCCGCGTGGTGTCGTGAAGCATCAACAGACCTTAGGAACCTTAATCGAACTATCTTGGCCTCTTTAGGGTAGTGAGATAACTGACTTTGGTGCAGTCCGAGGTTGGTTGATACTCGACACTACACTCAATTGAGGGTTGCTTTCCTGGAATATTTCGGTCGCCAGTTCAGTGGCTAAATCGAAACGATGAACAATGAAAGCAACCCCGTGATATTGGGATCCTTAGAACCCGGTTACTCATGATAGGACAGGATGAACCCACCAACTTCAAGAGGGTAATACCCAGACCTCATGCTGGCCTAAACCCTAAGGGCTCTTTTTGTGTGACTTGTGTGCCTTCGTACTTGCGTACTTGTTACCTGACACTTGTTTCTTGCAGGTCTTGTTTATAGTCCTTAATTGGGACTCATAACAGGGTACTAAGTTTCTTGCAGGTCTTGTTTACAGTCCTTAACTAGGACTCATGACAGGGTTTACTAAATTTCTTGCAGGTCTTGTTTATAGTCCTTAATTGGGACTCATAACAGGGTACTAAGTTTCTTGCAGGTTTTGTTTATAGTCCTTAATTGGGACTCATAACAAAGTATACTGAATTTCTTGCAGGTTTCGGTTTATAGTCCTTAATTAGGACTCATAACAGGGTTTACCTACATCACCCCATGCATAGCATGACATCATACCATCGCATACATCCTAACCCATTTCAAGGATCTCAAGGGCTTGTGATGCAGGTCATGATGAATCAAACATCCAGCAAGGGGCAAAGAGGATTTATTTTCCTTTAGCTAAGGTTGTCAGGGGCTATGACCCACTGGATATGGTGAGCCTTTGACCCTTGATGAAGGACTCTCAACAAAATGAAGTTCTTACAATCAAGCTACCGGTTCCAAATGCTAACAAATTTTCTGTTTACCCCGCGAGGTCCTTGAAAACATTACATGCATGTCATACATCTCATTGCATTGCAGGTATCCCTTGACAGGTTGCTTACCCTTCCTCGCTGTTTATTTCAGCCGATCGCCATGAATCCTGAATCATCAGCCGAGCAGACTATCAAGGACCTCCAGGCTCAGAACGCCCAGTTCCAAGAGCTGATCATGAATTTGACCCAGGGACAACAAGACCTGAAGGCTCTGCTCTTGAAGAAGGACAAGAAGAAGAAGAGGACTGTTTTGTTCAGCCCTAGACGCAGATCTGGGAATACACCGCAGACTGAAACTGAGAGGACCGCCCCATCTGTGAGGGAAAGCAGTCACCATGAGAGGGAGGTGCCCAGTCCAGTGGTCTCTGACAATGAAACAGATTTCGACGACGAACAGTACCCTCCGGCTGAGGACAAGTACAAACAGTTGGAGGATAGGTTGAAGGCTATGGAGGTTCAACAGGTACCTGGGCTGGATTTCGGAGATCTGGGTTTGTCAACTGGTGTGGTTATTCCTCGAAAGTTCAAAGCACCATCCTTTACTAAGTACGACGGGGCGTCTTGCCCCAAGCTGCATCTAAGGTCCTATGTTCGGAAGATCCAGCCATATACGGTGGACAAGAATTTATGGATCCACTTCTTCCAGGAAAGTCTTTCAGGGACTCACCTCGAATGGTTCTATCAGCTGGATGGGACCAAAATTCGTAACTGGGAGGAGTTGGCAACTGCTTTCTATAAGCAGTACCAGTATAATGCCGACCTTGCTCCTACGCGTACCCAACTCCAGGGTATGTCGTTAGGATCAAGTGAAGGTTTTAAAGAATATGCGCAGAAATGGAGAGATCTTGCTGGAAGGGTACAACCACCTCTGACTGATCGGGAACTTGTGGACATGTTCTTGGGGACCTTGTCTGGCCCATTTTATAACCACCTGATTGGGAACTCGACTGCTGGATTCACAGACCTTATCTTGACTGGAGAGCGAATAGAAGCTGGCATCCGGTCTGGAAAAATTCAAGAGGCTGCACCTTCGGACAAAAAGCCTCATCATGGAAAGAAAGAATCCAATGCTGTGCACGGTAAAAAGAGCCGTCATGAGGCAGGGGCAATCCAGATTTCCAATCCCGGACCTGCTCAACAAGGACAGGGGCAGCAGCGTAAGGAGAAACGGCAGTACACCAAACTCAACATGTCGCTGGATCAAGCACTGCAACAACTGTTGAAGACAGGGCTGATCACCTTAAGGGCTCCTCTTCGGAATCCGAACACTTCTGCTCCCAACTATCATCCCAACGATAGGTGCGCATATCATTCAGATAGCCCGGGGCATACTACGGACAACTGCTGGCCTCTCAAGAATAAAATTCAAGACATGATCGACGCCGGGGAGATTCAGTTCGAAGTGTCTGAGACTCCGAACATAATCACTGCTCCGTTGCCCAATCATTGAAGATCTTTTGTTTATTTGAATTTTTGAGTTGTATTTTTCTTTGCTTATACAAACAATTAATGTCATAGCAAACTCTTTTATTCTATCAATGCATCGCATATGTCTGTTTTGGGGAATTAATACAATTATTTTTGTTATATTCTTTTCATATTTTTTCTGATGATCAACTCTTGGTTAATAATTCTGAGCCTCTTGAGGGAGGATGACGAAAACGATACCACGATCTTTACAGTATGCTTTTGAACAAACCCCGCTGATGAGGTACAGGCATTGTTTCAACCCCTAAACACTGGAGTTATAAGGATGATAATCCCTCGTCAACCCATCAGAGCCAAAGAAGTAGGAGTTTTTATTTTCGAAAATCAAAACCCTTAATCATAACCTGGGGCAGGGTAGTCTCTCAGTTGATCCAAGTGCATAACGAATGGCACCAAAGAAGTCCTTACAAAACGAACAAAGACAGTGATGGTTCAGAACAATCAAAAGGACAGGCAGTCATTATCAAAAAAAATTTCATAAATGAAAAGCCCAAAAAGTCTAAACCTACAAAGGGGACTTATGAAACTGGGACATCCCGCTGACTGTAATCACAAAAGAAACAACTCAGGCAAAAAATAGGGATAACGAAATCAAAAAGAAAGAGGTCCTGCAAACCCTCGACAAAAGCAAAAAATGACTGCCTATTCAAAGTAAGTTATCAATATCTGAATCATCATCGGAACATCAGGACAAAGACTCAAACAAGGTCTAACGTATGATCAACTGAGTTTAGGATTGGAGAACGTCACGAAGAGCGGGTGGGTACAAATAATTTGAGCCTTTATCCTTTGTTTCTTAAACCGTGAACCAAGCCACGTTATAACCCTTAAAAGTCCTAGCTGAAGCACGGGTTAATTCGAAAGCATACTGTTACGAAAGGTATCCTGACTCCTGAAGGCTCACGGTAAATACGGAGTTGACATCATGTTTTTACAAACATTCACTTGTTTTATGAAAAAGAATGCATCTTCAAAATCTTCAAGACAGACATAAGCTTTGCATTTTTAACATAACTTTGTTTGCATATGACTTTTTGTTTGAACAGCAGGGAAATTCGCACGAGAAATACCTAGTGAACAAGAGTATCTCCAATCAAGGGGCACGGTATGATCATGGTCCGTCATCTGGGGCAGTCTGTGATCGGTGGATCTGGAACTGACTGTTTTAAAGCTGGTTCGCGAAATGTCGCGGTAAGCAAGAGTCGCCACCGTCTTTTATTTTCTCCAAATGGAAAGGACAAAAGCACAGAAAAATTCCTTTAAAGAGATTGCTCTCGGTTCGGGAGGTAGGTTATAGAAAGGGAAGGTGTTAGCACCCTTTCTATCCATGGTTATCCATGGGCTCTTAGGTACTTGCTCAATGTGTTTTCAAAATTGTTTGTTTGCTTTTCAATGTGGGTTTTAAAAGTTTCTTTGAAAAATTTCAGTTCGACTCGTACGTCAGAGTGTTTGAAAAATTTGCTTTGAAAGTTTTTGAAAGTGTTGGTGTGAAAAGTATTATTTGTTTTGTTTTTGAAGAGAGCAAGTATCTACGAGAACCTACCTACCCTAAGGAATTCGTCTGTGTAAATGTCCTTTAAAGTAGTGCCATCCCACCATTGAGAGGTAGGTAGCACCACCGTAGGAGGTGTTCGGGTCAATTCGAGTTTTAGGGACATGGTGATCACCGGAGCAACAGTAGGACACCTTAGAAGCTACCCTTATGCCATTGATCCTTTATTTTCCGAGGCAACCGTTTTGAGGCAACTGGATCATGTCATGGACATAAGGACTTACTAAAACGTCCTATACTCGACGACCACCTTTCGAAAGGCAACAGTGAGGCGTACCCTAGGGGTGGTGTGTGCGAATTGTGTGTCATTTTCAGTTTATTGTTTGTCTTGTCATGCATTGGTGATCTAACGATTCGATTTTATTTTTTGGGCATTCATTCTTTCATGTTATTGTTTAACAGTTAAAAGTGCGGGAATTTAAAGTGCGGAAAAGATAAAAGTCCTACGCTATTACAAAGGCGAGGGTCTACAACGCCAAATTAATCCAGACCCATTTTAAAATAAATTGCAGAAAAGAAATTTCTAATAATTATTACATGGCTTTGGTACATATACATAATTATTTACAAAAGAAATAAATGAAACGCGCGAAAAAAAAGAAAATAATCAAATGCGAGGGCGTTGAACCCTTTAAAAGAATTAAAATAATTAAGTTATCTAAAATTAAAATTAAATGAAAAATGGTATTTTTGTGTTTTTTAGATTTAAAAGAAAAAAAAGAAAAGTTAATTAAAATTAAAATCCTAGTTCTAATGTCTTTTAAGTTTATTATGAAAATATTGACTTTTAACCTAATTTAATTCTAAATTAATTTATGTGCATTAAATAAATAAATAATATTATTATTAAAAAAAAGAAAATAAAAAGTTATTAAACCTAAACTCTATTTTTTGGATTTTAGTTATTAAAAGAATTAAAATCTAACCTAAAATGCAACCCTAGTTTAATTATGAAAAACACTAATACTATGGCAAAAAACAAGGAAAGTTAAAAGGAAAAAGTCATTAACCTAATTCTATGTTTTTGTTTTTGATTTTTATTAAAAGGAATTAAAGTTGAAAACTTAATTAAAACTAAACATTTTACATGTTATTATTTATACAAAAAAAAAACAATATTTAAAATAAAATAATTATTAAAATTTTTGACTTTTCTGATTTTTTTGAATGTTTTTATATTTTATAGTAAAAATAAACTAATTATGTTGAAACAATAAGATAAATAAAATAGCAAAAATAAAGGTAAGAAGAAAAATATGAAACATGCAAACCAGGGGGGGGGGGTAACCCCAATTTGGAGGGTCCAGGCCTGGAATTTGGCCCATTAGGCTTTGAAGTCCATTGACCTTTTGGCTTGTGTATCAGTGCATTGACTTTTGTTCATGGTGCACCTTGACTCTGAGCCCTTGGATGATCATCTGGGACACGTGTATGTCTTGAGGACGGAGGCATATGGTGTACCTGGAAGTTAGTAAAGCATAGAATTTCATTTGGAAAAATAATATGGAGTTTTGCCAGACCTGGGACTTGAACCCAGGTCATTGAGGTTACATGCGCGTGTCCCTGGCCACTGAGCCACTTTGAATTCATTTAATATATAATAGTAAATAAACAACAAATATTAAAACCAACGCATAATGGTTAAACGCGCGCATTTTCAAATTCTTCCAATCCGTTTGTGCCACGCCATCGTCCCTTCCATTTTCCTGAAACACAAAGAAAGAAGGCAACGGTTTTGAAGTGTAGCATTAGGCAGCCTTCCAAGAAATAGCGAATAGGCCTGTGTATCTCATAAATTTGTCGCGACCCATGCTTCATCTTCGTCTAGATTTGCTGAGTACGTCTATCATGGTCTGGAAGGCTGATTTTACAGCATTGAAAAAGCCCTAAATCTAAAAACCTGTAACCCTAATATTCGAAAATGGTGAATTCGCGTATGATCAACAAAAATGAAATTAAACACCATGAATAGCTTGGAAACTTTGTGAGGAACATGAATATGTAATTAAAATGCAATGATCATGCTTAGAATTAAGAACACGAATTCAAAAATTTTTCTGTATAGTTTTACTTGTAGCTACCGTTTCTTCGCGTTTTGATTGAGGTTAAGGGTTGGGATGTGTTCAGTGATGCCTCAGGATGCTAATGGGAAAAGAATTAAGGCTTCAAAGATCCCCCTGTAGTGATTTCAGAATTGTCTTTTTGTCCAAAATTTTTCCCCCTTCAATGCTTGTTTGGGCGCAGCTTATAATGTCTTAGGCCTAGGGTTTGACTCAGTGATGATCATGGAATGGAATTGGCTTGCTAACTCACCTTAATTCATGCTTGGGAAAGAATAAGTCCTAGGGTTTTCATCTTTAACCATTTTCCTCCTTTTTAGCCAAAACCTAGACCTAGTGTGCAAATGAACCCTAGCCTGATTTCTTGAGTAGGTTCATGATACATAGAAATTGTCCAAGTTCACATAACACTATTCCATTGGTTTTTAAATTTTATTTGAATTTTCAAAGAATTAAAATGAATTAAATCATCAAAAATTAAATAAAATAAAAAAATCAATATTTGGTCTTGAAATTAACCATGGGACACGTGTGTGGCATGACAAGGATGAACCAAGTGGAAAAAATGGGGCCCTTTTGTCAAAAATTGGATTTTCAAGGATAGTTGACTTTTGCCATTTCACAAAAATTTCCCAACTTCTACAAGGCATAACTTGCTCAATTTTTAAGATTTTCACTTGTTCTTGGACATTTTGGAAAGGTCTTTGAGTCCTTTAACCAATGCCTTTGGTCCCATGTCATTTTGATTTACCAATCTCAAGTTATGGCCTTTGACTTAAAGTCCCTTTTTGTTGACTTTTGAAAATGACCTGTAATGTTGAAATTGATAACTTTTTGTGAAAGCATTTCTTGGACTTGAAGTATGAAGATGAGTTGTAGTAAATGTCTTTCTCTTCAAAATGAGCTTTGGATGGAATTTTTCTGATAATCCATGTGAAAGTTATGCCCTGGTCAATTTCAGTTGACTTTTTTCAACTGTCCAAATATAGCAACTTTTGCATCTCTGATGATTTCTGAGCCAAACTTTGAGAATCATGATCAAGCATTGATCAAATGATGTTTGTGGCTTCAAAATGATATGTTGACCAAAAATTTGAACTTATGACTGCCAAATGACCATTTTGCCCCTACAGTTGACTGTAGTGCAATTTAGGGTTTTGACTGTGCAATCTTGAGCTGAATGCCTTGAAACTTGATATGAGGATGATTGACCATGTTTGTAAGCATATGAGACTTGATTGGGCCTTTGAACATTCCATTTTCTTGATCAGCACACAAACCCTAGTTTTGACTGTATAGGAGACAGTTGGACTGCACAACCCTTGGGGAATTTTGTGACTTGGCTTGGCAATTTCTTGAGGAATATGGGAGGGCAAATTTTGGGGTATAACAGTTGCCCCTGTTCAATCTTCTTAGACCTGAGGATGTAGATTGGCTGGCGTGCCTTTCGTAATCCGAGGGTAGAAGATGATTGGACACTAGAGTGCCCGGAAATTTGCGCTCACATGTTAGCAATGATGGGGGAATGGGCTTATAGATGCCATCTGGATGTTTGATTGCATAAGAGATTCCTTGGCGAGAACCTGCATACCTGCAAAACAGAAAATGAGTACCTGACACGTTGCAGGAGCTGATGTTTAGATGTGTCCTGACTGGTTACAGGAGCTGAGTCTGGAGCTTCAAACGGCGATGAAAGAACCAGGGATGATTACTTCCTTAGCATGAATGGTAAGAGAGCCTTGGACGACTTTAACTTCAACAACGCTCGTTGAGAAAAAATCTGGGGTGTCTTCTACTGGGATAAGAATCAGGGAGATCTTGGGTCGATCTGACTGAACCAGAGAGGCCTTTGACTGGATAAGCAATCAGGAAAATCTTGGGACGATTTAACTGAACCGGTCTAGGTCTTGAAATGTCTTCAACTGGATAAGCAATCAGGAAAATCTTGGGACGATTTAACTGAACCAGAGAAGGCCTTTGACTGGATAAGCAATCAGGAAAATCTTGGGACGACTTAACTGAACCGGTCTAGGTCTTGAAATGTCTTCAACTGGATAAGCAATCAGAAAAATCTTGGGACGATTTAACTGAACCAGAGAAGGCCTTTGACTGGATAAGCAATCAGTAAAATCTTGGGACGATTTAACTGAACCGGTCTAGGTCTTGAAATGTCTTCAACTGGATAAGCAATCAGGAAAATCTTGGGACGATTTAACTGAACCAGAGAAGGCCTTTGACTGGATAAGCAATCAGGAAAATCTTGGGACGATTTAACTGAACCGGTCTAGGTCTTGAAATGTCTTCAACTGGACAAGCAATCAGGAAAATCTTGGGACGATTTAACTGAACCAGAGAAGGCCTTTGACTGGATAAGCAATCAGTAAAATCTTGGGACGATTTAACTGAACCGGTCTAGGTCTTGAAATGTCTTCAACTGGATAAGCAATCAGGAAAATCTTGGGGCGATTTAACTGAACCAGAGAAGGCCTTTGACTGGATAAGCAATCAGGAAAATCTTGGGACGATTTAACTGAACCGGTCTAGGTCTTGAAATGTCTTCAACTGGATAAGCAATCAGGAAAATCTTGGGGCGATTTAACTGAACCAGAGAAGGCCTTTGACTGGATAAGCAATCAGGAAAATCTTGGGACGATTTAACTGAACCGGTCTAGGTCTTGAAATGTCTTCAAAGGGATAAGCAATCAGGAAAATCTTGGGACGATTTAACTGAACCAGAGAAGGCCTTTGACTGGATAAGCAATCAGTAAAATCTTGGGACGATTTAACTGAACCGGTCTAGGTCTTGAAATGTCTTCAAAGGGATAAGCATCAGGAAAATCTTGGGACGATTTAACTGAACCAGAGAAGGCCTTTGACTGGATAAGCAATCAGTAAAATCTTGGGACGATTTAACTGAACCGGTCTAGGTCTTGAAATGTCTTCAACTGGATAAGCAATCAGGAAAATCTTGGGACGATTTAACTGAACCAGAGAAGGCCTTTGACTGGATAAGCAATCAGGAAAATCTTGGGACGATTTAACTGAACCGGTCTAGGTCTTGAAATGTCTTCAACTGGATAAGCAATCAGGAAAATCTTGGGGCGATTTAACTGAACCAGAGAAGGCCTTTGACTGGATAAGCAATCAGGAAAATCTTGGGACGATTTAACTGAACCGGTCTAGGTCTTGAAATGTCTTCAAAGGGATAAGCATCAGGAAAATCTTGGGACGATTTAACTGAACCAGAGAAGGCCTTTGACTGAACCAGTCTAGGTCTTGAAATGTCTTCAAAGGGATAAGCATCAGGAAAATCTTGGGACGATTTAACTGAACCAGAGAAGGCCTTTGACTGAACCAGTCTAGGTCTTGAAATGTCTTCAAAGGGATAAGCATCAGGAAAATCTTGGGATGATTTAACTGAACCAGAGAAGGCCTTTGACTGAACCAGTCTAGGTCTTGAAATGTCTTCAAAGGGATAAGCATCAGGAAAATCTTGGGACGATTTAACTGAACCAGAGAAGGCCTTTGACTGAACCAGTCTAGGTCTTGAAATGTCTTCAAAGGGATAAGCATCAGGAAAATCTTGGGACGATTTAACTGAACCAGAGAAGGCCTTTGACTGAACCAGTCTAGGTCTTGAAATGTCTTCAAAGGGATAAGCATCAGGAAAATCTTGGGACGATTTAACTGAACCAGAGAAGGCCTTTGACTGAACCAGTCTAGGTCTTGAAATGTAGCTTGAGAACTTAACTGGATCTTCCCTGAAAGGTAAAAGTCAGTCATATGCAATGCATGATATGGATCAAGCAATGATGTTCTCAACATAGATGAGATTTGTATGATGCAGTGCGTTATGCATGCTATAATGATGTACGTGATGTTTTATGTATGTTTTCGTCTAGGAACGTAAACTCTTTGACGGGTGCCAGGAAGTCCTATCCCGGGCTGATGTTTGAAGAATAGATTTCCCTTCCGCTGGGGATGATAGTGGCAAGGATACCGGTAGGAGAAGATGACTCCGTTGCGGAATAAACTTGGCGAATGGAAGATTCTGCGGGGAGAAAAGATACTCTAACGATCATGCTGGAAAGCAATACTCTGTGGGAAGAGTGATGCCTTGCTGAATGTTGATAGCAACTCTGTTGGGGATACCGTTGTTGTATTGGAAGTGTGAATTGACTTCGCTGGGGATAGGAAAGAACTACGTTGACGACGACTTTCCCTTGGCTTTTGGCTGAGGATAACCCAGTTATATCCTGTTAAGGAAATAACTCTTTGAATAAAGCCGGACGACGCGTTCGTGCTCTGCGAGGGGATAAGCTTCCAGAATCTACTGGGGATAAGCTTACTGCTTGGGGAGATGAATTCCATCTTTCCTGGGGAACCTGGATGGGACTCTCCTGGGGAATTTAAGATAGGCTGGGGAAGTGATTCCTTTGAATGTTGATGTATGCCGCCGGGGAACAATCTTTAGACCAAGACTGCCGGGGATGCTTGTTAAGAGTATATGCTACTGGGGAATATTGGGATCTACGGGAGGACACCCAATTTCCTTGAGACTTGCTAACTTTGTTTGGGGAAGAATGCACTGACTTGCTGTCCTCTGGGGAATTTAAGATGTCTGGTTAGGTTCTTCAGCTGAACCTACCTTGGTACTTTGTAGGACAGAACAATCAGATTGCTTGCCCCCGTTTCTGAGGTGGGAGAGGAAGACCTGAGAGGTGCTGATAGCTTGCTGATGGACAAACCTTCTTCTGGTAGGCAGGTGACGAGATGACAGGACATAGTCGTACGCTTTGATTCCTAATTTTTGCCTGGACCGCCCTTTCGGGTTTTCAGTCCACCGGGGTACCCATTTTTGCCCAAGCCGCCTTTCCAGGTTTTCGACTTGCCGGGTGTACAGATTTTTTTCATTTCACCCCTTCATTTTGCCCGAACCCTTTTGGTTCGCCGGGAAGCCCTTAGGTATGTCAGCCTAGCGGGTCTTTGATTATGCGCAGTATTTTTTCGACTATGTCCGTGTCCTCAGGATGTAGGGAATTGCCCCTGTTAGAATTGTTTTGTCATGCCCCCAGAAGATCTTCGTTTGATCGTCCAATGCCCCAGGTTACTTAGACGGAGATTTGCCCCAGGCTGGTGGCGTCGCCATATTGTCAGAAGGTGTCTGATCGTGCAAGATTCGTTGCTGGATTGCCCCAAGTGACTCAGGCAGAGATTTGCCCCAGGCTTTTTGGCCTTTTGAGAGATTCTCTGGATCTTGACTTAACTGCCCCAGATGGTAGACCATGATCGTGCCGTGCCCCTTGGTTGGAGATACTCTTGTTCATTAGACTTTCGTCATGCGACTTTCTATGCTGTTCAAACAAAAAGTCATATGCAAACGAAGTTATGTTAAAAATGCAAAGCTTATGTCTGTCTTGAATATTTTGAAAATGCGTTCTTTTCATAAAACAAGTGAATGTTTGTAAAAACATGATGTCAACTCCGTATTTACCGTAGGCCTTAAGGAGTCAGGATACCTTTCGTAACAGTATGCTTTCGAACTAACCCATGCTTCAGCTAGGACTTTTAAGGGTTGTAACGTGGCTTGGTTCACGGTTTAAGAAACAAAGTATAAAGGTTCGAATTTTATTTGTACCCACCCTCTCTTCGTGATGTTCTCCAAACCTAAACTCAGTTGATCATACATTAGACCTTGTTTGAGTCTGTGCTCTAATATACCAGCGATGGTTCGAATGTTGACAATTTATTTTAAATAGGCAGTCATCTTTGTTTTTGTTGAGGGTTTGTATGACCTCTTTTCTTGTCTGATTTTTGGTTATCCCTATTTTTTGCCTGAACTGTTTCTTTTTGGAATTACAGTCAGCGGGATGCCCCAGTTTCATAAGTCCCTTTTTATAGGTTTTGACTTTTTGGGCTTTTCATTCATGAATTTTTTGATAATGACTGCCTGTCCTTATGATTGTTCGGAACCATCACTGTCTTTTGTTTTTGAAAAACTCATTTAGTGACATTCATTGTGCACTTGGATCGACTGAGAGAACTACCCTGCCCCAGGTTATGATTAAGGGTTTTGATTTTCGAAAATACAAACTCCTACTTCTTTGGCTCTGATGGGTTGACGAGGGATTATCATCCTTATAACTCCAGTGTTTAGGAATTGAAACAATGCCTGTACCTCATCAGCGGGGTCTGTTCAAAAGCATACTGTAGATCGTGGTATCGTTTTCGTCATTCTCCCTCAAGAGGCTTAGAATTATTAACCAAGAGAGTTGACATCAGAACAAATATGAAAATAATTTGCGTATAGTGAATACGAATATATTGATTCAAAATAGACATAAGCGATGCATTAATGAAATAACAATGTTTTAACAATGAGTAAATGTTTGAACAAAAGAAAATTACAATTTGAAAATTCGAATGAACAAAAATTTCTAGTCTCAGGGCTTGTCACTTCAAATGGTGAGCCTTGGAGGGATGGTAGAAAAATTCAGCCTGACCATCTTGTGTGAATTCCAGTGCTCCTTCATCAATCAGGTCCTGGATCTTGTTTTTCAAAGCCCAACACTCGTTTGCATTATGTCCTGGACAGGCAGAGTGGTAGGCACACCTTTTATTGGGATCATAAGCAGGATGTGCTGTGTTGGGGTTCTGGGGATGATCCCTTAATGTGATTAGGTTCAATCTCAATAGGCGTTGTAAAGCTTGAAACGGCGACATATTGAGCGGGGTGAACTGCCTCCTGGGCTTGTCTATCTGAAGTTGGTGAAGTTGCTGCTGAATTGGTGATACTGGAGCCATATGAGGAGCTTTCTCCTTGCCTCTTTGTCTCAAAGGTGGTGGAACGATGATTGGCTTTTTACCCTTAAATGTTTGCCCCAGTTGGTTGCCCTGAAGCAGTTTGTTGATGAGAACCCCGAGCTCATCTTGTCTTTGAGTTAAACCCTGAATGGCAGTCATCTGCCCCAGCATCTGGGCTTTCAATGCATCCACCTCAGCTTGTAGGTGTTCCAGCCTTTCATCCTCAGCACTGTTCCTGACAAAAGTCTCCATGATAAGTGTCCTTAGCTCTTCCTGCCCCTTGGATAGATTCAAGAGGATTTTCCCGAACCGAGTCTCTTGAGCAAGAAAGTCCTGATTGTCTTGTTGGGAAGCCATGGCTGAAATAAACAGCGGGAAAGGTGAGTGACCTGCAAAATGGATACCTGTGATGCAATGATGTGTATGATATGCATGCAATGTTTTCAAGGACCTCGCGGGGTAAACAAGGAAATTTGTTAGCATTTGGAATTTAGAGCTTGATTGAAGGACACCCATATTATTAAGAACTCTTCTTCAAGAGTCAAAGGCTCACCATATCAAGTGGGTCATAGCCCCTGACTTTAGTCATCATGTCTGGTTTTGATTTCCAAACAACTTGGTTAGGGAACCTTCTTCAGGAGTCAGAGCTCACCATATCGAGTGGGTCATAGCCCCTGACAACATTGGCTAGAAGAAAATAAATCCTCTTTGCCCCTTGCTAGATGTTTGATTTATATGACCTGTATCACAAGCCCTTGAGATCCTTGAAATGGGTTAGGATGTATGCAATGGTATGATGTCATGATATGCATGGGGTAATGTGAGTAACCCTGTTATGAGTCCCAATTAAGGACTGTAAAAACCTGCAAGAAACTTAGGATACCCTGTTATGAGTCCTAATTAAGGACTACAAACACAACCTGCAAGAGACAAATGTCAGGTAATAAGCATGCAAGTAGTTCAAGTAGGAAGGCACACAAGTCACACAAGAGAAGCCCTTAAAGTTTAGGCCAGCATGGAGTCTGGGTAGTACCCTCTTGAAGTTGGTGGGTTCAACCTGTCCTATCAAAGTAACCGGGTTCTAAGGTTCCCAATATCACGGGATTGCTTTCATTGTTCATCGTTTCGATTTAGCCACTGAACTGGCGACCGAAATATCCCAGGAAAGCAACCCTCAATTGAGTGTAGTATCGAGTATCAACCAACCTCGGACTGCACCAAAGTCAGTTATCTCACTACCCTAAAGAGGCCAAGATGGTTCAATTAAGGTTCCTAAGGTCTGTTGATGCTTCATGACACCACATGGAGGCCCCGTACTCTCCTTGACTGACTCAAGGGTTACCGGTACACACCAAAGTGCCACATCAACGTAGCAGACTGTTTCAACCATGTCGGTATACCCCGCACAGTTCCCTCACAGCCTTGTTGCTACTTTCTAAGAAAGGTATCCCCCAGATCCGGGTTAGGATCTATAGAACTCCCAAGCAACCCACAATTTTAAAGCATACAAGGAAAGCAATTGAAAACACAGTGATCTTAGTCCTAAGGTACACCTCACTTTAAGATTATCCCCAGCAGAGTCGCCAGTTCTGTGATCGGTGGATCTGGAACTGACTGTTTTAAAGCTGGTTCGCGAAATGTCGCGGTAAGCAAGAGTCGCCACCGTCTTTTATTTTCTCCAAATGGAAAGGACAAAAGCACAGAAAAATTCCTTTAAAGAGATTGCTCTCGGTTCGGGAGGTAGGTTATAGAAAGGGAAGGTGTTAGCACCCTTTCTATCCATGGTTATCCATGGGCTCTTAGGTACTTGCTCAATGTGTTTTCAAAATTGTTTGTTTGCTTTTCAATGTGGGTTTTAAAAGTTTCTTTGAAAAATTTCAGTTCGACTCGTACGTCAGAGTGTTTGAAAAATTTGCTTTGAAAGTTTTTGAAAGTGTTGGTGTGAAAAGTATTATTTGTTTTGTTTTTGAAGAGAGCAAGTATCTACGAGAACCTACCTACCCTAAGGAATTCGTCTGTGTAAATGTCCTTTAAAGTAGTGCCATCCCACCATTGAGAGGTAGGTAGCACCACCGTAGGAGGTGTTCGGGTCAATTCGAGTTTTAGGGACATGGTGATCACCGGAGCAACAGTAGGACACCTTAGAAGCTACCCTTATGCCATTGATCCTTTATTTTCCGAGGCAACCGTTTTGAGGCAACTGGATCATGTCATGGACATAAGGACTTACTAAAACGTCCTATACTCGACGACCACCTTTCGAAAGGCAACAGTGAGGCGTACCCTAGGGGTGGTGTGTGCGAATTGTGTGTCATTTTCAGTTTATTGTTTGTCTTGTCATGCATTGGTGATCTAACGATTCGATTTTATTTTTTGGGCATTCATTCTTTCATGTTATTGTTTAACAGTTAAAAGTGCGGGAATTTAAAGTGCGGAAAAGATAAAAGTCCTACGCTATTACAAAGGCGAGGGTCTACAACGCCAAATTAATCCAGACCCATTTTAAAATAAATTGCAGAAAAGAAATTTCTAATAATTATTACATGGCTTTGGTACATATACATAATTATTTACAAAAGAAATAAATGAAACGCGCGAAAAAAAAGAAAATAATCAAATGCGAGGGCGTTGAACCCTTTAAAAGAATTAAAATAATTAAGTTATCTAAAATTAAAATTAAATGAAAAATGGTATTTTTGTGTTTTTTAGATTTAAAAGAAAAAAAAGAAAAGTTAATTAAAATTAAAATCCTAGTTCTAATGTCTTTTAAGTTTATTATGAAAATATTGACTTTTAACCTAATTTAATTCTAAATTAATTTATGTGCATTAAATAAATAAATAATATTATTATTAAAAAAAAGAAAATAAAAAGTTATTAAACCTAAACTCTATTTTTTGGATTTTAGTTATTAAAAGAATTAAAATCTAACCTAAAATGCAACCCTAGTTTAATTATGAAAAACACTAATACTATGGCAAAAAACAAGGAAAGTTAAAAGGAAAAAGTCATTAACCTAATTCTATGTTTTTGTTTTTGATTTTTATTAAAAGGAATTAAAGTTGAAAACTTAATTAAAACTAAACATTTTACATGTTATTATTTATACAAAAAAAAAAACAATATTTAAAATAAAATAATTATTAAAATTTTTGACTTTTCTGATTTTTTTGAATGTTTTTATATTTTATAGTAAAAATAAACTAATTATGTTGAAACAATAAGATAAATAAAATAGCAAAAATAAAGGTAAGAAGAAAAATATGAAACATGCAAACCAGGGGGGGGGGTAACCCCAATTTGGAGGGTCCAGGCCTGGAATTTGGCCCATTAGGCTTTGAAGTCCATTGACCTTTTGGCTTGTGTATCAGTGCATTGACTTTTGTTCATGGTGCACCTTGACTCTGAGCCCTTGGATGATCATCTGGGACACGTGTATGTCTTGAGGACGGAGGCATATGGTGTACCTGGAAGTTAGTAAAGCATAGAATTTCATTTGGAAAAATAATATGGAGTTTTGCCAGACCTGGGACTTGAACCCAGGTCATTGAGGTTACATGCGCGTGTCCCTGGCCACTGAGCCACTTTGAATTCATTTAATATATAATAGTAAATAAACAACAAATATTAAAACCAACGCATAATGGTTAAACGCGCGCATTTTCAAATTCTTCCAATCCGTTTGTGCCACGCCATCGTCCCTTCCATTTTCCTGAAACACAAAGAAAGAAGGCAACGGTTTTGAAGTGTAGCATTAGGCAGCCTTCCAAGAAATAGCGAATAGGCCTGTGTATCTCATAAATTTGTCGCGACCCATGCTTCATCTTCGTCTAGATTTGCTGAGTACGTCTATCATGGTCTGGAAGGCTGATTTTACAGCATTGAAAAAGCCCTAAATCTAAAAACCTGTAACCCTAATATTCGAAAATGGTGAATTCGCGTATGATCAACAAAAATGAAATTAAACACCATGAATAGCTTGGAAACTTTGTGAGGAACATGAATATGTAATTAAAATGCAATGATCATGCTTAGAATTAAGAACACGAATTCAAAAATTTTTCTGTACAGTTTTACTTGTAGCTACCGTTTCTTCGCGTTTTGATTGAGGTTAAGGGTTGGGATGTGTTCAGTGATGCCTCAGGATGCTAATGGGAAAAGAATTAAGGCTTCAAAGATCCCCCTGTAGTGATTTCAGAATTGTCTTTTTGTCCAAAATTTTTCCCCCTTCAATGCTTGTTTGGGCGCAGCTTATAATGTCTTAGGCCTAGGGTTTGACTCAGTGATGATCATGGAATGGAATTGGCTTGCTAACTCACCTTAATTCATGCTTGGGAAAGAATAAGTCCTAGGGTTTTCATCTTTAACCATTTTCCTCCTTTTTAGCCAAAACCTAGACCTAGTGTGCAAATGAACCCTAGCCTGATTTCTTGAGTAGGTTCATGATACATAGAAATTGTCCAAGTTCACATAACACTATTCCATTGGTTTTTAAATTTTATTTGAATTTTCAAAGAATTAAAATGAATTAAATCATCAAAAATTAAATAAAATAAAAAAAATCAATATTTGGTCTTGAAATTAACCATGGGACACGTGTGTGGCATGACAAGGATGAACCAAGTGGAAAAAATGGGGCCCTTTTGTCAAAAATTGGATTTTCAAGGATAGTTGACTTTTGCCATTTCACAAAAATTTCCCAACTTCTACAAGGCATAACTTGCTCAATTTTTAAGCTTTTCACTTGTTCTTGGACATTTTGGAAAGGTCTTTGAGTCCTTTAACCAATGCCTTTGGTCCCATGTCATTTTGATTTACCAATCTCAAGTTATGGCCTTTGACTTAAAGTCCCTTTTTGTTGACTTTTGAAAATGACCTGTAATGTTGAAATTGATAACTTTTTGTGAAAGCATTTCTTGGACTTGAAGTATGAAGATGAGTTGTAGGAAATGTCTTTCTCTTCAAAATGAGCTTTGGATGGAATTTTTCTGATAATCCATGTGAAAGTTATGCCCTGGTCAATTTCAGTTGACTTTTTTCAGCTGTCCAAATATAGCAACTTTTGCATCTCTGATGATTTCTGAGCCAAACTTTGAGAATCATGATCAAGCATTGATCAAATGATGTTTGTGGCTTCAAAATGATATGTTGACCAAAAATTTGAACTTATGACTGCCAAATGACCATTTTGCCCCTACAGTTGACTGTAGTGCAATTTAGGGTTTTGACTGTGCAATCTTGAGCTGAATGCCTTGAAACTTGATATGAGGATGATTGACCATGTTTGTAAGCATATGAGACTTGATTGGGCCTTTGAACATTCCATTTTCTTGATCAGCACACAAACCCTAGTTTTGACTGTATAGGAGACAGTTGGACTGCACAACCCTTGGGGAATTTTGTGACTTGGCTTGGCAATTTCTTGAGGAATATGGGAGGGCAAATTTTGGGGTATAACACAGTCCAATCAAGATTCGGAGAATCTCTCAAAAGGCCAAAAAGCCTGGGGCAAATCTCTGCCTGAGTCACTTGGGGCACTCCAGCAACGAATCTTGCACGATCAGACACCTTCTGGTAATATGACAACACAAGCAGCCAGGGGCACCTACCTGCATTCTGAGAACATGGACATAGTCGAAAAGATACTACGCAAAATCAAAGACCCGCTAGGTTGACACACCTAGGCAAAAATAAGGGCTTCCCGGCGAACCAAAAGGGTTCGGGCAAAATGAAGGGATGAAATAAAAAATCTGTACACCCGGCAAGTCGAAAACCTGAAAAGGCGGCTTGGGCAAAAATGGGTATCCCGGTGGACTGAAAACCCGAAAGGGCGGTCCAGGCAAAAGTTAGGGATTAAAACGTACGACTATGTCCTATCATCTTGTCACCCGCCTACCAGAAGAAGGTTTGACTCTCAACAACTATCAGCACCTCACAAGTGCCTCCCCCACAAGAAACAGGGGCAATGAAGAGTGGTCTAAGCAATCTGGTCGTTATCCTCCAAGGTATCAGGGTAGGTTCCGTGGAAGAACATAACCAATACAGCTCAAAACTTCCCCAGAGAATCCAATCCAGTTCCCCAGGAAAGATGGAATTCATATCCCCAAGCAGCAAGCTTATCCCCAGTAAATTCTGGAAGCTTATCCCCTCGCAAGGCACGAACGCGTCGCCCGGCTTTATTCAAAGAGTTATTTCCTTAACAGGATATAACTGGGTTATCCTCAGCCAAAAGCCACGGAAAGAGCGTCGTCGACAGAATCTTCTTATCCCCAGCAAAGTCCATTCATACTTCCAATACAGCAAGGTATCCTCAGCGAGTCATCCTCAACAGTTCAGCAAAAGCATCTCCCCACAGAGTATTTCTTCCCAGCATGGTCGCTAGAATATCTTTTTCTTCCCGCCAGATTATTCATTCGCCAAGTTATTTCCCAACGGAGTTATCTTCTCCTACCGGTATACTTGCAACTATCATCCCTAACGGAGGCAAAATCTGTTCTTCAAACATCAGCCCAGGAGTGACTTCCCGGCACCCGTCAAGGATTTATTTTCTTAGACAAAAATACATTCATAAACATCACATCGTCATGCATATGCATCATGCTACACGAATCTCCTTAATTTTGAAAACATACAGTTCATGCATCATGATTTTGCATACAATTATGTTTTGCCTTTTCAGGAAAAAGGTCAATACAAAAATGACTACTATCAAATTATCGCAATTCTGTCTAGATATAGTTTCAGATGTAAACCCAGCGATGGTGACGTTCTGATACTGCTTCCAGATTTCCTTCTAGATATAGTTTCAGATATGATCCAGAGATGGTGACGTTCTGATACTGCTTCCAGATATTCCTTCTCGATATAGTTTCAGATGTAAACCCAGCGATGGTGACGTTCTGATGCTGCTTCCAGATTCCCTTCTAGATATAGTTTCAGATGTAAACCCAGCGATGGTGACGTTCTGATACTGCTTCCAGAATTCCTTCTAGATATAGTTTCAGATGTAAATTCAGCGATGGTGACGTTCTGATACTGCTTCCAGAATTCCTTCTAGATATAGTTTCAGATGTAAACCCAGCGATGGTGACGTTCTGATGCTGCTTCCAGATTCCCCTCTAGATATAGTTTCAGATGTAAACCCAGCGATGGTGACGTTCTGATGTTGCTTCCAGATTCCCCTCTAGATATAGTTTCAGATGTAAACCCAGCGATGGTGACGTTCTGATGCTGCTTCCAGATTCCCTTCTAGATATAGTTTCAGATGTAAACCCAGCGATGGTGACGTTCTGATACTGCTTCCAGAATTCCTTCTAGATATAGTTTCAGATGTAAACCCAGCGATGGTGACGTTCTGATACTGCTTCCAGATTTCCTTCCAGGTATAGTTTCAGATGTAAACCAGATATGGTGACGTTCTGATACTGCTTCCAGAAGTCCTTTTTAGATGTTTCCCTCTCCGACGATGAGTGTGAGGTGATATTCCCTTATGGTCCCCTCTCCGACGGTGTGTGAGGTGGTAAGTCCTTTTCAGATGTTTCCCTCTCCGACGATGAGTGTGAGGTGATCATTCCTTTCAAATTTTAATTAGCTATGGTTCTCTGCCAAATACTGCGAAGATAATAATTCCTATCAAGATTTTTCTCAACGAGCGTTGTTGAGATTAAAGTCACCCAAGGTTCTCTTATCATTCACGCTAAGGCAGTAACCATCCCTGGTTCATTCATCAGCGTTTGAAGCTCCAGACTCAGCTCCTGTAACCAGTCAGGATATATCTATACCAAGCATCTAAAATCAGCTCCTGCAACGTGTCAGGTACTCATTCTTCTTTTGCAGGTAAGCAGGTTCTCGCTAAGGAATCTCTTACGCGATCAACATCCAGATGGCATCTATAAGCCCATCACCCTATCCAGCAATCTCCAAATGGCATCTATAAGCCCATTCCCTCACACTGCTACTATGTGAGCGCAAATTTCTGGGCACTCTAGTGTCCAATCATCTTTTACCCTCGGATTACGAAAGGCATGTCAGCCAATCTGCATCCTCAGGTCTAAGAAGATTGAACAGGGGCAACTGTTGTACCCCAAAATTTGCCCTCCCATATTCTCCAAGATTTGTCAAGTCAAGGTCACAAAATTCCCCAAGGGTTATGCAGTTCAACTGTCTCCTATACAGCCAAAACTAGGGTTTGTGTTCTGATCAAGAATTGAAAGTTTTCAAAGGCCCAATCAAGTCTCATATGCCTACAAAGATGGTCAAGCATCCTCATATCAAGTTTCAAGGCATTCAGCTCAAAATTGCACAGTCAAAACCCTAGATTGCACTACAGTCAACTGTAGGGGCAAAATGGTCATTTGACAGTCAAAAGTTCAAATTTTTGGTCAACATATCATTTTGAAGCCACAAACATCCTTTGATCAATGCTTGATCATGATTCTCAAAATTTGGCTCAGAAATCATCAAAGATGCAAAAGTTGCTATATTTGGACAGTTGAAAAAGTCAACTGAAATTGACCAGGGCATAACTTTCACATGGATTATCAGAAAAATCCCATCCAAAGCTCATTTTGAAGAGAAAGACATTTCCTACAACTCATCTTCATATTTCAAGTCCAAGAAATGCTCTCACAAAAAGTTATCAATTTCAACATTATAGGTCATTTTCAAAAGTCAACAAAAAGGGACTTTAAGTCAAAGGCCATAACTTGAGATTGGTAAATCAAAATGACATGGGACCAAAGGCATTGGTTAAAGGACTCAATGACCTTTCCAAAATGTCCAAGAACATGTGAAAAGCTTAAAAATTGAGCAAGTTATGCCTTGTGGAAGTTGGGAAATTTTTGGGAATTTTGAAAAGTCAACATTGATACAAATGATCCAAAAATGCTAATGGGCCCATTTTTCTTCCAAGTTTCTTCATGCCAAGCCTATGCACGACCATTAGGCCCAAAGGGAAGTATTTTCTCATTTTTTAATTATTTATTTGAATTTATATTAATATTAATTCATTTAAATTATTTAAATATATGAAAAATATAAAGCTTGACCTAAAAAATCTTTTTGTACACATTCTAGGCTCAAGATTTCGTGTACAATTAAATATGGCAAGATTTGGTGTGATTGGAGCATGATTGAACCAAATAACATGAAAAAAGATTCAAAAAAGATTTTACAAAATCAATTAGCAAAAACCATTATGGCATGAGATTTTGTTCAATTTTCTTAACCTAATATGCTCTATACATATTCAGGAATCAAAACCTAATGGTCTTAGACTGGAAGCTGCGCAGAAAACCAATACACAAACTTGAAAAAATTGCCTTAAAGCTCAAATCTGATTTCAAGGTTGGAGGAGGATTCAAGCCCTAAAACTTGGTTCAATAGCTTCCTTGTGATCTCCTGAACGTGTGCCAATCCCTAACATCAACCAAAACGCGAAGAATTGGTATAATGACTCAAAACTGTACAGATGAAAACTTGGAGTCGTGCATCATGATTTAAGCATCTTTCTTAAGTTTTATTTGTTGATTCATGATTGTTGTTTTGTTCTGATGCTAACCATGCCAATGAATTTCGTTTTTGTGCAATACATGTGATTTCACCATTAACGAGCATTAGGGTTTTTCAGTCTTGGAATTAGGGGTTTCCAGATACGGCAAAATTGGACATTCTCAACACCATGGTTGTATTCAGGGCATGGAGACGAAGAAGAATGCATCCTCGCGCCTAATTTATGTTGAGAAACGAGCTAATCGCTATTTTTGTAAACTGGCCTAAGACAACGTTTCTAAAACCGTTGCTGTATGCTTATGTTTCAGAAGAAAAAAAAACTGGGCGAGGACGATGATGCGTTGGCAAGACGTGATTGGCATGTTCAAAAATCTCGCGCGCGTTCCAAGCAGGGCTCCACTTTTCCTTTATATTATTTGTATATTAATTATATTACAAACGCGTTGAATTGCTTCAGTGGCACAGGTGTTAAGCTTGCATTGTCTAAGACCTGGGTTCGAGTCCCAGGTCTGTATAATGTTTCATATTATTTTTCACTTCAAGTTTCCATGCAGCGCTAACGTTAAGACACACCATATGCCTCCATCCTCAAGATATACACGTGTCCTGGGAGATCCATCAAAGGGCTCAGAATCAAGGCGTATGGTAGATACCAGTCAACATGCCACACCTGATCCAGAAAGGTCAATGAATTCAAGGTTAATTGGGCCAGAACTCTAAGGCCTGTACCTCCTAAATTGGGGCTACCCCCCCCAGGTTTGCTTTTCTTTTCATATTTTTTTTTTTAATTGTTATGTTATTTATTTTTTATTCATTTTAATTAATTAATTATTTTTTATAAAATATGAGAAAATATCATAAAAATCAAAAAGGCAAAAAAATATAATTTTTATTTTTATTTTAATTATTTCCATAAATAAATTACATGTAAATATTTAGTTTAATTAGGTTATAATTTTAATCCTTTTAATAACTAAAAATCCAAAATAGAATTAGGTTTATTTATTTTTTTTTATTTTTCTTAATTTCCCTTTTTATCATAATATTATTTATTTATTTATATTTTATAATTAAATTTGTACATAAATAAATTAGATTTAATTTAGGTTAATATAATATTTTCACAATAAACTTAAAAAACAATAGAATTAGGGTTAGTCGATTATAATTAATTCCTTTCTTTTTCCTATTCAATCTAAAAAACAAAAAATACCAACAACATTTAATTCTAATTAATTAATTCTTATTAATTTTAATTTCTTATGAAAGGGTCCAACGCCCATTGTTTAATTGTTAATTTCGCGCATTTTACTTTGTCGCCTATTGTAATTATGTAATTGTCCCGAAGCGTTGTAATTTTTATTTCTCGCACTTTACTTTTCTGCTTTATTTATTTTCCGCTAAATCGGGTCCGGTTTGATTTTGGCGATGTGGACCCGCGCCTTTGTAATAGCTTAGATCTTTATTTTCCCGCAAACTTTATAACTGTTAAAAAGCATGCAAGAATGAATGTCTGAATAAAATCAAGCGTAGATCACAACAAACATGACAAGACAAATAACTGAAACACGACACACAATTCGCACACACACCACCCCTAGGGTACGCCTCACTGTTGCCTTTCGAAAGGTGATCGTCGAGTAGAGGATGTCTTAGTAAGTCCTCATGATCCGGGAACCTGGCATGAGGGTAGCTTCTAAGGTGTCTTCCTGTTGCTCTGGTGATCACCATGTCCCTAAAACTCGAATTGACCCGAACACCTCCAACGGTGGTGCTACCTACCTCTCAATGGTGGGATAGCATTACTTTAAAGAACATTTACCCAGACGAATTCCTTAGGGTAGGTAGGTTCTCAAGGATACTTGCTCTAATCTCAAAACAAATTCAAAAAGACTTTTCACACTGACACTTTTCAAAAGCTTTCAAAGCGAATTTTTCAAACACTCTGACGTATGAGTCGATCTGAAATTCTTCAAAGAACTTTTTAAACCCACATTGAAAAGCAAGCAAACAATTTTGAAAACACATTGAGCAAGTATCTAAGAGCCCATGGATAACCATGGATAGAAAGGGTGCTAACACCTTCCCTTTCTATAACCTACCTCCCGAACCGAGAGCAATCTCTTAAAGGAATTTTTTTGTGCTTTTGTCCTTTCCAATTGGAGAAAATAAAAGACGGTGGCGACTCTTGCTTCCGCGACATTTCGCGAACCAGCGTTAAACAGTCAGTTCCAGATCCACCGATCACAAAAGTTCTCAAATTGTCATGCATAAAAATCTTTGAAATAAAGGCATAAAAATAGTTGATTTTTAAAAAGCTGCCATAAATATTTAAGTTAGGTCGTTTTCACTTTTTAGGCCAGGCCTGATTAACCAATTTAATAAAACCTGATGCTATTTGAAATTTGAAAAATTATTTGAAATTTAAAAAATGTTGCAAACTTGTTAAATCAAGTGGCCGTTTAACCGACTTAATAAGACATGTACATAATTCAAAATCATGTCTTTTTATGAACCATTATCATTCTAAATAATTGCAAACCTTCAAGAAAAACTCTCAAACTTTTACATCAACTCAAGTGATGATAGTCCTTCATATGATGAATTACAAAGTGCTTTTAATAAATTACATGATGATTTTTTTAAACTTTATAGAAAATTTTTAAATCGAAATAAAACTATTTTAAATCTAGAAAGTGAGGTTAATATCACAAAAGTTGAGTTAGACTTAATAAAAAATTCAGCATGCAATAATTGTTCTTATTTTGAATAAAAAATTATGGAATTAAACCAAGTTGTTGAAAAATATGAAAAAGGGGAAATTAGCTTGGATAATGTATCATGTAGTCAAATATTTTCAAATAATAAATTTGGACTTGAATTTTTTAATTTTGACAAACCTAGTACAAGTCCAACTATCTTCCTAATGGCGACTAAGAAACTCAACAATTGGGATTCAAAGAAAAAACGTGCTGTAAATCATCATAAAAAGCCTTATGATAGAAATAACTTTTCAGTCAATTAAAAGAATCATGTTTTTAGACCTATTTGTTTTTATTGTAATGCAAAAGACCATACTTATAATGTCTGCTACGTAAGAAATTATGGTAATCCTTATGGTGAGTATGTACGGGTGAGGAAGGTATCTAACCCAAGAGGACCCAATGAAAATTGGGTACCTATGTATTACTAATTTTTTGTAGGTACTTGAAGATCATGTGCTAATATTGCGAAATCATGATTGAGCCTCCAAATCACAAGACCATATGATATAGTAGTTCCAAAAAATATCATTGAATGAAAGATGATTTGAAGAAGCATCAACTTTAATATCAAATTTTACATCAAATCACTGTGAAGAAGATAAGTAATCGTGTATTTTATTTCACTTATACTATTTTACTATGGATTCCATTCTCATTATTTTTGGTAATGATAAAAATGGGGAGAAGAGATGGTTGTTTTTGTTATTTTCAAGAATACCAAAGAAAATGCATAAATTGCAAAAGATTGAGGGAGAAATCAAGTATATCAAGTGTCAACAAAAACTTCCCATCAATATATTTTGTCATCATCAAAAAGAGGGAGATTGTCAAGAAGATGTATATCATCTATTTTAATTTTGTTTTGAGGAAGACAATATTTTTTCAAAAAAGAAATGTCAAAGAAGAAACAACTTGGAATCTAGAATGCATATAAGCTTATGGATATTTTTGGAATTAAAGGAAATTGATCTTGATGATAAGGTAAACAATTATAATTCATTATGTATAAACCCTAGATGCTCAAAGTAGTTCATACATTTTCATATATAAAGTTCTCAAATTGTCATGCATAAAAATCTTTGAAATAAAGGCATAAAAATAGTTGATTTTTAAAAAGCTGCCATAAATATTTAAGTTAGGTCATTTTCACTTTTTAGGCCAGGCCTGATTAACCAATTTAATAAAACCTGATGCTATTTGAAATTTGAAAAATTATTTGAAATTTAAAAAATGTTGCAAACTTGTTAAATCAAGTGGCCGTTTAACCGACTTAATAAGACATGTACATAATTCAAAATCATGTCTTTTTATGAACCATTATCATTCTAAATAATTGCAAACCTTCAAGAAAAACTCTCAAACTTTTACATCAACTCAAGTGATGATAGTCCTTCATATGATGAATTACAAAGTGCTTTTAATAAATTACATGATGATTTTTTTAAACTTTATAGAAAATTTTTAAATCGAAATAAAACTATTTTAAATCTAGAAAGTGAGGTTAATATCACAAAAGTTGAGTTAGACTTAATAAAAAATTCAGCATGCAATAATTGTTCTTATTTTGAATAAAAAATTATGGAATTAAACCAAGTTGTTGAAAAATATGAAAAAGGGGAAATTAGCTTGGATAATGTATCATGTAGTCAAATATTTTCAAATAATAAATTTGGACTTGAATTTTTTAATTTTGACAAACCTAGTACAAGTCCAACTATCTTCCTAATGGCGACTAAGAAACTCAACAATTGGGATTCAAAGAAAAAACGTGCTGTAAATCATCATAAAAAGCCTTATGATAGAAATAACTTTTCAGTCAAGTAAAAGAATCATGTTTTTAGACCTATTTGTTTTTATTGTAATGCAAAAGACCATACTTATAATGTCTGCTACGTAAGAAATTATGGTAATCCTTATGGTGAGTATGTACGGGTGAGGAAGGTATCTAACCCAAGAGGACCCAATGAAAATTGGGTACCTATGTATTACTAATTTTTTGTAGGTACTTGAAGATCATGTGCTAATATTGCGAAATCATGATTGAGCCTCCAAATCACATGACCATGTGATATAGTAGTTCCAAAAAATAACATTGAATGAAAGATGATTTGAAGAAGCATCAACTTTAATATTAAATTTTACATCAAATCACTGTGAAGAAGATAAGTAATCGTGTATTTTATTTCACTTATACTATTTTACTATGGATTCCATTCTCATTATTTTTGGTAATGATAAAAATGGGGAGAAGAGATGGTTGTTTTTGTTATTTTCAAGAATACCAAAGAAAATGCATAAATTGCAAAAGATTGAGGGAGAAATCAAGTATATCAAGTGTCAACAAAAACTTCCCATCAATATATTTTGTCATCATCAAAAAGAGGGAGATTGTCAAGAAGATGTATATCATCTATTTTAATTTTGTTTTGAGGAAGACAATATTTTTTCAAAAAAGAAATGTCAAAGAAGAAACAACTTGGAATCTAGAATGCATATAAGCTTATGGATATTTTTGGAATTAAAGGAAATTGATCTCGATGCTAAGGTAAACAATTATAATTCATTATGTATAAACCCTAGATGCTCAAAGTAGTTCATACATTTTCATATATAAAGTTCTCAAATTGTCATGCATAAAAATCTTTGAAATAAAGGCATAAAAATAGTTGATTTTTAAAAAGCTGCCATAAATATTTAAGTTAGGTCATTTTCACTTTTTAGGCCAGGCCTGATTAACCAATTTAATAAAACCTGATGTTATTTGAAATTTGAAAAATTATTTGAAATTTAAAAAATGTTGCAAACTTGTTAAATCAAGTGACCGTTTAACCGACTTAATAAGACATGTACATAATTCAAAATCATGTCTTTTTATGAACCATTATCATTCTAAACAATTGCAAACCTTCAAGAAAAACTCTCAAACTTTTACATCAACTCAAGTGATGATAGTCTTTCATATGATGAATTACAAAGTGCTTTTAATAAATTACATGATGATTTTTTTAAACTTTTTAGAAAATTTTTAAATCGAAATAAATCTATTTTAAATCTAGAAAGTGAGGTTAATATCACAAAAGTTGAGTTAGACTTAATAAAAAATTCAGCATGCAATAATTGTTCTTATTTTGAATAAAAAATTATGGAATTAAGCCAAGTCGTTGAAATATATGAAAAAGGGGAAATTAGCTTGGATAATGTATCATGTAGTCAAATATTTTCAAATAATAAATTTGGACTTGAATTTTTTAATTTTGAAAAACCTAGTACAAGTCCAACTATCTTCCTAATGGCGACTAAGAAACTTAACAATTGGGATTCAAAGAAAAAACGTGTTGTAAATCATCATAAAAAGCCTTATGATAGAAATAACTTTTCAGTCAATTAAAAGAATCATGTTTTTAGACCTATTTGTTTTTATTGTAATGCAAAAGACCATACTTATAATGTCTGCTACGTAAGAAACTATGGTAATCCTTATGGTGAGTATGTACGGGTGAGGAAGGTATCTAATCCAAGAGGACCCAATGAAAATTGGGTACCTATGTATTACTAATTTTTTGTAGGTACTTGAAGATCATGTGCTAATATTGAGAAATCATGATTGAGCCTCCAAATCACAAGACCATATGATATAGTAGTTCCAAAAAATATCATTGAATGAAAGCTGATTTGAAGAAGCATCAACTTTAATATCAAATTTTACATCAAATCACTGTGAAGAAGATAAGTAATCGTGTATTTTATTTCACTTATACTATTTCACTATGGATTCTATTCTCTTTCTTTTTGGTAATGACAAAAATGGGGAGAAGAGATTGTTGTTTTTGTTATTTTCAAGAATACTTGAGAAAATGCATAAATTGCAAAAGATTGAGGGAGAAATCAAGTATATCAAGTGTCAACAAAAACTTCCCATCAATATATTTTGTCATCATCAAAAAGAGGGAGATTGTGAAGAAGATGTACATCATCTATTTTAATTTAGTTTTGAGGAAGACAAAATTTTATCAAAAAAGAAATATCAAAGAAGAAACAGCTGGGAATCAGGAATGCATATAAGCTTATGGATATTTTTGGAAGTAAAGGAAATTGATCTTGATGCTAAGATAAACAATTATAATTCATTATGTATAAACTTTAGATGCTCAAAGTAGTTCATACATTTTCATATACAAAGTTCTCAAATTGTCATGCATAAAAATCTTTGAAATAAAGGCATAATAATAGTTGATTTTTAAAAAGCTGCCATAAATATTTAAGTTAGGTCATTTTCACTTTTTAGGTCAGGCCTGATTAACCAATTTAATAAAACCTGATGCTATTTGAAATTTGAAAAATTATTTGAAATTTAAAAAATGTTGCAAACTTGTTAAATCAAGTGGCCGTTTAACCGACTTAATAAGACATGTACATAATTCAAAATTATGTCTTTTTATGAACCATTATCATTCTAAACAATTGCAAACCTTCATGAAAATCTCTCAAACTTTTATATCAACTCAAGTGATGATAGTCATTCATATGATGAATTACAAAGTGCTTTTAATAAATTACATTATTATTTTTTTTAAACTTTTTAGAAAATTTTTAAATCGAAATAAAACTATTTTAAATCTAGAAAGTGAGGTTAATATCCCAAAAGTTGATTTAGACTTAATAATAAATTCTGCATGCAATAATTGTTCTTATTTTGAATAAAAAATTATGGATTTAAAACAAGTCGTTGAAAAATATGAAAAAAGGGGAAATTAGCTTGGATAATGTATCATGTAGTCAAATATTTTCAAATAATAAATTTGGACTTGAATTTTTTAATTTTGACAAACCTAGTACAAGTCCAACTATCATCCTAATGGCGACTAAGAAACTCAACAATTGGGATTCAAAGAAAAAACGTGTTGTAAATCATCATAAAAAGCCTTATGATAGAAATAACTTTTCAGTCAATTAAAAGAATCATGTTTTTAGACCTATTTGTTTTTATTGTAATGCAAAAGAACATACTTATAATGTCTGCTACGTAAGAAACTATGGTAATCCTTATGGTTAGTATGTACGGGTGAGGAAGGTATCTAACCCAAGAGGACCCAATGAAAATTGGGTACCTATGTATTACTAATTTTTTGTAGGTACTTGAAGATCATGTGCTAATATTGCGAAATCATGATTGAGCCTCCAAATCACAAGACCATATGATATAGTAGTTCCAAAAAATATCATTGAATGAAAGCTGATTTGAAGAAGCATCAACTTTAATATCAAATTTTACATCAAATCACTATGAAGTAGATAAGTAATCGTGTATTTTATTTCACTTATACTATTTTACTATGGATTCTATTCTCCTTATTTTTGGTAATGACAAAAATGGGGTGAAGAGATGGTTGTTTTTGTTATTTTCAAGAATACCAAAGAAAATGCATAAATTGCAAAAGATTGAGGGAGAAATCAAGTATATCAAGTGTCAACAAAAACATCCCATCAATATATTTTGTCATCATCAAAAAGAGGGAGATTGTGAAGAAGATGTACATCATCTATTTTAATTTAGTTTTGAGGAAGATAAAATTTTATCAAAAAAGAAATATCAAAGAAGAAACAGCTTGGAATCAGGAATGCATATAAGCTTATGGATATTTTTGGAAGTAAAGAAAATTGATCTTGATGCTAAGATAAACAATAATAATTCATTATGTATAAACTTTAGATGCTCAAAGTAGTTCATACATTTTCATATACAAAGTTCTCAAATTGTCATGCATAAAAATCTTTGAAATAAAGGCATAACAATAGTTCATTTTTAAAAAGCTGCCATAAATATTTAAGTTAGGTCGTTTTCACTTTTTAGGTCAGGCCTGATTAACCAATTTAATAAAACCTGATGCTATTTGAAATTTAAAAAATGTTGCAAACTTGTTAAATCAAGTGGTCGTTTAACCGACTTAATAAGACATGTACATAATTCAAAATTATGTCTTTTTATAAACCATTATCATTCTAAACAATTGCAAACCTTCATGAAAATCTATCAAACTTTTACATCAACTCAAGTGATGATAGTCCTTGATATGATGAATTACAAAGTGCTTTTAATAAATTACATGATGATTTTTTTAAACTTTTTAGAAAAATTTTAAATCGAAATAAAACTATTTTAAATCTAGAAAGTGAGGTTAATATCCCAAAAGTTGAGTTAGACTTAATAATAAATTCAGCATGCAATAATTGTTCTTATTTTGAATAAAAAATTATGGAATTAAACCAAGTCGTTGAAAAATATGAAAAAGCGGAAATTAGCTTGGATAATGTATCATGTAGTCAAATATTTTCAAATAATAAATTTGGACTTGAATTTTTTAATTTTGACAAACCTAGTACAAGTCCAACTATCTTCCTAATGGCAACTAAGAAACTCAACAATTGGGATTCAAAGAAAAAACATGTTGTAAATCATCATAAAAAGCCTTATGATAGAAATAACTTTTCAGTCAATTAAAAGAATCATGTTTTTAGACCTATTTGTTTTTATTGTAATGCAAAAGACCATACTTATAATGGCTGCTATGTAAGAAACTATGGTAATCCTTATGGTGAGTATGTACGGGTGAGAAAGGTATCTAACCCAAGAGGACCCAATGAAAATTGGGTACCTATGTATTACTAATTTTTTGTAGGTACTTGAAGATCATGTGCTAATATTGCGAAATCATGATTGAGCCTCCAAATCACAAGACCATATGATATAGTAGTTCCAAAAAATATCATTGAATGAAAGATGATTTGAAGAAGCATCAACTTTAATATCAAATTTTACATCAAATCACTGTGAAGAAGATAATTAATCCTGTATTTTATTTCACTTATACTATTTCACTATGGATTCTATTCTCTTTCTTTTTGGTAATGACAAAAATGGGGAGAAGAGATTGTTGTTTTTGTTATTTTCAAGAATACCAAAGAAAATGCATAAATTGCAAAAGATTGAGGGAGAAATCAAGTATATCAAGTGTCAACAAAAACTTCCCATCAATATATTTTGTCATCATCAAAAAGAGGAAGATTGTGAAGAAGATGTACATCATCTATTTTAATTTAGTTTTGAGGAAGACAAAATTTTATCAAAAAAGAAATGTCAAAGAAGAAACAGCTTGGAATCAAGAATGCATAAGCTTATGGATATTTTTGGAAGTAAAGGAAATTGATCTTGATGCTAAGGTAAACAATTATAATTCATTATGTATAAACTTTAGATGCTCAAAGTGGTTCATACATTTTCATATATAAAGTTCTCAAATTGTCATGCATAAAAATCTTTGAAATAAAGGCATAAAAATAGTTGATTTTTAAAAAGCTGTCAGAACTATTTAAGTTATGTCGTTTTCACTTTTTAGGCCAGGCCTGATTAACCAATTTAATAAAACCTGATGCTATTTGAAATTTGAAAAATTATTTGAAATTTAAAAAATGTTGCAAACTTGTTAAATCAAGTGGCCGTTTAACCGACTTAATAAGACATGTACATAATTCAAAATTATGTCTTTTTATGACCCATTATTATTCTAAACAATTGCAAACTTTCATGAAAATCACTCAAACTTTTACATCAACTCAAGTGATGATAGTCCTTCATATGATGAATTACAAAGTGCTTTTAATAAATTACATGATGATTTTTTTTTACTTTTTATAAAATTTTCAAATCGAAATAAAACTACTTTAAATCTAGAAAGTGAGGTTAATATCATAAAAGTTGAGTTAGACTTAATAAAAAAATTCAGCATGCAATAATTGTTCTTATTTTGAATAAAACATTATGGAATTAAACCAAGTCATTGAAAAATATGAAAAAGGGGAAATTAGCTTGGATAATGTATCATATAGTCAAACATTTTAAAATAATAAATTTGGACTTGAATTTTTTAATTTTGACAAACCTAGTACAAGTCCAACTATCTTCCTAATGGCGACTAAGAAACTCAACAATTGGGATTCAAAGAAAAAACGTGTTGTAAATCATCATAAAATGCCTTATGATAGAAATAACTTTTCCGTCAATTAAAAGAATCATGTTTTTAGACCTATTTGTTTTTATTGTAATGCAAAAGACCATACTTATAATGTCTGCTACGTAAGAAACTATGGTAATCCTTATGGTGAGTATGTACGGGTGAGGAAGGTATCTAACCCAAGAGGACCCAATGAAAATTGGATACCTATGTATTACTAATTTTTTGTAGGTACTTGAAGATCATGTGCTAATATTGCGAAATCATGATTGAGCCTCCAAATCACAAGACCATATGATAAAGTAGTTCCAAAAAATATCATTGAATTAAAGATGTTTTGAAGAAGCATCAACTTTAATATCAAATTTTACATCAAATCATTGTGAAGAAGATAAGTAATCGTGTATTTTATTTCACTTATACTATTTTACTATGGATTCTATTCTCCTTCTTTTTGGTAAATACAAAAATGGGGAGAAGAGATGGTTGTTTTTGTTATTTTCAAGAATACCTAAGAAAATGCATAAATTGCAAAAGATTGAGGGAGAAATCAAGTATATCAAGTGTCAACAAAAACTTCCCATCAATATATTTTGTCATCATCAAAAAGAGGAAGATTGTGAAGAAGATGTACATCATCTATTTTAATTTAGTTTTGAGGAAGACAAAATTTTATCAAAAAAGAAATGTCAAAGAAGAAACAGCTTGGAATCAAGAATGCATAAGCTTATGGATATTTTTGGAAGTAAAGGAAATTGATCTTGATGTTAAGGTAAACAATTATAATTCATTATGTATAAACTTTAGATGCTCAAAGTAGTTCATACATTTTCATATATAAAGTTCTCAAATTGTCATGCATAAAAATCTTTGAAATAAAAGCATAAAAATAGTTGATTTTTAAAAAGCTGCCAGAATTATTTAAGTTATGTCATTTTCACTTTTTAGGCCAGGCCTGATTAACCAATTTAAGAAAACCTGATGCTATTTGAAATTTGAAAAATTATTTTAAATTTAAAAAATGTTGCAATCTTGTTAAATCAAGTGGTCGTTTAACCGACTTAAGAAGACATGTACATAATTCAAAATTATGTATTTTTATGACCCATTATCATTCTAAACAATTGCAAACTTTCATGAAAATCTCTCAAACTTTTACATCAACTCAAGTGATAATAGTCCTTCATATGATGAATTACAAAGTGCTTTTAATAAATTACATGATGATTTTTTTTAAACTTTTTAGAAAATTTTCAAATCGAAATAAAACAATTTTAAATCTAGAAAGTGAGGTTAATATCATAAAAGTTTAGACTTAATAAAAAATTCAGCATGCAATAATTGTTCTTATTTTGAATAAAAAATTATGGAATTAAACCAAGTCGTTGAAATATATGAAAAAGGGGAAATTAGCTTGGATAATGTATCATGTAGTCAAATATTTTCAAATAATAAATTTGGACTTGAATTTTTTAATTTTGACAAACCTATTACAAGTCCAACTATCTTCCTAATGGCGACTAAGAAACTCAACAATTGGGATTCAATGAAAAAACGTGTTGTAAATCATCATAAAAAGCCTTATGATAGAAATAACTTTTCAGTCAATTAAAAGAATCATGTTTTTAGACCTATTTGTTTTTATTGTAATGCAAAAGACCATACTTATAATGTCTGTTACGTAAGAAACTATGGTAATCCTTATGGTGAGTATGTACGGGTGAGGAAGGTATCTAACCCAAGAGGACCCAATGAAAATTGGGTACCTATGTATTACTAATTTTTTGTAGGTACTTGAAGATCATGTGCTAATATTGCGAAATCATGATTGAGCCTCCAAATCACAAGACCATATGATATAGTAGTTCCAAAAAATATCATTGAATAAAAGATGATTTGAAGAAGCATCAACTTTAATATCAAATTTTACATCAAATCACTGTGAAGAAGATAATTAATCGTGTATTTTATTTCACTTATTCTATTTCACTATGGATTCAATTCTCTTTCTTTTTGGTAATGACAAAAATGGGGAGAAGAGATTGTTGTTTTTGTTATTTTCAAGAATACCAAAGAAAATGCATAAATTGCAAAAGATTGAGGGAGAAATCAAGTATATCAAGTGTCAACAAAAACTTCCCATCAATATATTTTGTCATCATCAAAAAGAGGAAGATTGTGAAGAATATGTACATCATCTATTTTAATTTAGTTTTGAGGAAGACAAAACTTTATCAAAAAAGAAATGTCAAAGAAGAAACAGCTTGGAATCAAGAATGCATAAGCTTATGGATATTTTTGGAAGTAAAGGAAATTGATCTTGATGCTAAGGTAAACAATTATAATTCATTATGTATAAACTTTAGATGCTCAAAGTGGTTCATACATTTTCATATATAAAGTTATCAAAGTGTCATGCATAAAAATCTTTGAAATAAAGGCATAAAAATAGTTGATTTTTGAAAAGCTGTCAGAACTATTTAAGTTATGTCGTTTTCACTTTTTAGGCCAGGCCTGATTAACCAATTTAATAAAACCTGATGCTATTTGAAATTTGAAAAATTATTTGAAATTTAAAAAATGTTGCAAACTTGTTAAATACAGTGCCCGTTTAACCGACTTAATAAGACATGTACATAATTCAAAATTATGTCTTTTTATGACCCATTATTATTCTAAACAATTGCAAACTTTCATGAAAATCACTCAAACTTTTACATCAACTCAAGTGATGATAGTCCTTCATATGATGAATTACAAAGTGCTTTTAATAAATTACATGATGATTTTTTTTTACTTTTTATAAAATTTTCAAATCGAAATAAAACTACTTTAAATCTAGAAAGTGAGGTTAATATCATAAAAGTTGAGTTAGACTTAATAAAAAAATTCAGCATGCAATAATTGTTCTTATTTTGAATAAAACATTATGGAATTAAACCAAGTCATTGAAAAATATGAAAAAGGGGAAATTAGCTTGGATAATGTATCATATAGTCAAACATTTTAAAATAATAAATTTGGACTTGAATTTTTTAATTTTGTCAAACCTAGTACAAGTCCAACTATCTTCCTAATGGCGACTAAGAAACTCAACAATTGGGATTCAAAGAAAAAACTTGTTGTAAATCATCATAAAATGCCTTATGATAGAAATAACTTTTCCGTCAATTAAAAGAATCATGTTTTTAGACCTATTTGTTTTTATTGTAATGCAAAAGACCATACTTATAATGTCTGCTACGTAAGAAACTATGGTAATCCTTATGGTGAGTATGTACGGGTGAGGAAGGTATCTAACCCAAGAGGACCCAATGAAAATTGGATACCTATGTATTACTAATTTTTTGTAGGTACTTGAAGATCATTTGCTAATATTGCGAAATCATGATTGAGCCTCCAAATCACAAGACCTTATGATATAGTAGTTCCAAAAAATATCATTGAATTAAAGATGATTTGAAGAAGCATCAACTTTAATATCAAATTTTACATCAAATCATTGTGAAGAAGATAAGTAATCGTGTATTTTATTTCACTTATACTATTTTACTATGGATTCTATTCTCCTTCTTTTTGGTAAATACAAAAATGGGGAGAAGAGATGGTTGTTTTTGTTATTTTCAAGAATACCAAAGAAAATGCATAAATTGCAAAAGATTGAGGGAGATATCAAGTATATCAAATGTGAACAAAAACTTCCCACCAATATATTTTGTCATCATTAAAAAGAGGGAGATTGTGAAGAAGATGTACATCATCTATTTTAAATTAGTTTTGAGGAAGACAAAATTTTATCAAAAAAGAAATGTCAAAGAAGAAACAGCTTGGAATCAAGAACGCATAAGCTTATGGATATTTTTGGAAGTAAAGGAAATTGATCTTGATGTTAAGGTAAACAATTATAATTCATTATGTATAAACTTTAAATGCTCAATGTAGTTCATACATTTTCATATATAAAGTTCTCAAATTATCATGCATAAAAATCTTTGAAATAAAAGCATAAAAATAGTTGATTTTTAAAAAGCTGCCAGAATTATTTAAGTTATGTCATTTTCACTTTTTAGGCCAGGCCTGATTAACCAATTTAATAAAACCTGATGCTATTTGAAATTTGAAAAATTATTTTAAATTTAAAAAATGTTGCCATCTTGTTAAATCAAGTGGTCGTTTAACCGACTTAAGAAGACATGTACATAATTCAAAATTATGTATTTTTATGACCCATTATCATTCTAAACAATTGCAAACTTTCATGAAAATCTCTCAAACTTTTACATCAACTCAAGTGATAATAGTCCTTCATATGATGAATTACAAAGTGCGTTTAATAAATTACATGATGATTTTTTTTAAACTTTTTAGAAAATTTTCAAATCGAAATAAAACAATTTTAAATCTAGAAAGTGAGGTTAATATCATAAAAGTTTAGACTTAATAAAAAATTCAGCATGCAATAATTGTTCTTATTTTGAATAAAAAATTATGGAATTAAACCAAGTCGTTGAAATATATGAAAAAGGGGAAATTAGCTTGGATAATGTATCATGTAGTCAAATATTTTCAAATAATAAATTTGGACTTGAATTTTTTAATTTTGACAAACCTAGTACAAGTCCAACTATCTTCCTAATGGCGACTAAGAAACTCAACAATTGGGATTCAATGAAAAAACGTGTTGTAAATCATCATAAAAAGCCTTATGATAGAAATAACTTTTCACTCAATTAAAAGAATCATGTTTTTAGACCTATTTGTTTTTATTGTAATGCAAAAGACCATACTTATAATGTCTCCTACGTAAGAAATTATGGTAATCCTTATGGTGAGTATGTACCGGTGAGGAAGGTATCTAACCCAAGAGGACCCAATGAAAATTGGGTACTTAAGTATTAATAATTTTTTGTAGGTACTTGAAGATCATGTGCTAATATTGCCAAATCATGATTGAGCCTTCAAAATACAACACCATATGATATAGTCGTTCCAAAAAATATCATTGAATGAAAGATGATTTGAAGAAGCATCAACTTTAATATCAAATTTTACATCAAATCACTGTAAAGAAGATAAGTAATCGTTTATTTTATTTCACTTATACTATTTTACTATGGATTCTATTCTCCTTCTTTTTGGTAATGAAAAAAAATAGGGAGAAGAGATGGTTGTTTTTGTTATTTTCAAGAATACCAAAGAAATTGCATAAATTGCAAAAGATTGAGGGAGATATCAAGTATATCAAATGTGAACAAAAACTTCCCACCAATATATTTTGTCATCATTAAAAAGAGGGAGATTGTGAAGAAGATGTACATCATCTATTTTAAATAAGTTTTGAGGAAGACAAAATTTTATCAAAAAAGAAATGTCAAAGAAGAAACAGCTTGGAATCAAGAATGCATAAGCTTATGGATATTTTTGGAAGTAAAGGAAATTGATCTTGATGCTAAGGTAAACAATTATAATTCATTATGTATAAACTTTAGATGCTCAAATTAGTTCATACATTTTCATATATAAAGTTCTCAAATTGTCATGCATAAAAATCTTTGAAATAAAGGCATAAAAATAGTTGATTTTTAAAAAGCTGCCATAAATATTTAAGTTAGGTCGTTTTCACTTTTTAGGCCAGGCCTGATTAACCAATTTAATAAAACCTGATGCTATTTGAAATTTGAAAAATTATTTGAAATTTAAAAAATGTTGCAAACTTGTTAAATCAAGTGGCCGTTTAACCGACTTAATAAGACATGTACATAATTCAAAATTATGTCTTTTTATGAACCATTATTATTCTAAACAATTGCAAACCTTCATGAAAATCACTCGAACTTTTATATCAACTGAAGTGATGATAGTCCTTCATATGATGAATCACAAAGTGCTTTTAATAAATTACATGATGATTTTTTTAAACTTTTTAGAAAATTTTGAAATCGAAATAAAACTATTTTAAATCTAGAAAGTGAGGTTAATATCACAAAAGTTGAGTTAGACATAATAAAAAATTCAGCATGCAATAATTGTTCTTATTTTGAATAAAAAATTATGGAATTAAACCAAATCGTTGAAAAATATGAAAAAGGGGAAATTAGCTTGGATAATGTATCATGTAGTCAAACATTTTAAAATAATAAATTTGGACTTGAATTTTTTAATTTATACAAACCTAGTACAAGTCCAACTATCTTCCTAAAGGCTACTAAGAAATTCAACAATTAGGATTCAACGAAAAAACGTGTTGTAATTCATCATAAAAAGCCTTATGATAGAAATAACTTTTCAGTCAATTATAAGAATCATGTTTTTAGACCTATTTGTTTTTATTGTAATGCAAAAGACCATACTTATAATGTCTCCTACGTAAGAAATTATGGTAATCCTTATGGTGAGTATGTACCGGTGAGGAAGGTATCTAACCCAAGAGGACCCAATGAAAATTGGGTACTTAAGTATTAATAATTTTTTGTAGGTACTTGAAGATCATGTGCTAATATTTCCAAATCATGATTGAGCCTTCAAAATACAACACCATATGATATAGTCGTTCCAAAAAATATCATTGAATGAAAGATGATTTGAAGAAGCATCAACTTTAATATCAAATTTTACATCAAATCACTGTAAAGAAGATAAGTAATCGTTTATTTTATTTCACTTATACTATTTTACTATGGATTCTATTCTCCTTCTTTTTGGTAATGAAAAAAATAGGGAGAAGAGATGGTTGTTTTTGTTATTTTCAAGAATACCAAAGAAATTGCATAAATTGCAAAAGATTGAGGGAGATATCAAGTATATCAAATGTGAACAAAAACTTCCCATCAATATATTTTGTCATCATTAAAAAGAGGGAGATTGTGAAGAAGATGTACATCATCTATTTTAAATAAGTTTTGAGGAAGACAAAATTTTATCAAAAAAGAAATGTCAAAGAAGAAACAGCTTGGAATCAAGAATGCATAAGCTTATGGATATTTTTGGAAGTAAAGGAAATTGATCTTGATGCTAAGGTAAACAATTATAATTCATTATGTATAAACTTTAGATGCTCAAATTAGTTCATACATTTTCATATATAAAGTTCTCAAATTGTCATGCATAAAAATCTTTGAAATAAAGGCATAAAAATAGTTGATTTTTAAAAAGCTGCCCTAAATATTTAAGTTAGGTCGTTTTCACTTTTTAGGCCAGGCCTAATTAACCAATTTAATAAAACCTGATGCTATTTGAAATTTGAAAAATTATTTGAAATTTAAAAAATGTTGCAAACTTGTTAAATCAAGTGGCCGTTTAACCGACTTAATAAGACATGTACATAATTATAAATTATGTCTTTTTATGAACCATTATTATTCTAAACAATTGCAAACCTTCATGAAAATCACTCGAACTTTTATATCAACTGAAGTGATGATAGTCCTTCATATGATGAATTACAAAGTGCTTTTAATAAATTACATGATGATTTTTTTAAACTTTTTAGAAAATTTTGAAATCGAAATAAAACTATTTTAAATCTAGAAAGTGAGGTTAATATCACAAAAGTTGAGTTAGACATAATAAAAAATTCAGCATGCAATAATTGTTCTTATTTTGAATAAAAAATTATGGAATTAAACCAAGTCGTTGAAAAATATGAAAAAGGGGAAATTAGCTTGGATAATGTATCATGTAGTCAAATATTTTCAAATAATAAATTTGGACTTGAATTTTTTAATTTTGACAAACCTAGTACAAGTCCAACTATCTTCCTAAAGGCTACTAAGAAATTCAACAATTAGGATTCAACGAAAAAACGTGTTGTAAATCATCATAAAAAGCCTTATGATAGAAATAACTTTTCAGTCAATTATAAGAATCATGTTTTTAGACCTATTTGTTTTTATTGTAATGCAAAAGACCATACTTATAATATCTCCTACGTAAGAAATTATGGTAATCCTTATGGTGAGTATGTACCGGTGAGGAAGGTATCTAACCCAAGAGGACCCAATGAAAATTGGGTACTTAAGTATTAATAATTTTTTGTAGGTACTTGAAGATCATGTGCTAATATTGCCAAATCATGATTGAGCCTTCAAAATACAACACCATATGATATAGTCGTTCCAAAAAATATCATTGAATGAAAGATGATTTGAAGAAGCATCAACTTTAATATCAAATTTTACATCAAATCACTGTAAAGAAGATAAGTAATCGTTTATTTTATTTCACTTATACTATTTTACTATGGATTCTATTCTCCTTCTTTTTGGTAATGAAAAAAATAGGGAGAAGAGATGGTTGTTTTTGTTATTTTCAAGAATACCAAAGAAAATGCATAAATTGCAAAAGATTGTGGGAGATATCAAGTATATCATATGTGAACAAAAACTTCCCATCAATATATTTTGTCATCATTAAAAAGAGGGAGATTGTGAAGAAGATTTACATCATCTGTTTTAAATAAGTTTTGAGGAAGACAAAATTTTATCAAAAAAGAAATGTCAAAGAAGAAACAGCTTGGAATCAAGAATGCATAGGCTTATGGGTATTTGAGGAAGTAAAGGAAAATTATCTTGATGTTAAGGTAAACAATTATAATTCATTATGTATACACTTTATATGCTCAAAGTAGTTCATACATTTTCATCTCTACTGTTTTCAAATTATCATGCATAAAAATCTATAAAATAAAGGCATAAAAATAGTTGATTTTTAAAAAGCTACCATAAATATTTAAGGTAGGTCGTTTTCACTTTTTAGGCCAGGCCTAATTAACCAATTTAATAAAACCTGATGCTATTTGAAATTTGAAAAATTATTTGAAATTTAAAAAATGTTGCAAACTTGTTAAATCAAGTGGCCGTTTAACCGACTTAATAAGACATGTATATAATTCAAAATTATGTCTTTTTAAGAACCATTATCATTCTAAACAATTGCAAACCTTCATGAAAATCTCTCAAACTTTTATATCAACTCAAGTGATAATAGTCCTTCGTATGATGAATTACAAAGTGCTTTTAATAAATTACGTGATGATTTTTTTAGACTTTTTAGAAAAATTTTAAATCGAAATAAAACTATTTTAAATCTAGAAAGTGAGGTTAATATCACAAAAGTTGAGTTAGACTTAATTAAAAATTCAGCATGCTAAAATTGTTCTTATTTTGAATAAAAAATTATGGAATTAAACTAAGTCGTTGAAAAATATGAAAAAGGGGAAATTAGCTTGGATAATGTATCATGTAGTCAAATATTTTCAAATAATAAATTTGGACTTGAATTTTTTAATTTTGACAAACCTAGTACAAGTCCAACTATCTTCCTAAAGGCTACTAAGAAATTCAACAATTAGGATTCAACGAAAAAATGTGTTGTAAATCATCATAAAAAGCCTTATGATAGAAATAACTTTTCAGTCAATTATAAGAATAATGTTTTTAGACCTATTTTTTTTATTGTAATTCAAAAGACCATACTTATAATGTCTCCTACGTAAGAAATTATGGTAATCCTTATGGTGAGTATGTACGGGTGAGGAAGGTATCTAACCCAAGAGGACCCAATGAAAATTGGGTATTTAAGTATTAATAATTTTTTGTAGGTACTTGAAGATCATGTGCTAATATTGCCAAATCATGATTGAGCCTTCAAAATACAACACCATATGATATAGTAGTTCCAAAAAATATCATTGAATGAAAGATGATTTGAAGAAGCATCAACTTTAATATCAAATTTTACATCAAATCACTGTAAAGAAGATAAGTAATCGTTTATTTTATTTCACTTATACTATTTTACTATGGATTATATTCTCCTTCTTTTTGGTAATGAAAAAAATGGGGAGAAGAGATGGTTGTTTTTGTTATTTTCAAGAATACCAAAGAAAATGCATAAATTGCAAAAGATTGAGGGAGAAATTAGGTATATCAAGTGTCAAGAAAAACTTCCCATCAATATATTTTGTCATCATCAAAAAGAGGGAGATTTTGAAGAAGATGTACATCATCTATTTTAATTTAGTTTTGAGGAAGACAAAATTTTATTAAAAAAGAAATGTCAAAGATGAAACAGCTTGGAATCAAGAATGCATAAGCTTATGGATATTAATGGAAGTAAAGGAAATTGATCTTGATGCTAAGGTAAACAATTATAATTCATTATGTATAAACTTTAGATGCTCAAATTAGTTCAGACATTTTCATATAAAAAGTTCTCAAATTCTCATGCATAAAAATCTCTAAAATAAAGGCATAAAAATAATTGATTTTTAAAAAGCTGCCATAAATATTTAAGTTAGGTCGTTTTAACTTTTTAGGCCAGGCCTGATTAACCAATTTAATAAAACTTGATGCTATTTGAAATTTGAAAAATTATTTAAAATTTAAAAAATGTTGCAAACTTGTTAAATCAAGTGGCCCTTTAACCGACTTAATAAGACATGTACATAATTCAAAATTATGTCTTTTTATGAACCATTATCATTCTAAACAATTGCAAACCTTCATGAAAATCACTCAAACTTTTATATCAACTCAAGTGATGATAGTCCTTCATATGATGAATTACAGAGTGCTTTTAATAAATTACATGGTGATTTTTTTAAAGTTTTTAGAAAATTTTTAAATCGAAATAAAACTATTTTAAATCTAGAAAGTGAGGTTAATATCACAAAAGTTGAGTTAGACTTAATAAAAAATTCAGCATGCAATAATTGTTCTTATTTTGAATAAAAAATTATGGAATTAAACCAAGTCATTGAAAAATATGAAAAAGGGGAAATTAGCTTGGATAATGTATCATGTAGTCAAACATTCTAAAATAATAAATTTGAACTTGAATTTTTTAATTTTGACAAACCTAGTACAAGTCCAACTATCTTCCTAAAGGCTACTAAGAAATTCAACAATTAGGATTCAACGAAAAAACGTGTTGTAAATCATCATAAAAAGCCTTATGATAGAAATAACTTTTCAGTCAATTATAAGAATCATGTTTTTAGACCTATTTGTTTTTATTGTAATTCAAAAGACCATACTTATAATGTCTCCTACGTAAGAAATTATGGTAATCCTTATGGTGAGTATGTACGGGTGAGGAAGGTATCTAACCAAAGAGGACCCAATGAAAATTGGGTATTTAAGTATTAATAATTTTTTGTAGGTACTTGAAGATCATGTGCTAATATTGCAAAATCATGATTGAGCCTTCAAAATACAACACCGTATGATATAGTAGTTCCAAAAAATATCATTGAATGAAAGATGATTTGAAGAAGCATCAACTTTAATATCAAATTTTACATCAAATCACTGTAGAGAAGATAAGTAATCGTTTATTTTATTTCACTTATACTATTTTACTATGGATTATATTCTCCTTCTTTTTGGTAATGAAAAAAATGGGGAGAAGAGATGGTTGTTTTTGTTATTTTCAAGAATACCAAAGAAAATGCATAAATTGCAAAAGATTGAGGGAGAAATTAGGTATATCAAGTGTCAAGAAAAACTTCCCATCAATATATTTTGTCATCATCAAAAAGAGGGAGATTTTGAAGAAGATGTACATCATCTATTTTAATTTAGTTTTGAGGAAGACAAAATTTTATCAAAAAAGAAATGTCAAAGATGAAACAGCTTGGAATCAAGAATGCATAAGCTTATGGATATTAATGGAAGTAAAGGAAATTGATCTTGATGCTAAGGTAAACAATTATAATTCATTATGTATAAACTTTAGATGCTCAAATTAGTTCAGACATTTTCATATAAAAAGTTCTCAAATTCTCATGCATAAAAATCTCTAAAATAAAGGCATAAAAATAATTGATTTTTAAAAAGCTGCCATAAATATTTAAGTTAGGTCGTTTTAACTTTTTAGGCCAGGCCTGATTAACCAATTTAATAAAACTTGATGCTATTTGAAATTTGAAAAATTATTTAAAATTTAAAAAATGTTGCAAACTTGTTAAATCAAGTGGCCCTTTAACCGACTTAATAAGACATGTACATAATTCAAAATTATGTCTTTTTATGAACCATTATCATTCTAAACAATTGCAAACCTTCATGAAAATCACTCAAACTTTTATATCAACTCAAGTGATGATAGTCCTTCATATGATGAATTACAGAGTGCTTTTAATAAATTACATGGTGATTTTTTTAAAGTTTTTAGAAAATTTTTAAATCGAAATAAAACTATTTTAAATCTAGAAAGTGAGGTTAATATCACAAAAGTTGAGTTAGACTTAATAAAAAATTCAGCATGCAATAATTGTTCTTATTTTGAATAAAAAATTATGGAATTGAACCAAGTCATTGAAAAATATGAAAAAGGGGAAATTAGCTTGGATAATGTATCATGTAGTCAAACATTCTAAAATAATAAATTTGAACTTGAATTTTTTAATTTTGACAAACCTAGTACAAGTCCAACTATCTTCCTAAAGGCTACTAAGAAATTCAACAATTAGGATTCAACGAAAAAACGTGTTGTAAATCATCATAAAAAGCCTTATGATAGAAATAACTTTTCAGTCAATTATAAGAATCATGTTTTTAGACCTATTTGTTTTTATTGTAATTCAAAAGACCATACTTATAATGTCTCCTACGTAAGAAATTATGGTAATCCTTATGGTGAGTATGTACGGGTGAGGAAGGTATCTAACCAAAGAGGACCCAATGAAAATTGGGTATTTAAGTATTAATAATTTTTTGTAGGTACTTGAAGATCATGTGCTAATATTGCAAAATCATGATTGAGCCTTCAAAATACAACACCGTATGATATAGTAGTTCCAAAAAATATCATTGAATGAAAGATGATTTGAAGAAGCATCAACTTTAATATCAAATTTTACATCAAATCACTGTAGAGAAGATAAGTAATCGTTTATTTTATTTCACTTATACTATTTTACTTTGGATTTTATTCTCCTTCTTTTTGGTAATGAAAAAAATGGGGAGAAGAGATGGTTGTTTTTGTTATTTTCAAGAATACCAAAGAAAATGCATAAATTGCAAAAGATTGAGGGAGAAATAAGGTATATCAAGTGTCAAGAAAAACTTCCCATCAATATATTTTGTCATCATCAAAAAGAGGGAGATTTTGAAGAAGATGTACATCATCTATTTTAATTTAGTTTTGAGGAAGACAAAATTTTATCAAAAAAGAAATGTCAAAGATGAAACAGCTTGGAATCAAGAATGCATAAGCTTATGGATATTAATGGAAGTAAAGGAAATTGATCTTGATGCTAAGTTAAACAATTATAATTCATTATGTATAAACTTTAGATGCTCAAATTAGTTCAGACATTTTCATATAAAAAGTTCTCAAATTCTCATGCATAAAAATCTCTGAAATAAAGGCATAAAAATAGTTGATTTTTAAAAAGCTGCCATAAATATTTAAGTTAGGTCGTTTTAACTTTTTAGGCCAGGCCTGATTAACCAATTTAATAAAACTTGATGCTATTTGAAATTTGAAAAATTATTTAAAATTTAAAAAATGTTGCAAACTTGTTAAATCAAGTGGCCCTTTAACCGACTTAATAAGACATGTACATAATTCAAAATTATGTCTTTTTATGAACCATTATCATTCTAAACAATTGCAAACCTTCATGAAAATCACTCAAACTTTTATATCAACTCAAGTGATGATAGTCCTTCATATGATGAATTACAAAGTGCTTTTAATAAATTACATGATGATTTTTTTAAACTTTTTAGAAAATTTTTAAATCGAAATAAAACTATTTTAAATCTAGAAAGTGAGGTTAATATCACAAAAGTTGAGTTAGACTTAATAAAAAATTCAGCATGCAATAATTGTTCTTATTTTGAATAAAAAATTATGGAATTAAACCAAGTCGTTGAAAAATTTGAAAAAGGGGAAATTAGCTTGGATAATGTATCATGTAGTCAAACATTTTAAAATAATAAATTTGAACTTGAATTTTTTAATTTTGACAAACCTAGTACAAGTCCAACTATCTTCCTAAAGGCTACTAAGAAATTCAACAATTAGGATTCAACGAAAAAACGTGTTGTAAATCATCATAAAAAGCCTTATGATAGAAATAACTTTTCAGTCAATTATAAGAATCATGTTTTTAGACCTATTTGTTTTTATTGTAATGCAAAAGACCATACTTATAATGTCTCCTACGTAAGAAATTATGTTAATCCTTATGGTGAGTATGTACGGGTGAGGAAGGTATCTAACCAAAGAGGGCCCAATGAAAATTGGGTACTTAAGTATTAATAATTTTTTGTAGGTACTTGAAGATCATGTGCTAATATTGCAAAATCATGATTGAGCCTTAAAAATACAACACCGTATGATATAGTAGTTCCAAAAAATATCATTGAATGAAAGATGATTTGAAGAAGCATCAACTTTAATATCAAAATTTACATCAAATTACTGTAAAGAAGATAAGTAATCGTTTATTTTATTTCACTTATACTATTTTACTATGGATTCTATTCTCCTTCTTTTTGGGAATGAAAAAAATGGGGAGAAGAGATGGTTGTTTTTGTTATTTTCAAGAATACCAAAGAAAATGCATAAATTGTAAAAGATTGAGGGGGAAATCAAGTATATCAACTGTCAAGAAAAACTTCCCATCAATATATTTTGTCATCATCAAAAAGAGGGAGATTTTGAAGAAGATGTACATCATCTATTTTAATTTAGTTTTGAGGAAGACAAAATTTTATCAAAAAAGAAATGTCAAAGATGAAACAGCTTGGAATCAAGAATGCATAAGCTTATGGATATTAATGGAAGTAAAGGAAATTGATCTTGATGCTAAGGTAAACAATTATAATTCATTATGTATAAACTTTAGATGCTCAAATTAGTTCAGACATTTTCATATAAAAAGTTCTCAAATTCTCATGCATAAAAATCTCTGAAATAAAGGCATAAAAATAGTTGATTTTTAAAAAGCTGCCATAAATATTTAAGTTAGGTCATTTTAACTTTTTAGGCCAGGCCTGATTAACCAATTTAATAAAACTTGATGCTATTTGAAATTTGAAAAATTATTTAAAATTTAAAAAATGTTGCAAACTTGTTAAATCAAGTGGCCCTTTAACCGACTTAATAAGACATGTACATAATTCAAAATTATGTCTTTTTATGAACCATTATCATTCTAAACAATTGCAAACCTTCATGAAAATCACTCAAACTTTTATATCAACTCAAGTGATGATAGTCCTTCATATGATGAATTACAAAGTGCTTTTAATAAATTACATGATGATTTTTTTAAACTTTTTAGAAAATTTTTAAATCGAAATAAAACTATTTTAAATCTAGAAAGTGAGGTTAATATCACAAAAGTTGAGTTAGACTTAATAAAAAATTCAGCATGCAATAATTGTTCTTATTTTGAATAAAAAATTATGGAATTAAACCAAGTCGTTGAAAAATTTGAAAAAGGGGAAATTAGCTTGGATAATGTATCATGTAGTCAAACATTTTAAAATAATAAATTTGAACTTGAATTTTTTAATTTTGACAAACCTAGTACAAGTCCAACTATCTTCCTAAAGGCTACTAAGAAATTCAACAATTAGGATTCAACGAAAAAACGTGTTGTAAATCATCATAAAAAGCCTTATGATAGAAATAACTTTTCAGTCAATTATAAGAATCATGTTTTTAGACCTATTTGTTTTTATTGTAATGCAAAAGACCATACTTATAATGTCTCCTACGTAAGAAATTATGTTAATCCTTATGGTGAGTATGTACGGGTGAGGAAGGTATCTAACCAAAGAGGGCCCAATGAAAATTGGGTACTTAAGTATTAATAATTTTTTGTAGGTACTTGAAGATCATGTGCTAATATTGCAAAATCATGATTGAGCCTTAAAAATACAACACCGTATGATATAGTAGTTCCAAAAAATATCATTGAATGAAAGATGATTTGAAGAAGCATCAACTTTAATATCAAAATTTACATCAAATTACTGTAAAGAAGATAAGTAATCGTTTATTTTATTTCACTTATACTATTTTACTATGGATTCTATTCTCCTTCTTTTTGGGAATGAAAAAAATGGGGAGAAGAGATGGTTGTTTTTGTTATTTTCAAGAATACCAAAGAAAATGCATAAATTGTAAAAGATTGAGGGGGAAATCAAGTATATCAACTGTCAAGAAAAACTTCCCATCAATATATTTTGTCATCATCAAAAAGAGGGAGATTTTGAAGAAGATGTACATCATCTATTTTAATTTAGTTTTGAGGAAGACAAAATTTTATCAAAAAAGAAATGTCAAAGATGAAACAGCTTGGAATCAAGAATGCATAAGCTTATGGATATTAATGGAAGTAAAGGAAATTGATCTTGATGCTAAGGTAAACAATTATAATTCATTATGTATAAACTTTAGATGCTCAAATTAGTTCAGACATTTTCATATAAAAAGTTCTCAAATTCTCATGCATAAAAATCTCTGAAATAAAGGCATAAAAATAGTTGATTTTTAAAAAGCTGCCATAAATATTTAAGTTAGGTCGTTTTAACTTTTTAGGCCAGGCCTGATTAACCAATTTAATAAAACTTGATGCTATTTGAAATTTGAAAAATTATTTAAAATTTAAAAAATGTTGCAAACTTGTTAAATCAAGTGGCCCTTTAACCGACTTAATAAGACATGTACATAATTCAAAATTATGTCTTTTTATGAACCATTATCATTCTAAACAATTGCAAACCTTCATGAAAATCACTCAAACTTTTATATCAACTCAAGTGATGATAGTCCTTCATATGATGAATTACAAAGTGCTTTTAATAAATTACATGATGATTTTTTTAAACTTTTTAGAAAATTTTTAAATCGAAATAAAACTATTTTAAATCTAGAAAGTGAGGTTAATATCACAAAAGTTGAGTTAGACTTAATAAAAAATTCAGCATGCAATAATTGTTCTTATTTTGAATAAAAAATTATGGAATTAAACCAAGTCGTTGAAAAATTTGAAAAAGGGGAAATTAGCTTGGATAATGTATCATGTAGTCAAACATTTTAAAATAATAAATTTGAACTTGAATTTTTTAATTTTGACAAACCTAGTACAAGTCCAACTATCTTCCTAAAGGCTACTAAGAAATTCAACAATTAGGATTCAACGAAAAAACGTGTTGTAAATCATCATAAAAAGCCTTATGATAGAAATAACTTTTCAGTCAATTATAAGAATCATGTTTTTAGACCTATTTGTTTTTATTGTAATGCAAAAGACCATACTTATAATGTCTCCTACGTAAGAAATTATGTTAATCCTTATGGTGAGTATGTACGGGTGAGGAAGGTATCTAACCAAAGAGGGCCCAATGAAAATTGGGTACTTAAGTATTAATAATTTTTTGTAGGTACTTGAAGATCATGTGCTAATATTGCAAAATCATGATTGAGCCTTAAAAATACAACACCGTATGATATAGTAGTTCCAAAAAATATCATTGAATGAAAGATGATTTGAAGAAGCATCAACTTTAATATCAAAATTTACATCAAATTACTGTAAAGAAGATAAGTAATCGTTTATTTTATTTCACTTATACTATTTTACTATGGATTCTATTCTCCTTCTTTTTGGGAATGAAAAAAATGGGGAGAAGAGATGGTTGTTTTTGTTATTTTCAAGAATACCAAAGAAAATGCATAAATTGTAAAAGATTGAGGGGGAAATCAAGTATATCAACTGTCAAGAAAAACTTCCCATCAATATATTTTGTCATCATCAAAAAGAGGGAGATTTTGAAGAAGATGTACATCATCTATTTTAATTTAGTTTTGAGGAAGACAAAATTTTATCAAAAAAGAAATGTCAAAGATGAAACAGCTTGGAATCAAGAATGCATAAGCTTATGGATATTAATGGAAGTAAAGGAAATTGATCTTGATGCTAAGGTAAACAATTATAATTCATTATGTATAAACTTTAGATGCTCAAATTAGTTCAGACATTTTCATATAAAAAGTTCTCAAATTCTCATGCATAAAAATCTCTGAAATAAAGGCATAAAAATAGTTGATTTTTAAAAAGCTGCCATAAATATTTAAGTTAGGTCGTTTTAACTTTTTAGGCCAGGCCTGATTAACCAATTTAATAAAACTTGATGCTATTTGAAATTTGAAAAATTATTTAAAATTTAAAAAATGTTGCAAACTTGTTAAATCAAGTGGCCCTTTAACCGACTTAATAAGACATGTACATAATTCAAAATTATGTCTTTTTATGAACCATTATCATTCTAAACAATTGCAAACCTTCATGAAAATCACTCAAACTTTTATATCAACTCAAGTGATGATAGTCCTTCATATGATGAATTACAAAGTGCTTTTAATAAATTACATGATGATTTTTTTAAACTTTTTAGAAAATTTTTAAATCGAAATAAAACTATTTTAAATCTAGAAAGTGAGGTTAATATCACAAAAGTTGAGTTAGACTTAATAAAAAATTCAGCATGCAATAATTGTTCTTATTTTGAATAAAAAATTATGGAATTAAACCAAGTCGTTGAAAAATTTGAAAAAGGGGAAATTAGCTTGGATAATGTATCATGTAGTCAAACATTTTAAAATAATAAATTTGAACTTGAATTTTTTAATTTTGACAAACCTAGTACAAGTCCAACTATCTTCCTAAAGGCTACTAAGAAATTCAACAATTAGGATTCAACGAAAAAACGTGTTGTAAATCATCATAAAAAGCCTTATGATAGAAATAACTTTTCAGTCAATTATAAGAATCATGTTTTTAGACCTATTTGTTTTTATTGTAATGCAAAAGACCATACTTATAATGTCTCCTACGTAAGAAATTATGTTAATCCTTATGGTGAGTATGTACGGGTGAGGAAGGTATCTAACCAAAGAGGGCCCAATGAAAATTGGGTACTTAAGTATTAATAATTTTTTGTAGGTACTTGAAGATCATGTGCTAATATTGCAAAATCATGATTGAGCCTTAAAAATACAACACCGTATGATATAGTAGTTCCAAAAAATATCATTGAATGAAAGATGATTTGAAGAAGCATCAACTTTAATATCAAAATTTACATCAAATTACTGTAAAGAAGATAAGTAATCGTTTATTTTATTTCACTTATACTATTTTACTATGGATTCTATTCTCCTTCTTTTTGGGAATGAAAAAAATGGGGAGAAGAGATGGTTGTTTTTGTTATTTTCAAGAATACCAAAGAAAATGCATAAATTGTAAAAGATTGAGGGGGAAATCAAGTATATCAACTGTCAAGAAAAACTTCCCATCAATATATTTTGTCATCATCAAAAAGAGGGAGATTTTGAAGAAGATGTACATCATCTATTTTAATTTAGTTTTGAGGAAGACAAAATTTTATCAAAAAAGAAATGTCAAAGATGAAACAGCTTGGAATCAAGAATGCATAAGCTTATGGATATTAATGGAAGTAAAGGAAATTGATCTTGATGCTAAGGTAAACAATTATAATTCATTATGTATAAACTTTAGATGCTCAAATTAGTTCAGACATTTTCATATAAAAAGTTCTCAAATTCTCATGCATAAAAATCTCTGAAATAAAGGCATAAAAATAGTTGATTTTTAAAAAGCTGCCATAAATATTTAAGTTAGGTCGTTTTAACTTTTTAGGCCAGGCCTGATTAACCAATTTAATAAAACTTGATGCTATTTGAAATTTGAAAAATTATTTAAAATTTAAAAAATGTTGCAAACTTGTTAAATCAAGTGGCCCTTTAACCGACTTAATAAGACATGTACATAATTCAAAATTATGTCTTTTTATGAACCATTATCATTCTAAACAATTGCAAACCTTCATGAAAATCACTCAAACTTTTATATCAACTCAAGTGATGATAGTCCTTCATATGATGAATTACAAAGTGCTTTTAATAAATTACATGATGATTTTTTTAAACTTTTTAGAAAATTTTTAAATCGAAATAAAACTATTTTAAATCTAGAAAGTGAGGTTAATATCACAAAAGTTGAGTTAGACTTAATAAAAAATTCAGCATGCAATAATTGTTCTTATTTTGAATAAAAAATTATGGAATTAAACCAAGTCGTTGAAAAATTTGAAAAAGGGGAAATTAGCTTGGATAATGTATCATGTAGTCAAACATTTTAAAATAATAAATTTGAACTTGAATTTTTTAATTTTGACAAACCTAGTACAAGTCCAACTATCTTCCTAAAGGCTACTAAGAAATTCAACAATTAGGATTCAACAAAAAAACGTGTTGTAAATCATCATAAAAAGCCTTATGATAGAAATAACTTTTCAGTCAATTATAAGAATCATGTTTTTAGACCTATTTATTTTTATTGTAATGCAAAAGACCATACTTATAATGTCTCCTACGTAAGAAATTATGTTAATCCTTATGGTGAGTATGTACGGGTGAGGAAGGTATCTAACCAAAGAGGGCCCAATGAAAATTGGGTACTTAAGTATTAATAATTTTTTGTAGGTACTTGAAGATCATGTGCTAATATTGCAAAATCATGATTGAGCCTTAAAAATACAACACCGTATGATATAGTAGTTCCAAAAAATATCATTGAATGAAAGATGATTTGAAGAAGCATAACCTTTAATATCAAAATTTACATCAAATTACTGTAAAGAAGATAAGTAATCGTTTATTTTATTTCACTTATACTATTTTACTATGGATTCTATTCTCCTTCTTTTTGGTAATGAAAAAAATGGGGAGAAGAGATGGTTGTTTTTGTTATTTTCAAGAATACCAAAGAAAATGCATAAATTGTAAAAGATTGAGGGGGAAATCAAGTATATCAACTGTCAAGAAAAACTTCCCATCAATATATTTTGTCATCATCAAAAAGAGGGAGATTTTGAAGAAGATGTACATCATCTATTTTAATTTAGTTTTGAGGAAGACAAAATTTTATCAAAAAAGAAATGTCAAAGATGAAACAGCTTGGAATCAAGAATGCATAAGCTTATGGATATTAATGGAAGTAAAGGAAATTGATCTTGATGCTAAGGTAAACAATTATAATTCATTATGTATAAACTTTAGATGCTAAAATTAGTTCAGACATTTTCATATAAAAAGTTCTCAAATTCTCATGCATAAAAATCTCTGAAATAAAGGCATAAAAATAGTTGATTTTTAAAAAGCTGCCATAAATATTTAAGTTAGGTTGTTTTAACTTTTTAGGCCAGGCCTGATTAACCAATTTAATAAAACTTGATGCTATTTGAAATTTGAAAAATTATTTAAAATTTAAAAAATGTTGCAAACTTGTTAAATCAAGTGGCCCTTTAACCGACTTAATAAGACATGTACATAATTCAAAATTATGTCTTTTTATGAACCATTATCATTCTAAACAATTGCAAACCTTCATGAAAATCACTCAAACTTTTATATCAACTCAAGTGATGATAGTCCTTCATATGATGAATTACAAAGTGCTTTTAATAAATTACATGATGATTTTTTTAAACTTTTTAGAAAATTTTTAAATCGAAATAAAACTATTTTAAATCTAGAAAGTGAGGTTAATATCACAAAAGTTGAGTTAGACTTAATAAAAAATTCAGCATGCAATAATTGTTCTTATTTTGAATAAAAAATTATGGAATTAAACCAAGTCGTTGAAAAATTTGAAAAAGGGGAAATTAGCTTGGATAATGTATCATGTAGTCAAACATTTTAAAATAATAAATTTGAACTTGAATTTTTTAATTTTGACAAACCTAGTACAAGTCCAACTATCTTCCTAAATGCTACTAAGAAATTCAACAATTAGGATTCAACGAAAAAACGTGTTGTAAATCATCATAAAAAGCCTTATGATAGAAATAACTTTTCAGTCAATTATAAGAATCATGTTTTTAGACCTATTTGTTTTTATTGTAATGCAAAAGACCATACTTATAATGTCTCCTACGTAAGAAATTATGTTAATCCTTATGGTGAGTATGTACGGGTGAGGAAGGTATCTAACCAAAGAGGGCCCAATGAAAATTAGGTACTTAAGTATTAATAATTTTTTGTAGGTACTTGAAGATCATGTGCTAATATTGCAAAATCATGATTGAGCCTTAAAAATACAACACCGTATGATATAGTAGTTCCAAAAAATATCATTGAATGAAAGATGATTTGAAGAAGCATCAACTTTAATATCAAAATTTACATCAAATTACTGTAAAGAAGATAAGTAATCGTTTATTTTATTTCACTTATACTATTTTACTATGGATTCTATTCTCCTTCTTTTTGGGAATGAAAAAAATGGGGAGAAGAGATGGTTGTTTTTGTTATTTTCAAGAATACCAAAGAAAATGCATAAATTGTAAAAGATTGAGGGGGAAATCAAGTATATCAACTGTCAAGAAAAACTTCCCATCAATATATTTTGTCATCATCAAAAAGAGGGAGATTTTGAAGAAGATGTACATCATCTATTTTAATTTAGTTTTGAGGAAGACAAAATTTTATCAAAAAAGAAATGTCAAAGATGAAACAGCTTGGAATCAAGAATGCATAAGCTTATGGATATTAATGGAAGTAAAGGAAATTGATCTTGATGCTAAGGTAAACAATTATAATTCATTATGTATAAACTTTAGATGCTCAAATTAGTTCAGACATTTTCATATAAAAAGTTCTCAAATTCTCATGCATAAAAATCTCTGAAATAAAGGCATAAAAATAGTTGATTTTTAAAAAGATGCCATAAATATTTAAGTTAGGTCGTTTTAACTTTTTAGGCCAGGCCTGATTAACCAATTTAATAAAACCTGATGCTATTTGAAATTTGAAAAATTATTTGAAATTTAAAAAATGTTGCAAACTTGTTAAATCAAGTGGCCGTTTAACCGACTTAATAAGACATGTACATAATTCAAAATTATGCCTTTTTATGAACCATTATCATTCTAAACAATTGCAAACCTTCATGAAAATCACTCGAACTTTTATATCAACTCAAGTGATGATAGTCCTTCATATGATGAATTACAAAGTGCTTTTAATAAATTACATGATGATTTTTTTAAACTTTTTAGAAAATTTTTAAATCGAAATAAAACTATTTTAAATCTAGAAAGTGAGGTTAATATCACAAAAGTTGAGTTAGACTTAATAAAAAATTCAGCATGCAATAATTGTTCTTATTTTGAATAAAAAATTATGGAATTAAACCAAGTCGTTGAAAAATATGAAAAAGGGGAAATTAGCTTGGATAATGTATCATGTAGTCAAATATTTTCAAATGATAAATTTGGACTTGAATTTTTTAATTTTGACAAACCTAGTACAAGTCCAACTATCTTCCTAAAGGCTACTAAGAAATTCAACAATTAGGATTCAACGAAAAAACGTGTTGTAAATCATCATAAAAAGCCTTATGATAGAAATAACTTTTCAGTCAATTATAAGAATCATGTTTTTAGACCTATTTGTTTTTATTGTAATGCAAAACACCATACTTATAATGTCTCCTACGTAAGAAATTATGGTAATCCTTATGGTGAGTATGTACCGGTGAGGAAGGTATCTAACCCAAGAGGACCCAATGAAAATTGGGTACTTAAGTATTAATAATTTTTTGTAGGTACTTGAAGATCATGTGCTAATATTGCCAAATCATGATTGAGCCTTCAAAATACAACACCATATGATATAGTCGTTCCAAAAAATATCATTGAATGAAAGATGATTTGAAGAAGCATCAACTTTAATATCAAATTTTACATCAAATCACTGTAAAGAAGATAAGTAATCGTTTATTTTATTTCACTTATACTATTTTACTATGGATTCTATTCTCCTTCTTTTTGGTAATGAAAAAAATAGGGAGAAGAGATGGTTGTTTTTGTTATTTTCAAGAATACCAAAGAAATTGCATAAATTGCAAAAGATTGAGGGAGATATCAAGTATATCAAATGTGAACAAAAACTTCCCATCAATATATTTTGTCATCATTAAAAAGAGGGAGATTGTGAACAAGATGTACATCATCTATTTTAAATAAGTTTTGAGGAAGACAAAATTTAATCAAAAAAGAAATGTCAAAGAAGAAACAGCTTGGAATCAAGAATGCATAAGCTTATGGATATTTTTGGAAGTAAAGGAAATTGATCTTGATGCTAAGGTAAAAAATTATAATTCATTATGTATAAACTTTAGATGCTCAAATTAGTTCATACATTTTCATATATAAAGTTCTCAAATTGTCATGCATAAAAATCTTTGAAATAAAGGCATAAAAATAGTTGATTTTTAAAAAGCTGCCATAAATATTTAAGTTAGGTCGTTTTCACTTTTTAGGCCAGGCCTGATTAACCAATTTAATAAAACCTGATGCTATTTGAAATTTGAAAAATTATTTGAAATTTAAAAAATGTTGTAAACTTGTTAAATCAAGTGGTCGTTTAACCGACTTAATAAGACATGTACATAATTCAAAATTATGTCTTTTTATGAACCATTATTATTCTAAACAATTGCAAACCTTCATGAAAATCACTCGAAATTTTATATCAAGTGAAGTGATGATAGTCCTTCATATGATGAATTACAAAGTGCTTTTAATAAATTACATGATGTTTTTTTAAACTTTTTAGAAAATTTTGAAATCGAAATAAAACTATTTTAAATCTAGAAAGTGAGGTTAATATCACAAAAGTTGAGTTAGACATAATAAAAAATTCAGCATGCAATAATTGTTCTTATTTTGAATAAAAAATTATGGAATTAAACCAAGTCGTTGAAAAATATGAAAAAGGGGAAATTAGCTTGGATAATGTATCATGTAGTCAAACATTTTAAAATAATAAATTTGGACTTGAATTTTTTAATTTTGACAAACCTAGTACAAGTCCAACTATCTTCCTAAAGGCTACTAAGAAATTCAACAATTAGGATTCAACGAAAAAACGTGTTGTAAATCATCATAAAAAGCCTTATGATAGAAATAACTTTTCAGTCAATTATAAGAATCATGTTTTTAGACCTATTTGTTTTTATTGTAATGCAAAAGACCATACTTATAATGTCTCCTACGTAAGAAATTATGGTAATCCTTATGGTGAGTATGTACCGGTGAGGAAGGTATCTAACCCAAGAGGACCCAATGAAAATTGGGTACTTAAGTATTAATAATTTTTTGTAGGTACTTGAAGATCATGTGCTAATATTGCCAAATCATGATTGAGCCTTCAAAATACAACACCATATGATATAGTCGTTCCAAAAAATATCATTGAATGAAAGATGATTTGAAGAAGCATCAACTTTAATATCAAATTTTACATCAAATCACTGTAAAGAAGATAAGTAATCGTTTATTTTATTTCACTTATACTATTTTACTATGGATTCTATTCTCCTTCTTTTTGGTAATGAAAAAAATAGGGAGAAGAGATGGTTGTTTTTGTTATTTTCAAGAATACCAAAGAAATTGCATAAATTGTAAAAGATTGAGGGAGATATCAAGTATATCAAATGTGAACAAAAACTTCCCATCAATATATTTTGTCATCATTAAAAAGAGGGAGATTGTGAAGAAGATGTACATCATCTATTTTAAATAAGTTTTGAGGAAGACAAAATTTTATCAAAAAAGAAATGTCAAAGAAGAAACAGTTTGGAATCAAGAATGCATAAGCTTATGGATATTTTTGGAAGTAAAGGAAATTGATCTTGATGCTAAGGTAAACAATTATAATTCATTATGTATAAACTTTAGATGCTCAAATTAGTTCATACATTTTCATATATAAAGTTCTCAAATTGTCATGCATAAAAATCTTTGAAATAAAGGCATAAAAATAGTTGATTTTTAAAAAGCTGCCATAAATATTTAAGTTAGGTCGTTTTCACTTTTTAGGCCAGGCCTGATTAACCAATTTAATAAAACCTGATGCTATTTGAAATTTGAAAAATTATTTGAAATTTAAAAAATGTTGCAAACTTGTTAAATCAAGTGGCCGTTTAACCGACTTAATAAGACATGTACATAATTCAATCTTATGTCTTTTTATGAACCATTATTATTCTAAACAATTGCAAACCTTCTTGAAAATCACTCGAACTTTTATATCAACTGAAGTGATGATAGTCCTTCATATGATGAATTACAAAGTGCTTTTAATAAATTACATGATGATTTTTTTAAACTTTTTAGAAAATTTTGAAATCGAAATAAGACTATTTTAAATCTAGAAAGTGAGGTTAATATCACAAAAGTTGAGTTAGACATAATCAAAAATTCAGCATGCAATAATTGTTCTTATTTTGAATAAAAAATTATGGAATTAAACCAAGTCGTTGAAAAATATGAAAAAGGGGAAATTAGCTTGGATAATGTATCATGTAGTCAAACATTTTAAAATAATAAATTTGGACTTGAATTTTTTAATTTTGACAAACCTAGTACAAGTCCAACTATCTTCCTAAAGGCTACTAAGAAATTCAACAATTAGGATTCAACGAAAAAACGTGTTGTAAATCATCATAAAAAGCCTTATGATAGAAATAACTTTTCAGTCAATTATAAGAATCATGTTTTTAGACCTATTTGTTTTTATTGTAATGCAAAAGACCATACTTATAATGTCTCCTACGTAAGAAATTATGGTAATCCTTATGGTGAGTATGTACCGGTGAGGAAGGTATCTAACCCAAGAGGACCCAATGAAAATTGGGTACTTAAGTATTAATAATTTTTTGTAGGTACTTGAAGATCATGTGCTAATATTGCCAAATCATGATTGAGCCTTCAAAATACAACACCATATGATATAGTCGTTCCAAAAAATATCATTGAATGAAAGATGATTTGAAGAAGCATCAACTTTAATATCAAATTTTACATCAAATCACTGTAAAGAAGATAAGTAATCGTTTATTTTATTTCACTTATACTATTTTACTATGGATTCTATTCTCCTTCTTTTTGGTAATGAAAAAAATAGGGAGAAGAGATGGTTGTTTTTGTTATTTTCAAGAATACCAAAGAAATTGCATAAATTGTAAAAGATTGAGGGAGATATCAAGTATATCAAATGTGAACAAAAACTTCCCATCAATATATTTTGTCATCATTAAAAAGAGGGAGATTGTGAAGAAGATGTACATCATCTATTTTAAATAAGTTTTGAGGAAGACAAAATTTTATCAAAAAAGAAATGTCAAAGAAGAAACAGTTTGGAATCAAGAATGCATAAGCTTATGGATATTTTTGGAAGTAAAGGAAATTGATCTTGATGCTAAGGTAAACAATTATAATTCATTATGTATAAACTTTAGATGCTCAAATTAGTTCATACATTTTCATATATAAAGTTCTCAAATTGTCATGCATAAAAATCTTTGAAATAAAGGCATAAAAATAGTTGATTTTTAAAAAGCTGCCATAAATATTTAAGTTAGGTCGTTTTCACTTTTTAGGCCAGGCCTGATTAACCAATTTAATAAAACCTGATGCTATTTGAAATTTGAAAAATTATTTGAAATTTAAAAAATGTTGCAAACTTGTTAAATCAAGTGGCCGTTTAACCGACTTAATAAGACATGTACATAATTCAATCTTATGTCTTTTTATGAACCATTATTATTCTAAACAATTGCAAACCTTCTTGAAAATCACTCGAACTTTTATATCAACTGAAGTGATGATAGTCCTTCATATGATGAATTACAAAGTGCTTTTAATAAATTACATGATGATTTTTTTAAACTTTTTAGAAAATTTTGAAATCGAAATAAGACTATTTTAAATCTAGAAAGTGAGGTTAATATCACAAAAGTTGAGTTAGACATAATCAAAAATTCAGCATGCAATAATTGTTCTTATTTTGAATAAAAAATTATGGAATTAAACCAAGTCGTTGAAAAATATGAAAAAGGGGAAATTAGCTTGGATAATGTATCATGTAGTCAAACATTTTAAAATAATAAATTTGGACTTGAATTTTTTAATTTTGACAAACCTAGTACAAGTCCAACTATCTTCCTAAAGGCTACTAAGAAATTCAACAATTAGGATTCAACGAAAAAACGTGTTGTAAATCATCATAAAAAGCCTTATGATAGAAATAACTTTTCAGTCAATTATAAGAATCATGTTTTTAGACCTATTTGTTTTTATTGTAATGCAAAAGACCATACTTATAATGTCTCCTACGTAAGAAATTATGGTAATCCTTATGGTGAGTATGTACCGGTGAGGAAGGTATCTAACCCAAGAGGACCCAATGAAAATTGGGTACTTAAGTATTAATAATTTTTTGTAGGTACTTGAAGATCATGTGCTAATATTGCCAAATCATGATTGAGCCTTCAAAATACAACACCATATGATATAGTCGTTCCAAAAAATATCATTGAATGAAAGATGATTTGAAGAAGCATCAACTTTAATATCAAATTTTACATCAAATCACTGTAAAGAAGATAAGTAATCGTTTATTTTATTTCACTTATACTATTTTACTATGGATTCTATTCTCCTTCTTTTTGGTAATGAAAAAAATAGGGAGAAGAGATGGTTGTTTTTGTTATTTTCAAGAATACCAAAGAAATTGCATAAATTGCAAAAGATTGAGGGAGATATCAAGTATATCAAATGTGAACAAAAACTTCCCATCAATATATTTTGTCATCATTAAAAAGAGGGAGATTGTGAAGAAGATGTACATCATCTATTTTAAATAAGTTTTGAGGAAGACAAAATTTTATCAAAAAAGAAATGTCAAAGAAGAAACAGCTTGGAATCAAGAATGCATAAGCTTATGGATATTTTTGGAAGTAAAGGAAATTGATCTTGATGCTAAGGTAAACAATTATAATTCATTATGTATAAACTTTAGATGCTCAAATTAGTTCATACATTTTCATATATAAAGTTCTCAAATTGTCATGCATAAAAATCTTTGAAATAAAGGCATAAAAATAGTTGATTTTTAAAAAGCTGCCATAAATATTTAAGTTAGGTCGTTTTCACTTTTTAGGCCAGGCCTGATTAACCAATTTAATAAAACCTGATGCTATTTGAAATTTGAAAAATTATTTGAAATTTAAAAAATGTTGCAAACTTGTTAAATCAAGTGGCCCTTTAACCGACTTAATAAGACATGTACATAATTCAAAATTATGTCTTTTTATGAACCATTATTATTCTAAACAATTGCAAACCTTCATGAAAATCACTCGAACTTTTATATCAACTGAAGTGCTGATAGTCCTTCATATGATGAATTACAAAGTGCTTTTAATAAATTACATGATGATTTTTTTAAACTTTTTAGAAAATTTTGAAATCGAAATAAGACTATTTTAAATCTAGAAAGTGAGGTTAATATCACAAAAGTTGAGTTAGACATAATTAAAAATTCAGCATGCAATAATTGTTCTTATTTTGAATAAAAAATTATGGAATTAAACCAAGTCGTTGAAAAATATGAAAAAGGGGAAATTAGCTTGGATAATGTATCATGTAGTCAAACATTTTAAAATAATAAATTTGGACTTGAATTTTTTAATTTTGACAAACCTAGTACAAGTCCAACTATCTTCCTAAAGGCTACTAAGAAATTCAACAATTAGGATTCAACGAAAAAACGTGTTGTAAATCATCATAAAAAGCCTTATGATAGAAATAACTTTTCAGTCAATTATAAGAATCATGTTTTTAGACCTATTTGTTTTTATTGTAATGCAAAAGACCATACTTATAATGTCTCCTATGTAAGAAATTATGGTAATCCTTATGGTGAGTATGTACCGGTGAGGAAGGTATCTAACCCAAGAGGACCCAATGAAAATTGGGTACTTAAGTATTAATAATTTTTTGTAGGTACTTGAAGATCATGTGCTAATATTGCCAAATCATGATTGAGCCTTCAAAATACAACACCATATGATATAGTCGTTCCAAAAAATATCATTGAATGAAAGATGATTTGAAGAAGCATCAACTTTAATATCAAATTTTACATCAAATCACTGTAAAGAAGATAAGTAATCGTTTATTTTATTTCACTTATACTATTTTACTATGGATTCTATTCTCCTTCTTTTTGGTAATGAAAAAAATAGGGAGAAGAGATGGTTGTTTTTGTTATTTTCAAGAATACCAAAGAAATTGCATAAATTGCAAAAGATTGAGGGAGATATCAAGTATATCAAATGTGAACAAAAACTTCCCATCAATCTATTTTGTCATCATTAAAAAGAGGGAGATTGTGAAGAAGATGTACATCATCTATTTTAAATAAGTTTTGAGGAAGACAAAATTTTATCAAAAAAGAAATGTCAAAGAAGAAACAGTTTGGAATCAAGAATGCATAAGCTTATGGATATTTTTGGAAGTAAAGGAAATTGATCTTGATGCTAAGGTAAACAATTATAATTCATTATGTATAAACTTTAGATGCTCAAATTAGTTCATACATTTTCATATATAAAGTTCTCAAATTGTCATGCATAAAAATCTTTGAAATAAAGGCATAAAAATAGTTGATTTTTAAAAAGCTGCCATAAATATTTAAGTTAGGTCGTTTTCACTTTTTAGGCCAGGCCTAATTAACCAATTTAATAAAACCTGATGCTATTTGAAATTTAAAAAATGTTGCAAACTTGTTAAATCAAGTGGCCGTTTAACCGACTTAATAAGACATGTACATAATTATAAATTATGTCTTTTTATGAACCATTATTATTCTAAACAATTGCAAACCTTCATGAAAATCACTCGAACTTTTATATCAACTGAAGTGATGATAGTCCTTCATATGATGAATTACAAAGTGCTTTTAATAAATTACATGATGATTTTTTTTAAACTTTTTAGAAAATTTTGAAATCGAAATAAAACTATTTTAAATCTAGAAAGTGAGGTTAATATCACAAAAGTTGAGTTAGACATAATAAAAAATTCAGCATGCAATAATTGTTCTTATTTTGAATAAAAAATTATGGAATTAAACCAAGTCGTTGAAAAATATGAAAAAGGGGAAATTAGCTTGGATAATGTATCATGTAGTCAAATATTTTCAAATAATAAATTTGGACTTGAATTTTTTAATTTTGACAACGTAGTACAAGTCCAACTATCTTCCTAAAGGCTACTAAGAAATTCAACAATTAGGATTCAACGAAAAAACGTGTTGTAAATCATCATAAAAAGCCTTATGATAGAAATAACTTTTCTGTCAATTATAAGAATCATGTTTTTAGACCTATTTGTTTTTATTGTAATGCAAAAGACCATACTTATAATGTCTCCTACGTAAGAAATTATGGTAATCCTTATGGTGAGTATGTACCGGTGAGGAAGGTATCTAACCCAAGAGGACCCAATGAAAATTGGGTACTTAAGTATTAATAATTTTTTGTAGGTACTTGAAGATCATGTGCTAATATTGCCAAATCATGATTGAGCCTTCAAAATACAACACCATATGATATAGTCGTTCCAAAAAATATCATTGAATGAAAGATGATTTGAAGAAGCATCAACTTTAATATCAAATTTTACATCAAATCATTGTAAAGAAGATAAGTAATCGTTTATTTTATTTCACTTATACTATTTTACTATGGATTCTATTCTCCTTCTTTTTGGTAATGAAAAAAATAGGGAGAAGAGATGGTTGTTTTTGTTATTTTCAAGAATACCAAAGAAAATGCATAAATTGCAAAAGATTGAGGGAGATATCAAGTATATCAAATGTGAACAAAAACTTCCCATCAATATATTTTGTCATCATTAAAAAGAGGGAGATTGTGAAGAAGATTTACACCATCTATTTTAAATAAGTTTTGAGTAAGACAAAATTTTATCAAAAAAGAAATGTCAAAGAAGAAACAGCTTGGAATCAAGAATGCATAAGCTTATGGGTATTTTTGGAAGTAAAGGAAATTGATCTTGATGCTAAGGTAAAAAATTATAATTCATTATGTATACACTTTAGATGCTCAAAGTAGTTCATACATTTTCATCTCTACTGTTTTCAAATTATTATGCATAAAAATCTATAAAATAAAGGCATAAAAATAGTTGATTTTTAAAAAGCTGCCATAAATATTTAAGTTAGGTCGTTTTCACTTTTTAGGCCAGGCCTAATTAACCAATTTAATAAAACCTGATGCTATTTGAAATTTGAAAAATTATTTGAAATTTAAAAAATGTTGCAAACTTGTTAAATCAAGTGGCCGTTTAACCGACTTAATAAGACATGTACATAATTCAAAATTATGTCTTTTTATGAACCATTATCATTCTAAACAATTGCAAACCTTCATGAAAATCACTCGAACTTTTATATCAACTCAAGTGATGATAGTCCTTCATATGATGAATTACAAAGTGCTTTTAATAAATTACATGATGATTTTTTTAAACTTTTTAGAAAATTTTGAAATCGAAATAAAACTATTTTAAATCTAGAAAGTGAGGTTAATATCACAAAAGTTGAGTTAGACTTAATAAAAAATTTAGCATGCAATAATTGTTCTTATTTTGAATAAAAAATTATGGAATTAAACCAAGTCGTTGAAAAATATGAAAAAGGGGAAATTAGCTTGGATAATGTATCATGTAGTCAAACATTTTAAAATAATAAATTTGGACTTGAATTTTTTAATTTTGACAAACCTAGTACAAGTCCAACTATCTTCCTAAAGGCTACTAAGAAATTCAACAATTAGGATTCAACGAAATAACGTGTTGTAAATCATCATAAAAAGCCTTATGATAGAAATAACTTCTCAGTCAATTATAAGAATCATGTTTTTAGACCTATTTGTTTTTATTGTAATGCAAAAGACCATACTTATAATGTCTCCTATGTAAGAAATTATGGTAATCCTTATGGTGAGTATGTACCGGTGAGGAAGGTATCTAACCCAAGAGGACCCAATGAAAATTGGGTACTTAAGTATTAATAATTTTTTGTAGGTACTTGAAGATCATGTGCTAATATTGCCAAATCATGATTGAGCCTTTAAAATACAACACCATATGATATAGTCGTTCCAAAAAATATCATTGAATGAAAGATGATTTGAAGAAGCATCAATTAATATCAAATTTTACATCAAATCACTGTAAAGAAGATAAGTAATCGTTTATTTTATTTCACTTATACTATTTTACTATGGATTCTATTCTCCTTCTTTTTGGTAATGAAAAAAATAGGGAGAAGAGATGGTTATTTTTGTTATTTTCAAGAATACCAAAGAAATTGCATAAATTGCAAAAGATTGAGGGAGATATCAAGTATATCAAATGTGAACAAAAACTTCCCATCAATATATTTTGTCATCATTAAAAAGAGGGAGATTGTGAAGAAGATTTACATCATCTATTTTAAATAAGTTTTGAGGAAGACAAAATTTTATCAAAAAAGAAATGTCAAAGAAGAAACAGCTTGGAATCAAGAATGCATAAGCTTATGGATATTTTTGGAAGTAAAGGAAATTGATCTTGATGCTAAGGTAAACAATTATAATTCATTATGTATAAACTTTAGATGCTCAAATTAGTTCATACATTTTCATATATAAAGTTCTCAAATTGTCATGCATAAAAATCTTTAAAATAAAGGCATAAAAATAGTTGATTTTTAAAAAGCTGCCATAAATATTTAAGTTAGGTCGTTTTCACTTTTTAGGCCAGGCCTAATTAACCAATTTAATAAAACCTGATGCTATTTGAAATTTGAAAAATTATTTGGAATTTAAAAAATGTTGCAAACTTGTTAAATCAAGTGGCCGTTTAACCGACTTAATAAGACATGTACATAATTCAAAATTATGTCTTTTTATGAACCATTATTATTCTAAACAATTGCAAACCTTCACGAAAATCACTCTAACTTTTATATCAACTGAAGTGATGATAGTCCTTCATATGATGAATTACAAAGTGCTTTTAATAAATTACATGATGATTTTTTTAAACTTTTTAGAAAATTTTGAAATCGAAATAAAACTATTTTAAATCTAGAAAGTGAGGTTAATATCACAAAAGTTGAGTTAGACATAATAAAAAATTCAGCATGCAATAATTGTTCTTATTTTGAATAAAAAATTATGGAATTAAACCAAGTCGTTGAAAAATATGAAAAAGGGGAAATTAGCTTGGATAATGTATCATGTAGTCAAATATTTTCAAATAATAAATTTGGACTTGAATTTTTTAATTTTGACAACCTTGTACAAGTCCAACTATCTTCCTAAAGGCTACTAAGAAATTCAACAATTAGGATTCAACGAAAAAACGTGTTGTAAATCATCATAAAAAGCCTTATGATAGAAATAACTTTTCAGTCAATTATAAGAATCATGTTTTTAGACCTATTTGTTTTTATTGTAATGCAAAAGACCATACTTATAATGTCTCCTACGTAAGAAATTATGGTAATCCTTATGGTGAGTATGTACCGGTGAGGAAGGTATCTAACCCAAGAGGACCCAATGAAAATTGGGTACTTAAGTATTAATAATTTTTTGTAGGTACTTGAAGATCATGTGCTAATATTGCCAAATCATGATTGAGCCTTCAAAATACAACACCATATGATATAGTCGTTCCAAAAAATATCATTGAATGAAAGATGATTTGAAGAAGCATCAACTTTAATATCAAATTTTACATCAAATCATTGTAAAGAAGATAAGTAATCGTTTATTTTATTTCACTTATACTATTTTACTATGGATTCTATTCTCCTTCTTTTTGGTAATGAAAAAAATAGGGAGAAGAGATGGTTGTTTTTGTTATTTTCAAGAATACCAAAGAAAATGCATAAATTGCAAAAGATTGAGGGAGATATCAAGTATATCAAATGTGAACAAAAACTTCCCATCAATATATTTTGTCATCATTAAAAAGAGGGAGATTGTGAAGAAGATTTACACCATCTATTTTAAATAAGTTTTGAGGAAGACAAAATTTTATCAAAAAACAAATGTCAAAGAAGAAACAACTTGGAATCAAGAATGCATAAGCTTATGGGTATTTTTGGAAGTAAAGGAAATTGATCTTGATGCTAAGGTAAAAAATTATAATTCATTATGTATACACTTTAGATGCTCAAAGTAGTTCATACATTTTCATCTCTACTGTTTTCAAATTATTATGCATAAAAATCTATAAAATAAAGGCATAAAAATAGTTGATTTTTAAAAAGCTGCCATAAATATTTAAGTTAGGTCGTTTTCACTTTTTAGGCCAGGCCTAATTAACCAATTTAATAAAACCTGATGCTATTTGAAATTTGAAAAATTATTTGAAATTTAAAAAATGTTGCAAACTTGTTAAATCAAGTGGCCGTTTAACCGACTTAATAAGACATGTACATAATTCAAAATTATGTCTTTTTATGAACCATTATCATTCTAAACAATTGCAAACCTTCACGAAAATCACTCGAACTTTTATATCAACTGAAGTGATGATAGTCCTTCATATGATGAATTACAAAGTGCTTTTAATAAATTACATGATGATTTTTTTAAACTTTTTAGAAAATTTTGAAATCGAAATAAAACTATTTTAAATCTAGAAAGTGAGGTTAATATCACAAAAGTTGAGTTAGACATAATAAAAAATTCAGCATGCAATAATTGTTCTTATTTTGAATAAAAAATTATGGAATTAAACCAAGTCGTTGAAAAATATGAAAAAGGGGAAATTAGCTTGGATAATGTATCATGTAGTCAAATATTTTCAAATAATAAATTTGGACTTGAATTTTTTAATTTTGACAACCTTGTACAAGTCCAACTATCTTCCTAAAGGCTACTAAGAAATTCAACAATTAGGATTCAACGAAAAAACGTGTTGTAAATCATCATAAAAAGCCTTATGATAGAAATAACTTTTCAGTCAATTATAAGAATCATGTTTTTAGACCTATTTGTTTTTATTGTAATGCAAAAGACCATACTTATAATGTCTCCTACGTAAGAAATTATGGTAATCCTTATGGTGAGTATGTACCGGTGAGGAAGGTATCTAACCCAAGAGGACCCAATGAAAATTGGGTACTTAAGTATTAATAATTTTTTGTAGGTACTTGAAGATCATGTGCTAATATTGCCAAATCATGATTGAGCCTTCAAAATACAACACCATATGATATAGTCGTTCCAAAAAATATCATTGAATGAAAGATGATTTGAAGAAGCATCAACTTTAATATCAAATTTTACATCAAATCATTGTAAAGAAGATAAGTAATCGTTTATTTTATTTCACTTATACTATTTTACTATGGATTCTATTCTCCTTCTTTTTGGTAATGAAAAAAATAGGGAGAAGAGATGGTTGTTTTTGTTATTTTCAAGAATACCAAAGAAAATGCATAAATTGCAAAAGATTGAGGGAGATATCAAGTATATCAA